>CM043325.1:6104049-7358941 GCA_023736055.1 Quercus glauca
ACCAACAATAATAATTGAAAACAAAAAACATTTAGGGCTGTTTGGTATATGTTTTCAATTTTGTGTTTTTTATAAAAAAAAAAAAAAAAATTCTTGGTGTTTTGAGAAATTATTCTTAAAAAAAATTCTAAGTGTATTTTCACGCCAAATTTTTTTTAACATTTATTTTCTATTTATATTTTTGTTTAAAAATAACTGCAATGACACAAAAAAAAAAAAAAAAAAAAAAAAACACACACACACACACAATCACGACCTACAACAAAACACTACATAAAGCCCATTGAGATTTTGTTGTGACCCACCACAATCAATTCTCCTAGATTACAAAAATGCAACCCAAATTTGGAAACTATTTTTAAAATGGGATGCCAAACAATTTCTTAGAGTTTAGTGACATTTTTCAAAGAACTTTAAAGTTAAATGACCATCCATCTATGTTGAAGGTTTCAAGATTAAACTTTTTGGTATATGGGTGCAACGTGAATTCAGGAACTTTAAAACTTAAAATTAAACCTACCTCACATATAAATATAAAAATAAAGAAAACCTACCTCACCAAAATTGGTTGTGTTTTTTTGAGAAACAAACACACACACACACAACCAAAATTGGTTGTGTTGGTTCTAAATTTAGACATTTGGTTAAATGTAATGTTTAAAAATATTGGTTGAATTATTAATTAAGTTCTTTGATCATTGGCTAAAGTTCAATTTGATGCCTCAACTTAACAACTGATAATAGTGAATTGATTAAACATTAAGAAACTAAATTGACAAAATTAATAATGAAGGGAACAAAATAAAATTCGTTGAGTAATTAGAGAACAAATTAATATTTTAACCAAAATTGATCAACTAACTTGCATGTAATAAAGAGTGCATTTGTCAAGAATCAAAATGGTGTTAGAATATAATATTTAGTAACTTCAATATGGTGTAAAATTTTTATACTATTACACATAAATATGGCATAAAGTAGTTATATATCTATATACACACACTATAAATGTACATAACTAAATTTATTACATTTGTTTTAACATATCTAATACTAGGTGAGTCTTCTACATTTTATGCACGGAAGTATTGGATAAGATTGAGACTGACATGTGACTATTTTAAGACACGTGTTGTATTTGTTTTGCCTTTATTACTTGAAAGTACATGAAAACCAAAACCTATAATAAACACTACATGTTATTATCAAATTTAAATATTAATTAAAAGACATGGATTGATGAGTCTTCCTTTGAAACAATCTAACACAACTTGACTTGCATTCTTGTTTAGTAACATGACCATTGAATGGAAAGTACCACTTAAGATTGTGATTGACCAGAGGGCATCTATTCTAAAATTGTGGTAGAGATGCTAGGTTGTTCCAATCCTTTTTTTTTCCCTCTCGGATACATTAGGTTGTTTCAATCCTACTAACAAATAACAATACAATTTTTGGTTGTGGTTGCTTACAAAACATTGTCGAGCATATATAATCCTCCAAACTTGGATTAAGCATTGTTTCAAAAAGACAAATTAGTGTGCACATGCCTTGACAAAAAGAGAAAACACCAAAAGCTACATTTGTTTTGATGAAAAATATTTTCTAGAATTTTTTATTATTATAAATGTTTAGTTATATTATTGAAAATACTCAAGAAAATAAAATTCAAAGTATTTGGTTTTGCATTCCTGAAAATACTATGGAAGGAAAACACATTTTCTACTACCTACCTACCTACTTTTTTCTCAAAAAGGAGAAGTTTAAATAAAATGTTTAACAAAATTACCTTTTTTTTGGTTGTTGAAAATAAGCTACATTTTATCCATTTCGTCCTACATTTAATATAAAAATTACTAAAAAAAATTATATTTTTTTGATGAACATTATACAAATAAGCTACTGAAAACATATACTTAATTTAGTTTAAATGAAAAAAAAAATTCAAACTAAATATAGGTATAAACTTCTACTATTAAGCAATAAAATTCAACAATTTGATAGTATGTTTATTATATTTTTAGGATATATGTAAAAAAAATAAAAATCGTGGTGGCTGTCTAAACTTGTCATAGCATTACTAGCCTTTTTATACGCACTTTGTGCGGGAGATGAGACTTTTTTTTTGGTTTAATGTCATAATTTTCCTTTTATTTTTTAATTTTTGGATAAGTTTGTTTTGAAAACATAGATTAGTAGAAGAGTGTCCTATTGTGTAGGCATTTTAAGTGGAGTTAGAAATGATATGTCCACAATATTTTTACAACAAATCCTAAGTAACATTAACATGTTGCTATTGGTTGTTATTGTTGGGGCAAAAAAGTAATCTTAGTATTAGGTTTAAATTTGAATCAATAACGACTAACTACCTGTGATTTGTTGTAAAAATATTGTGGACGTAGCATCTTTCTATATTTTTACTGGATTGTCTTCAAGTTTTTTTCCTATTAAATGTAAGACTTAAAGAGTATTTTTGAACCACATAAAAATTCAGTCTAAAGAAGAGAACTCTCTTATAATAGTATAGATAGATATATTTAGTTTTGTTTTTAAACAATTTATTAGCTATATGCCATGTAATAATAATATTCCAAAGTATGCGTTAAAAATGATTAAAAAGTAATTGGAGACTTTTTTGGAAGATAGGATCGAGCACAATGGATTTTAGTTATAATTTACAACATTTTTGGTAGGCTGAAAATTAAAATATTTTTTCATTAAGGACTGGTGTTGTTGGATGGAGCTGCTGGAGTTTTTGGACACATTGCATGATACAACGTAAGTACTCTCAGACACGACACGTGTAGTTTGAAACCACAAGCTTGTTCTATGATTAATCATAGTCATGCATGTCAATGCTTCCCCTATTTTTATAGTCCTATTCATACGTATCTCTTTCGCCACTTTGTTTTTGTCTTTTCCTTTTTTGCCCATAAAAGACCAACCAAAGTAACCAACAAAACCCCAAACATGTAACTGAAACATAGCAAAAACCTTATCTGGAACTAGCACTTTTTTCTCTTCATAACAAACCAAACCTTATTGGCCTTTGTTCTTTTTATTTTTGATTCAAATACTACCTGAGACTCACTCATATACTCTCACCCCCAATAAATATCATTTTTATTAGGGACCCAATTACCAAATACTCTCTCTGTCTCTGTCTCTGTCTCTCTCTAGAACTGAAAGGAATCTAGGGTTTGCAACAGTGAATCTTCTTCCACGTCAGTTTTCTGGTAAGAGAATCTTCCACCATTTGCTCTACCCATGTTTGTAAAGCAGCTAGGGTTTTAAAGTTTAAACCTTTTTTTATGTTTCTTTTCTGTTTGTTCTGATTATATATGTCTGGGGTTGGTTTTTGAGTTTTGACCCTCTTTTTGTGCTTATTCACGCTTGAATTTTAATGGGGTTTTCCCTGTTTCTATGTGCTTGAAATTTGTTTCCTCAAGTTTGTGTGAAAGTTGGAATTTTTGTATTAAGTGGGGGGGGGGGGGGGGTTCTCTTGATGATGATTTGGTGCGTGCGTGTGGCTTTGATTAAGTCTTTTGTTTGTTTGGTGAGAAAAGCTGAGGAGATTAAAAGCAAGTTTTGAATTTGATGTTATATTAGAAAATGGAAGAGCTTGTATTGAATAGACTGAATCAAGTGTTTATTTTTAAAGGGAATCTTTTATTAAATTTTTGTTTTTTGCTACCAAACATGGGGGTTGAAGCTTATTTGTTCTGTTAGAAGAGGAAAGCTTGTGTATTTAGCTGGTGTGAATATACCTTAGACTGACTAGGTTAGACTTTTTCGGTTTTCACTTGCACACAAATTTGTTCAAGTATGGCTGATATTGGGATTGGCAATATTTTAGTGTTATATTGGTCACTGCCCTTTCCAACATTCAAATAACATATTCTGGTATTTAATGAGTTGATTAAAATCACTATTTTGTTGATTTCAATGTAAAGGAGAAAAAGTTATGTTTCATGTACATATAGTATGTTATGCTGATTGTATCTTGCAATATACTCTGTTTTTACTTGTGCAATTTCCCCCCTTAGTTTAACTTAAACAAATGGTGGTTGTTTGAGTGCATTTCAGCGGACCATGTGAGATTTCTTGATACTAATAGGAGAGAAAAGGGGCATATTAATCTTGTTGTAGAATGGCGACAGAGAGTCCAATTAGAATGTCAGAAACTAGTGGAAAATGGCCCACCCATAAGGAGGCTGTGACATTTGCGGCATCATCTGCTAGTATGGCAGCAGAGGAGTTGGGATTGCTTCTCAAGGGCCGTGGGTTTCAAGTCAGTGGGAGAGATGCTGTCCCTAATCGAAGTGGAAGTGCACCCCCAAGCATGGAAGGTTCATTTTTGTCCCAGCAGACCCACAACTTGAATGCAAGCTTGGAAAGTCTGAATAATGCTTTTAAGAACTTTGAGTCTGAGGAACAAATGCGTTCTGATCCAGCTTATGTAGCTTTTTACTGTGCCAATATCAACCAGAATCCCCGGCTTCCTTTGCCCCTTACCTCATCAGAGAATCGCCGTCTGGTGCGCCATATTGGTAGTTTTGGAAATAACTGGATGTTGGCTTCTGTGGATGATAGTGGCAATGGCTCCTTGCGTATGTCTCACGGACCCCTTTCTACTCACAAGGAAGAGTCTGAAGATGATCAGTCACCTCAAAAGCCTTATGACGATCGGGTAGATGGGACAAGTGGGTTTTGGGCTGGGCAGGATGTGGCTTCATTAGCAGGCCAACACAAGAATGTGGTTGACTTAATACAGGTAAATATGTGTAGTTCAGCATTTTTTTTTCTCTTACCTATTCTTAATGTTCTTGGATTTTTTTTTCTAAGTTTATTGTCTTTGATGGAAAGTCATAATTAGCCTCCCCCCCCCCCCCCCCCTCCTTTTGTGATGAAATATACATGTTGAAACTGAAAAACTTTGATTTTTTTTTTCGTGGGTGTAAAACCCTAGAGTCATGCCTATGAGCTCTGGCTCAAATGACACCTACTCCCATTGCAAGAGAAATGTGGAGGGTAAGGTGTTCAAGACCAACTAGGTGCATGTGAATATTACCAATGGAAAAACTCAAGGAATTGTTTTGAAGTAATTAGGATTTGCTTCTTGTCCCCATTAAAATTGCTTTATTTTGAATTTGTTATCTTCAAATTTGCAGGAAGATTTCCCCCGCACTCCATCACCTGTATATAGTCAGTCTAACTTGTTAAGTCAAGGAGTAGTGGATGAAGCAGTTGACCATGATGCCCTTATTGGCACATCAAATGGCGTTTCATCTACTCTTGGTTCAGATGATAGAAGGATATCATCAGATTCTGATCCTTTAGCTGCGCCTACTTCAAGCTCATCATCTCATGATCGTATAGGAAGAGCGGATGTTAATGATTCAGATGTTACCACTATGGAATCTCAAATGAAGTCTCTTAATATATCTAACCTTCCAAATTCAGAAAATCAAAAAAATCAAGAACAATGGCAGTATAGCAGCCAGAATAACTTGTTGCAACACCAGGTACACCAACAACAAAGCAATTTATCTCAAGCTCAATCTGCCAAGTCTCGAGTGATATCTCAAGGTGTAAACTGTGCATACATTGGTGTGGATCAGGTTCTCCATAATCCTAGCAAGTTTGCGGAGGTACAGCCCGTGCTACAGTCATCTGGGTTCACACCTCCACTCTATACTACTGCAGCAGCCTACATGGCTTCAACAAACCCTTTTTACCCTAATCTCCAGGCCCCGGGCTTATATTCCCCACAGTTTGTAGGTGGATATGCTTTGAATCCTGCAGCTGTTCCTCCATATATTGCTGGATACCCTCCCAATGGTGCTGTCCCTGTTGTTGTTGATGGAACTGCTGGTCCAAGCTATACTGCTCAAACATCTGGGGTTTCAACTGGGGGAAACATTGCACATGGAGCTGATGTGCAACATTTAAGCAAGTTATTTGGACAATTTGGTTTTCCACTACAAGGTTCTTTTGGTGATCCTATATACATGCAATACCATCAACATCCTTATGGAGAGGCATATAGTGGTATTACTGGTCAGCTTGATCCATTGGCATCTAGAGGTGGTGTTAATATTGGGAACCAGGCGAGTGTTCTTGATTCACAGAGGGGATCCAACAATGCTAGTTATTTGGAGGACCACAAATTCGGTCATCAGATAAATGGAGGCCCAAGTCATTTTAACCCAGGAAGAGGGGGGATGATGAGTCCTAGCTATTATGGAAGCCCTTCAAACATGGGTTTTGTGATGCAGTACCCGAACTCACCACTTGCTAGTCCAGTTTTACCAGGATCTCCTGTAGGTGGGACCAGTATTCCGGGGGGCAGAAATGAAATGAGATTTGCTCCGGGCTCTGGTAGAAATGCTGGTGTATATCCTGGATGGCAAGGTCAAAGGGGCTTTGAGAGTTTTGGCGACCCCAAAATATACAATTTTCTGGAAGAGTTAAAATCAGGCAAAGGCCGAAGATTTGAGCTATCTGATATTGTAGGTCATATTGTTGAATTCAGGCAAGTTATATTTTGTTTTCAATTTTCTTTTTATATATGGTGTTTTATTTCTTGGTGTTGAAAAGTAAGTCATCATGAATTTCCTATTCCAGTGCGGATCAACATGGGAGTCGATTTATTCAGCAGAAGTTGGAAAATTGTACTGGTGAAGAGAAGGCATCTGTATTTAAAGAAGTTCTCCCACATGCTTCCAAGCTAATGACTGATGTATTTGGTAACTATGTTATTCAGAAGGTATATTTCTAATAAGTAAATTATTTTCCCCTAGTTCATTTGTGATGTACTTGTTCTTTTAGTGTTGCTACTTCCTCTTTACTTGGTTTTTTTTCCCCAGTTTTTTGAGTATGGAAGCCCTGAGCAGAGAAAGGAACTTGCTAATCAACTCACAGGTCAGGTGTTGCCTTTAAGTCTGCAGATGTATGGCTGTCGTGTAATCCAAAAGGTATGCCTGGTTTTTGTATTCATTTATGTAGCCATGTACTGTAGTAATATATGTGTATACATTAAGTGAATCTTTGTGTCTTATCAACTTAATGCTGTATATGTGTGCCGTGACCCCTTGCATTCTGCACAAATCATTAGTACTTGTGCAGTAATGATACTTGAAGAAGTCTATTAAGTGGAGACATTATATCTTAACTATTGTTTGGTGCTTCTTCTGTTTTATGTACACATTTATTTGATGTTTGTTTAATAACAAGCATTCTTAATTAATCTCAGTTTATTTGGGACTAATGCATAGTTGAATTGAGTTTAATGAAAAAAATTCTTTTTTTTTTTTTACAAACTTTCTTTCTTTTCGCAGAATGTTAGAAAATATTTTGGATATCAGTGGTTTTTATTGCAGCTGGATATGGATTATTCATACTTTAGCATTGTCAAGTTGGAGGTGTTTTATGAAGTTATTTTTTGCCATAAGACCCAACTTGAACCGTCTTTGCTTCCATTAATGTTAAGTCTTTTTCCCAACTTGTTTTTTGTATACAGAAAATTTTGGGTGTCATTCCATAATTAGTGACTTCCAATGGGTATTGGATTGTTTTGCAACCTAATCTGAGTAAGAATATCATGGAGAGAATTGCAGACATAAAAATATTGGAATTAGAGAGAACCATCTAGGTATATTAATGAATTGACTAGCAGCCTATATCCCTTTGTTGAATTGTTTCTATTTTGGTACTAATTGTGTCGTAATTATAAGTTGTGTTGTGGGTGTCTTTAGATCGGTTATCAAAAACATTTGGTGCTCAGTTATTATGATCCTTGTAGCTCAACTGGTTGGCACCTCTTGGTGTTTCCCACGAAGACATTCACAGTTCAAATCCTCCCTCCCCCAACTATCAGATTATTAAAAAAGATGTTTGGTGCTCAGTTACTATGTTTCTGTTGAATTTGATAATAGACAATAGAGCTTAATATTCTGCCAAAGTCTTTGCAGAATGTGGGATATTGAACATGTGTAGATAGGTAGAACATTGGTAATTTTCACGTAATTTTGTAATGGGTCAATTGCCTAACTGATTTAGATCTGATAGCCAACAGCCAGTGGCCAATTCTTGCCAACTATGGGCTTGTCCACCGGTAATCTCTTCCAGCAGTTTAACTAGTCAGTCACCAGTCACTTCAATTAAAAACCCTTAGATGTCTGAGGTCAGTCTTCATCAATATTAGTCATAGTGGCAAATGATGAAAATTGAGAATGCTTGATTAGTTTGAGTTTAAAAATGGTTTCATCCTGGATAGGTCAAAGTTGAAATAAAAGAAGATGGTAATGGAGGAGATGGACAAACTAGAAGATGCTATGTAATAGCCAATAGGCAACATCCTGAAAGCTGGAATACTGATGAAATACCAAAAGGAGGTCAAGATGAATGAGCATGTTTTAGATGCACATGTTGCACATGCTTCATTAACTTTATATCCTCCTACCTTTTTAGCTTTCCATACACTTTTTTCACATTGTATTTTAATAGAGGTCACATGTTCCATGTAATTTCCATATATTTTTTTCATTTAGTTGATGTGTGCCATTCTCATGATCACCATCTCTGATTTTTCCTTTTCTTCTTTTGATATATGTGTATTAAATGCAAAGGCGTTCACATTTTAGAAAGGGGAGGCTGTCATTTCAACCATCCAAATAGTTTGGAGTTAAAGAATAGATGGTATTTCAAAGAGACTTTCCAGTAGCTTCAGATCAACAATAGATTCTTTTGCTTATACTTTTCATGTTATGTTTTTTTATTTATGTTATTTATGGTCCTCTTTTGATATCATAGCAATGGGGATCACTTCTAGGTGTGATGCATATCAATCTGTTATGTGAATAGCATTCATATTATGATGCTATGAAAAGGTTACAAAGTCACTTTGCTTGGTGTTAGGACTTAGGAGGTTCAAGGGGAATGCGATATCTACATAGAGTGTCTGTTTGTGTGTACTATGTTTTTTGCTTGCATGCATGCACATACAATTAATGGAATTTATTCTTGAATATCAGTGGCACGCATGATTTCCTCTACTTGTGGCAGTTCCATGTTTATTTCTATGAATTTTCACAAAAAGATTGAAAAAAATGAAGAAAAAGTGCCAGTTTGAAACCTCAGGCTTAGATCAAATGTATAGGTCCCACTTGAAAGCAGTGAACCGAGCATACATAATGTAATTGGCTTCCTGCCAGTGTCTGAAAATTCTTTCCTCCTTTCGACGCTAAAGAAGATAACAACTTTGATTCTATGCAATTGCAGGCACTTGAGGTTATTGAGCCTGAACAGAAAGCACAGCTTGTCCGAGAGCTGGATGGACATGTTATGAGATGTGTTCGTGATCAAAACGGGAATCATGTAATACAAAAGTGCATTGAGAGTGTTCCAACAGAGAGAATTGGGTTTATAATATCTGCTTTTCGTGGTCAAGTTGCGATGCTTTCTATGCATCCTTATGGTTGCCGTGTCATACAGGTAATTTTAATCTTGAGCGGTGGAAGCACTACCTCTTGCCCTTCTTGCTTTGGTTGTCTGCGTAACACTAAGAGGCTGTTCCTTGTTGTTTTGTTGTGTAGAGAGTTTTAGAGCATTGTACAAATGAGCTGCAGTGTCAGTTTATAGTGGATGAGATTTTGGAGTCTGTTTGTACTCTCGCTCAAGACCAGTATGGCAATTATGTCACCCAGGTTGGTTTCTTGTTGTTTGGGCTGACACTTATAAAGTTTCTCCTTTCTTTCACTCTTCGTTTCTCTTTCTCTCTCTCCTCTTATCGTCAATTAATCCACTTTTGATATATATGCTTGAGGGAGACAACATAGTGTTTAGTTATCATAGTCATGCAATAGAAGAAAATATATAATTCAAATTCATATTCACTTCTAGGTCGCTTTTTAAAAATTATGAGTTCTTGATCTTTTGGAACTTACTCTATAGGTCTATATCATCCCTTTTGTTTTGGAACTCTTCGAATGAAAATAGAAAGGAAAAATAATGTGATCAATCAACCTTAGCTAACAAAGAGGAAAAGAACTTGTTAGATTTCTAGTCATGGTCACACTTTCAAAGAATCAAATAAACTTCAGACGTGGTGCCATTATAATGGTTTCATTAAAAACAGAAATACAATTATATTTTTATTAGTTAATTCATGGATGGATATATGAATGTTTACATGCATGCATGATGATCAAGCAGCACATTTGTTCTCACATCTTAATAGAGAGAGCTAGAACGTTTAGTAGCATCTTCGCTGATTGAGGCTAACAAGGAAATTTAAAATTACAAAACAGGAGTAATGTTTGATATTGATGCCAAAAATATTATATTCGTGAAGTAGAAAATAGGTGATTCCTACGAATTTGGAAAATAAAGCATATTGGAAATTTGAATTGGAATAGTTAAGTAGATATTCCTGTAGCTATTTTACTTATGCAAGGACCCTTTTTAGTGCAATTGTTGAGATGCTTGTATTGGTTCAGGTATTCCTTATGTTCTAGGCGTATGTAATGAAAATGCTTCTTGCCATTTGACTTTCTGGGATGTACTTTACTCTTTAAATTGTGTGCCTGAAATACTTTTATCCCTTATCTTGTATATTTCCTGTGTCATTTGTTGGATGGTAATGCAATGGTTTTATTGATTTACATCAGCATGTACTGGAGAGGGGAAAGCCTCATGAAAGAAGCCAGATTATAAGCAAGTTGTCAGGACATATTGTACAACTGAGCCAGCATAAATTTGCATCAAACGTTATTGAGAAATGTTTGGCGTATGGTGGCCCCACTGAACGAGAACTATTAATTGGGGAAATTTTTGGGCATAATGAAGGAACTGATAATTTATTGGTAAGTTAAAGCATAGGTTTATATTTGGTTATGATTAATTTGAATACTCATTTCCTCACCCCAAAAAAAAAAAAAAATGGAAGCAGTTCTCCTGGGTTTTAATAGATGAAAATGTTCTAGAAGTGTTTGGAATAATTCTTGGTTTATTAGATTAAAATATGTACTTGTAGTTGCTATTGATTGTCATTTGAAGGTGCATGATTCTTATGCATTATATATATTTATATTGGATATTGAGGGGGGGTGGGGGTGGGACCATGTGCTGTGGCTATATTAGAAAATCTAGAGTTGATGGCTGGGTGACATTCTACTCTGAGTTGTATCCCAATGATTCAAGGCAACGATTACTCATTTATAGTTCTTGTTAACCATATGGTAAAATGCTTTTTCTTTTGTTTGTTGTTTTTGGTGTTCATTTCAAAAAGGAAATAGGTATGGTACTATGGTTGTAAGACATACTTAGGGTGCATCTGCAACTATGTTTTTACCCTCAAAAACATATGTAACTGACCAAAAAAAAAAGGGTTTTTACCTACTTATAAGTTAGCATTGAAATGGAACAAGTTTGGTACAGTCATGGTTTCGGAGATGCTTTCCTCCTTAAAGACATCGAGGTAGGAAACAAACTGATTCTTGTTTCCAAAAGCGCAATGGACATTTAAATACTGTTTTGTACTCTTCATTTTTGTATGCTGAGCTTGATAGAGACAGAAACTCTAAAATCTTTAGTCTATGTCTTCAATGGTATTTCAATTCAAGGTAAGAAGTTTTCATTATTCAATGGTTACCGTTCATTTAACTGCATGAAAGTATACATTTTTGTTATTTTTTTCAGTAATTAATTTACTAACTGAACTTAGAGGCCATTTTAATGCAGACATAGATGCTTGATTCTTCCCCCCCTATATCCCCTGAAGTTAATTTGTAATTATGTTGTTTATATTTTATTTATTTTTTGTTTTCTTATGTTGAATTAATTTACCCCAATTGATCCCAGATCTAAAGGTAAGTCCTCTTAGACCAATTATGTTTTGGCGCCAAAATTTAGTTTACTAATGTCTCTCTATATATGTCAAATAATACATAAAGTCCTAGGCATGGTAGTAAATGAAGCACGTACATGTACATGGAAAAAACGTGTGTGCATGTTGGACACGGATGCGCCTGGGACATGGCTGCATGCGTGTTTGTGGAGTGTTGGTGAAAAAAATTAATTAATTAATTATTTTATTTCGGACACGGTGAAGATGCGATTGCAACACGATTTGATGGCTTATTTCACCCTCAACGGTCACTTTTGAAAACTCTCGTTCCCTCTCTTTCACTCAATCTGCATTCATTGGTGCTCAGAACAGTCAGGTCGGTGTTCATTTAAGCTCATTGATGGTCTATTTATTTATTTTAACAGTAATAAAGAGTCTAGCACCAATATATGCATGATGATTAGAAGTCTTTGTATTGTGATGTCTCCTTCTGTAGTGAGCCATTAGGGCAGATGTTAGGAACACAGATGTGCGGTATATAAGTATAATTGTTGTAATCTCATAGTAATCCTTGCAATTAAGAAGAGTTAAGTTTGTTAGTTACAAGTGGATGGAATTGGATTGAGTGAGTTAGAGCTCAAGCACACGTAACACATTAATCACATGGTTATTTCATGAGTGCACATGCTAAATTAGTAAGCCAATAAGAGTGGCCAATGGCATTAGAGCTTGAGTTGTATAAATAATTGCATTTAAGATGTAAACCTTATTGCCTTTGTGCATCTTCCTCTCTAGTCTTTCTCTTGGAGGGTGGCTACCTCGCATTAAGTCAATTTCCATTTAATTGTCATTCATTTCCTTTAGGAACCAATGGGTTTCTAACAGCCAATGCGGAGATCAATTTTGAAATTGGATTAGTGGCATTGGGGATCCATTGTGGGTGAGAATGAGGTTTTATGCAAAAAGAAGAAATGGGGACCGTGTTTTTAAATTAAGGCGAAAGGAAGAGTTTTTTTTCTCTCCATTTTTCCTATGAATTTGTAGTATGCAAGCAATGCCATTCAGACCAAAAACTCCTTAACCCTTCAGCCTACATTTCAAACTTTTTAGTGAGAATGAAACAAAATCACCATGGTTGCAGTCAACAACTTTGAGGGGGGAAGAGAGAGAGAAGGTGGGGGCGGGAACAAGTTTAATGGAAAAGTAAAGTTGATCACTCCGTTGCAAGCGTTAAGCAATGCCTTATTGTGTGTGCTGCATGCATGTGTAGTTTTTACACAATTATAGAGGAAAAGAAGGGGAAAAAGGGAACTTCAAAATCCTTAATTTTAAAATCATTACCAACCTAAAATAAACATAAAATATGCTTAAAAATATAAAATATGCTTATATATTTATTTATTTATACACATTAATTAATTAATTAATTGTTGTGTTGCTGCTGTGTCATGTCTTAGTTTGTTATGAATTCCCATGTCACCGTGTGCTGTGTCGTGTCATCTCCGTGCTTCTTACATGCTAATGTTGCCTCTCCTTGTCATTGCTGTAATTCTTTGTTGCATAATCCATAATGGTTGACATTTTGTTATGTATACTGTATTATTGGACTACTTTGCATTTAATATGATACTGTGCAATATGAAGAATGTATTCTGCTTGCTTAATTTACTATATTTGACTTCTTTCTTGTAGACAATGATGAAGGACCAATTTGCAAATTATGTGGTCCAGAAGATTCTTGAAATATGTTCTGATAATCAGCGGGCCGTATTGCTTGCTCGCGTAAGAGTTCATGCTCATGCTTTGAAGAAATACACTTACGGGAAACACATTGTTGCTCGATTTGAACAGCTATTTGGAGAAGGTACATAATTTTAGATTTTTATTCACATTGCATGTACCCAAATGATGCTGTGCAATTTTTTTTTTTCATATTAGGCATCCAGAGTGCTTTTTAGATCATAAAAGAGTTCTTTAGTTGGCATTCTTTATTCTATCCGGCTTGAAATTACGTAGTGCCATTTTATTGACTTGCTTTTCCATACAGTTCTTCGATTGAAGCATCATTTAATATAAACTAAAATGGCATCTCTGGTTGAGTTCTGGAGATTTATTTATTTATTGTTTAAAGAAGAAAACTACAATGGGCTTCATCTTTTTGTGGTGGTGGGAAGGTCCTTCGATAAACAATCCCATATATTTGTGTAAAACCACTGGGAAAAAAGCTTTGATTGTGACCTCTTTCGTTTTATCACCTTTATTGTCAATTTTTTATTTTAATCAGTACACCCTTGTTGTCATTTAAGCTCTATCAAGTTGTTTCCCCCCTCAAAAGTCAGCTTTATTGTTTTTCATATTGTTAAAATCTCTCATTTCCACTTTGGATAGGACAAAGCTTCTGAAAACACTTAGGCACAGGTCTAGATCACCTTTTTGTCTGAACTTTATCTCACATTGCGTATTGTTCGTCTTCTCACACAGAAAATCCAGTAGCTGGATCGTGATATGCCAGAACTAGGGATTCAGCAAGGTCTCTTGTTGGTGTGCTGCTGCTATGGCACGTCAATCTGACCTGAGACAGGTTTATGCTTCTCAAGAAAGCCGTGCTGTGGTTGCTCTTATGCAATATGGTAACCTTCACCTTAGGAAGCTTCAACTAGTTCAGCCAATTAGTAAAAATGGGGGGGGGGGGGGGGGGGGGGGGGGGTGTTGTAAAGTGATTAAATATATGTATATTTTTCAGACAGTACGTTCCTGTATTATGGTAGGGTAATTATTGGTTTAGATTGCAATCCAAGGGTAATTATTTGGAAGGAAACCCTTCCTTGGGTGTAATTTTATTATTTACTGGATTTGCTTTGCCGTGTGTGGTTTTCAAGTTAAATTACTATGTAGTTTGTTTTCACATTTTACAAGAATAACTACAGAAATGGTAACTCAGGATTTTCAATTGTGAATGTTGTCCAGTTTCATCTTTCCATTCAGCCTAGGTGGCATGCTATTCTGAATCTCAAGAATAATGTTATGGTACAATACAATGCTAAATGGAAAGTTTTTATCGGTTTTCATATGAGCCCACAACTGAAATTATTTATTTATCTACCATTAACTTGTTACCTAGACAATGATGTGAAAATGTTATGCCCGTGCCTTTATTTGAATCTTAATTTTGGCAGAGGGGGATTTTTAACTCGCATTAAAAGCAATTCACACATATTCAGTATCTTTAATGTCCACTTCTTGGTGACAAGTTAGCATTACCGACAGCTCGGCGCTAGGAATTCTTCTTGCAATGAATAAAATATATGTCTGGGATTTTATCGCTGCGGGTATATGGTATTAATTTTTTATCTTTTGAAAATTTTACAAGTATAAAAAATATATAAGAGAAAAATATAATCCAAATGTGAATTTGTCAAAATTTTCGTATATAAAATAGATAGTGAGTGAGACTACAAACTAGCTTTGTCCTAACAAAAACTTAAGTTGCCTCTCTCTGTCTCTCTCTTTTCTACTATTTCTCAAAAGTCATGGACGGTTTCCAAACCAAGGTGATGTAATAAGCGAACATGCTTGGCATGGTTAACCATGCATAACCACGCTGGTTTGTGAGACTATAAACAAGAGATTCATTAGAATTACGAAACCGTATCAGGATGTCACTCTTTTTTATTTATTTTCCCTACAGATTTATTACATTAAAAAAATTGTAGTGAGAGCGTGGTATGTTAAAAAAAACATTGCTTGAAATAAATTTTTAAACTGACTAACAGAATATGACAAATTGAATAACACCCCCCCCCCCCCCCCCAAAACAAAATTTTTTTTTCCATTATTCTATAAAGCTCCTGATGATCCTCAAAAAGGAAAAATATCTCAAATTACCAACAAGAAAACTCGTCTCAAAATCCAAAATTTTCCATTGTTCTAAACAGCTCCCGATGACTACAAGAGTCACATTTACCATCAGATTTCATTCTAATGCAAACAAAAAATTTCTTCACTAATAGAGACCGCGAGATACAACTGACAATTAATGAGGGTTAAAAGAGCATGGATAGGAACAGATAATGCCTCAGTAAACACTATATATCGACTTACATATGCAAGCACTCAATACACCCCATAACAAACACACTTTAGCTTGGTGTAACAGATCAGAAGCGAGCCTTTCTTTTTCGAGCCGTATATTTTGTATCTGGAGGCACATCATCTCCTCTTCTTCTCCTCTGTTCCTTCTTCTTCAATACCCAATCTCTTCCCCTTCCTTTCTTGGTTATTTTCTGCTTTTTCTTGGGTCTGTGTCTATCAGAGATGCAGACCTACATGACAAAAATAAATAGATAATGAGTATAAAAATTCAATACAAACAAAAAAAATACCACTACAAATTAGTATCTCAGCCTTGTAATATAGGAAAAGAAAAAAACAAATGAATACTAGAAGAGAGAGATTCAGATTTATAAATTCCCAGAGAAGCCATATGTCTATGGACTAAATGGAATTCCTCTCCCGTAAAATAAGGCCCAAGGATGAGGTCATAGGTCACCTTCCATACATGCAAGTGAGTTGTATTTATCTCTAAATTTATAATACCCAGGGAAAGCCCTGAAACAGAAAATTTCGGAAATTAGAAAAAGCGTGCCCTGAAAACTCACTGTTTGATTTTCTTCATCACCACTACTCTCATCGTCAGAGGAACTCTCCCCATCTTCACCCTTTCCCGTTGGAACAGATGTGCTTACAGATGGAGGACCACATGTAAGGACAAGGTATTCTTTTCTTTTCTTAGAACTGTAATGAGACAACCAAGCTGAAGTTAGTGAAACATAGAGGAATCCAGTAGGAAAATGATAAGGATTAACTTGAGATATTTTTTTTTTCATATTTCAATTGAATTTAGCAGACTATAATATTTTGACCTGTAGAACACTATTAAAGTAAAAAGATGGCTTGCTCTTCATATCCCGTCACCAATAAGTGGCAAATCCACTGGTTCAGAAGTTGATATGTTTTGAATTGTTATGCATTTGAGTTGGTCCCATAAAATAGGATATGCTTGATGGTTATAATATCATTTGGTATACTCTACTTGTTCAAGTGCCAAATAGACATGAAAAATGGAGTAAAGACGACCAAAAGAAGAAGCAAAATAGACCCGATTAGCTACATAATATTTTCTCAACCAGGGCATGTCATGTCTCAGCATGAGAAGCATAGTTGTTAAAATGCAGTCATATTGTGAATTGATACATGTAACATTATAAAATTAATTATAAAAATGTACATATGCATTTTTTTTTTTTAACAAACTTAAGATATATTTGATTACCAATTTATTTTAACATCACTCATGCACATATTATTAACAAATGTGACAAAACAAGTCAATTAGAAATATATTTATAACATCCAAGCATATACCTTAAACTAAGTATATGTAGACTAAACATGGGAAAATCTCAAATTCCTTGTCATAGATAGATAAGAATAATAAAGGTCTGAAAAACAGCCCTTAATTGCGTCCGCAAGTAAACAAACAATATTATTCTTAACAGCAACCATTTTCACATGCAAGAAGAATATTCTATCACAAGATTGCCCTAATAGATCCTTTGCATACCTGTGTGGGTAATCCACCACCACACCACCAGAAAATCCAACATGCATTGCAGAACGCAAAATCAATTCACGCTGTTGTATATTTTCAGGATACACTTGTAACACTGCCCTTCCTCCCCTGGCTAAACATCTGTATAATGACCCAAAGAAAGCCCTAAAAAGGGATTGAGCCAAACATGTCAATATTGCAGTAAAAGAAACATCATAGAATTAAGCTTGCTAGTCTCGTAAAGATGAGATATTTAAAAAAATAAAAATAAAATGAAACCAAAAAAAGTTCAATTCTTGACTATTATTTTACTGGAAGGGTGAAAGATAAGAAAGGGAACATACTTCAATCTTAATTTTGGAACATGAGAGGACTTGTCAGCATTGCATAACCACTGCATTGCCAAATCAAAACAAAGGGAAAATTAGCAGGGCATACATCCAGTGGTTTTCAAGAACAAATTGTGTTTCATGGAGGATAAGTAATCCATAGAGAAAACATCTCAAAACAATTAAGTAAGCAGCAAAGATCAAGGACAAGGTTATAAAATGACCAAGCCAAATTAAGAAAATGAGAAAAGTATGACTAGCAAAGCATAATCTTATTAAGAGTTTAAATTCAATAAGGACCAGGTTTAAAACCCCACATATACACCCTCCAATACTAGTGTGCCACATCAGAATTTTACAAATCAGTGAATACATACTACCACACTTAATTACACCTCATGATTTGACAAATTGAAAAACCCAAACTCATTATTATTGAAGAGCCTCTAAGACCAGCTGAAGGAATCTGAAAAAGATACCAGAGCCACCCTTTGTTGTAAATCTCCACTACACTAGCCGCATCAAACAGATGTAGATGAGAAATATTTTGGTACCCCTGATTTCGAATGTTAAAGCTCAATGAAGTGTTGATCCATTACAGGATAATAATGGTTTATACATGTTAAATTCGTTAGTTGAAAAATTCTAAGTTATTTGGAAAAATTCAACATAACTAATGCTTTAACATCAAATGGTCTACAGGTCAATGTGTTTGTAAAGATACCAACAAGCCGGGAGATTAATAGAAAAACCCATGCCAAAATATTTAACTTTTCTACATCTGTTTGATGCGGCTAGAATACTGGAGACTAAAGGTGGAGGTTAACAAAACCCACATCAAATCAAGTGAATAAATGAACACGACAATTCCAGCATCTTTTTCCAAACAGTCTTGACAACTTCTCACACAGCAGCAGTCTCTAGTGACTTCCCAGCTTGGCAGCTCTTTGGTTGAACGATGAGTTTGGGTTTTTCAATTTTGTGTATTCATGAGATATGATTGTGTGTGGTAGCTCCTATCACTTATTTGTAAAATTTTGGAGTGGCTCACTGGCATTGGAGGATGTATATAATGGGGTTTTACATCAAATCTTTATTGAATTAAAACTCTCTTATTAATTACATTGCGTCTGTTTCTTATCCCAAAGCAATGCAACCATAACATTCAGTGGACTAAATAAATGTATCAAGTCCAAACTGTTTTAGAAACAATCTCACATCAAAGAGACATCTTTACTTGAAAACGCCTTCTATTCCCTTCCCAATATTCTTTTCAAATGCTTCTCGACTCAAAGCAACCTAGGAAGCATTTCCCTCATCATAAAGGCCCATAGAGTATATTTTTCAGTCACAACATGTGCAATAGATAAATATTCAATTCCCAAACCCATGTCATGTGTGTTTGTCATGGGTACTTGACACATTTAGAAGAGTCTACATATCTTTCCTGCCATCTAAAGTCACGTGCAACCAATTTTCACACTTAGGTAACATCCAATACAAAGGTTAACATTTAAACTCATCACTTCACATAATTTTGTTTTGGCTCATATTTTCACCCTTTTTTTTTGTGTGGTCCCTCATCAATGAATCCTCCCTAGTGCATAAATCAAGTAAAACTTCCCAGGAAGAATTTAGGCACATGATTAACATAAAGTTAAGAAATATGAGAAAAACGAAGCAAAGCTAAAATGTATGATTCTGCAGGTTACAGTAAAGAGTTCATGACACAGAGCAAGAGCTAACACACACCACATCTTTAAGAAAATAGAAAGCAAAAAAATTCACCTCAATAAATATTAATAGAAACAAGAAGTCAAACCTGAACAGCAGAGATACTGATGGCCCCATCTATGACCCCAGGACGAAGTCCTAAGCCCTGTAACAAAACCAGAAACATACCCCATGATAAATTTAGTTGAGGAAATGAAAAACAATACTGCAAGTCGACTTGCACACACCTTCTTTGGATAATTAAGTTAAATAGCCTGTATCATCAGTAAGACATAGAATCAAGCACCTATGCAGATAGTGTGGTAACAAGAACCAGTAGCCAATGGAACTAGCATTACAGAGAAGGTAATCCCAAACCACGGTAGTGTGGCAATTCCACATACAAAACAATATAGGGCATCCAAAAATTGCAGTAATGGTCCGAAGAATATCACTATAATTTATTTCACAAAAGAAAAGGCAAATGAGAGAAAAAATATATATATATATTTCTTCTAAGTCTTTTCACAAAAAATACAATAAAAAAAGTGGCCCTTATTTCAACTTGACGTAAAGAATGCCTTTCAACAACTAGAATGGTTTCTTGGCCAAAATTGAATTACATGTGAAATTCAAGACAAAATTAATTCACATTTCTCTTCTTTTACTTAGGTTGCATTTGAGATTAGAGTTTATAGAGCTTATTTTTACTACTATTCAGCTTATTTCTGCTATTATTCATGAGCTCTACAACACTTTTTGGTACTATTCATGAGTCGCACTGAACTATTTTAACTAACTTTTACTTTTACCTACGGTACTTTCAACAAAAAGTTTTCAGTTTCAACTAAATAAGCTGTTTTCAAATAAATTAACTTGTTTACATTAGAGTTGAATTGTCAAGTGTACAAAGCTCAAAATACCTGACCCATGTCACCAAGTAAAAGGTCACCCTCTACCTCTCGCTCCAATGCAATATCTAAATTCAACAAAATACATAAAAATTCAAATTTGAGAAAAAAAAACACAAATGAAGAACTAAGAAAAGAAAGCATAGACACACAACATGACACAAGACACGGTGACACGACATTGACACTTCTCAAAAAATTAGGATAACAATAACAATCAAATCATTGGAACATACCAAGCATTGACTGTGAAATGTCTAACCCAACCCACTGGTGTCCATTCTCTGAGAGAGTCTCACCACTAAGTCCTGACCCACAACCTACAACAAAAAAATGCACAACCTTTCCATTAAAGCTGACCTCACAAACACAAACACAACAAAAAACACAAAACACAAACACAAACCAATGTCAAGGAGCAATCTGGGCACTCCATCATCAGGTAGAGCAAGAAGTTCTAATGCTCTCTCTGACAGATTTGCCTTAAAAAAACCAACAATAAAAAAAATTGTCAGAAAGATATGGAAACCTAAACAAAATTCAAAGAAAACATTGAAGGTGGTGGAAGCTAACCTGAATTTCGATAATGCGAGAGGAGGAAGTGTATTTGCGAGCTTCGACATCGTCGTAGAATATTTCCGGTGGTGCTTGAAGCTCAGGTCTCGACGACATTTTAGAGAGAGAGAGAGAGAGAGAGAGAGAGAGGGAAGAGACGAACGAGTAGGGTTTAGGAGTTTGGATATGAAATGGGCCTTGGGGACTTAACAGTAACAAAACGACTTTAAAACTACAGCGTTTTGGCACCCCTCACAGAACCAGTGATAAAATTTTGGTGAAAATACATTTTTTGATCCTTACATTTTGGGCCAATTTTCATTTTGGTCCTTAAATTAATTTCGTTACAAATTTTATCATTAAAAAAAGAAAATCGTTTTTAAAATGGTCTTTGCCGTCAATCCACTGATGAAAACCTCTTACATAGTAGACGGAGTGTTTTACTTACTGACGTGGCGCTAACGTGACCATTAAAATATTATTAAAAATAATTACTTGGCATTTTTTAATGCCACGTCAGATTTAAATTAATAAAACATTAAAAAAAAGGCCAGATCAGAAAATTAAAAAAAAAATTAATTCCTTAATTTTAGTTTTAATTAAAAACAAACAAAAAAAATTACTTTTTTTTAGATTAGAGATTGAAGCTCTCTGTTCACCCAAAAATATTTAAGCTCTCTCTCTCTCTCTCTCTCTCGGCGAATTTGCTGGGTATTGTACAAAAAGGTAAAATTGAGGTATGCATTTTGGAAATTGGAAAATTCTGATTAGGTTTTTGGAACGGGAAGAAGACGTAGTACCATGACCAAGTAGGGCATTTGGAGACGTGGTTATCGCTGGCGATGACGAACTCGGAGACGCTGAGAATGCCGTTCTCTTTGAAGGCAAAGACAGTGCGAGGACCTGTGATTCTCTCCATCGTTAACGCTTTATGAAGCTTTTGCATCAGATCCATCTTCTCTCTCTTGCTCTCTCTTTATGGAAAATCCTGAGGTGGGTTTCTTGGTTCAACTTGTTGGATTCTTGGGTTCAACTTGGTGGGTTTCCTTGTTCGACTTGTTGGATTGCTGGGTTCGACTTGGTGGGATTTGCTGGGTTTTGAGATAGGTTTGTTGGGTTCTAAGGTGGATTTCTTGTTTTGACCTTCTGGGTTCTGAGGTGGGATTGCTAGATTTGCTGGGTTCAACTTGCCTGAGATGGGTTTTTTTTGGGTTTGAGATTTTTTTTTTTTTTGGGTTGGTTATGTTGTATTTTTGGATTAATTTGGTACTTTGGGGCTTTGGGATTTGATGATTTTGCTGGTGTTTGAAAAAATGGTGGATTTGAGATTTATGATTTTGTTTTTGAGCTGAATTTTGTGTGTTTTTTTCGTAAGAAAATTTTTTGGGTTTGCTAGTTTGTTTGCCGGGGAAGAACATGAAGTTCATGTTCTGGGAAAGAAGAAATGTTCTTACGAAAAAAAAAAAGTAAAAAAAAAAAAAATTTAATTTAATTATATTAATGTAAAGAAGAAATGTTTTTATATTTAATTTAATTTAATTATATTAAAATTGAGGAATTAAAATTTTTTTGAATTTTCTGATCTGGCCTTTTTTTTTTTCTTTTTATGTTTTATTAATTTAAATCTGACGTGGCATTAAAAAATGCTGAGTAATTATTTTTAATAATATTTTAATGGCCACATCAGCAAGCAAGGCATTCTGTCTGCCACATAGGAGGTTAGTGGGTTGACGGCAGGGACCATTTTAAAAACGATTTTCTTTTTTTAGGGATGAAATTTGCAACGAAATCAATTTAGAGACCGAAATGAAAATTGGCCTAAAATATAGCGGACCAAAAGTGTATTTTCGCCTAAATTTTTTTAGGCTAAAATGTAAAACCGACTCTCTAAGTTTCACTTTTTGTCATTTCAGTCCTCTAACTTTAGTTTTGGTCAATTCAGTACTTTAAGTTTCAAAAGTGTTTCAGTTCAAGCCTTCCACAAACTTCTGTTAATGCTCTACCGTTAAGTACATTTTTTTTTTCTTCTTTCAATTTTTTATATTAAAAAATACAGTAAACTAATTTAAATTAAAAAAAAAAAAAGAAATTAAGAAATCCCATAACACATCACAAACCCAGCACGCAAACAACAAAAAATTTCTTTACATTGATCACAAGATTCACAACCAAAAATGGCATCCAAACGGTCCCAAAATTTTAATATACAAATTCAGAACAAAGCACAGCAAACAATTATCTAACATCAACCATTAATAACATATACAATTTACAAATTCCCTACCCACAAACAATGATTATTTATTCAACATGAAACAATGTTTCTGGGTTTTTCTTTTTTTGTGGTTCATTTGGTTTTTACAAACAAAATCTGAAATAGGAAAACATTTGACTAAAAACTAAACTTGAAAATCCAAATCAAATCAGAGAGAGAGAATCCAAGGACACCCATATTGGATTGGAGAGAAAGAATCCAACGACACAGACCAGATTGGAGAGGGAGCTTAATCGGATTGTTCACCAAATCCAAAAGACTTTGATACCAACCAAACACAATAGCCCAGCCATGGGTTGGAACTCCAATGAGGGTTTGATGAGAAAACATAGAGAGAGGAAGACTAGCCTAGGCGAACCGAGTTAAGAGAAAGAAAACCCTTGCCAAGCAAGGATAATCAGCAGTGACCGGTAAGGAGCAGAGACCGATTGACCTTGGTGGTTGGCCATGAACGAAGCTTGGAGAGGAGCTCCTTGGGTCCAACCTAGAGAGAGTGGCTGGGGAACAAAGTTGTTTACGGAGCCCAGTTTTGTCTTCTTTCTTCTTCTTCTTCTTCTTCTTTTATTTTTTTTAAAATTTTTTATTTTAAATTAAAATTAGTTTTCTGCGTTTTTTTAATATAAAAAACTGAAGAAGAAAAAAAAAAGCACTTAACGGTAGAGCATTAACAGAAGTTAGTAGAAGGCTTGGATTGAAATACTTTTGAAACTTAAAGGACTAAATTGACCAAAACTAAAGTTAGAGGACTGAAATGACAAAAGGTGAAATTTAGAGGGTCAGTTTTGCATTTTTCTCATTTTTTTATTTATTACTATTATTATTTATTATAGAATTTTTGGCTTTTGACAATCCAAATAGTTTTTTTTTTGGGTAGTTGACTCCAACTCAAGTTGGCCTTGCCTATTTTTCATTCATAAAAAAAAAAAAAAAAAAAAAAAAAAAAAAAAAAAAAAAAAAAAAAAAAAAACTAGTTTTCTTGGTTGTTTTTATTTATTTTTTAAAATCTATTAAAAAACATAAAATCTGATTGTAATATATATATATATATATATATGTGTGTGTGTGTGTATATATATATATATATATATAAAGTTAAAACAGTATAACACGTAATGTAAAGTGTAAAAATATAAACTAAAGATAAAAACTTAAAGTAAAAGCAACTGAGATTTTAATAGAATATAGCTTTGATAACAGATTAAAACACTTAGAGGATAATAGTAGTTACAATGCTTGAAAAGGATAATAATAGTCACAATGTTTGGAACTAGAAAAGGAAAGGTTATAAGCTTGGATAGCAATTTGGAAACTAAAAGGGATTTGAAACTAGAAAAATTTTCTGATGATCCTTGTGAAAGGGACATCCCCCTTTTATAGGCAAAATAAAATACTATTTAAACAGTGACTAGTGAACAGTAAAATTGACTTTTTTACTATTTATTAAAGGTCGGTAGAATTGTCATCACGTGCTCTCTGGAGGGAATTTATTCCCCATGGGGAACAGCTAGAGCAAGAACCATACCTTCAACAGGGAATCAAAATAGCTTTAGCAACTTTAGCAGGGAATTTGAAGCCTTGGTATAGTTTTAGCAGGAGCATTATTTTGGTAGTTTTGGCTACTTGTGCCGACAGTGTTAATTCTCCCCTAAATTTGGTGTGGAGGCTTCTTCATGGCCAAACAACTCTTGATTGTAAGGGTAATAAGGATTAGTATTAGCAATAGAGGCTTCTGAGGATGCCTCTGAGTTTTGGCCTTCTTCTTCCTCTTCCGAGTTAGCATTTGTAGTAGCTTCTTCTTCATCCTTCCACTGCTGTTTTAATAGGGCAATTAGGGCTGTTTTGTTGAGACCATGAAAAACAAACTTCTTCTTTTTGGTCTTGGCAGAAGGCTTAGCAGACTTAGTAGTGGATGTGGTAGCAGGTGTATTTGCCGTGGGTTGAGGCACAACTGTTTGCACAAGGGGATAAACTGGGACTTGGGCTTTATTATGAATAGTGGTGTTAATAGCAGGGAATTCCTAGGTTACATTATCAATAACATCTTAAGTGTGGGAAAACTTATCCCAATATTTAACAAACCATTGCCGAGTAAGAACATCTCCTTCCTTTACATACATCCATTTCAAGATCCAAGGGACCTTATATTTTTTAACAAGGTGAAGTGTCGCAGGAAAGTTAGCACCATGTGAATCTGTTTTGTAAACACTTGTAAAATACTTGAAGGAGCCAGTCAGAGGTCCTAGAAATATATCAATAATGGGGCCAAATTGTGTCCACCAGCAGGCAAACTAAAGGGGTAGGTGGGAACTGAAACTTTTATCAAAATTAACAAACCAGGAATGAGTCATATTTTCATCTTGGTGTAGCATGAACTTGAACCAAGCATGGATGTAGTCATGGCAAGAATAAGGGGTAGTCCAGCCAAGTAGAGGCTTTGTAGAAGCAGGACTGAGTCCCCATTTTTCTTCAGTGACAATATCAAGTAGGATAACACTATGGTAAATAATTTTGGATGTATCAACTTTATCAGATATTGGTTTGATAAATATTGACTTTTCATGGAACAAGATAGCTGAATAATATCTTAAATCTTTACTAATGTGTTTAGGAATCCAATGGAAGTTCTGAGGAAAATAACTTGTAGCAAGTTTGAGGGGATCTTTGATCATGGCCCTATTGGGCTCAATAGAGAACATTTTTTGGCGATATTGTTTTGAAACATATTGGGAAGCATTGGGGTTTTTGGAGAAGGTGGTTTTAATAGGTTGGTTAACAGGGACTATAGCAAATGGGTCATAAGAGAATGCTAACACAATTGAGTAGTTTTGTTTGGGGATAGTACCTAAGGCAGTAAAATGGTTAGCAATGTCAACAAAGGAAGTAGGTTCTTGTTTAGCAAGTGGTTTAGGAGAATTTGTAGCAGGGTGTTTGTCTTTCGACTTTCTAGTTGCCATTGTGACATTGTAGGAATTCACGGGTAAGGAAATCAGGGATAGCATTTTGAGAGCCTTTAATAAATTCAATATCAAAATAAAAAAACACTTAAAATAGCTTGCCATCTGGCAAAAATATGTTTTGAAGCAATATTTTCAACATCCTTTTCTATAACATATTTAGCACTTTTGCAATCACTTCGTAATAAAAATGTTTGATTTAGCAAATCACATTGAAATTTGGAAATACATAATACTACAGATAAAATTTCTTTTTTAATATACTATAATTTATTTGTGCATTATTCCAGATTCCTGAATGGAAATGAACAATTTGTTCAGATGAGTCTGGTGAAACACGTTGTTTCAGAATACCTCCATAATGTCAGAGGCATCAGTTTCAACAATTTTGAAAACATTAACAGTAGGGATACCAAGACAAGGTAGAGTTTTAACATGGGACTTGATTTGTTTGACAAGAGAAGTATGAATATCAGTCCAAGGCAAAGGATTATTCTGTAAATGATCAAATAAAGGCTTACATTGCTTTCTCAAGTCCTTATAGAAGTCAGCAATGTAGTTTAGGGACCCAAGGAATCTTTGTAGGTGAGTTTTATCAATAATGACATCAGGAAACTTATCAGCAAACTGAATGGCTCTGTCGATGGGACGGATCTGTCCTTTAGAAATGTCATAGCCAAGGAAACCGACTTTTGTTTGAAATAGCTTGATTTTCTTAGCAAAGACAACAAGACCATTGTGTTTGATGGTATTAAGGAATGAATATAGATGTTTCCAATGTTCATGAAGGGATTTAGAATAGACAAGAACATCATCAATGTAAACAATGGTGAAATGACTAAAGGAATTGAAGATATCATTCATAATGTTTTGGAATTCACTGAAGGCATTCTTAAGGCCAAAAGGCATAACATTCCACTCATAATGTCCAAAAGGGGTGGTGAAAGCAGTCTTGTGCTTATCAGCTTCACTAATTTGGACTTGCCAAAACCCAGATTTCATATCAAATTTAGAAAATATGAACGCGTCACTTAGCCTCTGTACTAGGTCATTCTTGTTAGGGATAGGATACCTAATCCATTCTAATACTTTGTTTAGAGGCTTGTAATTAATAACTAAGCGAGGAGTCCCTCTTTCAATTTCAGCATTTTTTGAACATAAAAAGCATCACAAGACTAGGGGGACTTACTATTCCTAATCAGCTTTTTCTCAAGTAAATCTTGAATTTCTTTTTTAAAAAATTCAACAATTTCAGTATTCATTTGGATGGGTCAAGCCTTAGTAGGAATTTTTTTTTCATTAAAATCTTTAACATAAGGCAAATTAACAATATGCCTTTTTCTATACCAAAAAGCATTAGGGATATTAAAACTGATGATGCCGAAAAAAAAATCACCAGTGAGCCACATGGTTCTCGCATACTCGAACAGCACCTGCACAACAAAAAGGAAAAGACCTAACAGAGAGCACTAGTGTGGTGCTGGCCAAATACCCTTCGAAGGTCAAGTTAGAACTTCTCACAACTCTAAAGTACTAGAGCGGGGTTAATTATGTGTACCTTGGTTTGTGAGGGTATTGGGGCTTTTATAGTAGTAGAGGGTTGACTTCTCTTCCTTGGGCTAGAAGTCTTTTCCTTATAGGAATCTTCATGAGCGTATATTGCGGAACCCTTTCCTTGTAAGAGACTAACACTAAGCGTGGGATACAAGACATTTCCTTATATACTCATGCGTGGTGATCAAGTCAAGAATACATTGGGGCCGTCAACTTTAGGGTCGTCAGCTTCGCCTACTCCCTCGTCGGGGTCGTCAGCTTCGTCTACTACCTCGTTAGGGTCGTCAGCTTCGCCTACTTCCTTGTCACGGTCGTCAGCTTCGTCTACTACCTCATCAGGGTCGTCAGCTTCGCCTACTCCTTCGTCGGGGTCGTCAGCTTCGCCTACTCCCTTCAGCTTAGTAGTGTCAGCTTTCAGTAAGTTAACCCCGTCTTCCTAAAGCTGTAGACGTCCTAAAGCTGGTTGACTGCCATTTATGACAAGTGAGGCCGACAGGTCTATTTTGAACATCGCTTCATGATGCTATATTCATGAATATTCACATTCACAATTTTACCCTTATCAGCTACCCCCCACTCCATGATCTTGTCAGCTTAAACTGATAGGTTTATGGAGTTTAAGTCCTTTTCATTTGGACAATTCCAACTCGTCTCTTCAGTAGACTTGTTCATCTTGTTATCTTTTATGTTAAAACCGTCGTCTTGTAATATTAGTCATATCCTCTGGTGGACGAACTCGTTAGCTTTATGGGTTCGTCTGCTTTGGGGACTTGGCGTAATCGTCCATTTCGTGGATATTACTAACTGACTTGTCCAATCTGTAGACTTAATGATAAACTTGTCCACTTTGTGGACTATAATTATTCATTCTCTTAGGATGAGGTCGTCCACTTTGAACTTATCAATGTCGTCCACTTTGTGGATTTAATAGGGTCGTCCACTTTGTGGACTTAATAAGGTTGTCCAGCTCGTGGACTTAATAACACATGGTTGTCCACTTTGTGTCCATTTTATGGACTTTATAATTTTTTCATCCTCCTGGGATGAAATCGTCCATCTTGTGGACTTAATAAGCTTGTCCATTGTATGGACTTAAGAACATTTCATCCTCTTGAGATGAGGTCATCCACTTGATGGACTGCATATTAGGGTCGTCTACTTTGTAGACTTGGATTCCTCCACTTTGTGGACTTGTTGAGGTGACTGTTGGTACCTCGTCACCTTGTGAGTCGTCCACTTGGGGTCGTGGACTAATTGAGGTGACTAAATTTTGGTGTCTCGTCACCTTTTTGGTCATCTACTTGTAGGCGACTTAGTATGATGATCATCCACCCATAGTCGACTTCGGTCATGTGTCTACCCGTAGGTGACTTAACGTAGTGACCGTTCACTCGTAGGCAACTTTGGGCACGCGTCTACCCGTAGGTGTCTTAACGTAGTGACGTCCACCCATAGGCGACTTTGGCTATGCATCTACCCGTAGGTTACTTAACGTAGTGACCGTCCACCCATAGAGTTCCTGCTGTTAATGATGTGGAAGATGAGACCATCTTTAAGCTAAACACCTTGATAGAGAATATCTAGTATGAGTATACTATGAGTATATTTATTTATTTCAGCAAATAGAAGCAAGTAATATAAGTCATGTCTACCACATAAACATCTTCAAGATTGGTGGCTACTTGTTAGGCCAACCAACATCAGCTTCAAAATGAATTAACAACCATATTTTACTTTCAACCTAGGTGCGAATGTGATTAAAAGCACCTTAAAGCTTCACAAGAGTCTTAAAGAAGAAAATAAATAAAAAGGAACGTAAGCCAATAAAAGCTCTTAGCTGCAGAAGGTAGTAAAGTCTGGCTTAGGCATCATCCAAAAGGCTTAGAAAGAACATAACACTTTCTTGAAGGTGTTCGTAATAAATAAGCTGACTTTGAAAAGGCTAATAGTGATTGTAACAAAGCAAGGACCATATTTAATATATGATCATAATAAAAATGCCTTGCACCATGCATGAAGCCAAATTTATACATTGGTTCTCAAATTAATATAACCAAATAATGTCAAGCTTCAAGAGAAAAGTAAAGGCAGAGGATAAATAAAGTAGAGATGACCTCCTGAATTTGGCGATGAGCTTTCAGCTGGATCCGTGATTGAGTTAGGGAAGGGAAAGAGATTTCTCTATTTCCTTTTCCTTGTCAATCCCTATTTTTTTTTTTTACTCTTCTATTGAGACCCAAAGCTTTAGTGGGTCAGCTAAAGTTGTATTGACCACAAGGGGTTTTCACAGGATTTTCGACAAACACCTTAGCAGCAAGGCAAGAAAGGAACGTCATTTACATGAGCACGAGTTGTTAAAGAAAAACCCCATTCGAACCCATCTTCAAGAACTGGAATCAACCTTAGAACTATGATTTCTTCGAGAAGAAAGGAATTTTCTTGTTTTCTTCGACTGGGCATGATCCGTTGGGTTATGTAGGACAGTTGTGGATCTAACCAATCAGTCAATGGCTCAGTTTCGAAGGCGAGGCAAGTTACAAAGAGCACAACCATTGTCACGGTCGATTCGATGGTGGAGTGGGACAGTTTGGTCAACAAAACAAACACCTTTGATATTAGACTTATGGGAATCTTGCCATACGGTGGCCATGGAGTGGCCCATGAATTGCAAACCAACCGTGCCTGACAATGAGGTTGTTAAGATCTCGCCGAAGATAGTGCCTGTGATAGACTAAATTAGATCGGCTCTTAAACACTTAATACTTTGGGACCTCTGGGCATGTGTTGCTCATTAGCTTGTGGGTTTTAAGTATATGGGAGCTGTTTTGAGAACGATGGCTTTTTGTAAGGATAACAACTGTCGCTCATTGGTTTTCTGAGCTTTCTTTGATTCCGTCGCCCTTGTATATTTCTTTGCTTCCATCGCACTCATATATTGGTTTTCTGAGCTTTCTTTGATTCCGTCGCCCTCGTATATTTCTTTGCTTCTGTCGCCTTCTTGCGGACTTAGTAGTAATTTAGGTGCATCTCATTATATATCTTTCATCCGTCCACCTCGTGGATTTGTTAATAATTAGATGTACCACATTATATACCTTTCATCCGTCCACCTCGTGGACTTAGTCAATGTATTTGTCCATCCTGCGGACAAATTTGGATGTTTTGACACATCCATTCGTTTTGTGGACATGGTTCATATATCTATCCATCTTGTGGACTTATAACATGAGTTGGCATCCGTCCACCTTGTGAATTCTATAAAGTTTTTATACTAGTTTGTATCTGTCTGTTCTCTGGGCTTAGTAAATATTGGATACTAGTTTGTATCCGTCCATTCTATGGATTTAATAAATTTTTGGATAATAGTTTGTATCCGTCCATTCTATGGACTTTGTAAATTTTTGGAGGGTCGTTTGTCACTTTGGTGACTTGGTTGGATGATTTCTATTTGAGTCAATCATCTTTTGAGGATCACTTGGATCGTTCGTCACCCGGATCATTCATCGCCATGTAGGTAGGAAGATTTGGATTTTTACCAAGGTACTTGTTAGATGATTGGTTCGTCCGTCCACCCGAAGGTAAGAATTTTTTTTTACCAAGCCACTTGTGAAGGGCTTGGTTTGTCCGTCCATCCCTTAGGTAGAAGGACTTGGATTTTTGACCAAGGCACACGGGAGTGGCTTAGTTCGTCCTTCCTCCCGTAGGTAGGAAGACTTAACCTTTTGACCAAGGAACTCGTGGGTGGCTTGGTTCGTCCTTCCACCCGTAGGTAGTAGGACTTAAATTTCGTACCAAGGAACACGTGAGTGACTTGGTCTGTCCTTCTACCCATAGGTAGTAGGACTTAAATTTCGTACCAAGGCACTCGTTGGTGCCTTGGTTCGTTCGTCCACCCATAAGTAGGAAGACTTAAATTTCGTACCAAGGCACTCGTTGGTGCCTTGGTTCGTCCATCCACCCGTAGGTAGGAAGACTTAGAATTTTGACCAAGGCACTCAAGGGTGACTTGGTTCGTCCTTCCACCTGTAGGTAGTAGGACTTAAATTTTGATCAAGGCACTCGTGGGCGCCTTGGTTCGTCCGTCCACCCGTAGGTAGGAAGACTTAGAATTTTGACAAAGGCACTCGTGGGTGACTTGGTTCGTCCCTCCACCCGTAGGTAGTAGGACTTAAATTTTGTACCAAGGCACACACGAGTGACTTGGTCCGTCCTTCCACCCGTAGGTAGTAGGACTTAAATTTCGAACCAATGCACCCGCCGTCCAACTGTAGGTAGGAAGACTTAAATTTCATACCAAGGCATTCATTGGTGCCTTGGTTTGTCCGTCCACCCGTAGGTAGGAAGACTTAGAATTTTGACCAAGGCACTCGTGGGTGACTTGGTTCGTCCTTCCACCTGTAGGTAATAGGACTTAAATTTTGATCAAGTCACACGTGAGTGACTTGGTCCATCCTTCCACCCATAGGTAACTCAGTATAGTGACCGTCCACCCATAGGCGACTTTGGTCATACGTCTACCTTGAGAGGTGATATTCAATTTGAGAAGTGAAGGCCACATTGAGAAGTGGCGTTCACCTTGAAAGGCGATGTTCACCTTGGGAGGTGATGTTTTAAGCCAATGCATTGTACAAATATTCCTCGTCTGTTGCCCCCTTCCATGTTTGCCTTCGCTACTTGAGTTGATCATCTATGGACGATCTCTCAGACCATATGTCACCTTGGCGACTTGGATGACCGGTACTTGAGCTAATCGTTCACCACCTCAGAGACATTATAGAAGAGTAGGCGGTATTAATCGTTTGCTTTGATCCCCTTTCATCGTCCTCGACCATTCCAAAGTAGGGTCGTCTTTGATAAGTGTAAGTATATGGTCAATAGGAGCGTTTAGTGGGGTGAAGCAAACGGGTTGGTTGGTAGAGTGTATAGACCTCTTGCCTTCTCTTTGGCCAATCGTTCATCATCCTACAATATTGTAGTCGTCAGTCTTACTTCTTTTCTATTTGCTCTTCCCTTCTGTAATATTTCAAAGGGGTGGCTAGTGATTATGACCACTTCTACGTTGATCATGCGATAAGACTTGATATTCTTGCAGCAGCTTAATTTGCACTTCCAACGCTTGGTTTTGCAACATAAGGGCTTTATTTTGTTGAGTAAGTCGCTCAATTGTAGCTGAGTGTGTCTGCAGTTGCAATTCTATGGCGGTGGGGGGACCGTACGACCTTTTGTCTCAGGGATAAAGCAATGATTGATTACTCATAGTTCCCACAAACGGCGCCTACTGATGATGCTGAAAAAAAAATCACTAGTGAGCCACATGGTTCTCGCATACTCGAACAGCACCTGCACAACAAAAAGGAAAAGACCTAACAGAGAGCACCGGTGTGGTGCCGACCAAATACCCTCCGAAGGTTAAGTTAGAACTTCTCACAACTCTAAAGTACTAGAGCGGGGTTAATTATGCGTACCTTAGTTTGTGAGGGTATTAGGGCTTTTATAGTAGTAGAGGGTTGACTTATCTTCCTTGGGCTAGAAGTCTTTTCCTTATAGGAATCCTCATGAGCGTATATTGCGGAATCCTTTCCTTGTAGGAGACTAACACTAAGCGTGGGATACAAGACATTTCCTTATATACTCATGCATGGTGATCAAGTCAAGGATACATTGGGGCCGTCAGCTTTAGGGTCGTCAGCTTCGCTTACTCCCTCGTCGGGGTCGTCAGTTTCACCTACTCCCTCGTCAGGGTCGTCAACTTCGTCTACTACCTCGTCGGGGTCGTCAGCTTCGCCTACTACCTCGTTCGGGTCGTCAGCTTCGCCTACTCTCTTGTCAGGGTTGTCAGCTTCGTCTACTAACTCGTCAGGGTCGTCAGCTTCGCCTACTCCTTTGTCAGGGTCGTCAGCTTCGCCTACTCCCTTCAGCTTAGTAGTGTCAGCTTTCAGTAAGTTAACCCTGTCTTCCTAAAGCTGTAGACGTCCTAAAGCTGTTTGACTGCCATTTATGACAAGTGAGGCCAATAGGTCTATTTTGAACGTCACTTCATGATACTATATTCATGAATATTCACATTCACAATTTTACCCTTATCAAAAACAAACATCATTGACGAGTGTCTTATGATAGTTATCAATTTTGGATTGTAATATTTTATCAGAAAGTTGTTCAGCAATCTTCCAATATCTAATCTCTTCCTTAAGAAAATTTAGGCGTTTGGTTTTAGCATGAATCAGGTTCAAAGGGGCATCGGTATCAATTTCAAATTTTGAAGCAAATTTGAATTTGACTTTTTGCCCAAAAAGGTCAATAGTTATACCATCATGTTCAGTAAGAAAAGGATATAAAGTATTTATGAAGGGAATGCCGAGGATCGCTTTATCAGTCATATTTTTAACAAGAATAGAAGGAATTTTAAAACAAACATTGTCATGGCATACATGAGCAGTATTTATTTCATATTTAATCTTCATTTAGGTACCATTAGCAGAAAACAGTTTCTCAGTGGATTTTTCATAATATTTGGAAGGAACTATTCCTTCCTGAATGCAATTCATATTAGCACCAGAGTCAATCATAGCAACAACATTGAATTCATATTCATGACAGATAACAATTTTAACTTTTGAAAACCATTTTGGAGGGATCAATCTGTTGATAAGACTGAGTCTATTATTAGTAGAGGCAATATTAGAAAGAGGAGCTTCATGGCTGGGGCTGTCTTCATCTTTCTGCTTATCAGGCTCGCTATTAGATTGTTTATTATCAAGTTGTTTATCAATTTTTAAAAGTAACATTTCTTGTTTTAGGTCAAAGTTATCATTTGTAACATTTTTTAGCTCAATGATTTCTTTCTTAATAATAGTAATTTCATGTTATGAATCATTAATAGTTATCTCCTTGGATTTCTTCTTATTAAATCTTTCCAAAGTTTCATCAAGACTTATTTTTGCTTTCATTTTCTTATCATTTTCATCTTTAATCAGGGTTTTCTTGAGCTTTTTAAGATACTCTTCTTTTAGTTCAGGATTATCAATTTGGCTTATTAAATTTATAAGCAAATTTTCTTGTTCTTCTCATTTGGTCAAAACATTAATTGTTTTGTGCCATTTGGAGAGAACATTAATAGTATTGCAATAAGTCTCTACAACCAATTTTAATATTAGGGGTATCAGAAGGCTAACTGTTAGAGTGATAGCCAGAATTAGTTGAGGAGAGAAAATTATTTTCTGATGAATCAGATGAAGCAGAAGATCTTGATTCAAGTATTCGAAACAGATCTTCTTTATTACTGATGGGATAGCAAAAAATCACCATCTGTGGTTCGTCCAAGGGAGTCGTCCATGATCTCCATTCAACTAAATGGCCAAACCGTCTCTGATTCGTCCAGCGGGGTCGTCCATGAGTTTTAATCAGTTAAATGAACCTCAAGCAATCAAGTCGGAAGGGTCATCCATATGCAAAGCTCATGGACGGCCACACAACATCAATCTATATACAAAGAGTCGTCCATGGGCAAGGCACATGGACGACCATGTAACACTTAACAAAATTCTGGAATTGTTAACCAACCCGTGTTCATTGCCAGCAATTTCTCCTAAATATGTAACTTCCATCAGCGGTTACTACTTCTATAGCCGTTGAGGAAGTTATCTCCGTAATTTCGGACTTCCACGAATCTTGGGGAGGTTATTAAACCAAGTAATTGCCCCAAGGTTCCCTATATAAGGACCGGTCTGAATCAGGCAAAGGTATGAGATTTCTGAGATTTTATTCCCAAAAAGTTGGAACTCCATTTTGTTGTGAGAAAACTAACTTTGCCATCGGAGGGTATTTGGCCGGTCCACCCCGGTCACCTCTTGATTGTTTCTTCTCTTTACAGGCCTTCGCTAACGCCGTAGTCCACTGAAGCCGAAGTGTTCAACCAACTGATTTCTTACACTATCAGTTACTATCATTGATATTTAACATATTGAGCTTATTCTTCAATTTACCAAGTTTTTGTTTGTAGTTTTTACTAAAGTGACCAAATTTCCTGCAATTGAAACAGTTTCCTTTACCAGATTTCTGCTTATCATGTTTCATATGGACATTTTTCTTTTTATCATAAAATTTACTAGTTTTAGTAAAACGTCTTTTATATTTATAATCTTTGTGGGCCTTATCTTGTTTCTTATTCCCTTTTTGCCTAGAAGGGGCAATGGGGGGTAGGAGAAATTATAAGATCCACATGGTGGACAAGTGATGTGGTCCACCATTTCACTAAAAAACTGCCACTTGTTTAAAATTGTTAGTTAGAAAATTTTTTTAAACAAAAATTAATTACTGACTCAGCAATTTTAAACAAGTGGAAGTTTTTTAGTGAAATGGTGGACAAGTAACGTGGTCCACCAGAGGACCCTATAATTTCTCTGAGGGGTAGACCATATTGTTCACAAAAATTACTCATTTCATATTTAGCTTTTTTACTATTTCTTAACTGTTGTTTTAACATTTTTTGGTCATTACATATGTTAATACCAAGTTTTTTAATAGTGCACAATAACAGAGTATCAAAAGACTTAAACATAGCCTTGCTTCCCAGAATACGAAATTGTATATCTGTTGGCAAGTTGGCAACATCACTTTTTAACTTAGATTGGGTCTTAAGACTTATTCTAGCATAATCAGTGTCCATTATAGTCGTTCTATCCTTAGAATGGATATCCTCTTTGCCAAAGAGTTGACTAATGTAGGCTTCAAAATTAATTCGGAAAGCCTCATTTTTCAGAATAAGACAATTTTCTGAAACAAGGTCACTTTCGGAAATAGGGTCATTTTCTGAAGTAAGGTTGTTTACAGAAACAAGGTTATTTTTTGAAACAAAATTGCTTTTTAAATCAAGATAATTATCTGGAACAAGGTTATCATTGTGGCTTATATAAGCCTCATTATGAGTAATAAGGTTAACAAGGTGGATTTCAAGGACTCTGAGAGTTCTCTTGAAAAGGTTACGGTGGTTTCTAATAAATGCAGCTTGAAGGTTATCAAGAATAAATTTAATAGAATCTGGAAGTTCGGAATAGGTTCCATTGTGGAATTGTAATCTTTTAGATAGAACTTCCTGCAAAGTAATTACTATATCACCACTGGAATATGTTACCGTTGCCGGGAGGAATTCTTGAAGGGATGTTGATCCACTAGGTTTTACCCCAGAAGATGTGCCTTCATGCATTTTAAAAGGTTGTCCCCCTGGGAGCCTTTTACTTTGGGAATAGTCATGTGCAGGAGCTTTTTCCTTGTTCTTTCTCACTGTCGAATTAGCCATAATAATCCACTTACTAGCCATAATATTCATACTTATACCACTAGTAAGTGGATTATTATAGCTCCCTCGACAGTGAGGAAGAACAAGGGAAAAGCTCCTGCACAGGACTATTCCCAAAGTAAAAGGCTCCTAGCGGGACAACCTTTTAAAATGCATGAAGGCGCATCTTTTGGGGTAAAACCTAGTGGATCAACATCCCTTCAGGAATTCGTCCCGGCAACGGTGACATATTCCAATGGTGATATAGTAATTACTTTGCAGGAAGTTCTATCTAAAAGATTACAATTCCACAATGGAACCTATTCCGAACTTCCAGATTCTATTAAATTTATTCTTGATAACCTTCAAGCTGCATTTATTAGAAACCACCGTAACCTTTTCAAGAGAACTCTCAGAGCCCTTGAAATCCACCTTGTTAACCTTATTACTCATAATGAGGCTTATATAAGCCACAATGATAACCTTGTTCCAGATAATTATCTTGATTCAGAAAGCAATTTTGTTTCAAAAAATAACCTTGTTTCTGTAAACAACCTTACTTCAGAAAATGACCCTATTTCCGAAAGTGACCTTGTTTCAGAAAATTGTCTTATTCTGAAAAATGAGGCTTTACGAATTAATTTTAAAGCCTACATTAGTCAACTCTTTGGCAAAGAGGATATCCATTCGAAGGATAGAATGACTATAATGGGCACTGATTATGCTAGAATGAGTCTTAAGACCCTATCTAGGTTAAAAAGTGTTGTTGCCAACTTGCCAACAGATATACAATTTTGTATTCTGGGAAGCAAGGCTATGTCTTCTTCAGCTCTATTGAAGAACACTGGAAACGTTTGTACTCGTTTCTAGATACTATCAAAAGAAATGGTCTTGTTGTTTCTGCTAAGAAAATCAAACTGTTCCAAACAAAAGTTCGTTTTCTTGGTTATGATATCTCTGAAGGACAAATTCGTCCTATTGATAGAGCTATTCAATTTGCTGATAAATTCCCAGATGTTATTATTGACAAAACTCAGCTTCAGAGATTTCTTGGATCTTTGAACTATGTTGCTGATTTCTACAAGGATTTAAGGAAACAATGCAAACCCCTTTTTGATCGGTTGCAAAATAATCCTCCACCTTGGACTGATAATCATACTTTTCTTGTTAAATAGATCAAAATTTATATTAAGACATTACCATGTCTTGGTATCCCTACTATCAATACTTTCAAAATTGTTGAAATCGATGCCTCTGACATTTGTTATGGAGGTATTCTAAAACAACATGCTTCCCCAGATTTGTCTGAACAAATTGTTCGCTTCCAATCTGGAATCTGGAATACTGCACAGCTAAATTACAGTACCATTAAAAAGGAAATTTTATCTATAGTATTATGCATTTCAAAATTTCAAAGTGATTTGCTAAACCAAAAGTTTTTGTTACGCATTGATTGTAAAAGTGCTAAGTATGTTATTGAAAAAGATGTTGAGAATATTGCTTCAAAACATATTTTTGCCAGATGGCAAGCTATTTTAAGTGTTTTTGATTTTGATATTGAATATATTAAAGGATCTCAAAATTCAATCCCTGATTTCCTTACCCGTGAATTCCTGCAGAATTACCATGGCAAATAGAAGGTCAAATGACAAAACCCCTGTTACTAAACCAATTGCAAAAATTGAACCTATTACTCCTCTGAAGATCACTAGCCGTTTCACCCCTTTAGGTACTATACCTAAACCTAACTACTTTACTGTTTTGGCAAACGCCTATGACCCTTATTCTAGTTCTAACCAACTTGCTAAAGCAAATGCTTTCACTTCAACCCCTTACAATACCCAATATGTTAAAAAACCTAGTGATCAAAACCTGTTTTATGTTGAGACAAATAGAGCCTCTATTTCCGACCCCTTTAGGTTGGCCACTAGTTATTTTTCCCCGAAATTTCATTGGATCCCTAAGCATCCTGATAAAGATGTACAATACTATGTTGATATCCTTTGTCATGAAAAGTCTATCAAGATTAGATCTATTACTGATAAAATTGATACTAATAAGGTGATATACCACAGTGTTACTATTAACCATATTATTTCTGAAGAAAAGTGGGGTTCTAACCTTACTACCCCAAGGATGTTACCGGAATCTTCGATTCCCTACTGCTACCACTGTTATCTCACTGCTTGGTTTCGATTCATGCTCCATCAAAATGAATCTATGTCTCATTCTTGGTTTGTCAATTTTGATAAAGACTTTGACTATAAACTACCCCTTTGGTTTATTTGATGGTGGGCTCAGTTTGGTTCTGTTCCAGAAATATTTCCTGAGCAACTTAAGGAGGCCTTAACACATTTTACTAGCACTTTCAGAGTTAGTGCTTATGATGCAAAATTCTATTCTACGATCCATTTTGTTAAAAAATATAAGGTCCCTTGGATCTTGAAGTGGCAATATGTTAAAGAAGGTGATGTGCTTAAACGCTGTTGGTATGTTAAATGGTGGGCCAAATTCCAGCATGCCTATAAGATTGCTAATAGTGTTTACAGAGAATTCCCACACCCTAATACTTTGCCTACAGCTGTGGTTACTACTCTTGTTTAGCTAGTAGAAGCTCTTGCTTGTTCCTCTGATAAAACTGTTGCTACCCCTGTTAAGCCTAAAAAGAAAATGGCTTCTATCTTCAATGATATTCGTCAAGACCCTGATGCTATGTATTCTCTCCTTCAAATGATGGCCAGAGAGAAATTATATGTTGAAGGACAATGCTCTGATACACCTGCTACAAAGAACCCTTATTATCCCTACAATCAAGAATGGTTTGGTCATGATGATGATGACGAAGATCCTGATTTAGCGGAAGATTGATTCTGTATTTGTCTGGCATGCACAATGGCCAAAATATTGCAATATTTTCAGACTGTTAAAGCCATTACTATTGCTTTACCCCTAATGATGATATTCTTACTTTTGGTCTCTTCATTATTCTGACCACTATCTCTTTTGGCAATATTTGGATTTGTCCACATGCTTTGGGAGACAAATTGATGTAAAAGTAACTTGTTACTGTTCACTATTCACTGTTACTGTTCACAGTCTATTATTCATCCGAACTTAGCCTATTTAAAGGGGGGTTGTCTCTTATGTTAGATAGGTTCTTTTTTGGAAAGTTTTATTTTCAGACTTCTCTTCTCCTATTTCTCCCTTCTTAAAGAGACTATTTTGAGAGAGAATTCCTACTTCCTTGTTTACTTCAAACTTGTAACCTGTAACTTTGTATCATGTTTCTCAACCTTGTAGCTTGAGACTACTACTGTAAGTTATTGTTCTACTTTCAATAAACAAGTACTTTCAGTTATTTCAATTTCATATATTGTTGTTGCTATTGCCACCTTGGACGGATTACCGCCATAACGGACGGATCTAAAGTTCTTTAATTACTTTCATGTACTTTGAATTATTTTGATATAAACTGCTTGGCCAGTGCTACCGCCTTACTTTTATTGTCTTAGTTTCATACTTTCATTATCTTATATATTCTGTGCTTCTGCCTTCAGCGTTGCGTCCCCTTCCCCCTTCATGTTATCAGACAACCTTTGATACTGTGTTGTTATGTCCCCTTCTTTCATTCATTGGCGCCACCTTTGACATAAAGTGAATTCCGAGAATTGAACAGTATGGCCTGTTTAAGCTAGGAGAGCATTTAGGGCATGAGAGGTAGACGGTTGTCTGGGGTATGTGTTACGAAATGCAACAAGTGTGATAAAAACATGATAATTGAGTGTTAAAACTAGGATAATATGGATAGATTATGGATATCCAATTCCTCTATCAGCTCCGGGACTAGTTGTCCTCCTGATATTGTGAATGAAGAAAATCACACTGTTGAAGAACATGAGCTCCCTGATTTCCAGAAATGGAACGTACCTAAAGTTGAAACTAAGACTATTTATAATACTACTTGGACTGAATCTATTACTGCTTACAAAGTTAGAACTGTTGAACAAGTAATTTCCTATTTCAAAACATCATGAAAAATGTTGTTTGTTTTCAAAGAAAAATATTGAAAATTTGAAATTAAAAGGTGTTTCTACTAATTCTCAAGTTAGTACTCCTTTTTATTCTACTAAAGTTGAATCTTCTTCTCCTTTTGTTAAAACTGTTAATGAAGAAGAAGACGACTCTTTTTCAGTTGCTCCCTCTGATTCTGATTTTTGTCCTATTAAACCTGTTGATTATGAAACTAGTCAATTCAGAGCTATAAATGTTTTGGATGCTGATTTTGAAATTGATTTGCAATCCCTGTATGATGAATTTGTTTCTTCTAAGCATAAATCTAAAAGGAGATATTACCAAAGTACTTTTGCTCAGTCTAAAAAAGATCGTATTAAAAGGAAATGGTTAGAAAAAATGAAAGAGTTGAATAGACATATTTTGTTTTTCAACTTTTTGGAAAATTACTGTCTTAAAAGATGAGATTTCAAAACAATATTTGAATGTGATAAAAAAGCAGACTTTTGTTAAAGCTGATGCTTCTACTATTAGGTCCACTCATCCTCCACTTGATACAGTTGTCATAACCTGTAATAAAGTTGAGATGAAGGCTTGTCCTTTCAAAATTGCTGATGATGATACCCCTGTTGTTAGCATTATTGAACAAAACAATTTTACTAATGAATCTTTACATATTATTGGGCAACAGCTTGACTATATTGAAGAAAAAATTGTTGAAAAAACAATTTCTGTGGAAAAGCCTACTTCTGTTCAAAAACCTGTTTCTATCAAGACTAAGGAACCTTTGATTAGTTTACCTAGTCAAAGAGAAAAAATGATTTTCAAATCTCCTCAGACAAAAACTCTTGAGGCTGTTGAAAAAATGCTTGCTGATTTGAAAGTAAAAACCAAGAGTACTTCTACCAGTACTGCTTGTGCTATTTCAAAAAATGATACAGAACCTATTTCTGAAAATACTACAGATTCTGAATCATTGTCTTCTACTTATGTTGAAAATGTTTTTAAAGATAAACTACCAGAAATTAAAAGATTTGTTGGAAAACCTAATCCTATATCTTTTACTAAAAATTGGTATTCTAAACCTACTCCTCCTGATATGCAGTTTGAAGAAAGATCTTTTCAAACTCAGTTTTCTATTTTTGCTAATAAAATGTATGAATGGAATATTGATGGTTTCTCTGAACAAGAAATTATTAATAAAATGAGTCATATGTCCATGGTTGGAATTGCTTATGCTAATGGTCATAATTTTACTCAAGCTGAAATTGTTGACATGCTTGTTACTGGTTTTTCTGGTTCTCTTCGTGGATGGTGGGATTTATATCTCACAGAAGATTCCAGAGAGTCTATTAAAAATGCTGTTAAAAAGAACGATGAAGGTCTTCCTATTTTTGATAATAATATTGGTCGAGGTATTCCTAATGGTGTTAATACTTTGGTTTATACCATTCTCAAACACTTTGTTGGTACTCCTTCTAATGTTTCATCTCGTATTGCTGAATATTTGAATAATTTGATTATATTTTGAAAAGAATAATGCTACAGACACAAACTATTTACAACATTTTTACAAATTACTGATGTGACTTTAGTATTTTCCAAATAGTTATTGTAAATAAAAATGTGATGTTAGTGAAGGGCCCATATTAGAAATAATAAGAATTTGCCACACTAGCAGTTTATAAAAATGTTGTAAAATAGTTTGTGCCTATAGCATTACTCTTTTGAAAATGTATAAAAACATTATTTAATGAAGCATTAAATACATCCTAAGAGCAATTGCATAATCTATGCAAAATTTTCTGTCTATTTTAGCATAAGAACCCACTTTTTATATTTTACATAGTCACTTATTCACAACTCCCACATTAGTCTATCTATAATACACCATCTTTTATTTAAATAATATATATATATTTTTTATTTTATTAAAATATCTCTTATCCTCACGTTTCTTATCTCACTCTCTCATCCCAAACAATAAAACCCTTCTCTCAAACTCTCCGCCTCTCTATCATCACAATCTTCTTAGCCGCTTGTCTCAGACCCCTCATCTCTCTCTTAGATTTCTCTCATGGCGATGGCTATGGAGGCTAGTCCATATTCGTCAAAGACGGCATACACAAGACTGTGATGATTTGGGTTTGGGTTGATGGTTTATTTTGGGTTTTCAGTTTGATATGTTGGAGTTGATTTTCCATTAATTTCAGGTTTGATTTCCATTGATTTCTGGTTTGATTTTTGTTGATTTTGGGTTTGATTTTCTAGTTGATTTTGGGTTTGATTTTCTATTGAATTTGTGGTTGGATTTTTATGTGTTGTAAAATGGTGGTGGTGGGTTGCATTGGTTGAGTGGTGGTGGGCAAACGGTTGATTGGTTGTGCAGGTGAAGAGAAAGAGAGTGTGAGATGAAGACAGAAGAAGGGAGAGAGGGTCTGACTGTGAGAGAGAATAAAATATAATAAAATAATGATTTGCAAAGCTATAATAACTGTGCATATATGCACGGTTACTGTAGCAAGTTTGGATATATGCAAAGGTATGCAGGCACTGATGCAGGTCTATTTTATGCTATATTGTGTAAATTTTTGCACATTTTGTATTTTAAACCCACTGATGCAATTGCTCTAAACCCTGTGCTTTGGGCATTCATTAACAAAAATCATTATTCAATACATTTAGAGTAATTTTTCACACTCTTATGTAAATGATAAGTCTCATCATAAATTTAATTATAAGAACCCATTATTATTTGAGAGCAAGAAACATCACTTCTAAGGTACCAACTAATTATACGTTACAAATTAACAATGCCTTCATCATTAATTTTACCAAATAAATACATATTCAAAATTATTTTTCCCTTATCATTGAATAATTCATAATGTGGATTGTTAGGTGTCGCGTTAATAGACTAGAGTCTTGTAACTCAACCACCACCTCCTACCATATTCATACTTCTTTGTGCTTGTTCATGCTTCACTAGCCTATCACGTGGTAAAGAGATGAGAGTATGAAAGAATACTAGCTAAACATAGCACATTGCAAAAACAATTCTAAATATGAGAAGTCCCCCTTGGAATCAAGAAGAAGAAAATCAAGAACCAAAGGAAAACAAAATGAGACATTTCTAGCTATAGTTTCAAATGAGCTTCTCCCAATTATGTCTTGAAATAGAGTGGGGCAGGTTGCTCTGACCAATACTCCACTTTTTGCTTGGCTAAATTCACTAGTTGCTCTGTCCATTCTCTGAGAGAGTCTCACCACTAAGTCCTGACCCACAACCTACAACAAAAATGCACAACCTTCCATTAAAGCTGACCTCACAAACACAAACACTAACACGAACCAATGTCAAGGAGCAATCTGGGCACTCCATCATCAGGTAAAGCAAGAAGCACTAAAGCTCTCTTTGATAGATTTGCCTTAAAACCAACAATAAAATTGTCAGAAAGATATGAAGCCTAAACAAATTTGAAGAAAATAAAAAGCATTGAAGGTGTGGAAGCTAACTTGAATTTCGATGATGCGAGAGGAGGAAGTGTATTTTCAAGCCTCGACATCGTCGTAGAATATTTCCGGTGGTGCATGAAGCTCAGGGCTTGACGACATTTTAGAGAGAGAGAGAGAGAGAGAGAGAGAGAGAGAGAGAGAGAGGAGGGAAGAGACGAACGAGTAGGGTTTAGGAGTTGGGATATGAAATGGGTTTTTGGTTCTTAGCAGTAACAAAACAACCTCATTTTGTCTGAGGATAGACTCCAAAACTACGTCGTTTTGGAACCCCCTTATAGAACTAGTCGATAATTATTTATTTATTTATTTATTATAGAATTTTTGGCTTTTGACAATCCAACTAGGTTTTTTTGGTAGTTGATGCCAACTTAGGTGGCCCCCCTCCACTTATTTTTCATTTATTAAAAAAATAGTTTTTTTATTATAGTTTTTATTTATTTTTTAAAATTTATTCAAAAACATAAAATATGACTATAATTAATGTGTGTGTGTGTGTGGGGGGGGGGGGATAAGAGAGCTGGGTAGGAATATTGGGTCGTGGGCCGCGCCCGAGGATGCAAAGGAGCCTGAGGATGATCAAACAGTAAGAAGAGTATGTGGGTTGATGGGCCGTGGACAAGGGCCAATAACAATGAACAAGTGATGTCTCTTGAGGAGCCAAACTTCCTCGAGAGGCGATGTGGGAGTTTAGAGCTCGACCACCTAGAGAATGCCATGCAAGAGGAAACCATACTTTGGAAGATAAGTTTCAGAGAAAAGAGTCGATGGTGAACTAAGAAATATTTGAGAAGAAGGCTGCCGCTACCACATTAAATGCTCTGCACCTAACCAACTAGCCACATTTATGTGGAAGTGATACCTGAATAGTGATGTTCAACCCTACAGCTACACACCAATTTTCCAAGAAGGTTCTGATGGGAAAAGCATCCAGGATATCATTTACATAGTCAACAGGTGGAAGGTTGGGATTGAGAAGAACAAGACTATATAAGGAAAAGGCTCCCGTGAGAAATGGGGCATGAAAAAGGGAGAGAAAACAAATAGAGACCTTTTTGTACTTAAAAGAAAAAGCTTGAGTTAATATAAGAACACTCCTTCCTTGGACTTGACTGAGGATTGTAATTCCATTCAAGTTGTGCTTTCTTATCCTTCTAGCACGATTCCAATCTGTCATGGTCTGTACTTGACTTACTGAGTTTCTTACTTATAAAATACACTCTCTATAACAAATATATTGATTTGGGCTCGTTGGGCCATTGTCCACATCCGTTGGGTTGAGGGTCTCATGCAAGTCCTTATATATATATATATATATATATATATATATATATATATGTATATGTATATGTATATGTATCCTAATTAATTAAGGATTGCATCCCTAATGTGTTGTATCTTGTTTGGATCCATGCTCTTAAACTTCTATTACAAAACCTTATAGTTTAATGGTATTTAAATATTTTTATTCATGAGTAACCGTATTAAATACTGAAGACTGATTCTAAAAATAAAAATAATAATAATAATAATAATAATCTCTTTGTGTTATGCTTATTAGGGCTTTCATTTCAGGTTTTTCAAGGGTGTTCTGGATGGCTTAGAGTAAGAAGGTATTATAAGATTTCTAGAAAAAGAAGTGTCTAGGGTTTGTACTTTCTTCAATTGAAAATTTTAAATTAAAATAAAATATTAAGTAAACTGATTACTTTCCTGCTTACCAAAGTATCAACTATCAAGTACCAACCAATTCATGAGGTTTTATGTTTTTGGATTGAGATCCCATGCAATATCCATGTGGTTGGATATATTTTATGTTTATTTTGGTTCCTTTGTGCAATTTCACAAATTTCTTTTATGGATTGGATTTAAATTTTTTTTTTCTTTTTAAAGACTTGTCAATTGCATACATATAAAATCAAGGCCATCTTTTAAAATAAAAAGATGGGGGGGGGGGGGGGGTGCTTGGTACTTTTAATTGTTCTCTACAAATCACCAACACACATAATTAAAATTAAAATTTGAAGCCTAAATTTGCATCACATGTCCTATTTAAATTTTAATTTTTTTGTGCCAAGAAGACCACAATCATAATGATCAATTTATAATACTCAGTGTGAGAGCCAAAAAAATGACCTCATTCACTTAGATAAGATAATAATTACTATTGTTGAGTGTTTCTATGCGTAAGCATGAGTTACAAGCTAGTTTGGTTTATATGGCTGGCCTAAGATTATAAAGATAAACATATCAATTGGACACTATAATTCTATGTATATAAAAATTTCTAATAAAAAAAAAATTATAACAAAGGCCACAATTGATATTTTTGAGACAAATGATGATTTTTTTTAGCATGAATGGTGATTGTGGACGTAGCATTACACCAGATGCTAATCAATATTGAGCATTGATATTTCCTTGAGAATTTTGCAAACACTATGTTGAAAGAGGAAAAAGTACATTTGCATCTTCAATTACCTTTGTTTTATCATTCTAGAAAAGATCAAACTTTCTCATTATAACCTTTCTTGCTAGTTCAAGCATTTCTTCTCTAAAGATTCTATTAAGAATACTTTATCATTTTTCACAAACTTATATTATTAAGTTAATTATAGTTTGATATTTGCTCTTTGTAGCGACTTGATATAGTCAATTGAGGATCTTCTTTTGTAATGCATCTATAGATGTCTTCTACACTTCCCACCTCTGCTATCTTCATCTACCTCTTGGAAAAACATTTTTTCTAGAATAATCTTTGATATTCCTTCAATTCAATACCAAAGGAGTCAATCTCGTACCGGAGGCTGTACTGATTTGACTAATGGAACAACATATTTCGGTACCCATCAATATCGGTATACCATTATTTTTTATATTTATAAATACATATATATATATATATATATATGTGTGTGTGTGTGTGTGTGTGTGTGTGTGTTAAAATAAATAGAAAAGTTTATCATAAAACATTACCTCAATTCATAATAAATTATTCATGGTTTTAGACTTTAGCATCAATTAAAAGAAAAAAAACATAATATAAAAAATAGAAAGCTTAATTGTTAATTGCATACTAGGAAAACAAATAATACTAATAAGTTAATGCAAATAAGTTACCATTCTATTCTTACAAAAATTCAAAAATTAAAAAATTAAAAAAAAAAGTTTTATTTATTTAATTTTTTTTTTTTATGTACCGGCCAGTACCCTCAGTAATGCCCGAAATCGGCTGGTACAGCTGATATGGCCGGTATTTAAATTGGTACGAAATAAGGGTGTTTCGATATCGGTATACGTACCGGTACGGTACATACCGACCGGTATGGCTGATATTGATACGGTACATACCAATCAGTGTACGGCTGATACTGGTACGGTATCGACCACCTTGTTCAATACTTTTAAAACATGACAACAAAAACAATTCCAAAAAATTCAAAACATGTACAAGATAAAAAATTCTTTCTAGGGTTGTTCAGTAACCCTGTCCTTTAATTAATTCACTATCAATCCATTCTTTCTAGGGTTGTTTGGCAATCTTGTCCTTCAATTAATTCATTATCAATCACTCGGGGTTGTTCAGTAGTCACGTCCTTCAATTAATTCATTATTAGCCGATTCTAATGAAAAAATATCTAAATTAGAAAAGATTTGTCTTCAAATTAAAGCCCAAGATGTCCACTTTCTAATGAAAAAAATCTCACTCAAAATTTTTTGTGGATCAAAAGGTATGGTCATAGTGAGCAAATGTCATTTTTCAACATCATTTTCAAAACAAGTTGAGCGCTTTTGAGTTGTGATTACCTCCAAACTATTGACAACACTTTAATTACCATTGGTTGATGTATGTCAAGCTCATTATTGGAGTCGGGGACTAAAGGTTATTAACCGGTTCAAAATGAAGTGTCTACATAACTAAAAGTTGTTGTTGTTGTTGTACAATAAATGAAGATAACCACTTGAGGCAACCATAATTTTTGAGATCTACTTGTATATCAATTTGCGGTAATACGTATAATCACTTGAGAAAACCATAATTTTTTAGATCTAATTTTATTATTTTTCATCATATAATATATGACATTTTACATGCCTAGCAATTATAACTACAACGACAAACAAAATTATTAACAGGACATGCATTTCTATTATTGACACAATCTCCTCCAATTTTTGACACTTGTCATCACATCAAATCTTATCAAAGAAGCCATTGCAATATCTTGCGTTCTTAAAGCATGTTTTAGAACTATCTTGTGGGGAGGCTTCGAAAGACCCTTGACCACCAAGATTTTTGGATTCACTTTTCAATTGGCACTCAGCATGCTGAGCGCCAATTGAAAAGTGAATCCAAAAATCTTTAGAGCATAGCTTGCAATCCGCCATTGGAAAAAGTTCACATACTAGATATTGACAAGAAATCAAGAAGTATTAGCCACTAATCGATGCCATTGATAAACACTAAGTGGTATAAATTGGAAACTAAGGCACTTTATTATGTTTTTTATAACTTGATATAAAAACAGTGCTTTGAAGTTTGAATTATGCTTGGGAAGTGATTTTATTTTTGAAAACAATCAATTGTTAAACCTAATCAAAGTCCATTACGTTTTATATGAATTCTTGTACATTTTATTTTTCTTTGGAAAACCAAGTGAAAACCAAATGATACTTGATGTGCAAGACTAACAAAGACAGAGTATAAAATAGAATAGTACCTGTTGCAAAGGCAAGAAGGGTAAGAATGCAATAAGCTGGTGAGAGCTTGCCCATATTCACAAGATTTCAAATTTATGTTATTCAATGTTTTCATGGTGATTGCTATGCATTTATATACATATATATTTTTTTAAAAAGGCAAAATTACGGTGGCACATTTATGATTCACTAGTCAACAGTCAACACCAAGAATTTATGGGGGAGTAAATTTGCCTTTTAATTTTCCATAAATGGAAATGAAATAATAACTATAGTAATAAATGGCTTAAAAGTTAAAACAATATAATATGGAGTAATACTACAGACACAAACTATTTTATAACATTTTTACAAACTGCTGATATGGTTTTAGTAATTTATATATATAATGGCAAGTGAGACACATGTAGTTGAGGTTTTGAATGGTAGTCCATGTGTCAGTAATCAAAGACACCCTTTGGCCCAATTTCAAATAGCTTATCAACTTCTCCCTTTCCCCCAACCAAAGTTTAATACAATCCCTTGCCACCATGAGACGAGAAGGCACAAGAAACCTAGGCTCAACCACCCCCATAAAGTATATAAAACCATCATGCTCAACAAATCTAAAAGGTAGCACATCCACTATAATCATCCTTGCAAGTGCCATCCGAATTCTCTTAATAGAAAATTTAGCAACAACAAGCTCATTACTACACTCTCCCTCAACACCACCAGTTTTTTTTGCTTGGAAACTCAAAGTGGTTTGGCTCGTGTCAATGACACTCGGAATCTTCTTACATTTTAGCAAATGAGCCTGCATGGATGAGGTCCCATTCCTCCTTGCAGCATTGTATTGCTTCTTACAATATTTGCATTCTGACTTTTCACGATTTTGTAACTTAACAAAATGCTCCTAAACATCAGATGGCTCTCTGGTGGACTGATTCTCATTAACTCTAGCTTTTTTTGGTAGGGGTTCGTCATCCATAATCAAAGGGTCATTAGGGCCATTTGGTGCTGGTGGATTTGGATTTGAGGGAGCATCCATCAAGGGCCATTGAAAAAACAAACACACACATATATATAGGTTAGAAAAGGAGTTTTGTAGGAGGTTAAGGAAAAATATATATATATATATATATATATTTTTTTTTTAATGTAATTGAACACACAGTAATTATGCCACATTTGTCTTTTCAAAAAGATAAAAAAAAAAAAAAATACTAACTTAATATAAAATAACAAATTCCTTGAAGATGGAAATTGATCACAACCTACAACTTCAAACTTAAACAATATCTAACATATAAATATATATATATATATATATATATATATATATATCTAACTTAAATATCTAGGAAGTTCCAAGTGCCAATATACCAATGGCAACACAACAATCAATGAAAAAAATAATATAATTAACAAAGAAAAACTTTAACAATAGAACAATGAGATACGGCACAACCTATAGCTTCTAACTTAAATAATATCTAACATAAAAAAGAAAAAAGAAAAAAGAAATATCTAACATAAATATCTAACATAGAAAGTTCCAAGTGCCAGTATACCAATGTCAACACAACAATCAATAAAAAAAAATATAATTAACAAAGAAAAACTTTAACAATAGAACAATGAGATACGGCTAATAGTCTGGTGCAATGGCAGTGAATTGAACAAGGAAGAACTTTAACAATAGATTGACTTTAACAACTTGTCCTGAGTGAATAGTATAATAGTCCAATGGATTAACTTTAACAAAGAAAAACTTGAATTCAACTTGTCCTGAGTGAAGCAACTGGTACGGCAGTGAGTAGTCTAGGACTCTAGGTTGAAATGTAGCGGCTAGGGTATTAAATTATTAATGTATTGATCTTATATATATATATATATATATATATATATAATATTAAATAAATAAATATATTAATATATATATATATATATATATATATAGATGGTGCAGTGCAGTGCGGTTTGTGCGGTTTTTATATTATAAAATCACAAACTACACTGCATCATGCGATGTGGTGCACTGTTACTTGATTGTGGGTGCGGTGCTGTTATGTCATTTTGCGGGTGGTTTTAGTGCGGTTTTTGTGGTTTGTGCGGTTTGGTGAACACTCCTATGTGAGACCACATCATAAATATTCATCCAAGTAAGTTATCAAGTACAAAAACTAAAAAGTCTTGAATAAATAAATCTTTAAAAAAAAAAGTGATTCACAATAATTAAAAAAAAAAAAAAAAGTGGATAATTTACATTTTATATCTAATAATATCCTTAGAAATTTTTTTAAAGAGTTAACAAAATATAAAAATGACTATTAATAGTATTTAAATTATATATAGAGGAATTATATTATGCATCTTATTGTATATCTTTAAGTGTTTCCATGCATATGCATGGGGTTACATGCTAGTTCATATATGATATACAAAATAATAAAAAATCATGTCTAACCATATTATGCACAAATGTGTAACAACATAACACCATTGGAACCCATTTCTATAATTTAAATACAATATACAAAATAATTAAAAAAAAGGTGTCCAAGCATATTTAATGATTGATTCTCAAACCATAACCATATAAATTGTATAAACTTAAGAAAATTAAGTTAAACAAAAGACAAAAAAAAAAAAAAAAAACACACACACACACACACACACACACACACAAAACCTATTCAATTTTGATGGAAAAAAATATAGTAAACAAATACATGCAAGGTTGTAGGTAAAAGAATAGAATAATAGAGAAAAAAACAATATGGTAGATATTTATAATGAATTATTTGACACACACACACACACTACATTGAAGAAATTGATATAAACTGATAGGTCAAGAATGTACTGACCTCTTGTGATAAATTAACCAATTAATTAGCAAAGTTAATTAATAAATTCAATTAACATGCAATACGTGTGGTAGCACAAACAAATCACCAACTAAGTTAATATGCAGCGGAAAATAAAGTTGACACGGTGATTTGTTTACGAATGGGGATAACCTCCTAGGCAAAAACCCCACTGGGTGAATTTAAGGTCATCACTCTCGAAAATCTACTATTATCACAATAAGCGGTTAAAAGTAAAGGAACCCCAATACCTTATACCAACTTACAGTTGAACCCTTACCCTAATTCCTAATTGGACTTGTTTTGTAGTGACAATCTATCCTATCAATGCACAGATCCAAGTACGTGACTAACCACAAACTTTAGAAGGATATTGATTGCAAAGTTCTTCAGTTCATCAACACGATGTAGATCACGAAACTCCTTGGTTACAAAACCCTACGACGTACAAACACAGTAGCTTCTTTAAGAGAAAGATGAATTAGGATATATTTTGTCTCTAGTTACAATTTGCTTGAACAAAGCCTTTGCATCAAGTTTCATCTACTTGCATCCAGTGAGACGGCTCTTAAAATAATCTTTATATATGTTTAGGGTTATGAGAAAAGAAAGCCTAAACACATACACATGGATATGCGTGAAATCAGATCTAAAAAATTGATTTACGTAAATCTCGATAGATAGGTCATCTATCGAGTAGTTGTCAAGTATCAGGCAAAAGTTGCCTTTTAAACCTCGATAGACACCATCTGTCAAGTTAGTTGTCAAGCTTTAAAATCCAACACTTCTTCACTTGATTCTTGGACAGATTTGCATGGCTTTAACACTTGGATTTGAACTCTTGTTCCTTGAGGTATTAAACACATTCTAGATCTACCCAATTACAAGTAAAGTATGTTTTATCAAACGATTAGCCAATTCTAAATGACATATGTTCTTAACATGATTCACACATGTCCTAACAATCTTCCCCTTTGGCAATCCGTGACAAAACCACAACAAATAAATGAACATATGAGAGAAGTCATAAATCACTCAACTCATACTCACTTGTTGAATACAATAAAATCTTAACTTAACACAAACTCTGGAATAACTTTGCAAGAAGAGAATTCATAGCAAGATAGACTTTGACAACCTGTATTTCTGAAACACTTTAAACAAAACACATTACGAAATCTTAGTGTGAAACAGAAATAAAAGATTGCATACAATAAATAAGAAGCATGTGCATAAAGAGAGAAAAGAAACAACAAATGAAGAGATAGGTGAAAGAATGTAATAACAACTTCAATATATATATATATATATATATCAAAAGAGTACAAGGTTTGCTATCACAAAGGAAGAACAATGTATCTAAAATAGAAAGAAAAGAATAGATACAAAGAGTTCTCACTACATCCCTCATGAAGAAAAAACACTCCCCCTAACAAAAATTTCTCCTAAACTAACTCTCCCCTTAAGTACATGACTACTTTCATATCCAAAACTACTCCTCATTTTTGTCACGAATGACAAAGGGTAAGTCACTGAGAAGCAGTCATCTCATCGTCTCTGGAAAAGCTCGAAGCTACATTCTCATCAACATCACCACCATCAAAGTCACCACCATTGTCCTCTTCCTTAGAAGCCTCTAGAGAAGGAAAGGGAGATGCGACGAAGCCACCAAGGCGAGCCTGTCGTCTAGCAATACGACTGACATGGGTGGTCACCTAATACATCTTAGTAATGAATGTATCAAGGTGAGTATCAATGCGTTGAAGCTGCGCCATGATCGCTTTGAGGGTGACACCACCTACAGCAAAAGAAGAAGGAGCGGAAGAAGCTGGAGGAGTTGCCGTCTCAGTCTGTGGCCGCTTTGGTTGAAGCTGGGCCTCACTCCGTCTAACGGTCGCTGCGTCTATGGCAAACATGACAAAGAAGTGTGGAGACTCAGGATAGGAGATAGACGCATAGCGAAGAATCTGGGTGATAGCAGAAGGGAAAATGAGCTTATCACGAGTCGCCGTATCCTTATAGACATTTATAAGGGAGAGTATGAAGTGAGAGGGAAAATCTATAGTGAGTCCCTCAAGAAGGGACAACAAAAATCGAGTACGAGGCTCAGTAATAGAATTATAGTGAGACAAGGGATGTAAAGCAAATGTCATCACCATATTCAGGAACCTCGGACCTTTAGCAAAGGCTGAGCAAGGGGTGTTTTGAAGTCCATCCCAAAAAGATGGTGTCTCACAGAATAGAGACATGAGTTCGTCTTTAGACATAGATCTAGACAACGGCAGCCGAGGTAGTAAGGATGCGCTACCCTCGGGACATGTAGCACCTCGGATATAAGATTTGGAGTGAATGTGCGTACCTTGAACGTGAGTGGAGAATTGAGGTACAGAACAATTAAATCTGTGCATATTGGAATAAAACTCGTGAATGATCACGGAGGGACAAGTGACCAGGATGTCACATAGTGACTCCCAACCCCTACTGTAGATGACAGTGGGAAGGTAAGTATCGAAAAAGTTCAATAGGATGACCTGGCGTTCCGAATGAATGCCGCGTTGTGAAAGTTCTCCAAGAAGTCCTGTTAGGCTTTCTCATCACAGAACTGAACGTGAGAGGGAGTAGGATCAGAAAAAGATGCCCCTGAACGAATAGGGTTCTGGGATGGAGTAGACTTGCTCTTTATAGGTGCCATAGAGCAAACTAACCGAATAGAGAGAGAGGGAGAGAGAGAGAGAGAGAGAGAGAAGCAGAAGAGTACCAACACAATCAATATCAATAAGATAGAGAATAAATGGTACGTTTATATGCAAAATGCATGAGCATGTGACATGCAACAATAAAAACATCAAGGGCTTAGCCCAATCTAATCCTACTAGCACACATGATTTCAACATAGTAAACACACATTTATAATGCATGAAACATTGTGAAAATGCAAATTTGATGCAATGCATGAGCATATAAGATCATTTAAATCATGGGAGTTCAAATTCTTGCATTTAAATGGATTGTTAATTATTGCCTTAAGGGCATCCATTAGCATTTCCCTTTCAAAATTTTCGAGGATGAAACAACATAATTTTTGGGGGATTGGTAGGGTTCTTTGGGTTGGTGTTGGATAAGGTGTTGCAATTTGATCTCAATTTTGGCAATAATTCACTACTTTTCTTTGGAATCAAGTGTAAATTAACCAAACAATGAAATTTGTGATAACTAGGATTTTAAATCATGGGAGTTCAAATTCCTACATTTAAATGGATTGTTAACTATTGTCCTAAGGGCATTCGTTAGCATTTCCCTTTCCAAATTTCTGAGGATGAAACAACATAATTTTTGGGGGATTGGTAGGGTTCTTTGGGTTGGTGTTGGATAAGGTGTTGCAATTTGATCTCAATTTTAGAAATAATTCACTACTTTTCTTTGGAATCAAGTGTAAATTGTCCAAACAATGAAATTTGTGATAACTAGGATTTTAAATCATGGGAGTTCAAATTCCTGCATTTGTTAATTTCCATGTAAATAGCAAAGTTTCATCCAAAGCAAAATTATGGGTTTAAAATTTATTAGGTTCTCTTGTATGTGAGAGACTAAGAAGAGGGTGAACTCCGTCCTGATGTCTCAAAATTAAATTTCCAAACTAAATGCTAGAAAAGTAAAACTTTTACAAAAAATATTAATGTTTTTGAATATATTAAACCAAAAAATTTAGGCTGTATAAATTTTCATAGTATATACTAGCCTTATCACATGCGTTCCGTGTGTGCAATGAGGCTTTTTATTTTTATTTTTTATTTTTTAAGTTTAATGTTGTAATTTTTCAATTTGAATTTGTCTATTATTAGTGAGGTTACATGGGAATGGATTTTTAAGAAACTAAAATTTAGGATTTTGAAAAGGCGTAAACCGCAAGGTTTATAGTCTATTTGAATACCGCTTATTTTGCTAAAACTGAAAACTTATTGCCGAAAGTACCGTAAATAAAGGTAAAAGTTAGTTGAAATAGAACATTAGGTCCCATAAATAGTACCAAAAAGTACAGTGGGGCCCATAAATAGTAGCAAAAATAAGCTAAATAGTGAAATAATTTTCATTTTTCATTGGTATCCAAATAGAGGCTTAACGTGTGCTAATTTTTAGGAAAAAAGTTTTTGTGGTAGTTTTTCCTTTTTGAATGTTGTCGAATTTGTTTCTCCAAAAAAAAAAAAAAAAAAGAGTGTTGTCGAATTACAATTTTACCCCTATTTTATTATTTTCTTAGGAATAAGGATGATCTAATTAGGTTAAGGGTATTTTTGACATTTTCTGAAATCATAACTAACTTTCTTAGTCATCTTAATATATAGATTATAGAGATTGCAACTAATATATACGGAAAAATATAAAAAAGAACCCTTGTACTTTAGTTCAAAATCAAACTGGCACCTTAGTCCTATCAAAAAAAAAAAAAAAAACCTGGCCCCTTTGTCTTTTAATATAAAATTAACATCATAGTACATTATTGTTTTCTAAAGTTTACTTCTTTTAGCCCCTAATATTTCAATTGAGCAATTTTAGTCCCAAAGTATCAAAAATGAGCTTTATTGATCATTTCATCTAGTTCAGTCCACTAATCTTAACTTTATTAACGTTGTTGTTTAACGTTTTATGTTGTAACTACACAATTTCATATTTTATTCGACTTATTAATTACCATGTTTTAATTTTGGTTCAATGGAAAGCACAAATCAATGGGTGACTCATCGGCATGAGTCTGTAATTGAATAACCCCCACAAGATTGATTCTAATTAACTCTTTAACATATCAAAAAAACTCTTTAACATATCAAAGCACTACCCTGTTCAGGCAACAAAATATCCTGGAACACCCTTTAGGAAAAAACAATTTAGCCATAATAAGCAAAATTTGCCAAATAACATATTTTTAGAAAAAAGTTCAGGAAAGTGGCAAACGTACGAAGTTAATAAGTTAAGTAGACTATTAACTACTTAATTAATTAACTTCAGCCGTATGCTATTTACCAAAATTTTTTCTAAAATAGTACTATTCAGCAAATTTTGCCAGCCATAATGTTTTACTTTTTGCTGAGAGACTTTAGTGAGGCTCTCTCTCTCTCTTTTTTTTTTTTTTTTTAAAAGAACTTCCAAAACTGTTTTTTTCCAAATTTTGTTTCTCAATATAATCCAAAAGGCTATATGCTTTTGATTTTGTGTCGAAAGAAATTCTTGAACCTGATTTGAGGGGTGAAGACCCAACTACAAAAGATAAAAGCCCAAGTCAAGAGCCATTAAGCACCCTGGAGAAGAGTATGCGCCACAATGCACTGAACATCTAGTTAGGAGCCATTATCTATTTCTTCTATAAATAATACTACAAGTACTTTGGTTTTGTTACTTTCTTTGTAAGCTAAAGACTTTTTGAATTTTAGGGGGGGGGGGGGGGGTAAATTAGATAGGTGGCATGGGCAGCTTCTCTTTGTAGTTTTTTATTTTCCCTCTCTGCATAGTACATATTTTGAGTGAAAAGTACAAGGAAGAGCAACTAGTTTGTGATCTCCAATAATTAAAGTTATCAATTGAGTGTTTATAAGTTTTTGTTTTACCCAATGTTTAATTGGTTTCTTTCTTATTAGGGGGAATTTCAGGGGGAAAAAAAATACTTTCCTTAAAATGAACCTAGGATTCTTAATCATAATAGTGGTTTCTGATATGTGTGTCTGTGTGGTGAAAGCATGAGATTCAAAATCAATCTGTACAGTGGCTCAGTGCCTAGAGGTTCATACTTTTTTTCCCCCTCATTTCTATATTGTGTTGGCTTGATAAAGAGTGTGCGGCAGTTCGACCTGAGCAAAGTACAAGTCAATTTGTTTCAAGCAACAGTGCCAACACAGAAAATTTAAGCAGCACAAGTAGGCCAAGGTTGATTGAAAATGGGGACAGGCTTCTTGGAGCTGTGCTGCTTGCAAGGGCAAGGCTTTTGGAGAGGTTGAGAGGGGTGCCTCTTTTTGCACACAGGTCAGTGCTTACTTTGATATGCAATTTGGTATTTTTCAAGGGTGAGTCTGGACATTACATGAAAATTATTATCTATTTTATGTCATCAATAATATGTTTATGCCAAAATTGTCGTTATACATCTGCGCAATACCAAGATTGATAGCCACCAATGCTGTTGACGGTGAAGTTATGAAAGTATTGAATCAATCTGTTAATAATATAAAGTGAAACAGAATGACTGAATAATCTGTATATAATGTGTGTAAAACAATGTACAAAAGAGAGCCTTATATAGGCTAGGTATGTGTGCAGTACAAGTAAGGCTAGGTATGTGTGCAGTACAAGCAAGTGTAGTACAAGTAATATACTGGGCTAAGCCCAATGGGCTAATATAACCTAATCTATACACTAACATCCCCCCTCAAACTCGAGGTGGCAAGGAAGAAGCCAACTGGAGTTTGGATATAAGATCTCGAAGACGACCAGGCGGGTGAGACTTGGTGAAGATATCAGCAGGCTGGTCAGCAGATGAGATGGAGAACAACTTGAGATTGCCTTTCTTGAGATGCTGGCGAGTGATGTGGCAGTCGATCTCAATGTGTTTGGTACGTTCGTGGAAGACATCATTATGAGCAATGTAGATAGCACTACGATTGTCACAATAAAGAGGAGTAGCAGTGGGCTGTGGAGCATCCATGTCAGCCAAGAGCCAGCGAAGCCAAACAAGCTCGCAGGTGGTGTCGGCAAGGGCACGATACTCGGCCTCAGTACTGGAACGGGAAACAACATCCTGCTTTTTGCTACGCCATGAGACAAGAGAAGTACCCAACAGGAAACAGAAACCTGTGATAGAGCATCGATCAGTCGGATCACCTGCCCAGTTTGCATCTGAGTAAGCATGAAGCTCAAGAGAAGACCGAGAGGAGTAGTGTAGACCATGATAAAGTGTACCCTTAACATACCGAAGAATCCGAAGAACAGCAGCATAATGGACAGAACGAGGGGCATCCATGAACTTACTAACCATACCCACAGCATGTGAAATATCTGGACGAGTAACAGTGAGATAGATCAAACTACCAACCAACTGACGATAGCGAGTAGCATCAGAGATAGGTTCACCATCCAAGGGTGTGAGCTTTGCATTGTATTCCAAAGGAGTGGAAACAGTCTTGTTGTCAGTGATACCTGCTTTGGAGAGGAGATCAGAAGCATATTTAGCTTGGGAAAGATAGTATCCATCAGAGGATGAGGTAACCTTAAGCCCAAGAAAATAGCTGAGAGTGCCCAAATCTTTCATCTCAAAATGCTGACTAAGGAAGTGCTGAAGAGAGCGGATACCTGCAGAATCATCTCCAGTAATAATCATATCATCAACATAGAGAAGAATAAGAGTGATACCAGCAGAAGATCTTCGGACGAAGAGAGCAGTGTCATGAGGACTCGAAGTGAAACCCTGCTGAGCAACAACTGAGCTGAACTTTTCAAACCAAGCTCGAGGAGCCTGCTTGAGGCCATAAAGAGCACGGCGAAGGCGACAAACTTGACTGCCTGAGTGTGGATAGCCAGGGGGTGGTTGCATGTACACTTCTTCTTGAAGGTCTCCATTTAGGAAAGCATTCTTCACATCCATTTGATAAAGAGGCCAACGGCGAACAGCAGCCACAGCAATGAGACATCTGACAGATGTAAGGCGAGCAACAGGAGCAAATGTTTCCTCATAGTCAATGCCATACTCTTGGGTAAAGCCCTTGGCAACTAGGCGAGCCTTGTATCGTTCAACAGATCCATCAGCCTTGGTCTTGATCTTGTAAACCCACCTACAACCTACTACAGACTGACCAGGAGGCAAATCAACCATATCCCAAGTGTGATTTTTATGAAGGGCATCTAGTTCATCATTCATAGCTTGCTGCCAAAGAGGGTCAGTATGGGCCTCACGATAGGTATGAGGTTCATAGAGGGTGGCAAGGGCAAAAGAGCAGTGATAATCAGAGAGATAAGGGGGAGGAATGCTTACCCGAGTGGAACGACGAAGTTCAGGACCATCAGGAGACTCAGGAGAGGGTGGTGCCACAAGATCCAAGACAGGCAGGTCATATGTCGGGGACAGAACCGGAGATGAGTCGTCTGGAGAGGCAGCCGATGTTGAAGAATCCTCCACAAGTTCAGGATAGAGAGGGAGGAAAAGATCAGTAAAAATAGGAGACTCAGAGGAAGAGGATGTAGAAAAGTGCTGAAGACTCGTGAAAGGACGATGTTCCCAAAACTCAACATGACGGGAGACACGAAGACGATGAGAGATGGGATCATAGCAGCGAAACCCCTTTTGAGATACACCATAACCAAGGAAACAACAGAGACGAGCACGAGGTTGGAGCTTTGTGCGTTCATGAGGAGGAAGAGAAACAAAGCAAGCACAACCAAAAACCCGAAGAGAAGAGTAGTCGGGGGTTTGACCATAGAGAAGCTCAAATGGTGATTTGTTGTGTGTAGTTGGTGAAGGGATACGATTAATGGTGTATACAGCAGTGAGTGCAGCCTCACCCCAAAAGCGCTCAAGAAGAGAGGCAGAAATAAGAAGGGTGCGGACAACATCAAGAATGTGACGATGTTTTCGTTCTGCACGACCATTTTGTTGAGAGGTGTAAGGGCAAAACCGCTGAGTAAGGGTACCATGATTATCTAAAAAGGATAGGAAAGTTTTATCATTATATTCTTGAGCATTATCTGATCGAAAAACTTTGACGGTGCGATTGAACTGTGTTTCAATCATTTTATGAAATGTTTGGTAAATAGACACAAGTTCAGACCTATGGTGAAGCAGATAAATCCAAGTATATCGAGAAAAATCATCCACAAATATGACAAAATATCTAGATCCCCCCTCAGTAGGAACAGGTGCAGGACCCCAAATATCAGAATGTATAAGATCAAAAGGTGCAGAAGAAAATGAGTCACTATTATTAAAGGGTAATTTTGTTTGTTTGCCAAAATGACAGGAAGTACAATCAAAATTTTGAAACTGAACTGAACCTAAATGACCTTGAGAAGCTAACAACTGAAGACGAGATAAGGATGGATGACCAAGACGAGCATGCCATAGATCAGGTGAGGAGGTGGCAGTGGTAGCAGCGGCAGAAATAACTTGTGAAGGAATCTTCAAGTCATGAACCTCAAACATAAGACCAACCTTACGGCCTGTCCCAAGCACTTGACCCGTCCGGGGATCCTGCACATCCACACCATGATTAGTAAAAAGAAGATCTATGCCTAATTCACAAAGTTGACCAACAGAAAGCAAATTGAGCGATAACTTGGGGATATGAAAAGTGTCACTAAGGGATAAACAAGGAGAAGAAATTGTTCCTTTATAACTAACAGGCATAGGAGTTCCATCAGCAGTGTAAATGGTGATTGGATGTTCTAAGGGTGCCTTATCAGAAAATTGGGATGCATCAGGAGTCATATGGTTACAACATGCAGTATCAAAAAACCAAGATTGTTTACCTGAGGTGACAGAAAGGGCAGTAGAAGTGCGGGATAAAACCTGTTGAACAACTGCCTCAATATCAGCCGTAGTAAGTGAGGAAGCCAAAGATGGACCTGTAGGAACCGATGGATCGGAAGGACACACAGCAGCTGCCCGAGGAAGAGTAGCTTTATTCTGCTCTTGCATAAATTTCTGCAGTTTGCGACAAACTGAGATGTCATGGCCTTTAGCACGGCAAAACTCGCAGCGAGTACCTTTGGAAGACTGAGAGGTGGGACACCCAGAGTTTATCCGTGGAGGAGCAGTGAATGCAGCAATGGGAGGCTGTGGAGATGGTGTAGCCAATACATGATCAGATGATGACATGTGATGAGTAGGCCGACGGTTTTCCTCAGAAATGAGCTCCTTGACTGCAGCATCAAGAGAAGGAGTAGGAAACCGGCTAAGTAGAGAAGCCCTAGTAGGCTCAAAATCCTCACGCAAACCCATCATGAAGTGCATAAATTTACGGCGATCCCGATATTTGACAAAGAGCTCAATATCCTTAGAACACACTAGTGGAGGATCTGCAGCAGAGAGTTGTTCCCACATAGTAGAAGTCTGAGAATAAAAATCAGAAATAGACTGACCTGTTTCTTGGCGCATTTGATAAAGTTTTGATTCAATGTGGAACTCCAAACTTGAATCATTAGCGCAATTATAGCGATCAGCCAAAAATTTCCAAGCAGCCTCAGCAGTCTCAAGACGAGGAAGAAGATTATGAATGGAGGGAATAGAGGTATTGATAAACCAAGACAAGATCTTACTCTGAATACTCTCCCATTCCTCTAGGCGTTCTTCATAATCATCTTCAGCAGCTGTGGCTTCGGACTCAGGGTTTGGTACTGGCTTAGGAATTGAACCAGTCACATATCTCCACAGTTTACGACCCTTGAGAAAGATAGTCATATTCTGAGACCATGCATGATAGCTGGTAGGACCATCCAACATAATGGTGATAGGACGTATGATGTCTCGATCATTTTGTTGAGCCATAATGAAGAAAATGACCAAAAAATGAGATTTAGAGACCTCAAATGCAGAAACGGAGCCCAAAATCGGAATCTACGCGAAAAACTGAGCAAGACAGGTCCGGTTGAAAAATTTTGACTTTGGTCAAAGTCAACGGTCAATGGTCAACGGTCAACAAAGTCAACGGTCAAAGTCAATAGGCTGACGTGGCAATCAGAGGAGCTGGCGCGTGTGGCGCGTGGCGCGTGGAGAGCGTGGGAGCGCGTGAGCAGCGCGTGAGGCGCGTGGAGCGCGTGGGAGCGCGTGAGGCGCGTGGGAGCGCGTGAGGCGCGTGGGAGCGCGTGAGCAGCGCGTGAGGCGCGTGGGAGCGCGTGAGAGCGCGTGGAGCTTTGCGGCGGCGCGTGGGAGCGCGTGTAGCGCGTCTTCGACAGGCAGAAACTTTGGGCGGCGCGTGCGGGCGCGTGGGAGCTTCTTTTGGACAGTTTCTGGCTGGGTTTTGATCGGGGAAGTCTTATCTATCACTTCGTATCTGTGGTTCGATGATTTGATTGATAAATAGACTAGATCCGAGAGAGTGGTTGGGTGTGACGGCGGTGACTCGCTTCTGACGGCGGCTACCGGTGAAGGCGAGGGCAGCGGAAGAACGCCGGAAAATACCACTAGGTCAGAGCAATGGCTCTGATACCATGTTAATAATATAAAGTGAAACAGAATGACTGAATAATCTGTATATAATGTGTGTAAAACAATGTACAAAAGAGAGCCTTATATAGGCTAGGTATGTGTGCAGTACAAGTAAGGCTAGGTATGTGTGCAGTACAAGCAAGTGTAGTACAAGTAATATACTGGGCTAAGCCCAATGGGCTAATATAACCTAATCTATACACTAACACAATCAATCTGATACCATAATTTCGGGTCTGATGATGGATCCAATTTTCTTATCGCGCTCCACTTTTAGATGGACCTCTGTGTAAAAACTGGGTTATAGTGACCCATTTAATTCTTATGGAATGGTCAGAAACATCTTCAACCTGCTTGCAATTAATTATCCTGTACAGGATGTCCGTAATTTAAATTTCTTGTGACAGAAGCATTTATGACAGGAGGGATTGCATAATGTGTGTGTGTATGTTGGATTGTATTAACAGTCCTATACTGTCAAGGGATGTTTAACATATCACAAAACTAGGCCAACCAAGAACAACATAACTGATTTTAATTGTTTTTAGTTAAAAAAACTGGTTCAAAATGGGATGGAATACGTTCCTTTAAAGACCTAGTTTTAACTTTGGTTCTTTTAAATATACATTCTCTCCAAAATCATGTTCTGAAAATTTTGATGTACGTTTTCACATGCATACTCTCACCATTATCTAGTTTTAAATTAGAAAATTTTGCATGCAAATTAGACAAACTGGTTTTGATATAATTCTAGACAAACTTGAAATAAAGTTTTGCATGCAAATTAGACGGACATGCATTTGTGATCCTAAGTTTTGAGGACCCACTATAATTTTGCTCTGAATTCCCCTTTGGAGGAATTGAATTCACCGGATTCAATTACAAAGCTCAGTGAACATGTTGCCCACTTACCAGAGAGAGTAGTGTGTATTCCTTTAATCTCATTTTACGACTTAATATTAATTAATTAATTAATAGTGCAGCAATTCAGGCAGTTGGGACAAGACACTGAAATTTATTGTGACAAAATTCTCCTAATATATTTTATTTGTTTTAACAAGTGCTGAACTCTTTGCTTGTATTCATCAAACGTGCGACAATATCCATTGTGGGAATTTTAAATATTCACAAATTATTGGTGAATATCTCTTGTACCACCAAATTGTCTTTGAAACGGTTGGACTTATTTTAATGGATGGCTTCTTCAATCATTGTGTTTCTCATTCAATTTTGATTTTTTGTCAAATTTTTCTTAGGCTGCTTCCGTTCTTTTGATGATTTCCCAGTATCTTGAACCTCTAAATTATTTGCTAAATTATTTTTAAATCATTAGTTTTTTTTCGCTATAAATGTTTTTGTAATCTGGGTTTCCTACACGTGTGAAAGTTTGGGAACTGACCAAATTATGTCTTTTTTTTTTTTTTAGGGTGACCAAATTATGTTGTTAATTTGTAATTGTGTGCATGTGCAATTATTGTACCTCCTGCGCTGTAGTACTTGTACACACACGAGAAAATCTGGTCTCATTGTATTTCTTGACTGTTATTTTGAAATTTGAATATCTAGGCTTAAACTAGAGAACTCTTAGTCAAATCCAAGACATCCACTTTGAGACCAAGTGCCCCACTACTCGGCCAACCCCACTAGGTTGTGTTTTATTGTTGTACATTACCTTTTGATTTCTCTCCTTTATTTAGAAAATTTAGAAGGTATTGACAGTCAAAACCTACAAGCCTATGAATGACGTTGGAACGACCCAACAAGTAGTATTGTGGCCCAAAGCTTGTTGCAGTTAAAAATTGTCTTTGGGAGCGTTGAAAATAGATAAACCTTGTATTCCACTTCAGGAAACTTTTCTGGAATCACAAATTCAATGATTGGAATTGGAGTATCAACCTTTTCGACTCTATCAAACTGTAGATCTGCATGCACCAAGGATGATTCTTCAAGTATAGAAGCTTCTTATTGTCTAGGCTCTATAGTAGACTCGTCTGAGTTTCCAAGTGGATATTAAATTTTAGGTTAAATTTAATTTAGTTCCTTGATTTTATTTCAATTATCAAATTAGTTTTTTTAAGCTATCAGACAGCTAAGAAGGAAGGATCACAAAATAAGAAGGAAGAAAGGAAGAGCTAAACGACACAACAAGATGAGCTACAAGTTTATCAGAAGCTAAACGGCATGTAGTTTTAGTTGTTAAGTTAAGTCAGATTGTCTCACACGTGTTATAACTAATATCTACACGTGCTGTAACTAATTCTCCTTGATCTTTGGTTAGTTGGTTAAGCCTCTGTTTTGGGGGTTTAGGTTCAGAGATGTATATATACATAGATTGTGTACAAATTCATTTAATATATCAAATAGAGAAAACTTTCTCATCCTTTCTCTCAATTTTCTATCTGTGCTTGTTCTTTCTTTTGTATCTACTTTCTTACATGGTATCAGAGCACGAGCCTTCTTCAATGGCGTCAAATACTCAAGCTGCTCAAACTGGTTCTTCTTCTCAGCGAGAGCTAACTCCAATGGAAGATCCACGCGGTCCATTTTTCTTGCATCATGGTGAAACACCTGGTGCGATTCTGGTTACTCAACCACTAACTCAGGATAACTATCCTATGTGGTCCAGAGCAATGAGAATGGCTTTGGGTGCCAAAAGCAAACTTGGATTTGTTGATGGTACTGTCAACGCATCAATGGCTATCACACCATTAGAGAAGCAAGCCTGGTCCAAATGCAATTCGATGATCTCTTCTTGGATCTTGAATTCAGTTTCTCCTTACCTTACTGCCAGTGTGATTTACAGAGACACTGCATTTGAAGTGTGGAATACTCTCAAGAAACGATTCTCTCAAGCAAATGGACCAAGGATCCCTCAGCTTCAGAAGCAAATCTCAACTATGATGCAAGGTGCTGCTACGGTAACAGGTTTCTTCACTGATCTTCAAGCTGCCTGGGATCAATTATTGAATTTCAGGCCTTTGCCTTGTTGCTCATGTGGAAAGTGTACCTGTGGTGTGAATGATAAAATCACAACCTTTCAGCATCAAGATTCACTCATGCAGTTCTTAAATGGCTTGAACGATGCTTATTCTCAAGTCAGAACACAAATACTCATGATGGAGCCTAGTCCTTCCATTGATAAGGCATTTTCCTTGGTGATTCAAGAAGAAAGGCAAAGGTACTCAGGATTTCCTGTTCCTCCTTCGATTGAATCAACTGCTCTTGCAGTTAAACATCAAGGATTCAATCAAGGAAATTTATATCCAGGAAACAACAAGTATACTAAAGGGGGCAATGCTAAAGGGAGGCCTGTATGTAGTCACTGTGGCAAGCTTGGGCATGTTATGGAAAAATGCTACAAGTTGGTAGGATTTCCTCCAGGCTACAAGCAAAAAGGTAGAGTGGCTATGGCTAATCAAGTCTCGATTGAAGATGATCAAGACAATTCTAGCAATACTGGTGCTCAACAAGTCAACTCCTTTCCTTTCACTTCAGAACAGTATCAACAACTAATCTCAATGCTCAGCTCTCATCATGCATCTACATCTGGTGCTGCTAATGATGCATTACACTCAGCAAATTCTGCCCTTTCAGGTAATGCGTGTAATACTTGGTCAGATTTTACTTCCTTAGACTTGCATCATTCAGTTTTTGCTATCAATCCTGTCAATAAAACTGCTTATGGTACTGATGTATGGATTCTTGACACCGGAGCCAGTGACCACATAGTTCATTCCCTATCCTTGTTTACACATATCACTAGCTCCATTTCAACATTTGTTCAATTACCTAATGGTGAAAAGGTCACTGTTACACATATAGGCACAATTCAGGTTACTTCAACCTTGAAACTTGAAAATGTACTTTGTGTTCCCTCTTTCAATTTCAATTTGATTTCTGTCAGTCAATTAACCAAAACACTTCCATGTTGCCTTGTGTTTCTATCAAACTTGTGTTTTATACAGGACCTTATTTGTTGGAAAACGATTGGAGTGGGTGAATTACATGACAATCTGTATCTGCTGCACACTGAAACATCTTGCAAATCTGTTTCAGAAGCTTCTTCAACCCTTGAGTCTGTTTTTCAATCATTTGTTAACTCTGTGTCTGATTCTATTTCAATTCCTAGTGTTACAAAGCCTTATCTTTGGCACATGAGGTTAGGACATGCCTTGGATAATAAACTTCATGCTTTACATAGTCATATTCCTGATGTACAAAGTTTTCATAGCAATAAAACTTGTGTTCTTTGTCCTATTGCAAAACAGAAAAGACTTCCATTTCCATCTTTTAATCACATTTCAAATAATGCTTTTGATTTGATCCACTGTGATGTTTGGGGACCATTTGCTAAAATTACTCATGATGGTTTCAAATACTTTCTTACCATTGTGGATGATGCCACAAGATCAACTTGGGTTTTTCTCATGAAATCCAAGGCTGAAACCAGACCTTTGTTGATTTCATTTTATAACATGATAAAAACACAATTCCATGCCAATATTAAGATCATTAGAACTGACAATGCCCCTGATTTTTTCTTAAAAGATTTTTATGCTATCAATGGTATTATCCACCACCATTCATGTGTTGCCACTCCACAACAAAATTCTGTTGTGGAGAGGAAACACCAGCACATTTTAAGCATTGCAAGGGCATTGAAGTTTCAGTCTAATGTTCCTATTTCCTATTGGGGTGAATGTGTTTTGACTGCTATCCACATCATAAATAGGTTACCCTCTAAAATTCTGAACCAGAAAACTCCTTTTGAAAAACTCTATGGCAAACCTCCTTCCTTTGCTCATTTAAAGGTTTTTGGTTGCCTTTGCTTTGCCTCTACCTTATCCCACAATAGATCAAAATTTGATCCTAGATCATCATCTTGTGTTTTCCTTGGTTACCCGTTTGGTGTCAAAGGTTACAAACTTCTTGATTTAACTACCAAAAGGCTTTTTGTATCAAGGGATGTTCACTTTCTTGAGACTGTGTTTCCTTTCATTTCACCTTCCAATTCATTTTCTTCTCACACAAATATTCCATTACCTCATCTTTTTCCTTCAGTGGCTCAACCAGCTGCTTCCTTATTTGATTTTCCTGCTTCTGGGACTCCTACTTCTGTCCCACAGGTTTCCATTCCTGATCACCTCTCCACTCATGATATTCCTTTAGGTCCTATACCTCCTGAGAATTTTGTTTAAGCTTCTGCAGATTTAATGGTTGACAATTCTGCAGACTCTTCTAATCCTTCTCCTTCCATTCAACCTACCATTCAACCTATTGTTCCTTCCACCATTCCTTTAAGGAAGTCTTCCAGAATCACAAAACCACCTGCTTACTTAAAAGACTTCAAGTGCAGCACAGTTGTCCATGATAATCACCCTTCTCCTTCTGTCAACAAATCAGGTACACCTTTCCCTTTGTCTAATTACCTCAGCTCCTCAAAATTATCCTCCACTTATGCCCATTTCTGCTCTCTCATATCTGCCATACCTGAACCTACATCTTACCATGAGGCAACCAAGGATCATAATTGGCAGGATGCTATGGCATCTGAAATTGCTGCTTTGGAAGCAAATCAGACCTGGACCATTACACCTTTACCTCTTCATAAAAGGGCCATTTGGTGTAAATGGGTTTATAAAGTTAAGTATAATGCTGATGGCTCCTTGGATAGATACAAAGCTAGGCTGGTTGCCAAGGGATTCACTCAACAAGCTGGTTTAGACTTCACTGACACTTTTTCTCCGGTTGCTAAACTCACCACTGTCAAGACTATGCTTGCAATTTCTGCTGTGAGAGGCTGGCATTTGGTTCAACTTGATGTGAACAATGCTTTTCTTAATGGTGATCTTCATGAGGAAGTATATATGCAATTACCTCAGGGATTTCACAGCAAGGGGGAGAACCTAGTTTGCAAGCTTAACAAGTCTTTGTATGGTCTCAAGCAAGCATCAAGGCAATGGTACTCTAAGTTCTCTACAACCATTTTAAAATATGGTTTCAAGCAATCAAAATCTGATTACTCTTTGTTCACTAAGAAGTTTAATCAGACTTTCATTGCATTGCTTGTTTATGTTGATGACATTCTCATTGCAAGCAATGATGTCCAAGCAGTTGAAGATCTCAAAATTTCTTTGAATTGTGAGTTTAAGTTGAAAGATCTTGGTAATTTGAAATACTTTCTCGGCCTTGAGGTTGCTAGATCAGAAAAGGGGATTTCATTACGCCAAAGGAAGTATGCATTAGGGATCCTTCAAGATGCTGGTATGATCGGTTGCAAACCCAGCAAAGTGCCAATGGAACAAAATTTAAAGCTAAGCAAGCATCAAGGAGATTTATTGGCTAACCCTGGGATTTATAGAAGACTAGTAGGAAGGCTACTATATTTGACCATAACAAGACCGGATATCACCTATTCAGTTCATAAACTAAGCCAGTTCATGGCTAAGCCTAGAAAGCCACATCTTGATGCTGCCTACAAAATTTTACAGTACATTAAAGGGTGTCCTGGTCAAGGCATTCTTCTGTCATCAAAGTCAGATTTACATTTGAAGGCATACACGGATGCAGATTGGGCTTCTTGTGTAGACACTAGAAGATCCACCACTGGATTTTGTGTGTTCTTAGGAGACTCATTGGTTTCATGGAAATCTAAGAAACAATCTATAGTTTCTAGATCATCAGCAGAAGCTGAATACAGAGCAATGGCCTTGACTGTTTGTGAAATGACTTGGCTGTTAGCTTTGTTGAAAGATTTGGAGGTTAATCATCCACAACCTGGCTTGCTCTTCTGTGATAATCAGGCAGCGATTTATATTGGTGAGAATCCTGTCTTCCATGAGCGTACAAAACACATAGAAGTAGACTGTCATTTGGTTAGAGATAAGGTGCAAGAAAGAGTGATTCGATTGTTCTTTACTCCTACACATACACAGGTAGCAGACCTATTTACCAAGGCTTTATGCAGTCAACAACTGAAGTTCTTAGTTTCCAAGATGAATGTCTTAAACATACATGGTTCTGAGTCTCATCTTGAGGGGGAGTATCAGACAGCTAAGAAGGAAGGATCACAGAATAAGAAGAAAGAAAGGAAGAGCTAAACGACACAACAAGATGAGCTACAAGTTTATCAGAAGCTAAACGGCATGTAGTTTTAGTTGTTAAGTTAAGTCAGATTGTCTCACACGTGTTATAACTAATATCTACACGTGCTGTAACTAATTCTCCTTGCTGTAACTAATTCTCCTTGATCTTTGGTTAGTTGGTTAAGCCTCTGTTTTGGGGGTTTAGGTTTAGAGATGTATATATACATAGATTGTGTACAGATTCATTTAATATATCAAATAGAGAAAACTTTCTCATCCTTTCTCTCAATTTTCTATCTGTGCTTGTTCTTTCTTTCGTATCTACTTTCTTACATAAGCTTTAATTTTTATCAATTCAGCCTCTCATTTTGGTCAATTGAATCAATTTGGTACACCTTCCAAATAAGTTAACGAATGAAGTCATTTGAACTTTTTTTTTTAATAAACTCATTAAATAACAATATCTATTAAATGACATATTTCATTTCAAACAAATTTTTAATTAAAAAATTATGTGTAAACGACATTGTCTTTTTCTTGAAAGAGTTTTAATATATGACGTTTGTTTCTGATGATAGCTCTTTATTATCATACTAAGATACTAATCAATTTGAGAGTTTTAACATATGACATTTGTTTATGATAATAACTCTTTATTACCAGACAAAAATACCAATTAATTTTTGATATAAACGATGTTGTCTATTTGCTAAAAATTTTGGATTAAATGAAAAAAATGACTCACTTTTGAAAAAAAATAATAATAAAAAGAAAGTTGTGGTTTTTCCAATAAGGGGCAACTTACAAATATAAAAAATTAAGTAGTCCTAAACCAACCCTAAATGATAAATTTTTACGAGAGAGTGGCAGGGGTGTCCATGTGAACCTCTTACATTTGTGTTCTTTTTGATGTCCAATAATATTTTTACAAGAATTTGGTCGTAACTGAGTGGTAGAATTAAATTTACTCTTCTTCTCCATGGCAAAAATCTTCTTTTGTAGCCACTTTTTATCGTGATTTTGTTCTTCACTGATTCAACATAGCATAGATTAATCCATTTTAATTTGAAAAAGTTATTATATACATTCTTTACTTTTTAATCCATTTTTCTAAGTTATTTCCTCAATTAAAACTCATTCTTTAAAGCTTTTCCTAGAGGGTATTCTAGTTAGTTCAATTTATCAAGGCTCTTGCCATTGAATAAGAGATTTGGATTTGAATCATATTTATCAATGGCGGCTCCATAGATGTTTTTTAGAGGGTTCATTTAAATTTGTGTTGAAGAAGTAAACAATGACCTCTTTGTAAATAATATTTTTTTTTATATTTCATTTTGATCATTAGGATAATAAGATAGATATTTTCTCATAAGTAGTAACCCATAATTTGAAAGAAGATTTTTTAAGTCAACACAAATTCTTTTAGAAGATAAATCTTAGGTAGGAGATGAATATTGTGGAAACATGTGATTTTTTTAATAAAAAAAAATAACTATAAGTTCATTGGACATATTTTTTTTAGTATAATAAAAATATTAATTATTATTGCTAAGATTAAATCTTGGAAATCCTTACTATAATAAATTTATTAATTATTTTGATCATTAGGATAATAAGATAGATATTTTCTCATAAGTAGTAACCCATAATTTGAAAGAAGATTTTTAAGTCAACACAAATTCTTTTAGAAGATAAATCTTAGGTAGGAGATGAATATTGTGGAAACATGTGATTTTTTTAATAAAAAAAAATAACTATAAGTTCATTGGACATATTTTTTTTAGTATAATAAAAATATTAATTATTATTGCTAAGATTAAATCTTGGAAATCCTTACTATAATAAAGTTATTAATTATTGTTGTTAAGTGAACTTTAACTATTATTACTTAGAATACTTTAATTTATTATTTATTAGTTTTTGTCTTTACTTTTTTCAATTATTTTTGTGGGAGGAATGAATCTTTCTCCAATCAGGTATTGTTCGCTTTGGGATGGGCAGGGTCGACCCTTGCTCCCACTTGCACGAATTTGCTCAATCTCACATCAGAGAGAGGCGCATCCCACCCTTGCCTTATAAGCCTTGAGCCTAAGGAAAGGTGTACTGTAGTGTGTGTGATCACACATACTATGGTACATCCTTGGCGGCTCCAATGTTTTAACCACACCAATGTTTTTGCCTTTTAAGCCAAGATTCTTGGACATTGGCGGCTCCAAGAATATTTTTTAGGAGTCGTTAAAAAACTTAAATTAAATAAATTTTTTAAAAAAGAACTTGAATATATCAAGTTATAAAAAAAAAAAAAAAAAAAAAAAAAAACCAATTTCCTTTTATTAGTTTTTATATTTTGAAATAGTTACATAATAGTTCGTTATCAATTGTCATTATCTATTGTCAATATGAGTAGGTGTGACTATTTTATTTTGTTAATTTTGTATAATATTTAAATTTTTATGCAGTTGTCTTTAACTATTTATCATTGTTTTTATAAAAATGTTTTCAACTAAATGACAAAACTCAACTTAGTGATACTATATTAATTATTGATCCACACAGCTATACTCATATATACATTAATAATACACTAACTTTACCTGATTTCTCCTTCGTCCAAACCAACCATCTTTGGAATTTGAATTTTCTTTATCATCGTGTCAAATTCTAAATGTTTTTATTGGAAACAATAAAAGATACAATCCAGCCAATTAAGTTACAAATGCTCTTTGCATACACAATCAGTCAGACGGTGACATGTGTCCACTTTTGGACACGTGTCACCATTTGACCGGTTGTCATCATCTTGACGAGTCCAATACTACTAGACATTGGACGTAAGCCTTACTCATATATATATATATATATATATATATCTACGTATATGGTTTGTTGGGAACTAAGCCTAACCCACCAATGATAAAAGTAGTAATCTTATAAGATATATTTCAAGATACTGCATTTTTTTGATCCAGGCATGGATTAGTTAGTCCACAAAGGAACGGTTGCTGGGTTCATAGAAATAGACCAAGACTCTTGAAAGTTAATTTCTTCTGTAACAAAATGTCACAATATTTTGACAACAATTGAGCTATCAGTACCCATTTGGTATCAAAATAAAATGTAATAAATTAATAAATTTGTATTCGGATCCACCACAATTGAAATCAAGAGTATTTGAAAATGTTATTACATTTAATTTTGTCTATAGACTTTTTCAGAGTTCATAGCTATAGAGTGAGTGGGTCGAACGGGTCAAGTGGGTCACTACATATGTGACACGTGACACTTTTCAAAATGCCCATGTATTGATGGCCGAATACTTAACTAGTACTATAATTACTACATTATTCTATATCGTCTTATAGTATTTGCTTTTGTATGGAAGGGTCGGCTAAACAACTTTTGGACCGTTAGAGGAAAATTTTAAATGGGTCTTTTATAATTAAATACTAATAAAATATGATTCTCAAAAAAAAAAAAAAAAAAAAACTAATAAAATAGTATATATATTGATTTTTTATATATAAAATCTATTTTTCTTGCTTTTTGAGATGCAAAATTACTAATTAAGTTTTTGTATTTAAGTTCCTCTAATATTTATTTTTCAATTGATAATATAGCTAATCCACTTAATCTTTCTTGTGACATAGTAGAACCTAGTTATTGCAATTTTTCTAAAGCTGTGACTACTTTAAAGTTTAAACATGCACAAATAAAAATTAATTTAATGCATGGTTTAATAAATTAGTGTCACTGTAATATAAATGAGTTGATATGATACATTTTAAATTATTAATTAGTATAATAACCATATACTATATATAATAATAGAAGCTGAGAGAAAGTTGATTTTTACAATTAAGGAGGTGTTGCCAAAAAAATGGCTATCTAAAATGAGCTTAAATTCGTGGGTTCCAGTTAACTCAACTGGTAAAGTCTCTAATGGTTGTATAAGAGATCTGAGGTTCAATTCCCGCCTACACCAAAACTAATTGGTGTCTTGGTCTGATAATAAAGAGCTATTATCAGGAGCGGAAGCTATAGGTAGAAACTCTCTAAAAAAAAAAGAGCTTAAATTCAGTCATGATTTGGTGTAAACCCAAGTGTTAACGCCCTCCAATGAGCTAGTGCCACGTCATTATTTTACCAAAATATGAATACAAACTCACGCACAATAACTTACAATATCATTTTCAAAACAAAATCAAAACTCAACCTTCCTCCTCACGTTCAAACCAAACCTCCATAACTCCACCACACATGCCGCCACAAAAGCCGATAGAGTCACATCTGGAGTAAAAAAAAACACCGGAGCCGCCACTCCACTGAGTGTAATTTACAAACAAAAATAAGAAAAGCCATAAGACCGATCTCATTTCTAGTGCTCATCTCAAAGAAGTAACCAAACCCAAAAATCTATAAATACCAATATTAATAACAAAACAAAAACCCATCAGCTTGTTTCAACCCAAATGACAAAATATATAAATTAACAAAAATGATGAGGAAGATGACCATGGTGTTGGGTCCTTTGTTCGAGATCCGATGGATGCAGCGTTTTTTTCTGGCCACCTTATAGACTCTCACTAGGCCTTTGATGAGTGAGAGTTTTAGGTTATGGGTTTGATCATTTTGAATGACTTCAAAGAAAGAGATGAGATGATTTTGGGTTTGAGAGTCATTGTTTGTGGCTTAGGTGATGGCGCAGTAATAAAACTCCACCACAAATTTCAATCCATGGTGATTCCAATGGTTTGTGAGGTGGTGTGGAGTGGAGATCTGGTTTGAATGGGAGAGGAGGACTGGATTTTGTTTTTGTTTATTTTATTTTAGATCTGATATTGTGTGCTGGTATTGTGTGTGAATGTTTATATTCATCTTTTAAAATGCTAACGTGTCTCTATCTTATTGGAGGCGTAAACTCTTGGCTTTACGCCAAGACCGGACCGAATGTAAACTCATCTAAAATTTAGTAAGTTAAAGAGAAAACATTGGGTCAGGAGCTGGCGTAAAACCTGTGTTTTACGCCAGCCAATCCTGACCCGCCACGTCACCATTTTTTTTTTTTTTTTTCAGCAAAAACATTAAGCCTTAAGCCTCTCTCTCCCTCTCTTTCTCTTCTCTCCTCACCTGATCTCTCCATCTTTGAATCAAACCCATAAACTCCATGGCCAGAGCTTCAAAGCTCAACACAAGCCACCATCACCACTGCCATGGCCGGACAAGCCACCAGTCGTGCGGCCTGAGTTTATTGCCCAACGACTCTTTCTTTTTCCCTCAGCCTCTGCTCTCTTCTCTTTCCTTTCTCATTTCTCTTTTTTGTCTTTGTTCACTCATGTGCTTTTGTTTGTGCTTGGTGGTTCAGTGATTATGGTCTGGCGATTGTGGTCAAGAGTCACAGTGGTTGTTCAGCGATTGTAATCATAAGGCACGGTGGTGATGTGGGTCTAATTTGGTGGGTTTCAGGAGTAGTGATTCGATGGTTTTTGGGTTGGGTTTCGGTGGTGGAGTTGAATCGGTGGCTGGGTTTTGGTGGTGGGTCTCTGTGATGGGTTTCGTTGGTTAGTTGATTTCAAGGGTGGTGATTCGATGGTTGCTAGGTTGGGTTTTGGTGGTGGTCGTTTGGGTGTTAGCTGGGTTTCTCGATGGAGATCGGGTTTGGGTCACAGTGGAGATCATATTTAAGTATGGGTCACAGTGGAGATCGGGTTTGGGTTTCAATTCTATCTCTTCCTCTTCGGTCGTTTGAGTTTCAGTTTCGGTGGTGGTCGGTGTGGAGAGTGGTAGAGCCGTGGAGATCAGATTGGGGCTTAGGTTGAATCGATTGGGTTGAATTGGTTGGGGCTTGCATTGAATCTTTTGGGGCTTGGGTTGAATCGGTTGCAGGCGAGGCTGTGGTGGCGGTGGATATTCGAAATTGGTTGCAAGTGATGGGTATTCTGGTTGTGATTTGTTCTATGGGTTCGAATTTGGTTGGGTTTGGATTTCTATTTGAGAAGAGAGTAGAGGCTAAGGGAAAAAGAAAGAGTTGTTGGGCAATAAACTCAGGCCGCGAGACTGGTGGCTTATCTGGCCATGGCAGTGGTGATGGTGGCTTGTGTTGAGCTTTGAAGCTCCGGCCATGAAGGTTGTGGGTTTGATTCAAAGATGGAGAGATCAGGTGAGTAGAGAAGAGAAAGAAAGGGAGAGAGGCCTAAGGCTTAATATTTTTGTTGAAAAAAAAAAAAAAAAAAAAAGGTGATGTGGCAGCTCCTGACCCAATGTTTTTTTAAGTTAAAAAGTGTAATTTTCTACAATACAAAAAGCGATAAGCGATAAACTATAATGTTTCACTATTGTAAAACACTGTTTGGAGCCCTCTTGTTATAAACCGCTTAAAAAACAGAAGAAGACAAAAAACAGAGATTGCCTCACGGAGAAAGGAGAGAGAGATCGACAGAAAAGAAAGAGAAATAGAGAGAAGGGCGCCACCCAGATCTTCTGCCATCACCGTATTCCCAATCAAAAGTTCAAACTCACTCTAATTTCAGTTTCTCCTCCTATGAATATTCTCTCTTTTCGCTTCCTTTTGAATTTTCTTAACACCAACGCTTGCGATACGGAGATAGAGAAGGAGACAGAGTTCGTACCCGTCACCGTCCGTTCCCCTGCCAAAATTATACCACCAGAACCGACACCGGTAACCTAAAGGTACATGCAGGAATTGAGATACGGACATAGAGAGAACTACCACCGGTAAGTTTTTCTTTTTTCTTTTTCATTCTTTCTTAGATCTGGGTATGGGTATGAAATATGAATTAGTTTTGAGAAATTTGGTTGGATTGATTTTAATTTAGGTATTTGGGTTACATTAGGTTTTGATTTGATTTTTTGAAATTTGGGGTTATATATGATTTAGGTTTCGAGAGGGCAAAGACGTTCGTTATTCAGAAAGAGCATTGGTAACCAGAGAAATCAGACATCTTCCTATCAGAACGCCAGAAACCTTTATCGGTAATTTTTTTTTTTTAATATTGCTTTAAACGTTTGAGTTTATTTAGTCTTAGGTTTGGGTATTTAATTGAATTGATTTTGATTCAAGATCTATCTTCCTTTTTTACTTTTTTTTTTTTCTCTAAACCACACTCTTAAATACAATTTAGAGGACAGAAAAACAGACATCTCCAAGAGGATTGAAGAAGTTTGATTTTTTTTTTTTTAATTTGATTTTGATTTTCAATTTTTCATATACTTACTGCTATGATTATAGGAAAAAATAATTGTGTTAAGTTCTTAAAATCTTCTTTTGCATATGACTAATTGTTAACAATTTTCTATTCAATTTTTATCTATTTTAAATTAGTTCTATGACAGATTTTGTTTGATGTTTCGGAAATGATTTCAAATTGCAGAGTGAATATTTGTGGATTTGTTTAATTGGTTTAAATAGATGGGTTAGATTTAGTTTTGATGAAGGGATTTTGGTTAGAAATTTTGTTTAGGTTAGCTGGCTTGGCATAAATTGGTTTTAGGTATCTAGAATTGATTTTGCATATTTGGGTCGCTTTGATTTTGAATTTGTCTCTGTTGTTTCTGAATGGTCCCTTTTTAAAGTCCATTGAAAATATGCGGAGAAACATGGTACAAATTATATGATTGATTGCACCAGTTTCATTTCTCCACTGTAGTTGTTAGGAAATATTGTCCTGGACATTCGGTGCCCTCTTTCTTAAATGCTTCTCACTTGGATATGAAAGAATCATCCTTCAATTGTGTTCTTTGTGAACATATTTATCAAAAACATGTATCATTCGTGTATGGTATGTTAGTGTTCTCAATTAGTCCATGAAAGAAATACCATATTGCCAAGTAGTTTTTTTGCTGCATTATGTTTTGTTTTTTTTTAAAAGTTGTTTTAAAAGATTATCAGAGTTATCCTAATATTGTTTAAGAGAAACTATTTTCAATATTGTATTCTTTTTCTATCTTTCACAATTCAAAACCTAATTATGTGATAAAGATTTTGGATTTTTTTTTTAAACAAAGCCAATATCATGAAATTCTAGCTGGAACTAATGATGTTTCTGGCAGATATTATTTAGGAATAATAACAATAACAATAATAATAGTGTACTGACACCTATATGGGATGAGCTAAAAGCAGTTTATGACAAAATGTCATTTGTATGGTGAGCTATGTCATTTTGCCTTACTTTGTTCAGTTCTCTTTTACAGGGTGTTACTATTGCACTTCTTGTTTTTTTTGGCAACACAAAGGTAAGATTCTGTGAAGGCACCAGTTAACCCTTTTGAAAGTTTTTATTTTTTATATTTATTTCAAATATTTATTTGTTCGCCTTTTGTTTCAATGTGTAAAACAAATCATAGTTATTCAGCACATATGTAAATAAGAGAAGCGTTGCATTAATGATAATAGCTGTGGTGATAGAGTTAGGGGTGTTGGATATCATTGCAGTGCTAGCAACATGGTGTGAAAGAGATTTAGGGTGGTCATGGAGAGAGCAATTATTTAGAGGTTATCAATCTGATGGTTGTTATTGTAGTGGTTGGTAGTGTTGAAGATAGGGAAGAGATTGCTTAAGGCATTGGAGGAGATGTTCTTCATGGTTGAGCTCCATATAGAATTTTCTAATGTTCTTTCACTATCAGATTTTTATTACTGCAAAGACCAGTTTCAAGTGTATGATTTTTTGAAATTGTGTTCTATCCCATGCATGACTGGAAATTTGATGGGTTTAATCTTTGATCTCAGAAATATAAATAAGAAACATTTAATATTTTTCTTTGTTTGGTTTGTTGGTGCTGAGATCTAAACATTTAAGATTTTTTGTTTGGCTGAGGGGGGTCACTTTGTCAAGAGTGTAGTAAATATGTGGTTCTAGACTTCAACTCTATTCTCATTGCTTTTAATTCATACTTAGAATAGTTTAAATTTGTTGGCTTTCTTTTATTTTGGATTTAGGATTGAGGTTGGAAAGTTTATTTAATTGAGTTACTACCAAAGATGGGCTATATTATCCAGTTGCAGAAACCTAACAAAAATTGATGTTATTTCTAAATTACAATTAAATACCTAAATCTGTTAAATTAGTTGTTTTTTTTTCAAACCCAATACAAAAATCATTGTTATTGGAGTCTTAGAATGGTGGATAAACTAGCTTCTTCCTTTTTTTTTTTTTCCTTCAAATCATTAAAAATAACAATATGGGACTCAAAAATTGATCTCTATATTTTCTAAACCTAAATCGTTAATAGCTAAACCTGCGAATTTCATAAGATTTGTTATTGTTTCTGACCTCAACTCAAATAAACTTCAATTCTAAATATTCTGAAGTAATATGTTTACATATGTAGATGTGGGTCATGGGTTTGTATATTAGGTCATTCTTTTCGTTGGGCTTGTGTTTGAACAACTTTTAGTGAGTTCGTTTGGGTGTTATGAACACATATTTCTCTCTCTTTTTTTCATCTTTTTCTATTAATATCAATTTTTGTTTAATATATTGTAGATTAAATAGTTTTTATTGATGTATCTTAGTCATTGGTAGCTTGGGGAAGGTTTGATATTTTGGGTCTTCTAAGATAGAAGTTCAATAGCAGTTTTGGGTAAATGGGGACAACCAAATCTGCAACGGACATAGATTATGAATCAATCTTTTGCGGTGATGTTAACAACTACACCATTGTTCAAATGAACTCACAAAACTCCAGGCATGAACTAAAGATTTTGAGATATATGATATGGTCTACATGTATCTTTTAGTTTTGTTTTTAATTTTTCCATTCCACTTATCTTTCAACCTTGCAGTGCCACAACTACACAATTGAAGAGCTCATCACAAAGAGCTTCAACAGCGTTGACATTGTCATCTTTAGTAATCAGATTGGCCAGATGAATATGAAGAAAGGTGCATCATAGACAACAATATCTAATCTTTCTCCCTCTCTTTTCGGTATTGGAACACCATTGTTTCATTTTTTTTTTTTTTCCTTTTGGGTTTTCAATTCTGGCAGATTATTATTGGAACACCAGTGTCTGAAGAAATGCTTAATCTGAACTTTGGATTGGATGTGTGGAACCCAATTGTTTATGCACGTACAATGCTATTTACAGATTTCTTTTAAATTTTGTTGTGAATTGTGATATCAATATTTGGTTAAGATTAATAATTTTTATAGATTAGTTCTTTGGAAATTTTGTTTTCTTTTTAAATATTGTGGTTTTATTTAAGTATATGTACGTGGGATTGGCCTATGTATGCTCAACATACATATTCATATTGGTATATTTAATTTGTGCTTGCCAATTGGGTTTGTGTATGACCTTGGGTCCTTGCTGTCTAATTGTTACTTTCTCTCTCAAAAGGCTGAATGCTTTCTTATGTTGAGTTATTAATTTTTGACGATTTCTAAGTTATTCTTTATGTTCGTGCTATTTATCAATTTTATTTTTATTTTTATTTTTTGTTGTTGTTGTAGTTATAGTCATTGAGATTGCTTGGAATGAAAGATTATGGGTGAGAAAGTTGGATACTTTTAACCCAACTTTGTTGGGTAAGCAATTGTGGAGATTTGAGAAGGAAAGAAATCACCTTTGGAAGTGAGTTTCTTGAATAAAGTATGGGGAGGTTAGGGACAATTGACATTGGATTTAGCAATTGCAACCTTTGGAGAAAAAAAAAACGTAGGATGAGATAGGTTTGCAGGACATGTGACTTTTGTTATTGGGAATGGTAGAAAAACAAGATTGTGAAAATTTACTGGGAGACCTTATGCAACAAGAGCATGATTTCATATCAGTAGGTTACCTATTTGGATGAGCTCACATTTTGCTGATTTTTTAAAATCTTGCAGATTGCTTTTGGCAATGGTATTTTGCTTATTAAATCTGATGCCCAATATCAACCTATGTTAGTAATTCTATTCATGATTCTCACGGTGTTAAAAATAGGAAAGTGAGATACTCTTTTTTTTTATGCTCCCATAGGACAGAACATTCAAAGCATTTTTTTAGAATTATGATAAATGAATTGTATATTTTGAGAGTGAGAGAGACCTATGTGTGGTCGTTGATGATAAAGACAGTTATGTAAGTAGGTATGTATGGTTGGCCCATTTGGTTGGTGATGAAATTTGGGGAATGTTTAGTTTTATGACTATTACATTGAAATTTGCTATCAATTCATCAATATTTTCTCTCAAAATTGTATAGCTTTCATGATGTTCAATAATTTTATCTTATCTATATAAATATTATAAAACCGAAGCCTTTGACTTTCAGTTAGCTTCATAATATGATGCTACATTAGTTAGCTCCACAAATTTCCACATCGACATTTTTATCTGTACTTTTTAAATCTGAATTAATGTCTTTGAATTTGTTTTTTCCAGACCTATTACCTAACTCCCCTTATAGTTTTATGCGAACTTTATGCATTCAGATTTCAGATGCTCTCTCTTCCGTTCTGATTCTCCTTCTCCTTTGACAAGTTCAGCTGTTCTCTCTGTCTTTCTTAAAACCTTTGAAAGCTGCCACCATGTCAAACCATCATCCCACCTTTAGCCCAGCCTCCACCCATATACCGCTAGAACTGCTATAGTGCAGGTATTTTTAAAAAAGAAAAATTGATGTTAAATATGATTTAAGTTTTGTCATTTTAGGTTGAGTGTCTTTGATTTAGGTATTTGGATTATTAGTTTTGATTAAGGTTGAATGGTGAAGAAAAACGAAAAGAAGCAGAGAATGAGTTTTTTTAGTATTGGCTTCTTTTGAATTGTATGTACCAGTTGATTTTTTTGATTGATATTATTGAATTTTGGTTTGTGTGTGAGATTCAAATTTGAGAAAATTTTTAGTTGAAACTTCAGATACAATAGGTTTGGATAGATTGGTGGTTGATTAGAGTTTAAATTTTGTGTTTTTGATGAATTTGTGGATACCTAGATTTACTATTAGGTTCTAATTCAGAAGACCCATTTGGCTATTGATTTTCAATGATAGTTGTGCTCTAATCATTATTATAGTTTTTGCTTTTTAAGTTTGTTCTCGTCTTTTCTATTTGTTCATTTAGTAGATTTCAGATGCTATTATTTGGTTATCTTTTAGAATAGCATTTTGTTATTGCCTATTGCCTTTTCTTTCATATATGGTGGTTAGAGACAATTTTGTGATGCCATCTCTAATCACCTATCCTCTAGATCATATGAAACCATATATAGTTAAAATATTTCATTGTGAAATTAAAGCTCTCTATAATTTCTTTAAAGTGGTTTCTAAAACAATTTTGCTCTTTGAGGAAATTTTCTTGACGATGGGCTATTATAATTATTATGGTTTTGTTTTTTTTTTTTGGATAACAATTGTTATGGTTGTTATTGTCTTATCAATATTGGTGCTAAATTTGATTTCTTTACTCTTTTGCAGCTTTAACTTAGCCTCATTTGATCAAATTCTTTAGATGAAGAAGTATTAAGACAAAGAACATGAAACCAACTACAACCATGATTCTCTACCAAATTGCTTCCAAGGATATTCTCAGCATTCTCTTTTAGCTGGGATTTTTTTTCACCTTAATTGCTAGAAATATTTTGTATCCATCACAAGGGATGTTACCATTAACTTTTTTTTTATTTGAGAAAAAGTTACCATTTACTTTATTTGCTTATAATATTCTTAAAAGAAATCTATTTATAAGAATCATATTGTGATGGAAATTATATGTGTTATTATAGGACACTTCTAAAACTATTTATTATTAATCTCTAATTAATTAATGTTATTAAAATTCTATTTCATATCTCCTCATTATCAATAGCCACAGTAGAATTATCTTTAAAAAAAAAAATGATTCAACTTGGTTCTTCCAAAGAACCACAATTTTTAAAAAATATGTGTACATATTCAGCCTATTAGTTATCAAATATCATAAAAAAAAAAAAAAAACTATAATTCAATGATTTATTTACATATTCAATATGATATTCTTAATAAGTGTTTTTTTTTTTTTTAATTTATAAATTTAATGACATTAGCTAAACAAAATATTTAATCTAAATTAAGTTTAGAGAAAATTCAATTAGATTCTTAATTTTACGTCATGTGTCTTATCTAATTTTTAATTTTTGGGTCAATTGAATTATTAAGTGTAAATATTGAAAAGTCCAAATCCAATAGATGTACAATTTATGTCACGTGTCTATCTAATTTTTTAAATTTTGTAAATTTTGTAGTAAGGGAATTATTGGATATTAAAACCAAAAAATTTAAATTCAATTAAATATTTTAAAAAATGTATGGTTTAAAAAATGTGTAAGTTAATATTATGTATAATTAGAATTGTGTAGTTGTGATTATTTTTAATTATATCGATGCATATACACGAAATTACGCACTAATTTATAACAGTGTCATTAAAAAAAAAAAAAAAAGTGCGGGAGCTGACCAGCCTGTACAGCTGCACTCCATTACTCCTAAGTCCTATCATCCTATGCCTATGGTTAAGTTTTAAAGAAAAAACGTGTCTTACACTCCTACTCTATCAATTATAATGGCAGAGAAGGGTACAGAAAAGCTATTATAGAAAAAAAAGAAAAAGAAAAAACGTGTCCTACAGGTAGAAAAGCTATCAAAGCAAAAAAAGAAAAAACTTGTCCTCCACTCCTACTCCTCATAGCAAAAAAAGAAAAATCGTGTCCTACACTCCTACACTTCTACTTCTCATAGCAAAAAAAAGGAAAAGCGTGTCCTACTCCTCATAGCCAAAAAAGAAAAAACGTGTCCTAATAGACAAAGTCACAATGAGAAAGAGAGGAAGAGCTGAAGAAGAATGTTTTTGGTGACTGCCATACCCAGACTGGTACGCTGGAATCAACAAAGAAAAACCGTGTCCTACAGACAGAAAAGCTATCAAAGCAAAAAAAAGAAAAAACTTGTCCTACACTCCTACCCCTCATAGCAAAAAAAGAAAAAAACGTGTCCTACACTCCTTCTCCTCATAGCAAAAAAAGAAAAAACGTGTCCTGCTCCTCATAGCAAAAATAGAAAAAACGTGTCCTAAAAGACAGTCACAAAGAGAAAGAGGGGAAGAGTTGAAGAAGAATAGCTTTGGTGACTGCCGATACCCAGAATGGTATGCTAAAATCAACAAAGAAAAATTTTAAGTTAGACTTATTCACTGAATTTATGAAAAAAGATCAAGAATAAAGAATCAAGATGGAGATGAAGAAAAGAAAGGTAAAACCATAAGAATATAGAGATTTTAACATATTTCAAAAATGAGTTAATAAACTTATTCTTAAAATTTAATTTTGTTAGCTAAAGTTTGACTATTTTTATTTTTTTATTTTTAATATTTTGTATTTTAAGATACAATGAAATATTTTTAATGCATTTTATTGACCAATAAAAGTATTTAAATTTTTTTTAATCAAAATATATACATATATATATATATATTTTTTAAGTGGGCCTTCTTTTATTTTGGTGTTAGTTGCATCACTCGCATCCCTTATTAAGCCAGCTGGATAGAACCCGTTACAGGAACCGGGTGCCAATTGGCTACAAGGCCATTGGCGTATATATATTCATTTGAATTGAAAAATCAAGTATCCTCTAAAAAACACAAAACAAAACTGAATCCACAGACGTCAAGGCATTTCACAAGCAGAATGGTTAGAACCAAAATGTTCATCTCCATTTCTAATCTCCTCAGCCAGGTTCTTTTCTTGTGTGTGTTGGGACCTGCCTTCCTAGGAGCTATTATACCCACTTCATGTACCAGCAACCTCACTTTCAGGTGCTCACAGACGGAGAAGAATGCTCTTCTTCGCTTCAAAGAAGGTCTCGCAGATCCAGCAGGTCGCCTCTCTTCTTGGGTTGGCGAAGATTGCTGTAGCTGGATAGGCGTTGGATGTGACAACACTACATCACATGTAGTCGTGCTTGACCTCAGAAACCGATTTCAGCTTAGCGACTTTAGTGACGAGGACATGCAAAAGTACAACAAGTCGTGCTTGGGGGGTAAGATAAGTCCTTCTCTACTCAATTTAAAGTATCTGAGTTATCTGGACCTAAGCCAGAACAACTTTGAAGGCATCAATATTCCAAACTTCTTGGGTTCCCTTGAAAGTTTGAATTATCTTAATCTCTCTTACTCACTATTCACTGGTGTTATTCCTCCCCATCTTGGGAATTTGTCAAAGTTGCAATATCTTGTCCTTAATTCCAATTCATTCCCCTTCTTCGAGGACTCTCCCGTTAGAAGATTGGAAGTCAAAAGTCTACAGTGGCTTGTTGGTCTCCCTTCTCTAAAGTACCTTGATATGAGCTTTGTAAATATTGGGGAAGTTAAACCAAATTGGCTACATGCAGTTACTATGCTTCCTTCTTTGTTGGAGTTAGACCTAAGTGGTTGTGGACTTGTTACTCTTCCTCAGTCTATTTCCTCCATCAACTTCACATCTTTTACATTCCTTGATATCTCTTACAACTTATTTGACTCATCAATACCTCTATGGTTGTCAAATTTTACTGGCCTTTCAACACTTAATATTGGATCCAGTTACCTTCGAGGTGCCTTTCCTAATGTATTTGCTAATTTGGTTTCTTTGCGAGAGCTTGATCTTTCATTTAATTATATTGAAGGTCAGTTACCAGTTGGTCTGGGACATCTAACCAACTTGAGCAGTTTGGATTTATCTGGAAACAACTTTACTGGTAAGATACCATTCTCATTTGGCAAACTTTGCAACCTGCAAACATTTGTTCTGGAGGACAGTGGTATAAGTGGGGAGATAACTGAGTTTGTAGAGGGATTGTCGCAATGTTCCAACAGCAAACTAGAATTGCTACGTTTGTATTCTAATAGATTGCTTGGGGGTAAATTGCCATACTCTTTGGGAGCACTCAAGATGTTGAAAACTTTAGACATCAAGTCTAATTCCTTTTGGGGTTCAATTCCAGATTCTATAGGAAACTTGTCGTCTCTACAACAACTTTCTCTCCACGGAAACATGTTCAATGGAACTATTTCGAAAAGTGTGGGAAAACTATCGATGCTTACTGTTTTGGATCTTAGCGGTAATTGGAAAGGTGTCTTAACTGAAGCTCATTTTCAGAATCTCACACGATTAAGTTATTTATCCTTTGCACATTCTGCAACATGGTCGTTGGTTTTAGATGTGAAACATGACTGGGTTCCTCCTTTTAACTTGTCAATAGCCCAATTTGATAGCATGTTGATAGGCCCAAACTTTCCGGCGTGGGTTCAAACTCAAACTGAACTTTCATCTCTTGCGCTTAGGAATGTTGGCATTTCTGATACCATTCCGCAAGGCTTTTGGAATTCCTTCTCTAGGATTAAAGATATTACTCTTTCCAAAAACAAAATTCGAGGACAGGTACCACACTTTCAATCTTATCATCTTTTATATAACTTAGATCTGAGTTTCAACAATTTTGATGGTCAAGTCCCACTTTTTCCTAGTAAAATGATGGAATTTGTGCTTCTCCGCGAAAATATGTTTTCTGGAACTATGCCGGAAAACATAGGTGAAATATTGCCCTTGTTATATTTCTTGGATCTCTCTTCAAATTTTATAAATGGTACAATCCCCCCTTCTATTGGAATGCTAAAAAATTTGCGACTCCTTGCTTTGCAAAACAACTGCTTGGCTGGAGAACTTCCTCATTGGGAGGAATTGAACAATTTAGTTTTTCTGGAAGTTGCAAATAACAACATATCTGGCAAACTTCCAAGTTCAATGCAATTTTTGAGTTCACTAACGTGGTTATCATTGGGAAAAAATCATCTTGAAGGACGATTCCCTTCTTTCTTAAAGAATTGCACAAAATTGGTAAACCTTGATCTTGCAGGAAATAAATTTTACGGAAAACTACCGGCATGGATAGGAGAGAGCTTGTCATCATTATTAAGGTTAAGCCTGAGATCCAACTTTTTTGACAGTGACATTCCTCAACAATTCTGCCTTCTTTCAAGTCTTCAAATCTTGGACCTCGCACAGAGTGATTTGTCAGGAGGAATCCCACAATGCTTAGGGAACTTGAGTAAAAGTGATGAAATGAGTCTTGCAGCTGCAGTTGGTTATGAGGAGACGTCAGTATTTTTAAAAGGAAGGGAGTATGTTTTTGAAGAAAGTATTTATCTTGTCCATTCCTTAGACCTATCAGGCAATAATCTGTCTGGAGAAATACCTGATAATATAACAAGCCTTTTGAAATTGGTTAACATGAATCTCTCTATGAATTACTTGACAGGAAAAATTCCTGAGAGCATTGGGAATTTAAAAAATTTGGAATCACTTGATCTCTCTAGAAACAAACTTTCTGGTCCAATTCCACAAAGCTCGTCATCCTTGACATTCTTGAGTCACTTGAACTTGTCATTCAACAACTTGTCGGGTATAATTCCATCTGGGAATCAACTCCAAACTCTCAATGATCCATCCATTTACCAAGGTAATTCTTTACTCTGTGGACCTCCTCTTTCAACAATATGCCCAGGCGAAGAACCTGATCCTGAAGCAAGACCAAATGGAGATGGCAATGATGGAGCAGAAAAGAATGATGAACAGGGATTTGAGTCGTTATATTTCTACATTAGCTTGGTAGCTGGCTTTATTGTTGGGTTTTGGGGAGTTTGTGGCACACTTGTTGTTAAAACATCATGGAGGCAAGCTTACTTCCAAACCTTTGATAATTTGAAAGACAAGATTTTTATTTTCATCAAGGTCAAAGTTGCTCGCTTGTCAAGAGAAAGATGAAGTTGGAGGAAGATTCAGGACAAGGAAGGACTGCTTAGTGCTTGTTGTTGTTGTTGTTGTTTTTTATTTTATTTTATTTTTTTTTAATTTATAATTCTGCTGTTGTGTAGTATAAGCGCTCCAACCTTACTTTCTAGAGTGATATTTTTATGTTTTATTTCTGTCCGTTTTTCAATAATCATTTGTCACCAAGATGGTTTGTGAATATCGTGGCCACCGAAAGAACACTGCCACCGTCTATGATTTTAGCGTCACTATAAATTTTACATTACAAAAGATGGAAGTCTTTAACATATGGAAAGTTAAAGAATTAAATCTTATTAAATTGTCATCATAAAGTGTCAAAATAATGATGGGAACACACTCATCGATATTTTTCTTTTAGTTTGCACTGAGTTGGACCGGTTGGCGATGTCTCTCTATTTCTTCAGAAAGGAATACACAAGAAGGGAAAATTAAGAAAACATGAACACCACAGAGGAGATAAGAAAATCAATGAGTAGGCACAAGCACACCAACCCCCCCCCCCCCCCCCCCCCCCCCAAAAAAAAAAAAAAAACAGGGATAAAGAGCACATGCAAGGACTGAGCTAGAATTTTGGGTTTGAGGGTCAAAACATGAATAATAAAAATAATTCAAGAATTAAAAAATATATTCATAACTGAATATAGTATGAAAGGCAAACTAACACTCATTCAATGTTAACAAAATACCAAAAAAAATAAAAAAATAAAAGACACAAAACAATAATTTAATTCACAATACATTTTAAATTAAGCATTTGTCAAAATAAAATAGGAGTTTTTTAAAATACTGAAAATAATCTATAATTAATTTTGTACTAAATCTAAATTCATAATAATTTTTCCTTTAAATGTATAAAATCAAATGGTACTTCAGAAAATCATCTCTTTCTTTTTTGGTTATAAAACCTATTTTTGACATGATTTATTATTGAAATTGCTTGTCAAGTAGTAGTAGAAACAACATGAACAATTACACTAAAAACTAGTACGTTATTGATATTTCTAACCAAGCTTTTGACACATATAAAAAATAAACCTTTTGAATTTGCAGCTGATCGAGCATGTTATTCAGAATGACCAATCTGATGTCTAGGAATTATTCTCTGAAATCTGTTGCTTCATCTGGTATCGGCGAAACAAAATCAGAGTTAATGATGTATAATGCAGATTCTGTGAACAACTCCTCTGTATCCAAGAAATTGAGGCCATGGGCAAGGAAGGACTACTTAATGGGTCACAAAAAGTGAGGGTAGCACACTCAGGTGCTCAGTAGGTAGGCATGCTACGAGTTAACCGTTGGTAATCTTCCAATAACGTTTCTGCACTCGAGTATTGCATGCGGCGGGGTTTGAGACACTTCAAAGTAGAGTCTGTTCCGTGCATTCCATATGGACCTGTTAGAATTAATTTGTAATTTTAATAAAGAAATTTCTAGATGATGGCTGTTAGTATTTCAGGTCTGTTGGTGTTCTGTGTTCCTAAGGGTCAGTTACTTGTATCTAGAAGTCTAGAAGGCTCTTTCAAGTATAAATAAGTGCTATTGTACTGGTTTATGCAGATCAGAAAAATCTGCCTAGCATTGTGCAGGAGCAGCAGCTCTGCATCACAAAAATAAGCCTTGTAATCCATTGCTATTTATCAATAAAAATACCGCATATGCCAACAAATTTTGGTATCAGAGCCAGCCTATTCAACCTATTCAGCCTATTTAGTCTATTCAGCTTATTCAACCTATTCAGCCTATACAGCATCTGATTTTTCATTGTTCACCTAGTTTTAAAACTCTCTTTAGTTAATCTCCATGGATGCCAAATCTGGAGATGTCTTGTTTTCTTATTCAACAAACCAGGTTCCTATTTTCAATGGAGAACACTATGACTACTAGAGCTCTTAATTGATGACCATTTTCATTTCCCAAGATCTATGGGATTTGATTGAAGATGGTTTCCAAGACCCACCTGCAACTGGGAATTCTTCCTGGACTGATGAAAAACAAAAGGAGTACAAGGAGAAATTGAAGAAAAATGCTACTGCCTTGAGGATCATTCATCATGGGGTAAGCAAGTCTATCTATCCTAGAATCTTTGGTGTTAAAAAGGCAAAAGATGCATGGGAGATTCCGCAAAAGGAGTTTCAAAGCTCAAATAAAGCAATCTCCGTTAAGCTTCAAAATTTGTGGAGAGACTTTGATAATTTGACAATGAAAGAAACTGAATCTGTCAAAGATTTCAATTCAAGAGTTGCTGAGATTGTTAATCAAATCAAGAGCTATGGAGATACTATTCAAGAGCAGAAACTTGTTGAGAAGATACTCCGGAGTTTGCCTCAAAAATTTGATCATGCAGTAGCAGCAATAGAAGAATCCAAATATCTATCAGTTCTTACCATGTATGAATTGATGGGGTCTCTTGAAGCACATGAAGGAAGGATGAGCAGATTTTCAAGCCAGCCATTGGAGCAAGCATTTCAATCAAAGCTGAAGGTTTCTCATAATGAATTTTCCAAAGAAGAACAATGGAAAAGAGGAGGCAATTACCAAAAGAAGAGTCAGTATGGAAAAGGCCGAGGCAACTTCAAAGAAGGGCAGAACAGAGGACGAGGAAAGAATGGAGAAAAATACCAACAAAAACCAGGTACCTCTAGTGGTCAATGTTTTATTTGCAAGAAACCTGGTCATGAGTCAAGGGAATGTCGTTTCAGATGCACTAGATGCAAAATTCCTAATCACTTTAAAAGAGATTGCTGGTACCAAGACAAACAAGAGAAAAATGATGCAAATTTTGCAAAAGACAGTCAAGAAAATCAATTATTTTATTCTTGCTTGAATGCTCTACATGAAACACAAGATACATGGTTTTTGGATAGTGGATGCAGAAGTCATATGACAATGAATTCCAAGTCTTTTGTGGAACTTGATCGGGGCTATACTTCTATCGTAAAGCTTGGAGATGGGAAGCTAAAGAAAGTTGAAGGAAAAGGAACCATTGCTGTCCACACTGAAAAAGGTAACCAAAAATTTATTCATGATGTTCTTTATGTGCCAAGCTTATCACAAAACCTTCTTAGTGTTGGTTAATTGCTTAAAAAAGGTTATTCTTTATACTTTGATGATGGTGTGTGTACTGTGTATGATAAGAAAAACAAATTGACAGTGGCAAAGGTTAGAATGTCACAAAATAATGTTTTCCCTCTTAGCATGCCATTACATGAGAAAATTGCTTTGAAAAGTGAGGTTGTTGATGAGTCTCATCTTTGGCATCTAAGATATGGCCATTTGAACTATCAAGGCCTTCAATTGCTGAAGCAAAGAAATATGGTGGTTGGTCTTCCTTCAATTCAGAAAAATGACAACGTTTGTGAAGGTTGTATATATGGCAAGATGCATCGTCTTCCATTTCCAAAGACAGCCGGGAGAGCTTGTGCTCCTTTAGAGCTTGTGCATGCAGACATATGTGGGCCAACTAGAACTCCATCATTGAGCAACAAAAGATATTTTCTTTTGTTTGTTGATGATTATACAAGGATGATGTGGATTTATTTTCTTGACCAAAAGTCAGAAGCATTCTCATTTTTTCTTCAGTTTAAAGCTCTTGTTGAAAGGCAAAGTGGTCAACAAATGAAGACCTTGAGAACTGACCGTGGTGGGGAGTTTATCTATTAGCCATTTATGCAATATTGTAAAGAAAATGGCATTCAAAGGCAACTCATAGTTCGAAGAACTGCTCAACAAAACGGAGTAGCTGAACGGAAGAATTGAACAATTGAAGAAATGGCTAGAAGCATGCTCAAGGGCAAGGGATTACCCAACATGCTATGGACAGAAGCTGTCAACACAGCAGTATATATTCTCAATCGCTCTCCAACAAAAGCAGTTAGGGACAAGACTCCATTTGAAGCCTGGCATAAGCAGAAACCTATGGTGGATCAGCTTAAAGTCTTTGGCTGCATAGCATATGCTCATATTCCCTCACAAGAAAGAGAGAAGTTTGATGAAAAGGGAGAAAAGTATATTTTCATTGGCTATAGTGATGAGTCTAAGGGATTTCGCCTTTTGAATCCCAAGACAAACAAGCTGGTGATTTCAAGAGATGTTATTTTTGATGAATTGGCAGCATGGCAATGGAAGGAAAATGTCCAAGAAAGCAAAAACTTGGAAGTTCCTACTTCTCTTGATTTTCAAGACAAGTCTAATTCACTTCCAAGCATGGATTCTGAAGAAGCCCCAAGAGCAACATCATCTCCAACTAGATCTTCAAGCACTGTCTTGCCAAATTCAGATTTTTATGATTTAGACAGCCCTCCAAGGAAGTTTTACTCATTGTCAGATATATATCAATCTTGTGAATTTGCATTATTTGCTAGTGAGCCACAAACCTTTGAAGATGCTGCAAAGGAGAATGAGTGGGCAAAAGCCATGGATGAAGAAATTGCTAGCATTGAGAAGAATCAGACATGGGAGCTTGTGGACCTGCCTAATGGAAGAGATGTGATTGGCTTAAAATGGATTTACAAAACTTAAATACAATGAAGATGGCTCGATTCAAAAGCATAAGGCACGTTTGGTCGCAAAAGGCTATTCACAACAGCCTGGAGTAGATTTCCATGAAACATTCGCACCTGTTGTTCGTATGGAAACCATTAGAACTTTCTTAGCTCTTGTTGCACATATGGAGCTTGAAGTATTTCAGCTTGATGTTAAGTCAGCATTTTTAAATGGTGACTTAGAAGAAGAAGTGTACGTAGAGCAACCGAAGGGATACACGAAGAAAGGCAAAGAAGACAAAGTCTATCGACTTCGAAAGGCATTGTATGCCCTAAAGCAAGCTCCAAGAGCTTGGAATAGCAAAATTGACAGCTACTTTCACCAAAATGGTTTTCAAAGGAGTATATGTGAACCATCGCTTTATGTCAAGCATGAAGGTACTAGAGGTTTTCTAGTAATTTGCTTATATGTTGATGATTTGATCTATATGGGCACAAATAGGAAGATGGTTGAAGATTTTAAAAAGGCCATGATGAAAGAATTTGAGATGACTGATTTGGGTTTGATGAAATACTTTCTTGGTTTTCAAGTGCGACAGTCTACAGGTGAAGTTTTTATTTGCCAAGAAAAGTACATTGAAGATTTGCTTAAAAAATTTCACATGGCAGCATGTAAACCAGTGTCCACACCTATGTCTTCTAATGAGAAATTGCAGCAAGAAGATGCAGCAGAAAAGGCAGATGCAAAGACATATAGAAGCCTTGTTGGTTCTTTGATTTATCTCACAAATACGAGGCCGGATATTGTTCATTCAGTCAGCCTAATATCAAGGTTCATGAATCAGCCTAGCAAGCTGCATTATGCAGCAGCAAAAAGAATTCTTCGCTACTTGCAAGGCACCAAGAAGCTAGGCATTTTGTACAAAAAGGAGAATGGCAACAATCTTGTTGGTTTCACTGACAGTGATTGGGCTGGATCACTTGATGACAGAAAAAGCACCTCTGGCTACATCTTTTGCTTGGGATCAAATGTGATTGCTTGGAGTTCAAAGAAGCAAAAGACAGTTGCCTTATCTTCAGCAGAAGCAATATATTGCAGCAACTGATGCAGCATGTGAAGCTATTTGGCTAAGGAGATTACTTTCAGATTTGCAACAAAAAATTGAAGAACCAACTGTTATTTGCTGTGACAATATGTCAGCTATTGCAATGACTAAGAATCCTGTTTTTCATGCAAGGACAAAGCACATTGAGCTTAGGCACCATTTTATTCGAGACTTGGTTGGTGAAGGTGAAATCCAACTGCAATTTGTCAGTACCAATGATCAGCCAGCAGATGTTCTCACCAAAGCAGCTACAGTTGACAGAATGGAGTGGTTCAAGAAGCAATTAAAGATTACAAATTAAGAGGGGGTGTTAGAATTAATTTGTAATTTTAATAAAGAAATTTCTAGATGAAGGCTGTTAGTATTTCAGGTCTGTTGGTGTTCTGTGTTCCTAAGGGTCAGTTACTTGTATCTAGAAGTCTAGAAGGCTCTTTCAAGTATAAATAAGTGCTATTGTACTGGTTTATGCAGATCAGAAAAATCTGCCTAGCATTGTGCAGGAGCAGCAGCTCTGCATCACAAAAATAAGCCTTGTAATCCATTGCTATTTATCAATAAAAATACCGCATATGCCAACAGGACCATGCCACCGTGGCCCACAACTCAAGCTCTTTTCGGGACATCTTTTCCTTCAAAGTTTGGGCTAAGCTAAAGACCGTCCTAGCCGAGGAGTCACACTTCTGCAGTTTTCCTTTGACAAGTGCTCAGACATTTCGCGCTAAAGGGCACTGCCAAAGGACCACAACTACGTATAGTTAAATTTTCCAGATTTGTACGTAGTGTGTTGAAATTTCTTTTCAACATCATATGTGTTCTTTTGATTTCTTTTCAACACTTGAGACCAGGTCAAATGTAAGTGGGGTTAGCTAGAAGTTTCATTTGGAATTACAAACTTTTCTACCATTTATGTCGCTTTTCACATTGTCGTCTTTGATTTATTTTATTGTGTTCTTATTAGAAGTTAGTAAAACACAAGCAGGTCCCATGCATATAACGGATTTGTGACTACCTATCCAAAAATAAAAAATAAAAATTCAAAAAAAAAAAGGATTTTTGACTAGTATATATATATATATATTGTGTGAAAGTGTGACTAGTAATATTTAAAAAGCTGAAATTTTTTTTTTGGCTTCATAAGCACATTGTTGGAGATTGAACTCCAAATCAGTGGCGGATGATCCAAGGGACTAGAGGGGGCCAAGGCCCCCTCAACCATTTTGAAAAATATCTATTTTACTATAACAAGTAGTTTGTTTGGAAAATACAACTTAGCCCCCTCAATTTGCTATTAAATATCTAAATACATTTTAGTGTAAGCATTATAAACAAATAATTAAGCAATAATCCTCTCATAATATATGTCAAGAGTGACGATATATATTAGGTTGTAAATTGCATTAGTGTTTTTTAACTTTTTGGTGTGTAAAATGTATTAATATCTTTCCAAATGTAATGCTTTTTTTTTTCTTTTTCTTATTCCATGTAATTTTCAATCATTTTAACCACATATCTATAATTTATAATTGATTTAATCACAATCTTTGGCTGCCAGCAAATTTAAAAAAAAAAAAAAAAAACTTTGTTTCATTTAATATTCAGGTAACTTATAATCACAGAATACATAATATACAATGACATAGTATTCTTTTACATCTAAAAAAATTGAAATGGAAACATAAAATATAAAAAGATTTCTTCAAAGCATTTTACATATAAATGATAATGATACAAACTGTTTCCTTCTTCTTGAGTTCTGTGTTGTTTAGATATAAAGTACTTGAGTTTTGGGGAAGTTGCACGGGCAGTTAATATGCTCCCTTGTTGGAATCACACCTAAGAGGCTGTGGACTTGTTAGCCTTCCTTACTCTATTTACTCCATCAACTTCACAATGCTTTCAGCCCTTGATCTCTCTTACAACATGTTTAACTCCTCAATACCTCAATGGTTGTCAAATTTGACTGGCCTTTCAACACTCAATCTTGCATCCAATTCCATTCAAGGTGCCATTCCAGATGCATTTGCTAATCTAGTTTCTCTACAAGAGCTTGATCTTTCGTATAATCATTATATTGAACATGTGTTACCAGCTAGTCTAGGACGTCAGACCAACTTACGCAAATTAGATTTATCTGCGAACCACATTACTGGTAAGATACCAAACTCATTTACCAAACTTTGCAACTTGCAGACGTTTAATCTGATGGGCAATGGCCTAAGTGGAGAGATAACTGAGTTTGTAGATGGATTGTCTCAATGTTCCAATAGCAACCTAGAGACGCTAGTTTTGCACTTTAATGTTTTGCTTGGGGGTAACTTGCCCTACTCTTTGGGAGCACTTAAGATGTTGAAAACTTGAGTCCTCTCATCCAATTCTTTTGGGGGTTCAATTCCAAAATCTATAGGAAACTTGTCGTCCCTACAAGAATTTGACCTGTCCAGAAATAAATTGAATGGAACTATTCCGGAAAGTGTGGGAAATCTATCAATGCTTGTTTATTTGGATCTTGGTGAGAATTATTGGGAAGGTATCTTAACCGAAGCCCATTTTCAGAATCTTACATGATTAACATCTTTAGACTTGTCTGTACTTTCCACAACATGGTCATTGGTTTTAGATGTGAAACATGATTGAGTTCCTCCTTTTAACCTAAGATTTGTTCAATTAGATAACATGTTGATAGGTCCAAACTTTCCGGCATGGCTTCAAATTCAAACTGAAATTGACACTCTTAGTCTTTATAATGCTGGCATTTCTAACACCATTCCACAAGAGTTTTGGACTTCCACATTTTCAAGGATCACTGATTTTACTCTTTCGCATAATAACATTTGAGGAGAGGTGCCACACTACTGATCTTATTCTATTGCATCATACTTGGATCTGAGTTTCAACAATTTCAATGGTCAAGTCCCACTTTTTCCTAGTGAAAAGATGGAAAATATATTCCTTCATACAAATAATTTTTCTGGAACTATGCCTGAAAACATAGGTGAAATGCTTCCCAATTTACAACTCTTGGAACTCGCTTCAAATTTTATAACTGGTAGAATCCCCACTTCTATTGGAATGCTAAAAAACTAGGAAATTCTTGTTTTGAGAAGCAACAACCTATTTGGGGAACTCCCTCCTCATTGGGAGGATTTGCGGTCGTTAAATTTATTGGATGTTGCAAACAACAATATATTTGGTAAACTTCCAAGTTCAATGCAATTTTTGAGTTCATTACAGTGGTTATCATTGGAAAAAAAAATAATTTTGAAGGACACCTCCATTCTTGAGGAATTGCACAAAATTGGCAAACCTTGATCTTGGAGGAAACAAATTCTATGGAAACCTACCAACATGGATAGGAGGGAGCTTATCATCATTATTGAGGTTAAGCCTAAGATCCAACTTGTTTGTTGGGGACATACCTCAACAATTGTGTCTTCTTTCAAATCTTCAAATTCTGGACCTTGCACAAAATGATTTGTCAGGAGGAATCCCATCATGTTTAGGGAACATAAGCAAAACTGATCAAATCACTCTTGCAAATGTTTATGAGCAGACAGTGGTATTTACTAAAGGAAGAGAATGTGTGTATGAAACTACTATTTATCTTGTCCATTCCTTAGACCTATCAGGCAATAATCTGTCAGTAGAAATACCTGATAATATAACAAGCCTCTTAAAATTGGGCATCATGAATCTCTCTATGAATCACATGACAGGAAAAATTCCTGAGAGCATTGGAAACTAAAAAAGTTTGGAATCACTTGATCTCTCAAGAAACCAACTTTTTGGTCCCATTCCTCAAAGCTTGTCATCCTTGACATTCTTGAGTTACTTGAATTTGTCATTTAACAACTTGTCTGGAGAAATTCCATCTGGGAATCAACTTCAAACCATCAATGACCTGTCCATCTACCAAGGTAATTCTTTACTCTGTGGACCTCCTCTTTGAGCAAGGTGCCCTGAGGGGAAGACGCTGATCCTGAAGCAAAACCCAATGGAGGTGGTAATATTGGAGCAGATAATTAAGAATAATGAAGACAGACCCGAGTCACTATCGTTCTACATTAGCATTATAGCTGGCTTTATTGTTGGGTTTTGTGGAGTTTGCGGCGCACAGTTGCTAAAACATCGAAAGACAAGATTTTTGTTTTCACCAAGGTCAAAATTGCTCGCTTGTCAGGCAAGAACAGACTCCTTTATGTGTATTTTTTATGAATCACGAAGGGTTTTTTTTTTATTTTTTATTTTTTAATTCAGTTGTTAAAGTTTTTTCTATTGTGTATCAAAAAATAAATAATAAAAATAAAAACTCTATTGTGTGGTACATTTTATTTTTTGCTCCTTGCCATTTCCTAATAACCATTTAAGGTGCTGCGGTGGTTAAAAGTTGCTTGCTTCTTGTTTTCACTTTGAAGTGGCGAATCAAAGTTTTTATTTCATTTCTATATTGGGGTATTGACAATTTTGTGATCTTTCATACATACCAAACACCAAAAAATGTTTTTCAAAGCACGTTCAAAAACACAACCAAACATTAGAAAACAAATAGTTTCCCTGAAATCGTTTTCAAACATTTTCCGACAAAATGTTTTATGCTAAATAATCGGAGCATTGAAAACAAATATGATTCTTTTAGAAGCAAAGAAACTCAACACCCCAGCCGCCCCGGGAGGGGAAAAAAAAGAGTTCAGAGATTATAATACTTGTCTAGAAACTAGTTTATTGTCAAAGTTGTAACACCATACTGCAGCTCCTCATCAATGTAGCTTTCTTTTTCCTTTTTTGGATGAGAATATAGAATCAATGTAGCCTCTTTTAAAGTACTTGTAAACTGCAAATGTTCTGATTTCCTTCCTGCACACTACGAATACTCATATATAATACACATCACACCAATTATCCATCAAAGTAACAGAGTTTATCCTAAAACTCCACCAACCGCCACATTGCAGGCAATAACATTATAAAAAGCTACCAAATCCTAGCAAAAATAATTGTTGGGTCAAGCTATCAAAGGGTTTTTTTTTTTTTTTTTTTTTGGTTGAAGAAATCAAAGGTTATTTAATTCTAGCAATAATCGAATTTCCTCTGAAATAATGTCCATTCAAATCAATGTGGCATTAGTTGCATTTTAAGAGACTTGTTCGTTTAGTAAGTAATAGAGAGCGTTAATTCAGAGAGAATAAATTACCCGAAAAAAACTTTCTGAAGTGGCCAGCACAGCTCCACCTATTTCTAAACTCTGCCATGTAGATAATGTCATTCTTTTTTGTAAGGCGAAGACGTCAGAGCCGGTTACCCTCAAAAAGTGCTTGGAAAAATATTGTTCATGATCGGGTCAAATGATCAGTGTGGGGAAAGTAGGTGTCTTCCCTTCTAAAGGAGTTAGCAATCAATTTCTTAAACAGATTAAACACAGCTGGGGCCTCAAGTATGTGAAAGACAAGCTGGAGGGAAAGCTTCGTGGCTGGAAGAGCAAAAACTTATCTATGGCAGGTAGAGCAACCTTAATCAAATCTGTAGCTCAATCAATTCCAACTTACACCATGGCTGGATTGCATGTGATCAACTTGATGCAATGGTCCGTAGGTTTTGGTCGAGCCCCAAAACAAAGTCAAGTTCATTTTGGACTCCTATTGCTTGGTCTTTGCTATGTAGCCCCAAAAGGAAGGAGGTTTGGGTTTTAGGAAAATTTGGGATTTCAACCAAGCCCTCATATCCAAACTTGCCTGGTGGATTTAGTCTGGGAAGAATTGCCTGTGTTAATGTTTTGAGAGCCAAATATAAGGTTCGTCAGAATTGGCTAAGGCACCATTCAACCAGCATATCATCTCCTATTTGGAGAAATCTAGTGGGCACAAAGTGTCTTTAGTCAGAGGCAGCTTGTATTTCAATTGGTAATGGTAAATCAGGATATGGGAGGAACTGTGGATTCCGGATATCCCAAATTTTATTCCCATTCCCGAAGAAGGGATTAATCCAGATGAAATTTTACTGGTCTCTCAACTTCTTAACTCTGATAATTCTGGCAGGGATATTCAACAGCTGAGACTGGTTTGAAAATGCTACCATTGAGCTTATTTGGCACATCCCAATCTCCCCAAATTGTCTAGAGGACAGATGTAATTGGACCCACTCAAGTTCCGCGTATTTAATGTTAAATCAGCATATTGGATATGTAGGGGGCTCAACTATTCAACACCCTTTGATTCTCTCTCGGGTAGAATTTGGAAGTCTAAGTTGCATTAAAGGCATAAAATGCTGGTTTGGAGAACTACAACTGGTTGTTTGCCAGCCAAAGATAGTTTGCATAGATTCTTTGAAGTTGCTGATTTCTCTGGTGCTTCAGTTGCTTCAACCCAAGTTTGGTTCCCCCCAATAAGGTCATATGTTAAAAATAAAATTAACATTTATGCAGCAGTTGGCCTGAGGTTCTCAGCCATAGCTATGGTGGCTAGAGATTAGGGAGGGGAGTTGGTATTTCGCTTGCTTGCAAAAGGTAAACACCAACCTCCCTCTCTAGGTTGAAGCTGAAGGAATTAAATAAGCCCTGCCTTTGGCAACTAACCTGGAGACCGATACAATTACCATTGAGACTAATTCCAAGATTTGTCAAGATGCTCTACTTGATTCACGCTTACCCCCTTGAAGAATAAGGTCCATCTTTTATTCATCACACACACACACAAAAACCAACTTGGCAAGGATCTATAACGGGTCCAAAAATTTTGGGACTAAGAGTTGCTGTTTAACTTTGTCCAGGGAAGGCTACTATTGGATTTCTTTTTTTGGTTTTTTTTTTTTTTTTTGGTTGGGTTGGGTTGGGTTTTTTTTTTTCTTTTTTTTTGGGGGGGGGGGGGGGGGGGGGGGGTGTGTTCAAAACAATCAACATCGACTTGCATAATCAGGAAAAGAAAGAGCTGGGACTTTCCTAACTACTTATTCTTTTTTGCTTTTACTCCAACACTACTCAGTTAAAGCAATCACTTGAATAAATTTAAAGATGTCATTCAAATCCAAACCAAATTTTACATGGCAGTGATAGAACTAAAATTTTCTGCATGTGCGTGGCAAAATTCATCCATGCATTTTAATAATTTCTATTAAAAGAAAAGAACAGTTTACATTCATGTCCAGTAACAACTCTCAAAACTAAATCCCAGGGAAATAGAAACTTTCAAAACAGAATCCTAGGGAAAATAGAATCAGAATACAAAAAACACCTATCTTAAAAGTACCACAATTCTCCTCTGTCCACAATGGGTTACTATTACAGTAAGAAAAAATATCATTACCATTATCTGTTATGAAATCAAATGTGACTCTTCCTCCTGATGCCCTTACCACGACGCTTACTTTTGCCCACCTTGAATTTCCTTTTGGATTTCTTCCCAATTCCACCAACAGGCTTTAAGGAACCCATGCTTTTCATTTCCATCAGCATCTCCATATCTGCAAAATGATGGAAGACAAAATCAAGATCATCAAACTTGAAAGTGTTAACATGAAATGGAAATGAAGATGTTCACATTTCAAACAGTCACCCTTAGTCAATTAGCAGATAGAGAGAAATCATGAAGTATATTTGTAAATTGGTATAAATTTCTGTTCATTATTGTTTCTTATATTACTCAAAACAAAGAATTCAACTCAACTGAGTTTTCAAAGCTGTGTTACACTCAGTTGGAGTGCCGTTCTTATGCCTTGCTCTCAAGAATGTGAATAAGGAGAGAGCTCCAGCTCTCACCAACGGGCCTAAACACATACTTTTGAATCCAAATATGTTGGGTTTGATAAGATCCTCAATAAGCTAGCTGGTAAGAAATATTATTATCACCCTTAATAAGTGACTAAATAGCTTTTACAGAGTGAACTTAGTACACATTCAGTAGCATGGTTCATTAGAGAGAAGCTATATTCTTTTTTTGCTTTGCTCTCCTGCATGCAAGACATCATCCAACCATTGCTATGAAACTAAAATGAAGCCTGGAAAAATTTAACAACCATAGAGCACGAATAATGATGTTGATGTTTAGGTGGGTAATTAGCTCTTCATCGTAAAGCAAAACAAGATATACAGAAAATCATCAAAGCCACCACAAAAGGAATGTCGCTTAAGCAAAAAGTATACATGTCAATCACAGAATTCAAGAAAATGTCGGTAACTAGAAACATAACTACATAAGGGACCAGTAAACATGATCACTACCATACAGTATTAAACATGATTCCTCGAATTTAAAATTAGGCATGGCTACAATCAGTAGAGAGAAACTCATGGGACCTAAATATGCATATATAGATCAATTACGACCCATAAAAAAAATCAGAAACTAGAAAAACAACAAAGAAATTTCACAAATTCTGCAAAATCAGCAAATGGGTAGTAATGATTTTTAGTGTTTAAAACAATGAATTATCAGAAAATAGTAAATGGGTATTGCTCAGATAGCCTTCAATCAAAATTAGTACGAAGAAATAAAGCAAAGACAGAAAAAGAAAGAGATGGGTAGTCAGAATTTAGTGTTAAAAGTTAAAACAATAAATTCACCAAAAAAAAAAAAAAAAATCAACTGGGTATTGATCAAATAGCAGAAAATCAAAAAGGGTTCAAAGAAATCAACCAAAGGAAACAGAAAGAGAAAGAAAGCGCACCCATAGCGTTAACAGAGGAGGTTGTAATATTAATGGTGACCAGGTCCATAGCTGCGGTGGTGGAGCTAGAAGAGGCCCGTGCTGGAAGCTTAGGGGCAGAGAGAGCGGCTTCTTGAGCAGCAAGCTTAGCAGCGTCTTTGTAATCAAAAAAAGGCTTTACAATATCTCTACGAATTGCACGAAGCCTCTTCACCCTCTTTGATCTCATTGACTTCGCCATTTTATCTTCTTCTTCTTCTTCACAAACGGCTCTTGCTGTTTTGGGTTTTCTTTCTCTTTGCAAAGGCTTTTGGGGAGGACTTAGGCGGGATTATTTGGTTTATAACCAAATGCCTCAAACAATGTCATTAGTTAGGTAACGTTTCAAATATATTGCATTTCTAACAATTTGACTTCAGAGATATTGTAATATTAATGGTGACCAGGTCCATAGCTGCGGTGGTGGAGCTAGAAGAGGCCCGTGCTGGAAGCTTAGGGGGCAGAGAGAGCGGCTTCTTGAGCAGCAAGCTTAGCAGCGTCTTTGTAATCAAAAAAAGGCTTTACAATATCTCTTACGAATTGCACGAAGCCTCTTCACCCTCTTTGATCTCATTGACTTCGCCATTTTATCTTCTTCTTCTTCTTCACAAACGGCTCTTGCTGTTTTGGTTTTTTCTTTCTCTTTGCAAAGGCTTTTGGGGAGGACTTAGGCGGGATTATTTGGTTTATAACCAAATGCCTCAAACAATGTCATTAGTTAGGTAACGTTTCAAATATATTGCATTTCTAACAATTTGACTTCAGAGGAGTCGATTTCACTGTTCATATGGCCTAATTTTTGGGACACGTAGATAAAGAAATCGACTTCTCAAAAGTCGATTTCTTTGCGTAGAAAACGACTTCAGCGGAGTCGATTTCTATACATAGAAACCGACTCCACTGAAGTCGTTTTCTATGTATAGAAAACGACTCCTTCGGAGTCGATTTCTTTGTATAGTTAATTCCTATGAATCAAGCTTAATCTTTTGTTCTTCCCGAATCAATTCAAAAATGCTGCCTGGGTTTCTCCATTTCCAAGCCCCAAAAACCCATGAAAAAATCAAATCCAAAAAACAAATCAAACCCGAGCGTGTCTTCTCCTCCACCGATCCGATCTGATCCGATTTTTTTCTTCGTTTGCTGGGTTGCGCCTGGGTTCTCGTTTGCTCGTCGGTGTTGGGGTTCGTCGGGGTTTGGTCAGAATCGGCGCCTGAGTTCGTCGCTTGCTCGGTGTTGCTGGGTTCGTCGCTCGGTGTTGCTGGGTTCGTCGGCGCCTGGGTTCAACAAAGACCGGTGCCGCACCTGGGTTCGTCGGCGCCTGGGTTCTTCGTTTACTGGGTGTGGTTCGTCGCTCGGTGTTGCTGGGTTTGTGCATGAATTTTCAATACAAAGAAATCGACTCCCTTGGAGTCGTTTTCTGTACAGAGAAAACGACTCCATTGGAGTCGTTTTCTGTACAGAGAAAACGACTCCAGTGGAGTCGATTTCTGTACATAGAAAAAGACTCCTGTGGAGTCGATTTCTGTACACAGAAAACGACTCCAATGGAGTCGATTTCTACATTACTTTGAAACGTTGAACAGTGAAATCGACTCCTCTGAAGTCGAATTGTTAGAAATGCAATATGTTTAAAACGTTGCCTAACTAATGATTTTGTTTGGGTTTTATAATTATTTAAAAAAAAAATCCGACTTAGGCTCCGCTTGGATCAGGGAAAGGAACATGGTTTTAAAATCCGGTACGGTAAAAGAACCGGAAAAGGAGCTAAATACTGGTTTTATGGTCGGATCGGGGTCCGACCGATGGTCGAATCGGTGACGTCATAAATAATTTAATTATTATTTATTTAAATTATATAAATAATTAATAATTTTTTAATATACTAAAAGTCTAAAACTAACAAACCTATAATAACAAATATGTTTCCTTTAAAAAAAAAAAAGCCAATGGACTGGTCACAACATAGCACTCAACAATAGAGGGTCCTAAGACTTTGAACCTGCTTTAGAAACATCAAGTATCAACTATAAAGTATAACCCTTAAGCGAAAAAAGAAAACCAAATCAATATGTAAATATGTTTCCTTTTTGACTTATTAAAGCAAAAAAAAACCTAAGCAATCTCAACATGACTCAAATCAATAAGTAATAACATTAACATTACAAAATAATCATCCTGAAATTCTAATAAACTTTCAACAAAACCAAATAAATAAGTTCATTAGTTATTACATTTACATCCAAATGGCAAATAACAAATAAGTTCATTACAACCAACAACTAAGTTTTAAAGTTTCAAACAAACAACTAAGTTTTAAAGTTTCAAACAAACAACAACTAAGTTTTAAAACCCAAGCCTCATTTGTTATGAAGATAATCGAAATCAATATCATCATGTGAACCAAATGCTCCACCACTAGCATCATAATCATCATCCTCATCCTCATCTTCTTCATCTTCAACATGAATAGGATGATTTTTATCTCTAAATCCGGGAGGAGCATCATCTTCATCACCAAATGATTCCAAATTGATGTCATCATCATCCTCAATCACTTCATTGTTCATATCTATACAAATTCCAAAACCAAAGAACAATAAATGAAATAACAATTCTCATAATCATTTCTCATAAATCATAAATAGTCTAGGCAAAGAATTGTTATAAGCTAATCTCTTTGTGCATGGCTAGAAGATCCTTCTTCAATTGGATAGGCTCCCTCTTCATATAATGCATTCTCTATCTCCTCATGATCCAGAAATGGAGGTTCCTCATCTTCCACCACCCAAAATTCAGTTTTATCGATACTTGCATAATCAATAGGATCAAAATTGAACTTCTTCCTTTTGACTCTATCATAAGATGAACATAATGAATAATTTAATTAGTAACTAAATCACTTATATTTCACAATCACAAAGAACCCACTTGACCAAATCAGTGAATCACTCATATTTTCCCACAAAAACATTGAAACAAAGAGATTATATAATATATACCTTTCTTTCAATCGGTAGTTATAATGAACAAACACAAGATCATTAAGTCGTTGATGCTCCAATCTATTTCTTCTTTTGGTATGTATTTGTTCAAAAGCACTCTAATTCGGCTCACATCCCGAAGAGGCAGCTGTTTGGCTAAGGATTCGAATTGCAAACTTTTGTAAAGTTGGAGCACAAGATCCAAACAACTTCCACCACTCATCTAAGTTCCATATACAACACAAAACAAAGATACAATGAATCAATAAACACAACTATACTTATCCCAAAAATATAAAAAAGAGCTATGATATTTAAAACATATTTACATTTTAGTATTAGCTAAAGTAAACAATATCTTACCCGGCTGAGATGTCTTGGCTGATTCTTGAGCAAGTTGGGTTCCAAAAGTTTGTTCACGCTCTCGAAATAGCCTTAATTCCTCCACTAGCTTCAATCGACCAGTTGAAACTTTTGATTCAATAACATCTATCACAGCAGATTGTGTCTCTAGCCTCTTATTAAGAGTGGATGAGTCATATTGGAATGCAGGATTCAACCAATAAGCAGCAGCATGAATATCTCTATAGAATTGATTATCCCAACGATCCTTGATAATATTAACATAGGGCTCCCATAGTCTCTTCTTGTCCTTGAAATTTTTTTTGATTCCATTAATTACTCTATACATGCCATCATATACATAACCCATAGCTGGTTTTTCATCAGAATCAACAATGCGTAATAAACGAATCAATGGTGACATAATATGCACAATTACATGACAATCATTCCAAAATTGATTGTCAAGAATGATTTTCACCACTGCCTTTGCTTTCTTATCTTTTGCATATCTTGATTCAACATAAAATTTGCTAGTCACCAATGCTTGTAAGTCATGCTTATGTTCCTTAAGACTCCCTAAAGCAATGAAAGTAGTAGCAAACCTAGTTGGCCCTGGACGCACAATTTCCGTCCAATTTTTTCTAGTCCTCAACCAAGCTTGCAAAGCCACATGGTTATAGATGAACACTGTGATCTTGGATGCACGCTTTGCAAGTTTAGCTATATGATCTATTTTCCCAATCTCCTTAAAAATTAGGTTTAGGCAATGTGCTGCACAAGGTGACCAACTAATATTCCTATATTTTCCACACACAATTCTTCCAGCAGCTACATAATTTGCAGCATTGTCAGTGACCAAATGTACTATATTTGCAGGACCAACTCAACTAACAATTTCATCAAACAAGTTACTCAAATTAATAGCATCCTTAACCAAGTCAGAAGCATCAACAGAACGTATAAAAATAATTCCCTTAGGACAATAGACAAGGAAATTAATCAATGTTCTATGCCTAGTGTCAGTCCACCCATCAGCCATTATTGTACAACCAGTGTCAGCCCAATATGATTGATGAGAATCAACAATCAATTGGACTTCTCTTTTTGCGTCTCTCAACAAAGGCACTCTAAGGGCATGATAATTTGGGCCTCTATATCCAGGACCATAAGCAGCTACAGCATTGAACATAGGTTGATAATAACTAGAATTCACAGCATTAATTGGAATGCAAGCATCATACATCCATCTTGCTACAGACATATCAACCCTCCACTTCTTTTCTTTACCAGCAAGCACACTTTTAATAGAAGGTTGAGCTCCCGGTGTTGTTCTAGGAGCGAAGTAATTATCAATGTTACCAACCTTCCTCTTGCCAAGATTGGATCTTGGTGGAAAACTACTAGGACCACTTCTATTACCTAGCCCCCTACCTCTAGGAATAATTTCTTGGACATCTTCAAATTCTGGTGAGTCCTCTAATGGTGAATAATTAGATGCTTCTTGATCCTTTTTTGTTTGTTCTTTAGTTTTTGAAATTTCCTTCAAATTCTCAACCATTTGAAACCTAACATCATAAGGTACAGCCATACATGAAGCCACATCACCTTTAATTCCAGCTAAATGTCTTTTCATCCTATTGATGCCCCATCCCTTATAACTTTTCCCACAATGTATACATCTATAACTACTTTTTCCGTCTTTCACTACTTCAGTTACATGATCCCATGCGGGATCACATTTCGCTCTCACAGATGAAGAATTAGCATTAGACCCAGTTGTAGATGCATGTTCATTAGATGGTACAGAGGCGGACTCCATTTCACTCAACAATTTTAGACTGGCAGCAACCATTTCATCAACAAATAAATTCATCAATACAACACACACAATAATAGTACAATCTTCTAAACTATATTTCACAAACAATAATGCTCCATAAATCAAATCCACAACATACACAAAATCACAATTAAACTAAAATGCTATTGTAAACTAATAATTGAAGGTACCACTTACCAGTGAAGTCACAGAAGGAGAACTTCAGCTGAAGCCGAGAACATGAATTGAGAATCTGAGATAAAGCCAAGAGAAATGAAAAAAAAAAAAAAAAAAAAAAAAACAGAACAGAGAAATGATCAAAATCAAAATCAAGTAAACAAAATCAAGTAATCAAAATCATTAAAAAAAAAAAGAATATTAATTATTAGTTTCTTAGTTTCTTACCTGATGAAGCCGAGAGAATCAGAGAAATGAAAAAAAAAAAAAAAAAAAACAGAACCGCGAAAATGAAAAAGAAAAGAAGTAAAGAAGTAAAGAACATTACCAGGTGCTGAGGTGCGCGACCAAGTGACCAACCAAGAAGGAAACCCAAAGCCAAAACCCAGATGCCGAGAAGCCCAATACGACAGCCCAAAACCCAGGTGCCTCACTCTGTTTTCGAAAGTCAAGCACTCAAGCTCAAGCTCACTCTGTTTTCGAAAGGAAAAAAGAAAAAAAAAAAAAAACTTAGCTTGCTTGATCGTGGATTCGTGATTGTGCGCGTGACTGCGTGAGGTAGAGAGAGCTGAGCCTTGAGGTGAGCGAAGAGCGAGCTTGAGGCAGCGAAGAGCGAGCTTGACTTTCGGTGAGGCAGATCGCAGCCGCAGAGCGAGATAAGCGAGTCTGAGAGCTTGAGGTGAGGTGAGTGAACTGAGATGAGAGTGAGACTTTCCACTTTCGACTTAGGGAGTTAGGGACTTAGGGTTAGTTTTTACATTTTAGGATTTTAGAGTTTATTCAGAGGAGCAAAACGGCATAGTTTTGCTGCAAAAGACAAAAAATTTCCAACCGGGTATAAACCGGTTCAACCTCCGGTTTTTCCGGTTGGACCACCGGTTTTTACTGTTCAAACGGTTTTTTAAGCTTTTCCGGTTTTTTATTATAACCGGACCGGAATTAAGGCCGGTTCCTGGTTGAACCGGTCGGACCGGCCGGTCTGGTCCGGTTTTTAAAACTATGGAAAGGAATGGAATGGAAATGAATAAAAAGTATAATTTTAGGGTATTTTTCCTTCTCTTATTTGGGAGTTTTAGTGAAAGTTTTTTTGAGAGTTTTAATGGAAGTTTTAATGGAGGGAATGAAAAGTCTATTCTATTGTTTGAGAGTTTAACTAGGAGAAAATGGAATGGGTAGGAGGGAACACTTATTCCTCTCTATTCCCTTAAAATCTCAAATTTTCATTCTCTCTAAAATGAGAAGAATGGGAAGGAATGAAATTAGATTTAATGATTTTTTTTATTAAAACTCTCAAAATACCCCTATATATTCAACTCTTTATTTTAAAATAGGGGTCTAATAGTAATATTGTCATAAAATGATTTCATTCCATTCCCTCCATGTTGCTCCCAAATAAGATTACTTACATTCTATTCATTTTCATTCATTTTCATTCCTTTATTTTAAAACATCCAATCAAGGTTACTTAATTCCATTTCATTCTATTCTTTTCCATTCATTTCCCTTACTTAAATACATTCAATTCCATTCTATTCCATTCCTTTCCATTCCCTTATGATCATCTCATTTCATTCTATTCTATTCCCTTATCAACTCCCGAGTGGAGCCTTAGGGTTTTGGTATATTTTGAAAGAGAGTGGAGAAGGGTTCGTCTTGGTATTTGCTTTTCTCACCTTGGATTAGGATTTTCCTGCTCCAGTTTGGACCTAGTCACCTAACCAAACAGTATATAAATAACCTCATTGGGTCTTTTTTTATGATTTTTTTTTTTTTTTTGAGAAACAACTTTTTATGATGTGAGGACAAGTGCCAAATTTTTTCCAAATCAATTTTAAGTGATCCAAAATTTTCAAATTATTGGAACCGGATTCTCAACCAAAAAAAAAAAAAAAAAAAAAAATTGGAACCGAATATTTTAGTGCCTATGTGTACATGTTTTGAAAATTGTATGATTTCTATATTTTTAGATATAAATACTCCTTCTATATTAAATAGAAGAACTACATAATTCATGCCAACTTATTATCAATAATATATAGTTTATTACATGAAAATTTCAACAACAAAAAAATCATTTCATATACCCATCATGGAATGTTTCTCAAAAGAAAATGAAAAATCAAAAATTTTTTTTTTAAATAATCCAATTGTAATTGAATTGTACATGACTTCTGTCTAATTAGGGAGAAAATTTGATCACAATGCCCAAAATTGTTAAAAAAATATTACAACTCAACCCAAATTCTATTTTGGGTTAGAAATAGCCAAATAAGGTTATCACTAAATGGCCCAAACAACTTGATAAGACTTGGAGCCTGTTTGGAATGTGCTTATTTGAATTTTTAGTTTACATTATTCATGAGTTTCATTATACTATTCAGCTAACTTTTAACCCTTTTTTTTTTTTTACACCTTCAACAAAAAGTTTTTAATTTCAGTTAAATAAATTATTCCTAAACGGACCCTTGGTATACAAATTTAAAAAACGTGGGGTTATTGTGTACTAACATATGCACAAGTATTGTAAATCCACGTTTGGAATTAGATCATTTGACTTTTTGCAGATTTTTTTTTTTTTTTTGGTTAAAAGTAAGTTACTTAACTTTGAAAAATTAAGAAAAAATTGAGATTTTAAAATGCTATATATAAAAGCTAAAAACTAGCCAAATAAGTTTGACACAAATCAACACTAATAAATATCAGTTGGTACAAACGAAACTTAAAATATGGGAGCAATCTCCTACAATTAATTACAAGACGATTTAGATGATCATTCATGTGTTTTATTCACACTAGTCGCAAACACGAGCAATGCGCAAAAAAATTTGACTATTTATTATTTCGTTAATTGAAAAATAAAAATAGTAAATAAGGATTGTAGGGACCAAATTTGTTGGGCCTAGTACCAACTCCCTGTATTGTGAGCCCAACAAATTCCCAACAATAAATTTGTAGAGAATGGGTTGAACAACTGGGCTAGTAGCGGATTTAGCAACGGTTCATACAAGCAAAAACTATCTGAAAGAAACAAAGGATTGAGACGGGCTTTTTTTAACAGGAAAAACTCTTTGGTCCGAAGAGGACTGGTATATAAAGACTTAGTGAATACAATTTTCTTTTCTCCCTTTTTCTGAGAGACTTGCTTCCTTTATATACACATTCTTTTTCCATCTTCACCGCACACTTGTCCTCTATCTAGGCGCTCACTTCAGTACTAGTCACATCAGCCGTTTGCTTTAACCCACAGTGAGTGGTGGTGGGTGAAGATACACTGTTCAGGTTTCTTCTCCACATAAATGCGGCCAGGAAAGTTGCTGCAGTGCATTAAATGTGGCGGTGGCAGCTTTATTGGTAAGATATTTCATGATAGCTACGCCTTTGGACGTCCCCGAAGCTCCGCTCTAGCATGGGGCTCTTCAGCATACCTACTCGATTAAGTTCTGGGCAGCTCTGTTGGGTAAGGTCCCTTCGGCCCAACTAGATTGTCTTCGGACGGTGCGTCTGTCCCTTATGGAGTACACCTCCACCAGGACGGTAAAGCATTGATGCTTTTGTCCTCTTCGGACAGAGAGTCGTATCTGAACTGGGCCTCAGGCCCAACATATGGCGTTGGGCCTTCTCACCCACAAGGATTATAAGTATTAGTCTCAAGACCCTTCTTAAAATGATGCGATTATTTTATAACAAAGTATTGTTTATATAATATATTAGATTTTCTAACTTAAGTTATCTAAATTTGTTATTTAAAATATTATTTAAATTTTGTAATTAAAAAAAAGGAATTAACATAATGCATTTGACATGTAATTATATAGGCAAGATATTTTGTAAATAAAGTTTCTAGTGCTCCTTACAAATGATTCATCATCTTCGATCTGGACCGAACGGACCAAATTGGACCAAACTATAACTAAGTGGACTGAAGTAGACCAAATAAACCAAATTGGACCGAATAAACTGGACTAACCGAAATGGACCGAATTGACCCAATGGATTGAAGTAGACCGAAATAGACTAAAATGCTACACTGATGTGGCTCAATAGGAGTTTAGAAATAATAAATGTAACGCTTCAAATGTTAGATATTATATACACAAATGATTATTTTAGTCATTTAAACAAATTGTATCATAATTTAAAAATAAAAAAATAAAAAAAAGGTAACATGATTAAAAGCACGTGTAATCATTTGAATTTGAAAATTTTTTCTCCAAGATGGTTTCTTTCTGAGTTAAATTTGGATAAATCATTAATTGTTATTTGACATTGGGGAGAATGTTTGGTTGAACATTACAAGAAGTCCATACAAGATTTTGAACATTTTCTACAACATGACATATGATGATGCTTATTTTTATTATTATTTATTGGTGGGTGAATAGGAGTAGGAAATGTAACCGTATCCTCCAATCCAGAGTTGGTAGGAAAGAGGCTATGGCTTTAATTTAAAAGATTTCCCTAAACTAAGCAAAATGGAAAATTAATAAATGGGTCAGCCTTTTTTTTTTTTTTTTTTTTTAATGAATAATTAGGGTAACAATTTACTCCAACGGCGGAGGTTGCTAGGCAACCCTACTGAGTACAATGAGTATTATAAGCTGGAACTGCCGGGGGCTTGGAAACACCTAGACAGTTCATGCCTTGGAAAAGGTGGTGAATAAGGAAGAGCCCGACATAGTATTTCTTATGGAGACTAAGGTAGAAAAGAAGGATTGGATAGATAACATAAAAGAAATGTGTAATTTAAAGCATGGGGTGTTTGTTCCAAGCAATGGTAATAATGGTGGTTTGGCTTTATTTTGGAAAGATGGGGTGACTCTTGATGAGCAATCTTATGCTTATGATCATATTGATGCATGGATTGAAGGTGGTTTGGGTATTGGTTGGTGGCATTTTACGGGGTTTTATGTAGTCCGGAAACAGAAAGGAAACCGGAGTCTTGGGCTAAATTGAAGTTATTGAAGAATTCTTCTTCACTTCCATAGTTGGTTATTGGGGATTTCAACGAAATCATTTGGTTATCGGAAAAGGAAGAGGGACGTATGAGGCCAAAAAGACAAATGGAGGTGGTTAATTATTGTGAACTTAGAGATTTGGGGTTTGTGGGGCCAAAATTTACTTGGCTATTTCAACAAACAGATGGTCTTCAAATTAGAAAGAGATTGGATAGAGTTTTGGAGAATATGGATTGGTTGAATATTTTCCCAAGGGCAACTTTACATCATCTCTCTTCCTCAGCATTAGACCATTCACCTATCTCCTTACACTTTAAGAACCGGCCTAGTAAGAGAAGAAAAAGAAAGTTGTTTAGATTTGAATCCATGTGGCTCAAAGATGCTCGTTGTGAGGAGGTTGTTAAGGAGGCTTGGGAGGAAAGGGAATTGGTGGGATTGGATTGGGATGTGAGGAGGTTGTTAAGGAGGCTTGGGAGGAAGGGGAATTGGTGGGATCGGATTGGGATATCTCAAATTGTTTGGAAAGGTGCAAATTTGAATTATTGAGATGGAACAAAGAGGAGTTTGGTAATGTGGGGGCTAAGGTGGCCGAACTACAAGCAAGGTTGGAATTGTTGGAGATTCAACCTGCTTCTTCAAACCAAATTCATGCATTGAGAAAAACAAGGATTGAACTTAATTGTTGGTTGGATAGGGAGGATGAGATGTGGAGGCAAAGGGCTAGGCAAAATTGGTTTCAAGGTGGTGATAGGAATACAAAGTATTTTCATGCAAAAGCTTCAGATCATCAAAGCAAGAATCATATTGATGGTATTTTTGATGGGTATAGGGTGTGGCATGAAGAGGAGGCCAAGATAGCTGACATTTTTGTGGAGTACTACACGGGTCTGTTCTCTTCTTCCCAACCCGTGGAGTTTGAGGAGCTTATCCGTGCAGTTCACTTGAAGGTTTTAGGGAAGATGAATGCTGATTTGGCTCATGAGTTTCATGAGGATGAGGTTCGTAAAGCTCTAAAGCAAATGTATCATCTGAAGGCATCGGTCCAGATGGTATGCCACCTTTATTCTATCAACATTTTTGGAGTACATGTAGGCGTGTGGTTTGCAAAACGGTCTTAGATTTCCTAAACCATGGCATCTCTCCTCCTAACTTTAATCAAACTCATGTGGTGCTTGTTCCTAAAGTTAAAGAGCCAAATATGTAACTGATTTTAGGCCTATTAGTTTACACAATGTAATCTATAAGATTGCTTCAAAGGCTATAGCTAATAGACTTAAAAGAATATTGCCATCAATTATTAGTGATTCTTAAAGTGTATTTGTGCATGGTAGACTTATTATTGATAATGTGTTGATAGCGTTTGAAACTATGCATCATATTAGTAAAAAGGAGGGGGGAAAAGTTGGGGAGATGGCTCTAAAACTTGACATGAGTAAAGCATATGATAGGGTGGAGTGGTGTTGTTTGGAAAAAATTATGGAGAAGTTAGGTATTGCTAAAAGATGGAGATGCCTTGTTATGAAGTGTGTTGCCTCTGTTACCTATGCTATTAGGGTTAATGGGAGCCCCATGGGATGCATTACTCCTACTAGAGGTATTCACCAAGGGGACCCATTATCGCCTTATTTATTTCTCCTATGTGCAGAGGGTTTATCATTTCTTATTAAGGCTTCAGTGGCTAATGGTGTTATGAAGGGAATTTCAGTTTGCAGAGAGGGGCCCGAACTTTCCCATATATTTTTTTTGCAAATGATAGCCTAATCTTTTTTAGAGCTTCATTGGAGGATGGTGATGAACTACAAAGAGTGTTGGGAGTCTATGAGAGAGCCTCGGGTTAACAGCTAAATTGGGCAAAAACTTCTCTCTTCTTTAGCAAAAACACTCCAGCAGATATTCAAGGGGAAATCCAAAGAAGGTTTGGGGCTCAAGTCATAAAACAACGTGATAAGTATCTTGGTTTACCATCTCTTGTGGCAAAAAACAAGAGGAATACTTTTAATGACATCAAGGAGAAGCTTGGTAAAAAACTAGCGGGATGGAAGGAGAAGTTGTTATCTAAAGCAGGCCAAGAAATCCTCATTAAAGCAGTGGCTTTGTCAATCCCAACATACACAATGAGTTGCTTCAAAATCCTGGATTCACTATGTGATGATCTAACAAGTATGATTAGAAACTTTTGGTGGGGCCAAAAATCCAAGGAGAAGAAAATCCCATGGGTGTCTTGGGAAAAGATGTGTGAGCCCAAAGTTTATGGTGGTATGGGGTTTAAAAATTTGAAATTTTTTAATTTGGCTTTACTTGCCAAACAAGGGTGGAGATTGCAATCAGCGCAAGATTCATTGGTGTTTCGGGTTTTAAAAGCTAAATATTTTCCTAGGTGTGACTCTATTCATGCTTCTCCAGGCCATAATCCGTCTTATACATGGAGGAGTAACATGGCAACACAAGAATTGGTGAAGGAAGGAATGATGTGGAGAGTGGGAAATGGGAGGGATGTGAAGGTGTGGGGAGATAGATGGCTGCCTAGTTCATCCTCTCATGTGGTGATTTCTCCTCAGTTGTTCTTGCATGAGGACACACTAGTTGGAGAGTTGATAGAAACTGATGCCATGTGTTGAAAATCTTCAGTTGTGGACTCTATTTTTCTGCCACATGAGGCTGAAGCAATTAAAAGTATCCCTTTGAGTATCCATTTCCCTTTGGATAAATTGGTGTGGGCTGAAACAGCTAATGGTAAGTTTACTGTCAAAAGTGCTTACTATTTGGCTGTGAAAATATCATTTTCTGAAAATAGAGGGAGTGCTTCGGATTGTAGCTTGATGAGAAGGTTTTGGAGGAGTCTTTGGAGGCTTCCTATTCCCTTTAAGGTTAGGCATTTTGCATGGAGAGTATGTAGGGAAGCATTGCCTACAAAAGTAAATCTAAGGAGAAGGAAGGTGTTGACAGATGATTCATGTGAGCGGTGTAAAGAGAAGCCCGAAATTGATGGTCATGCTTTGTGGAGTTGTCCGAGAGCACAAGAGGTGTGGGAGCGTTCTAAGTTGGCCCTAAGCTTAGATAGAAGGGATGATATCTCTTTCATGAATATCTTGTGGCAATTGTTGTTGGCTGAAAATGTGAATTTGGATTTTGTTTCCCGGCTGGTTATGATAGCATGGAAGTTGTGGCACAGTCGAAATGAATGGTGTCTTAATGGTGTGATGAAATCTAGGAACGAGCTAGTGTATGGTGCAATGCATTACTGGGCTGAGTTCCTTGCGGCTAATAATAGTGATGAGCATTCGAGTATGGTGGTCTAGAAGATGAATTGGTCCCCACCACCACCGGGGTTGTGTAAAGTAAATGTTGATGCTAAGGGGAAATGGTAAATGCATTTGAGACAGTATGGGGAAGGTTGTAGCCGCTTTATGCAGAAAATTGGAAGCTCCTCTCGGTCCACTTGAAGCTGAATCCAAGGCATTTGAAGCAGGAATTTTGTTTGCTTTGAACCGTGGTTTTATTGATGTGGTGTTGGAGGGAGATTCACAGGTAATGGTAAATGCGTTGGCAGGTTCTTCATCTCCTCCCTCAGCTGTGGCTTCTGTTATTCAAGGTGTCCATGAGATATGTATGGAGTTTAGACAAGTCCAGTTTACCCATGTCAAGAGGCAAGGGAACATGCCAGCTCACTTAGTAGCCAAAAATGCTTATAGCATTGTTAATGACATTGTATGGGTTGAAGAGGATCCTTGCTTTGCCAAGCAAGCCCTCATCCATGATGTAAATTTTATGTTTTCTTAGTAATGAAAAGTTAATGCATTTCCTATCAAAAAAAAAAAAAAAAAAAAGGATAACAATTTATTGGATTTTGTGAGTAATTAGAATTTTAATGTCTTTGATATCAAGGTTTGAGTAATTAGAAATTTGACATGCTAAGTTTGTTGGATCTTGGATGGGATCAGCAATCTCAGCATTCTGGTCTAATTCACTTTTGCAATGTATTCAACATCATATTGCCAAAAAAATGACGTAAAATCTAATAATATTGTGTCTCTAATTGGCAAATGTGCAGAGAAACATGAATAATATTCGAAGAAACTAATATCATTTTCTTCTTCTAAACGTCAAAATTCATATTGAAAAACTGATTGATTTAGGCTTCCTGGCTCTTTGGCTACAACTTCCCATGCCTTGCCAACGAACTCAACATCAAAGAGGAGAACTGAAACTGGAGGAATAATACAAGAACCTGCGTCATAGAATATGAATTTATAAGCTTAAGATAATTTTTCACACTCCTTATTACACCAAATCTTATCAAAGAATGCGTTGCAATATCCTGCGTTCTTAACGCTTGTTTTAGAACTATCTGGTGGGGAGGCTTCGAAAGACCCTTGACCACCAAGATTTTTGGATTCACTTTTCAATTGGCACTCAGCATTAGATCGATCAAATTCTTCAGAGCATAGCTTGCAATCCGCCATTGGAAAAAGTTCACACACTAGATATTGACAAGAAATCAAGAAGTATTAGCCACTAATCGATGCCATTGATAAACATGTAAATTTATTTAAGTAGTATAAAATGGAAACAAAGGCACTTTATTATGTTTTTTTTATAACTTGATATAAAAAGAGTGCTTTGAAGTTTGAATCATGCTTGGGAAGTGATTTTATTTTTGAAAACAATCAATTGTTAAACCTAATCAAAGTCCATTCTGTTTTATATGAATTCTTGTACATTTTAATTTTCTTTGGAAAACCAAGTGAAAACCAAATGATACTTGATGTGCAAGACGAACATAGACACAGAGTATAAAATAGAATAGTACCTGTTGCAAAGGCAAGAAGAGTAAGAATGCAATAAGCTGGTGAGAGCTTGCCCATATTCACAAGATTTCAAATTTATGTTTTTTCAAGGTGTCCATGGTGATTGCTATGCATTTATATTTAAAGAAAGGCAAATTTCGAGTGGCACATTTATGATCCACTAGTCAATAGTCAATACCAAGAATTGTATGTAGGCCTGTTCAAGAATTCACCGGCGCCGACAAAACCGCCCGAAACCGCGCCGATCCAACCGCTGAAAGCTCCACCGAAGGTTCCCGGCGCGATGATCGGTAGGCTTTTTCCGTTACCGAAGTCGGCCGGTGCGGTAGTCGGCAGCCAGATCTGCAAACCGAAGAAAAACCGAACCGAACCGATATATATATATATATATATATATATATATATATATATTTAACTTATACATATATAATATATCATCATTCATCAGTTTTAAAATAAAAGAAATTGAGAGGGAGAGGGAGAGATTTCCAGTGGCGTGAAACTGAGAGAACAGAGTAGCAAAGGAAGAAGAAGAAAATCTGAACGAGAACGACGCCGTTTCATTTTAATTTTTTTTTTTTAATCTGATTCAAAACAACGCTGTTTTGGAACCATTTTAAAATTTTTCTATCAGGTTCAAAACGGCGTCGTTTTAGTGTAAAAAAAAAAAAAAAAAAAAAAAAAGAGGAACGCCAGGAACGAGAATACTGAATAGTCTGACTTTGGAGTGGTCTTGTCTTGTCTAAGTAACTTTGTGTCTCCCACTTGCAATTTTTTGAAAAAAAATTATATTAAAAAAAAGAAAAAAAACTGTGGCCGTATGATTATTATGTAACAGTCAGTTTTTTGAAAAAATAAAAATAAAAAATGGTGTTTGTTACTGTTTGAGTGACTGATAGACTTAATCACTGTGCAAGATATTTTTTTCTTTTTGATCTCAGCCACACACGTCCCTTCTCCACCTACTCAGCTGCTCTCATAATCTCATTTCTTCTCTTTAGTCTTTACTTTCTTCTCTTCTCAACTCTCAAGTCTCCCAGTCACACGCCTCTCAGACATAACTCTCATCACAGCTACCTTCAGTTCTCTTCCAAACCCTAATCCCGCCGAAGAACAAATAGTTTTTCCCTCTCAATCTCAAGCTTTCACTCTCACCTAACCATTTTTCTCTTCTTTTTTTGCTCTCAGACAGTCAGACTCTCAGTCAGCCACATAATGTTTTTTCCAATCCCTAATCCCGCCAAACAATTAGTAGTATTTCCCTCTCAATCTCAGATTTTTAGGCTCCCACCAACCATTTTTCTCTTCTCTTTTGCACTCAGGCACATAATTTTTTTTCCATATTCTAATCCCGCCGAACAAACAGTAATTTTTCCCTCTCAAATTTTCAATCTTAGACTCCGATCTAACCTTCCTCTATTTAAGAACACAAGCTCTCAGTCTCACTGTAGACTCTTCTCTGATTCTCAGTCTTACTCTCTCACAAAGAAAGACTTTCCTCTCAAGGTCTTACGAAATTCCTAATACCTAAGACAATCAATCTCCTTTTCATCTTCGATCTCCACTGTGGCTCTGCCACTATGTAGTTCTGACTTCTGCCTTTGGTAACCCTAATCCCTACTTTGTTTTAATTTTATTTTATGGTCACTAAATGCTTCTTGTTGATTCTAATTTTTTTTTTTTGGGTTATTTTCTCGTAATTTCAGGGGTGATTTAAAAGATTCAGCTTCGGCCTAGTAAAGGAATAAATCTCGAAGGCTTGGGTATTTTCTCATACTATTTATATTTGTTTTGAGTTCCCAATTTTTTATTTTTTTTTTCTTTTGTGTTTGATTTTCTTTTAAGGATTATTTTTTATTTTGTTTTCAATTCACCATGTTGTGTCAAACTTTAATGTTTGTGTTTGATTTTGCTTTTAGTTTTGGTGTTTTTTTTCTAAAGGTTCACTCAGGTTGTTTGCTGTTTGGTTTTGTTTCTAGGGTTCAAAGACTGTAAATTTATTTTTTGCTCATCCTATTGATTGATTATACTGTTGTGATTTTAGTTTATTATATCATGCTAATATGTTGTGATTTTAGTTGATTATCTTGTTGTGATTTTAGCACTGAGAAAGTTGCTTGAATAGTTTTTGTTTACTAATATTTTATTGAAATTAGTGTATGAGTATGACTGCGTGTTTAAGTTAAAGGTTGCTTGCACAATTTATTTGTTGTTGATTCCTTAATTATTATGTATATGTGACTGTTATTTATATGGATGTAATTAGATCATGGCTGCTTGTGCTTCTTCTTCCATCCCATCTACTGAGCCTACTCCTAGTTCATGTGCTAAGGCTAATCAACCAAATACACAATCTCCCATTCCACCATCAGGTGCTGCACCCCCTCAAACACAAACAGAAACTCAACAAGCTACTATTAATGGTGGTAAAGAGCCTTCTAAGATATGGGACCATTTTTCTAGAATAGAGGGATGTGACCCCCTTTTCCCTAAGTCCCAGTGCAACTATTGTAAAAAGAATTACAATTGTCACCCAAAAAGAAATGGAACCTCTACCATGTGGTCTCATTTAAAATCTAGTTGTAAGAAGTACCCCTATAGGCATGATAAAGGTCAAACTACTTTGAGTTACCAAAGTAAAAAAAAAAGGGAGGGAGAGGGTGGCAATGAGCTGGTGTTGAGGAAGTTTAGTGTGGAAAGAATAAGGATGGCCTTGGCTAGGATGATAATTGTTGATGAACTACCTTTTAGGTTTGTTGAGCATGGTGGATTCATTGATTTTATGTCTGAGGTAGAGCCTAGGTTTGAAGTTCCCTCTCGAGTTACTGTTGCAAGGGATTGTCTTAGACTTTACATTAGGGAGAAGGAGAGTTTGAGAAAGGTTTTAATGGCTGGTCAAAGGGTGTGTTTGACAACTGATACTTGGACTTCAATCCAAAACCTTAATTATCTTTGTTTGACTGCACATTATATTGATGTTGATTGGGTTTATCATAAAAAGATTTTGAATTTTTGTCTAGTACCTGATCATAAGGGTGAGACTATTGGTAGGGTGGTTGAGTCTTGTTTGCTTCAATGGGGGATTGATCATATTTTTACAATTACTGTTGATAATGCAAGTTCAAATGATGTGGCCATAGAATATCTTAGGAGGAAAACAAAGGGTAGGGTAGGCAGCCTCTTGGGTTGTGAGTTTCTTCATATGCGTTGTTATGCTCATATTTTAAATTTAATTGTGCAAGATGGGCTAAAGGACCTTAATGAATCAATTGTTAGGGTTCGTAATGTAGTGAGGTATGTGAAATCCTCTCCTAATAGATTTGAGAAGTTTAAGGCATGTGTTGAAAAAGAAAAAATTCAAAGCAAAAGTTTGTTATGCCTAGATGTGTCTACTAGGTGGAATTCAACTTACTTGATGTTAGATAGTGCACTAAAGTTTGTGGCTGCATTTGAAAGGATGGAGGAAGATGATGGGCATTTCCTTCGTTATTTTGAGGACCCATCTAGTGGTCCCCCTCGGTTTTTAGATTGGGAAAATGTTAGACTTTTTACAAAGTTTCTTGGTATGTTTTATGAAGCAACTTTAAGATTTTCTGGTTCTTTGTTTGTGACAACTAATGTTTATTTTCATGAGCTTGTTAGTCTTCAAGACCAGTTAAATCAATTGTGTAATGGTAGGGGTGATTCGTTGTTAAAGGGTATGGTACAAAGAATGAAATTGAAGTATGATAAGTATTGGGGAAGTGTTGATAGGATAAATCTGATGTTGTTTGTGGCTGTTGTGGTTGATCCTAGATATAAATTGAAATATGTGAGGTTTTGGTTTAAGCAATGGTATGACAAGGAGAAGGCTGATGAGTTAGGATTGAGAGTTAGGGAAGTTTTGAATAGATTGTACAATCACTATAGTGGAGCAATGGGGACCCCATGTGGTGCTAGTGTTAGTGGGACTAGTGAGATTGGTAGTAGTGATGTTGCTGCCATGTCTTCTATGCTAAGTGGCTTTGGTAGTGCAGAAGAGAGGATGAAGAGGTATAATAATATTTACAAACAGCACTTAGCAGATGAGGATAGTGTAGAATGCAAATCTGAATTGGATCGATACTTGTTAGAAGCTAGTGTAGATCCGGAGATAGAAGGCTTTGATATTCTTGATTGGTGGAGGGTGAATTCTTTAAGATATAGGATCCTTTCTCAGCTTGCACGTGATGTTTTGGCAATTCCCGTCTCTACTGTTGCATCAGAATCTGCATTTAGCACAGGGGGTCGTGTCTTAGATCCTTTCCGTAGCTCATTGTCTCCCAATACTGTTGAAGCTTTGATTTGTACACAAAATTGGTTAAGGTCCAAGAATTCAACTGAACCAATTAACCTTCGAGAGGCAATGGATGAGGTGGAAAACTATGAACTTGAATCGGGTAATGTTTTTATGTTCTTTTCTATTTTTTTTTTCTGCTTTTGTTATTTATAAATTCTCTTGTATTTTTTTTGTTATTTATTTATTTGTAAGTTATTATTTATATACAATTTGTTTTTTCCCCCCTTTTAGAGCTTGCACCAAAACCCACTGTGGGTACAGATTCTGTACTAGACTGATTTGGAAGGTGGGGATGTTTTTTGGACTTAGCTACCTAAGGTAACTTAAAAATTTTATGTAATTTGCTTATGTTTGTTGGCTGCTGTTTGTAATGGTGTTAATTGTTATGTATTGCTTTCTACTTTCTACTTATCGTTATTTTTTGGGGATTGACATTGTAGGGATGGAGTTTTTTTGTAAATGATGACTTAGAGTTGGAGTTGTTGGCTGGCTGATTGTAGAAATTTTTTGTGGTTGTTTTGCTGACTTAATCATGGAGAAGACCAAATTAGGAGTGTTTGGGTGCTTGGGCTGCTGCTGGCTTGATGCTTCTTTGCTCTCTGCTTTATTTTTGTTTATTAGATGCACATATGACACAACACAAGCACTGAATGAACACACTATTAGTCTTAGTAGACTAGATTGCCTCCATTTTTTTGTGAAAAATATGTAGTTGTGTAGTGAACCAATTGTATATTTTGGTCCAACATCTATTATGTATATTTGTATTATTGTATAGTGCTTCTCAAGCACTACTTGACTATTTTGTAGTGCTGCACTACTACTCTTCCTTGGGGCTGTGCTACTGCATATATTTGTAATTTGATGTGATTACTATAATAGAAATATTAATGTTAATGTTGCTGCCAGGTTGGAATTCTCTTGTTATGGTTGATGAGACTTTATTTTATAATTGTGTGTTTGATTTGGAATGTTGTGACAGGTTCAGATTTATTAATGTGTTAATGTATTTAATAAATACATTTTTAATTTGACAGGTTGAATTTAAGTTGTATTATAGTTGAGTTTTGATATTTTATAGTTGTGTATTTGTTTTGGAATGTTAGGAGTTTGGTGAGATGGTTGGAGTTTTCTTGTGGTTGAAACTTTGATAAAGAAAGGATTAGTTAAAAAGAAGTTATGGGCTCAAAATGCTATTTTTTAAAGGCTTAAAAGCCCAAAGCTTAGAACAGAAATTTTTAAAAATCTAGCACATATAACCGAACGAACCGCACCGAACCGCTAAAATTAACCGCACTTTGTGTAGACCGGTTTTTATCTTTCAAAAGTGAGGTGCGGTTAAGCATAGAATGAAACCGCACTCTATAGGTGTGGTGCAAAAAACCCTTCCAAAACCGACCAAACCGAATCGTGTACACCCCTAATTGTATGGGGGAGTAAATTTGCCTTTCAAGTTTCTATAAATGGAAATGAAATAATAACTATAGTAATAAATGGCTTAAAAGTTAAAACAATATGTCGTGCAAGTCCAACTTAAACCAGTCAAAGGATTTTGATAATGTATAAAAACATTATTTAATGAAGCATTAAATACATCCCAATCCCTATGCTCAGGGAAAAAGTATTTTGTACAGTATCAAATAATACTGCGTCATTCGTATCAAAATTCAATAAACGAGAGACATGTGTACAAAAATAACTACGCACTGACACATGTCTTTCAATTGTTAATGGGTTAATTATTTTTTGCTGACATGTCTCACACTTATTGAATTTCAATACTGCTGACATGGTATCATTTAATACCATACCTTCTTGTACTTTGGCCATTCATTAACAAAAGTCATTATTCGATACACTCAAAGTAATTTTTCATTCTCTTACATAAATGATGAGTCTCGTCATAAATTTAATTATAAGAACCCATTATTATTTGAGAGAAAGAAACATTGTTTCTAAAGTACTAACTAATTATAGGTCACAAATTAATTATGCTTTCGTCATTAGTTTTACCAAACAAATACATAATCAAAATTATTTTTCCCTTATCATTGAATAATTCATAATGTGGATTGTTAGGTGTCGTGTTAGTAGCCTAGAGTCTTGTAACTCAACCACCACCTGGGAAAAGAGAGAGGATTCCTTTACATAGAGGGGGAATCTGGGAAAAGAGAGAGGAAAGCTAAGAACTAAATGTAACTAAGAACTTTGAACATTTGTACAAGTCTGAAACTTATATAAAAACATACCTTCCACGGACTTGACCGAGGAATATTTTTCTCTTCAAATTTTATCTTTTAGTCATAATACCATTAGATTAACTCACTGTGATCCATATTTAATTCATTAAGTTTTCATCTATTAAGCCCACTTTCTAACAAATTTATTGTTGTGGGCTTGTTGGGCCACTGTTCTTAATCGTTGGGCTTTGGGTCAATTCGAGCCCTTACAATATATATATATATATATATATATATATATATATATATTGTGTGCACCCAAAATGAAGCCTACAGGCTTGGTTACTTTTGGGCTTACAATCTATTTGTATTATGGGTTTGAAGTTTTCCTACTATGGGTAGTTCAAAGTCCTGGAACTTGATGTGCTCTCTCTTTCTCTCACTCTCTCTCTCTTTCTCTTTCTCTCTGTGTGTTTTCCAACCCCCTTTCCTTCTGTTGTTCTCATATTTATAGTTCCTCCATAATGGGGTGGCCATCATTGCATTGTTGTAAGTGCAGCGAGAGGTCCAATGCAATCAAAGATAAGTGGGTGGTTTGGTGATGGTGGCTTTGGAACTTGGTTCCTCTATAAGTGAATGACACGGCGGCTCTGATCCTCGGGGAATCGCTGAGAAGGTGAGACCTAGAGCTTCCACTCATCTCTCATCTCATGATGCACGGGATAAGTGCTCGGCGTGGCCCTCACTAGGAAATCTGGACCAACGTCATGTACAATTATGGGCCTGACCCTTTGGATTATTTGGGCTAAGGCCCAAACGTTGTTCCCAGGTACTGGAGCCCAAACAGGCCTGGATGTTGGGTGCCGTACAATAGCCCCCCCTTGATTCATGTCCGGCGCTCGGCGTGAATCAAGGAACTTCGTGAGGTTGTACGTCGCGGATGCTCGGGGATTTGTTGCTTGGGATCCCTCAGAGTGTTATTAATTCTGCCCCTAAAAAGGTGCGTCAGCACTGGCCGTCTGGATAAGCCATCATTATTACCTGACGCTTCGTGAACCGAGGCGGCGTAGGCTTTAGGTGGCGCGGGAATCGGAACGGTTGCTAATTAATCTTCACAACGGCTAATTAACTGCTGCGCTCATCCCCAGAGATCGCCTATATAAGGTTTGTTCTGAACCATTTTGTCACTTTTTGCTCTCATCTTACTGTGATCCCTTCTCTGCCGAGCGTTCTTCCGCGCATTCATACTCCAGACCAGAATCTTCCTTTACCTTTAGAGCCCAAGTAAGTTCTTTACAGCCCCCCCTTTTTCCTTCACATTTTCATTCATTATTCTCCTAGAGTTTTTAGGATGGGGTACTCGTATCTCCTAGACACTGAGGCGGCCTTGGCCACTTTCAGGCAGGCCTTTGATATTCCTAGCGACGTCGAGATAGCTTTTTGCCATGAGAGTGAAATGGCTCTTCACAGAGGGGGAAACACTATCTTCTTCCCCTTAATGGCAATTTTAGAGGGTGGGGTGAGGTTTCCTATAGATCCCCTTTTAGTCAACACACTTAGGTACTACGGATTATGCCCCGACCAGCTTCCTCCTAACTTTTATCGGATGGTGAGTTGTGTGAGGCGTTTGAACCAGCTTTTTGATTTGCAGTTAGACCACCACGATATAAACCATATGTATAGCTTATGTGGGGCAAAGAAAACCAATTATTATTTAAAAGTAAGGGACATGAGGGTACGGCTGATCTCCTGCCTGCCTGATTCGAACAGAAACTCTGCCGGGGAGTTTGTCAGGGTGCGCGGCAACTGGTTTGCCGGTGGCTTCCCTTGCCCCCTCACCAGGCGCGAAGTTGGTTCGTCTTGTTCATTTGACCCATTTTCATTTTGCATTTACTACGTTGACCGTACAATTGTTCCTGTTTGTGAAACCTTTTTATTTATTCTAACACTTATTCGTGTTGGTACGTGCAGACGGTAGAGTGTTCGTCCCGGACATCAGGGTCGTGCACGTGCGTGATTTAAATTTCGTGCTCAGGTCCGAGATTTTCGTTCATACTGACGGACAACTCCGAGCGTCCCATTTGATACTCGGAGTAAACCCTGTGTATTCCACCTGGCAAGCCTTCGGCTAGGCCTTATTGGTTGATAGCCCCCTCTTATCCTACATCGACGTCCGGCATCCGAGTTTTCTTCCTGCAAAATTTTCAGTAGGAGAAGCACGCGAACTCGATCCACGGTACATTTGCTCCGACGAGCGTCAACCAATACGTGACGAGTCAGCCGAGCGTGTATCTAGGGCATGCCAAGAGCGCGCACACGAGCAGATCCAACAAGAGGCACTCGCTCAACCAGAAGGTCCAGTTGATCAAGGGGCCCCTCATCAAGAAGCTGAAGAAGTAGCTGCCGAGCCCGAGCAAGGTCAAGTTAGAGAGATGGTGACTCGAAGGACAATGACCATCAACCGGTTCATCCTCGGGGCCGGGCAGGTAACACAGCAGCAATAGTCCCAAGGCAGTGGACAAACCCCTCCCCCTCCACCGGTAGCACCAGCTCGGCAAAGAAAAAGCCAGCGAACAACCGAGCAGGCCCGGTTATTTCGCCCGCTGCGCCAGCGAAGACTCCTCCCCGACCATCTAGTGGTATAGTGATCCGAGAGCCTACGGCCCAGACGGGGACGAATGTAGCATCCTCTTCTCGTACTGTGCCCGCCTGGCAGCCCTCGTACATGCTGGACGGCAAGTTTCTTCCCTCGGACGCAAGCGTTCATGTTTGGGCGAAGGGGGCAGGTGGTCACGTCGCTCAGTCTTTGGCACGCAGCTTGCTACTCCCCGAGGATGTGCGGGCCTTTGAGGAGGGGACGGATGAGTCCATGGCGCGGAGACTACAGTGGCATACCATTGCGGTAAGTGAATTCAATCTGTGCTTTGCCTTTCTTTTCCCTACTCTTTTTTTTTTTTTTTTTTTTTTTTTAAACTAGGATTGGGCTTCCCGTTCTTGTTTCATTATCAGGCTGCGCAGTTGGCGTGTATATTGGACAGACGCGTCAACGATCTTGCCGAGGACACCGGCCGAGAAAGGGCTCTAAAGGACGTGGCCGATGCCAACGCGAAGGAGAAGGCCGTGGCTGCTGCAACGGCGGAGAAGAAGGCGGCAGCGGCTGAAAAGGCGAAGGCAGAAGCCGAGAAGAAATATGCAGAGTTGTAGACGAGCATGGGGGACATCGAGCTTAGGCTAGCGGAAGCCGAGAGCCTAAGGACTACTCGAGAGAAGGAGCTGGCCGAAGTCCGAGTAGCCTTAGAGGCGAGTGAGAGCAAATGGTATAATGAAGGTTTCGCCGATGCTGAGAACTCGGCGGAACCGGTCATAAGGGATGCTCAGAAGCTCAGTTTCTAGGAGGGCTGGATGGCTGCTCTACAGGCCATGGGAGTTCCCAAGGAACGTTGCATAAATTCCATTTCCTGTCTCTGCCCCAGCGCAAGAAGCTACTCTAGGACCCCATTGACGAGGAGGAAACGACCAGTCTGAGAAAACTGGTGGAGCAGATTGACGCTCATGTGGAGCTGGAGGAAACCGAGGTGGTTAGCCAACTCTGCTCTGGTGATCAGCTTGTTCAGGACCCCGTGCAGACTGAAGCCACCGTGCAACCTGCAGACTCTTCCTCCTAAGCAGTAAAAAAGTATCTGCCCTTTTGTTAATTTTTCAACTGCCTTAGTATAGTTTTTCTTATTGTTTCTTAATCGGTTTGCCTATGTCACCGGGCTATGGTGACTGAATAATATTTTATTTTATTTTATTTTATTTTTATTATTATTTTTTTGACATTTTGAATTTGCATAGTGCTTTATGGACGGGGAATTTTTTCTATTTATGCTTTTCTGCCAAGGTTTTTGTATTGCGCTTGCTTTGTGACTATAGTGACTTGGTCGGTTGAATCTGGACTCGGCATTTGCCGTGCATGCCGTCTTACTTGGTGATATATCGCTTGGCGCAATGGGTTTTTGCCCCTAGGTAGATTTAGGATTTCCATTTGCTTGGTACTGCAGGGTGAACCGGGCAGTAGGTTTCAGTCCTTAGGCAAATTGTTCAGAGTATCTACCTGCCCGGTATTATAGATTGGACCAGGCAACAAGCTTCTGTCCTTAGGAAAAATTTTTGAGGTTTCCACATGCTCGGCAATATAAATTAAACCTAGCAGCAGGCTTCTGTCCTTAGAAAGATTTTAAGGCTTCAACTTGCTTGGTAATAATGTATAAACTTGGCAGCAGGCTTCCATCTTAGGAAGAATTTAAGGTTTTCACCTGCTCGGTAGTAATGAATAAACCTGGCAGCAGGCTTCTGTCCTTAAGAAGAATTTAAGGTTTTCACCTGCTCCGTAATAATGAATAAACCTGGCAGTAGGCTTCTATCCTTAGAAAGAATTTAAGGTTTTCACCTGCTCGGTAGTAATGAATAAACCTGGCAGCAGGCTTCCGTCTTAGGAAGAATTTAAGGTTTTCACCTGCTTGGTAGTAATGAATAAACCTGGCAGTAGGCTTCCGTCTTAGGAAGAATTTAAGGTTTTCACCTGCTCGGTAGTAATGAATAAACCTGGCAGCAGGCTTTTGTCCTTAAGAAGAATTTAAGGTTTTCACCTGCTCGATAATAATGAATAAACCTGGCAGCAGGCTTCTGTCCTTAAGAAGAATTTAAGGCTTTCACCTGCTCAGTAATAATGAATAAACCTGGCAGCAGGCTTCTGTCCTTAGAAAGAATTTAAGGTTTTCACCTGCTCGGTAGTAATGAATAAACCTGGCAGCAGGCTTCTGTCTTTAAGAAGAATTTAAGGTTTTCACGTGCTCGGTAATAATGAATCGGTCATCGGGGACAGTGCTCATTAGCAAATTTGAACATTGCTATATATATATATATATATATATATATATATATATATTTTGCCGAACAAGTACAATGATTCGCATTTCTTTAAGGCACGGTAAATGGCCAATTAGCAGTAAAACTTCTTCAAATTGTTGACGTTCCACGGTCGGGGTAGCGGCTTTTCGTCCAGTTCTTCCAAGTAATAGGCTCCCGAGCCAGCGATAGCTGTAACCCTGTACGGTCCTTCCCAGGTCTGTGCTAATTTCCCGGAATTTGTGTCTCGCATGCTCCCCACTGCCTTTCTTAATACCAAATCCCCGGCGCTGAATTCTCTCGCTCTTACACTGCGATTATATCTCCGGGCAAGTTTTTGCTGATATTCTGCGAGCCATATAGCAGAAGCTTCACGGTACTGTTCTAACCTGTCCAGACGCTCACTTAGTAGGCCGTCGTTCACACCAGGATTGAACCCGAGCACTCGTCCGCTGCACAAGCTTACTTCTGTTGGTATTACTGCCTCGGCCCCGTAAGTGAGGGAAAATGGTGTTTCCCCCGTTGATCTTCTGGGCGTCGTTCGGTAAGCCCATAGAACGCTCGGCAGCTCATCGGCCGAATTCCCCTTCGCCTCCTCCAATCTTTTCTTCAGACCGTTAACAATTACCTTATTCACCGCCTCGGCCTGGCCGTTGCTTTGAGGGTATGCAGGAGTGGAATACTGGTTCCTGATGCCGAGGTCTCTGCAGAAATCATGGAAAGCCCTGCTGCAAAACTGCAGACCATTATTAGAGATGAGGGCGTTTGGTACTCCAAATCTGGTAACTATATTTTTCCATACAAACTTCTTTACGTTCGTGTCTCAGATGTTAGCCAACGCCTCAGCCTCTGCCCATTTGGTGAAATAGTCCATGGCTACCACGACAAACCGCCGGTTTCCTGTCGCTCGGGGAAATGGCCCGAGTATGTCCAGCCCCCACTGTGCGAAAGGCCATGGGCTACTGACTGTGTTCAAGTAGCCAGCCGGCTGGTGAATCACAGGCGCGTGCTTCTGACATTGCTCGCATTTACGGGCGTACTCGGCGGCGTCTCTTTGCATCTTAGGCCACCAAAACCCTTGAGTCATTGCCCGGTGTGCCAACGACCGCCCCCCCACGTGGCTGCCGCATACTCCATCGTGGAGCTCGGCCAACAGCCCCTCTACCTTCGCGGGGTGTAAGCATAAAAGATACGGCCCCCCATATGATCTCCTGTACAGCTTCTTATCTGGCGATAGCCAATATCTCGAGGTTGTTCTGCGGATCTTAGCTGCCTCTTTTTCATCGGGTGGGAGTTTATCTTCAGCTAGGTATTCAATGATGGGGTCCAACCAACTGCGCCCAAGTATCGTAACCGACGTAATACCGATTCCCGAGCTACATGAGTTTTTTTTGGCCGAGGTGCTCGGTTCTGGAACTAGCTCCACTTTTATCAGTCGAGGTATACCTTCCGTTACTGATGAAGCTAGAGTGGCGAGGGAATCGGCATGCCTATTCTGGGTCCGAGCTACTTGTACCAACCTTACGGTGCCGATCTCTGACATAGCCTGCTTTCCCTACTCCGAATATGCCTTCATACGGGGATCTCGGGCCTCAAACTTGCCCAGGACCTGATTAACTACCAGCCGTGAGTTAGAATATATTTCACATTCCTGGCACCGACTCCCGAGGCTGCCCTCAGTCCGGCCAATAAGGCCTCGTATTCGGCTTCGTTGTTCGAGGCCTTAAACCCTAGTCTGAGCGAATGTTCCAATTTGATTCCCTCGGGACTGATCATGACAATCCCTACGCCGGACCCCATGGAGTTGGAAGCACCGTCCACGTATACTTTCCATGGACGACAATCTAGCTGGCAGATCATTTCTTGTGAGGCTCGGGGTGAAAACTCGGCCACAAAGTCTGCCAGAACTTGGCCCTTGATTGCCTTTCTCGGCCTGTACCGTATATCGAAAGCCCCCAGCCGAGTTCCCCACTTCGCTATTCGCCCCGTGAAGTCAGATCTTTTCAGCAATGACTGTAGTGGGTACTGCGTTAGTACATATACGGTATGGGCCTGAAAATACTGAGGCAACTTCCTTGTAACGTGCACGAGTGACAATACCAACTTCTCCAAGGGTAATTATCTAGTCTCCGTATCTGCTAAAGTTTTGCTGACGTAGTACATGGGCCGTTGCGTACCCCTGTCTGTTAGCAATACGGCACTTACGGCATGTTCGGAAACCGAGAGGTACATATAAAGCTCTTCCCCGGGCCCCGGTGTTGCCAATCCCGGTACTTGTGATAAATATTCCTTCAGTCCTTGGAAAGCTTCCTCGCACTCGTTGCTCCACTGGAACCCTTTCCATTTCTTCAAAAGTTGGTAGAATGGTCGGCATCTGTCCGAGAACTTGGAAATGAACCGATTGAGGGCGGCCAGCATCCCTGTCAAGACTTGCACCTCCTTTGGATTGCTCGGAGATTTGAGACGCTTCACGGCCTCTATCTAGTCCGGGTTAACCTCAATTCCTCGGCAGGAGATAAGATACCCCAGAAACTTCCCAGCCCCCACGCCAAAAGCACATTTTTCTGCATTCAAGCGCAACTTATGCTGCCGTAGCCGCTCAAACACCTCCCTAAGATCCTCCACATGTTGCGCTTTCTGCTTGCTTTTAACCACCATGTCATCAATATAAACCTCGACCGTTCGGCCAATTTTGTCTCGGAACATTCTCATCATCATCCGTTGGTATGTTGCTCCAGCGTTCTTTAGCTCGAATGGCATCACCGTGTAGTGGTAATTGGCATCGGGAGCTATAAATGCTGTCTTCTCTTGATCCTCGGCTGACAGGGCTATCTGATGGTATCCTTGAAAGGCGTCCAAGAAGCTCATCCTTGGGTGTCCGCAGGTGGCATCTACTAATTGATCGATCTTCGGCATAGGGAACGGGTCTTTTGGACATGCTCAGTTTAAATCCGTGAAATCCACGCATACCCTCCATTTGCCGTTCTTCTTTCTCACTACCACTGTATTCACCAGCCATTCCGGAAAGAAGATCTCTTTTACCGCCCCCGCTTCCTTAAGCCTCTGAACCTCTACTTCCACGGCTTTTGCATGCTCCCTAGCGACTCTTCTCGGTCTTTGTTTCTTGGGAGGGAACGATGGATCCACGTTAAGTTTATGGGTGATAAACTCGGGGTCGACCCCGAGCACGTCATAGGGACTCTATGCAAAAACGTCCACGTTTTGTATTAGACACAACAGTACTTCCACCTTCTCGTTTAACGACATGCTAGCCCCCATTTGAAAACGTTTGTCGGCATCCAGTAATATCTTCACCGTTACAAGTTCCTCGGCACCTTCAGCCCCCGCTTCCTCTCGGGGCTTCTGTGGTTGCTATAACAGAGGTTCCTCGATAGTACCCTTCTGCTTGGCGCACCGGGCTTGAAGGTCCGCCGCCGCGATGAAGCACTGCCTTGCCATCCTTTGGCATCCCCGCACCATGGCGACGCCCTGCTCTGTGTGAAACTTGATCTTCACGTGTAAGGTGGAGGGGACGGCCCCCATGGTGTGAATCCATGGCCTCCCCAGTATTGCCGTGTAGGGGGAGAAGGAGTTGACTACTATGAACGATACTGGGACCTCTTTACCCTCCATGCACACGGGTAGGGAAATCTGTCCTTTGGGGACCACAATTCTTCCATCAAACGATACAAGCGGTGTGCTGTACTCTGTTAGATCCCGACTTTTTAATCCGAGCCCTTTAAACAAGTCCAGATACATTACATCGGCTCCGCTACCTTGATCTATCATAACTCGTTTCACCAGAAAGCCGCCTATCCGTGCCGTGACCACCAGTGCATCGTCGTGCGGTTGTATTGTTCCCTCTAAGTCTTGTTCATCAAAGGCAAGCATTTCCCGGGCATGCTTGGTCTTTTTCTTCGTGGGTTTTGCTTCTGGCTGACTCGTTATTGGCGCAACGGTCAACACCCCCCTTTCTGTCACCGAGGACCCCCGCGGAGGGACAAGGATCATCTCAATTATTCCTACTGGCGGCGGAAGGGGGTCCCTCCTTTGTTGAGAGGTCGCGTCGGTGCCCCGAACATCATTGTCAACCACAAACTCTTTCAGGTGTCCTACCCTCGCTAACTGCACCAAATGGTCTTTTAGCACCCGACACTGTTCGGTGGTGTGTCCCTTGTCCTTGTGATAAGTGCAGTACAGATTCTGGTTTCTCCGAGTGGGATCGCCTCCCATCTTGTTCGGCCACCTGAAGTAGGGCTCATTCTTGATTCGCTCTAGAATTCGGTGCACTGACTCTTTAAATGTCAAACTAACTTCCCCAGTCTGCCAAAATGGCTCGTGCATCTTCAGATCCTTTCAAGATCTCGGTTGGAATACTCCCTACCGAGAACGGTTTACCGCCGGGGCCTTTCCTTTGCTCTGTAACCGATCATCCTCCAGACGCTTATACTCCTCAATGCGTCTCATGAGCTGTCTCATATCCTCGGGAGGTTTCTTTGTCAGTGAATCTCGTAGCTCGGAGTCTTCGAGGAGCCCCATCCTGAAGGAGCTTGCTACAATTTTTTCATTCCCCCCACCTATTTCATTATAAAGCTCCCAGTACCAGCTGGCATAACTACGGAGGGTTTCCCCTACTCTCATCTTCATAGAAAGTAAAGCGTCCACGGGTTGTGGTACTCAGCTGCATGTCACAAACCGTACTCTAAATTCTTGGATTAGCTCGGCGAAACTATGAATGGAACCCTTCCGCAATCCGTTGAACCACCTAAGAGCGGTCGGCCCTAGGCTGGAGGGGAATACCCTGCACATCAGTGCGTCGTTGTGAGAATGTAAGGACATCATGTGGATATAGTGACTGACGTGCTCAATTGGGTCTGTCCTTCCATCGTAGGTATTAAACGGAGGGCGTGTGAACCTGCTCGGCATTGCTGCTCTTTCAATATCTTCCGAGAATGGTGACCGTGCTGCCCTTCTCAATGCGCGGCTCATTGCGTCCATTACAACGTTGTACGGTTTTTGCCCGTCAGGCAAGTCAGACCCTCGGTCCGCATAGCCCCATGATCGCGAACGATCTCTGCGATGGCGTGCTTCCCGCGAATGCGAACGGTCTCGGTTATAATGGTGCTCCTGAGAACGGGAACGCCATCTGCGTCGGCGGGGCCCGGGTTGTCTGGACCCTGTATCATGTCGATCTTCCCCCGGACCCGCCCTCCTCTTTTGGTGCCTAACCTCCGCCTCAAACTCCAACTCCCTCACCAGCCTGCGCAACCGCTCCAGTTCCTCGTCTCTGTCGTTGTGCCGCCTACGCCCTGAGGCGCTTAATGCCTGTCGCTGTGTCTGGTATGACCCCTCCCCGAGGCCTGATCTCTCTTCCCACTCGTCGTTCCTATCTTCATACTGCTTCTGCCTCCTTTCCCGCCAGGACGACCCCCGAGATTGTCTTGCCGAGCGGCTTTCTGCCTCATTCTCTGAACTCCTCCTTGACATCCCGCAGCGCGTGGATCCTGGTTGAACTACAGCTATGTAGGAGGATTCCCACAGATGGCACCAATTGTGTGCACCTAAAATGAAGCCTACAGGCTTGGTTACTTTTGGCCTTACAATCTATTTGTATTGTGGGTTTGAAGTTTTCCTACTATGGGTAGTTCAAAGTCCTGGAACTTGATGTGCTCTCTCTTTCTCTCACTCTCTCTCTCTTTCTCTTTCTCTCTGTGTGTTTTCCAACCCCCTTTCCTTCTGTTGTTCTCATATTTATAGTTCCTCCATAATGGGGTGGCCATCATTGCATTGTTGTAAGTGCAGCGAGAGGTCCAATGCAATCAAAGGTAAGTGGGTGGTTTGGTGATGGTAGCTTTGGAACTTGGTTCCTCTATAAGTGAACGACATGGCGGCTCCGATCCTCGGGGAATCGCCGAAAAGGTGAGACCTAGAGCTTCCGCTCATCTCCCATCTCATGATGCACGGGATAAGTGCTCGGCGTGGCCCTCACTGGGAAATCTGGACCAACGTCATGTACAATTATGGGCCTGACCCTTTGGATTATTTGGGCCAGGGCCCAAACGTTGTTCCCAGGTACTGGAGCCCAAACAGGCCTGAATGTTGGGTGCCGTACATATATATATATATATATATATATATATATATCTTTTGGTATTAGTTAGTATTATTAATCTTTTCAAAATGGATTGAAATATGGATCTTGGTAATGATTGGTGTTGCAACATTAATTGTCACCCAACCAATGACCATGCATGAATTTTCGAAAATTTTCTGATTCAAGCAATATGATTAGAAGATTGAATGTTGCATTCTAAGATGGTGTGATCTCTTGATTCTTGCTGGATGATGAAGAGCAAGAGCCCTTTATTTTATTTATTTTTTCCTGTTATTAATTAAATTAATTACATCAAAACAAGAAGCCGAATTACAAAGGATAAGCTACATGCTCATAGCCAAAGGTAAGGGTGTGCATGGGTTGGGTTGAGGAGATTTTTTGACCCAACCCACCATGGTGGATCAAAAAAAATTCAACCCAACCCAATCCAACCCATCACATAAGTTCAACCCAACCCAACCCAACCCACATGGGTCGAGTTGGGTCGGGTTGAACCCATGGGTTTGATAAATTTTTATTATTATTATTATTAAATTTATTAAATATATTATTAGTAGTATATATTATATATCTATATATATATATATAATATTATATATAAGCACTTATATATAAGCACTTATAGTAAATAATATTATTATTAGTATATATTAAATATATTATTATTAGTATATATTAAATTTACAGCTGATTTAAACAAATTATTAAATATATAATATATTTTAAATATATATTAAATATGGGTGGGTCTGGTGGGTCGGGTCGGGTTTAGCGGGTTTGTAATTTTATGACCCACACCCAACCCAACCCGCTATAAAAAAAAAATTTGTGACCCAACCCAACCCACCAAGCCTTAAAACCCGACCCAACCCGGTGGGTCGAGTTGGGTCGGGTCGGGTTTGGCGGGTCGGTGGATTTTCTACACACCCTTAGTCAAAGGCAAAAATATTGCTGGCATGACCAATTATTTGGCCTAGATGTGTAGCCAAAAGCTGTTTACAATGCATATATGCGTAAAAGCAACCTTCCCAATAAATAATATAAAGTTGGGAATTATTATAGAAATAATTAGAAAAAATTAATCTCCGCCTCCATTTAATTGGTTTATATCCAATTAGAAATACATGCTAATAATGAAAAAATGCTTGACTGATAAACACGTGTGCTAAATATAATATTTCAATTAAGGAAGTCAATACCATACCGGAGGCTGTACCGGTTTGGCCAACGGTACGATATATTTTGGATACCGGTCAATACTGGTATACCGTTTCGAGTTTACCGCTATTTTTTATATTTATAAATATATATTGTGGGGCCCAAAGATTTGGCAACCCCGGCCCACTCCACATCGGGCCCAAGACCCGTGCTGAGGAGAGTACAAGATCCGAGGATGAGCGGGGGAGGCCTAAGTCATCAAGGAACCTTGCCGAGGATGACCATGTCCTTGGCATGCCGACATGGAAAAGGAGAAGCTGTAATCCACCCATTAAATATATGCAACCAACACTCTGGCTGCATTAATGGTGAAATGACCAGTGAACAATGATGCCTTGCTTACTTCAACTAACAGAAAGCCTACAAAGGCGGCTGATGAGATGAGCCCTCAGACACAGGTTCAGATGGTCGACAAGTGGACAGCAGAGATCAATTGAACAAGACTATTTAATAGACTGAACCCCCAAAGTTATGGAGGTTGGTCCTTGGGTTCAGAGGATTCAAGGGTTTTTGGGGTATGCGAGGGCAACCCCTGTATTCGTTAGTTCTAAGGGAGGAGCTCCTCGGACTGGGTTGAGGGCGAACTTTCCCTTAGAACACTTAGCCAAATCTCAGTTATTGATCTTGTAAATCCATGTTGACCGTTGTATCTTTCGCTAATGCCTAGTTCTTCTATCCACACTCTACAAATTTATTGTAAAGGGGTCGCCTGGGCTCGGGTCAGCTCATCCCCAGAAGGGAGGCGCCCGGACTGGGTCCCTACATATACATATATATATATATATATATATATGTTTGTGTGTGTGTATATATATATTATAATAAATATAAAAGTTTATCATAAAACAGTTTCTCAATTCAAAACTAATTATTCATGGTTTTCGACTTTAGTATCAATTAAAAGAAAAAAAGAAAAAAACACAATATGAAAAATAGAAAGCTTAAAAGTTACCATTGCATACTAAGAAAACAAATAATACTAATAAGTTAATACAAATAAGTTATCATTCTGCCCTAACAAAAATTCAAAAATTACAAAAATTAAAAAAAAAAAAAACTTTTTCTGTATCGGCCGGTATTGCCCGAAATTGGCCGGTATAGCTGGTACATAGCCGGTACGGCTGGTATTTAAACCGGTACGAAACGTTAATGTTTCGATACCGGTATGCAACCGGTACGGTATTGACTACCTTGATTTCAATGTCGTGGATGGGATATATAGGTTCAAACTTTGGTGTCAAAATGTAATAAATAATATGATTTTTGGATTTATTTTTATAATGAAAGAAATTACACGTAAAATGTTGACATGGAAGCAACTTTTTTGAAACTAACCAATCTTCTCTCTCCCACACCATTTTCTTTGGCCACATCTTCCAATCTTTTGCATTGCCAACACTTCACTCCCAACACCTTCAATTCCCAACCCAATCTCCTAAGTTTTCACACCTCACTCTTTCATTTTTTTTTTTTACCACTTATTACACACATTCTAACCATTATAAATACATACCTCATTCTTGACATAATAATCACTCACTCTCAATCTCTTCCCCTCTCTATTTCTCATACATTTTTCACTAATCAAATGGCTTTGGAAGCTCCAATTTCAGCTGCTGCCACATTGTTGCATGATGACAATGTTCTTGAGCCATGGACAGAGTAAGAGGTCTAAGCGTCCTCGTCTTGACAATGAAAACCCACCAACAGAAGAAGAATACCTTGCTCTTTGCCTTCTCATGCTAGGCCAAGGTGACACCAATTCAACCACAATCACAATCATAAATTCATCAATTAACTCCACCTCCATTGCCATTAGCACAAACTGATCTCACTTACAAATGCACCTTATGTAACAAAGCCTTCTTGTCATACCAAGCTCTAGGTGGACATAAAGCTAGTCATCGAAAGCCTATTGGAAACCAAGACTCCTTCACCAACATTGTAACAAGCACCAATAACAATTCCAACACACCCTCGAACCCATGTGGTAAGACTCACAAATGTGCTATATGTAACAAGACTTTTCAGACCGGGCAGACCTTAGGAGGACACAAGCGGTGTCATTATGATGGTGTGATCGTTGTGAACAATAATCATCGTAACTTCGACTTGAACTTCCCGGCCTTGCCGGAGTTCTAGCCAGGTTTTTGTCAACTGGCATTGAATTTGCACGAAAAGGTGACCTTTGATCCTCTGAAAAATAAGTCTCCAGTCCCAGTTCCGTTGAGTAGTACTGTTAGCCTAGAATTTCAAGGAAAAGAGAATGGCTTGCCTTAATTTTTACTCGATTCATGAATAATTTACGTGGACTTTTATCCCACATGTATTTGTTTAGTTGTAAGTTACCGATATGTATGGATTTATATTCTTATTATTTGCACATTATTGAATAAATAAAGAATTATTTTTTAAAAATAAAAATGGTAGAAAATAAAGAACTAATTTAAGTTAGATTAAAGGATACCCTAAGTCATTCGTTAAGGTTAAATTTTATAATGCAGTCTATTGACTTTTTATAAATAGTCGAGTCACTTTCAATTTAAAAAATATTTATTTATTAGTTTTTGTTACTCCCAATACAGGTGAAACCCAATTAAAGTCTCCTAAAAGTTTTTAACTTATAGAATTATACCCATATTAAGCGTCAACCTCACAATGCTAGGCTGCTAGCCATTGATTAGAATTTAAGAAATACATAAATGTGTAAAGGACAGCACAACACAACCATCTAAAGCACTACACCTATATGTATTTGTTCTTGTGGAAAACGTTTTATTTTTCAGTACATCGATCGTTGTAACGGCAACGCAACTACGTACCTATAGCAAGCAATACACCTATTATAAACTTTTGGCTTTTGTTAAACAGTGCTAATGAGAAATAATTATTCAATACAACATGAAGATCACGCGAGTAGTGCGTGCCTCTGCCTCCTGGTCCTCACCTCCATTAAAATCCTGGCATTTTTTATACTTCTATTTAAAATTAAAAAATAAACAACTTCGACCAATTCCGAAGCTCCCTTGAAGTCTATAAAGTCAGATTTTTTCACGACGGGTGTTAATGATGGGCTTAAATGCGAATTAATACTAACTTAATAACTCAACATATGTGAAGAATATTATGCATGAAACAATGCTCTTGAAGTTCGCAAGTATTCATCATCATACCAATTTTTTATTTTTTAAATGCTCGCAAAACACATGTGATGAAGCTAATATTAGTTCAACCATTAATCTCAAAACATATCTACACTCAAACATATTCCGTTAAACTTGAGAATGAGCGAAAAATGGACTAAAAAATGTGCAACATACCTAATTTATAATCTTATAATTATTATTAAAAAAAAAAAGAAAAAAAAAAGGGAGAACAAAACCCAACTCGCCACCAACCTAGATAATGTGTCCAGAACTATTTGGGTATCATTGCTTAAGGAACTTAATTATAATGCAATCATACTCGTATACCTAGTGATTTTAGGCTACCAATGCAGTGAAGCCAAGAAGTGCCCAACAATTACTATATTTGGAGAGATCCGCAGACCCACAAAATAGCTCAACTTGACTGATTTTTTTTTGTGTAGCGAACGAGTCCTCGTCATGTTAAAGCATTCACAATGAACTTATCACAGTTTTAGTTTTAAAAAAAAATAAAATCTAGAAGTCTATTTAGCAAACTATTTTTCTCTATTTAATTTTTTGTGTGCGCTTTACACTAATATTGCTTTTGTTTTATAGATCTGAAGCTCGGCCTCCGAATCCAAACATGGAGGTAGAGGGGAAGAAGAACCAATCCTTACCTAGCTCAACATTTACAGCATTGGTCAAAGAGCAATATGTACCCAATATAGGAGAGATGAGTTCTGGTCCGAGGGTTCAGGGTTCATGGTGATGATTAATATGTTCCACTATATAAAGGCCCAGTCCCACCTTCTGCCTCTGACCCAACCACCCATGATGCTATTGGTAACTCCTGATGAGACAGACACGTTCAGATCCGAGTCAACCCCATCACAAAATTCATTCAACAACAACAACGCCACAATAGCCCCCACCACCGTGGAAACATGCGCAGGAAGTATCCTAGGTATATATTGGTTTAATTAGCTTCATAGGCAACACGAGAACTGACTTTTCCAGTTGATGAAAGAGGTACGAGGAAATCTGTGTTTGTCATTCAACATACGCAATGGCCTTGTTTGCAAGTGGGGAATAAACAGAGGCCAAATTATTTGCCTGTGGAGGTTTGCAAGATTGATATTTTGCCAGATAATAATGGCTCTCTTTATGGTGAGTTGAAACGGATTTGTGAGACGGATCTTGGACTTGTTTCCCAATGCTGTTTCACAATGCATGTATATAGAATGAGTAAACAATAGTTGGCAAATATATATGGCACTGAAGATAAATGCCAAGTTCCTTGTTGATGCACTACGGTTTCTGGAGGAATGATTAAGGAACTACTCATATCTTTTTGGAGAGCAACATGGGCAGAAACCAAAATATAATCTACAGGGATGGTGTGAGTACTCATGGAGAATGTCAAGAGTGTGATGTTCTACTGTCAGGCTAGCTGGTTCCAACAATAACTTATATTTATCTTGTGAAAACAAACAAACAATACCTTATAACATCACAAGCTATTGCCATGTTTGTCCTAGCTACATAACTTGTCATGCCAATAGTGCCTGTGAAAAATATAGTCTCTAGATTTATTGAGTCCTCCATAATTCCCCCACACCAATTGCACCAAATTCCCAAGAAATGAAATACTGGAAAAAAAAAAATTTTAAGCAAAATGTCATGGTGGAATTGAACATATTATAAATTTTGATTTTGATTTTGCAGAGATTAGGGAAAGACAATTTAACAATAAATTTTTTACATAACGCATGAGAAACTAAACAAAATAAGCCAAGTTTTTTAATATAAGGATTTGAATTTTCACAAAATTAATTTCAGGAAACCTACTTTACAAGTGATGCAATATTACTTATTCTACAGAGCTACTAATGTCTGAGCAATTAGAACATAGCCCCCTTGAGTCCTGACCTCCATATCGAAGAAGATGAGAGGTTTAAATAAGCCACTTAGCGAGCAAAGAGTTAGCCAATTCTCCATCAAATTATCAGCCTACCCCATGCTAAATTCTCTCGACACTAACCCTCAAGGCCTCAACTGTTATCTTATGGCCAAGGCATAGTAAACATCACCTGTGGCTATGCGTGTTCAGTTTGGTCACTTGTCATCATTGCGACAGATCCAATACACTAGGGGCAATGGGCCAAGCTTTGCCTGATATAAGAATTGCCTCTTATCTCAAACCTTACATACAATCAAGCCTTCCACACCATACGCAGGGATGGAAAAAATGTAGCCCCAAATGAAAAACAGACTCTTAAAGGAAGTCAATTTCTAGATGATCTACAAAAATTTGATTATGAATTGACATGTGATGAAAGCGTGAGATAGACAAGCATACACTGATACACAATTCGGTAATATGTTATGCCAAAGTGTGGCTTGTTATGGCCAGCAATTTGATTAAAAAACGTCGTTGACATTGAAAGATAAAATCATACATGTAACATGTTTATCATTCATAGGACTTTCGAAGCTATTAAAAACCATGCCAAAGTAGTACTTAGATTAATGGCTGTAACTAGCAACAATGTTGGTGATAAACCACAGTTGCTGCTGTTAAGCCGACATTCACCAGTCCCTACCCAGAAAATATATATATTTGGCTTGAAATAAGTTAATGAATTTCAATTTTAGACAAACTTTTTAATTTGCATTAGTTGAACTTTTCCTCATTTTAGACTAACTTCAATTGGATGCCAAATTCATACTAAGCCATACGTATTAGAGATTAAATGTCCAATATTGTCATTCTCAAGGTTGGTTCATTCCTAAACTATTGTGGTTGGCCTCCCAAAAAAAAAAACACGTAATTCCGTGAATATTCATGTATAATGGATAAGCATTCCTTTTAGGACAAAACTTAGGTAATAGGTATAGTATCTTAACTGCTGTTCTTTAGGTTCTTCTCTTAAGATTCAGTTATGTGGCTACTTAACTAAAAAATATACTTCCATCCCATGAGAAAATATCCACATGGTAAAATCTTAAAAATGGAATTTAAGAAACATCACTTAAATACTGTACCTAAGTCTTACTCTTCCTTTCATATGTGTCATTCAATTTCAAGATACTTGTAACCAGAAAGGATGCTTAATTGATAATTCATTAATTATTTGGCCAGCAACCTCTTCCTAAATAAAGGTAGGAAAAAGAGAAATAAAATTTAAAAAAAGTTAGAGATATGGAAAAGAGCAGGGGAAGTGCTATTGAACAAGAATAGCTTCAATAGGATACAATTTTTATTGATTTCATTGAGGAAACGTTTTGTAGACTAGTTTCTTTCTCCAATTTGTCTGAACATGGAGTACATATGAGCTCCCGCGTGCAGATTTAAAGAGACAACCAATTATAATTAGATATATAATTTGGAAAATATTGATAGGACTTAATTGAATTTAATTCTGTTAATCGCAATCTTGTAGTTCTTCGAGGGAGTTAGGCCTCCACGGATTTTTCGAGGGAATCAACCTCCAATAGCATTTCAAGAATAGCTATTCAATTGTATTATTCATCGAATCGAAATCATATTACAATAAGAATTGAACCTTATATCCTACTTACTAACTAACAAGGTACAACATATCTCAGCCTTAACTAACTAAGTACAACTCTAATGCATCAACAATTAACCAACTACTTGTAACTAACTCTGTACAAACATCCCCTACCTCTCTCTGCCTCTCTGTATGTACAAGTCTTCTACTGCCTTGCCCACAACAGCAACACAGCAACACACTTCCCTGCACCACACAAGAACCCTTCACTGCACTACTTAGCCACAGCTGCACCATATAGCAATGCACCCCAATCATAGTCCTAACAAATATGGATGAAACAAGAAACAAATATGCGTAACATTAAAAAAGAAAAAAAAAAAAATCAGTAATATTCACACGAGAACAACGGTAGGATATAAATTTTCTTGAAATGTAATAACTTACCTGTAGATGCTACAAAAACCATATTATAGGAGACACTCGTGGTATTCTATCATGAACAAAGACCTTTTCTTTGGGATATAAGCATCGTTAACACAAAAGTACTTGCATCTAAAAATCTCTTTTATAATTGTATAGCTCATAAAAAAAAAATAAAAAAAAATCATTTCCAAAAAAGAGGGGTACTCCATCACTATTTCTTTCAAACTCACAAAATTGCTTTTCTTATATTGAAAATCGAATTGGAGCCCTTCGGTTTATATAGGGATAAAGATATAAATGCTTTCTTCATCATGTATTCGTTTATAAATATTATGAAATGTATTCTTCATCATCTCTAATTAATACAAGATAGGCTCAATTCTTCCCATATTTTGTAATCCTTTTTTTTTTTTTTGGAAGCAAGCCCAACCAACTATGCAACAACTAATAAATATATGTATTTGCATTTGGAGTCCGAATTTGGTACGGATGGGTTCCAATAAGATGTTGCTACATTAGTCTTTTATTTAAAATCCAATACATCCTACCATACATAATAATACCACATCACCTTTTAAATAAAACCAAAAATATGATATTTATTAAGATGTTATCATATGTGATTGGATGTATTTATGTTGAGTCCAAATTTGGTAAAGATGGGGTGAAAAACCCATGTTTTACACAATCAAATAAGAAATTATCACATCAGTTTTTCTACTTAAAACTCAATATATTCTACCACACTTAATAACATTTCAATAAATTCCCAATTAGGTTGGATTTTCATATGAGTATTTAAATTGATTGTGTGATTGTGTCTATTTTTTAATTTGTGATATAATGATGTGACATGTTGAGATTGGAGAGTGTAAAACTTAGGTTTTACACTGCATCCTTATAAAATTTAATCTCATTTATGTTTTAGTAGTATGATGATGTAATGACATCCTTATTAGAGGGTGTAAACCAAAGGGTTTACACCAAGTATTTATAGAATTTTATCTCATTTGCATTAATTCTAAATATTTTACAAAGATATTGCTAAGATCACTTACTAAAATTAGCTAATACACATAATTATTACACATAACAAATGTGTTCTTTCACGAGCATACGTAAAAGACAAGTAATCTTGATTTTTTTTTTTTGATGGGACAAGTAATCTTGATTTCTTTCTAGATAAAGTCATCTTGATATTCCACAGAGATATTGCTTTAGATCAGCTACTAAAATTAGCTTGAACCCATAATTATGATTAAATTTTGGAAATACTCACAAATTTGTTCTTTCTTGCGCATATGTAGAAGACATGTAATCTAGATTTCTTTTCAAATAAGGCCATGCATAAGTTTATCTCATGGATGCATTCCTTCAAGGACTTTCCTTGAAAACGCTAATAATTTTTTGTTTGTAAAAGTTGTATTTTATTTTTATGTTTGGAAGATAAGCCTAGTACTGAATACTGATTTCTCAACCAAAAAAAAAAAAAAAAAAGGTTTGAATTACTTTGGATGTCCTATTTTTGATAAGCCCAATTAAAGTTTGATGGTTTGATTAATTAGTCAGATTTTGACAGGTTCAAGCTCAACTTTAATAAGGCCCAACTTAAACTAATGTGGACAGCCGAACTTTGCAAAACCAAAAACCAAAAGGACAAAAGAGAAATTTGGCTGTTAAAAATAGTAAAAGTGGAGGGTTAATTCCATTAATTGAGGTTTTATTTGATGCTTAATTGTTAAGCACATTGCAAGTAATGAAGTCAGCAAAAGGGGTCAAAGCATGAAACAACAAATTTTTATCTTTCAAGAACAAGAAATATACTAAGATTCATGGAACAGTAAATATTCATTTCAATCCAATCACCTATTAAATTAGAACTAGATTTTATTTTGCATCCCAAAAATTATATATGGCTGATTATGTAATAAATTTTGTTGCAATCTCCCTCTTAATATACAAAATCAATCAAAGAGCTTGTTAAAAAATCATCTTCTATTTTATTTTATTGCGAAGTCTAGTCTTAACAATATTCATGGTTGCAAAAGCCAATTATTTTAGTTGGCTCTCCCATCATCTACAAATGAAATAAAAATCATTCTAAATAAATCAAATAAAAATCATATTAATCATTATTATTTATTCTTTTGGTTAGAGACTAATTAATATTCTCAAGTCAAAGTCAAATATTTTGTTGCAGTCTCCCTCTTAAAGGCTATTTGCATTTTAACCTTTTTTTTTTTTTTTTTTTTTTTTTGAGGAACATTTGCATTTTAACCTTTGACAAGATTTTCTATCCAAACTCTAGTTTTGCTCTATTGATCATAGGATTTCGCCTGATTGAGATCTTTAGACTCGCATAGTGAACAAAAACTTCATTCTTCAACCAAAATAATACCCATACCAATTACAATGATTGTAGTATTTTAATTAATAATTTGATAGTGTAAAAACTAAGAACTCTCTCTCTCTAATTACACTAACTACTAATTACAAGCTGACATGAGGTGTCGCTTTACAACTGAAATGGGAGCTAATCTAAGTGATACGGCAGCATTTCATTAAAACAGTTAGTAAAGAAACTACAAAGAGGTGCCATGTTAATTAGTATCATCAGCTCCTTATTTACACAAAACGACACCGTATCTTCCTTCTTTTTTAATGAATTCCCATACGACATCGTTTTGTGCTCTGAACTTGTATCTTCATTTTCAACAAATAACAAGTCATTAATCTTCAACTTTTGTATTTTTATTGAAAATATGTGGTCAAGCAAGAACGGTCTAATTTTTTTTTTTTTCCATTTTGATATCCAACTTTTTTTAAAAGGTTAAAATTAAAGTAAACCCTAGTCAATTAGTCATATTATTTGGAAAAATAATATACTTATTTTTTTCTGCTAAAAGGCAAAATAATATACTGAATAGTCCGTTTCTTAGTTTGACAAAATCAACTAGTGGGGGTTAGGTTACTCATGCAAGTTCCCGTGATTTTTACTTTTAGGACCTTAAGAATAATAGAGAGACATCCAGGCAAGCATTTACGTGTAAATCCAGAGAATTGAAAACTCGGACTGTGCTAAGCTTGACAAAGATAAACTTGCAGTGCCTCTAGATGGTTAATAATGTAAGTAAAAAAATGAAATAAATAGTAATTCTAAATAAAAATTAATAAAAGCATACAAACTTAATTATTGTGAAAAATATTATAAATTTTTTTGTATTGTATTGTTGGTCTTTTTTTTTTAAATCTTTTTTGATAATCCTCATGGAAAATTATTTATTAATAGCAAGAGAGAGGTTACACAATAGCTAGCTGGGTATGCTCCTTTACACATTAGCGCACACATTAACCGGACTATGTATTATTGAGGACCAAGATTCGAAATGCATGAGGGTCCGCTCAACGAGATCGACAAACCGCACGTGGCATGCAAGGAATAATTATTACTTTGACCTTAAAGAAACAAACTGGACAAAGCTTCCAGCACCAATCAAGGCCAATAAGAGCATTCTCATCAGCTCTCTCATAAAAAATGTCATTTTAACACATGAAAAACCTACTTTATCATTTTAGCACATCATTTTACAACATACCATTTATCAGATGTTCTATACTTCAATTCTATACATTAAAATAATATTTACAAAACTTTAAAATAATATATTAACTCCTCTCATCAACAACAACAACAGCACAGCCACCACTGCCGCAACAACGACCACGGCCACACCAACAACACCGACAGCCACCACAACCACCAAATTACAATACCACTGCCACAACTAACCCACAACCCACCACATTCACAAACCTCAAAACCCATCCCAAATCAAACAAACCCAACCTCCAATCCCTTTAGATAAGCCTGAACCTCACAACCTACCGGCAACAACAAAAAAAGCCACCACCAAAATCAACCAATAGGCGCCACAACAATAAAACCCACGGCAAAAAAAAAAAAAAAAAAAAAAAAACCCATCAGAAAACAATAAGAAATGTCTCACACTGTGAAAGATCGACGGCGTGGGGTGGATGGCACGGCAATCTCGGCGGTGTGGCGTGGCGTGGCGGATGGTACGGCAAGCTCGGCGGCGCGGCGTGGCATGACGCGGTGGATGGCACGAAGCTCGGCGGCGCGGCGTGGTGGTCACTATAGTGAGATTGGCGTGGCTGTGAAAGAGCAACAGAGAGGGCTAGACAGAGATGAGAGTTTGGGTCAGAGTTAGAGAGATCGAAGGTTGAGAGGGAGTGCCGAAGAGAGATGGGGAATTAGGAAAATCAACAAAGAAAATTTGGTCGGCGGTTTTGTTTTTGAGTGATGTTTAGAGAGATTTTGTGTTTTGTATTCAAGGGAGACCTTGAGTTTGCATTTGCGTTTGAGAATGACTGAGGAAAGAGAGATATGACAGAGATGAGAGTTAAGAAAGAGAACCAGACGGAGAGAGAGATATGTCTTGGGAGGAGAGAGAAAAAGTATATAAAATAATAATAAAAATTTTGGCATATTTGTCCGTACCGTCTCAAATATGAGACGGTACTGTAGTCGTGTGTCAAAAATTTTGAGATTTGAGATATCTGATGAAGGTTGGTTTTTGTGTTTGGTGTGTCAAATGTGCCAAATATTTGGCATTTGGCACATTTGAGAGAGCTGATGAGAGTGCTCTAAACAAAGCTATATGTGGGCAGTGGTGCTAAAACAAAGGTGGTCCCTTCAAGAAGAAACTCAAAAGCTGCGTTGGTTAAGTCAAGCCACACGTCCAGAATTGGAGAAACTTCTGTTTGTTTCCTTTGCATGATTCTTCACACAATACCATCTCCCAGAATTGAGCCCATCTCAATAATTAATTTGTTCCTCAAATTACAAAGTTCAAAGCAATAGTGGGGAAGAAAAAGAAGCAATAGGGTAGTAATTTTTTAATATAGATTGAATTTTTTTATGGTTTGAACGAAGAACTATCCAAGCAGTAATCAATTTGATTGGGTTACAGAGTGCTTTGGCACATCCAATTCTATTAGGGATGCGTTTGACAAACCTAAAAGAATAGGTTCCAAATTTAAAAAATAAATAATATAGATGAAGGCTCATCCAATTGCATTATTCTAAATATATGCTCTTTCCAAATTATATTCAATGCTCAACATATATGTGAAAATAGAGCAATGCCATGGTTAAACATATACCTTTCAACAATGTTTGTATGATGAAACTCCATTCGGACCTATCATAAACATATTTATGGTCGATTTTGATTGCTATGCTGCAAAGTTTACTTTTCAAAGTAGTTATGAAATGGATTATTTCTAGAACCGAGATATGATGTTGTGACTTACTTTTCTATTGGGTGAAACTCACTTGAAGGGGTGGATCAAGTCATTAAAGTAGACTTATCAAAAAAAAAAAAAAAGTCATTAAAGCAGTGTACACCACTATTTTTTATTCCTTTTTTTTTTTATAATCACTATTTTTTATTCCTAATTGTAATAGATGTCTTCACGTCGCATCTTGTAAGCCAAGCTCATTAAAGAGCTATAGAAATCCATGTGGGCTGGACTTTAGGTGCCATGCAACTCAGCACCTTCAGACCCCATTCCAACCACCCTTAATGCAATTACTACTCCTTCCGTCCTATTTTTTTTGTCCTTTATTTTATTTTAAGATGTCTCAAAATATTGTCATATTTTTAAAAATAAAAGTCATTAATTTACTAATATTCTTATTATACCTTATTAATTTACTAATTCAATTTTTTGATAAATTTTTTTAAGAGTAATTTTGAAAACTTATACATTTTTAAAAGATAGACAATACAATAAATGATATTTCCTTAAAAAATTTGACTTTTTAAACAGGACAAAAAAAGTAGGACGGAAGGAGTATTTTTTAAGTCCGTACTCGTACTAATGTGAAGAGAGAGTAAAAGGTGACGGGCGCTTGAAGCCTTGAACTGCTTTTCGGTGCCTAATTTTGTCCAATGCGAAGACCTTGGATCCAGTGTACTGGGCAGCGGCACACGTCAAAAATCACCTTAGATCTTTCTTTTGCCAAACCTTATCTTCAGACTTCATCCCTTAGACATAGACGACAACATAAAATGCTGGCAAAATTGGATTTTGTATATCCTGTACCCAGCATGCCGGGTACCTCACAAAGAGGTGGGACCCACACACTGTGGGTCCCGCTTCGTTGTTAGGTACCCGGCATATAACACCTCGGCAAAATCAAGGTTGCTGCTAGGACCAACTCCAAAGCATGCAAGATTCTCTCCAGTAAATTCCTTTAGCAGCTTGTTTGTTAAGGAAAGGTCATGGCTACTATAAAAGGGCAACATTTAGGTTGTGTCTAGATGGATGACAAGATTTTGATTTTGATCTTTAAATTAATGGATTTGAAATGGCTTGAATCTAAATTTATTTGTTTTAAAATTCCATGCTTGGGTTTATTTTATATGTTGAAGGATTTGAAATTCAGATTTTTAAATCTCTATATACTAGGATTTGGATCAATAGATGTTTTTATTTTTTATTTTTAACCTTTTGCATTTGACCTAATTGAACAAGTTAGAGTCATGGTTTCAACTACCAAAGGGCCACCTCTATGCTATAGGCGAAAGATTAGGTCGCCTAAGGCCGCAAATAAAAAATAGTTTCTAAATTTTAATCAATAAAGTTATTATTTTCACTGTAATAATATTAATTAAACTTAAATACTAGCCAATAAATAAAATAATATTTTTCTTTCAATTTTTTTTTTTATCAAATGAAAAACAAGAAAAATAGAAGAGATAAATTCTACGTCTACAAAATTTTTCACTACAAATCTTACGTGTTAGGTTGTTATTGACTGTTACTAGTGGGGCAAAAAATTAATTTCAATGATGAGTTTAAATTAGAACTTGTAATAACTTTTTTTTTTTGAGAAAACTTGTAATAACTTAAGATCTAGAATCTATTATGAAAATGCTATGAATATAACACTCATAAAAAAAAAAAAAAAAAAAGAGCAATACACAAAAAATTTCAAACCATTTTTCATAATAGTTAAGTTAACAAATTTTTACTAGTTCTCATTTAGGTCCACCACTAACATCATATTTTTACTTACTATTATCAAGCTACGACATCAACTGGTGGGAAAAGTTTATCAAATTTTTTGTGTCTTAAAACTTTCTTAAAAAAAAAAAAAAAAATCTATGTGATTAATTAGTAATTTTACATCTAAAATGACTGCCATGATCCAACCAACTTAACAATTAAAAGAAGGGTTCTTGGACCGATATCAGGTGCTTTGGCGGATTTTTTTTACCAAAAATAGACAAGATGGCTGCATATTTTCCAACACACAGCGCACTAAAAAACGCTAATTGAGGGCCCAAAGGGAAACTTCAGGTGCTCATTATATTTTACATTCTATGAGAGAGAGAGAGAGAGAGACTCTCTTTTGGGGAAGGGAACAAAAAAAAAATTTATTGATGCACACATACATAAAATTCCTGAAATGAACACTTGGCAATTCTATAAATTAGCACATGACATAAGTTTTGCCCACCAAATATCATGTACATATTCCAAACAAAAAAACTTAAATAAATCATATATAGTAGGTTAATCCTGTTTTAAAATAGAATTTTTTTTCTTTTATTGGTTAAAATATTGGTGATTGGTGAATGTCTAAATATTTGTTTGGAATTTGGGAGGGCCAAAAGCATACCCAGTCTTGAAAATTGTTTAATTATTTAGGATAGCTCATATTTCAATATATTTATTTATTTATTTTTCAAAAATTTTGGGAGGCCCATGGTCCCCTCAGCTCCAACGTAACTCCACCATTGACTGTATAGTGTGTCGACTGGGACACGTGTAAGCATCACTTTTCACTACTATAAAAATAAAATAAAAAACGCACTCCAATACACACTAGACTAAGGTCGAGAATTTGCAAAATTTCTTAATATTTTTATCTAATAATTTGATAGAAAGGAAGAAAGCAAGTTCATTACGCCTTCAACTTTTATGTTTCTAGAAAAAGTACGTGGTCTAGCAAGAAATAGCTCTCTCTTTTTTCCAACATTTTGCTTTCCATCTTTTTATTAAAAAGATGACAGAAAATCCAAACTTTATTGACTTTATTCCCTAACCCTAATCTCTTTAATTGGGTTACAGCCTTAATACAGTACACGTGGGCGCCACTTTTACACATACGCTATGTTTATGCATTTGACCAAAAATAATAATTTTTTTTTTTTTACTTTTTAAATTTATATTGACCACAAGTATAAGGGTACATTTGATATACTAAATGTAGATTATATTAGGGATAATAATTTTTATTATTGAGAATATAATGTATTGTAATGGAATTACTATTACTATCTATAAGTTTACTTGTTACATATGGAAAGTTTGTAAAAGATAATATATAAGGAAATTTTATATTTTGGGAAATATATTAATTTTAAAACCTATTATATATATATATGTACTAAAGAATAGTTATTACATCAATTTTAAAAAGGAATAGCTATTCCTCAATTTAAAGAATAGTTATTTTAATGTAATAACTAATCTATATAATAAAGATGTAACAAAATGACCGAATTACTATTATATATGAATAATTATTCTATTATAGGAGCTATTACAATATACCAAACGTCCTCTAATTGTTTGTGGGATCAATGTGGGGGACAAGGGCCGAGATTCTAGTTTCCAGGAAAAAACTTTATACATATATACATTTAGATTATACTAGAGGATAATTTCTATCTTTTATAATATAAAAAAATGATAATAAAAAAAAATTAATCTCTTCTCTTTCTTTTTCTTTTTCTTTTTTATATAGTACCTTGAGCAAATAAGCACTTCAACAAGATTCATCCTAATGCAGGCCACATATATGCTGTTTCCAAATTACAGTAATTAAAGGTTTAGCACATATGTGAGTGACAACAGAGCTAGCAATAATAGGATTAACATATACCTTTCAGAAATGAAAAACATATATTATTCTCATATATATACCTTTCAGATTCATTGATTATTGAATCTGCCTTCCCTATGTTTATGGAATAGTTATTGGGTACTTTTGGAGTATCATAAATGCGTACTCTCACATAACTATGAGTTCCACTAATTAAATTTATAGTAGAATTCACAATTTATGTGGGAAGGGGGAGTAAGCATCTATGGTACTCTCGGAATATTCAATAATTTTCCATATTTATGATGTTGATTTCAATGTTTTCCTATTCAAATGGTAACAAACTAACAATCATCCAACTCTTCTGCAATCTCTTTTCCTTTTTGAAAAGTAAAAAGAGTTAACATCATCTAGCTTACATTATTTTTTTTTCTTTTTCTGAGTAAATCAAAGGAACATGATATTATTAGCATCTAGCATACAATCTGGTCAAATATCATCAGCAATAGATATATATGGTTATATTCTGTCAAGAAAACAAATGGTTTCCTCTTTTTTTATAATTCCACATCCATTGGAAGAAAAAAAATCCACACATGGTTGTTCTTTTTTTTTTTTTTTTTTCCGGTAAAACACACATATAAAAAGGACAAAGGAAATTATATATGATTGAAATATAACTTCTTTTTCTCTTCCATTAATATCTATATCTTAGAACTCAAATTTAACATTAGCAGGTAGACAATTACACCGGACAAAATGACCCTTCTACAATCAGCTGAAAAGATAAGCTATGATGGTAAAGGAGTATCAACCCATCATTATTTTTATCTCTTCAATGCTTTCATCTGATCAACCATGACTTACCACTTGAGTAACTCATGAAAATTTGTATGAACTATCATCTTAAAATTTGGTTCTAGTCCTCTTTCCAGGACTGGCTCCTGTGACATGGAGGACACTTAACCCCACAAGTTAGCCTCACTGCCGACCACTTCAGGGCTTTTGCATAAATGATGTAATTCAATCACACATTTTCAAATGTGCATGTCAAAGTGCGTGCAAGAGTTTGAGGGCGTAGAAGAACCAATAAAACCCAACAAACGGACACACTTCATAGTTCACTCATAACCCTAACACCTTACATTACTAGCTTTTGAAAGACAGAGAATGAAAATAATAATAAATAATAAAAAAAATAGATAGCTTGAGATATTGCGTGTGGCTTATGCTGATCATATTCCTTTTGTGTTTTAGGTCCGAAGCTTGGCCTCTTAATGAAAAATCAACTAGTGGCTAATTGATATCTAAGACTAGGAACACTTTTATTTTTTATTTTTTTGGGTATTTCAATTCATAACTTGATAGCAACACAGAAGGCAATTCATTATTTCATCTTGACAGTACGTGCTTGAGTAAGAACAAACCTTTTTTTTATTTATTTATTTATTTATTTATTTATTTATTTATTTGGTTTCTGTATTTGTTAATTAAAAGCACTAAAGTTCCCTAGTTGTATTTGGAGAACATATGCGGACAAAATTCACAAAACATAGGTTCTTCCAAATATTTATGTTTAAGAATTAATGGTTACGTTTGACATATTAAACTAGTGGTTGATTGATATATAGGAGCTCATTGTTTTCTTAGTATTTAATTAATAATTTGATAGTAAGCCAGAGAGCAATCCATTATGTTCAATTTTCAATTTTTGTATTTTCTTGAAAATATGTGGTTGAGCAAGAACGGTCTAAATTGTTTTTTTTTTTTTTTCCTTCCATTTCAATTTCCAACTTAAAAGAAGAAGAAGAAGAAGAAGAAGTTGAAATTAAAGAAAAACCCTAGTCAATTAGTCATATTATTTGGAGAACATGCATATATGGAGACAAAAGCATAAGTTTTTTCTGGTTGTGCTAAGTTTGAAAAAGATAATAAACTTGTGGTGCTTCTAGAGAGATATTAAATTTTCGCTTTAAAGATCACTGATCACACAAGCCCCATCCATTGTGCCTTTATCTCAATCCCTTAATATGTTTAAGAGAAAGTCTTTGGACATAATAAATTTAACAAAAACATTGATTTTTTTTTAATGGTTTGAATATAATAACTATCCAAACCGTAATCAATTTGACTGGGTTACAGGGTGCTTTGGCACATCCACTTCTATTTAGGGATGCATTTGGCAAACCAAAAAAAAAAAAATAGCATTTTAGAATTTTTGAGCTGATTTTAATAGGTTCCAAATTTAAAAAATAAATAACATAGATGAAGGCTCATCCAAATGCATTCTAAATTAATATATGCTCTTTTCAAATTATAATCAATGTAACATATATGTGACAATAGAGCAATGCCAAGGTTAAACATATACCTTACAGCAATGTTTGTCCGATGAAACTCCATTCGAGCTTAATTATCATAAACATATTTATGGTCAATTTTGATTGCTATGCTGCAAAGTGTACTTTTCAAAGCAGTTATGGGATGGATTATTTCTAGAACTGTGATATGATGTTGTCACTTGTTTTTCTACAGAAGGGTTTGCACAACCCAATTGGTCTAAATTGGTTGGCCATTTCTGATTTAATGGAAGACTGATGACTGTTTTTATTAACTGCCAAATTCCATTCTCTTCTCAAAAGAAAGAAAAAACTATAGCGATTCATTAGTGACTGTTTGTCCTTGAACAACTATTTTGGGATTAGAGGACCGTATGGCAATTTCTACCGTTCACTTCAAAAATAAAAATTTTATTTTTGAAAGATAGTCAATTTTATTATTGAGTTTCATTTCTTAATTATTGTGGCAAATAAAATATACATTAAATGAATTTTAAAAAGTGTAAAAAATTTGAAATAAAGTCAGTGGTAATTATTAATTTTATTAAATTTTTAATAACAAAAAGATTTAAGGATGAAATAGACTTGATTTTAAATTTGGGTGACCAAAATTACATAATTAATAGTTAAGGTACTAAATTGAATTTTACAAAATAATTTGAGGATCAAATTAGTAATTTAACTTATATTTTACAATGTTTTAATAATATGGCTAGTTGTCAATCACCACCTCTTGTGGGTTCGGCCAACACTCTACCGACACACAAATCTATTGAGCCCCATGGGAATTGGAATGATCATCTTAAAGAAACTGGTCATAAAACCCAAAAAACCGAATCGCTCCATAGTTTGAGATATTGCGTGTGGCTTATGCTGTTCACATTCCTTTTGTGTTTTAGGTCCGCTTGGCCTCTTTATCCAAAATCAACTAGTGGCTAATTGATATCCAGGACTAGGAGCTTTTTTTTTTTTTCCTCTTTGAACAACAATTTTGGATTAGAGGATCATATGTGATATGTGTCTTTATGTATTGGTCCTCTTATATTGCCCTTTGGTGGACTATCAAAGGCATCGAATCTATCTAAGGAGTATTTATTTATTTATTTTTTTGCTAATAAAGAGTATTTAATTATTTGTTTATTATATAAAGTAGATACATTTTTATGAGAATATAAAAATAGATACATGAGAATTTATGTTTTATAGTGAATATATATATATATATATAGACTTAAGACAAAAAAATTTAAAAATAAAACAGGAAAAACAAAGTCTTAAAACACTTAATTAAAATCTTAATAACAAAGCTATTGAGACACTCACGCCGTCCCATCCACAGAACCACTTAACGGAATATGTCTTCCTTCCGTTACACAATTTACGCCGTTACCTCAGGCAGTTCCTTTCCACCAACCATGATATATATTCGGACGTCCTCATGCATTTCCTCTCAAACTCACTCACTCTCTCTCTCTCTCTCTCTCTCTCACAGAGGCAAAGTTTCGAGGTCTCAGATCACTAGGTGGGCTTAGAATCTCTGCTATTTTTGAATATTTATTATTTCCATGAATGTCTTTGCTTAGATATATCATATATGCACTGTGAATTTTTCTTAAATGTCTTTCCCTAATCTCCAAGTTAATTCTTCTTATTTGCAGAGAAAAATATGCATAGTTCTCAGCCACATCTTCAAGGGTTGTCCCTCATCTTCTTGGTTGTGATTCTCCCACATCTTCTTGGTTTCACTGTCCAACAGTAAGTTTCTTCAAAACCCTTCACTGTTTTCTTTTTCTTTTTCTCTTTTTTCTTTTATATGAATGAAATATTTTTGTTGAAACGTGGACCAAAATACAAGATCTCCAAACTCAACAACCACAACGGACCAAACATAAATACCCAAGTCCTAAAACAAAAGAAACAAGCTCAGCTACAAACAAAGTTCAGGTATTCCTTTGAAACCAGATGTACGTGGTAGATGTTGCCTAGGCTAGTCTGCGATAGAGTAGATTTAAAATTTTGTATCTTCAACATTCTTATCCCCCATTGAAAACACCTTATATCCCTGCAACCATGAGGTTCTCATCAAGTAAAACTCCACAACCCCACAACCTTCCTTCAAATTCTTCTGGTAAAAAAACATTATAAAAAGATATAAGCCTCTCTCTCTCTCTCATATATATATACATATATATATATACACACACACCCACACAAAACTTAAGTATAATACTTTAGATGCTATTTCTTAAGTTATTCTCTTAAGATTCTGTCATATGATTATTTAACTAAAAAAATTCACTTCCGTCTATGAGAAAAAATCCACATGACAGAATTTTAAGAGAGGAATCTAAGCAACAATACTTAAGTACTATGGGCCTGTTTGAAAAGTATAAAATTTTGAAATCAAGTCAATTGTAATTATTCCCATTAAAAAATAGTAATTATTATTAAAAATATAAAAAGAAGAGATTTAAGGATGACATAAACTTGATTTTAAAATTTTAATGATTAAATTGAAAAATAATTAATAGTTAGGGAAGTAAAAAATGAATTTTACTAATAGTTTGAGAAGAAAATTAGTATTTTAACCTATATTTTATAATGTTTTAATAATATGGCTAGTTGTGATAAAATGAATATGAGTTTATTAATTACTACCATCATATTTTCATCTGTTGATTACAATTTATTTATTCAACAACTTATGGTACGTTTGGTATACTGAATAGAGATTACAACAAGAATTGTAATCTTTATTACTAGTAATAAAATGTGTTGTAATGTAATAACTAAACATATCCATTAGTTTGGTTGTGAGTTATAACATTAGAATGAAATTTAACATTTATTTTAGGAAATATCTTACCCATACAATTATATATTCTTAAAAATTATTATTTTTAAATTTAAGAGAGATTTGTGTTATTTTTTATGATTTTTTATTTTTATAATTGTTAGATGTATATGAAAAGTTTGTTTATTTGGAAATATATTAAGTTTTGAAATTATTGCACCTACTAAAGAATAACTAATACAACATTTTAATGAGGAATAATTATTCCTCATTTTGAAGAATAGCTATTTATAAGGAATGACTATTCCTTATAATAAAAATATAACCAAACTAAAGAATAACTAAACCATAAGAATAATTATTATATTACAGCACCTATTACAGTCTACCAAACATGCCCTTATGAAATATACTTAGATCTGCTAATTAAAAATTTGTTGTATACTTAGATCTACTCTTAGAAAATGAATTTGTCCTCTAATTAGTGTGCATGGTTAGTTTATTTTATTATACTAAACTATCTTTCTTTGTTTAATTTTTTGCGTGTGCTTTATTCTAATATATATATATATATATATATATATTTTCGTTTATAGATTTGAAGCTCGGCTTCTGAATCCAAGCATGGAGGTGGAGGGGAGGAAGAAGCAGTCCTTATCTAGCTCAACTGTTGAAGCACTAGTCAAAGAGCAATATGTAGCCAATAAAGGAGAGACTCCAGGTCCAAGAGGTCCGCCAGTTCTGTATGCCACTCCTCCTCACCCCGGAAACCATGAGATGCATATGAGTGCTGGTCAGATGGTTCAAGGTAGTGAATATGTTCCACTGATCAAAAAAGGTCCAGTCCCACCTTCTGCCCCTAATCCAACCACACTTGGACCATGATGCCATTGGCAACCCCTTATGAGCTGAATAGTGCTGCAAAATATCCATTTTCTAGCTGTACATCAAACTTGTTATCTTTGATGCTGTTTCTCTAGAACATGATTTTCTTTTAAATAAAATGTATGTGTATATGGTTGTGTGTATTAGTATTTACCCATAATAAAAGGGTGGTGTTTTGAATTGAAATTATGATTTTGTACCATTGTGTGCAATAACAAGTATGAAATAAACCCCATGCACCCTTTTATTATTCCTATAACATTTCGTTTTCATATTCCTTGCTGCAAGTAATTAGTCAATGATTAAGGCATGCCAAGTTGCTTTAATGTTCATGAACTATTAAACATATTAAAGCATCTCACAAAGCTTAGAATTGCTAAATGAGATTGAGTTACCCACTAACGGTGCATTTGGGGCAAGGTGACTAGGCCTCATTAATTGTAACAGTGGGCATATTATTTGAGCCAGTTCAAAAAAAAAAAGTGTCAAGTCCTTAACATTTTCACAACAATTTATAAGTGGTAAATTGTTATTGTTCTAATTTGAACAACTATTTAAACTATTTTTTACCTATTAATAACAACTAAATGCTTAAGATTTGTTTTGAAAATATTGTAAAAATATTGTAATTATTCAACTTTGTGACCAACTTGCAAATAATTGACCGGAATGACCGCATCAACCACTTAAAAAAAAAAATAAATAAATAAATAAATAAAATCTTAGATGGTTGGACTTGCACGTCAAAGTCGCATTGCTTCGATATTCTTCGGCCCGAGGAACAAATTAATATAATATCCAAATTTCAATTTAGTAGAGAAACTTCTAGTTGAAGATTAATTTAGTCAAACACAATCCTGCCTAACTTCAAGCGCATTAATTAATAGAAAGATTCTCTTAAAAGGACGTTTGGGCTTTATGCATTTACGACGTACAACGTTACGCGCGTACAAACTACGTCGCATTACGCATCTTTATTTTGTCGTTGCACGTGCAATGGCGCGCTGCTCGTTGCTAGGGCATGCCTCATTATTCAATATTTTAATCATGCATAATTGCATTCCTATATTTACGCAATATTTAAAGGGAAAAAGTAAGATAGAGAGGCAGCAAGTTTTATCCGTAGGTGGTTGTCCTTTCCGCATTAAGAAAAATAAATTAATAATGGTTGCCTTGGCGCATTAAATAAGAATTAAGAAGCAAAAACAAATGAGAAGCGATTTGGTTATAATATTTTCATGATGAATAGTAAGTAATAAATTATTATTGATTTTAATTTAAACAATTACTTAAATTATTTTTTTACTTACTAATAACAACTTAGAATTTAAAATTTATTGTAAGAGTAAAGTAAAAATATTGTAAGCCTAGTACTTTTCAAAATAAATTTGAAGTTTTTAGTAACTTGTAGATAATTGACACATTAACCAAATAGACCTTCTTGATGGTTGGACTTGCACATTAAAGTCGCATTGCCTCATTCTTCTGTTCACATTCAAAATAACTAAGCCACAAATTAAAGCTATATAAGAAATTTTGAAAGCTAGAGAGCAAAAATGGACGGAAGAGATTGAGATTTTTCGCATGCTTTTTATATATATGTGTGTATATATATATATATTAAAGCTATATAAGAAATTTTGAAAGCTAGAGAGCAAAAATGGACGGAAGAGATTGAGATTTTTCGCATGCTTTTTATATATATGTGTGTATATATATATATATATATATATATATGACTTTAATTACTAATACAAGCAAGGACGTGGAAGTCCAAGTACATGGTGACACATGTTCTAACACGTACTAATGGAATTCTTCTAGTCACAAAAATAAAATAAAATAAGTGTCACAGTAAATTAATGAAAATTTTATATGGACTGACCACAACTCAAAAACCAGAGTTTTATTATAAAAATATTGTCATATTTATTAAGATATGTCATAAAGCTTAAAATTGCTACATGATTAAGTTACCCACTATCGGTGCATTTGGGGGAAGGTGACTAGGCCTCATTTGTATCAGTTGCATTGTTTGTGAAAGTTCAAGTCCAACCTCTCTCCTAATTAAATACTAAACAATTATTTAAATCATATTTTTACCCACCAAAAACAACTACCACGTAATTTAAGATTTTTTATGAAAATGCTGTAAAAATATTGTGAAAAAATTATAATTAAACATAATATTTTTCAAAACAAATTCAAAGTTGTGATCGCATCAACTTCATTCTTTGGCTTTAATGTGGCTAATTGCTTTTTATTTATTTATTTAAGAATACTAAGTATTTTAACACACACGGGGAGAGGCGAGAAGATTTTAAAGAAACTGACAGTGATATATATCCAAAAGGAGCTAATCCCACATTAGAAAATGAGTGTGAGTTAAAGAAGTTTAAAAATTATGTTGTGTATCCAAGAATGTGACTAATAACTTAACCTTTGGTTTTGAGGAACAAAATTTTTTTTTTGGACGTTCTTATATTTAAACCATATAGAAAATTCAATGTATATTAAAAAAGGGAAATGCTAACGGATGCTCTTAGAGCAATGATTTGAATATTAATGGATGCATATTTAAAGAAAATTTTTATGAGAAAAGAAAAAAAATCAATTAATGTTTTAACAGTTTTTTTTATTTTCCATAAAAGTAGTGTTAAAACTTTCCTAAAAATGAATTGTTAACTATTGCGCTAAGGCCTAAGAGCACTTGTTAGCGTGACTAGGTGCGGCTCTACCCTTTGTTCAAGGGATTCAAATGAACCCCTTGACTTCCCAAAAAAAAAAATTATATATATTTATAATATTTTTTTTGTTAGTTTAATATTTTAATTTATTTAAAAATATTTTTGCACACCTTAACTTAAATTTTATACACCCTTACTACAAGTATTTCCAATTTTAAGAGTACAAGTAAGTGTTTGTGAATTGTAAGTGTGGGGCCAATTGTCCAAGAAGGTGATATAAAAATCATGAGAAATGGGCTTATGGTCCAGCGGCCCAGTCCGAGGACATCCACTTATCCGAGGATGGTTAACAAGGGGCATTTTGAGAATAACACAAGACAAAGAGACGTAAATTGTATATAGCGGCCCAAATCGCATCTGAGGACGAGATCCACCTCTGATACCAAGGTCCGAGGTGGATGTAACTATTTTAGTATTCAAGGTACTTCATCAAGTTGCATATGAACTAAAAGGTGAATTTAGAACGAAGGAGGAACCGGAGAAGGTGGCAAATATCTTTTAAAGCTGCTACCTCCACATTAAATGCTTCCCAGCTAACTCTCTAGCCGCATTAATGTGGAGGTGATATATGAACAATAACCAAGCAGCCTTATGGCCACCAAGCAAAAGTTCCAGAAAGTGCTGGATGGGACAGAAAGAAGCTCCCAGATTAAAACCTACACGTGTACGGCGAGAATGAGAAAAGAATGCAGTATATAACAGGAAAGGAGATGACATTGAAGGAGGGAGGAAAAACAGGAGAGCAACTATTAAGATATCCTTTGAAACCTAGCCGAGGAGGGTGGATATTGTTGAAACCAGTTTAAAGTTTCCTTTGTTGTAGAATGGTCATGTCTTCTTCTACCAATAGGAATTAGCTCTTACACTCACTCTCTAGAAATTTTATTGTTTGGGCTTAAACCCATCCCTCTTTTGGGTCCAATCCAATTTGAGTCCTTACAATTGTCCCCATGTCATGTCTTCTTCTACTAATTAGAATTAGCTCTTACACCCACTCTCTAGAAATTTTATTATTTGGGCTTAAACCCATCCCTCTTTTGGGTCCAATCCAATTTGAGTCCTTACAGTAAGTGTCACTCTTTATTATAAATTTATATTATATGTGTGTGAAGGTGTCTAATATTAATTGTGTGCATTACTCTCTATTAAAAAAAAAAGTTTGTGTGCATTACTTTTTGTTACAATATTATTTGTGTGAATAATGATGTATGTGGATATTTGTGTACAGTATAAATATAATAAAACTTTATATAATTTAATAATTAGGAAATAGAGAGGGTTTATTACATGTGTGCGTATTGTTATCATGTTATAATAATTTTTTGTTATAAAGTTAGAAAAATTCAAGAAGAAAAATTGTAAAGTTAGTGATTATTCAAGCATTTAATTAGTTAAGTAGACATGTAGTGTATTATTTTATGTATGAATGAGTGTAGTTTTGTGCGTCAATAATTAATACAGAGCCAATTAGTTAAGTTTATTCATTTAGTTTAAAATATTTTTATAAAAAAAAATGACAAATTAATAGATAATAACAATTACATAAAAATAAAAATATAGACAAATTTAACAAAATAAAATGGTCATAACTACTCACATTGGCAATAAATACTCATAATGAACTTTTTTTTTCCCACAGTATTTTTAATCACTGTTTAAAATTTAAAAACTTGTAGAAAAAAATAGTAAAACTTTTTTTTTTTGTCGATAACTTAATATATTAAAGTTCTCTTTTTATTAAATTTTTTTTAATTTAAGTTTTTTAATGACTCTCTTAAATAAAATTCTTGGAGCCGTCACTGAGCATGACCCATTAGAATAATTACTAACCCTTTTGCTTTATTTTTCCTACCCACTATCACTATTGCTTTGAACTTATTAGGCAATTTTGAAGAACAAATAAATTCTTGAGATGGGCTCATTTCTGAACGTGTGCGTGGCTTGACTTAGGGTGAGTTTGGTTCAGCTTTTTAAAAAAGTGCATAATGAAAAAGTGGAGTTTTCAAAAAGTGCATAATGAAAATGTGCTTTTTCAAAAAGCTGAGTGTTTGGTAAAAGTTATTAAAAAGTGCTTTTTGAAAAAGCTGAGTGTTTGGCTAGCATTTATAAAAGTGGCAGTTTGAAGGTAAATTACCAAGAAGGACAATGCACATATAAGAGAGTTTATTTCATACTTAAATCAATATTGTGAAATTATTTTTTTCTCACCAATATTAGCTAATAATAACCTATCACTTAAGATTTATTGTGAAAATATTGTGATAATTTATACTGATTTTAATTTAAATGTACTATTACAATTATTTTTTTCTCTTTCTAAACAAATTATTTTTTTCTCACCAATATTAACTAATAATAACCTACCACTTAAAATTTATTGTGAAAGTATTGTGAAAGTATTTCTCAATTTTAATATTTTATTCTTTATTTTATGTTCCCTTTATTTTATTTTATTTTATTATCCATATTTCCTTCTTTTTTTTCTTCTTTTTTTCTCCTCCACACACATACCCTTAATTTTTTTTTTCTTTATTTCCTTCTTTTCTCTCCCTGCCACTTCCTCCATACACGTGCCCTTACCTTTTTTCTTTTTTTTCCTATTTCGTCAACTTCAAACTCCACTTCACACAAACCAGAATGTTCCAATCTTCTTCAAACTCCTCTCTCATCCCTCAAAGTCTCTGCGTCCCTTTTTTTTTTTTTTTTGACAGGTCGAAAGCTAATGATGATGATGAAGAAGTCTCTGCATCTCTGCATCTCTATTTTCGTCTTTTTTCTTTATTTCCTTATTTCGTCTTTCCTTCTTTATTCTTTTTTTTTTTCACACTCCAGAGAAGATGATGATGAAGAAGATGAAGATGATTGAAACATAAGGATTTTGGGTTTTTTTTTTTTCTGTGGATTTTGGGTTTGATTTTGAGTTGATTTTGTTTTTGGTTGATTTTGAGTTGGGTTTGGGATGGGTTTTCCAATGGGGATTGAGTTAATTTTAAGTTGTTTTGTGTTGATTTTGAGTTATTTTTGGTTTGGTTTTGTTGATTTTGTGTTTGGATTGTCAAATGTTGAAATGGGTTTTGTTGATTATGGTGGTAGACCGGTGAGTGTGGTGCTGTGTTTGTAGCAGCATGATGAGAAGAATCAAGGGTAATTTGGTAATTGAAGGAAGAGCCCAACGGATAGTTCAGAACGCGCATCTGCACTTTTTGTTTATGGACCTCTGATGCTCCATATTCTTTGCGCGTTCGGGGACTATTTTTTGCCTTGGCTCAAAACGCAACTTTTTTCAAAAAGTTGCGTTTTGGGCTGAGCCAAACGCAAAAAACTTTTGGCAAATGCGCATAATGATAAAAGTGGTAAAAGTGGGCTCAAAACGCCCAACCAAACGGGCACTTACTTAAATCTAGCTAGACTTTGACTTTGCGCACACATCACTTTCACTTTTGTTTTTACATGAATTGGAACACCTTTGTTTTAGACCACATAAAGCTTTTGGAGTTTAGCTTCGCCTTTTTTTTTTTTTTTTTTTTTTTTTTTTTTTTGGGAGTGTTCTTTTATTTTAAAAACACGTTAGTAAGTGTTAGTAAGTAGTAATGAGGTTTAATTTTTACATTTTATTTAGTTAGTGGATAATGTGACAGTAATTTCAATTAAAAAAAATACTTGAAATAAGCCAAACCCTTGTTTATTATTGCATGGCTTTGTCTGTTTATTTCATCTTTGCATACCACATGTCTGTCAGATCTCAAAAGTTGAAACAAGCAAGGTAACAAGCACAAAAAATATCACAAATTTTTATAATCGTTGAGTTGATATATTTTTTACAAGTTTTTATTTAAACTTACTAATATCGCTTTTTTATTTATATCACTAACAATCTATTACATCAACTAAATATTCAAAAAAAAATTATTTGTTTTTGTGTTTATAGACTTTCTCGTCTATTTACATATTATTTCAAGGGATTAAGATAAGGATTAAAGACACCATGGATGAGGTTGGCCTATGAGCCAATAATATTCAAATTTAGATTTAGTTGATAAACTTTCAAAAGAAGATTAATTTAGTCAAATTCAAAGACAATACTGCCCACTACGCACCCACTACGCATCTTTGTTTTGTTGTTCCAAGTGGGTTTTTCTTTTTCTGCTTCTGGAATGGCTATTGGCTGGTCGTTGCTAGGGCATGCATCAATATTCAATATTTTAATAGAGAGGCAGCAAGTTTACTCAATAATTGAGGCATCAATCAAATAAACCATCTTGATGGTTGGACAGACTTGCACATTAAAGTCGATCGCATCGCTTCATTCTTCGGTTCACATTCAAAATTAATCATTAAGCCACAAATTAAAGCTAAGAAAATTTTGAAAGCTAGAGAGTGAAAATGCACGGAAGAGATTCAGATTTTTCGCGTGCTTAATATATATGACTTTAATGACTAATCCAAACAAGGATGTGGAAATCCAACTACACGGTCATACATTTTCTAACCCGTACTAATGGAGTTCTTCTACTCACAAAAATAAAAAATCAAAATAAAATAAGTGTCACAGTACATTAATGAAAATTTTATATGGACTGACCACAACTGAAAATCAGAATATTATTATAAAAAATATTGTCATATATATTAAGGTATGTCATAAAGCTTAAAATTGCTACATGATTAAGTTACCCACTATCGGTGCATTTGGGGCAAGGTGACTAGGCCTCATTTGTTACAGTCTCCTAATTAAATTCTAAATCCACGGTATTGTTTATTGGGTTTTGTTAACATGTGCCTTTAGAGCAATTATTAATAAACTATATTATGAAAGTCTTGACATAATTTTAATGAAAAATATAAAAAAATTTCAGCAAAATTAATTGCTTTATTATTTTCCTATAAAATATCTTTAAAATTAGTTCCTAAACTAATGCCCTTAGAACATTCTTTAACATTTCCCGTATTATGTTTCATTTTTATTTGTACATTGGAGGTTTGGGCTTTATTTTTTATTTTATTATTTTGGTTAAACAATTAATGAGCTAAAGTGAGGCTCTTCATGTACCCCAACAACATAAGGAACAACTAGGCTATTGGGTTTGGTAAAGCTTTTAAGGGTATTTGGGTATTTCATGTTTTGATACAATGGAATTCATATACTTGGGTTGGATAGTTAAGGTGGTTTAGACATTTTAACTTTAAAAGGGATGCTAATCTTGAAAACTTCCCCCTAATAAAAAAACAGGCTAGTCCACACAAAATTATGAGTATTATAACGTGCACAACTAATTTGAACTCTAACTAATTTAGATGGCGGGTAGTATTGTAAATTACTCTCTAAATAGGATGTTGATTTTAAAAGTTTGAAGTATATGGTACATGTGACAAATAAGCTGATAATTTAATTCTTTAAATAAATAAATAAATAAAAACCATATAATTTATGATAGATAGTTACAATTTTTTTCTCAAAAAAAAAAAAAAATTGTTACAATTTACCTATTTTTGCTTGGGGTGGGGGACATTAATGTGTTTCATTGTTATGTGTACACAGAGAGGAATTGAGATTTTATGCTATAGCTAAGGTTATTGCACTATGCAACACCACATTGAAGGGCTAAGATTAAAAGCGCTTTTGATCTTAGTCCTCAGATAAAAATAAATAATTAAAAAAAACATTTTAATTTCTAATTTTTTACCTCTTTATTTTTTAACATTTTTCTCTCACATTAAATTAAATCCCACAAGGAGTACTAATTTTTTTTTTTTTTAATTCAATGGGAAGTGAATACTATTTTCACATTAGCAAAAAAATTGTTTTTGTTTTTTTTTTGTTTTGGTTGGATATAATACCTCTTTAATTAAACAACAAAGAAGAAAGATGCATACATATTAAGCAGAGCAAGGGCAACAAGAAATCAGGATAGTTGGATACACACACACAAAAAAAGAAAAGAAAAAAAAAAGGGGAAGAATGGGCCCATATCCATCTCTGTCATCTGGAACATGGATCCAATCCGACAAGTCAGAGATGAATGCTAGCCCAAATTCTGATTATGAAAAGCCCAAGTATTAACGCGTGGACTATATGTAAGGTTTGATAAAATCATCAACTAGTACGACTAATGGCCAGTTATTCCAGTGGTGGAAAAAGAAAAACCACTTGAAACTGAAAGTATACCAAAAAAAAAAAAAAAGAAAAAGACCAACCAATCCTGTTCCTTTCTGGAAATTTTTATTGAAATTTAATGGCAATAAAGGCTAAAACGTTCATATGTCTAATATAGCTTAGCTTGATATCTCTTAATATTTTCACCAAAAGTATAAAGGGTTTGAATCTCCCTTTACAAGCCGACTAACATTATTAATTTATTAGTATGAGACTAGGGAACCCATTATATTGCACCTAAGGAACTACAAGCTTAACCCTCGTATTAGAATGGGCAAAACAACAGAATAATATTTCCAAGAAAATAACTATTCCATTTTAAACTCATTTCTATATGAGAGTATCCTAAACCTAAACCCATTAAATTGAATTGAAAACCTCACTTCTTGTAGAAATGATGGGAAGTGCTTTAAAATCTTTCCCTGCTTTTCCTTTGGACCTATAATTACAGCTCTCATCCAATACATTAGAAATTCTGCTTAACCTTTCCCCTCTCCATAGAGGCCTCTGTGTATACGCATTTACCAAAGTTATTAACTTATTATATATATATATATATATATATATATATATTACTATTACATGATTCTTTGGAGATTATTAAAACAAAATTTCTTGTCATGACTCATGAATAAGCAATTACATATTACATTTAGTCAATCAAGTGTATTCTTCCATAGTATTCATTAGAAAAATTTGTACTTTAAACATATCTTTTTGATGAGAAAATTTGTACTATTAAAGCAAATTAAACTGTGTGAGAGTGCCTTTTTTTCAGCACTATGGCCCAAGGATTTTGGGCCTCGTGAGATGTTCTTGGTGGACTGGGATTGATTCTCCGCAGCTAAAAGGGCTGTTTTAAGAATCAATTGGTGCACAGAACATACTTTCCATAATACAAATGGTTAGCAAAGAGAAGCTGGAATATTTGCATTTTGAACGACATTCATGCAGTAAAGGATTAATACAAATGACAAAATGAAAAGAATATAACATAAGAACAAGCTGAGGATCCTCTAATTAAGTGAGGTATATTTCATTGATTTCATTAAGCTATGGTTGCAATGCTCACTAGGACGTGGTGCAAGGTTCAACTAAGCTCATAAGTTACAGACTTTGATAGCTATTCGAGCTTCAAAGTCTTGCAAAATTTGAACTTGTTAAATCCGAGCTCGTTCAATAGTGGCTGCACTGAGGACACCGGGGCGGTTCCTCTGTTTTCTCTATTAAGTTACAGAGTATTTTTCGTGATTTTCTGGGATTTTGAGAAAGCAAAGCTGAATGCCTAAGAATGGTCTGATTGTTCTGAAAATCCGTGAATGCCCCGTAGCATGGATCCCTTCCTCCTTTTATAGCACAACTTCGGCCTCCCTGGTGAACCAGCGATTCCCCTGTTTTACCCTCTGAAGCTTGTACCATGCCTGGCTGCTTCAGGATCGTGTCGTTTCTTCTTTCTTCATAGTTTCCTTGCTTTTGTTCCGACCAAGTGAAAGTCCCTCGGCTCCTTTCCATTTCCGGGTTTCCCCGTTGGCTGGCCTGAGGCTCCTTTTGGCTTCTTCTTCTCAGCGTCCCAGCTTTTCACAGTTGTACTCTTCCTTGTCTTTTCTCCAAATGGTTGAATCAAGTTTTCTGCGTTTTGCATGCTCTGTACCTCCTCTGCTTGTCTGGGTCACAAGGTCCGCGTGCCTCTTTTCTTTAATTTCTTTCTGTTATGACCCCCCCTGCGCGCCTTAGGATACATCTGGGAGGTTCTCTGGGATTCCGGCCCAGCTTCTTCCTTTCTCAGTTTGGCCTAGTTCGCTGGTTAGGCTTCTTTCTCTGGATCCCAGCCCTCTGGGCTTTTTCTTTCTTCTTTTTTTTTTTTGTGACGGCCCATTATTCTTTTTTTCTTTCTTTTCTTTGTGTGAACACCCTTTCTTTCTTAGTGGGCCTATTGGTGGGCTGTCTAATTTTTTTGAACCTCAACATTTAGCCCCCCGAGCTCATGGGTTGCCCGCAGCCCATGCGTGAGTTCTTTACAGGATCCCTTTTTGTTTTGATTTTTGCCTCGGAGATCCTGATCTTCTACTTTCTCCTTCTCTCTTTTTTTTTTGGTATCCTGTCTCTTTTGTTTCTCTCTTTTTTTTTTTTGCGACTCTTCCCCCTTTTTGTGGTACGTGGCAGTTGGGTTGAAATAAAACTCCCACCACCTACTTTTACGTTTCCCATACACTCATCAATAACTGCTGATAACCTCCTTCTTTTTAAATTTAATTCCTGGCAACTGGCGCGTCTTTCCATATATTGCCTTCTTTAACTGTTCTTATTCCTTCCCTTTTAGCGTTCTTCTCATTATTCTTCTTCCTTGTCTTCCTGAGTTCTCTGTTACCAACCTCTCTTTCAATCAGTATCGTTGCCATCTTCTTTCTTTTTCTTTCTTCAGATACCCATTACTCCAATGGCCTCTTCTTCTTCTCGAAAAAGGAAGGAGCGTACTCCCAGTCCTTTTGAAGGTGAGGGCTCTTCTAGTTCTGCACAGGATGAGTCTGTCGCTGTGCGCCCTGCTTTCCCTTTGCGAGACCCTTGGTACACTCCTAGCTTATTCTTTCCTCGAGTGTCTCATGGCGAGACTCCTCCATCTCCGCACACTTGGGTTTTCTCTGGTCAAGCAGGTTTTGTTGGTTCTGCACAAGTCCCAGACCCTAGGGAGATTTTTGATCTCCAAATCAGACGAGGACTTCGAGAAGCGGTTCCTATCTTCTTCGATTTCGTTGCTGGAAAGATTCAGGGCTGGCCCATTTGGGTGGATAATGAGCTTTCCGATAAAGAGTTTGTGGGTCGCTTGGAGCATGCCGGCGTCCTGAAGGCGGTGGCTATTTCCAGAAACCTTGAGGGTTTTAGAGACGCCAAAGGGCTTAGGCATTTGGTGCGCCGCTGGTGTCCTGCTCTGCACACCTTTTCTTTTTCTGTTGGTGAGTTGACTATTACCTTGGAAGATGTAGTCAATAATTTTCTCCTTCCTGTACTTGGGGATGAAAACCCCTTTGATATCAAGCTTTCCGACGAGGATCTCGAAGTGGAAGAGAAGTTATTTGCTCATTTTGGTGGGCGTACTGCTTCTTCTGGTGGGAAACCGGCCAGGATGGGTAGGTGGGTTATGACTCTTTCGCGCGAGAAGGATAAGGAAGTCAGGCGTGCTGGGTTCCTTGCATTCTGGCTTAGCAAATTCCTGTTCAGCGAGTTCCCTGGGTATGGAATTAAGTCCACTCTTTTTCCTTTGGCGATTAAGTTGGCTCAGGGCGCTCAATATCCTCTAGCCCCCATGTTTTTGGGCCATGTTTACTCTCAATTGGATCAACTCCATGGAGACGAGGCAGAGGGTGATTCTTGTTATGTTATCACTTCTTCGCTTCACTGCGCTATTCTCCAGGTATTTATGTGGGATCGTTCTTCAGTTACATTGGCAAAGTGTAGAAATTTGAAATTTGTGAAAGATAAGTTTCAGGGTTCCCCTGATGTGATAAAAGGGCTTTGTGGCAGCTCTACTGACAGCCACCCCATTATTTTTCGTTGGCTGAGTCTAAAAGGTGGCAATCTTAACTTGGTTGAGTTGTTTGATCAAGCGGGCCATTTGAATTGGCGCTCCCCTCGGGAGTTTGGCCCAGGTTTTGTTTGCGATTCTGTGTTATCTCCTTTTCTGACTTCTACAGGAAATACTTTTGATTTGCGTCGTGGTGATGAAGGTAGTTTAGCCTATTTGGCTTGCATTAGTCCTTCCTGGCTTCCTGTGCTTTCCTCTACTGGCCCACGGTACACCCATTACTCGGCGCATCGAGTACTTCGGCAGTTCGGCTTTGACCAGGATATTCCCCCAGTATTCAATGACATAGTTCCTTCTCTTCCTTCCTTGGACCCCTTTATGAAGCTTCAGGCTTTTTCTTATTGGTCACGGCGTAGTCCTCAGTTTGTAGTGCCTAACTCTGAGAGAGGAGTTTTTGCCTCTAGTGACTATGCTGGTTATTGGAGGAGGGTTCAGAAGTCCTTTGCTGATTATGCTGGCTCTGAGACGATTGGGAGAGTGCCTAATCCTGATATTTCTTCAGCCCCAACATCCAACAGGCGCCTGTCCTTGCCTACTGCTGGTATTGTTTCTGCTGCTGTGAGCAGCAAGACTGGTTTTGCAGAATGGCATGCTTCCAGAGGAGGCTGGGTGACTTATGCGCAGGATTTCCCAGAGAACTGGTTGGGGTGCGACCTTGTTATTGGTGCTTCTGCTGGGGTACCAATTAAGAAAGGAGCAGTGGAAGCCATAAGTCCCGGCGCCCCCATAGGCATGAGTAAAGGAAAAGCAATCAAACAGGAGAAGTTGAAGGAAGCCGCGGCCGAAGAGAGTGCAGAGGAGGTTGGTCCTAAGCCAAAGAAAAAGAAGGCTGGAAAATCTCGGAAACAGTTGGTACTTGCTGAGGAGAAGGAAGTGGAGCAACCTTTGGCCATAAAGGGCCGTGTGAAGACTAAGGTAGAGTCTTCTTCTTCCCCAGCTCCTGTGAGTCCTTCCGTTCATGGTTCCTTGGGACCCTCTGGACGTACCCGTAGTAGACAACAGAGACTCGGAGACCCTGTTGAAAGAGAAAGAAGGGCAAGGCCTCTTTCCTCCTTTGCTCTTTTGTGGTTTCGTTGTTGTTTTTTTTTTTGAACTAATGAGTAAAATTTTTTTTTGTGCAGTCCAAACGTAAGCTAGATCCCAGGAAGGGTAAGAGTCAATCTTCTGGTGAAGATGTGGTATGTTTTCCTTATCTGTGTCTTTCGCTGCTTCCTTATATTTATTTCACAAGTGTCATTCACTTGTGCTGTCCTTTTGCTCATCCTCCTCCTTTTTTTTTTAGGTTGAGGTTCCTCCCCCTGTGGTTGGTGAGACCTTGGAGGAGGAGATGGCTGAAGCTGCATCTCAGAGTAAAGGTAAAGAGGAAGAGGCTCCCATTGGTGGCATTGCTGAGGAAACCGGGCAACCAATGCAGGATGTCCAGGCTGCCCAAGATCCTGAGGCCCCCAAGCTCCCCGCGTCCCCAGGTTCTCACTTTGAACAGATTCCTAGCCCTGTCAGGACCGTGCTACCTCAGACTGAGTTAAGTACAAGGACCTTGGGAGGCGTATCACCATCCGGGCAAACAGGTGAGCCTTTCTTTTCCTTTATATATAGCCTTTTATTTTTATCTCTTTCGCATCTTTTCTTTCTCTTCCCCTTTTTTTAAGCTGTTCTTCTTTCCAGGGCAAGCCACTGCAAGATCTGCCTCTGGTGTTGCTACTTCTTCGGAATCGGAGGATTCTGAAGGTGGGGTGTTGACTGTTTTTTTTTTTTTTTACTGCATTCTTTCTTTCTTCTTCCCTCGTCCCCACTTTTTTGTGTTCGTTGTTTTTTTTTTTTTTTTTTTTTGTTATGGCGAAGCCCCCTGTGTCCCTGCCTTCTTTTAGCTGTTTTGCTGGGGCTTCCTCACCTTTTCTTCAACTTGCTCTGTGTTCTTTCCCAGAGTCTTTCAAGAAATCAGGGGAGGAGGAGGCGGAAATTTTACCTCAAGAGGCTGATACTGGTTTTTCCTCTATCACTATTTTTTGTTCCCCCTTTCCCCCCCTTTTTTTTGTTTCTTCTAGAAGCTAAGCCCCCCCCCCCCTTCTTTTTTTTTTGCAGGGGCTGATATCAAAGACCCCAAAATCGCGACTCCTGAGGGGGGTGTAGGATCTGCCCAAGCTGCTGCTCCTTATGCTGCCCAGGAGGTTGAAGGTTCCTTTGGGACCCCGGGTGATGATGCAGCAAAGGGGAAGGCCCCATAGGTGGTTGTTTCGGACCCTGCTTCAAGGCTTTCCACCTTTTTGACTCGTTTTGATCTTCTGGAATTCAACAGCCTCCCTGCCAGTCATTTCTGTCGCTTCGGATCCTCCTACGGCAACTTCTTGCGGTTTTCCGTGCCTATGGAAGGTCTGCCATTGCTGGAGGGGCTGCATAAAAGTCATGGGGACTTTACCCTTGGTTTCAGAAGAGGAGTATTCTTGGGGAACATTCTGCTGGAGCTGCTGTGCGCCGTGTTGATTTCTATGAGAGATTCCTCACTGGATTCTCTTTCTGAGGAGAAGCTCTTGGAATGGAGGGGAGTTGTTCAGGATCTTTTGGAGGCCAAGTTTAACTTATCCTTTTTGTTGGAGTACCTGCGATCACTAGCCCAAGCGCTCTTCCAGAGGCAAGCTTCTGAGAGTATTGATGTTGAGATTGCTGTTGCTGAGGAAGCTCTGGCCCGCGCTCACAAGACTTTGCAAGATCTGAAAGTCAAAAGGCAGAGGGTTCTTTCTTCAGCTGCACTTGCTCTTCCTTCGAGTGGCTCTTTGTTGGCTGGCCTCCTTACTTAGTTTTTCCTTCTTCTTTTTTTTTTTAAACTGTCTGGATATGTGTGGACAATTTGGGATTGTATAATTTTCTATTTCTTTGGTTGAACAATGTTTCTGTTTTTTTTTTTTTTTTGTTGTTTAGATCTGCACTTGTGCTTTGAGACTGCTTCTATGTACTTGTGCTTTGGTATAGCTCTGCTTCTAATCTTTTTTTCAAGTGGCATGTGGATCTTCTTTTCTTGTCTTCTCTCCTTTTTTGTTGAGTCCTAGCCTGTGATTCCCACAAATTTTGTTGCAGGTTCCCACTAGGTACCCATTCTTTTCCTTCCTGGTTATGCAAGTACTGAACTGGGTACATTTGACAATGTATTATTGTACTCTTTCTTTTTGTCCCAGCTCATGAACTTGGCAGGTTTCTTTTACATCAAGTACTGGGCTAAGTATCTTTAGTTTATGCTTGAGATCCTAGACCATGTATTTGAGATTTGGTTGCTTCGCAGCTATCTGTGGTGTGATCCTGGGTTATGTATCAAAAGATTTCCCCAGGTATTCCCCTTCTTTTGTTGCACAAGTACTGAGCTGGGTACGTTTGGTAATGTATTCTTACTTGTCCCAGCTCATGAATCTTGGCGAGTTTTTTTTTTTGTATTAAGTACTGGGCTAGGTACTCTCAAGTCATGCTTGAGGTCCTAGATCATGTATTTAATTTCAACAGTTTATAGTTATCTGTGGGGTGATCCTGGGTTATGTAAGAAGATTTCCTCAGGTATCCTCCCTTGATTTTGTCCATGTTAGGAATTTTGCGATACTTAGAATTTAATAACTGAAAAAGCAAAAGCAGAAATTTCATTGAATCTTTAAAAAAACATAAATGTCATTCAAAGAACACAGCAAATCTAACCAAGATAGTAAGGATCCTAGAATGTCCTTCTACCTCTAGTTTTTTTTTTTTTTTTTTTTTTTTTTTTTTTTTTTTTTTTTTTTTTTTTTTTTTTTTTTTCGAACAGAACTACTCAAATAATAGCATATATATGAAAGGAAGAAAGAAGAGGAACACTTAGCAGGTTGGAGCAAAAAAAATTTTTTTTTGCCAAAAGGATTCCAGGGTACTGAGACCTTTCCTCTCTCATGCGTAGTATTGTTTCAGCCACTTCCCATTTATGGGCTCTGTCAGGATTGTTCCATCTTCCTTCGTGAGGTAGTAGTACCCACTATCATGGGCCTCCCTGATGATGTAGGGTCCTTCCCACTTTGGGGCAAACTTGGAGGGCCCCGGTAGGTTTCTTCTCACGTGTTCTGCTGTCCTTAGTACCAACTGCCCTTTAGTGAAAGTCCTCGGGCGTACTGCTTGTGCATATGCTCTTGTCATCCTTTGCTGGTACCTCTGGCTTCTTCTTTTGGCTAGCTCTCTTTCTTCCTCTATCCCCTCCAGGTCTGCTAGCCTCCTCTCATTGTTTGTGTCCTCGGTGTCCTCCTGACTTTCCTCAAGTACTACTCTTGGTGTGGGGACGATTAGTTCTACTGGGCTGACGGCTTCTGTCCCATAGACCAGGGAAAAAGGTGAAAATCCCGTGGCTGTTTTCACAGAGCTCCTACACGCCCAAAGTACATCTGCCAGGTGATCATTCCATTTTCCTCCATATTCTTGCTTCATTTTCTTAAGGATTTTCAAGATCACCCTGTTAGTGGCCTCCGCCTAGCCATTTCCTTGCGGGTAGTATGGCGTAGACCTTCCATGCTTGATGTAGTAAGCCTCTGTTAACCCCTTCATGTCTTTATTTATGAATGGGGTCCCATTGTCACTGATCAACCTCCTGGGGATCCCAAACCTCGTAATGATATGGCTTCGAATGAAGTTTGCCACAGCTGCTCCAGTGGCCTTCTTCAAGGGGATGGCCTCTACCCATTTTGTAAAATATTCAGTGGCTGCCAAGATCCATATGTAACCACCGGATGGAGGATTTATGGGCCCTATGAGATCAAGCCCCCAAGTGTGGAAAGGCCATGGGGTTGTCATGTCTTGTAACGCATTTGGGTGAGTATGGATTGCATCTCCAAGGACTTGGCATGCGTGGCAGGTTTTGACTACCTCTTCGGAGTCCTTTTTCATTGTTGGCCAGTAGTATCCCAGTAGCAGTAACTGTTTGTAGAGCCTCCTTTTTCCTAGGTGACTCCCACAATCACCATAATGGACTTCCCTGACCACTTCCCTGGCTTCCTTTGGTCCCAGGCATCTTAAGGGATCTCCACTGTATCCCCTTTTGAATAGGATCTTGTCCTGTAAGAAATACCTGACTGCGAGCTTCTTGAGCTGGTGGGCCAGCGTCCTGTCAGTTGGTAGGATCCCTTGAGCCAAGTATTCCATGAAAGGGGTCCTCCAATCTTCTGTAATAAATACAGCATAGCTTTCTCCCCTGTCTATCGAAGGTTGGCATTCTTGGCATTTTTCCTGTATAGTTGATGCTTCTTTGCTCATATTTGGCCAGTAGTACCCCATACGCTGCATCCTCCTATATAGACTGATCTTTTCTGGGGTCCCGCAGACTTGGGCATGTAGTTCTTCTAACCTCAGCTTCCCCTCTTTCTCATTGATGCATCTGGATAGGATTCCTCCGGGCAGTCTTCTGTATAGTTCTCCTTCTATTAGAGTGTAGTCTCTTAGCTCCTTGACATTCCCTCCAGACCCTGTTTCCTTCATTTTTTCTTTCACTTCGCTCCTCCAGTCCCATTGCTTGGACTCTTCGGGGGATATTTGTTGGAGGATTTTTAAGATGGAATGCTCCTGCCTTCCTATTCTGACTAGAGTGTCTTTTCCCTTGAATGGTACTTGGGATCCCAGGGTGGCAAGCGCATCTGCGAATCTGTTTTCACTTCTCTGCGTGTACTCTATGCTAAAGGTCAGGAATTCCTGCTCCAGCCTTTGTGCCCATGTCCTGTAGGCTGCCAGACTTTGTTCCCTTAATGCGAAGTCACCTTTCACCTGGGATACCACGAGATTGGAATCTCCCAGTACTCTCATGTGTTTTATCCCAATACTTAGCGCTATAGTTAGCCCGGTTAAGTATGCCTCGTATTCAGCTGCATTATTGGAGCAGGAGAAACCAAGCTTGAAGGATAGAGGTATGGTGTCTCCATTTTCACAACTCAGTACAATTCCCACCCCATTTGAAGTTGCTGTAGCTGACCCATCAAATCTCATTGTCCATTTCTTTCCCGGGGTTTCTGCTACTGCCACTTCACCTGGGATCTCTTCGCTTAGTGGGCTTTCCTCTTTCCCTGGAAATTGCGCCAGGAGATCAACTATGGCTTGACTTTTGACGGCCTTGGGGGTCCTGAGGCCTATGTCATATTGAGAAAGCAGGACCAGCCACTGTGCTATTCGCCCTGTAAGGAGGGGCTGATGTAGGAGTGCTTTTATGGGATGTGATTTAGTTACTAACAGGATCTGATGGGCTGAGAAATATCTCTTCAGCCTCTGAGATGCGTAAATAACCACTAGGCAAGCCTTTTCTATCCTAGGATATCTGGTCTCAGCATCCTTGAGTGTTCTGCTCACATAGTAAACAGGTTGCTCGTTCCCCCCATCATCTTCTTGGGCCAGCAAGGCTCCTATTGCTTGGGCATTTGATGCCAAATATAACAGCAAAGGTCGCCCACGTACTGGTGCCTGGAGAGTGGGCAGATGATTCATGATCTGTTGGACCCTTTGGAAGGCTTCCTGCTGCTCTGCTCCCCAGGTGAACTCAGTTCCCTTTTTCAACAGCTTGGATAAGCCCCCTGTGACCGAAGCCAGTCCTGGCACGAATCTCCTGATGTAGGAAACCCTTCCCAGGAAGCTTTTGAGCTCCCTCACCGTCGTTGGTCTTCTCATAGTAGCAATGGCTGCAGCTTTGACTGGATCTACACTTATGCCTCTGTGATGTACCAGGAACCCAAGGAACTTCCCTGCAGATACTCCAAAAGCGCATTTCATGGGGTTCATGCGTAGCTTGTATTCTCTGCATCTTTTGAAAACTCGTTTAAGTATCTGAAGGTGCCCTGCCCTAGTTTTTGATTTGACCACAATATCGTCTACATAATCCTCCATTTCCTCATGCATCATATCATGGAAGATGGCTGTCATGGTTCGCTGGTAGGTGGCTCCTGCATTTTTAAGACCAAAGGGCATCACAGTATAGTAAAAGTTCCCGATTGGTGTCCTGAATGCTGTTTTCTCAGCATCCTTGGCAGCCATGCGAATCTGGTTGTACCCACTATACCCGTCCATGAATGAGAACATGGAACTTCCTGCAGCTGAGTCCACAAGGAGGTCAATATTAGGCAGGGGGAACTCATCTTTTGGACATGCTTTATTCAAGCTGCGGAAATCTACACAGCAACGGATCTGACCATTCTTCTTCTTCACAGGTACTATGTTAGAAAGCCATCTGGGGTGCTGGATGGGCTTGATAAAGCCAGCTGCTAGTAGCTTCTTGACCTCTTGAGTTATCTGGGCTTCTATATCAGTGTGGAAGACCCGAGCTGGTTAGATCACTGGTTTAACCCCTGGGTCCACATTGAGGGCATGGACCACTAATCCAGGATCCAGACCGGGCATCTCGTCGTAGGTCCATGCAAACACATCTGCATACTCTTCGAGCAAAACCAGCAGTGGCCCCCTTTCTTGTGTTGTCAAACGACTATTGATGAAAACAGGCTTCTGAGATCCCAGTTCAGCTCCTAAGTTTACTTCCTGCAATTCTTCCTCAGGCTGGATTTGTGTCTCTTTGACTGGTTCCTCTTGGACTTCCTCCTGGGCCATCATACATTCTGGTGGTCCGGGACCCTCCTGCACGATGCACTCAGGTCCCGCGCACCTTCACAAACGATATATTAATCTTCCCCCAGGCTCTCGTACTACTACACACTCTCGGGATCCTGAGGCGCTGGGTTCCCTCTTTTGCCTTTTTCTCTTTAGGAGGTCCCTCAAGTCGTGGGTATCTCCTCCCTCTTCTCTTTCCAAGATGGGTGTTCCTGGGGTCCCTGGCATGGGACTTTCATCATCTGGTCCCAACTCATCATAAAACATTGTTTCTACAAAGTTTACTTCTCCTTGGTTGAAAGGGTTGTGGTTGGCAGGGATCCTTACAGGCCTCCCATTCAACCTCCCCTTAACGCACTGATGGTACGTGGATGGTATAAGGCGGTGCTTATGGAGCCATGGCCGTCCCAGGAGTATGTGGTAGGACACTTCTGAATTGATTACGTGAAATCTGGTTAAGGCCACTATTGGCCACACCCTTAGGGCTAGCTGTATATAGCCTTCGGTTGATTCTGCTGATCCTCCAAATCCGGTTATCTCCATGGGAGCCCCCAGGATCCTCCTTCCAACTAGGCCCACGGCTTCCAAGGTGCTCAAGGCTATGAGGTTGAGTGATGCCCCTGTGTCTACAAGTGCTCTTCTGATTTGGACACCATTTATGGTGGCCATTAGGTAGAGAGGTCTACGGTGGTCTGGGTGCTCAACCTCCATGTCTTCATCAGTGAATGTTATGGCATTTGTTGTCTCTAGGAAAGCTCGGCTGGCATGAGATTCTGCTGTGAAACATTCCATTCCTGAATCTGCTGCTATAGTCATGAGGGATTTCGTGGCCACCCTTCTTGCTTCTGGTCCAAATCCCAGCTGATTGAATAATGACCTGAACTTGGGATTCTTTTGGAGGGTCCTGACTGTGTTTGGGTGGAAGGATCCCCCTGACTCTTCTGCTTCTGCCGAGTTCCCATGGATCACCACAGCTACTACCCCCTTTCCTTTATGGTTAGGCAGGGGGTTTCTTTGTACTTCTGGCTCCTTCTGGGTGAGTTCCAGGGTTCCTTCCCTTAGCTTCCTGTGGAAAAGCCTGCGGAGGGTCCAGCAATCCTTGGTGGAATGCTTAACGTAATTGTGAATCCTGCAAAACAAAGGATTTTTCCTTTCTTCTTCGGTGGGTGGCCTGGACACAGTGAATGGCCTAATCACTCCATCTCCGATCCATTTGTCCAGGACGTGGTTTAATTCTTCTACGGTACATGGGATCACTGGCGGTTCCTCGAACATTTTTCCATCAGGCCTCTTCCTTTTTTCTCCCACTGATGCTGTCATGGCTTGGGATGCTGGTGCCCTCTTCGCCCTCATAGTTTGTGCTGTCCTTCTTGTTCTCTGCAACAGGTCAGCGAACTGTGTGATACATAAGTTTTCGAGGTTGAGCCTGTAATCGAAAAGCATGTTAGAGATACAAGTCTCCACGAGCTCTTTTTCTTCATGGTCCCCATAACAGTCTAGGGACACATCTTCAAATCTCTTGATGAACTGGACAGGATCCTCTCCAGGCCTCTGCCTCACCATCTGAAGGCTTTGGAAAGTGACCTTGTCCTCACCGGGGTAATATTTTGCACAAAATCTTTCCATCATTTCGTCCCAGGTCTTAATGGACCCAGGCCTCAGTGTAGTGTACCAAGTGTATGCTCTGTCCACCAGGGACTTAGCAAATTCTCTTAGGCACAGCTCCCGGTCTCCTGCGTAGGGGCCCATAGTGTGGACGAACCTACTCACGTGTTCTACTGCACTTCCATTCCTTCCATCAAAAGGATGGAACTTTGGCGGCTCATATCCCTTGGGGTATGGCTTGCCGAGGAGTTCCAGTGGGAATGGGGGATCCCGAGAAAATTGCTTGGGGGTCCTGGAAAGTTTTTCCCTTTCTTGGTCCAGGAGGGCACTGACATCTGCCATTGTCAGATATTGGGGGTTAGTTCCTCCTCCCACTGCTGATCCTCCCTCTGGCTGGGTTCTGTCTTGGTTACCCACATGGGGGGCATTGTCTCTGACTTCTTGCGTCTTACTTTCTTTGAGCAGGTGAACTTCTTGTTGCAACTCTTTCAACATCGCGGTCATTTGAGCCACAGGGTCTAGCTCTTGCCTTGCATTCCTCTGTTCTGACACGGCCTCGTGCTCTGTTAGGGGCACCTCGCCTCTTTGTCTGGAGGCTACTTCATTTTCCCCCACGGGCTCAGAGGCCGTGGGTGGCATGTTTGCGCCTTTACTGTTCCTTTGTCTTGGAGGCATGTTCTGCGAAGGGATTGCTTCTTCCCTTTTCTTTACCCAGTCCCCAGCGGAGTCGCCAAAATGTGAGAGTGCCTTTTTTTCAGCACTATGGCCCAAGGATTTTGGGCCTCATGAGATGTTCTTGGTGGACTGGGATTGATTCTCCGCAGCTAAAAGGGCTGTTTTAAGAATCAATTGGTGCACAGAACATACTTTCCATAATACAAATGGTTAGCAAAGAGAAGCTGGAATATTTGCATTTTGAACGACATTCATGCAGTAAAGGATTAATACAAATGACAAAATGAAAAGAATATAACATAAGAACAAGCTGAGGATCCTCTAATTAAGTGAGGTATATTTCATTGATTTCATTAAGCTATGGTTGCAATGCTCACTAGGACGTGGTGCAAGGTTCAACTAAGCTCATAAGTTACAGACTTTGATAGCTATTCGAGCTTCAAAGTCTTGCAAAATTTGAACTTGTTAAATCCGAGCTCGTTCAATAGTGGCTGCACTGAGGACACCGGGGCGGTTCCTCTGTTTTCTCTATTAAGTTACAGAGTATTTTTCGTGATTTTCTGGGATTTTGAGAAAGCAAAGCTGAATGCCTAAGAATGGTCTGATTGTTCTGAAAATCCGTGAATGCCCCGTAGCATGGATCCCTTCCTCCTTTTATAGCACAACTTCGGCCTCCCTGGTGAACCAGCGATTCCCCTGTTTTACCCTCTGAAGCTTGTACCATGCCTGGCTGCTTCAGGATCGTGTCGTTTCTTCTTTCTTCATAGTTTCCTTGCTTTTGTTCCGACCAAGTGAAAGTCCCTCGGCTCCTTTCCATTTCCGGGTTTCCCCGTTGGCTGGCCTGAGGCTCCTTTTGGCTTCTTCTTCTCAGCGTCCCAACTTTTCACAGTTGTACTCTTCCTTGTCTTTTCTCCAAATGGTTGAATCAAGTTTTCTGCGTTTTGCATGCTCTGTACCTCCTCTGCTTGTCTGGGTCACAAGGTCCGCGTGCCTCTTTTCTTTAATTTCTTTCTGTTATGACCCCCCCTGCGCGCCTTAGGATACATCTGGGAGGTTCTCTGGGATTCCGGCCCAGCTTCTTCCTTTCTCAGTTTGGCCTAGTTCGCTGGTTAGGCTTCTTTCTCTGGATCCCAACCCTCTGGGCTTTTTCTTTCTTCTTTTTTTTTTTTGTGACGGCCCATTATTCTTTTTTTCTTTCTTTTCTTTGTGTGAACACCCTTTCTTTCTCTATGGGCCTATTGGTGGGCTGTCTAATTTTTTTGAACCTCAACAAACTGAAAACAGAAATCTGAATCTTCTTTTCAGATAATTCCATCTAAATCAAGTGAATCTGCAAAACCTATTATGCTATCCAGGCAAAGGAAAACAAGCGAATTTGAGCAATTTCAACGCAGAAACTTTAAAACAGGCAGATAGAATATATTTGTCCAAAACAGGACATCTTAGCACAAAATTTCACCTTGTTCCTAAAAACAGACAACTCCATACTCTAATTATAATACCAATTAAGAAGGTCTAATAAGTCAAAAGGACCGAACAAAAAAGATTGACAGACGTAAACCCACGACATAAAGAGAGTAACTGAAGAAATGTACTAATCAAAGAGGGAGAATCCCATATCTTCATCCTCACTCTACTCTTTTTTATCCTCTTTCTTCTCTTCCTTCTTCTCTTCAGCAGCGGGTGCAGCACCTCCTGAGGGAGCTGATGCAGCAGCACCGCCTCCAACAAAAGCACGGCAGCCGGAGCACCAACAATCACCTACACCACACATACAAATTCTACTCAGATCTCTCACACACAACAAAGTAACATGCTTCCAAGGCAGCCTTAATAAAACCCCAACACACAATACAAATTTCCTTTCACCAAATATTCATAACCGAACAAGAAAAAACTCAACAGAAAAGAGTCAAGAGATGTAGTTAGATTATAAAATAAAGCAGGTTAAAATCCGAATTACAGTCTTTAAGTTGTGGCAAATTCTCATTTTCATTCTTGAGTTTAATTTTTCACATTTTAGTCCTTAAACATTACAATAATACTACATATAGTACTACATTTTGAGTTGTGGGCAGAAAGTGTACAGCACTTAGCTATCTCCTAAGGAGGCATTTGGTTTATTTTATTTTATTTTATTTTTCTAACATTACCATAATCTAAAATTACAAAATATATCCCGTCACCTTAATCTCATCGCCTTCCTAAACAATATAATGTTGTATTCTTGTATTGAGATTATATTAACGCAAGATTACAACTGTGAACCAAATGCCCCTTAAAGCAATTCTAAACCTTAATATTCTTATCAAGTCGGTTCTCTGATTAAGTGTCATTTATGAAGTTGATACCATTCGGATATATGATATAGCATCGACAACAAAGAATGGAATGAAAATGAAAATTCAATCAAATCTCAAAGCATGTAATAATTTGGGTTTTTTAACCTACTTTTCATATTGCAATCTTAGTACAAGTTCCTTAATAATCAAACAAACATTTGCAAACACATAAAATATCTCCTCATCATCCTTAAAATCATAGGTTATGGTTGCATAAATAGTTTCACTGTTCCTAATAGCTTAAACTTCTTAGGATCTAACTAAGTCATAATATTAAAAAAAATCGAAAAGCAAGGAAACAACCTTAAAAAGATCGAAAAGCAAAAATGCTACGAAAAGAATGATGAAAGGGAGAGAGACCTGGAAGATGGCGAAGGTGGGGGTGACGAAAGAGAAAGAAGACTGGACACCGTTGGAGGAGTCGAAGGAGAGAGCGGTATGAACGAGCTTTCTTTGGAGGTCGAAGGTGGATCTGGCTGAAGCCTCCAAATCTCTTGATAGAGATTTACCTGTCCATTCATCTCCCGAGTTTCTGCACACGAATGTGAACACTCCCATCTCTAAATCAATCAAACAATTTGATTTTTCAGAGAGCGAGAGAGAGAGAGGCTCTGTGTGTACTGTGTATGTATGTATGTATCTGACGGCTTCGGGGATACTAAATGGCTCTTGATTGCTGCTTACTTGTGCAGAGGGTAAGTGAGAGAAGGTAGCAAGTGGGGACTCTGTAGGGAAAGACTAGTCAAAAACTCCAAAGTCCTCATCGGAATCCTCGTTGAAGTCTACGACCTCTATTACTTTGGTTGCTTCTTCCTTGGGAACTGGATTTGAAGAGGTAGCTTCTTCCTTGGAAGCTCGTTGAGTGGGTAGTTCAACTGGATGAGTGCTCGTGAGGGGAGGACCGTTGAGGAAGCCAGGTACCACAATATTGATTTGATGTAGTTGAGGATCTTTCGCGTTTATGACGTATTTAGGGGATTGGAAGCTTGTGGATATCGGCTTGTACCCAAGGATGATATGAGTGGCTCATGACTGTTCGTATGTGTAAAGAAAGATCTCAGACTTGAGAATCCTCCTCATCAGATCGAGTTCGTGACAAAATTGAGATTGGGGGCTGTGAAGTTCTTATCCGCAAAAATCCCAAAAACAAAAGTGTTGTTAGAAAGGAAATTGTTACATAGAGAAAAATCAGTTTTCGAATTATAAGAAGAAGAATAGGAGATTATGAGTTTAATATGTGCACGGTTAGAATAGGGAAGCTAAACCTAAGTACCCCATCTAGTTTCCCCTCTCGTGTTGGGCAATGAAGTCCATCATGCCATTCTCCCGAGATAATCTAAAAATCTTGGTCCACTCCCTTGTTAGATTCTGGGAGACACGAGATGAGTTTGACTTCAGGGGCCCTAGTTTTAAGATAGTACCCCATAATCTTAAGGAGCTGGCAATTATACACCCAATTAACATCATGATAGGTGAGGTTTACACCCATCTTTTCGTTGAGGGCTTCTACACTACCTAGTATCCTAAATACGTTTAAGGAACACTGGGTCGGGCAAAGTCTGTGGGCAATTAAGAAATCCCTAGTTACTCTACCCATAGGGATCCTCATTCCTCCCTCTATAATGGCAATCATAGGAATCACCACTTCTTTCTCTGATCTTAAAGCATGCCGTTCTCTTTAAAGGCAATGCCGAATAGAAACCCTAGGTGGTATGTTATATTAGGCCTTAAAGTTTTCAATGCCCTCAGGGGTATCTACCAAGCTAGCAAATCTACCCATTTAGGAAGTGAGCAAGGGGTGTTAGAAGAATAAAGTGAAAAATAAAGGGCCGAGGAAGAAAAGGTCCTAGTAATCAGTAGGTGGGCTAAAGGTTACTTACAAAAGTATAAGAAAAGAGCACCTCAGACTGTTTCTTGAGAGTTGAAGATTCAAAAAACGGGGGATCTGGATTCTTCAAGCATTTTATATAGGATGAAAGGATAAGCAGGAAAGTTCCTGCTCGAATCCCTATGACAAACCTCAATCATAAGATTTTCATCATACCATAGAAGTGGGGGATAGGGTGTAGTGTGAAGTAATTGCTGAAGCATCCCAGATGCCAAAGCTTTAGGAGCGCGCTCATTGCAGGTGAAAAGACACTCACACGTAGGAAGGTGCCATAAGCGTGGGAGATACAGTAACATAAAATCGAAACCCCATTTTTCTTAGAGAAGAGAAAGACTGGAGTTTCGAGGGGCTATTGTGGGGATAAGAGAATTGGATAAGGGTGTTGGGCCAAGGGCCACATTTGAGGATGACAAAGAGCCCAAGGACAACCAAGTATTAATAAGAGCAATTAGGTTATTAGGGCGAGGATGAGGGCTGGTAGTAGCAAACAGGCGATGTTGCCCGAAAATCTAAGAAGGTTCTGATGGGACAAGCATCTGGAAGATTAGTTATTTGATCAACAAGTGGAAGACTAAGATGAGAGAAGGAGGAGAAGTATAAAAGGGAAAGGATTCCTTTACGTGGAGGGGGCATCTAGGAAAAGAGAGAGAGAAGCTAAGAACTCAATGTAACTAAGAACTCTGAACATTTGTACAAGTCTGAAACTTATATAAGAACATACTTTCCTTGGACTTGATTGAGGAATATTTTTCTCTTCAAATTGTATCTTTCAGTCATAACAACATTAGATTAACTCACTGTGATCCATATTTAATTCATTAAGTTTTCATCTATTAAGCCCATTCTCTAACAAATTTATTGTCGTGGGCTTGTTGGGCCACTATTCTTAATTGTTGGGCTTTGGGTCAATTCGAGCCCTTACAATATATATATATATATATATAAAATTCTTTTGGTATTAGTTAGTATTATTAATCTTTTTAAAATGGATTTAAATATGGATCTTGGTAATGATTGGTGTTGCAACATTAATTGTCACCCAACCAATGACCATGCATGAATTTTCGAAAATTTTCTGATTGAAGCAATATGATTAGAAGATTGAATGTTGCGTTCTAAGATGGTGTGATTCTCTTGATTCTTGCTGGATGATGAAAAGGCCTTTATTTTATTTTATTTTTTTTCTTATTAATTAAATTAATTACATCAAGACAAGAAGCCGAATTACAAAGGATAATACATGGTCATAGCCAAAGGCAAAATAGTGCTGGCGTGACCAATTATTTGGCCTAGATGTGTAGCCAAAAGCTCTTTACAATGCATATATGCGTAAAAGCAACCTTCCCAATAAATAATATAAAGTTGGGTATTATTATAGAAATAATTAGAAAAAATTAATCTCTGCCTCCATTTAATTTGGTTTATATCCAATTAGAATTACATGTCAATAATGAGAAAATGCTTGACTGATAAACAAGTGTGCTAAATATAATATTTCAATGTCGTGGATGGGATATGTAGATTCAAACTTTGGTGTCAAAATGTAATAAATAATTTGATTTTTGGATTTATTTTTATAATGAAGAAATTACACGTAAAATGTTGACATGGAAGCAACTTTTTTGAAACTAACCAATCTCCTCTTGCCCACACCATCTTCTTTGGCCACATCTTCCAATCTTTTGCATTGCCAACACTTCACTCCCAACACCTTCAATTCCCAACCCAATCTCCTAAGTTTTCACACCTCACTCTTTTTACCACTTATTACACACATTCTAACCATTATAAATACATACCTTATTCTTGACATAATAATCACTCACTCTTAATCTCTTCCCCTCTCTATTTTCTCATACATTTTTTCACTAATCAAATGGCTTTGGAAGCTCCAATTTCAGCTGCTGCCACATTGTTGCACGATGATAATGTTCTTGAGCCATGGACAAAGAGTAAGAGGTCTAAGCGTCCTCGTCTTGACAATGAAAACCCACCAACAGAAGAAGAATACCTTGCTCTTTGCCTTCTCATGCTAGGCCAAGGTGACACCAATTCAACCACAACCACAATCACAAATTCATCAACTCCACCTCCATTGCCATTAGCACAAACTGATCTCACTTACAAATGCACCTTATGTAACAAAGCCTTCTTGTCATACCAAGCTCTAGGTGGACACAAAGCTAGTCATCGAAAGCCTATTGGAAACCAAGACTCCCTCACCAACATTGTAACAAGAACCAATAACAGTTCCAACACACCCTGGAACACAAGTGGTAAGACTCACAAATGTGCTATATGCAACAAGACTTTTCAGTCCGGGCAGGCCTTAGGAGGACACAAGCGGTGTCACTATGATGGTGTGATCGCCGTGAACCATAATCATCGTAACTTCGACTTGAATTTCCCGGCCTTGCCGGAGTTCTAGCCAGGTTTTTGTCAACTGGCATTGAATTTGCACGAAAAGGTGACCTTTGATCCTCTGAAAAATAAGTCTCCAGTCCCAGTTCCGTTGAGTAGTACTGTTAGCCTAGAATTTCAAGGAAAAGAGAATGGCTTGCCTTAATTTTTACTAGATTCATGAATAATTTACGTGGACTTTTATCCCACATGTATTTGTTTAGTTGTAAGTTACCGATATGTATGGATTTATATTCTTATTATTTGCACATTATTGAATAAATAAAGAATTGTTTTTTAAAAATAAAAACGGTAGAAAATAAAGAACTAATTTAAGTTAGATTAACGGATACCCTAAATCATTCGTTAAGGTTAAATTTTATAATGCAGTCTATTGACTTTTTATAAAGAGTTGAGTCACTTTCAATTTAAAAGATATTTGTTTATTAGTTTTTGTTACTCCCAATATAATAAAGGTGAAACCCGATTGAAGTCTCCTAAGTTTTTAACTTATAGAATTATACTCATATTAATCGTCAACCTCACAATGCTAGGCTGCTAGCCATTGATTAGAATTTAAGAAATACATGGATGTGCAAAGGACAGCACAACACAACCACCTAAAGCACTACACCTATAAATATTTTTTTTCTTCTGGAAAACGTTTTATTTTTCAGTACATCGATCTTTGTAACGGCAACGCAACTACGTACCTATAGCAAGCAATACCCATATTATAAACTTTTGGCTTTTGTTAACCGGTGCTAATGAGAAAGAATTATTCAATACAACATGAAGATCACGCGAGTAGTGCGTGCCTCTGCCTCTCCTTGTCCTCCCCTCCAATAAAATCCTGGTATTGTTTTATTTAAAATTAAAAAATATACACCTTCGACCAATTCCGAAGCTTCCTTTTAAGTCTATAAAGTCAGTTTTTTTTTCTTATGTCTAACTTACTTCCGGTACTTTTTTAATTAAAATTTCCTTTTGTTTTAATGAGAAGCTGCCACATCATCTACTAACTAAATAAAATGTGAAGATTAACTATTTTTTCACAACTAGTGTTAGTAGTGGGCTTAAATGCGAATTAATACTAACTTAACAACTCAACAAATATGAAGAATATTATATATGAAACAGTGCTCTTAAAGTTCGTAAGTATTAATCATCAGACCACTATTTTCTTCCCTAAATGCTCGTAAAACGCATATACTGAGGTTAGTATTAGTTTAACAATTAATCTCAAAACATATCTATTCTCAAACATATTAATATGTGTATAGGCATGTTTTCTAAGAGCGAGAACACTCCGTTAGACTTGGGAATGTGCGAAAATTGGACTAGAAATAAATAAATCATAGGTCATAATAAAGCTTGAACTTGAAGCTCGAACAATCTTGAATAATTTTAAGGGTTTTTTTTATTATTATTGAAATTTAGTGGCAATAAAGAACAATCTTCAACAATTTTAAGGTTTTTTTTTTTTTACAAAAAAAAAAAAATTTATTTATTGAAATTTAATGACAATAAAGCCAAAAACCTTCGTGTATCTAAAATAGCTTAACTTGATATCTCTTCATATTTTCACCAAAAGTATAAACGGTTTAAATCTCCCTTTACAACCCAAATAACATTATTAATTTATTCGTATTAGACTAGGGAACCCATTATGTTGCACCTAAGGAACTGTAAGCTTAACCCTCATATTAGAATGCGCAAAACAACCGAATAATATTTCAAGAAAATAACTATTCCATTTTAAACTCATTTCTATATGCCCGTATCCTATACTTAAACCCATTAAATTGAATTGAAAACCTCACTTCTTGTAGAAAATATTGGGAAGGGTTTTTAAATCCTTCCCTGCCTTTCCTTTTTCACTGCCTTTCCCTTGGACCTATGATTACAGCTCTCATCCAATACATTAGTACTTCTCCTTCACCTTTCCCCTCTCCATAGGGGCCTCTGTATATACGCATTTACCAAAGTTATTTTTGGATTTTGAGAATTAGAAATAAAGAAATCCAAAGAAAACCCATAGTATATATATTACTATTATATGATTCTTTGGAGATTATTAAAACAAAACTTCTTGTCATGAAAATGCAATTACATATTACATTTAGTCAAATCAAGTGTATTCATCCATGGTATTCATTAGAAAAAATTTGTACTTTTCACATATCTTTTTGATGAGATAATGTACTATTAAAGCATATTAAACTGAAAACAGAAATCTGAATCTTGTTTTCAAATAATTCAATCTAAATCAAGTGAATCTGCAGAACCTATCATGCTATTCAGGCAAAGTAAAACAAGTGAATTTGGGAAATTTCAACACAGAAACTTTAAAACAGGCAGATAGAATATATTTGTCCAACACAGGACATCTCAGCACAAAATTTCACCTTGTTCCTAAAAACAGACAACCCCATACTCTAATTAAAATACCAATTAAGGTCTAATAAGTCATAAGGACCGAACAAAAAAGAGTGATAGAAGTAAACCCACGACATAAAGAGAGTAACTGAAGAAATGCACTAATCAAAGAGGGAGAATCCCATATCTTCATCCTCACTTTCCTCTTTCTTCTCCTCTTTCTTCTCTTCCTTCTTCTCTTCAGCAGCAGGTGCAGCACCTCCTGAAGGAGCTGATGCAGCACCGCCTCCAACAAAAGCAGCGGCAGCCGGAGCACCAACAATCACCTACACCACACATACAAATTCTACTCAGATCTCTTACACACAACAAAGTAACATACTTCCAACGCAGCCTTAATAAAACCCCAACACACACATACATGTTTCCTTTCACCAAATATTCATAACCAAACAAGAAAAAACTCAACAGAAAAGAGTCAAGAGATGTAGTTAGATTATAAAATAAAACCGGTTAAAATCCAAATTACAGTCTTTAAGTTGTGGCAAATTCTCATTTTCATTATAGCATTTAATTTTTCACATTTTAGTCCTTAAACATTACAATAATGCTACAGATAGTACTACATTTTGAGTTGTGGGCAGAAAGTGTACACCACTTAGCTATCTCCCTAAGGAGGCATTTGGTTCACTGTAATGTGAACTTAACGTGATGCACAATAAGGTGATGTGACATTAAAGTTTATAGTTTATAGTTTTTTTTTTCTTTCTAAAATTTCCATAATCTAAAATTACAAAATATATCAAGTTACCTTAGTCTCATCGCCTTCCTAAACAATATAATATTGTATTTTTGTATTGAAATTACATTAATGTAATGTAATGTTATAGTGTAATGTAACATCGCTGCAAACCAAACGCCCTCTTAAAGCAATTCTAAACCTCAATGTTCTTATCAAGTCGGTTCTCTCATTAAGTGTCATTTATGAAGTAGATACCATTCAACTATGTGAATGTGATATGGCATCGACAGTAACGAATGGAACGAAAATGAAAATTCAATCAAACTCGCAAAGCATGTAATAATTTGGGTTTTTAAGCTACTTTACATACTGCAATCACAGTACTACAAGTTCCTTAATAAACAAACAAACATTTTGCAAACACATAAAATATCTCCTCGTCATTCTTAAAATCATGGGTTATGGTTGCACAAATAGTTTCACTGTTCCTAATAGCTCAAACTTTTTAGGATCTAACATAACACAAGCAAAGAAACAACCTTAAAAAAATCGAAAAGCAAGGAAACAACCTTAAAAAATCGAAAAGCAAAAAACGATAAGAAAAGGAGGGAGAGAGAGAGAGAGAGAGAGAGAGAGAGAGAGAAGGAGAGACCTGGAAGACGGCGGAGGTGGGGGTGACGAAAGAGAAAGAGGACTGGACACCGCCGGAGGAGTCGGAGGAGAGAGCGGTCTGAACGAGCTTTCTCTGGAGGTCGAAGGTGGATCCGGCTGAAGCCTCCAGATCTCCCGATAGAGATTTACCTGTCCATTCGTCTCCCGAGTTTCTGCACACGAATGTGAACACTCCCATCTCTAATAAATCAATCAAACAATTCGATTTTTCAGAGAGAGAGAGAGAGAGAGAGAGGGTCTGTGTACGTATCTGACGGCTTCGCTAGCACAAAAACCCTAGGACTGGTTTTTATATATGGAGGATTTAGGTTTGTTCGGTGTCCATGGGCCGGGCCACTACTGAGAATAAATATTGGTATTAGTCGCTCTACCCGAGCCTGCCATTGTGTTAGGTCCGTTTGGTTTAGGGAGAATTGAAAACGAGGAGGGATGGAAAAGTGAATAAGTAGAAGAGGTTTTAGTTATTGCTTTTTTTGGCACTTGGTGGTGGAAAAGTAGAATAGAAAATTTAATTTGTATAAATTAATTCTCATGGCCTTAGTACAAAATATTATAAGAAATAATTTTTTATAATAATCATTAAAAAATATTCCTTATTATCAATTAAAATTAATATTTTCTCAAAAAAATTAATAGAATAACATCTTATAAAAATTAACAACTCATTCATATTATATATATATATATATATATAACAATTAAAGGTGAAAGTCACCATTTGGTTAAAAAAAAAAAAAAACCCCACTTGTGATTCAAAAAAGAAAAAAAGCCACTTTGATTAAAAGAGAAAAATACACATTAAGCACCCATACACAATGAAAGGAGGGGTAGACTTGGTGTTTTTTCATTTACGTCTCTCCCTATTTTCTCTCATAAAATCATCCAAAATTAGGGAGATAAGATTTTGGTGGGCCTAAGGAGAAAATACATGCCCCCCCCCACCCCTCCCCAACATCATTTTGTTTCATTCATTTTATATCTTCCATGTTTCACCCCAATCAAACAACTCAAAAAACCACTTTCTCTTCCTCATTTTCTATCCTCCATGTTGACAACTCCAACCAAACACACCCCTAGAGTTTTCAAAAAATTGTAAAATATTCCGAGAGTACAATTAATACATGAAAAGTAGATCCCAACATCTATTCTAAATAAAAAAAAGATAAAATTACACTTTGACTCTTCAAATTTGAAGTTGTTTTTATTTTAGTATCTTAAGTTTGATATTTTTTTATTTGACTAAATTGTAAATTACACTCTTAAACTTTAGACTAATTTTGATTTTGCTTCATAAAGTTTCAAAACTTTGATTTGATTCTCTAACGTTACTGTCTTACTTATTGTCTCGATTAGGAGCTCTCCCCACTGGTTGTTTTCAACATAAAGTTATATTTCTCCTAAGAACATCATGGCAAAGATCACCATAGCTATAAAATTGGGTTTGGGATCATGTAGCTCGGAGAAAGATTGAAAACCGTCATTTCTTTCAAGGTTGGCTTCTATTTTTGAAGTGGGGGAGGGGGGATGAGATCTATACTCCATTTGTTGTGAAAAGTATTTTTAAAAAACCGACTCTTTTTTTTTTTTTTGGTATTTGTATTTGTTACAATACAAAAATGAGTCAAAAAACATTTTATAATATTTGACTCTCACAAAATATAACAAATATATTTAGTAATTCAAATAACTATATAAACAAAAACTTTAACTCTTAAAAACATATCACAAACAGGAAAAAGTTTTCCATTTTTTCACCATTTAGGAACTTCAAATGAGAAAGCAGCTGTTTTAAGTAAAAGAACTCATTCGAAAACTAGTCAATGATATGTCAACAGTCGATCAATGATTGGTTCATGGATAGAGCCCATTGGGAAAAGCAGCTTTTTATGGTGTAGAGTTTATTCGCAGCAGTCTAGAGTATAAAAATTCCGAAAAAAAAATTTTGTTATCTAACCTGTTGGACTTGGTTTTTTTTTTTTTTTTTTTAATAATTTTTTTATTATATATTTTAAATTAACAAGAGGAAATGTTTTCCCCAATACCAAACACAGAAAAATACTACACATTTGATCAGTTGAGCTGTTCTTTTGAGTTTGTTAATGGCATAGAAGAGGTTGACTTTGGTTTGTGGGCTCACAAACCAGGCCTAAAACTGGCCCTTATCGTTCACTGCTCCAAGAAACATAGTGCCACAGCCCAGTTGTAGATCATTTGACCAGTTGAATAACTAGAAGCCAGTAGTGAGTGTGTGAGATTGGGAGATGGTAAGGAATAGGATAAATTCTCTTTCTTTGCTTCATATTTGGTGGGTATTGAATAACACTGTCAAGGATCTTTCTTGGGTTGAATTTACTACTAGGAGAGAGGGAAAAATATTTATAAATACATCTTCTTTCTCTGTGCTTTTAATTGGAGGACAACCTTCACAAAATCAAAATTTGTATCCAAGAATACAAAATATTTTTCTCTGTCTGCTACATTACAAGTAAAAAGACTTTCACTCCTTGAGTGGAAAAACCCTAATACAAAACAAACAAACTATAGTAGAAAAACTTGAAAGCTAACTATTTTTCGGATTTCACAAACTAATTAAAGAATTTTATGTAGAATTTCATGCTGGACACCACAAAACTTCAATCCAAAAATTCTTTGAATTTCAATGCAGAATCGATACACTTAAATTTTCAACCCAGAATGGATGGCAACTACCCCACCAACAAGATTTTCATACTCAACCTTCTGAAACCCTGCAGCTGCTATCATTGAAGCAAATGTCTCCTGCATTCATCATTAATGACAAATAATATATAAGAAAGATACCAGCATCATCCAAATAAAAAAAACGGCAACTCTTCTCAAATTATAGATTTCAGTCAATTATGGTTCAACTACGTTTTATAAGCTTTACTAATTGAAACCATTTCCTTAAAAATGTAATAGGAACTATATTTCCTGAGAGCCCTTGGTCCACACAGACTAAGTTCAAAAAATTTCACATAAGAGGTATATGTATGTACATCTATCTTCCTACATCAATTTCTTCAGTGCATTGAGATGTGAACCAATGCAGTCAAAGCATGGCCTGAGTTACATTACAAAGTCAGGTTACTGAAAGCATGCATTTGGGTCAAAGCAAGTCCTAGAAGCAATCATAAAGGTGTATATAACTCTCCCCAACTCATTTAAATATCCTAGTGAATAAAAATCCTTCTTCTATTACCTATAGTAGAAGATTCCATTAATGAAAAAAAAGAATTGCTTATTTCACTGGCTGCTGATAAGCCACAGACAGAGAGTTAATAAATATAACTTAGAAGCATAAAGAAGCCAAGTTGATACAAACTACTAATGAGCAAGGTTAAATAGATTATAAATATTATGATGCATACAAACACAGACAACATAAATTAGGATCAAAAGTTCTAAGAAAGAATTACATGTCAATGCAAACAACCCACTTTATTCAGTTTGTTCTAACAAATCTCTTTTTTTACCCCCAATATTATGACATGCATACACAGACCTAGCAACTTTGAGTAAGTAAAAAGACAATGGCCTTATTTATTTTTATTTTTTCAATAGTTGGGGATAGAGGGATTAGAACCCTGGACGTTCCCCTAGAAATACTAGGAGGTGCCAATAGAGCAACAAAGCTCTTGACAAGTTGAAAGACAACATTTAAGGAAAGTAACTAAGTAAATAAATCGGGAAAAAATTAAGGAAAAAAAAAGTTTGTTGTGGCTCACAGTTGCTACATGACAGCACCCAGACCATATTTCCATCAGACAGCCTTAGTTGTCTTAGTACTACTAGACATCGATCAAACTGCAGTGGATAGTAAAATGTAGTATGGAAGATAGAAGAATAATAACCTGGGAGGGAAAACGTCGAATACTCTCAACCAAGTACTGATATGAATCCCGATCACCTGCAACTACCTCTCCCACGGCTGGGATGATGGAGAATGAATAATAATCATACCTGCATAAGAAAATGAGCAGCACTAAATTAAGGAGAAAGCACACAGCAGCAAAGAAAAATATAGCAGAGAGAGGATTAAAATAAAAAGGTTCCAGTAAAGCCTGAGAAATTTGTCATCTGAAAACTGTAAATGCTGTAATGGCACTTTGTTCTTCATACAAAATGAATGCAATTTTCTCTAAAGTGAGAAATCTATCCGGAAACATGTAACATGGCAATATATTATGTTCTTCATGAAATAAACATGTTACTAGGATCATGTGAAAATTAAAGCCCTCCAAGGTGTGTTTAAGGAAGTCAAATTTCAAGTTAGAAAAATTTCATGAAAAACGTAATTGTTACAGGGCGTGATGTCAATGACACTAATTAGAAAATATGAGATTGTCCAAGCTACAAACACAGTTGATCAAATACAGATTTTGTCCCAAGTAAAGGCATTAATCGGATACTCACAATTCCTTAAATATAGGAACTTCCACATGGCTGAGTTCAAGGCAAAGGAATCTTCCTCCCCGTTTTAGTACCCTGATAAACAAGTCATAAAAGCCAACATGCCAGATAAATATCAGAGCAATACTTCTTTAAAAGCTAAAAAAGGTATGACATACTTTCTTCAGTACTGCATTGTAGTTTATTTACTAATAATCATCAAGTCTGAGACAAAATGGGTGGCAAACCCCTCAATACTTTCCTCCCATCAATATACGGAAAATTCTCGTGTTAAATTCATACTTCATTCCATATTTCAATCATTTCTGAGTACACACACACAGGTGCATTAGTGCATATATATATATATATATATATACACACACACACACTCTTGAGATCTAAAGGGCCTGGTAGCAATCAGAAATTGCCTCTGGTGTTGGGGTTTCATTCTCGTTCTCCACCTCAGTTTCACTATACAAATTAATTTTTTAGGTCTATGGAAAAATTCCTAGAAGATCAAATCCAACAACAACCATCAGATCTAGCCTGTGGGTTTTTTTATTTTAATTAATTTTTTTTTTCATGTCTGATAATAACTTGTTTTTCTTTAATACAAGCCAAAGAGAGTATATGTTCAATGCTTTGTTCCTTACCAAGTTAGCAATTACACCATTATCAAAAAAAGAAAAGAAAAGATTTGACCCATCAACTGGGTAAGTCTCAAGCAATCCCACCACACTAGAATAACACAGGCAAATGATTGAAATAAAAAATTATAATGATGGTCATATTATTGAACAACTAAACTATTTTCAAGTCATCACTAGTTTCCTAACTTCTTCATCTCATAATCCGCAAGAAGACAAGCATTTTAATAAGTTTATATAAACATTTTTCAAATTCAAGAACATAATTGATCACTATGACTATGAGATAATTTAAAGTCTGGATGATTGTCAAAAAAAAAAAAAAACACATGCACATAAAGGGAATTATAACTTATTGAACAACATTATTAACAAGTTTGGCATAATGGTACTTTGTACTGCATGATCTATACTGAATATTAAAGGTTGTAAAGGCGTACAACAACCTTGCTAAGATGTAAACTTACCTATAAGCTTCAGCAAGAACTTTCTCTATGTGTGTAACATTCCTAATCCCAAAGGCAATTGTGTAACCATCCATTGAATTTTCTTTGTAGTTCAAGGCTTCTGCATCTCCCTCCACCCATATAAGGGATTTGTCTTCTCCAAGACCTAAAATGGTTGGGAGAAATTGTTAATTTCTAAATAAAAGCATGAGGATTTATGAGAAAATCATTTTCATTCGCAATCCTCTATGGGAAACATATTTTTCGTCCAATGATAGTTTACTAGCTCCTTTTATTTTACCTCTCTCCAAGGCTCGCTTTTGACCAACGTTTAACATTTTAGGGTTGATATCACACACGAATATCTGAGTTTCTTCATGTAAATTATCATCAAGAACATCTTGTGCTGCTCTACTTTTCACACTGTTTAAGGTTTCCAGGATCCGAAAAGCTACATCCCCTGCGAAACTTCAAAAAATTAAAACTCAAGATAAACAAATATTATTCATGCAAGATATTAAGACAAGAATAAATCTGGATTGCACCATAACAAATAAAATACAGTTTGCACTAGAAAAGGACTTTTATGTGGTAGTCAAGGAATTTAACAGTATACTTACAACTGCTCTATGATGAAGCTCAGGAATTTACTAACCTCTTGACCTTTCAAACTGACAAACTATCTTCTTTGGTGTATCTTTAACAGCTCTATGGTGAAGCATCTAGAATTCTCCTAAATCTTAACCCCACACAAGCCCACTTAGACAAATTCCTTAATTTATTCTACATAACCATACATTAATATACGCATCACACATTTATACTTCTCATCACATAATACAGTATGTTAATGTAATCTCTTTTTCATAATCAAATAATAGACACTCTTCTCGTGTTAGCATTAGTATTTTAAAAGAAAATGAAGTTTACTATCATTAACAAAGAGGTCATTAAAATCTCATTATATTACCAAAGAAACCAAATAAAATTACAAAATACCCTTTACTCTCTTTAGTGTAGGTTTTGAAAAGTCAGAGAGCCAAAGTGATAAACCTCAAAACCGCAAAGCAGTAATTTGTAATTTACCCTTTTTTTTTTTCTCTCTATCTCTTTTTTTAAGGTTTCCCTCACGCTCTTTTCAGCCTACATACATAAACAAATCTTAGATTTAATCATGTTTTATTGATAAGTCATTCTTGTACTCAATGGATCTTGAACCCATGATCTCAACCCCCATCCCATTATTATGAAAGGAGGAAGTGCCGTTTGAGCTAGAGCTCATTGGCAACCTCAGATTTATCATTGCACACGGTATGCTGACCTGTCCCACCAGCCACGTCAAGATGCTTCATTCCAGGAAACGGATTCAGTTTGGATACCAGTCTGAAATATTGGCAAGACAATATGCAACAATGTGAAGGCAAAGAGCTATAGATTTCAAATACAAAATAAAATCACTTTTGCACTTTTTAAGGGTCTTACCTATCCTTCCATAATCTATGTAATCCAGCACTCATCAAATCATTCATCAAATCATAATTTGAAGCAACATTGCTGAAGACATTACCAACCATGCGATTTTTCTCTTCTTCGGGTATTTCTTTGAATCCTGAAAAGAAAGTATGGCAAATTTGACATAACATTTGTCTGTGACACAAGGTAAGATTAAGCAGCACAAAACCTATATAAAAAAATTAAATTAAGCAGCAGATAGCAATTACAATAAATTTCTATACATTCTAAGTGGCCAATATTGCACACATATGCTTTTGAATTAACGATAAATCATGCAATGCACTCCAATTGAAGAAGAAAGCTACTAGATCAGTTTCCATTTCAATGGAAAAAGTTATTTTTGCTAAACAACGGATATAGCCTTAACCCTCAAAATTCCCTGCCTTATTAAGTCGCTCAATTTCTGTTTGTACTGATTACCAATCAAAAAGTATATAAATGGGCAGAGGTACCAATAGGTTACAAAAGAACTGTTAAAGAAAGTTGTATTCGTTACTTGATCTATCAATACCCTAATAAAAGATAAGGAACTTATTAGCTTTCCGAATTTACCAAGGTTCCATTTTGTTAGCATGAGAAATTAATGGGCGGAGAAAATTCCCCCCCCCCCCCCCCCCCCTGTGGTAAACTTAAAGTAACTTGCATGATCTACAGAAAATCCTTGCTAAAAAAATTGCAGGAAAAGGAATCTGATTCAAAGGAAGATTGTTAGTTCTTTCACTTACAAAATTCTGATCTTAATCATCTATAATAAAATATTTACCCATGCCTTTGAACTAAAGTAACAATTAATTATCCGAATCTGCAATACCATTTTTTTATAGATGTAGGTCCTATTTTCATTGTTGACTCTAAAATGGCACAATACTAGAAAACCATTAGAAGTTTTTGATTTTTCCTATAAAAAAATTTAAAAGAAATAAAAAAAACCCCAAAACCATTAGAAGTTACTGCACTTACAACTCATGAACCGAGTCATATGTCAAGACCTTAATGCCTTATGAGATGAAAACTTATGCAAATAGAGTGTAGCCACATATCTCATTACTTAGTCATTCTCAAAAGATTTTATTTATTCATTTATTTTTTTTGATAAGTAGTTTTTAAAATAAATTTTTACATATACCTTTTTATAGTTATTTATGTTTCTCAAAATAATTTTTTTTCTCAACTTTTGGACTTTCCATGCATAAATTTCACATACACTGACTATTAATTCAATAACTACGATTGTTCTTTATGCTAGTATTAAACCATATTGTCTGAGGAAAAGTTAATTTACATTTTAACGTTCCTCTATAATTTAACTCTTTTTCCCCCCATTTCTCCACAAATGTGTTGGGTACTTTTATAAAACACATACAATACTAATGAAAAGTCTAATGCCCCATGCCCTTAGGTTGCCTCAAGAGCAAAAAATGTGGCATTTTGCACTTAGGAAAAGAGGGAAAAAAAGGAAATGGTTAGCTAACGACCAGTGAATCAAATCAGCTCCATTTGTGATCATCCGTAATCCTAATTGCAGCCTAAGCTTATTCTTTATCATGGTTTTCATTTGAAGTACTACCCAAGAAAGGGATGGGATTCTAACATTAAAACCTTCAAACAAAAATTTTGGAATCCAACGGTCAACAATTTTTATCAGCATTGGAAGGAAGTATTCAAGAACCAAGTCACCTCAATATTCTCGAAATCCTTTTTGCTCAATGTGCAGCATAGATTTATTGTCTGAATGAAAAAAGTAACACACACAGAGAAGAGAGAGAGATGGACAAACCAAAACTGGTGGCATGTGAATGCAGTACAGATGTAGAAGAGAACCTGGGCAACAGTTTACTCCCTAACCTCTTGGTCGCCATTCTCAAGGCCATGGCTGTTAACCAAAGGAAAAAAAAATGGAAGTCACATCACAATAAGTAGAGCTCAACATGAGAGAATTTTAACTTTTAAATTTGGGAGGTAGAGTGGACACAGAGTTTCAACTCAAAACCACCTACTCTGATACCACGATAAACTACCATTTGTCCCAAAAAAAAAAAAAAAACAAACAAACAAAGATTAAGGTTTCTAAGAGACATATTATCAGATTCAGCAAACTCAAAGAATTAAGGATTCTATGAGACAACAGTGAATGTATTCAACACAACACATAAAATTTCTAGCTTCTAATTAAATTTTTTTTTTTTAAACCAAAGATAAATCAAAGAATGTTTTTTTGTATGTGGGCTTTTCTTATTTTTTATTTTTAAGCTCAGACTTCAATCAAAATGACTCAAGCTCCAATTTTTATTTTTATATTTTAATTTCTAACTTCTAATTTAATTTTTTTTTAAACCAAAGATAAATCAGAGAATATTTTTTTGTATGTGGGCTTTTTTAATTTTTTATTTTTAAGCTCAGACTTCAATCAAAATGACTCAAGCTCCAATTTTTATTTTCGTATTTTAACTTTTTTAGCACTTCAAGCATGGGCACTGATAAATCAAATTGAGCATGTAAATGTAAATTGAATTTGACAAAGCAACGGTGACGTTTTTGGTCTAATGAGATAAATTCCTCGGCATCGCATTTTCCATCAAGAAAGCATTTAAAATCCCAAAAATTATGCAATTCAAAGCATCAATTTCGAATTCCAGTATATGGGAAAATGCCTACAAAAAATTAGGAGAAGAAAAAGAAATTCACCGTTAAGGGTGGTGGTGGCGGCGGCAGTGCGGAGCTGCAGTCGTGTCGGAGGAGAGAGGTGAAACTTGCAAGAGCAAAGTGGAGCTGAAACCGCAATTTCAATTCACAGTTTTTCAATTATGGCTCTTTTGTTGTTGGAGAAGAATGAAGATAAACATTTTAGTATTACTGATGCTAAAAACTAAAAAGCAATATTGCTAAATTTAACAACTCACACACCTAAAATATATCTACAATGGTGGTGTTATTGCCAAATTTTGTAGCAGTGAACTGCGAGGCTAGAATTATTTTATTGCGTTGAATTTCAAAAAAAAAAAAAAAAATTCGCTATTGGGTGTTTTGTGAAATGGAATGGTAAAATAAATAAAGTAACTTTTTATGGGGCTAAATTGTTAAGTTTTTTGCACCACTAATGTTGATATGGTAGAGAAAGGATAGAGTTAAAAAACAAATTGAGTTTTTGACTACAACCAATTCCCAATTTCCACTCAGTCATGTTAAATAGTTGTAAAAATTGACGTGAAGTTAGTTGTAGTTTTAGATTTTTTTTTTCCAAAACAAATTGACACTTATTGATGTGATAAATTATTAGTTTTACGGAAGAATATGATGTTAGTAATGAGTTGGATAAAAACCAATATAAGCTTGTTAACTCATAAGCTTAAAACATAAGATACTTCTTTCTTTTATTTTACTTGGTCGTATATTACTTTGGCAAAAAAAGGGTAATTAGTTCATTATTCATTCATCCCATGATGTTTGGGAATGACGTTCATCTTAAACTTGAGGAGAAATTCTACTCTAGCCTTAAAATTTAGAATAGCCAACTTGGGGAAGGGAAGGAGGGTCGAAGGCCTTAAAATTTGAGATAGAAATCTTACTATAGCCTAATCTCCCTCCTGCAGACTCGAACCTTGACACTTGTCCCCCATACCCCATAAGAACTTATACTTGTGTATGTATGTGAAACTCTCTCTTAGAAACTTAAACTCTGATCATTGCCCATACTTCACAAAAACTTATACTTGTAAAGTAATCATTCATGCTAAGAGTGTATAGTGGTATTAATTAGAAAAACTAAAAGAATAGTAAAAGGAAAAATAAAAGAGAGATAGATATTTAAATTTTGTTTAATTTAAGTTTCTTAACGAGCTTTTAAAAAATTTACCAGATCTACCGTTGTCACAGTGTAATTGACTTTGAAAGAAATAGATTTAGGTGGTCAACTGAACATTTTAATATTATATATATATATATATATATATATATATATATATATATATATATTCAAATAAAAAATAGAGAGAAATATAAAGGACATAAGGGAGTATGATGTGGCAAAGAGTAACAAATTAGAGGGAAAATCAAGATTATTGTAATGTGGTAGACACCCTATTTCGTTCCAGCCTTTACCTGAGGTCCCTGAATCCAATGATGAAAAACTTAACCGCTACCGAAATAATTAACATCATGTAAAACCCAATGACTCACAAAGCCCAACTAATGACCTAAAAGACCCAAGTATTGGCCCAATATGAAAATCTTCCCATTTCATTTAGGCTGTGTTTGGTTGCGTAAAATATTTTCCGGAAAATAAATATTTTCCGGAAATGGTATTTTCGGGAAAGGAAAATATTTTCTGGGTGTTTGGTTGCATTATGAAAAATTTTCTAGAAAATATTTTCATGTGTTTGGTTGCATTCTGAAAATGCTATTTTCTTACACTTTCTCATATTTTCTCACTCATTTTCACAGTTCCCAAACAAATTTTATAATAGAAATTTCAACGTATAAACTTAAAAAAACAAAAATCACAACAACTCATTCGATCAAATCCACATTCGGTCAAACTGAGAGAGCAAGGACGAGAGAGTGATCAAAAATGGATGGAAAGGGAGAGATCGGTCATGGGCGATGAGATCGGTCATGGGTAACGACGAGATCGAGCGAAGGCGAGATCGAGCGGCGAGATTGAGTGGCGCGGTGCTGCGATCGACGAGACCGGTGCGATCTGGTGCGTGCGATCGTCGGACTGGAGCTCGAGGTTCGCAAGCGACGTCGAAGAGCGTGATGCGATCTCGGTGGGGTGCATCCGGTCTGGGTGGATCGGTCTTCGGTGGGGTGCGATCGGTCTGGGTGCGATCGGTCTCTCTCACCGTCGCGTGGAGGGGACGACGACGGCGGTCTGGGTGCGCGTCTGAGTCCTTTCTCTCTCTCTTTCTCCCTGTTGCGTGTCTGGTCCTTCTTTCTCTCTCTCTTTCTCTATTTCCGGAAGTGAATTGAAGGTAAAATAGGAACTGAAACCATTTTCCGTAGTCAGAAGGCTTATTTACGGTCAACGGAAATGATTTTCCGTTTGACCCAATTTTCCTTGCGCACCCAAACGGCCTATTTTACGGAAAATGATTTCCGGAAACCATTTGAAGCCAAAACAAACACAGCCTTAGAGATTATTGTAAACACATTGAAATACACACAAAACTTCGATAAGGGCGATGTATTGGATAGCAATATTTTATCGTGGGAAGCTCATCTCAATCTTAATAAAGTAAGTCCATATTTTCTTTTTGGATGTCTTTTTTACTGTTGTTCCTGTCCTCATACGAAAACAAAATTTACAAATTATTGTATAAGTTGTAGTACAAAAGATTTTTAAGAATTGTCCAAAGGAATTGCAAAACTCATTTCATTTAGTATATTGTGGCTTATTCCCGAATCTAATTGTCAAAAGCAAGATGAACTATGTTTACCATTACTATATTGTAGCTTATTGCGGTGAAGCAACCAAATGGAACTTTGCTAACTTAAGTAATTGAATAATTCATTGCCTTTTATCTTTTAATTTTTTCAGTTGCAAACGTCTAAATTAAAGTATATAAACAAGTATCTAAATGTGTTAAGGCAAAATATATGTAAAGTTGAAACTGCCGAAGATGATTTGAACTCTAGATGTATTTGATGAAAATACTAGGAGGCTTCAATTGGTTGAGCTAGGATACTCTTGACAAATGTATTTATTAAGTAATGTTACAGACACAAATTATTTTACAATATTTTTACAAAATTTTGATATGGCTAACTTCTTATTGGTTTTCATCTAAACCCATCATTAATATCACATTTTCATTTACCAATAATCACTCACTATATCAGCAGTTTATAAATTTTTTTTGTAAAATAGTTAGTATCTCTAACATTTTTTTTTTTTTTGGGGAGTGCAATAACAATATGCAAGTTAGAGAAGCAAAAATAAATGGTTGTTTTGAAATAACTTTTATAATGATTGCTTGCATTATGATAGTTATATATTGATAAGTATAATTCCTGAGCTAAGCAATAGCTGGCAACCCTGTAGTGGTTGACGACTTTGCTTATGTTCTCATGACTGACTTCAAAAAGCTGATGATCCATACTGAGGTTGACGGGGGCACCTGAAGGTCGTCAATGCATGGGTTGGAGATGACTAGAATGATGTTCATGGAAAGAGAAGTTGACGGGTTCAACATGTCTTTTGCTTGGTTCACACGCATGAGGTATATAAGGAAATATCTTGTGCACAATGCTCAACCCTAATCAAGAGAGTTCTATAAGGAAAGAGTTCCACGAAATACGCAACTAAAAGAGGACCTCTCCCACAAGGAAACATCTTCTTAATCAAGGCATGGATGTCAACCCTAGGCTACTATAAAAACCTCAAGACCCTCACAAACTAAAGGTACGCATAATTTACTCCAGCTCTGACACTCTAGAGTTGTGAAAAAGTTCTCTAACTTAACCTTCGGAGGGTCTTTGGCCGATACCACACTGATTCTCTCCAAGGGTTTTCTTTGTTGTTGTTTTGCAGGCCTTGTTCTGAGCACGTGAGTGTTGTGCGGCTTACTAACGATTTTTGGCATCATTATATATTAATGAGTATTTATCATAATTTTGTTTTATATGGAACTATATATTGGACTATCTATTTTATTATTTAAAGAAATTCTATATATTAACATATTGATGTGTAAAAATATTATAAGATCAACTAAAAGTTACGCCTTCGATTTATATATATATATATATATATATATATATATATTATATAGAATATAGATTATAAATTATAGGTTTACTATAAATGAAGATAACCACTTGAGGCAACCAAAATTTCGAGAGCTAACTCTGTTACATTTTATTATACGATATATGTCATTTTACATGACTAGCAATTATAGGTGCAGCGACAAACATAATAAGGAATAGGACCTAGATGTCCAGTAAAAATACAAGCTCCATGACTTTTCTTAATTACACTGTATGTTAATACACACTTCGTATTACACCAGGACGCATCGCAGTCGCCAAAGAAATCTTTTATGTCTGTAGTGCATGTTTTTGAGCTACGTGGACTATTGGATACACTTTTAGATTTGCAGTCAGTATCAGATCGATCAAATTCTTCAGAGCATAGCTTGCCATCCACCATTGGCAACAGTTCGCATACTAGGTTATGACAAGATATTGAGAAGTATTAATATTAATAGATGCAATTGATATATAAACAGGTAAATTTATTTAAGTAGTATAAAATGGAAACTAAGGGAGTGTTTGGATTTTTGATTTCCATAATTCATAACTCTGTTTCCATAACTTACAACTTAAAAATGGTGGGACCTATGACTCAAAGCTTGTTTGGATTTTGTTTTCAGTTTTTGTTTCCATCCCTCAATTCTCTGATTTTTGAGTGATGAATTATGGAAACTGAAAACACATTTTAACTGTTTTCAATTTTCATAACTCTGTTTTCAATGACAATTTTGTAATTAAACCCACCACCTAGGTCCCACCTAGGGCGCTGCTTTTGACAAACCCACCAACGGCTCCTTCTCAGTCTTCACACCAAAAATCAACCCACACAAAAATATCCCACATCCAACCTCAGAGCTCCTCTCACACACACCCTCAGCCTAGCCCTACCTCAGCCAACCCGCGCCGGCCCTAGCTCAGACTGGCGAACATGATGCCTAGAAAACCCAGAAAACCCAGATTTTTTTATAATCTTTCAAGTCCTAGAAAACCCAGATTTAGCACCAAATAGAAACATACAAAACCCACTAAAATTAAACTTAGAAATCTAAACATATGAAGTGCAAGATCAACTCAAAATTTAACATCAAAATCCATAATCAATATAAAAACATGATTTTTATTGGGTTTAGGGATACAGATTTGGAAAAAAAAAAAAAAAAAACCCACAAATCAAAAAAAAAAAAAAAAAAAAAAAAGAAAAGAAAAGAAAAGAAGAAGAAGCTGTAGTAGAAGTTGTAGAAGAAGAACCCAAAAACCCACAGATCTCGTCTTTTCCTCACCATGCCGGCGGCTTCGAGCTCACCATCGGAGCAAATGGAGACCAATTTGAAGAAGAAGAAGCCGTAGAATATGAAGATAAAGAAGAAGCAGCTTTGATAAGCCAACAAGATCGACGCCTCCCACCCTGCAACATGTGGAATGAGTGACTGTTCACAAAGGAATCTTTTCTCCTCTGTGCCCCAGTCCAACACACACACATTTCAACATCACACCCTCTCGGTGCGGCAGAAAGAAGCCCGCGTCACAAAGCTCGGCATAAAGAAGAAGCAGCAGCTGAGCTAGATGATAATGATTGTGCCGGCGGCTTCACTGGGTTTGTTGAGGGTTCTGGGAGAATATGTGGGCTGAAGGGGAAAAATAAAGGGGAAAATATGTGGGTTGAAATGAATATATGTTATGTGGGTAGGCTCACCATAGCCTGACATTGTGCTTAGGCGTGGGTCCCACAAAAAAGTAGAAAAATTGAGTGATGAAAAGTTGAGTGAAGTGTGCCAAATGGTGGGTATAGGAAATTGGGGTATTTTAAGTGATGAGTGATGAGTGATGAGTGATGAGTGACGAGTGACGGAAATTGAGTGAAGAGTGATGAGTGATAAAAAAAAAAAAAAAAAAAATTCCAAACAAGGCCTTAGGCACTTATTATGTTGTTTACTTGTTTATAACTTGATATATATAAAAATGATTCTTTAAATTGTTGTTGAAAGCAATCAAGTGTTGATTCTTATCAAATTAGCCCCATGCTGTTTTATATGACATATTGTACATTTTAATTTTCTTTAGAAAACCAAGAGAAAACCAAATGATACTTGATGTGCAAGATCAACATAAATAGAGTATAGAAGAGAATTGTACCTGAAGCAAAGGCAAGAAGGGTAAGAATGCAATAAGCCAGCGAGAGCTTACCCATCTTCACAAGATTTCAAATTGATTTTTTTTTTGGTGTTGCTATGCACTGATATTTAAAGAATGACAAAATTGGGGTGGAACATTTATGAACCACTAGTCATTACCAAGAATTAAATGGGGGAGTAAATTTGCCTTTCAAGTTTCAAAAAATGGAAATGAAATAATGACTATAGTAATAAATGACTTAATGAAAAGTTAAAACAATGTGTTGTCTTGTGTAAATCCAAATTTAAATAGTCAAAGGATTTGAAAAATTAGTCATTACTTCACAAGTAATGTTTCATTCTCTCACACAAATAGAAGAAATTATTGTGTACTCCCGGAGTACCATAAATGCGTACTCCTTCCTCTCACATAAATGGTAGGTCCTACTAATTAAATTTATGGTGGGACTCACCATTCATGTGAGAGGGGAGACTAAGCATTTATAGAAGAAATTATTGACTACAGTAATAAATGGAAATAAAATAATGACTATAGTAATAAATGACTTAATGAAAAGTTAAAACAATGTGTTGTCTTGTGTAAATCCAAATTTAAATAGTCAAAGGATTTGAAAAATTAGTCATTACTTCACAAGTAATGTTTCATTCTCTCACACAAATAGAAGAAATTATTGTGTACTCCATCCTCTCACATGAATGGTAGGTCCTACTAATTAAATTTATAGTGTGACTCACCATTCATGTGAAAGGGGGGACTAAGCATTTATAGAAGAAATTATTGATTACAGCAATAAATGGAAATGAAATCATGACTACAGTAATAAATGACTTAATGAAAAGTTAAAACAATGTGTTGTCTTGTGTAAATCCAAATTTAAATAGTCAAAGGATTTGAAAAATTAGTCATTACTCCTTCACAAGTAATGTTTCATTCTCTCACACAAATAAAAGAAATTATTGAGTACTCCCGGAGTACCATAAATGCGAACTCCTTCCTCTCACATAAATGGTAGGTCCTACTAATTAAATTCATGGTGGGACTTACCATTCATGTGAGAGGGGGGACTAAGCATTTATGGTATTCTGGGAGTATCTAATAATTTTCTCACAAATTGTGGGTTTTGTCATAAATGATTTATGCTTGTGTATTTTATTTTATAAAAAAAACTATTGTTTTTCTTCTTAACTTAATTTTTTTTATTGTGATGCAATATATTTATTTAATGTATGAATTTTTTAAATAAAATGCAAACAACTTCTAAAACATAATATATTTTTTTCATTGAAATTTATATTTGAACTAATAAAAAGTTTTTGTGAGAAAATCTAGGCTTTAAATAGATTGGAAGTAATTTCAAATGTGTCCTAAATAGAATTAGCTAGCTAGAAATAGTTTTAGATTAAGTGATTTTTGATGGACTTATAATAGTTTTAAATAGGTTGGAAGTATTATACATTCAAAATTTTACTAATGAGATGGAATGACACTTAACACAATTAAAACATGTTTAAAATATAGGGACACTTAGCATCAAATTACTCATCTGCTGTACCATTGGCATCTCAAATTTGATATCACATAACTCTACCTCTAGCTATATGGTACTTTTTATTTTTACAATAAAAATGCAAAATTTATCAAGTACCAAAACGCTTGCAACTGCAAATCTCTTCATAACCCACTGAAAAAAGAAAAAAGAAAAAGAAAATTACACTAAATATTTTAAAATACTCTTTAATTAAAATATTAAAATAATGAATTTTAATTTTGAAATAAGATAATTTGAGAAACCTGCCCCTAAGATAAATGACATGTTATTATACAACATTTTTAATAGTAATTTAACAAAGTTTGGTAGTCAATTGGATGTTAAGGGGGAAAAGTGTTTTTTCTCTTGAAGTTTGGGGTGAAATGTTATTTCACCAAATTTCAAGGAAGGAGAGTGTAATTATCACAAAAAGAAATAATTTTTATTGAATGATTCCTAGGCAATTTTCAAATTGTGTAGGTTGCTTAGCAAGAAGCCACACAATTATGTAAATTGTGTGCTACCGTCGAATATTTCTTATGCATGTATCTTTGTTTGCTTACACTATTCTTGCAGGGTCATAAACATGCGTGGGGGAATGTATGGAATTGTCATAAATCACTGAAATTTCTTAAGGTGTAATTAATGAGAAATTATACAATCCTCATGGTGGAATACGTCACTTGTCTATTATTCCACTAAAAGACTTTTATTTGTTTAAAATTGCTGAGTTAGTAATCAGTTTCTGTTTAAAAAAATTTTCTGACTCAGCAATTTTAAATAAGTGGAAGTCTTTTAGTGAAATGGTAGACCACATCACTTGTCCACCATGAGAACCTTATAATTTCTCGTAATTAAGGGTGACTATTGAAATTCGACCCACAAGTATCTAAACTCACCCTTAACAAGTGGTTTTAGCTGACCTAGGAGTTAAGAGTAATGTTAGGGAGATATAAAAATTCAAAACTCTATGCCACAACTCTCCATGTGGTGAGTTGTGAGTGGTGGAAGTGTGTCCCCATATGGCCCACCATCACACCTCCACCACTCACAACTCGTTACGTCGTAAGTTGTGGTATAAAGTTGTGCACTTTTATGTGTCCATAACATTACTCAGGAGTTAAATGTAGCAAGAGTAGGAGTTGCAACCATAACCTATATGGCTATACTTGACCCATATATATAAAATATAATAGAATTATTCTCAAAGTTGTATTTATTCCTTGAGTTAGAAGTAATTTTTGGATAAAAAACGCAACTTCAAGGAATTAACCATCAATAAGTCTAATCTATATCTATATATAATATAGAAGCGAAACGTTTGACTTTTTGTTGACCAGTCCTTATTGCGCCACGTGGCTATATAAATATATGCCACGTATACATTTAAACCCATCGAACAATAGTGCAATTTCATTTTTCAATAGGGACGTTTTTGGTTAATAGGCACCTTTTGATATGTCTAATATGAAAGGTTATGACCTTTCAATAGACACCTTTTTATATGTCCAATTTGAAGGGTTATAACCTTTCAATAGACACCTTTTGGTATATGCATTACAACCTATCTTATATATACTTATATATACAACACAAACTAAACTAGAGATGTAATATTCTATCTCTTATTTCTTCCCACAAAAGACTAATAAATAAAACAACATTGCTTTCTTCTGCCTAACTAATAAAATTTTGTGCTATTTCTTTTGATAAGAGTAATATTGAGAAAAGTATTAGTCTCGTTCACATAAGATAAAGCCGTTAGGATCAAAGAACCCGTTAGCTTTATGGCGCAGAAGACGATGACTCCACCCTCAAATCGACGGCTTTAAGTGAGTCACTCAGACGTTGTAGGAAACTGACGGAAGGAAGCTGACGGGGGTAAAGGAGCTCCTGACAAGTCTGACATGGCCTTACTTGGCCTCTATGCATGAGTATATAAGGAAACATTTTGTTCCCCATGGATAACCCTAATCAAGGGGATTCCTACAAGGAAAGGATCCCGCAAGATACGCGTATTAATGAAGATTTTCTTTACAAGGAAATATCTTATATGCCAAGGAATAGATGTCAACCTTATATCACTATAAAAACCCAAAAACCCTCACAAACCAAGGTACGTATAATTTACCCCAGCTCTGGCACTCTAAAGTTGTGAGCATTCCCTAACTCAACTTTCGGAGGAAATTTGGCCGGTATCACACCGGTACTCTTTATAAGGTCTTATTTGTTTTTGTTTTGCAAGTGTTGTCTAGAGCATGTGAGGATTGTGCGACTTACTGACAATTTTCGGCATCATCATCTTTCAATATCATTTTTTATTTATTTTAAATTTCATGCATTTTTGCTTACTACTCCAACTCAAAAATAATGGTTTTTTTTTTCCTGAAACTTATCCAATAGCTATTCCTATACATCATACAGGTTAGCTACTAGTATAATATAAAAGTGAAACGTTTGAATTTTTGTTGACCACTCCTTATTGCGCCACGTGGCTATATAAATTGTGTCATGTATATATTTAAAAACAATAAATAGTTGTGCCTTTTCATTTTGCCCATTAAGTTTCAGTATTTACTCACCATTTCACATAAAATGTATTGATTAAAACAAAAAAAAATGTCATTGAGAATAAAAATAACAGTAAGGCGTAGGGAAGAGAATGAGAAATCCTAGAAGAAAAGCATCCATAAGGCATTTAAAGAAATCATTCAGCATTATTATTGCTATCATTGGTGTGGTTTGATTCCTAAACCTTTTCACTATTTAACCAAAAAAAAAAAAATGACTTATGAAAGAATCAGCTACCCAAACCGTTGGAATTTAAAGGAGTAATATAATGAAATAACAAAATGATCCAGTAGAAAAAATATAATATTTGATTGACTTTGAGGCACAATTGAATATTATCTTTAGACAATATTTGCCCCCACATAGGAGTTGCTAAAAGGTGACTACAAATTTGTCCCCAAGATACAACCAAGTTTATTGGGTTCTACAAATAGCAATTCTGGAGATTACCCACAGGTTTCATGTATTTCTAAGAAAGACAAAAGAGAAGAAGTTGATGAGAAGAAGTTACCAAATGAATATAAAACCACTATTTATACCCAAAAGATTATGACCCTTCAATAAGCATATTTTCAATCAATATGCACCTTTTCGGTCAATAAACACATTTTCATTCAATAGACACTTTTACGGTCAATAAGCAACTTTTCATTCAATAGGAACATTTTTTTTATCAATAGGCACATTTGCGGTCAATAAAGACATTTTTGTTCAATAGACACACATTTAATATATATACAATATGAAGAATTATGACCTTTCAATAGACATATTTTGGTATATCCAATATGAAAAGGTTATAACCTTTCAATAGGCACCTTTTGGTATATTAAATTTGAAGGGTTACGACCTTTTAATAGGCACCTTTTGGTATATATATTACAACTTATCTTGCATATACCTATATATAACACAAATTTAACTAGAGATACAACATTCTATCTCTTATTCCTTCCTATAAAACAACTAATAAATAAAACAACATTGCTTTCTTCTGCCTAGCTAATAAAACTTTATGCTATTTCTTTCAATATCAATTTTTTCCATGCATTTTTGTTACTATTCCAACTCAAAAATAATGGCTTTTTATTTTTATTTATCTTTTTTTTTTTCTTCCTGAAACTTATCTAGTAGGCATTCCCATGCATTGCATGGATTAGTGACTAGAGACACAAAAATTTGTAACTTTTCTTTCCCAGAATTATTGAGATAATATATTGTGATTAATGTATGATAAATTTTTTTTCCACTAATCAACACCCAACACATTTGCAAATTTTTTTTAATAAAAGTTTTATTTCTAACATTGTGGGGGGTTTGAACCAAGGACGAAGCCAAGACTTGGAGTTAGGGGAGGTGAAAGCATAAAAAAAAAATCATTATGAAATTTCAAATAAACATCTATTTAGTAATAACAAACTGTCAATAAAGGCAAAGACACAAAATCATTGTTTCTTAATACATTACAATGTAATCATTTATGAAAAGGGAACCCAGTGTCGTCTTTGATGTATGCGTATGTTACTGGGTAAGGGTAAAATTATTTTTAAGGACTAAGTTGTTTGTTCTAAGTAAAATTGGTAGATTGGATGTAATTTTTTTTTATGACTTTACTATTTTTAATTTTTATCATTGAGCTAATTTTTTTGGGCTTGTTAATTTTGTTTCAAATTTTAGATCTATAAGTTTTTCTTATAGCCTTTAAAAGGATCAATGATATTGTTAAGGGGGACCAAATATAATTTTATTGAGCCAAATTGCTAAAGTAAAAAACTTGCTAAAATCAGTAGCTATATATATATATATATATATAATTATCTTGTCTCAGTCATATAACATTAGTCATTAGTCATCGCCCTCTCACACAAATTCTTCTCTTCCACTCACATCTCTTACATTATCCAATTTCAAACAGAATAGGAGACTTGACTTGACGGGTTCTGTTGGTTGCTGATAATGAAAGCTTATTAAAGAGCTTGAATATGGTACATGTAGGCTGGACGCATGAGGTTTCGTGTAGCTAGCCTCAACGCCATGCACTCATGAAATTCTCATTTTGGCAAACTGCATACATCATTTGCGTCCAGCTGAATGAAACGTCTTTCTTTTCTTGATGGTTTAAATATTGCACTCTTCTCTCAAATTATGGGTTCAGTCGGAATTTTCTTTTTTAGTACAAAATTGAGCATTGAATCCATGAATCATGGGTAATAGGCAAATTGCCCCAAAAGAGTTGCTAAATTTAAATAATAGTAAAAAAATTTAACACGGACAATTTCTTGAAGATAAAACTTGAGTACAATATCTGAAATTGTGATTTTTTGTTTTTTGAAAATAAAATATAGAAATATAGTTGTACTGAATTTCATTATCCTTGAAAAAGTTTTGTGTTAGGATTTAGTAGTCAATACAACTGGGTATTTAAATTTAATTGAAAAACTTAATGTACTTCATTTAAAATAATGTATTTAAGTTCAACAAAAAAATATAAAATGAAAAAAAATAACTGCAATTTCATAATTCTACAAATATTTCCGAGCAACGGTGAACAAATAAGTATGAATCACAATTTCATCAAAAAAGAAAAAAGAAAAAGAAAAAAGAACGTTTGAATCACAACCATCCCAATTTGGCCTATAAAAACCAACAGCTATACAACAAAAAGATGTAATTTTTATTGTATGATCAAGAAAGAGTGTGAAATTTGAGTGTTCTAGAAAGATGTTTTGATCATTTTACATGGATTGAGATTTAAGTGTTATAATCAAGAGAAGAAAAACTATTAGCATTCTCAAAGTACAATTATGTGGTATTTTACTTTTTCACATGAATGGTAGGTGTGGATTCCACCTGAATCTAATTAAATGGTCCCATCATAATGTGAGAGGAATAAGTGAAATGTTGATTTTTTTTTTTTTTAATATTTTGTTTTGTTTTAATAAAGAAACCTTAACATTTCTATTCACTAGAAGTAATTAAAGTTGCATCAAGCCACAATTGACTTTGTGAGTACTGAGGTCATACTTTTACGAGGGATACTAAAAACACTACAAATTTTTCTATATAAATCTTATAAATTAATATGCAAGTTTACACATACAAAATAATTAATTAGAAAAATCATATATATTATGTTATTTGCGATGTCAATTATATTCATATTCATTGCTATTCCAGTTTTTAAATATTTTATAGTAAATTGATGAGAAAAATGCTAACTATAAAACATTATTTAATGACGCATTAAATACATCTAGTAGGGATAAGAGCCCAAAATTGTATATTGAGTCTTGGGCCTTAGCCGAGGACGTTGGATAGTCCGAGGATGGATAAACAATAGTGAGGGTGTTAAGCTCAGAATCCCATGAGTAAGATGCAAGCAGAAAGGCTGGGGAAGGTGGTTCAAGGGGGAGTATCTTCTCGGATGAACAAAACACAGATCAAAGATATGCCCTGTCGATCAGAGTGGCCCTCTAAGAGGTCCCACTGATAGGGACATGTATTGTAAACGTACAAGAGGGATGGAGGCTCAGAGGTATCTAAGGAAAAACTGTTGCCATCGCATTAAATGCTCTGCAGCTAACTTTCTGGCTGCATTTATGTGGAGAAGACCCCTGAACAGTACTGCCTAGGCTATCCCAACTCATAGAAGGCCAGAAAGGGTGTTCGATGGGACAAGCACTCAAGCAATAACTTGGATGATCAACAAATGGAGGGCCAAGATCAATCAAGGGGGAATATATAACATAAGGAACCCCTGAGGAAAGGGGGGTCGCAAAACTAAGAGAAAAAAGACTGTGGCATCAAGAACTAAACCTGTAATCCAACCTGAGAGAAATATATAAGAGCTGGTCTCCTTGGACTTTGCTGAGGATGATTTTCTTTAGTATAAACTTGTTTATTTTCATTCTCTTGCTATCCGAATCTATTTTGGTGTTTGTCTGATTCATAAAAACCCAGTTTTTCAAATTCACTCTCTACAAATTCATTGTTTTGGGTTTTTTGGGCCTGTGTCCATCAACCTTTGGGTTGCGAACCCAAACCAAGCCCTTACACATCCTATCCCCTATGCTTTGGGCATTTATTAGTCATTATTCATGTTGGGAAATTTAGACTCCAGTTGATAGAATTAACAAGTTTTAAACCCAAGTTATTAATTAGATTTATTATGAATAAAACTTGTTAAAACAAACAAACAAACATTAATATCATGTCAAAATAATATGCAGCGGAAAAGTAAATAAGACAAGATATGATGACCTAGAAAAACCAATGAAACAAACTAGTTTCACAGTAAAAAAACTTGGGGGGAAACCTTCCCAAAAAGCAATTCACTATAGTAAAGAGAAGTTTTAGATCTAGTATAAAACATTTGTCCCTAGACTCTACAATCCCTATAGATAAACTCACAGCAGAAACTTTCTATTGCTTTAGAACCTCTGAACTCTTCAATATATGAACGCCACCCTTCTTGATACACGAGTCTCAGTATGTGACTAACCAATTGCGTGGATCCCAGTACGTGACTTCAATCACCAACTAGAAGAAGATTGTTGGTTACAAAATCCTAAAGTGCAAAGATACAATAGCTTCTTTCAGAGAGAATAAGGCATCGGTCACCTTTTGCATATCTTCTACTTATATTCTCTTATGTGACGGCCTCTAAAATAAGTCTTATATAGGTCTAGAGTTGTGTGAAAAGAAACCCTACACAAATACATAAGCTTGGTCCAAAAATCAGATCTGAAAATTCTAATTTTCGTAACCTCGATAGATAGTATCTGTCGAGCCTCATTAAATCTCGATAGATAGCTAGGTGTCGAGGAGGTGTCGAGAAGCTGTCGAGGGGACAGGAGCTTTCTCGATCGATCCACCAGCTATCGAGAAGGTGTCGAGATTGCGATAACAATCAACTAAAGAGCTCGATAGATAGCCTAGCTGTTGGGAGGTTTCGAGCAACTGTCGAGCTATCTGTCCGTAGGTGTCGAGCTATCTGTCCAGCTTTATTGAACACCTTTTCTTCACTTGTTTCTTGGTCCAATTTTTATGGCTTTAATACTACACTTGAACAATATGTTTCTTGAAGTATTAAACACATTTTAGATCTACCCAATTACATCAAAGAATGATATATGTTCTTAATAAGTGAAACACATATGTTTTAACAATTCAATACTTTCATACTAACTTTTCATTCTTTGACATAACTGCTATGTCTTGTCATAAATTTAATTAGGGTCATATTAGTGAGCGTCCTTAGGACAATTGTTAATAAGCCACTTTAAGAAAATTTTTATACAACTTTTATGGAAAAATGAAAAAGTTGTCAAAATATTAATTGTTTTTTTTTTCCATAAAAATTTTCCTAAAATAGTTTACTAACATAAGCCTTAGGGAATTCGTTAACTTTTCCAATTTAAATTATAAGAACTCATTATTATTTGAGAGTAAGAAACATTACTTCTAAAGTACCAACAAATTATAGGTCATAGTTGACTTTTGAGTACTAGAGATCATTCTTGTATGAGTAACAAGTGATACTACAAATTTTTCTATATAAATCTTATAACTTGATATGAAAGTTTTTACATACAGAATAATTAATTACAAAATTCATATATTATGTTATTTGCGATATCAAGTTCATTCATTTTAATTACAGTTTTTAAATATTTTATTGTAAAATTGATTAGAAAAATGCTAAAGGTACTACAATTTTTTTTTAAATACTTATATACTAATGTGGCAATAATGTGATTGCCTGCTTGGTTTTCTTTCAACAACATCATAAATAGATGCCGGGATGTGAGCTTGTTAGTTTTATATTGTAAAATTTTTAGTATTCCCAAAAGTAATTGGTAATATATATTAGCCTCAATACTAAGCTTCATCGTGAAATTTAAATGCCAAAAAATTTTTCTATGGTTGTGAAAGCTCGAAAATGTGTTGAAAACACACGAGCGGTTTAGACCCCCAAAATCAAATAACGGCTTGGTTGATTTTACACTAACTTACTAACAAGTGCGGAATAGTGTAAACACAAGCGTATAAATAAAACAACTACTCTAATTCATAATTTAAAGCAACTCAGCAGTAAAAATGAAATGAACAAGAGTAGGGAAGAAGGATGCAAACACAAATAACACCGAGACGTGTTATCGAAGAGGAAACCGAAGAATTCGGCGAAAAACCTCTCCGCCGCCCTCCAAGCGGAAATCGATCCACTAGACAATCAGTTGGGATACATGGATTAGCAAAAGACCCTCCAAGCCTAGTCTACCCGATGTACCTAAGCCCTCCAAGCTCCTACTCCAACAAGGCTTCTCGGAACCGTGTCTTGTCCTAGTTTTCCGGATCCCGCAACAAGCTCCATGTTGCATCTGCCATTAAAGGCTTCTTCCAATGCTTCCCAGCAGCACCAAAAACGTCACTCAGCACTCTCAAAGGTGTGTCAAGTGTTTGGGCTATCAACCTCTCAAATATATGGACAATGGAGAGGGAAGGGTTGAGGAGATACCACAAGCAAAATGTTTAGAGAAGGTGGGGAAGACAATCTCTAATTACCAATGTGTTTGGCTAGGGTTTTCTCTCTGAAGCATTCCTCAACAAATGTGGGTAATGATGGTATATATAGGAGGGGTGCAAAAGGTGTGACTCAAAGAATACAGGCTGGCAGAACAGCTAGTCTCGCGGGTGTCTCGCGGGAAGGCCTTACCCGCGAGATACTCGCGAGACACAGTTGTCTCCACCTGGCATGACTCTTCGCATTCCATCATGTGCCTGGCACATGTCTCACTTCGCGGGAAGCTTGGTCGCGACATACCCGCGAGATACCCGCGAGAATTCTTCTCTTCTTCAAATGCTTGAGTCTTCAACACTCTTTCTCTCACACACCCCTTACATCAAGTCCCACAACAAATACAGGGTTTTAAACGATTGAACAAAATTACAATCAAATTTGGCACGGAATACAAGCCAACAAAACATAGTTGTAAATTACAACTTTACAGGTTGCAATAAAATCTCACAACAATTTCACAACAAATGAGACATCAACCTACTGTAGATTAAAATAAAATGAAACAAATAAAAATGGATCATTTTGGGACCTACCCAATTTCAAAGCAATGGTGTTGTTAAAATGTTATGAGATTTTGCTATATCCTTAGACTTATGCAGGGTGATACCTTGTGATGATGAAAATGACAGTTCGAAGCTCATATTTAATGAAATAACATTTTCTGTAAGTGAAGATAGCCACTTGAGGCAAAAATAATTTTCAAGTTCTAACTTGTATAGTGTATCAATTTGCAGTAGAAGATAACCACATGAGACAACCATAATTATCGAGATCTAACTTTGTTTTATTTTATTATTTGATATATGTCGTTTTACATGCCTAGCAATTATAGGTGCAATGAAAAACATATTTTTGAATAGGACTTGCTTGAATACAAAGTGCACTACTTCCCCGACTTACACCGTGTTGCTACACACTTGGTATCACACAAGAACGGATTGCAGTCGGGACTGGAATTTCCAATGTCCACAAAGCATATTTTATAATTATTTGGATTGTTGGATACACTCTTCGATTTGCAGTCAGCATCAGATCGATCAAATTCTTCAGAGCATAGCTTGCCATCCACCATGGACAACAGTTCACATACTAGGTTACGACAAGAAATAGAGAAGTATTAATATTAATAGATGCCATTGATATATAAACGGATAAATTTATAACTTGATATAAAAACGGTTCCTTAAATCATGCTTGGGACGTGATATAATTATTATTAATTATTGAACAATCAAGTGTTGATTCTTATCAAAACCCATTATGTTTTATATAAATTATTGTAAATTTTATTTTTTATTTTTGGAAAACTAAGTGAAAACCAAATGATACTTGATGTGCAGATCAAGATAAATAGAGTATAGAAGAGAATTGTACCCGCAGCAAAGGCAAGAAGGGTGAGAACACAAATAAGCTGGCAAGTGCTTGCCCATCTTCAGAAGATTTCAAATTAATGTGTTTTTTTTTTTTTTTTTTTTTTTTTTTTTTTTTTTTTGGGGTGTGTTCAGAGTGATTGCTATGCATTGATATTTAAAGAATGAAAAAATTAGGGTGGAATTTGTGATCCACTAGTCAATACCAAGAATTATTTGGGGGAGTAAATTTGCCTTTCCTATTTCAAAAAATGGAAATGGAATAATAATAACTAAAATAATAAATGGCTTAATTAAAAGTTAAAACAATTTGTTGGAACATTTTTAATAGTATTTAAGTAAAATGAGTAAATATGTATGGGGGAGTAAATTTGCCTTTCCGGTTTCAAAAAATGGAAATGGTATAATAACTACAGTAATGAATGACTTAATTAAAAGTTAAAACAATGTGTCGGAACATTTTAATATTATTTAATTAAAATGAGTAAATATGTATGGATGAGTAAATTTACCTTTGTTGTTTCAAAAAATGGAAATGGAATAATAACTATGGTAATAAATGACGTAATTAAAAGTTAAAATAATGTGTTGGAGTGTTTTAATATTATTTAATTAAAATGAGTAAATATGATAATATATATAATTATAATGATGTGGGAGTTAGGCCCCGTTCGTTTGGAGTGAAAATAGGGAGGATGGAAAATAAAGAGAGGAAAATAGTTGTTTTCCACTGTTCGTTTGAGGAAGGAAAATAGGAAGGATGGAAAACTGGAGAAAAAGTTTTCTCTCCGGGCCCACATTTTTTTTCCTCCCAAATTGGGAGGAAAACTTGGGGGAGAAAAGTGCTAGTGTAGCACTTTTCCACAAATGCCCTTCCTAGGTTCTCTTCTCTCTCTCTTTTTTTTTTTTTTTTTTTTTTTTTCACCGTGATGTTTTGTGTGTTTTTTTTTTTCCTTTTTTTTTTCCAACCTGACGTGCTCTTTTTTTTTTTTACTTTTTTTATTTCAAGGTGACGTGCTCTTTTTTTCTCAACGTGACATGCTTTTCTTTTCTTTTTTTCAACGTGATGTTCTCTTCTTCTTCTTTTTTTTGGTTTTTTTTTTCTTATGACATTAATTTTTACATTATAATAATAAAAATATAAATATAAATTTATATATATGATGTTGTAAATTTTATATTATTTAATAGGTACAAATAAATCTATTTCTTACATAATATATAATAAGGGTATAATAGTCAATTTATATAAATTACATTTTCCATCCTTCCCTTTTTCTCTCCAACCAAACAAAAGAGTTTTCCATCCTCCCACTTTTCCACCCCTTCAACCGAACACACAAGAAGGAAAACTAAATATTTTCCATCCTTCCATTTTTCCATCCTCCCACAATTTTCCATCTTCCCATTTTTCCACTCCTCCAACCGAACGGACCCTTAATATGGAAGATAAAGAGTTAATGGAATGTGGGTTGGGCTTGTGTCCAGTGGTCAGTTCCACTGGACACGTTGAGATGCGAACATGTGTTCAGTTTTGGACACGTGTCTGTATCCTAGTGTATTCAGTGGAATTGGCCACTGGACAGAAGCCTCTCTCATGGAATGTTTAATCCTACATTAAAAAAAGAGAGTTTTTATTTATTTTTAAATTGTAGTGATTAATGTTCTGATATTTATTGGAGCAAATATTGGTCTAGATACATTCAGAATTAATTTCCTTATTCATTGGTGAGTAAATACCATTTTTATGATGGAAAATAAAGAGTCATTCACCCACTTAATGGATTAGCTGTTGGGCCTATTTATTCTTTAGAAACTTCTTATCTGATCCATTTAATTTTGTAACTCCAACACATCGGATTTATGTCCTACAATTAATCTTGTAATACCTTCTACATCAAGATTATTGATCTAATTAATCAGATTAATTTGGATAATAATTTCGTGAGGCCCATTGAGCCTGTAATTAGTTTCACTTATATCCAATACAAGTTACAGTGTTACATAAAAAAAAATCAAGCAATTACAAGCATTCTTATACACTAAAAAAATAGAGAGGTACTAGGCAAGGAAGGGTGTTCTTTCTGGTGGAGTTTTAAGCTTGAACAATTTGTGCATAGGTTGTTCTAGCCATATGACATTTGTTGTGCTATTGTATTCTGGAGGAGACAAGTTAGAGAAGGTCTACATCGGTTACAAAGTTTAGCCAACTAAGGGCTTGAATCTCCTTAAAGAGAGTGAGTGCCGCGCCTCAGTTCAAATAGTGTTGTGTATTTTTATCTTCAAATTAATAATATTCAGAAATATTATTTAGTTTCCCTTTGTGTTATTTCAATTATTATTGTATTTGCACTAACACAATGTGTTGTTCTGTGTAAATCCAGCTTTAACTAGTTAGAGGATTTGAAAAATTAGTCAATACTTACAAGGTTAACAGGATCGAGGGGATCGATGAGAGGGTTCAGAGATCAGATCATAGGATCAGTACGAGAATCGTAAGATTCTACTTTCCTATTAAAAAAATAAAACTAAAAATACCAATAATTATAATTCATAATATATATTAAAGAAACATTGAAAAAAAGTAATTTTGATACAAATTAGTGAAATTACAAATAAAGTACCAAATTAAAAATCACTATAAGAGAAAAACCTTATTGCAACAAAATTTTTTGTTGTAATTAACTTCAAATTGTTGCAATAAACTTCTATTGCAACGAGAATTTTTTTGTTGCCCACTGTTGTGATAAGGTTTGTGGCAATAGACTATTACAACAAAAATTTGTTGCAATAGAGTTTTGTTGCAATAAAGTATTTTTATTATTATTAAAAATAATTTATTACAACAAAAAATATTGTTGCTACAATTTGTTGAAACATAATTTTTGTTGTGATAGGTTATCGTAATAGTACGATTGATCATTATAAACAACATTATCGTCATAGTTAGCAGCCACATGACCCGCATCATCCATTAGATAATCATCAAAATCTCTTAATATTGCATTTTTTTGGGGGGGGGGGGGGGGGGGGTTGTTGCAATAAACTTCTATTGCAACGAAATATTTTTTTCTCTTGTGGTTAGGAGAGATCTATTCACAAGATTTCTTATTCCAGTTTTTGCATCAAAACCACAATATTCTAATATTTCTAATACACGATCTTTCATCTCTCCTCTAAAGAAACATGCAATATCCAAGAGTATCACCTTCGACCTTTCCTCTAGGCCATCATAACTTACTTTAAGTATATAAAAAATTTCACTTTTAGGAATTTTTTGAAAACCATCCAATGCCCTTTTCCATTCATCCATTGTTGTTCCAACAAAAAAAGGAGCCCAAAACAACTAGAGCTAAGGGAAGGCCTTTAGCATAGTAGACAACATCCTTAGAGAGTTGCATATAACGTTCTTTGGGTTGCTCATTTTTGAAGGCATTCAAGCAAAAAAGTTTTAAGGCATCATCAGGGTTTAGTACATTATGCTTATATATTTTATGCACTCCATGTTGGACCAACAAATGTTCATCTCTTGTTGTAATGATGATCCAGCTCCCCAATCCAAAACAGCAATGCTCTTTAGCCAAAATTTTTAATTGCTCCACTTTATTAACATCATCTAATACAAGTAGAACTTTATTTATTTATTTTTTATCATACAAACTAGTTTTGATCATCTTAACTCCATCATAAACATCGCATATAACAAATTTTCTCTCCTTCAAAATTTAAGAGAGTAGATGCTTTTGTAATTTAGGCAAACCAATGTTTTCTGAAGATTCCCTAACATTTGCAATAAAGCAAGCACCTTCAAAATGACTAGAGAACCTGTTATAAACAGTTCTACTAAGAGTTGTTTTTCCCAATCCCCCCATACCACAAATTCCTATTATGAAAACATTTTTCCCAAAGCTTAAGTATGAGGGGATCAATTTATCAACTGAAACCTCTATTCCTACCAAGCCTTTATCACTGCTTGAGGACCTTAAACTCATTTTGTTTTTTGTGATATCACTTCCACAATGTGTTGAATAAATTTTGACTCGTAGTTGTGGAGAAGTAAGAAAAATTATTAGGTGATGGTCAAAACTAATCATAAACCCCCAGGGGAGGAAGAAAAATATTATGCAATAATACTCCTTTGGCAAGCAAATACGAATTCATTAGTAGAAGCAACATGGATAGAACTACACATAAGAATTGTATGATTTTATATCAGAAATACTTGTTATAAGGATGGGTTAGGAAAAATAGTTTGTGTTACATTGTGTTGAAACAAATCCATCAAATTCTGCTCATATCATATTGGCAATTATCATTCATCCCAAGAAATGCAAACCTAAAAGTAGCAAAAGAGGGAGAGATGCAAGGGATTCTAGTTGCTACAAAAATATCAGGAGGGTAAAGCAAGTGAATACCATTGCTTAGCTTAGCAAGATATTTACTAGACATGGCAATACGGGTCAGAATTTTTTGACTCGACCCGAAAAATACCTGACCCGAACTTGATTTTTTTGATTTGAAGCAAAAATGGGTTGACCCGTGACTCGACCAGACCCGGATAACCAGTGACCTGACCTGTTAAAAAAAATTAGCTAATTTTTTTTTTAATTACGTCCTGATACTATGTGCATAAAGCACAAAGTACCAAAACTAGTAATAATATATTCAATGTTTATCACAACCAAGAGCTTTAGTGCTACTGTGCTTGACAGTAACAAGACATCACAACACTATTGTCACAGTGTCACTACACTAGGGCCAAGGCCGTCACAACCATTAAAAAAAAAAAAAAAAAATTTCTCATTCAATGCTTGCTTGCTAGCTGTAGTCCACCACTCGGTTCACTCCATTGTCCAAAGTGGCAAAGCCAAAGCACAAAATGTCAAAATGCACAATACAATCAATTATACTTTATACAAACAAACCTGAAAGTGAAAAGTGAAACCTTAAAGTTGAGTTCCTCACTTCCTCTACTTCTCTTGTGCCTCCAAACCAGAGTCTGACCTCTACCCTTCTTCAGTCTTCACACATTCAGCATTCCACACTTTTTAGTTTCACACAAAGCCTTTAATTTTTAGTAGTATTTTTTTCCGGAGTTAGTTGGAGCAGTTGAAGTCTTGTAGAGTTCAACTATTTTTAGCTTTTATTGGTGGCCATACTTTCTATTGAGTCCGGCCTTTGCCCTTCTTCAGTCTTCACACATTCAGCATTCCACACTTTTTTAGTTTCACAAAAAGCAGTCAAAGTTTGCACCTCTACCCTTCTACATTGCTCTGCTTTCTCACTTCTCTCAGTTCTCTGTCTCTCGCCACCCACAAGCCACACGGCCCAAACAGCTGCTAACCCATTTAAGAGGAGCACAACCACAAATCATCAACTATGGTGAAGGTAAGTTAAATCATTTTCATCATTCTCTTAAATCCCTAAATGTTTTTAGTTTTTGGATTGATTTTTTAATTTTATGAATTTATGATTTAGCAATAATAATATAGTATACTGCTCTGCCTTTGCTAACATTATATTTAATTGTTTGTGTGTTTGATTGTTGAATGTCTGTGTCATTTGGATGAATGTGTCATCAAACACAGTATACTCCTTTGCTCCTTTGCCTCTACTCTACCTCTGTGTCATTTGGATGAATGTATTACGTAGTTATGTTCACAGTTTCTTTAGACATTTTAAATAGACTAGAATTTTAATTATATATTTTGCTTTGATAATTAGAGTACAGCGGCTTCTCTGGTTGTAAATTTGGAAAGTGATGATGATGCTATAATTAAGGATACCTCTACTGGTCCTTCACCATCTTCAAGAGTTAATTCAAAATCAAAGTTTAAGACAACAAAAAGAGTTTCAAGGAAAAAAAAAAAAGGAAAAACAACACACTTCTTCAGTTTGGACTGAATTTGTGAAATTGCCTATTGATGAAAAAGGGTTAAGTAAGGCTACTTGTCAATGGTGTGGGAAAATGTTTTTGGCGAATAGTCATCATGGAACATCAAACTTGCATCGCCATCTTCACAAATGCTTAAAACGAAATGAAGTAGAAGAAGATGGTGAAGAAGAGGGTATGGTGTTACAAAATAAGATAACTCAAGAAGAGTTTCGTGAGATGTTAGCGGAGGCTATTATCAAACATAATTTACCATTTAGCTTTGTTGAGTATGAGGGTATTAGAAAAGTTTTCAGTTATCTAAATTCAGATGTTAAACATATTTTTAGGAATACTTCAAAAGTTGATGTTCTAAAACTTTACAAGAAAGAGAAGGATGACGTTAAAAATAAGTTGAAATCAATTCCTGGTAGAATATGTTTGACTTCGGATTTATGGACCTCTGTTACAAGTGAGGGATATATTTGTCTTACGGCGCATTATGTGGATGAGAATTGGGAATTGAAAAACATTATCTTGAATTTTTGTCATATGCCACCTCCACACATGGGAACTTTTTTATCGGAGAAAATTTTAAGTTTCTTGGAAGAATGGTGTATTGAGAAGAAAATATTTTCCATTACTTTAGATAATGCATCTAATAATGATAATTGCCAAGATTTCATAAAGAAAAAGCTTAATGAGGGGGGTTTATTGTTATGTGATGGTATCTTTTTCCATGTGCGTTGTAGTGCTCATATATTGAATCTTATTGTTCAAGAAGGATTGAAAGTAATAGATGACTCGGTGATTAAGATCCGAGAAACTATGAAGTATCTTAAAGGATCAGAAAGTAGAATGTGCAGATTTGATGAATGTGCCAAAATAGTTTGTATGAAGAGAACAAAGGGTTTACGTTTAGATGTGTACAAGATGGAATGCAACATATGACATGATTGACAATGCTATGAGATATCGTTCTGTGTTGAACCGTTTAGCAGAGGAAGATGCTAATTTCAAGCATTGTCCATCAATGGATGAATGGAATAGAGTTGAAAGGATAACTCGATTTTTGAAACCTTTTAATAACATTACAACTCTATTTTCTGGAACTGATTACCCTACAGCAAATCTATATTTTCAAGGAGTGTCTCGAATTGAATTGCTCTTACTTGAAGAAATGGAGAGCCAAGATTCATTTATCTGTAATATGGCAGAATAGATGAAAATTAAATTTGACAAATATTGGGATTGTTATAGTGTAGTGCTAACTTGTGCCATTATTCTTGATCCAAGGTATAAGTTGGATTAGTGGACTATATTTTCAAGAAAATAGAGCCAATTGAGCACATTGCTAAAATGAAGATGGAGAGCATTGAGACTACATTGTATAAGCTTTTTTCAGAATATGAATGCCCCAAGCCTATGGCCACTACAAATGTTTCATCTTGTGTTGGGAGTTCTAGTCATACTAGCTGTGCTGTGGATGATCTTGATGATGATGAAGATAAGGAAGATGATGTAAGTGAATTGCATTTTGTTTGGTATATGTTGTGCTATTTTTTTTAATAATAAAGATTGTAATATTGTGTGGTATTATTTTTCATTGCAATTTTCTTTAATGATTAGGAATTTGCTCATTATGAAAGTGGTCGTGGTACCAAAACAAAAAAATCTCAGTTGGACTTGTATTTAGAAGAGCCTAGACTTGACAAAAAGCGAAATTCAAAGTTGGAAGTTCTCTTTTGGTGGAAAGAGCATTACAATCGGTTTCCAGAGCTCTCTTTAATGGCATGGGATCTCATGAGAATTCTGATAACCACTGTTGCTTCTGAATCAAGTTTTAGCACTGGGAAAAAAATTCTTACTCCGTATCGATCACATCTTTTACTTGAGAATGTGGAAGTTACGTTATGTACTAAAAGTTGGCTATATGGATTTGAAGGTAATTTAATTTTTTTATAGTCATAATTATATAATTTTAATTCTTTATTGATTTGCTTTTATGATACATTAAGTTATATTAAAATATTGTATTGTAGATAAAGATGCTGACAAAATTGGCCAACTTGAGCTACAATTTGCAAGTATGAATATTTGCAGTGCTGAATCTGCTACCAACGTTGAGTATATTGAGATTGAGGTGTAATTTTTATAAAATATTTACTTATTCTTCTTTACTTAATATGTTATGTTTATTTTTAAATCCTTTTTTTTTTCTAGTTTATCTTTCTAAGTAATCTAATTTTACTATTATTTTAAATGCAACAGGAACATGTGCACTTAAGAAGACCAATAACTTGCTATTTTGCGGGCTTACTTGTTTTGTTTGTTTTAAGATCTATCTCTTTTTGAAGTTGTAAACTTGTAATTATATGCATTTTGACAGTGAACTATTAACATTGAAGACTTTTTCCATTATGAATTTATGACTATAAATAATTTTTGTCATGCTCAAAAGTCAAAACTGTTAAAATTTGAAGGATATTAACAAGTGGCATTAAGTACTATTTATTTGCTTAACTGATTTTATTCATTTTCTCTAAACAGGTTGTCATTGATTTGGTTTTGTAATTGAAAAAAAAAAAAAAAAAAAAAAACTTTGAAAAATACGGGTCAACCTGACCCGACCTGCAACCTGATTGACCCAACTCGAACCCGACCTGACCTGCCCATTTTGCCACGTCTAATATTTACACGTTGAGTTTGAAATCTATTTTAACTAGAGCTGCAGCGACTGACCAAATATTAGGCCTCTCATTTCTAGATTGATGGCTGAGAGAAAATTCATTAAAATATTTTGAGTTGAACATGCTAATATAAAAGTTCATGAGTTTTTGAGGGAATAAAATTCTGTCTCCACCAGTTGGTATATCATTTGCCACAGTTTTTTTTTTTTTTTTTTTTCATTTTAAAATTCTGTTTATTTAGAAAAAAAGAAAAATGATATTTGTCAAGTTGTGATTGGTAAAGCTTAAATTGGAACACACAAAATGCATTAGACGATTTTATATCTATATGTTTATTTATAATTTATAGCTTTTAAAAAGATCAATGATATTGTTAAGGGGAACCAAATATAATTTTATTGAGTGAAATTGCTAAAATTAAAAAAAAAAAAAAAAAAAAAAAAAAAAAAAAAAAAAGCTAAAATTTGTAGCTATATTATATATATAATCTTGTCTTAGTCTTATGACATTACTCATTAGTCATCGTACCCACACACAGGTTCTTTTCTCTTCCACTCACATCTCTTACATTCTCCAATTTCAAACAGAATAGGGGACTTGGCGGGTTCTGTTGGTTGTTGATAATGAAAGCTTATTAAAGAGCTTGAATGTGGTACCTGTAGGCTGAACACGTACACATGAGGTTTCGTGTAGCTAGCCTCAAAGCCATAGCACTCATGAAATTCTCATTTTGGCAAACTACATAGAGTCCAAATCTTCTATCCCACTTTTCCTATCCCATTCTATGCTCCACAAATAAAAAATTGCCAAGTGTCCACCTACTTAATCAAATACTAATTTTCTACTTCTTTTAATTCAGTTTCCTAAAATAAATAAAATAAAAACCAACACAGCCCCACTAGCCACCACCACCAACTAGCACCGGTGCCATTGACGAATATCCACTACCAGTTATGTTTGTGTTCTGATATCATACAATTTTTAAAATATGTTGGATGTACGTTCAACCAAAGTTTTCTCAAGCTGACAATGTTTGTTTTATTATGAAATTCTTCTTAAAATCAAACCAAATGGACCAATGCTTACTCCCATATCATGAAACAGTCCTCTTCTATTTCAACAGCATATGTAGGATCCTAAATTTCTAAGACAATAATATCAAAGTATATACCCAACACAATTTAAGTGAAATACCAAAAAAAATCACAGCCACAAAGAGCCTTGATATTAGTTTTTTTGTTTTCTAATATGTTTTATCAATCTACCAAATCCAAAATAGACCATAGGTTGGTGGATTCGATGAATAGATGCTAGTTGATGAAAGGACAACGCGATTTCTCTATTCATGTACTTAGTCATGGATTTGAAAATAACGAGGAGTTGGTTGATGGCCATTATAGTGGCACCGGCTCTAGTTGGTGGTGCTAGACTAGTGGCAGTGACTGGTGTGATGTTTTGGTTTTTGATTTATTTATTTTAGGAAATTGAAATAAGAGAAGGCAAAAAATTAGCATTTAATTAAGTAGGTGGACACTTGGAAATTTTTCATTTGTGGAGCATGGAGTGAGATAAGAAAAATAGAACAAAAGATTTGGACTCAATTGGATATGTCATTTGGAGCAGCTGAATGAAACGTCTTTCTTTTCTTGATGGGTTAATTGCACTCTTCCCTCAAATTATGGGTTCAGTTGGAATTTTCTTGTCTCTTTTTAAGTACAAAATTGAGCACTGAATCCATGATGCATGGGTAGTAGGCAAATTGCCCCAAAAGAATTGCTAAATTTAAATAATAATAAAAAAAATTTAACACGAAAAATTATAAATTTTTTCAAGATAAAACTTGAGTACAATAAATGAAATTGTAATTTTTTTGTTTTTTGAAAATAAAATAGAAATATAGTTGTATTGAATTTCCTTATCCTTGAAAAAGATAAGTATTAGGATTTAATAGTCAATACAACCTGGTATTTGAATTTAATTGAAAATTTTAATATACTTCATTTAAAATACTGTATTTAAGTTCAACCAAAAATATATTAAATGAAAAAATAATTGCATTTTCATAATTCTACAGATATTTCCGAGCAACGGTGAACAAATTATTAGTATGAATCACAACCATCCCAATTTGGCCTAATAAACCCAATAGCTATACAATAAAAATTTAACAACATTAATCAATTGTATATTTTTGGGGACATTACAACTGACCCCATAATTTGGGGAGGATAAGTGCCATTAATCCTTTTTTCAATTCTCAAGTTTGTTGGTGAACAAAGAAGTGTGAAGAAACAACCAACTCCATTTGGCCTATAAAATCCAATAGCTATACAATAAAAATGTAACCATTATTCTAACATTTTCTCATCTCTTACAATCATTCTCTAAAAGAAATAATGGTAGTAAGCTTAAAGAATTGCTGCACAGTAAAGCCAGCAGAGCCAACATGGAATGGCCCCCAACCCTTATCAGAATTAGATCAAGTTGGTGCCACAACTCATGTTTCCACAATCTATTTCTACCGTCCAACACAAAACTGGCTTTCACCACCAGACACCATTACCAATACTCTTAAAGAGTCATTAAGCAAAGCATTGGTGCCTTTCTATCCAATAGCTGGTCGTTTGCGTTGGATAGGCAAAGGCCGTCTTCAAATTAATTGCAATGCTGAAGGGGTTCAATTCTTTGAAGCTGAATCTGAGTCGAAATTAGAAGATTTTGGTGATTTCTCTCCCTCTCCAGAGTATGAGTACTTAATCCCAAGTGTAGATTATAGTGTCCCAATTCATGAAATGCCATTATTATTGGTGCAACTCACTAAGTTCAAGTGCGGAGGCATTAGTCTTAGCCTATTGGTATCACATGCTGTGGTTGATGGACCAAGTGCACTACACTTCTTTTCAGAGTGGACTAGGATTGCTCGAGGTGAGCCATTAGGGACATCACCATTTCATGATCGAAGGGTTTTAAGAGCTGGGGATCCCCCAAGAGCTAGTCCATGCATTGACCACGAGGGGTTTTTTCAACCACCACTCTTGCTTGGGAAATTGGATAGTCTAGAAGAGCGAAAGAAGAAGACTACGGTGGCCATGTTAAAGCTTACAAAAACCCAAGTTGAAAAGCTAAAGAAGATGGCAAATGAGGATCAGAGTAGCGATTTAGAGCGTGGTTACACACGGTATGAGACTTTGGCGGGACACATTTGGAGATGTGCATGCAAAGCTCGTAAACACGGAAATGAACAACCTACGGCACTAGGTGTTTGTGTTGACTCAAGAAGGCGCATGAGTACACCATTGCCAATTGGGTACTTTGGCAATGCAACTTTGGATGTGATTGCTACGAGTCGTGCCGGGGATTTGATGTCCAAACCATTAAGCTATGCTTCCAGTAGGATAAGAGAGGCTATCAAGAAAGTGAATGATGAGTTTGTGAATTCGGGTATTGATTTTTTTAAGAATCAACCGGACTTGACACCGTTTCAAGACATTCATTCCGTGGGGAGCACCCAAGGTCCTTTCTATGGAAATCCAAATCTTGGGGTTGTGAGCTGGTTGACCATACCAATCTATGGCCTTGATTTTGGATGGGGGAAGGAGATTTATATGGGGCCAGGAGCACATGATTTTGATGGAGACTCGCTTGTCCTTCCGAGTCATGATGGAGATGGATCATTGATTGTGGCTTTGTGTCTGCAAGTGGCTCATATGGATGATTTTAAGAAGCACTTCTATGAAGATATTTAGTGGGAAAATGAAAAGGAAAGAAAGAATATCTATTATGGAATGGTCATGAATTTGAATAAAAACAAGGAGTAGCAAGAAAAAAAAGAATTAAGTAGTAAGAAAGTGCTTAGCTTTTTAAGTCTATATGTTGTTGATGTTCAGTAAGAAATTAATTTCATGCTTGAATAAACAAATAATTGATTTCCAATTAAGTATTTCATGGCATATAGTTGAGTCATCTTATAAATTAAATTCAATTACATAGTTGGATCATATTTAATAATCTATGTAAAAGAAAACAAATGTTAGTATTTAATAATCAAAGCAACAAATTAAGTGTTTGAATTTAATTGAAAAACTTAATATTTTTAATCTAAGTTATTGCACCTAATTTTTTTTTTTTTTTAAATTTGTCTAAATTTGAACATTGAATGAAATTTCTATTAAACTGTCACAACAAAAAATGAACTATAAACAATATAAAATTAAAAAAAAAAAATCATTAAATTTTCCCATTTTTTAATTATAATTCAACCAGTTTTTTAGAGCCTTTTCTTTTAAAAAAATTATTTTAAGGGTGAGCCCATAAACATAGTGAATCATTTTACATTTGTAATATTGATATTATAATCTTTCTCAAAAAAAAAAAAAAATATTGATATTATAAGCATTTGTCAATCTAGTCTTCATACGCCAATTTTGATCTCTATATATCTAACTCCACCGATTTGAAATGTCAGATCACCAAAAGCATAATAATGGATGTCGAATATAACGGCCTCCTTCAGTAAAAATACTCATTAATCCTCTTATGCACGCTCACATCAAGGGCATGAGGGGAGAAGGGCATGGCTTTTCGAATTTCTCCCCCTCCACGGCTCCACCAATATATAGCTTCTTAAAACCTTTTTTTTTTTTTTTTTTTTAATAGAGTGTAAATTTAAATTAATAGCCCCTTCATACTTAAGAAAAAAAAATAATATCTCATTTTATTTCTCTTAGTATTAAAACTTTGTTTTGTCATATATAACTTATTAACAATAGATGCATTTAAAGCATATATTTCAGTATCTTTCTATCAAAATCTTTTCTTTTCATTTTTTTTTTCCTAAAAACAAACTCTTTTTCATTTTATATTTAGAGAGCTAGGCTAGGGATACAAATGCATTGAGGTTTTTTTTTTTTTTTTTTTTTCCCTTAAATAAAAGAAAAGTATAACCTGGTTTATTTTGTATCTTATAAAATGAAAAAGATTTTGAGAGGGCATGGACTCATTTGTTACCTTTGCATCCCTCACTATGTTGCATTTATATCCAAAAATAAAAATAAAAAGAAATATTTTCACTTAGTATTGCTATTATTATTATTATTATTATTATTATTATTATTATTATATATTTTATACAAGATAGAATTTCTACTTTAGCCTAATCTAAGTGTATATGTGTATGAAACTCCCTCCTAGAGACTTGAACCTCAGCTCTTGTCCCCCACACCCCCACAGACACTTATACTTGTGCAGTGACCACCGTATCAAGGGTGCGCGAGGGTTTATATTTCTTATCTTATATTGTGCATATTAAGGCATATAAAAGAACATTCATTATTTAATTTATTTAATATTAATTGATTTAAAATTCATATTTTGCTTTCTAACATTATTATTATTTTTTTGATGGGATTATTATTATTATTATTATTATTATTATAAACTAATGTGTATTATTTAATTTTTTTTAACAAAAAATCATGAGTTAATACATTTCAAGAATATTATTTGTGATTGGCTTCAAATATATATATATATATATATTTATTTGTGATTAATATTAGGTTATCAAAAGAGTTGAGACGAGTATTAAAGGTTCACATTTGTTCATTTAGTTTTAATTCGTATGGGCCGGAGCCAAATTTGTGCTTGTAAAGTCTGTGTTTTTGGGTTGGCAACCATGAACAAATTGTATCCTTTAGAACTTAGTTTTTGTCTAGTGTTTAGTCTAGAAATATTCAGAAACAAGACAAATGAAGTTCTGCACAATTAAAGGCTCAAGGAAGAAAGAAAAGATAAGTTCAGAAGCAGTTTTGCTTATCTTGACCGATTGAGATGCACATCTCGACTAATCAAGATTCGTGCAAAACTGAAATCTCACTTTCTTTCTTAGTCATTGGATCTAGGGTTTGATGGATCTTAAGGATATTTAAATGAAAACCCTAGAGCACATTTTGCATAGTTCAAGAGGGAGTGTTTTGTACCAAATCTAACGTTTTCCATACCCTTTTGAAGTTACAGCCAGAGACCTTATGCAAACAAAAGAGGAAAGCTGCTGTAATCAAACCAACCACAGTTGATCTAAACTTTTGAGTGGAGTTTCGAAGTCACAAACCGGAGAGTTTGTGTGCAATAGTTTCACAGTAGAAGAGTCTGTGGATTCGGAGCCACGTGTAGTCAGGCCAGTAAGTACTACATGAGGTAGTAGTAGATTTAGGGTTAAGTTTATTGTATAAACTGCAGTTTTATTAGTGAAATGTTGCCTTGAGGATTGATTAGGTTAAATCCTTCACAAGGTTTTTACTTTGAAACCACAATTTCAAAATTTTTTCTAAGTTATCATTCTTAGTGTTCATGTGGTTTGTGATTGTGTGTTGTTTGTTAATTCAATTCTAATTGCTTAATTAATCATTTTAATTAATTGGTTAGAAGTCTGTTTTGAATCTGACTCAACTGGGGTCTAAAACCCTAACAGTGCTTATTACGTATCAAACAAGATTACAAGTTTAAACTTAGTTTATTTTCTTGTCTAATAAGCTCAAACTTGTTCGCAAGCTACTACCTTTAACCCATATTGTTGGTCCTGTTTAGAAAATCAAACATTTTAAGTAAACATTATTTAATGGTTTGTCTTTTGGTTGAAAAAGTACAAGTTTCAAAAGTACAAGTTTTTGAAACCACCCCACTAATATAAACTCAAGAGACATAATGATATATATATATATATATATATATATATTTAAATAAAGTAAAAGGTATGTGAGAAAATTAACTTATTATCTTTTCAAAGAGGGCAACATTTTGGAACATTCCAAAATTATTCATTAACAAGAACTTGATACAAAGGGAATATTCGATTAACTTATTATTTTCCCATATTTAGTTAAACAGGACTAAAAATTTTCAACTCTTCACAAATTTATAATTTTTTTTACTATGAATAGATAGTTTATTTTATATTAAAAAAAAAAACTACAAATCATATATAGTTTAATATCATATGGACCAATTTTTAGACTTACACAATCCAAACTCAAGTCTATATAAATATATTTTTAGACAAGTTTACATATAAAAGGATAATATTATATAGATAAATTAAACCTCATGTTCAAAAGCTTAACCTCATGTCCATAAGCTTATTCAAAAATACATTATTATGTTTGATTTAACTTGTTTAATAGTTGAGAATAAACTTGTGCTTGAGTTTGGCTTGTCTGCTAAATAAGTGAATGTAAATAAGCATTTTTTCAAGTTGAGCTAGAATTTTTCATAAAGAACTTGATTCATTTATAACCCTCATTGTATAATTTAAAGGAAAATTACACATGACAAAAGCTCTTTTTGATTAGGAGGATGGAAAATGTTAACTAGGATAGAAAATTTTTTAGTTTTTCACTGTATTATATTTGGTTGAATGGAAAGAAAAATGGAACGACCGAAAATAAATATAAATTTCTTTGTTTGATTGAAAAGAAAAAAAATAAGATAATAGAAATTCTCTTACATACACGACACAATAACATAAATATACTTGTGTCCTACGTACGTGACAAATTGATGTGTCCTACTCAAACAATGTGTCACGACTAACCATAAGGTGGTGCAAAAACACTGAAGAAGTCATTTACGAATTTGGCAATCTTTTATGATTTGTTGGTCAAGGCATTAAGGAGCTGTGCATGAAGTCCAACTCAGTTGTTTACGTGTTTGTTGTGAATGCAAGTTCTTGATACGTTGAAGATACTCGAAATTCAAACCCTCTCTTCCAATTATAGATTAAAAAAAAAGAAAAAAAAATGCTCCTCAATATAGAAGCATGAGCCAACAACCATCCAGAAGACAAAAAATAAAAAAATAAAAAAGAAGAAGCAACAACCATCCCCATTTGGCCTATAAAATCCTATAGCTAGCCACACAAAAAAAAATTGTAGCCTTTTTAATTTTAACTTTTCTCATCTTTTGCAAGCAGTCTCTAAAAGAAATAATGGTGGTAAGTTCAAAGTGTTGCTTCACAGTAAAGCCAGCAGAGCCAACATGGAATGGCCCCCAACCCTTATCAGAATTGGATCAACTCAGCGTGACTCATGTCTCCACAATCTATTTCTACCGTCCAATACAAAACTGGCTTTCACCACCAGACACCATTACCAATACTCTTAAAGAGTCTCTAAGCAAAGCATTGGTGCCTTTCTCTTCAGAGTTTAAATCCCTCCTCTTCCAAATATAGAATTAAAAATATATAATATAATAAAATAAAATATAAAAAAAAAAAAAAAAAAAAAAAACCATCCCCATTTGGCACATAAAAACCTATATATGGCCGTGCAATAAAAAATGTAACCATTATTCTTAACTTTTCTCATAGTTTGCAAGCACTCCCTAAAGGTAAATTTGATGGTAAGCTTAAAGGTTTGCTACACAGTAAAGCCAGCAGAGCCAACATGGAGTACGTGCTTCAACCCTATTAGAATTGGATCACGTTGTCATCTAGAAAGCAAGGACACAAATAAGCACTACAAAAAAAAAGGGTCTTTAGCCGCGTTTAAAATATGAAGCTATAGACCCCAAAAACGCAGCTATAGGATAGAGCCGCATTTCCTATAGCCGTGTTTACAAACACAGTATAAACACCACAGCAATAGGCCTAAAAAGGTCAGACTTGAAGCCGTGTTTTTGACCCGGTAGGATATATTGGGGCCTATAGCTGCGTTTTTAAAAAACGCGGCTATAACCCGCTTTGAGCTGCGTTTAAAACGTGGCTATAGGTTTTTTTAAAAACAAAAAAAAAACAAAAAAAAAAAAAAAAATTCTGGGTTTTTTTTTCCCCAAAAAATTCAAAATTCAAATTTAATCACAAATCCAAAAAATTCAAAATAAAATACAAACCAAAAAATTCAAAATCAAACACAACATACTCACAATACAAACACACCCAAAAAATTCAAAATCAAACCCAAACCCAGAAAATTCAAAATCAAACACAACATATTCACAATACAAACAAACCCAAAAAATTTAAAATCAAACACAAACCCAAAAATTCAAAATCAAACACAACATGCTCCAAAATATAAGAACACAAACCCATTAAAATGTAATCACAATATCAACAACACAATAGCACAAATTCAAGTACAGATCCACAATAGCATTTCCTCCATTTTCTTACTAACTAAACATAAAATAACCAAAAAAAAAAAAAAAACTAGATCTATTGACAAATCAGTGTGCTTGAGATGAAGAAAAAAATGAAAGAAAGAAAGAAAAAAAAAAGTAGCAGCTCCAAAGAAACAAAGGAAAAAAAAAAAAAAGTTACCTAGTGAAGAAGGAAGAAAGAAAAAAGAAAAAAAGAAAAAGAAAAAAGAGTTATTCAGATGTGAAGAAGGAAGAAAGAAAAAGGAAAAAAAAAAGAAAAAAAAAAAGAGTTACCTAGATGTGAGGAAGGAAGAAAAAAAAAAGGGAAAGAAAGAAGAACCTTACGGAGGAGCACCAGATGTGAAGAATGAAGAGAGAAAAAAAGAAAGAAGGAGAAATAAGAAAAGAAGAAAGTGGGGGTAGGTGGGGATGTAGGTTGGAAAGGGGGGAGCACGTGGGAAGCTCCAGGAAATTTTTTATTTTGTTACATATAGCGGCGTTTTTGAAAACGCGGCTATAGGTAACGTCACAAAAGGGTGACCTAAGTTGCGTTTTCAAAAAACGCGGCTATAGGTCGGTGACATATTTATAAGCCTGGACCTATAGCCGTGTTTTTAAAAAACACGGCTATAGGTAACGTCACCAAAGGGTGGCTAAGCTGCATTTGAAAAACGCAGTTTTAGGTTATAGGATTGGACCTATAGCCACGTTTTTTGAAAACGTGGCTATAGGTAACCTTCAGCTGCGTTTTAAACGCGACTAAAGATTAGCTATAGTCGCGTTTTTAGAAAACGCAGCTATAAGTCCCCTTTAAAAAAATTATTCGACAGGACCTATAACCGTGTTTAAAAAATGCAGCTATAGGTTTACTATAGCCGCGTTTTTGAGAAACGTGGCTCAAACTCTAACCTGTAGCCGCGTTTTACAAAAACACGGCTAAAAAACGCGGCTTAAAACCACGTTTTTTGTAGTGCCGATATAGGTACATGTATGGATATGATATGACGATAAGCGAATTTCTGAAAAATTAGAATACGATTAGGGTAGGGATTCTTGACTTAATTAATTATTAAATTTTTATATATATATATATATATATATATGGTTAAGCATTTATTTTTCATATAATATTAAAAATATATCAATTTAATAGAAATACTGAATAATTTATTTAATTAAAATCAAAGAGTCTTTAATACATATATATAGAGAGAGAGAGAGAGAGAGAGAGAGAGAGAGAGAGAGAGAGAGAGAGAGAGAGAGAGAGAGAGAGAGAGAGAGATCTAAAATATTACCTCCTTAAATAATCTAAGCCCATGTGCTAATAATATTTAAGCCCATGTCCCAAGTATATTAAAGCCCATTATGTGAGTGACATTATGATATGTGAATTGAAAAAAAAAAAAAAAAATTTGAGTAAGAGAGGGGAAGTGTAAACAAAATGAAGAGATGTGTGGGTGAGAGAAGAGAGAAAGTGGTTAATAGCTGGCCACTTAGGCTCCGTTCGTTTGGAGTGAAAATAGGGAGGATGGAAAATAAAGAGAGAAAAATGGTTGTTTTTCACTGTTCATTTGAGGAAGGAAAATAGGAAGGATGGAAAACTGGAGAAAAAGTTTTCTCTCCGGGCCCACATTTTTTTTTTCCTCCCAAATTAGGAGGAAAACTTGGGGGAGAAAAGTGCTAGTGTAGCACTTTTCCACAAATACCCTTCCCAGGTTCTCTTCTCTCTTTCTCTTTTTTTTTTTTTTTTTTTTTTCACCGTGATATTCTGTGTGTTTTTTTTTTCCTTTTTTTTTCCAACCTGACGTGCTCTTTTTTTTCCTTTTTTTTATTTCAAGGTGACGTGCTCTTTTTTTCTCAACGTGACATGCTTTTATCTTTTTTTTTTTTTCTTTTTTTTTTCAACGTGATGTTCTCTTCTTCTTCTTCTTTTTGGTTTTTTTTTTCTTATGATATTAATTTTTTACATTATAATAATAAAAATATAAATTTAAATTTATATATATGATGTTGTAAATTTTATATTATTTAATGGGTACAAATAAATCTATTTCTTACATAATATGTAACAAGGGTATAATAGTCAATTTATATAAATTACATTTTTCATCCTTCCCTTTTTCTCTCCAACCAAACAAAAGAATTTTCCACCCTCTCACTTTTCCACCCCTTCAACCAAACACACAAGAGGGAAAACTAAATATTTTCCATCCTCCCATTTTTCCATCCTCCCACAATTTTCCATCTTCCCACTTTTCCACTCCTCCAACCGAACAGACCCTTAAAGTCAAATTGAAAAAGAAGAGGCAAACAACCGCACAACTCTAAAACAAAGGATAAATTAGCCACACAACTCTCAAAAAAAGGGCTAAGTTTTGAAAACAAAAAATGAGAGAGAAAGTTAAGAAAGAATGAAGAGACACACATCGTTAGAGAAACTAAACAAGCATGAGGAAGACAGAAGATGAAGAATGGGGCTGCAAGGTTATTGATTTTTTTCCCTTCTTTTTTTTTTTTTTTTTCTTTCTTTTTTCTGCATAGGCGTGTCCGATAATTTTTAAAAATAAAGAAAAAAAAGAAGAAGAAGAAGAAGAGGCTGGAACACGCATGTAGCCATGTCCCATGTGACCCCGTGTCCGGTACAGGCATAGCAGGAAAAATGTTGTGTCCATGCTTTCTAGGTTGTCACCATAACTCATGTTCCCACAATCTATTTCTACTGTCCAACACAAAGAACATAGTTGGTAAAAATCTCATACTTCATACTTGTTGGCAAGAACACATGTACTATTTAACTTACAAAATAATTATTAAATCGTCTCATGTATTGTGTGGGTCCACAATTAATAATAACTAGCCGCAAACCCACGCGATGCGTGGAAATATAAATATTATGTAATGATATATAATATATAAAAAGTAACAATTACTTCAAATATTGTTTATTTAAAAAAAAAAAGATTTCTACAAGTATTTTTTATTTATTTATCTTTTTATGTTTAGAAATATATCATTTTATTATTTTTTTTTTTATGCTTGATTAATATTTTTTTTAAGGTGAACCATATTCTTCTAACTTTTATTATAGTGTCTTATATTTGCTTAATATACAACTAAACTTTATAAGTTTCAAATTTATTATTCAAATTTCTCATCCCTTAAGGAATAAGGAAATTATCATAATAATCAAAACTCATTCCAAAATTACAATGTTATCTTAACCAAAATTAAAATGAAACTAAAGAAATAAATAATAGGCTTTATAATAATTTATTACTCAAGACAATTGGTAGGTATATTCAAATTCATGTTTCCAAAAAAACTAAGTATTAACCCAAACTAAAATTTAACCAAAGCTATAAAAGAGAAAGAGAAGACTTTCTGATGGGATATTAAAAAAAAAAAAAAAAACCATCAACCTTAATTAAAGTTATAAGAAAGAATAAAAATTCACTGAGAGAGAGAGAGAGAGAGAGAGAGAGAGAGAGAGAGAGAGAATACTCACAGTTATATGTGAGAAAAATATGGATTGAATGAGAAAATAATATCAAATTTATACAAAATAAAATGGATAAACAAAAAGTCAAAATATAGAAATTAAAAAAAAAAATGGAAGGAAGTATAATGGTAAAGTAGTGGGGAGAAAACAAGGCAAAAAGGAAAGGAAAATATTGGAAGAAATGTAATAGTAGGTGTGTGAACTAATAGGGAGAAGAAGAGTTTTTTTGTTTTTTGTTTTTGTTTTTGTTTTTTGTTTTTTTGTTGAAAATAGGGGGAAGAAAAGGTTAAATAGATAAAAGAAAATATAAAAAATAAATGAATGACGTGACTGCTGATGTGGATTAACAGGAGCGTAGCAACAATAAATACTACACTTCAACTTTTAGTAATATATAGATAGATGATGTATTGTCTATGGGCATGATCAACAACAATCATGTCTTAGTCCAAACTTTAAGGATTAGCTAATGCACACGCAAGAGAGGAGATTAATGATGGTTGGCCACATCTTCTTTTTGACCAACTTATTCTATCCAAAATCATATAATTTATTACCTCCTTAATTGACTATCTCTGTGTATAGTCTTTTTATTTATTATTATAATCTTTTTTTTAAGAGAGGATTAGGTTTAAATCTATAACGTGTATTATGTGACGATTGCTCTTTACCAATACATATTTTAGTGGTGGAGAGATTCTATCTCAAATCCCTTATTAATTATTAGACGATAAAAACTTAATTAGTTGAACTTACTGAACCATGTAGTATGGTTAATTTTATTCCATTCTTCTAACCAGCATTTCAAAACATAAACCTTATTATGAGTTGGGCAGTCGCAAAAGAAATGCAAACAATGGCAATACAGACTTTCACATGAGAATTCTCTTCCCACATGTGATCTTGTACATTAGAGTTTTGCGAGGTAGCTGATGTCAAATGGATAAGCATCAGTTGGGGACTGAGCTCTGTATGCCCTTCCCACATAGAACTCATATGCGGCTTCAGTTGGATGGACTGCATCCCAAAACATATATTGGCTCCTGTTATGACATACATATCCTAAAGGAGAGCATTGGAACTGTCCAAAACCCAACAATTCACAGCAAGAAGCATTTGTAACCATGGAACCTGTCACAAAATTTCATCTCAATCTCATAAGGAAAAGAAGAAAATCTATAGCATAGGCAAAAGAGGTGCAAAGACTGTTACTAATTTAGGCAGTCTACCTTGAAATGTAGAACTTGTGTATTCCAAATCCATACTAGTAGTGTTTATGAAGATAAACTTAGCTTTCCATAGATTTTGGTTGAGGTCAGCCACCAGTGATATAAGCCTATCATTGAATAGTTGGACCACTTTGTTGAAGCTGTCCTCACATGAAGAGCTAATAATTCCACATAAAGAGAGTACAGCTGGAATACTACCTAGCTGACCCAATCCATAAAGGACTACCTTCCTTGCTCCATATCTGTACAAAGTCTGGAATCAACATAAAAGTCCCATTTAGTTTTCTTGTATCAATAAAGAGACAAACTACCATCTTATTCATGATGGAACCAACTACAACAACATTAAATGTGAAAGAATTTGTGCTAACCATTACTTGTTGAGTGAGTTGCTGGATAAGAAGCTTAGCATATTGCTCTGGTGTATATTGTTGGCTCGTAGGGTAGAACATTGGCAAGAAGTAATTACTCAGGTAGTCATTACTGCCAATTGTTATGGAGTACATGCACTTGCTTAGGTATATTGTTGCTCTGTGATTACCTCCCAACATTTCAATGATGTGTGAGACTGTATATTGGTGATTTTGCAATTGTCTATCTAAGCTTATCCGATTACCCTGTAATTCTGAACTATATTATTTTAAGAAATGGTTCAGATTAAATGTGTTATGAATCTAGAGATGCACAGCTTGCTGTAAATCTAGAAAATGTTAAACAATGTGGCAATATATACACCGTTAAATCTAAAAAATAAAATCTTAATCGTGATGAAATTGAGGGGGTACTATTTCGCTATAAACATATCAGACTCAAAATGTGGGAGTCCTCAAAATTTGGCATGCATCACACCGGAGATGACCTTAAAATTACCAGATGTTGTCCAGATTCATCGCGAATACCCGCTGAACTGGATGCATAATTGACCCCTTTGAGTATTTCGAAGCCTTCAGGCGCAGTAGCAAAAGGTGGGATGTAATTCTCAAAACCCAGAAGTTCAGCTGTAACGAGAAAGTATGGAGAGCAATAATACTTGGTAACCGTAGTGATAGATGACTTATGAAATATAAATGCACCATGTCAACATGTCAACTTACCACATCACAAGTACACAACCACAATGTAAAAAACACAGACAGACTTGTAAAGTAGAAAGGTCGATTTTTTTTTTTTTCCCCTTAGAAAAAAAAAATCAATAACAAATCAAAAATGAATTGTAACAAGTCATACACTTGGGTCAATTACTAGTAATTCTTACACAGTAGTAAATATGCAGTGACTTAACAAAAATATAAGCTAGCTTTTGGAGCCAAAATCAATTTTTATTTGTTCATTAATTCAAGATTTGCTACGTTCGAAATCAAATACTTCAAAATGGATAATCATTTGACCAAAAAATTATAAAAAAAACTTATGTGAAAGTAACATATATAAATTTATGAAGAAAAGAGTAAATTGCATACCAAGGATATCACCAATATTGCGACCATTGGTAAACCTTCCGGTGGGTCCCTCAGGAAAATCAATCCCATATGGTTGATAATTGGCTTTTGCCATTGTCACAAGGTTATTATTGTTCCCATTATCAGACAACGAGTCCCCAAAAATGAAGAGACAAGGTACTTGCGGTCTTCCATTAACACGATGTTGCAAATTTGATATCAGCAAGAAAACAAGTAGCATCAACAATGTTTTCAGTTGACATGCCATTGACAATCAAAACAACTGAAAGAATTTAATTAGAAATGAGAAATTTAAGAGAGGAGGAGAAATGGAAGTGAAATAAAAATGGAATTGTTCAAAGATGTAAAATTGGAGAAACATTTATAGTCGGGAAACACAGAGATTTCTTGTAAAAATATTCATGAGAATTGATAAAAATATTATGGGCCAATTCACCAAGAGGTCCAAACTAGCTATGTTAATTTTAAATGGCTGAATTCTCTTTGATATATTACATGCAAATAATGTTATGTTTTCAAAACTAATCAATTAAGTTTTTTTTTTTTTTTTTTTTGGGAAGATGATATTCAATAATATTACAACCCAAGTCGAAGACCTTTCTTGCGTATTTAACACTTCTATTACAAACAAAATTCATGCATACTGTATTGAAACCCATTAGCTCCCACACCTAATGTATGATGAGAGAAGAAATACCATAGAGCCTACTCAGTTTCGTATACCTCTATATACCTGTGAACAGTTGCATAAAAGTGAACAACTAACAATTTTTAGTGATAAATTATCAATTGCAAAGTTTAAACTGTCCTGATTAAGCGAGATCCAACATTTTAAAATTTTTTTTAAATGGGAGATAAGGTAGAGACAAAGTTTGAATCTAATACCTCCGGCACTGATATTATGAAAAATTACCGATTATCGTGGGTCTAACATGTGACATTTTTTTAAATAGGAGATAAGGTAGAAACAATGTTTGAAGCTAAAACCCCATATATTGATATGATGATAAATTACTAATTATCTAAAAAACTTAAGTCGTTATCTGGAAAATGTGAATGTCACCATGCATTTAATCTATCATTAGCATATCAAACTAAGAATTACCCACCAATGCCGTCTTTATGCTATTTTCTTTATGGCTTGACTAGCTGGCAAATGAAGCAGAACCTTTGCAGTTACTATCAATTTGTAACCAGCGCCTATATTGAAAATCAATGATGAATCTGTACTAAGTTTTTATTCCAAAAAGGATATTGTACAAAAAATTACAAATATTTATCAAATAACTAAAGTATTACTTTTGAACGAGGGATTTAAAATTTGGTTTTTTCAAAAACAATCGTTAATAGGAAACATAACTTGGTTATTTGAAATCATTTAATTAATCAATCATTTGATAGAGAATTGCTCCATTCAAGTAAGAAAACGAAGGTAGTTTTTTTACTTATTTATTTACACTGACTTAACATAATTTTTGTCATTATGATATAAAGAACTTTGTTAATATTTTTAAAATTTTCAAAAAAAAAAAAAAATCCAATGAGTATATAAAATAACTAAATAAAAATTGAAGGCATAGTTAGTTTTTCGGAAAAAAATTTGTCAATAATTTTTTTTAGACGAAAACCACATTTTCGTCCCTATATTTTCACACGGTTTCCACTTTGGTCCCTAACTTTTTTTTTCACCGCTTTTAGTCCCTATCCTGGAAAACGCCTCTCGTTTTAGTCCCTACCGTTACCTCAGAGACGGAAAATGCTGACGTGGCAAACGGATGGCACTGTTAGCTGACGTGGCCATTAAAATAATAATAAAAAATATTATTTGGTATTAAAAAAAATTAAAAATTAATTTTAACTAACTAAAAAAAATTAAAACAAAAACAAAAATCAAAATCAAAATTTATATAAATTAAGATAAAAAAATTATCCTGAAGAAGAACACTAAGAACACCAACTCAGAGCCCCAGTGCCCAGTTAAAATCGTAACCGCGATGGCAACTTTAGGTACTACCATTCTCTATAAAATCTTGTATATCCTGACTTACGTCCTTTTCAATTTCATTCTTATCTTCGCCATCAGCCTAAGCATTTACTGCTATTTCCGTCGGAGAAAAAAAAAATCAGACATCGACCATGAGTCGAATAAAAAAGATTGGGAGTTGCTGCGTAGTTTTCAAAAAGACGTGGACAACATTTTGAAGTCAGGTTCTCAAATGAATAACGAAGCCAATGAGCTCTGGCAAACCAATGAACACCAGCAGGGAATGACTGCACAACTACAAAAATTTGTGGCAGACTGGTATGAAAAAAGTATGGAGGATCTCCCTAATAGTGCTGAATTCAATGATAAAAGTTATAAAAGCAAGTATGGTGTTTGGGTTGGCCGGATCTATGTTTGGGTGGCCGGAAATGGTGGTTTGGTGTTTGGGTGGCTGTGGGTTGGTGTTTAGGTGGCTGGGTTGGTGTTTGGGTTGGCCGGATCTGTGTTTGGGTTGGTCGGATTTGTGCTTGGGTGGCCGAAAATGGTGGTTTGGTGTTTGGGTGGCTGTGGGTTGGTGTTTGGGTTGGCCAGATCTGTGTTTGGGTTGGCTGGATCTGTGTTTGGGTGGCCGGAAATGGTGGTTTGGTGTTTGGGTGGCTGTGGGTTGGTGTTTAGGTGGCTGGGTTGGTGTTTGGGTTGGCCGGATCTGTGCTTGGGTGGCCGAAAATGGTGGTTTGGTGTTTGGGTGGCTGTGGGTTGGTGTTTGGGTTGGCCGGAACTGTGTTTAGGTTGGCTGGATTTGTGTTTGGGTGGCCGGAAATGGTGGTTTGGTGTTTGGGTGGCTGTGGGTTGGTGTTTGGGTTGGCCGGATCTGTGTTTAGGTGGCCGGAAATAGTGGTTTGGTGTTGGTGTTCTTAGTGTTCTTCTTCAGGATACTTTTTGATCTTAATTCATATAAATTTTGATTTTGAATTTTGTTTTTGTTTTAATTTTTTTTTAGTTAGTTAAAATAAATTTTTAATTTTTTTTAATACCAAATAATATTTTTTATTATTATTTTAATAGCCACGTCAGCCTACAGTGTCATCCGTTTGCCACGTCAGCATTTTCCATCTCTGAGGTAACGGCAGGGACTAAAACGAGAGGCGTTTTCCAGGATAGGGACTAAAAGCGGTGAAAAAAAAAGTTAGGGACCTAAGTGGAAATCGTGTGAAAATATAGGGACGAAAATGTGGTTTTCGCCTTTTTTTTTTTATTGAAGTGCGTACTTGCGTTAATCATAAGTTCTACCTATGAGAATTTGAATTAGTTTCAAATGAATTAGTGTGTGTGCACTTTGGATACTGTCACATGACAGCCCAAAGGATCTAATTCTAAAAGAGTTTCGGTTTTATTTAAGAATCCTAATTTCTTATGAAATTTAAGAATCTTCATTTATTTCAACCCATAGGAAATTTAAGAAACTTCATTTGAGGAAGAAGTTTAAGTTGAGCAACCCATAGGAAATGTTGTTAATGGAAATTAAGACAAAATTCTGAAGTTGAGAAAAAAAATTTATGGCCTGAAACAGCCACCCAAACATGGAACAATAAAATTAACCAATACTTTCAAGAAACGGGTTTTTTAAAGGACAAAGTTTGGTTACAAATTTAGTTGTAGCCTAAGACTACAACTCTCACTAAAAAAATTAACATGGCTATATATTTTGAAAATCTAACTGTTAAATTGTATGTTTTTTATGTTCTTAAAACACATGTCAAATTTCATACCAATTAGATGTTATTTACTATTCGATCTATAAATTTATTTTTTATATATAATTTTAGACTACAAAGACTCAAAATTTAAACATTTGATTGATGACATAGTTATTAATCTTTGATTTTTTTGAAATTTTGCAAGTACGGAAGATATAAGAAAAAAACGTAATCCAAAAGTTGATTTGCCAAAATTCACAGCCAATAAAAAATATTGAGTAGAGTTATAACCTTAGTCTATATGACTATAACTAATATTGTTGCCAAATTTTGTCATTTTCTAAATACCCTCACGAACACACACTTTATTGTAAGGTTTATATAAGGAGAGATGACAAGAGAATTTAGAACCATTCGTTGATTTTATGCTGAATTAATCCTATGAACAAAAATTGATTATGAACTTAAATTTATTTTTGGTTAATTAACCATAGTAAACAAATCACTAATAATAAATTAAGTATAGTAAAGTAATTAAAAGCCTGTTTGGATAAGGGTGATTTTGGATCATATCACTCAGTTTCCATAACTGAATTCTCAAAACACGTGGGTCCCACAAAAAAATTCTTGTTTGGCTTGATTTTTAACTCTTGTTTCCATCACTCAAAACTCAAAAATTTGAGTTAGAGTGATGGAAATAGGAAACAAGAAATAGGTGTTTTTAGTTTTTGAGAATTGAGTTTTAGTGGCATTTTTGTAAAATTAAGCAAAGAATGGGACCCACCCGTATGACTTTTCCCATCAAGTAACGTCTCTCTCCAACCCATTCTTCTCTATCTCTTCTCCTTCTTCATTTTTTTTTTTCTTTTACCCAGAGCTCTTTCTTCTCACTGACCCTTTATTGCTCCTCCACAAGCCGCCACCACCACACCAGTAGTCACCATCACAAGCAACCACCAGTCAGGCCTTCGTTTTTTCTCTCTTTCTCTCTTTCCTCCCTTTGCCAAATCGGTTTCTCTCACAGGCATTTTCTTTCTCTCTCATCCCTTTTGCTAGATCGTCACCATCATGAGCAACCACCACAAGCCACCATGAGATCAGTTCAAGGTCAGCCAAGATTGGTTCATCTCTGTGTCTAATTTTGTGATTTGGGTCTCCGATCTAAGGATTCTGAGTTTGGGTTTGCTATGTTTGTGGTTTGGGTTTGCTATGCATTCTTTTGGATTTTTTGTGTGGCATCAGAGAGAGAGCAAGACCAAACCTTCATGTTGGAGAGGAGAACAGGGGATTCGAGAAACGACATCGGACTGAGCCCAGGTGGGATTGTGAGACATGTGGACCTCGAGATCAGAAGCTTCGCCGGTGACATTAGCTTGTACTTTGCGTTTGCCGCCGTAGCAACAGCAGCAGCCAAAGCAGTAGACGCCGTCGTTTCATTGTTTCGAGTCGGAGCTCCATTTTTTGGCTTCGGTTTATTTATTTATTATTTTTTTTGCTCTGCATTGTTGTTGTTCTTCTTTGGTGATGTGGGATTTGATTGTGGGTTTCTTGTGCATTCTTTTGGATTTTTTGTGTGGCTATTGGTGGTGTTGATGGTAGTGGAATCTGGGTGGTGGTGGTGGTGATGAAACTAGGTTTGGGTGTGGATTTCACGTTCTTCATGTAAAGTCAAGCGGGTAAGGGAAGAAGATAGTTGAAAAAGACTAATCGGTGGGTTCCACCATTTTGGCAAAAGGTGGACTTAAGAGTTGAGATATATGACTAGGTTTTGTTAACAAACAAAAATTTTGGAGTTTTTGAGTAATAATGGGTTTTGAGTTATGAGTTTTGAAAACTGAGTTAATAAAACTGAGTGATGGGGAAACCAAACGGGCCCTAAATAACACATTCAATTGAGTTTTTGAAGTCATGCAATTCAATATGGGAGAAGTTCATGTTGCATCGTATAGTATCCATGCTAGCATTCCTCCATTCAATGCCGAAAAGTGAAGGAAGAGAAATAACAAAGTAAACACTTATCTTCCTCTTTCCCTCTCCATTCTCTTCCTTTGTATGTTTTGTGAGTGTGAGTATGAGTGTAAGTATGACTGTGACCTCACCAACTTCCAAGAGTTTCTTGTCTTCCGAGAATTAATTTGGACTCACTTCTAGTTAACTTGTTTGCTTTTGGATTTCATTTCAATTATATTCAACTTCATCAATATTTTAGGGCACAATTTTGTTTGAACCTGGTACGGAATCAAATGGTCACCTCATCTAGAAGATCGCCTAAGCTTGCAGCAAACCGTCCACAAGAAGATGATCATCCAGATCATCATGCTCATCCATAAACACTGCAATTCAACACTTCAGAAAATTAAATGATACTGGACAGAAATGGGACTTGTCACATTTGTCCACTACTTCAAAACGTGGGAGACATGTCCCCATAATTCGCTCCCACCACCTCCACTCAACTAATATGCCTCCCATACGGAGATTGGCATAAAAAAAAGGAGTCCCACTCATGATCTCCTCTAAAAAAGCCAAACCTCACCAAATTTGAGGTAAGTAAGAAATTCCTCCTATTAAACATTTAGAGTTTTTGGAGATCTTTAAAGAAGTTCTGACTTAACTGTCGAAACGTTCTTGGCCTACCATACTAGTGCACTTCGATAACATTTTTTTACATCTTTTCAAGTCTTCCATTGCATCTTAGTTTGAACAATCACCCCCGTGATATCTTGCATCATCAAAACCTATTGCATGGTTGATTATTTATTGTTGGCATTATAATATTCGGATAATGATTGTTTGTGGACAAGGTCGTTTTTCATACATTTTTAGAGCATAAACATTAGGAAAATGCTATATCTATAATATTTTTATAAAATTTTCACAACAGATCTTAAGTGGTAGGTTGTTATTGATTGTTATTGGTGGGCAAAAAAGTAATTTTAGTGATGGATTTAAATTAAAACTAGAAACAACTTACCACCGATTATTTGTTGTGAAAGTATTGCGAAAATGTTGTGGGCGAATCACTTCTCTAAACATTATTATAAACATGATGTACATCATGTTTTGGGAAATCACAACAGAAATTCAAGCAACAATGTTGTAGACTTTCATATGGGAATTCTCTTCCCACATCATCTAGTTCATTAGAGCTGGGCGAGACTTTCGATGTCAAATGGATAAGCATCAGTTGGGGACTCAACTCTATATGCTCTTTCCCCATAGACCACATATGCGGCTTCAGTTGGATGGACTGCATCCCAAAATGAATATTCGCTCCTGTTACTACATTCTTTTCCGAAAGGTACGCATTGAGTCTCTGGCTGTGGATATCTCAACACTTCACAGCAAGGAACATCTGTAACTGTAAAACGTGATACAGAATTTGTTAAAGTGGTAGTTAAATGATTAAATTCAACATTTTTCAATAACTTAAACTTTTGGAATAGTTGGTAATTTATTATGGAATCTGATCAGGTAGTCCTGATTTCGGATCGTATCTCTATTCTATCCCCTATTTAAGAAGATAAAAATCCAATGTATTGAATGATTAAAATCTTAATTTCTTTACCACTTAAGCTTTTGGAACAATCGTTAATATAAAATAAGTAAATAAAAGAGGTAAAAAGAGTACTAAGATTAGAACAGGTAATGTTACCTTCAGCTGAAGAACTATTAAGCGAGATTTGAGTAGTGTTTATGAAGATGAATGTAGCATTGTGTAGATTTGTATTGAAGTCATCCACTAGTGATACAAGCCTATCATTGAAAAGAGCAACCGCATTGTCGATGTTTTCCACACATGAAGTGCCATTAGTACTGCACGTAGCGAGTTCAACAGGAGTATACCCTAATAGACCCAACCCAAAGAGGGCTACCTTCCTTGCTCCAAGCTTATGCAGAGTCTAGCATCAACAAAAAAGGAAACGCCATGTTCTATATCAATTTTAAGAGATAAAACAACCATTTTTTGATTAAACCCCTAAAAGAAAAACATAGAATGGAAAAGAAGCTGTGCTAACCAATAATTGTTGATAGAGTTGTTGAGCGAGAACTGCAGCATATTGCTCTTCGTTATATTTGCTGCTTGTATTATAGTACTGGGGCAAGAAGTAATTATTTAGGTAGTCATTACTACCAATTGCAACGGAGTATATACATTTGCTTAGATAAGCTGTGGCCAATGATTCATTATTTCCAAGCAGCTTGATGATGTTTGAGACTGTAATTTGGTGATTTTGCAACTGCCTATCCATGCATATCCGATCACCCTGCAATATGAATACATGATGTACCAAATTATTTTAACTTGATCTTGCCTTTTCATTCTTCAGTTGAAAGTTCAGAGGAATCAAATTAATTGCAATTGATTTTTTTTTTTAATAATTCGATAGTCAAAACAATGGAGGTAGAAGGATTTAAACACTTGACATTTCCAATGGAAACATTAGAAAGGCATCAATTAAGCTACAAAACTCTTTATTATAGTTAAAGTTTTGGGGCGTTTAGTTTAGTGAAAGTTCAAAAAGTGCACTATTGGACGAGTTAATTGTTAGGTTCTAAAAGTTTAGAATAACTAGCAAATCATGAGTACAAACTTGTCTAGTTATAAATCATAGAGTTTATAGGTTATATTAGACAATACTCAAGTTGCTGCAAGTCAAAATACAAGAATAAGGAAGAAGCAGGTTCTGGAATTCGAAATATGACAGCTTTGACCAATCGAGACTAAGCTTCAATCAATCAAACTGAGAATTTGCAGAATTTAATTAAGCCCATTAGTCCATTGGCCCATCAGATGGTCAGGGTTTCAAATCTACTTCACTAAGTATATAAAAAAAACCCTAAGTCACGTTTTGAAGGGACTTTGGAAGTGCTGTTTTGAGATCTAAAAGGTTCTGTGCCTTCACCTTTCAAAGTTACTACTAAAAATCATTTTACATACAATCTGAACCAATAGATCTGAAGTTGCTGCTACTAGTCATCAAAGGTGCTGGATCTAAACCTTCAAGGGTGGTCTTGGAGTCATAGATTGGAATTCTATGTTGGAAATCTAAAGCATGAATTGGAGGTTCATATTGAAGTAAATCCACATCAAAGAAATCTGAGGATTTCAGAGCCAAGTTTGATAATCATAGTTAAGTTTTCTATGAATTAAATATTCTTAACTGTAAACTTCTATTTGATAATGGATTGTTCTTCTTAAGATTGGTCCCTCCAGGTTTTTTTACCTTGAAACTGGTTTGTTTCATTAGTTTTACTGGGCCATCATATCTTGTGTTATTTAGATTTTCCACTGCATGATATGATTGACTTATGTTTAATTTAATATATATCTACATAATTGACTTAAGTATCAACTTGGTTCTAAAATTAGGTTAAACAATGTGTTTTCAGGGTCTAAAAACTAACATTAATCTTCCTCTATCATTCAATTAATATCAAATTCATAGGTTGCAATGTAGGCTCTCAATGTGGACTCCTCAATTTCTGGTATGGATAATTGGCACAGGTGGATAACCTTAACATTTTGCTTATTGAATGTGGATGATACTGACATATATAATCACATAAATACTAATAATGATTAACATCTAATTACCTGTTCTTGTCCAGATTCTTCGCGAATACCGGCTGCACCAGATGCATAATTGACCCCTTTGAGTATTTCTTCACCTCTAGCAGTAGCAAAAGGTGGGATGTAACTTGCAAAACCCAGAAGTTCAGCTGCAAGGAGAAAGTGATGAAAAGCATGTTAAGTAGTCAAGTTTGCAAGGTTGTAAAAGGAGATAAACATGGGTTTGCCCAGCCGTATTATGAAACATATCTATGAGTAGTCGGCTACAATGAGTGGAGAAAAAATAGTGAGTCCATCAATGTTTATTATATATACTACTTACAGTTAATCAGATTAATAATTATGAAATTTGTTACAAAAAGTCTAGGGACACAAACTTTGTCACACACTTTAACACAACTTACACGTGTCAAGTGGTGGTTCGATTATTTTTTACAAAGTACTAATGATGGTCTCATATGTAAATGATATAATCTAATAACAAATTAACAAATGTGCAAGTGTTAACAAAATGTATCCTTTTAAAAAAACTGAATTTGTTGCAGAAAAAAATTTGTCTTTAATAATTTTCAACATTAATTGTTCATTAAACATTACAAATTAAATGCTGACCAATAATGTCGACAAGATTGCGACCATTAGTAAATCTTCCAGTGGATCCCTCAGGAAAATCAATTCCGTACGGTTGATAGTTGGCTTTTGCCATTGTCACCAGATCATTATTGTTCCCATTATCAGACAGCGAGTCCCCGAAAACGAAGAAACAAGGTACTTGTGGTTGTGGCGTTTCAGTAACAAGATATTTTTGCAAGTTCGATACCAGCAAGAAACCAAGTAGCATCAACAATGTCTTCATTTCACATGCCATTGAAAACCAAAACGAATGAAGGAGTTAGATCGAGATAATAGATGAAATCATGAAATGAAGTAGTAGTAGTCCATAAAATTACAATGGGGGAACTATATATAAACTTTTTATTTTTGAGAGAGTTTTAAGTTTCTAAAAAGAAGTTTCACACACATATATAGATTAGATTAGAGTAAAATTTCTATTTTGTATATATATAAAAATATATAAAAAAGTTAATATGATAAAAAAAAATTGACAGAGTTTACCGACGTATGATAAAAAAATTTATTAACCTTTTTAACTATTTTACTTTATTACTATTAAAGTAAAAAGGCAAAATAGTTAAAAAGAAAAAATTACTCTATTAATTTTTACATCATCGTGGTAAGTACAACTAAGGGTCTATTTGAAATTTGTCTATTTTGCTGAATTTGAAATTTTTTTTACTGAAAGTACTAAAAATAAGAGTAAAAGTTAGCTGAAATAGTACAGAGACTCATGAATAGTATAAAAAATGCAATATAACCTATAAATAGCAACAAAAATAAACTGAATAGTAAAATAAGCTGATTTTTGATGCTGAGCCAAAGGCACACTAGATTTCATTGCATTTATATGTTGGTAGATCTTGAAGTGGGCCCCTAAATTTTTGGGTTCAATTTTGATCTAATTGTGTACGACAAAATGGGCCCCGTAACTTCAATCCCTAAGTTTTGTTGGTTGCACAACTTGTGACTATGAGTAGCTTAAGAGAGAAAAATATTGATTTGGGTTGGTAAAGAGAGAACACGAGTTGGTTGTCTTGAATTGAAGACTTTTATTTTTTATTTTTTATTTTTTATTTTTTGTTATTGCTAATTGAACACTGTTTCTCTTTCTTTTTGTTTTTTTTTTCTTTCTTTATATAGTTGTTTTTTGTTTTGTACGTATGCAACCAACTCTGTGTATAGATGTGTAGGTCAGTTATTGATATGAGTTATTGTGATGCAGCCAACTTTTTTTTGCTTTGCTTTGCTTTTTAGATTTGTTTTTTGTTTTGTACGTTGCGACAACTATAGATCCTATGTTACTATACTCGCAATTCATTTATCATAGGTTTTTTACGCGTAAAATCGTTCCAAATGGCTCGTTTTTAAAAGGAATAAAATTGATAAGAATTGTATTTCATTTTGTCTCACTGCACACGACACAAACACAATTAGTCAATCAAATCCCATATTAAGTCGGGAAAAAAAAGTCTCCAAAAAAAGGTTTCCTTTTTTAGAAAAGTTACTACTACACATATGGGATTAAATATAGTGATCACTTATGAGATTTGAGTTAATGTTTGGCACATCCAAGACTAAGCTTGTCCACAAGACGGATCGGGTCGATTTTGGACCCAATCTGCCAACATTGGGTGGAAAGTGGAGGGACCTGAAACCAACTACCAAAATCAATCGGTTCAGTCAATTTCAAGTTCAGGTGATGGCCGGTTGGTTCGGTCAGTGGTAAGGGTCGTCGAAATCTGCAAAAAGTCACCGAAATATGCAAAAAATCGCCGGATTCAACAAAAATTCACCATTTTACCTAAATTCTACCAAATCTAGTCAAGATCTCACCAAATCTGGTTGAGATCTCACCAGATCTTGTTGGATCTCCCTAGAATAGAACTTGATCTTGCCGGATTTGGTATATAGCATCGATCAGGTTAGGTGGCTTGGGTTTTGGAGAAAAAAACCCACCATTCGACCTGCCAGCATCAGTTCTTGAAGGCACCCATCGCCAACCGATTGGACCTTCGGTTTGGGCTGGATTTGGGTCAACATTGGGCGGTTTGGTCGGGTTTTCGGGTTCCGATCGGGTCTAGACACCCCTATCCAAGACATTTCAAAACTAACCAAATTGAATCTTAAACATAAATAGTTTTACACACCATTTGTGAGCACTAACTTTTCTCCTCTCTTATCGTTTCACACCCTTAGTATCAATTGAAGTGAGACATTTGGACACATTCTCACCAAGCAAATCACCTTACCCCATCTCACTTAACTGTGGCCGGCCATGCAAGACACTTTGGATTTCATTCTTTTGTTCATTCTATCAACAAAGAAATTGAAAAACACAAGGAACTCTGAACTCTCAAGCCCTCTCCCTTCCCCCTCTCGTGTCCAGCAGCCAAAGGGATGAAATTTCTCCATCTCTTCTTAAGTTCTGTCAATTCTTGCTCAACCCAGCAAAATCTGGGTATGAATCAGCCTGCTGTGGAGTTATCTTAGGGATGAAATAATTTTTTGGAATAAACAGAAACAGAGTGTGGGAAATAGGAATGAGAGAGAAATGGCTTACGAAGGGCTGTTGATGGTTCAAAATTTGTGAAGGAGAAAAAAGTTTGCTTTTCCGTGCTTCACTGCTTCAGCAATGGACTGTGAGATACTGTGGATTGTGGAATTATCTACTATGAGGCTGTGATTCCTGTGAATTAGACCAAGAGACCGAAAATATGTTGTTGCCAGCTAAACCAAAAATTTGGGTTTTTATATTTTTTCCGCTCTGAACTGCATTTTCAGTTTTTATGGTATACATTTTGTGTTTATCCATTATATGTTGCTGGTTTTTGAAATGAATTGTACAACAGCGTGAAACCGACAACAGAGGAAAGTTATGTTTAGGGACCAGGTTATTGGTCACATTAAATTAACCCAGATCTAGGGGTGGTCACCATATCTATTCAAAAAATATAAATAAATAAATAGACACTCAAAAAAGAAAACGTTTCCTCTTTTAGAAAGTAACTACTATCCAATAAAAATTAATTGGTCACTCAAAAAAGGTTTCCTCCTCTAGAAAAGTAACTACTACCTGAAGACTTGCTCGATCCCTCTATCTAAAGCACTAATCTAATCACAGTCATCTCAGATTAAGCCCCACTTTTTCCCAATCTAACAAAAGTTTCTTAATCTACTTTTATCATCCACAATACATAAAAAGAATCATTGCACAAAATAGAATCGCATAAGAACTAGAGGAAAGTTATACCCAACGTATATATAGAGAGAGAGTTAAAGAGAGAGAGAGAGAGGACCAGAGCAATGCAGAAAGCTAGGGCGTAGGCAGAGCAGAGAGTGTAGTAGAAGACCCCATCTTTCCACTTAGTCGACTCTTTCTTCTTCTTGTCCAAAAAACTCGCTTCCAAATCTTCCATGTTCGCCCTGGGCTCAAACCTTGGTGCCATTCTCGTTATTTTTGCTCTCCCTAGCTAGCTACCTATATAGCTCCTCCAAGCAGTCAAGAACCTCTCTGGCTCTCACAAAATTAAAAAGAACACACAATGTGCAAATTAAAGTATCACACAATCAGAGAGAGAGAGAGAGAGAGAGAGAGAGAGAGAGGGTCTACCAGAAGTTCAAAGAGAGAGAGACATTGTCCATTATGTGATGATGTCGGCCGGGCTTTAATCTAGCCTTGATTTGCCAGTTTCTTTGTAGAGTTTACTTAGTGGTCAAATTCAGCTGCCCTTCTCAATATAATCCAGTGATATAATATTCTTGAATACGATATAATATTATATTGTTGTGTATCAAATTCAACAACTCGCACACCATTATCGCCCATGATTAGGAACAGTGATTTTGTACGGTATCTTCCTGTATATGGACCTCACTTTCAGTTAGAATTGTAGTCCTCAAAAGTTGATGGAAATTCATGAAAACTAAATTGCTTTGGGTCATGACAGAGAATGCTCCATTTTTAATGGTTTTTGTCTCATCTTAGTACGAATGGCAGCAAAAACTGCAAGAGCTGGCCACATCACATGGTTTGGTCATTTTGGTGTTTCAGTAAATTATCAAAATGTGTAGGGTTTGAAAGATCATATTCATGTTAAAATATAAGAGCTTGTTTAGACCTTCAATTAAAAATTACGGCTAGATTATTTTTACTCTAACTTAAACAAAGTGTGTAACAAGAGTAAATAAGCACAATGAACTGATAAGACTACCCTAAGCGATACTCATCCATCATCAACAATAAAATGAAAGGTTAAAAAGTAGAGAAGAGAAATGCAACCACAAGAAAACACCCGCGTTATCGAAAAGAAAACTGAAAAACTAGGCGAAAAACCTATTCACGACCCTCCAAGTCGAAATCAATCTACTAGATAATAAAGTTAAGAGTATACAAATAACAAAAGATCCTCCAAGCCTAGTCTACCCATGTACTTGAGCCCTCTAAACTCCTGCTACTAACGAATTTCTCGAAGTCTTGTCTTCTCTAACTTTTCGGATCCCGCAATTCAACCCGATTGCATTCACCAATGAATGACTTCTTCCAATGCTTCCCAGTAGCACCAAAATCTCACTTGATACTCAGAATGGGTGTAGTAAGTGTTTGGGCTAACAACCTCTCAAAGATCTAGAGATGGAGAGGTAGGACTTTGAGGAAAATTAACCATAAGGAAATGTGTAGATGATTGTGGATATAACAATCTCTAACTCTCAAGTGTATTTGCTAGAGTTTTCTTTCTGAAAAGTACTCCTTACAATTCGTGGGTAATGAGGGTATAGATAGTATGGGTAAAGAATTTGGTAAAGCAAATAAACTTTTTGCCAAACAGAGGATTTCGCGAGTTCTTCGCAGGATGGCTCTTCTCACGAAACACTTGCGAACTTCACAGCCTGGCATGACTTTTCAGCTTCCAGTCATGTGCTTCACACGTGACCTTTTCGCTAGTTGCTTCTCGCGAGCTAGTCGCAAATTCCACTGATTCATCTTTTAAAGCTTGATTCTTCATTGATCTCTCACACTCATCCCTTACAAATAAACCCACATACGTAGAAGGAAAATGATTGAAGAAATTACAATCAAATTTGGCACGGAATTAAAACCAACAAAAATTAATTGGAAATCACAACTTTATAGGGTTAAACCAAAACACTTTCTAGAAATATTAGTATATGATTTTAGATGGTAAAAGCAAAAATCATCTTCTCTAATTGGTGTAGAGATCACTTTACTTTTTTTAGTTTTTCACGTAATAACCCCTGTTATGTCGGTGGTTGAATGGAGTATGGAACGTGTCCTACCAAAAATAGGACATTTTGATAATTTTATCAAATAAATCAAATAAATAAATATATATATATATATATATATATATATATATTTTGGCAAAAATACCTTTTTGTTCCTATATTTTGGTGATGCTTTTAATTTTTCATCCTCGAGTTTTAAAAACACTAGTCGCTAACCCGTGCGATGCACGGAATTGTTAAAAAAATGTTAAAAGAGTAATGGTATGTCTACAATATTTTCATAACAATTTCACAATAAATTTTATGTAGCAATTTTTTAATGGTTCTAATCTTCACTCATTATTGAAATTACTTTTTTTTTTACCTTCCAATGTCAACTTGTCACTTAGGATTTATTGTAAAATTGTTGTGAAAATTTTGTGAACGTAAAATTTCTCATATTAAAAATATTTAGTTTAATAGAAGGTAATACGACTTAAATATGAAAGAAAATATGTAATTTTGTTCAAAATAAAGTTCACATAATTCATCTAAAAGTAATGAAGTTAAAACAAATGGTTAATATATATATATATATATAGATAGATAGACAGACCTTCGCCCATCTGCTAGTCCATTATTCTATGATCCTTTTTTTTTTTTTTTTTGATAGGAATTATTCTACGATCCAATGCTTTGTTATTGTGTCATAATTACATTATAGCTGTCAATGAGAAATTAACATACATAAAATAATGCTTCACATAAAAACTTGGCAGAACATATGGTAGTTCAAAATAAGTTAAAATCAAGGAGTATAAGTTTATTTGTACATATGCTCTTTTTTTATTTTTAGAGAGAGTTCTAACCTATGTCGTTCGCTTTTGATGATAACTCTTTATCATCAGACCAAGATATCAATTGATTTTTGGTGTAGGTGAGGATTGAACTCCAAATCTCTTATTCAACTATTAGAAACTTTACCAGTTGGGCTAACTAAAACCCACAACATAAGCTCTACTTAAGTTCTTACACTGCCCCTATGAAGTTATGAACATTGCATATATCGATATTCCATGACCCCTTATAACAATGACAGAAATTCTCTTACCCCTCATCTAGCTCTTTTGAGGATTAATTATATTAGCTCCACAACTCGTTGAAATTGGCCATGGCTAGAACATTAGAAATCACACAAAGTGCGCACAATGCTCCTACAATTTGACAATAATAGAATTAGAACCCAATATTTATTAAGACAAATCCAAAATATATAACAACAAATCAGATAAAATATAAGAAAAATATAGAACCGAAGATTAACTCAACATATATAAATGGTGTACATCGATGAAATCTGCTTATGATTGGTTGTGGGTTGTCTTGTTATCCCTAAACTTTTTTAATATTTCTGCGAATTGAACAACCAAAATTAATATATAACAAACTTTCTCATATTCAATAGCTTAATAAAACCGAAGGTTAAGCTAATGTTATTGTTCGTACAATTAATGCCTGCGAATGAGACTTCACCAACAGAAAAATCAAGCAATATTATAATTTCGTAAAGAAAAATATGATAACGTTGTAATCTTAAGTTGAATGAACCCAACTTATAGGAGTCCCAAAAAAAAAAATATATATATATATATATATATATATATATAAATAAATAAAAAACTTACAGAAGGAGGATGCAGAGAAGAAAAGGAAGCAAATCCAATGAAGAGGGCTGGTCATGCAATTCGGCTATCCAAATATATTTCTAACAAAAAAACAAAAGCAATCTAATGTTTGTGTTGGTGGCTTGGTGCTTACCGTGAGGTTTTTTGCAAACCCTAACATCTAAATTTAGGTTATAATTTAGGTCTTTTTTTAAGTATAGTGGTTGTATGGCACCAAACAATTAAAATTTTTGTTATAGAATTTTAGTTGAAGTAGAATTTTCAATCTCTTGAAACATATATCTAATAGAGTTTTATTTAAACTAAACTATTGTAACACTTGATAAGATAATTACACGTTAAAGAGAAATAATAAATATATAAGATATAAAATATAAAATAAAAAGAATCTAAAAAAAAAAATAATAATAATGGTAACGTGGAAAATTGTGAGAATTTCAGAGGTTTCGGTTTTATATATATATATATATATATATATATATATATATATATATAGATAATAATAATAATAAATATAGATGATGATTTTTGTGATAAGTTGATGTAGGATAGAATTTACAATTTAATTTTTGTAATTATTTAATTTTGGTATTTTTATGCAAAAAACGTTATTTTAGGTCTAGGTAATTTATTTCCTTGTTTTTAGGTTCTTTTAATGTTTTTTAGGTCAAATTTGGTTCCTATTATGGTTAAGTATTAATTAGGACTTATTTTATAATATATTTTCTTGTCCATCAAGTTTTATGGAGCCCTTAAATAGGCCTCCAAGTTTGTATACGTTTTTCAATATTATTGATATTAATAAAAATTCAAACTTTTGTCTATTATTTTTCTGGTGGATTCTATATAAGATATAAAACCTAAAATAAAAAGAATCTAAAATAAAAAGAAAAAGAAAATAGTGATGATGTGGAAAATTGTGAGAGCTTCAAAAGTTTCGGTTTTATATATATATATATATAGATTATCTTGGTTATTATATTTTTGAATTTGATGTCATTTTGGTTGCTATTGTTATCTCACCTAGAGAACACATACAAGATAAATGGACTGCAGTACTGCACTGCCAGCTTAAAAATGTGTTTTTCTTAGTAAGTGCAATAACAACAAAGACCAAAATAATAGTAAGTTTAAAAATATAAGAATCAAAATGAAAATTTTAAAACTTGAATATCTGATGTAGGACATGGTTTCTCTAAATTTTATAATTATTTAATTTTAGTCTTTTTATGTAATTTTTTTTTTTTTTTGGTTATTTTAGGTTTAGGTTATTTATTTCCTTCTTTGTAGATGCTTTTAATGTTTTTTGTCAAATTAGGGTTTTTTATACTTTCGTAGCCGTCTTAGTGTTTCTAGTTGCCCTAGATTTTGTTTTTACTATTTAAACGCATTGTAGCCTTCAAAGACAATTCAGTTTATAGACTATTATCAATTGTAGGGTTGATCAATTTATTCAATTATTTTGTTGTTTATTCTGTGCCAAATTTGCTTATAATTCAATATTTAGAAACCTTGTATTTAGGTGAGAATCATGTAAGGGTAGTCTGTGAGAGAGTATGAAAAAAAGCTCAAGAGTGTGCACTTAAGAAGGGCCTTGCGACTGGATCTCATGACTGGCTTGCGATTGGCGTGTCGCTAAAAGTGGCACATATGTGAAGCATGCAGGGGAGCTGAAGAGTCACGTCGACAGCTGTTGCACTACAGGACAAAACTTCCAGTCTGGCCAAGCTGTTAGCTCGCGACTCGTTCTAGTCGCAAGCTCGAGTCGCTAGAACACCCTATTTGTTACAAAATTGACCCTTCGCATTCCATACACACCCCACTATAAATACCCTTATACCCACATATTGTAGAGAGCTTTCTAGAGAGAACCCCTAAAGAAAAACAAGATTGACTCATCCACAATCTTCATCCTTTGATTCTCCAAATTCTTCTACTCTCACCCTCTCCATTGTTATATCCTTGAGAGGTACTTTAGCCAAACCCTTATCTCACCATACCCATATTTATGAGAAGGCTTTTTGGTACTTGGGAAGCAGTTAAGAAGGGACCAATTCATTTTGGTTGATGCAATGGGTGATTGCGAGATCCGTTAAGCTAGAGAAGATAAGGTTCGACGTAACCCTGTTAGGGCAAGAAGTTTGGAGGGCTTAGGGCATTGGGTAGATTAGGCTTGGAGGGTCTTCTGCTATTCATGTATCCCAACTTTATTCTCTAGTGGATTATTGACTGCTTGGAGGGTGGCGGAGAGGTTTTACACCGAGAACTTCGGTTTCCTCTTTGATAACACATCGCTATGTTGTCTTTGTGTTTGCATCTCTCTTCCCTTAATCTTTGCCTTTTAATTACTGCCATGGTTGTAATTAATTTCGATTTAGATTGTTTTACCAATTCTGTTCTAGCTTATTTTCATATTCTGCACATACATTGTTTGATTATAAGCTTGTATTGGTAATTTGTAAATTGGGGGTCTAAACATTTATATGTGTTTTACACACTATTTGAACTTTCATCAATATTATATAGACTTTTGCCAAATTCTTTCTCTGATGGATTCCAGATTATCTCCTTGTGGATTCAGGAAAACCCCTCATAGATTCGTGGTTTACTACTAGAAACTAACAGTTTAGTTTCTATTCCATCAAGAAAGTATCGTGTTTGCTTTCTTCAGGCTTCCGTGACGTCAGTTGGTATCAATGCCTTGACTTACCCTAGTTTGATGGCTAACCGGTGAGATAGTGACCACCACAACAATGACGGCAGTGACGACATCAACAATCTAGTCCTCACTAGGGCTGAGTTCCTTAATTTTCGTGATGAGAATCACCAATTTTGTGAAAAGAGTCAGGAAATTATAGGTGAAATCGAGCAAAAGATTGCTACTCTTCTTGCTAGAAAATCATCTCACAATAACAATGATCGCTCTATTCAAGACACACTCCTAACTACAAGAAAATTTCATTCTTGGATGGAGATATGTGTAAGTTAGATTTTATTGATTGGCTTCTTGATTTGGAAGAGTATTTTAATTTTTGGAAGATTTATGATGAAGAAAAAGTGTGGCTTGCATCTAATAAATTGGACGATGAAGCAGAGGAATGGTAAGAAGACATTCAAATCGATAGAAAGCGACGAGGTAAGCATCCAATCCGCTCTTGGCAAAGAATGAAAAGAGTATTAATTGATTTATGATTTCCTAATGACTATTATGATATACTAGATCATACAAGTGTTGATTATAAATCTGTATATTCATATGAAAAGCAATATGTTCAAAACATTACAGGTCAACCACAAAATCAAAATTATCAAAGCCAAGTCCATATGTCAAGTAAAGGAAAGGGTTTGAGGGTTGAGAAGAAGCAACCTATTTCTAAAGAAAAATTTGAAGTGGTTAAAAAAGATCAAGACTTGCAACAAGTTATAGAATTGAAGATTGAAGATATCACTTGTCAAAAATTTGATGAAGAGGTCAAAGAAACAAAGGTTGAGTTGATTGTGGATAACGACAAGAATGAAGAGATGGTAATTATTGAGAATATTGTAAAAGATTCAATTTAGGTCAAATATGAGGATGAGTCCATAACTCACAATCCTCAGGTTTCAGTTGATTTGTTAAAGATGACTACACAATATGTTGATTTTCTTGGAGTATAAAATTTTAATTTTATTATCAACCTTTTGTTGATTGATGTTGCAAATAAATTGAAACTAGATGAGAAGAAATTTTATGCTACACTTTATGAATGATTCAAGTTTCAGAACTGGATCAAGTTATTAAAGCATTCGAAGTATTTGTTTATTTGGAGCAGAAGGTTTCAAATTTTAAAGATGAACTCAAGGACGAGTTTGTTTCAAGTGGAGGGGTCTAATGTAGGACACGGTTTCTCTAAATTTTATAATTATTTAATTTTAGTCTTTTTATGTAATTTTTTTGTGTTATTTTATGTTTAGGTTATTTATTTCCTTCTTTGTAGGTACTTTTAATGTTTTTTTTAGTCAAATTAGGGATTTATATGCTTTATTAGCTGCCTTACGGTTTCTAATTACCCTAGGTTTTGTTTTTACTATTTAAACGCATTGTAGCCTCCAAATGCAATTCAGTTTATAGACTATTATCAATAATATTCAAATTTTTGTCAAATTCTTTCTCTGGTAGATTCTAGTTTATCTCCTTGTAGATTCAGTAAAATCCCTCGTGGATTCGAGGTTTACTACCTGAAACTAACAGTTTAGTTTCTGTTTCATCAAGAGAGCATTGTGTATGCTTTCTTTAGGCTTCTGCGACATCAATATCAAATTGAAAATATCACTAAAATAGAAAGACCAAAAAAGTATTTTTGTTTATATATTTTTCTTACTGTAAACTAAATTGTGAAATATTTCACAATTTAGTTTGCAGGAGGAGGATCTAAAACTTGGAATTTTCGAACGCCATGTCTCAAAAAACTTTTAGTTCATTCTTTCTTGTAATATAAAATCTGTAACAATTCAATATTTAGATTTGCAAATACACAATACAACGAAAGAAAGTTTCTAATTCAAATATTTCATATGACAAAAATGCTATCACGTACATATATAGAATTAAAAAAAGGAGTATCTATTATAAAATGTTTCCCCTAATTTAATATATCTAAAATAAAAAATTGTCAGAATTCTTTCGGAAGCATGAAAAGTAGTTTCTGGGGCAAATCTTTATCCATGAAAGTAAACAAGTACAAAACAGCATTTACCCATTTGGTCATATTTTATATATATATCCTATCACAATAACAATATTTTCTAGCTAAAAGTATGTACTTCATTATACATCCACCTAATTCTAAATTTCATAAAATAAAATAAAAAATAGAGAAATACATTTATCTAAAATGCACTAGCATTGGGGGGTTTTTAATTGCTATTTTATAACCCAAAAACATAAAAATACCCACTGTATCTAGGTGGGCATATTCAAAATTTTTTGCAACCTTGCTACAGTGAATTCTTATAAATAAGAACCTACTGTGGTAGGTTGTAAAGAATTTTTTAATATAAAAATATTCTCTCCTCCCTATTATTTGAGTTCTCTCTCTCTCTCTCTCTCTCTCTCTCTCTCTCTCTCTTGATTATCCCTCATGGTGGAGAACGATGTTTATGGTGGAGGTCGATGGGTTTGGGTCGCAGAGATCGTGGTGAAGATCGGTGAGTTTCGGTTGCAGTGGACCAATGGACCGGTGGTTGTGGTTTAGGTCTATGATCTGTGTCGTAGCAGTTGCTGGGCTTGGTTTTGGCGTTTAAGTTTAAGTGGTGGCTAGGTTTTCTTCGCGGTGGTGGTGGTGGCGGCTAGTGGTTTGGGTTTTGAGTTTTGTTTGGGTGCTTGGTGATTTTCAGTTTGGGTATTTGGTGAGTTAGGAAATGCCAGGGCCAAATGCTACTCTCTCCACTGAGTAGATCGTGACTCTAATGCCCATTACAAGGTTTACATTAAAAGTTGGGATTTTTTTTCAAAATAACACCAATTTTAAAATAATTTTGTTAGTTAGTATCGATTCTAAACTATTTAGCAGACTAACATCTCGAGGCTAAGAGACTCGAGATCACTGTAGCAAGTCGAGTATCACAGTCTCGATTTCAACAAAAATTCACTTGGAACTCAAGTTTTAAAAACTCGAGTTCCATATGAGAAAGCCAAAAAGCCAATCTCTTCTTCTTCTTCCTTTGCTCCCCTTTGAAAAAAATCCATGAACCCTTCTCCCCTCTAGAAAAAAAAAAAAAAAATCCACAACAACCAAAGAAACAACAAAAACACAAATACAAACACAAACAAAAGATCAAAGCAGAAACCACATGAAGCAAGAGATCAACCATGAACCTAGCGGTGAACCTAGTCGGCAAACCCACGAACTAGTGAATCCAGGTGGCGAACCCAAGCAACAAAACTCACGAACTCAAGCAGCAAGCCCACGAACCCAAGTGGCAAACCCACGACCTAGGCAGTAAAACCCACAAACCCAAGCTCAGATTGAACCCACGAACGTGTATGATTCCCTCAGGCGAAGGTCGTTTTCTCTCTATTCTCTCTTTTTTATTTGTGCAGAGTAGGAAATAAAGTCTCTAATACTCAAGTTCCATTGGAAATCATCTCCTACACACTAGAGTTCCACTAGAAATCGATTCCCACAAACTCGATTTGCTACAGTGAACTCAAGTCTTTTAGACTCGAGATGTTACTTTCATTGCTCAGCAATGGTGATGGGTGGTGCTATTGGATTGCTCTACAGTGGCAGTGGGTGGCTGAGAGAGAGATTGGAAGAGAGACTAAAATTAGAGAGAAAAGTGAGTGTCATTTTTTTATATTATTTTATTGTGTAGTTGTATTATTTTAATGAATTGTATGAAAAAAATAAAAACTGAGATGTTGGGTATATTAATGTAAAGTGAGTTGGTATAATAAATAAATTAAAACAGGTTTTTAGATGGTAAAATACCAATACCATCTCCAATGCTAGTGCACCTATCACAATTCATTATATAAGAATGGGATCATAGGATTAAAAATTCATCTAAAGTAAAACCTGTCATAGGGCACAATTCTGTTTGAACATATTGTATGATTGATTATTTTAATGCTGGTAGTATAATATTTGGATAATGCCTTGTCCATGTGCACGGTCATTTTTATTACAATTATTGAACATAAACCTTATTATGAGTATCAAGTTCGGGACAATCACAAAAGAAATTCACGTAACGATATTGTAGGCATTCATTTGAGGATTCTCTTCTCACTTCATCTTGTTCATTAGCTAGCTCTGAGTGAGGTGTTCGATGTCATGTGGATAAGCATCGGCTCGGGACTGAGCTCTATATGCTCTTCCCCCATAAACCACATATCCGACTTCAGTTGGATGAACTGCATCCCAAAATGAATATTGGCTCCTGTTACTACATACAGTTCCAAAAGGAATGCATTCGGCTTGTGGCTGCGGATTTTTTAACACTTCACAACAAGGAACATTTGTAACTATGGAACCTGGTACATAATTTGTTATAGTGGTTAAATGATTGAATTCAACATTTCCAAATAGTTTAAACATTTTTTTTTTTTGAATAATCGGTAATTTATTATGATATTAGAGTAGGTGGTTCTGAGTTTGAACTCAATTTTCCCCCTATCTTCCATTTAAAAAGAAAATCTCACATATTGGTTAAATGATTAAATTCACTAATTTGTAACAACTTAAAATTTTAGAACAATTGATAATATAATAGTAGGGAAAGAGATGAAAAGAGTGTTAAAAGTTTATTAGGTAATCTTACCTTCAGATGTAGAGCTGCTAAGTGAGATTTCAGTAGTGTTTATGTAGATAAATTTAGCATTTGTTAGATTATTATTGAAGTTATTCACCAATGTGACAACCTTATCATTGAAAAGTGCGACCGCATTGTCGATGTTGTCCACACATGAAGAATTATTGCGGCACATAGCGAGTTCAACTGGAGTATACCCTAGAAAACCCAACCCAAAAAGGGCTATTTTCAATGCACCAAGCTTATGCAAAGTCTAGCATCAAAAAAAAAAAAAAAGAAGGAAAAACCATGTTCACTATCAATTTTAAGAGAAAAAACAACCGTGTTCTGATTGAACCAAAAAATGAAAAACAAATAAAAAAAAGTTGAGCTAACCAATAATTGTTGAGAGAGTTGTTGAACGAGAACAGTAGCGTATTGCTTTTGGTTATATATGCGGCTTGTAGGATAGAACTGTGGCAAGAAGTAATTATTTAGGTAGTCATTAGAACCTATTGCAACAGAGTATATGCATTTGTTTAGATAAGCTGTGGCCAGTGACTCATTATTTCCAAGTAGATTCTTGATGTTTGAGACTGTAACTTGGTGATTTAGCAACTGCCTATCCAAGCTTATCCGATCACCCTGCAATATGATGCACCAAATTATATTAACTTGATGGTGCCTTTTCATTCTCGATTACAATAATGAAAGTTGGAGGATATTTAAACCCTGAATATTTCCAATAAAAACACTAAGATGTGTTAGTTTTGAACTACAAACCTCCTGTCTATAGTTTAGTGTATTAAAAATTCTTACACGAAGTTTTAAAGGCTAGTACTACCCCAGTTAACCGTCGAGCTGTCTATACATACAATATCAATTTCATAGGATACAATTTATAGCTCTCAATTTGTACTCTTCCATATTTGGCGTCCATAATAGGCACAGGAGAGAACTTAATTTAATATTTTCCTTATGGACTAACTACCTGTTGTTGTCCAGTTTCCTCGCGAATACCTGCAGCACCAGATGCATAATTGACCCCTTTGAGTATTTCTTGACCTCTAGCAGTAGCGAAAGGTGGGATGGAATTGTTAAAACCCAGATGTTCAGCTGCAAGGAGAAAAATGCTCTGTTTATTTCAATGAAAAATTTTGTATAAAGATAACTTTCTTTGTTGTTCAGTGTTTTGTAATATAAAAAAAAAATGAGTTAAAAGGATAACTATTTTTAGTTAATAGAAAAAGTATGACTTATTTTTAGAAATTTTTTTTCATTAATTTTTTTTTAAAAAAAACAACTTTATCTTAATTCTCACAGCAAACTAAATAAGAGAAGTTAAAAAAAAAAAAATCAATTCATTTAAGATTACTATCAAACATAAGAAAATGAGATAGTTTATAGAAAATACTTTTTGAAAAATAACTCGTTTTAAGAAAACATTTTCATCTAAACAAACAAAGCTACAAGGTTGTTATTACAAAAGACGCACACAGCAGGTTGAGTTAGCTGTATTGTAAATAGTTATGTAACAAAATTCGTAAATTGATATTGTTTCAAGTTAAATCTAAAATTTTAGGTGCAAAAATGGTTACTATACGGTTTTAAATTGTTATAGTTTAACTATTTCATCATTTTAACAAAATCAATATAAATTGTAGTTGATGTTTATTTAACTTCTAGAAATCATTATACAAGATTTATAGGTGACCTTTTGAATATGGAAAAATTATAACACAACTTAATTAGATTAAATAAAAGACAAAATAAATAAATAACTTAACAAATAAATTCAATTTAAAATATGTTATCTTAAGGATTTTTTAATATTAAAATGCCACTTTCGTATCCACGTGAGTGGTACTTTATTGTACATATTGGTCTGAAGTATTACACATATTATGTTTGTACGTTGTGCTTATCCATAATGTGTATAAAACTACGTATATGTGCATGTAGGAAGACATATGTACGTAAATTATAAGTTTTGCTCCTATAAAATTAAATCTTTGCTTAGCCACTAGTGCCATGTCATTAAAAAATTATATGACTTGGTATTTTACTATCATATTAAAAAAATTTATGAAATAGATTCTCTCCATTTCAAATAATTTGAGAATATTTTGTGCTATCTTTAAACATGTAGCTAATATTTAGTCAATTAAGGCCTAGAGAGTCTTGTAAGTTGTAACTTAACTAATATTTTCTAGTATTTCCAATGGAAATGTCTAGAGTTTAAAACTCTACTTCCTTTTTGTTGAAACTACTTAATTATTTTTTTTTTTTTTTAAATCTAGTGAATTAAGTGGGTTTAGCTAGATATCTTCTATATAAAAATAAAAATTAAAATAAACTAAAAAAAAAAGTGGGATTAGATATAGATAGCTCTTGGAATCAAAATCAATTTTTCCAATTCAAATACTTCAAAATGGCTTAAAAGAAACAAATTATGAAAAAGGTAACGTGTATAAATTTTCATAGAAAGAGGTAAATGCTGACCAATGATATCGACAAGATTGCGACCATTGGTAAACCTTCCGGTGGGTCCCTCAGGGAAATCAATCCCATATGGCTGATAATTAGCTTTTGCCATTGTCACAAGGTGGTTGTTGTTCCCATTATCAGACAAGGAGTCCCCAAAAATGAAGAAACAAGGCACTTGTTGCGTTCCATCAACACAATGTTGCAAGTTCAATACCAGCAACACAAGAAGCAGAAGCAACAATATTTTCTTCATTTGACATGCCATTGAAAACCAAAACGAGTAAAGGACTTTGATTGAGATATTGATATGAAATGAAAGAATTACAATGGAACTATATATAAACCCACCAAAGCTTCTAGTCAAGCTGGTAATAATGGAAGTAAATGCTTCTCACTAATGAATTTGTTAGGATGGACACTGGCCTTTAGATAGATGGTAGGGAGAGGGAGACATCATGATTCAAAGTTCAAACCACAAGCATATATAGAACATTTGAAAAGATGCAATTGTTACTCAGTTATATTATTTGTTCCTACCATCACATATCTTTAGCGCGATGATCGCTTCATAAGTGCTTATGAAATGTGAGAGGCAAAGGTCGGAATTTAATTCTCTAGAAGGGAAGTTCATACACATATACACATAGGTTAGGCTAGAATAGAATTCTATTTTTTATCAAAAAATATATATATTATTTGTTCATGGCCCACTTTTAAACCCTAATAAAGTTTCATTTTGGCAATGCCAAGAGAACTTAATTAATTTTCTTCCCTAGAAATGAGTAATTACAATTGGCCATCAACCATAATAAATGACCCTAAATCGACAACTTAAGAAATGTAGTAAACCTTCCCATCAAAAAAAAAAGAAATGTAGTAAACCTAGAAAGTCAACCCAAAAAATGGTCCAATCCACTTTCTACAATTATCACATTCAATTCATCCACAACAACAATTGCAGATTTCAATTAGCTCAACTAATAAAGTCTCTGATGGTTGAATAAGAGATCTGTGATTCAATTTTCACCTACACCAAAAACTGATTGGTGTCATCTTAGTCTGATGACAAAAAGCTATCATCAAGAGCGGACACTATAGGTTGAAACTCTCTAAAAAAAATTTCATCCACAACTTTTACCATAACTCTAAAGTAATTATCTGTGAATAGTGGGTACATGTAAAAGTAATAGGTAGTTACTCACAGACAACCACGTTAAAGTTGTAACAGGACTAAGATGTGTATTCTACGTATGCTAGATTGATCTCCTTAGGGAATATATCTTGGCCTAAGGTCACTAGAGAATTTGGAATCGCTATACGAGTTTGAATAACAACTTGTGGTTTATAGAACACTGTGTATCACGTAGATTAGACGTACCCCAAGTTGTAACTTGTAACAGAACTAAGATGTCTATTCTACGTATGCTAGATTGATCTCCTTAGGAAATATATCCTGACCTAAGGTCACTAGAGAATTTGGAATCGCTATACGAGTTTGAATAACAACTAAGCTATAGTTTATAGAGCACTGTGTATCACATAGATTAGACGTACCCCAAGGACGGGTGGCGCTAGAGCTACTCCAGATCCAGGGGGATCATTTGACCTGAAAAAAATAATAATAAATAAAAATTTTATACAAACTTAACAAAATGAAATGGTTACACCTACCCACATTGAAAATAGATAATGATAACTAATAATAAACTATCATGTAACGATTTTAAAATACAAAAACTCATAACTCGTAGAAGGAAATTGAAAAACTTCAAGTATTTGTGAGTGTTTTTTTTTTTTTTTTATGACTTAATATATTCAAATTATCTTAAATATTGTGTAGTTTAAGTTTCTTAATTGGCCGTGAATAATATTTCTAGAGCCACCACTGCCTTGAGCTGAAAAATCGAATTCTATTTATGAGATGATATTCAAATCATTATATTTTTTTTTAATTAATCAATTACTTTTTTTGTTCCAATACACAACAGTTGCCACTTACAGCCAAATTGATGTCCTTTATGCAAAGAAAACTATTCCATGACAAGGAAAATTTAGTCTACTATAAATCATATATGAATTACTGTTTATCTTTTTTTCTAACAGGAAAAAAAAAATTTCATGCATCCATTATCCATAGTAAATTGGACCCATAACCTCCCACACGTTATGTAAGAGATAAGAAATGTTGTTACCTTAACTTAGGGTCACCTATTTATCTAATGCAAAACTGTACAAAAGTCAACACACCCACCATTTAAACCTGCCAAATTGAAAAAGTGGCCGAGATCCAATGCCCTTTTTAGACTATATTCCTCATGTGGTTAAGTAGTTTCTAGTATATGATATATCTGAAGGATTGCTCTAGGCCTGCGGGCAGGTGGCAGCTCTAAAATGATGTCTTTTTGTTGCTGAATAAAAAATGGGTAGAGGTGTACTGTCTGAGTTGGCGTATTCTACTTGGATGTGATCATAGTGACAATATAAACATCCTAATTAACCTAGAAAAAAAAATGATATACTTAATTACTTTTAAAGATATGCTATGTCCACAACATTTTCACAACAAATCATAAGTAGCAAGTTGTTATGAGTCGTTTTTTGTAGGATAAAAAAGTAATTTTAATGGTAGATTCAAATTAGAACCAATAACAACCATCTATGATTTATTGTGAAAATGATGTGAACGTAACATCTTTTTTTTTTTTTTTATACAAGATAAAAATTCTATTCTAACATAATTTAAGTGTATATATGTGTGAAACTCTTTCCTGAAAACTTGAACCCCGGCCCTTGCCCACCACTCCCCACAAGCACTTATACTTGTGGAGTGATCATTGCACCAAAAGTGTGAAAGTGTGTGGTAGTACATTTCTTATGTTTAACTTTACTTGTTTTGTCTACCTTTAAAATACAAACTTTAAAAAAACTAACTATTAAACACTTTCACTTGAGAATCCCAAAAATTTGGTTCAACAAAAAACTAACTATTAAACACTTTGACTTGGGTAAGCCCTGCTAGGCCTAGGCCATTGGCCCCCATTAAATAAATAAATAAATAGATTAGTTCAACAATCGGTTTTGGGGGAAAAAACAAGTCTACCCTCTCCCTTAATGCCAACAAAGCCTCTAAATTATGAACAGATAGAAATTCATCTCAACTAAAGGTTTAAATTATTTCACCAAAAAAGAAATTGATGTAAATGTGTTGAATCATCATTTATCATCAATTTTCCATAATAGCTTGAGGTTTATATTTTTGTTGCCAATCTCCCATATGAATCACAATAGCATCTCAATCTCGCAAGTTCACAAATCAAGCAATCTATCTCTCTAACACCAAAATTGAAATTGGAATCCAGCTTTCCTTTACCATGCATCACCAATTGCATGGTAAATTAAAATAAATAAATAATAATAGTAATTTTTATTTCTTTTTATTAAATTTTACATCTGAACCCTGATATTTTATTCTCCAATTTAAATTAATCTTGGTTTGGTTTGGTTAGTATTAAGTATTTGAGTTATGTATTTACTCCATTTTTACTTGGGCATGTTGAGACTGTTGAATGATTCTAATGTTAAGTGCCTTTAACGAATTGAATTATATTGCTCTTCGCATTAATTATATTTTAATCTATTATTTTCATATTATAGTCTTATATTGTAGAAAACTTAATTGAAACTCCAATGGGATCTCTTGATAAAATTTTTACTAGCATTGTAAAAGATAGAATAGAAAATTTAGAAAATATCACAAATGAATAAGAAATTCATCAAAAAGATCTAGAAATTAATTAAATAATACAAAAGAAAGATACCAATGAAAATAATGATAATATATAATAAAACAATTCTTACTTTTATTATTTAAAAAAAAAAAAAAAAAAAAGAGACTAGATCTTTCCAAATGGATAGATAGAGATTATAAAATTTTATTAATAATACTTGTTACAGTTTTTTTCTTAAAAGAAAATGTATTTCAAATTTAAAATTGACAAAATCATATTTAAGATCGATTAATCACAAAAATATTAAGTGGATTATTCGTATTATCAATAGAAAAATAGATGTTAGCAAAACCTAAATATGAAAACTTAATTGGTAATAATATACCTATATCTAAAAGTATAATTAAGAATTATTGAATAAACAAACTTTTGATATATATATATATATATATATATTAGTTACTTGATATTTAAATATAAAAAAGCACCACTTATAATTGTTGCCTTAGGTCTAAAATTTTATCGAGCTAGCCTGCAAACAAGAGTATGTAAGAGCAATCATCAATCTATCCTTGGTGACCATCTCAGTAGGAAGCAGAGCGGTGGGATGAAAATCTATAAATTTGATAACTGACTATAGTCATTTTGAATCACACAATTCTAGTTTGTTTTTGCTTTTATAAAAAATAAAAAAAAACACTATTTAGTAGGATAAACCATTTAGATCCTTTTAACTTCATTATTGTAGAATGTGCAAATTACTAATATTTAATTGCTCAATTTCATTAAAAATTACTAATATTTAATGTGTAAATTAACGTAACTTTCATTGTTGTGATACATTTTTTAAAGGTTTGTTGTATTTTTCTAAGAAATTATTAAATTTAATCATTTTTAAAAAGAAAATCAATTGGAAACGCACATCTGATTTTATTTTATAACATGATATTGTTAATAAATTTTCCATTAAATTTGAACTTAAATTCATGATAAGTTATATAATTCTTTAAGAATTTAGATTGACTTCAAACGGTTTGAAAGTAGTTCTTAATTTTCTTGGGAGTAATTAAAAAAATGCTGGAATTAGAGTAGTTTCAAATATAATGGACCACAAAATTAGAGTTCAAAATTTTTTTTATTGAAATTAGAGTATATTTTTTAAAACTTTGTTGAATTTACACTTTAATTATTTAGTACAGTATAAAGATATAGATTAGGGTTACAACTAGATCAAGCAGAGGCTGGGGTTTGTTGACTTTAACTCTAGCTTCTTCAACTAGATAATAAAAGCACTTTGAAGTTAACCTAACATTTTATAATGATTTTGGTCAGCCCATAGAAAAAGTGATGTTTTTATCCATGATCACCAGATTTGAAAATTTGGAATACTCATATAAGTTTAAAATGTTAGCATCCCCAAGGTTGATTTAATTTTTAGACTAGTTTTGTTTTGAGCAAAGTATCTACAAATTACAAATAGATGAAAAACTAGTCTCCGAGTGATCACTGATTTGGCTACCCAAAGTACATGTACATTATTTGAGGATGTCAAATAAATTTTTATTTCTTTTTCATTGTTTACTTCTACGCAGCTCATACGACTTGAATTTATTTATTTCAATTTTCAACACATTCTTTGAAAAAAAAATGTAAAAATATTATAAACAAATTACACTAACCTCATTTAAGATTTTAAGAATTATGCTCATCTTCAAACTTTTGTAGAAATGACACCCTCCTAAAGTCTGTGAAGACTGATAAACTTAGTAGACATATTTTTATTCTCTAACATGGTTACTACTTGTAACTGATCGTTCATTATTTTACAAAGAACTCTACCTTTACTAAATTTTGATTTAAATATAGTGAGATATTATGGTTAAACAACCTATGCATACTTTCAACTTCACCATTTTCTTCTCATGATTTCAAACCCAAATACCCTTATTTTCTCTTCATTTGTCCTTTTTGTTTTATCTTTAATAGTTTTTTTTTTTTTTTGGATATATTTGTCTTTTATACCGAGTGATTGAATTTATATATATATATATATATATATAGTTAAACAACATTTGACATTCACTTTATGATTAGGTTAAGACACTAATTGATTATTCTTAGTGTATAAGGGATTTAAATCAAATCTTTTACTTAACTAAAAGAGACATACTTAACCAAATGAATTTATTGAAACACATAGATTGAGAATAACTTAAAAATGCTTGAATTTATCCATTTGAAAAAACAAAACAAAAAAGAAAACTAGAAAAATCATCTCAAATATAAATTTTTTTGCATCCTGAAAAGCTATGTAAAGCAAAAAAGAATGACAAAAGAAGATAATATAGAACCGTACGTACCCAATTAAACTTACCCACGAAGGGGAAAACGAAAAAGAAAAAATCATTTCTTGCAAACAATATGAATAAAATAGAAAGACACTGATAAGGACAAAGATAGACAGAGAAAATTAATTGAAAAAAATCTTTTTTTTTTTTTTTTTTTGCTAGGTGATTGCGGGGCTAGAACTCCCGAGTAGCAGGTCATACAGGTACCTGGGTGCCAATAAGCTACTGAGGCCAATGGCAATTGTAAAAAATCATTTGTTCCAACATGCATGGATCAAATGATTAGCAAAATCTGATCATGGTAGATATTGAATGACCTTTGTTTTGTTGCCTAATCTAATGTTGTCATGTCGATTATATTGTAAATCTCAAGAAATTTTGTCCAAAGCAAAAAGAGGATAAAGAATCGACACGTTCCTCAACTTTTGACACAAATGACAATCAATCCCAATTACATATTTTGACTGCTAGCTACCACCATTAAAAATATGCTTGAAGTTTCTGTGAAGTTGTTCTTTTTTTTTGAGAGTCATTCTGTGAAGTTGTTCTTGGTTAAGCACAGTATTCCTATTTTAAAAACACTGTTATAGGCCAATAGTTTAAGCTGCGTTTTTTAAAAACGCAGCTATAGGTTAGCTGTAGTCACATTTTTTGAAAATACAGCTAAAAGAAATGTGGGTATAGGCCGCGTGTTTAGTAGTGTACTTTGTTTTATTAACGAAAAAATCACAAGTATGCCCTTATATTATTACTATTGATTATAAAAAAAAATAAAAATAAAAACCCAAAAAACATCAAAATCCCCATATTTCTCATATTTCATTTCCCATGTTCCTTGGATTGTAGTTTTAACTTTTAAGTACGAGGATTGGTGTTATCCTTAGTTTTTTTTTAATGAATGCTACTCTCATATCCAATTGGTTCCACGGTTTATGGGTATTTCTATAATGCTGATACTTGATAACTAGGAAGAGGTAGATTTGTTGAACTCTCCCAGAAATTATACTACCATTGATCCATGTGTTGTTAACAATGTAGATATTAATAGTAATAAAAAATACATTTGCCCAGTTTGGTTGACAAGTGCCTAGACGAGCATGTATAAGAAGAAAATAGATCTCTCATGTCATCTACAACCTTAAGCATGGGCAGAGATGGAAATTCCATGCACTCTAGTCCAATTTCTTGTTTATTTAATGCAAAAGTTAAGAAGCCCAACTACTATCACGATGTCTTCCTTGTGCAATTCATGAATCCTTAATGCTTGGCTATAGATTTGATGGCGAACCCAACTACTAGCGTAACTCTCTCTCTCTCTCTCAAGAAGAGGATGATAGGGGATTTCAACTCAAATTTATTTTTCTAAGAAAAACCGTACAATATCATAAATATTAAAGGCTTAGCATGATGGAGGTTTGGCCAACAAATTGAAGGCTTAGCATCTACTCTCGGTCTCAAGTTGAGACTAGATTAGGTAGCACAGATGCAGGCATGCAGCTAATTGAGCTACCAAAGGATTGAGATACGATTGAGTGACAAAGATGATGCTGGGTCTTCATTTTACCCGTTGGTCCAACCTACAATAGAGCTACTCTCACTAATGAGCCTTTTTTTTTTTTTTTTTTTTTTTTTTACTTGAGAGGAACTTAATGTATGTTGGTATACAGGGACTCAAACCCAAATGAGGAACGTGAGATACACTCAAACCCAAATGCTTAAAAAATTTGTTGTAGCCTAAATCTTCATATTGTAGCTCTAGATTAATCCAAAGACAACCATGTTTTTTATCCAAGCTACTCATAAAAGAATATAATATATATATATATATATGTGTGTGTGTGTGTATGTGTGTGTGTGTTTTTATCCCAAGCTTTTTTGAGGAACTTCATCAAACACTTAAGTTGCAATTATCATATCCTAATACTTTAAGATAAATTTCATAAATCATTTAGAACTTAGACAGAAACCCACAAAAAGAATCAAAACTTAATGAAAATTTGAATAAAGAAAGTGTACTTTTTGTGAAAGCAAGTATTGAACAAAAATGGAGCATGAAAATTCAAAACCAAGCTTTATATATTTTATATTTTGCTTTTTCTCAGTGGGCCAAGGGGGGCCATTGCGCCCCCTAGTCCAAGCATAGCTTCATCCCTGTTGGTATGTAATAGTAGATATTATAATGTAACGGTTAGTCACATGTAACAATTATTCAGTCATTTTGTTATATTTCCATTACATGAAATAGTTATTCCCTATGAATATTTATTCACCTAAATTTATTCCTTTAATGTTTGGCTTAAAAAACTATTCTCAGGTGATGATGTGTGTGCATTTGTGGCACTAGGTTGATGTGTGTGTGTGTGTGTGTGAGTAAGTCTCTTTCCTTATTTAATTTTAGAAAAGTGCTACGTTCACAACATTTTTACAATATTTTCACAACAAATCATAAGTTGTTAGTTATTATTTGTTATAATTTGAATCTATCACTAAAATTACTTTTTTGTTCTACCAATAACAACCTGTAACAACCTGTCACTTAGGATTTGTTGTAAAAATGTTGTAGACATAGCATTTCTCTTAATTTTAAGGCGTCTCCACCAACCATATTTTTTTAGGTGTGATTGGTTACCAATTGTCTAATTCATTTTAATTACCTAATTAACTAAAGGTCATTTTTAGGGGCTCCTAGCTGATATGGTAAAATAAAGTCTCAAACCAAAGACCTTGAACTTGAAAGTTTGATTACATGTGGGGAAGGTGTTAGGCACCTCACAACCCCTATCTAAATGATAGTATCACATTTTGACTTAATCCCAATAATTCACTTTTTGAAAAATAACTAAAATACTTGACATTTGTTTTTGAAAATGGATTTATGTACAAACAACATAAATAGGTAGCATGTGAGTATAATATGATATTATTTACATATGAAAATATACAAGCAACATATGAGGATACTTATAAATATTGTGTGAATATTTATACAATGTTGCAAGAAATAATATATATACATAGTTAACATGCGAATATTATTTACTATGTTGCAAGAATATAGCATGTGAGAACAATAAAGACTTTAAATGTGAAAAGATTACCTTTTGCCATTAAAAGCACTTTTAAGTATAGAATCTTCAAGTGTCATTCTCATGCAAAAACAATATCAACCAAAATAGTTCGTTTAGGGGAGGGGGAGAAATGTTGGCTTGATTGGATGTCATGAGTTCATTGATGTGAATTATGAACACACTGCACTCTCTTAAAATCATTTTTAAAAAAGAGTTGTTTAAAATCAGATTTTTGGTTTAAAACCCTTGGGTTTTTGGAGAAGGAGTTTTTATTTGTAGCAAAGGAAAACATTACTTGAATTCTTTCATACATGATTTATTGTACCCTAATTAAATTTTGGCTAAAATACCATTTTGGTCCTTATATTTTGGGATCACAGTCAATTTGGTCTCTATATTTTGATAATAGTCAATTTGGTCCCTGATGTTTTTAACTTGCAATTAATTTGGTTTCCATCGTCAACTCACTAACGAAAAATGTTTATGTGGCAAATGGTCTGTATTGTTGGCACTCTTAGAGCTTACGTGGCAACTAAAATATTAATAAAATATTTTTTATTGACATTAAAAAATTCCACTGCAGCATCCAAATAAAATAAATTTTTATTTTGTTCATTTTTAAAAAAATTAATTAATTCATATATGGAACACACGGATCTTGAACATGTAAATAAACATTGAACCCAAAAAAATCAATAAAAAAATCAACCTCAACAAACCCGAGTTTTTTTTTGTCCCTGGCACTTTGTGAATCTGCTCTCACTGTTCCCTTAGGAAGCTCAAGTAGTTATCCCCAGTTGCTTTTTACGTCTGCTAAACTTTTTTTTTTTTTGTTGAACTTTTTTAATTTTTGGGACTTGCAGATTGCTTTGAGCCATGCGTGGAATGTGGCAATGTGATTTTGGTGTGCTTTGATTTGATGAATGGATGGATGTTGAGTTTATTTGTGATTCACTGTGTTGGCTTTTGGTGAATAGAAAACGAAGGTTTTTTTTTTCTCCAGTGGCGTGGAGAATTAAGGATGATTGGTGTTTGTGGAGGTTGATTTGATTTAGGTTTTATTTTTCTGGGTTCATGTTCTTGTTCATGTTGAAGATTGTTCCAGATCTGGATTCATGTCTATTTTTGTTTTGAATTTTAAAATTTTTTTATTTCTTTAAAATTGATTATTCAGATAATGCTGGCATTTTAAAATGCCAATAAAAAATGTTTTTGGGGAAAACACTATGCTGATGTGGCATTTTTTTTTTCTTTTTTACGTGACTTTTTTTTTATTAAATTGCTAAGGGGGCATTTTTTTAATACTATTTGATATGCCACATAAGTTTCAAGTGTGCTAGCAATGCATACTGTTAACCACATAGGCATTTTTCGTTAGTGAGTTAATAGTAGGGACTAAATTGACTGCAACTTGAAAATAACAAGGACCAAATTGACTACTGTTGAAATGTAGGAACTAAATTGACTGTAACACCAAAATGTAGCGACCAAAAGAGTGTTTTAGTCTTAAATTTTCTTTGTAACTAAACAATGGCCTCTACTAAACAAGGGCATCAATTTTTGCTATAATAGGTGGCTGTTGAGTATCAATCTAAAAGAAAAGAAAGGTATAAATAATTTTAAAATTATAAATCATTGGGTATACACATGTGAATGAAGTCTCACATTGAACAATAACGAGAAGAGTGAGTGATTAATATAACATAGTTGCACATAAACTCATTGTGTTAAGATTTTGGGTTAAATGGTGTCCATATATGTTGTTATATTAACTACTCAATTTGTAAATAAGACCAAGCGAATTTTGGGTTGAGGAGGAGACAAGAATTGGATTAAGTATATATCTTATGTGAAATTAATTTCTTTGAAAATGAAATATATTTATGAAGTTTTCTTAGTGCGGAGGAAGATAATGAAGAAGTTTGAGCTTTGCAATGGTGTGACTGGTATGGATTCAAATTGGTGTCCTTTTGCAAGGTGAGACAGAAAATAGTCAAAAAGAGGTGTGTGAAAAAGAAAAAGGAAATTAAGGAAGAGTGAGTGCACCATCAAGGGGTGTGTGTGTGTGAGAGAGACAGAGAGAGAAGGCCTAGGTGTGTCACTGGAAAGAGAGATCAAATAAAAAAAAAAAAAAATTAGAGTGTAGTGTATGCGTGTGAGAGAGCAAAGAAAGAGTTTTTTCTTTAACCATAAGACATACAAAAGGGAAATTTTTTTTTGGAATTTTCTCTAAGAAGAGGTTTTTGGGTGCTACAATTATAGAAAGTTTTTATATCTAGAGTGAGTAAAGAGTTAAAGTGAGTTTGTATTAATTTCTAGAGAGAAAATATTATTGTATTTGGTGTGTATCTCAAATTAGGCATAAACTTGAAGAGATGTTGTAGTTGACTTTATAATAGTAGATTTATACAAAGTTTGTGCTCGTGAACACTTTAGGGGAATTCCAATTAAGTAGTTAATATAATATATAGGGACACCACTTAACCCAAAAACTTAAGCCAATGACTTTGGATTTAACTATGTTATATTAACTGCTCACTCTTCTCATTATTATTCAATGTGAGATTTTACTCAAAAGTGTATACCCAGCAATCTTCCCCTCACGTATGAGTCATTGTCTCTCCATGGGCTACGAACAAGTCTCACTAGCTCCCTCTACTTGTGGGCTTTTTCCTTCTCCAGATCAACATCTATGGGGATCACGTGTCAACCCTACATACTTATTCATAGGAACCCTATGTTTCCATGTCCTTGGGAACCTCACATAGCACTGCTTTTTTTTAATCTTACACTATCGGCAACACACTTTGTTGGGCCTTTTCCCAAGATCAACCATATGTGGGCATTATGGGCTTACCTTTTATAATGCACACTTGTGTTGACTCCAATTACATACTCGTTGTCCCTACTTCAATTGTGAAAGTGGCCCAAAAACCTTGCCACCTTGCTACACACTACCATAGGCGCTAATACTTGCACACTACCATTTTTTAGCTTAAGGTTTATTATTAACAACATGCTATAAATTTCAAAAAAAAAGTTACTTGGGTTCTAGCTAGTGTGATCTCAGTCTCTATAAACTAGAGCTCAATTGTTATTCAAACCTGCAATCAGCATCCCAGTAAGTGGCAAAGGGAAGGGGCCATAGCCTCTTACTTTTTAAAACCTTTGACCTCCCCCTATATTTTATCAAGAAAAATATTAATTTATGTCTAATTTCTCTTATCCTCTTTTTTTTTTTATAATAAAAAGAAACTCTTTTTTATTTGTATAAACCATACCTACCATTAAATTTTGGCCTTTCATGTTTAATTTCATTTTCAAATTGGTCTTTTCACTCATTTTTGTTAGTAATCCAACTATCCATAATATGTTTCCCTAGCTATGACAATGAAATTCCTACATTCTCTAACAAATTAGAGCTAGTATTTTTATAGAATAGTTAAACATGAAGGGTACTTAATGGTAAGTTACTAATGAAAATAGACAATATGGTCAATATGAAAATTTAAAACGTAAAAGGTCAAAATGAAAACAACTCCAAATTTTAAGTGCCAAAAATTAGGGGTGTGCATGACTCGGGTTGGGTTGGGTTAAGGGAATTTTTTGACCCAACCCACCATGGTAGGTTAAAAAAAATTCAACCTAACCCATCACATAAGTCCAACCCAACCCACATGGGTCGGGTTCGGTCGGGTTGAACCTATGGGTTTGACAATTTTTTTTTATTACTATTATTTTTAAATTGAGTAGACAAAAAGTATATCACACCTGCCACTAAGTTGATAAACAAAATATATATTAATATATGAACTAATATTCTAACTCAGTTATACATTAATATATGAACTAATATACATTAATATTGGCTTTTATATAGGATAAGAGGAAGAGCTAGTTATTTAAAAAAAAAAATTATTAATTATATAATATATTTTAAATATATGGGCGGGTCGGGTCGGGTTTGGCGGGTTTGGAATTTTATGACCCAAACCCAACCTGACCCGCGATAAAAAAAAAAAAAAAAAAAAAAAAAAAAAAAAAAAATTGTAACCCAATCCAACCCAACCCTTCAAGCCCTAAAAACCAACCCAACTCGGCAGGTTGGGTCGGGTCGGGTCGGTTTTTGTGGGTCGATGAGTTGGCTGCACACCCTTACCAAAAATGTCATTAGACAAAAAATAAATAAATGATATATATATATATATATATATATATATATATAAACAAAAAGGCAGCAAATAGGGGTGTGCATGCATCGGGTTGGGTCGGGTTAAGGGGATTTGTTGACCCAACCCAACATGGTGAGTTAAAAAAAAATTCAACCCAACCCAACCTATATGGGTCAGGTTGAACTCATGGGTTGGACAATTTTTTTTATTACTATTATTATTAATTTGAGCAAAAAAATATAAATATAAATATAAAAATATTTAAAAAAAACCCAAAGATTAGTACCAATATAACTTCTTAAAGGCAAACAACACTAATGACTAAACAATAATAGTAATTTACTAGGACTTGTGTGAACTAATTGTCTTTTATACAGGATAGGAAGAGTTGGTTATTTAAAAAAAAATTATTAATTAAATAATATATATTAAATATATGGGTGGGTCGGGTCGGGTCGGGTTTGGCGGGTTTAGAATTTTATGACCCGAACCCAACCCGACCCACTATCAAAAAAAATTTTGTAACCCAACCTAACCCACCAAGTCCTAAAAACCAACCCAACTCGGGGGGTTGGGTTGGGTTGGGTCGGTTTTGGCAGGTTAGCGGGTTGGCTACATACCCCTAGCAACAAATAATGTGATCACATACTCATGTCTAAGTGGATTTTCTGTTTTAACTAAAGGAAAACTTAATTGTTTGTGGTGACTGGTGAGAGTCTAGCATATGAGCTAGAAATCATTCCTTAAAACAAGAAAGCAAAAAATAACATTTGGTCCCTATAAATATGGGGTAACTCTATTTTGATCCTTAGAATACTCATTAGCAAATGTATAAATAGCATAAGGGATCAAGTTTGCACATCCAACTCTAAAAATCATCAACATCAATCTATGTAAACTTGTGTAAATTTGAATTGCTACTACAGTAACCACATATATTTATGTAAATTTGGATTGTTGCTACAGTAACTATTTAAATATATGTTGTTACTATTCAAATGCAAATCTATTTTTTGATGTGTGAGAGAGAGAGAGAGATATGATTTGAGAGAGTAATAAAAACTTGATAAAAAAATAATATTTTAATGAAATTAGTGTAAAATAGATAATAATGTGAGTGTTTTTAAAAGTGGTTAGTGTAAAATTAAAGATGTATGTTTTTATGCTATAATATACAAAAAAATTTGTACGAGCTAATGTAAATGCTCTTAAACATTATTTTGTATCGGCTTAGTCTCAAATTCCTATAAAAGAAAATACAAAAAAAATTAAATGAATAAATTAAAAAAAAAATTAGTCCCAAAATTTTTGACATTATTTCAATGCTGTCCTTACCATAATCTTAATCACACTCATTGAATTTGCTTACGTGTCTAACAAATTGTTGATATGGCACACTAAAAAAATAAACTATGAATGAGTAATATTCGTAATCTGGAGATCGGCCCAATGGTGTCATGGATCTGGTGATCGGTATGGTCCAATTATATATAACCCTCAAGGGTTGGTCAGAAAGCTGTCTTGTTGGGTCAAAATCACATTGAGAAATTAGTGCCCTACACTACAAGGGTCGGTCCATATATGCCCAAAAAAAAGGGTAAGTTAAGCTCGCAAAGAATTGTTATATCATGAAATTGCCAAATGCCATATTGTAATTTGTTTTTTCTCATTTTAATTTATTTTTATTTCTTTTCTGATTAGGAACTATAGATGGGAAATTATCAATATTGAATTTTACTTCTTTTTTTTTCCAATTTCTCAAAAACCAAATAGAAAACAAAATGACAAAATAGGATTGAAATACTACATTCACAATATTTTTATAACATTTTCACAATAAATCGTAGGTGATAAACTGTTATAGGTTCTTATCTGAGCCAACTACTGACATATTTTTTTATTTACCAATAACAACTTACAAGCTAAAAGTTATTATAAAAACGTTGTAAACGTAGTATTATTTTTAAGTGGAAGGCCAAATGAGAGTCACAAAGGAACTCTCTCTTCTTTAATGGTGCATGTGTTATGTTTCTAATAAATGGGGCCGCCATACCACCCTTTCACAAATGTCCGAAATGAGAGGAGCATGACAATTTGAAAAAGGTGGAAGAGAACTACTTTATATTTTAACCACTTTGGGAAGAAATAAATAAAAATAAAAAAGCCTAGGAATAGGATATGCCTTATTCTGTGACAGACAGGTCAAAAGTGTAGAATATGCATGTGATCTTTGTTAATAAGGAGCTGATTTTACAGCATCAATTATAGTATATAGTGATTAGTATCAAAAAGGTGTCTAGCACGATCGCCTATGTTAGCTACATGGGGAAAGGACAAAATAGGAATTGCATTCGTGAGGATCGGAGACTCGGAGATTTGCCCAAATAAAAAAATGCCCATGTTTTTTCTTCTTCTTCTTCTTCTGACTTGAATTTTTAGAATCATTTTGCTAAAAAATGTAGTTCAGAAGAATTGAATGGAAATTTGAGGTTAAAAAAATGCTAGGGGAATACAATGGTCCATGTTCAAAATGCTTTTTTTTACAGTTCACAAACTTTTTCCTTTTTTTTTTTTAAGAGCAAAGTTTACAAACTTTTATTGTCTTTTTAGTCAAAATTAGCGAAGTCCCTTCATTTATATAGGCTTTAATCAATTACATGTTCTTAACAATATTTCTATATTGGTCAGTTGTGGAATCAATTCCACTTTCTTGGTCTAGACATGCCCCTTGTTAGGTTGCTTTTAGAGGTTGTGCCTCTTAAAAAAAAAAATGGAAAAATTACACTTTACTACCCTAAATTATATCTTAGATTACACTTTGCACCATAAACTTTTTAAATATACGTTTTGCGCCTTAATTATGACTTTTGTTACACTTTGCACCCCGACATTAAATTTGCTGTTAACTTTGATGAAAATATAAAGTTTATGATGCAAGTGTAATCAAGAGTATAATTTAGGATGGTAAAGTGTAATTTTTTCTTTGTTTGTAATGGATTGAGAAGATGGGCAATTGGGTCATTGTACATGATATCATACTTTTCCATTCGAGTTAACGGCAAACTTAACGTTGGGGTGCAAAGTGTAACAAGGGTCATAAATTAGGGTGCAAAATGTGTATTTAAAAAGTTTAGGGTGCAATAATTCCCCCTAAAAATATATAGTATAGATTCTATAGGAGTGTTCACCAAACCGCAAAAACCACACCAAAACAACCCACAAAATGGCATAACCACACCGAATTGCAAGAAACAGTGCACCGCACCGCACGGTGCAGCGTAGTTTGCGGTTTTATAATAAGAAAACCACACAAACCGCACTACACTACACCCTCTTTATATTTTAATATATTTATTTTTTAAATATTAAATATATTATTAATAGTTTAATAACCCTAGTTTTCAAAAAAAAAAATAGTTCAATAACCATAGCAAGTGTTGATTAGGAAAACCAATCCAAAATTAAAAAAAAAAAAACTAACTCAATAGTTTAAAACTTGGCCCAAAACATAAGAAAAAATCAGTTTTGAGTTAGGCAGGAAAAGTCTAAAATTTGAAAAATATACTAGTTTCAAACCATATCTTATACACCACACCGCACCGCACATGTGACCACAAAAATGAGGTGCGGTGCGGTGCGGTTATGGTTTTGGCTAAACTCTAAACCGCATTGCACCATACATATGACCGCAAAAATGAGATGCGGTGCAATTATGGTTTTGGCTAAACCGCACCGCAAAGTATAGTGCTAAAAATGGCCTAAAACTGCACCCCACTGCACCGCGAACACCCCAAACTATAGATTTAAACTTTAGATCCACATTTGATATCCTTTTTTATTGAGACTTGTGAGGGGGAAAAAAAAAAGAAAAGAAATAAATGAAACTCCTTGAATGTAAATGTTGAAAACAAAATCCCATTTTCCCTTTGTAAAAAAAAAAAATGATTTCATACATGCATGTGTGTGTAGAGTGTTAATAAGTTTCCATAACTAGGGCAAACGATGTAGGTTTAAGTCTTATGAATAGAAAAAAAAAAATTATATAAAATTTTAGAAAAGAAAGCTCTTCATAAATTTTATAGTGCCAATGATGTTTTCTCTTTCAGTTGGAAAATGAAAGAACAGGTTGCAAAACATGCCAAAGTGGCTCCCCCAAAGTTAGACATGTGATTTCATCTTATGAAATAATCTATTTTAATTGATAAAGGAAAATTTCTTTGGTCTGCCACTAATCTCTTCGTCCATGTCCCATGGCATCTCCACCCCCTTGTTCCCCAAAACTACAGTTTTACTTTTATATATTGAAAGGAAAAAGATATAATGAAAATGAGAATTGAAAACTGTCTCTTTGTAATATACTACTAGTTATTTTATTATTATTATTATTATTCCCTTTTCTTTTTTATCTAATTAGTAATTGCCACAGTTAAAGGTAAAGTAACCACATTTTTTATTTTTTGAGAATCGATAAAGTAACAACCTTAATAACGGGGTTTTTTTTTTTTTTTTTTGAGTAAATTTTTTTTTGAGAAATTTTTTGAGTAAATTTATAACGGGAGTTTTTTCTTTTTTTTGTTCTTTTTTTTTTTAGAAAGAAACTGATGGATTTTATTAATAAAATTCAGCTAATCCAAATGTAAAAACGAACCAATATAAGATAGGACGTCTTCCATCCATATTTGAAAATCTTGTATGCATAATGCATTTTTAGCCAGACTATGAACAACCCTATTGTTGTTTCTCTTACTGTGAGAATACAACAATCCTTCTCTACGAACATATGAAAACCTAATACAATGAAATAAACTTGCAAAACATTTAACATCGCAACTAAGTAAACCAAGGGATTCCAAAGATTGCGAATCTGCATTCAAAGCGTTCATTTCAATCTCTGAAACTCCCTCTAGGGTGATATCATCCAAACTCAGATCAGCATCAAACTGTAAAGCTTTCGATATAGCCAAAGTTTCAAGCTCTATGACAGTTAAGGAGAAAGGGATGATTCCAACCATGTGCAAGCCTTTTCCTTGGCATTCTCGGATGATCACACCAATCTATCTTCTTCTTGAAACATTATATCGATATAATTTGTGCCCGAACCCTCCACAATTTCGTCAATGGTTGATCTCCAAATCAACACTAATCCACCTCCCATATCCAAAACAACACCCACAGAATTTTGTTCCCAGAAATTAGCATCATTAGAGTTCACCTTCAGGATCGATCATGGAGGTGGTTTCCAAATGGCACGGTATGGAGGCAGATTGGACTTATCCAGCTCATTACCCTTCATTGCTGTTGTAGAGCTCCCTTCAGTGCTGCTTGTTTTATTTTTTTCCTCCTTATCCTTATTTGGAATATCCAAGCCAGCCTCTTTATTATTGGTCATTACTCCCCTTTTTTCGCTCCCAGTAATTTCAACCTTATTTAATATTCTATCAATCTCCAATAACTGACTGTCAATAAAATCCCCTTTAATTCCGTGATTGCCTCCATTAGCCGTTTGAAGAATTGATGACCCTGGTGCAATTATTGTTTTAGTTACGTGCTCCTCTGTTTCTGCGCTGGCCGTATCCTTAGGCTGCCCTACCTTTGTAACGTCTGCTCTGTGTCCTTTCGACGACGGTGAACTCTCTTCTACCACTGGTCTGGCCGGAGTTGGCCTCCTCTGTTTTCTATTCTCATAGAACCCCGATACAACCACCACTGGCTTACGGCTCATCGAAGTTAAGGCTGCCCGAATCCAATAGCATATATTAGGAAGACGTTCGTATTTGAACGTTACCCAATGCTCTTCTTCATCTTCAATGGACGGAACATGCCCCCTACAGAGTGGTAAAGAGATATCCACTCGCACACGGACTCGAAAGAAACTGCCTCTGTCAACCTCCACATCGCTTGTATTACGATCCACTATCCCCATTGCGTCACATAAATCCTCCGCTATACCCCTGCTCAAAAAGCTAATCGGAATGTTATGGACTTGTACCCAAAGCGATATTGTGTTCAAAGCCATGTCATGAATTGGAATTGCATTATCCAATCTCTGAAGAACGACCAGATGCCTATCGAAACTCCACGATTCGCTTGCCAAAATTTTTTTGACCTCCTCCGCATTGTCAAACACAAATAACAGCTTGTGATCTCCTGCGTTGCGGACCTTAAAGCCATTCCTTGATCGCCACAGAGGACTAAAAGTTCTGATTATCGCATCAGTATTCAAAACTCTCTTGGTTAGTAATCTTGCCACAATCGCATACTCATGAAAGACTCTGTCCTTCTTCACTGTGAGTTTACCTCCTTCTCTATCGTTTAACAACAACTTGCGCCAATTGTTTGTAAGATTCTCCATCCTAACTCTCAGTGTTTCCCTGACCCCAAACAAAAAAAATCCCACTAGCCCTACCGGTAACACTGTTACCCTAGGGAACAAATCCTTACAAGAAGGAACAACCACTTCTACTGACTAAAAGATGAGAGTTCACAGTCTCCCTTCTTCAGCGCCAGAGAAACTTGACCTCGAGAGGTTCGTTGTGGAGGTTGATTTGAATTTATTTTGTCTGACATCTTTAATTTAATTTCTATGTCAAAAAGATACCAGACTGATCACATAGGAGTGACTAACGGGAGTTAAGTAATAATGTTGGTGAAGATGATATTATGGTATTATGGTGGATCCAAAGAACAGTAATAATTTGTTCTAACATATATACGAACAAAAAAGAGGATATTTTCATAAAATTTGATTTATTTGCATTTTATACCTTACGTTTTCAACTTTAAGGTCCCTTTTAAATAGGCTTTTCAATTTTTAAAACTTGTAATTTACATTGCGAAGTATTATAATAATGTCAATGCATCCCTTACCTCATTTCAGGCTATAAAACTGTTATTAGCCCACACAAAACATGTCATTTTTAGAAGAAAAATATAATGGGAGGAGAGATAGAGAAGGAGAGAGAGAGAGAATTTAGGGAAACTTAACTGTTATTAGCCCACACAAAACGATGTCATTTTTAGAAGAGAGAGAGAGAGAGTTTAGGGAAACTTAAGAAAATTTGGTTAGCAATAGGTAGCAAGGCTTGATAAATTGGATAGGGTGTTAAGTTTTTCAAAATCTAAACCAACTAAACCCATTGCATTTTTTTTTTTTTTTTTTGTCTAGCAAGGCTTGATAAATTGGATAGGGTGTTAAGTTTTTCAAAATCTAAACCAACTAAACCCATTGCATTTTTTTTTTTTTTTTTTGTCTTTAAAAAAAAATAGAGCTTTTTAATTACGTGTCAATTTCTTATATAGATTTCTTCTAGTGATTAGCACATAGCTAACCCTCTCTCTCTCTCTCTCTCACATTAGATCCCCACTTTCACTAATGTCTTTTTTCTCTTTCATTCTTCTTCATCCTCCTCACTCTTGCTCTTGCCATCTCTCCATTGATTGCTAGGTTTGTGTCACTACCTAAACCAAAAAAAAAGGCAAAAACCACATAACACACGCACCACACCTTTCACATGATTTACCCCTTTGTGATAATATTAATAATTCACTAAATTTCATATTTCTTTCTCAAGAACAAACAACCAATCAACAAATTTTGCCATGCCCTTCAGATTTCTTCTCCCATCCCAATATTATTATTTTTTACTTTTGGATCAAAGACATTGATGATGAAAAAAGAAGAATTTTTACTCTTTTTTTTTTTTTTTTTTTTTTTTTTTTTCATTTTTTGTTTCATATAAAGTGTAGGAAGAGTTAAAGATTTGTGGGGTTTATATTATTTTTTATATAATTTTCATAACTCCACAACCTTCTCGAGATTTGACCGTCTACTCGAAGGTGGAATGAAGTCGGTTTCACCCGATTCATTGTTCCATAGAAAGTGCAGTAAAAGTTAAATAATTTGTGGGGTTTATGGTTAAATATTTATATAATTGTCATAACTCCACAGTCTACTTAAACATGGCAAAACGGGTTAGAATTTTCTGACCCGACCCGAAAAATACCTGACCCAAACCCGATTTTTTTTACCTGAAGTAAAAAAGGGATGACCCGTGACCCAACCCGAACCCGAACCATTTTTTTTAAACTTTTTTTTTTTGGTAGAAAAAAAAAGTAAAATTAAGACAATATTGGTTTAATTGTTTATTGTGAGCTTTAAGGAAACAATTAATACATTTACATAACTACATGCAAATTAATTGAAAGATAAATGGTTGAGCATTCTGTAATGAGTAAAGATTTTTAGATATCAATTAGTAAAGTATATGCCAAGATAATCTAGTTACAGTAAAGTTAAAAACATAGATTTAAAATTGTAGACATGTGTGAGAAACATTCACAAGTGTGAAAATAGTGAAGCCAAAGTATCAAATTAGCATAAATTATGATTGATTAGACCTATTTTTTTAACAATTTGTGTCCAAAATAGGTTTTTCAAAATAAATTATGATATTTCCTAGAGTGTGTATTGCTTAACAATGATATAATATTCATAAAATATACCATATATAAATAAGTAAGCAATCAAACTTTAATGTATATCTCAATTAAAATAGAGTGCCAACCACAATTGATAATAAATTATAAAATTAATTTTCAAGATTGTAAATTTTTTATATGTTTTTATTCTTTATCAAATGAGTTATCCAGTAAGTTATTTGTAATTTTGTTTTATATTTTAGAATGTTGATATTGTGTAGAAACAAAATTTGTGTATTTGTTTTACTTATTTTTGTATTATTTTGTTTTAGATAGTAACGTTAGGATTTGTATAATTTTAAAATTATTGAATAAGTATTAATAAGTTTAGTAGAGTTCATTCTTAATATAAGTGGTGAATTTAAAATAATGCATTTTACATCAAGTAATTTATTGCATTACTTTCCAAATAACAAATATATGTTGTTTTCTTTATAAAAATAAAAAATTAAAAAAAATTCATGTGAAAAATACGGGGTCAACCCGACCCAACTCAAACCCGACCCGCAACCCGATTGACCCGAACATGTTTTTAACCTGCTTAAAATGACCCGTTTTTTACCCGTTTAACCTGCAACCTGATTGACCCGACCCAAACCAGACCCGACCCACCCGTTTTGCTATGTCTAGGTCTACTCGAGATCCAACCGTCTACTCGAAGGTGGCATTAGTTGGTTTCACTCAATTTGACAGCCACTAGTGTATCCAAAAACTTGTTAAAAAAAAAAAAAAAAAAAAAAAAAACACTTGCGATTGAAGGAGCACATACCTAGGGTGTAAATAGTGTTATAACTAGAGAGACCCAAATGTAGATAGAACCCTCAGATGTAAAATGCATTTTATCCTTACAATTATTATTATTAAAAATAAGTAATAAAATTGGTATCCACATATTAATTCTTAATCGTTGTTAACTTGATAACCCACTTGACCAGCTTTGCAAGATATAAAATGCCATTGGACAAAGATACTTTATATTGGTCAATCAAAATGTTGAAGTTGAGTACGATTTTAGAATACCACTTTTTTAGAAAAAGAAAAAAGAATACAACTTTCTAGTGGCCGGCGGTGGCGGTGTCAGTGGCATTCGTCCATTTTCTGTCAAATGTCATAAATAATTTCAATCTTTTTTTTCTTTGTTTTGGAGAAAGAAATAATTTCATTAATCTATATAGTGTATTACTTTGATTCATGATTAATGAGATTTGAGTTTTGAGACTCTATGAATTCCTAATTGTAAGTGAGAGAATGCTCTTTTGGGATTCTATCTACAGTGTATTACATTACTGTTCAATTTTTTGCTCAAATACAGTGTTTTAATGTACAGACATTAAAACTAATAAATAAGTTTAGCTAACAATACCATTATATGGCTTATTATTTATGCCTATCAACACTTGGCCAATCACCAAAGAAAGAATATTCCATTTAAAAGGAAAGGGTATCATTGGGTGCGCTGCTGGAATATGATCATATATGTCAAATTTTTGAAAACAAAATTCACCCAACATAAAAATGTAAAGAAAATGAGAAAAAAAATAACTGTAGCGCTGTAAATTTTTCCACAACTTTGCTAGGTGATGACTTGTAAGTGGTCAAAATAAAATAATTGGTCCATGTGAATCTATTTTCACTATTCATAAGTCGCCACATAGCAAAATTGTAGCAAAATTGTGATAAAGTTGCAAGAAAAATGGGGTCCTCAAACTGAAAGTATAGTCACATTACATAGTTAGGAAAAAAAGCAGCCCCACCAATAAGGCTTTATGGCATGAGTGATGGACGGTGACCGACCCTTCTTCAAAGAGAGTTTTTCTCTCTACTTTTTATTTTGTATTGTTTCCCTCTAAATCCAAATCAAACCTCACAAAGCGGAAGTCAGCTCTCTCTATCACCAACCATTTTTTTAGTCTTTCTCGGACCATCATCCCCTTTCCTTTTCTCTCTCTTACTCTCTCTCTCTCTCTCTTTAAACAAATTCTAAATATGAAAAAAAATATATATTCTAAAAATATAAGAAAATCTAAATTACAAAATAGTACCTAATGGCTTGCACATTGCACAGACCAGTACCAGCAGGTCCAACGCCAACAAATTTTGCCTGTAAAGGTACCTAAACTTTTAAAAAATAAAAAAAATAGACCCTGTTTTTTCAAAAATTTTAATAGCATTACCACCACCTTTTTACTGTTCTTCTCAATTTTCACCTTCTGCATCAATTTGAATTTCCACCACATAACTTGATATTTACTAGCAAGCAACCAAAAACAGATTTCACCTCAAAAGGATTTAAATTCAACAAAAAAGCACCTGAAATTACTCTCACTGATTGATTCATTTACCATTTCAAATAAAAATGCAAACATACCATAATAAGCCATATAGAGTGATTACTGATTAGACTTTTTTTTTTTTGGTTAAAAAAAAATGAAACATATAAAACATGAATTAAATAAGCTAAAAAAAGAAAAACAGAAAAAAAACAGTAAACATTAAACAGTTTAATGAGTGAGGGAGTGAATTTAAATCAAGAAAAAACATATAAAAATGAGAATTATCATAAGCTAAAAAAAGAAAAAAACAAAAACAAAAACAAACATTAACATTAAACATGAAACAGTTTAATGAGTGAGGTAGTGAAGGTATAGCTGTTATTGTTGCCGTTAGTGATAAGCACGCCTGGCACTTCCATCATCACCATCATTCCCTCCAACCTCTCTCTCTCTCTCTCTCTCTCTCTACAATTCTTCTTCTTCTTTCTCTGCCCCACTTTCCTTTCTTTTCTTTTCTTTTCCTTTTTCTCTGTCTCACTTTTCTTTCTTTTCCATCCCACAAACAAAACAAAAAAAAATCTAAAAATTTCGTATTTTGATTCTCGCTTTCAATCTAAATCGTTGAGACTGGATCTGGGTTCTTCTTCATTTCAATTCTCATCTTCATTTCCAGGTACTCTCACAGATTCAAAGATTTCTTTTTTGTTTGTTTGTTTGTTTGTTTTTTTGGTTTTTGAATATGACCCATTTGAGACTGTGCTGTTTGTTTATGAATTGTTATGGAAATGAGAGAACTTGAACATGTTTTTTGCTTTGTTTTATGATTTCGAGAGGTGGGTTTGATCTGATTCATGGATTGGTCTGTGACTATTGAATTTCACTGATCTGGGTCGAATTAACAGCATGATTGAGCTGAGCTGAGCTGAGTTTGCTTGAATTTATGTGAAAAAAAAATTGTTTTTACCACATGGTATTGAATTTCGTAATTTTGGTATCTGTATCATGTAATAAGAATGTTGGGTTTCTCGAGATTAGTTTATGTCTGAAAACCGTGCCATGTATTATAATTTGGTTTTTTTTTTTTTTTTGGGAGCAAACAGTAATATATGTGACATGTATTTAGAATGCTATTGGAAGCCGTGATACTTGTTTGCTGATGTGAATGTTGTCTTTGCCATTGCCTTCTGTTTGTTTTTTGATGCATCTTCTGTTTGGTTTTGGTTCTATTGGGATATTTAGTAGCAATGTGTTGGATGTTGTGCAGTCTGTGAGTGTGCAAGTCTTGAGTATTTCTCATGTGGATTTTTTCTCTGTTTATGTCTCTCATTTTAAAGTTTTAACTTGCACTCATGCCATGTTGACTTTGGTGTGCCATTGCCACATACTTCTGTGTAGACAACTTTGTGTTTTGAATTTTGATGCTGTGAATGCTTTAAGTAGTTAACCGTAGATGGAACACCCATCTGAAATAAGTTTTGAATTCCACAATTAAGTTTTACAAGCAATAAGAAAGTATATGAAAACCTGGGGGTGATGGATTTTGGTGCAATTTTCCATTGACCATGAAAACGTTTCCAGTTTGACAAGCAATAAGAAAGTAGATGAAAACCTGGGGTGTGATGAATTTTGGTGCAATTTTCCATGGACTATGAAAACGTTTTCAGTTGACTAGCAATTTTCAGTTACCAATTCACCCTTAGGCCTTGGAGGAGAATATATAGAGATAGGATCATATGCCATGCCCTGAAAAAGTTGGGTTGCATGCCAAACATGAGAAAATATGATATCATGTTTTCTGAAAAAGTGTTTTACGCTGAAACAAAACAGGAACCAAGGTGTAGATTAAATTTTTACTGCGAGCATGTGTGCAGTGTGCCCCTAGTTCCTTGATTTTAGGCTAAATGCTAATAAATTATATGGCTGTAAACTTCTATGCGCATGTACTATTAGAAACTTTACATATACTTGACAGAAAGCCAACTGCTATTCAATTTTTCCTGCCATAAATAACTTCATTTCTCCTGTACCATGGTCAAATCCATGGTTGGATATTTTGCTACTCTGTTGTTTTTTATTTTTAATGGAAAATTATGTTGGACATGCTCTAAGTATTGATAGCAAGAAATTCTATGCTGGTGTGTTGTCTCCTGTGCAATAGAGTAGCTACCATAAATGTTTTTTTTTTTTAATTTCTGTTTTCTTTAGTAATTTGTGAATTTTGTTTACCCTTCCCTTCTCACTCTAAGTAGTGAATCATTTTTCAGGTTCTTTCTGTTTCTATCTTCAAGCCAGAGTTGTGAAAACCAAGTATTTAAAGCTCCAAAAACAGTATGTCTGTTTCCATGAGAGATTTGGATGAAGTTTTCCAGGGAGCTGGACAAAAGGCGTATCCTTTATCTAATGAATAGTCAATTTCTTTACAGTTTTTAAGTCTAATAAACTTAGGTTGCAAATTAGGGTAAACACATAAAAATGTAAATATGACGAGTATTACAGTAGTGTTTACGCTGCTTCTGCGACTGCAGTTCTTTTTATCTTGGGTATTGGTTTTGAATTCGATCTCTTACTTAGGATGACTCGTGTGTTATTCTCCTTGACAATGTATAGTGGACTTGAAATTTGGCGCGTTGAAAACTTTCGTCCTGTTCTTGTGCCAAAGTCTTCTCATGGCAAATTTTTCATGGGAGACTCCTATGTGATCTTGAAGGTAACTGATTTCATGGTGATCCAAATTCTGTTCTCATGTATTTAAATTATTTTTCCAGCTGAATGTTAAGATGGATAAATGGGAATGCTCGGAAAGATAGGATTCTAAATGAGAAATCTGCTTTAAGATAGGGGTAGCTCCTATTGATAAAACGTTGAGGAGAGTTGCTTGAGATGGTTTGGTCATGTTCAAAGGAAAGCGAGTAATGAAATAATAAGAAAAAGTAGTTGATCTAAGTTGAGGGAACGAACAAAGGTAGAGTAAGGCCAAGAATAACATTAGTAGCAGTAATAAAAAGGACATGTCAATTAGGGAAATAACAGAGAGTATGACTTCAGATAGAATAGAATGGAGGAAACGAATCCATATGGAACCATACTAATTTTTAGAGGATCCATAGCTGGCCCCAAAATTTGGGACTAAGGCTTTATTGTTGTTGTTCTAGCAGAATGTGGCTTATAATATTTCTCAGTTAGCTATTGCTGGTTATTATGATGGCTAGACTCTCTTCCTTTATAATAGTGGCACACGCAACTCTATTTTTGAACATTATTACTTGCGTCTGGCTGAAAGGAATTATGCAACATGAGCATATTATGGAATAAGAGTTTGATTTCAATCATCTTTACTGTTTTGGATGAGGTTCATGGTAGATTGTGTATGTGCTAGAACCTCAAATAACACTCAATATCAATGCTTTCTATAATGATTTAGAATTAATGTTCTCTTGCATATCTTTATAGAGCTAGTCAAATTAAAACATTTTGACTTTATATGTTGAATCTATTGCTTTAGATAGTACTTATCATTTATGGAATGCATATATGGCTAGCTTCAACATATGAAATCATATCTTTTTTAAATGATAATGTGTACCTGTATTGACCTGGGTACTCATATTTCTAGATTTGTTGATCTGATAATTCTAATTTCAATCATGTGCCTGTGCCTTGTGTCTGCACAAAATTGAGGCAACATAGATATTTTGCTATTGCAAGCCCTAGCATCAATACAGAATTCTAAACCTCCATTTTCCATTTACTGTGACTGATGTGGCTTTCTTTAATCATATATGTAGCATCAAAACTAGTGTCTGAATTGCTGCATACTAATTTAAACTTTGACTCTGGTTTTCCTTTGTTGTTTTTATGGTGTATGTCCTATGTAATTGAAACAGTTTTGTTGATAGGTGCTTTTAGTTGTCTTGAGTTGTGAACTTAGTAGATGTCTAAGAATCTCATTATGTAGTGATCTTTTTCTTTCTTACTTGTTGCCTGCAGACAACCACCTTTAAAAGTGGTGCCTTACATCATGATATCAATAAGTCCCTATGCTAATTTAGTTGTTAACTTACAAAACACAATTTGTTCCATGCAGACGACTGCTTTAAAAAGCGGTGCCTTGCGTCATGATATCCATTACTGGCTTGGTAAAGATACATCTCAGGTAAGCTATTGTCACATAGTTCTAGTTCATGTCCAATTTTCAATTCCCAGGATATGAATTTTTATTTGGTGACCACAACATTGTCAAATCAGGATGAAGCTGGTACGGCAGCCATCAAGACAGTTGAACTTGATGCAGCTCTTGGAGGACGTGCTGTTCAGTATCGTGAAATACAGGGCCATGAAACTGAAAAGTTTCTATCCTATTTTAAACCGTGTATTATACCTCAAGAAGGTGGAATTTCTTCAGGATTCAAGCATGCTGAGGCTGAAGAACACAAGACGCAGTTATATGTTTGCAAAGGAAAACATGTTGTTCATGTAAAGGAGGTTAGTCCATGGAGAACTTCTGTGTTGATGAGGGATTAGTCTTAGCGTGCAAGTGTGTGAGTGTGTACAATATAATATAAAGTATCTTTTTTCCGTTTTGAGTTGTTTTTGTTGGTGACAGGTTCCCTTTGCTCGATCTTCCCTTAATCATGATGACATTTTTATTCTGGATACCAAGTCTAAAATTTTTCAATTTAATGGTTCCAACTCATCTATTCAAGAGAGGGCTAAAGCATTAGAGGTTGTCCAGTACATTAAAGATACTTATCATGATGGCAAATGTGAAGTAGCTGCTGTTGGTAAGTGGACTAATATACTGAGGAGATCAGAGATGATTGTTAACTACTATCACTTTTTTGATTCTATGTCCTTGACTTTCCATGCAGAGGATGGAAAGTTGATGGCTGATGCTGAAGCTGGTGAATTTTGGGGTTTCTTTGGTGGCTTTGCTCCACTTCCTAGGAAAACAGCTAGCGATGAGGATAAGGCTGTTGATTCTCATCCTACTAAGCTACTCCGGTATTTGTGATATCGTTCCTAGGATCTTTGCTTAAAATGCATCCCATTATTTCTATGTTGATCACCATGATATTATTTTAGAAACCCATACATGCATGTGTATTATTCTCTCTCTCTCTCTCTCTCTTCCCCACCCCACCCCCCCCCCCCCCCCCCCCCCCCCACCCCCGCGGGTCTTTTGATAGGTAAATACACAACACACACTTGCACACAGAATTGAACACCAGAACCTCTTACTTACAGGGGAGGAGATGGAATATGGTCTAAGGACAATTTGCATATGCATGTGAACTTTGTTTTTTCTACTTTCAAACTTTCCGAGATTTTCCTATTTAAAGTTAGGAAAAAAGATAACCAGTCCAAATTTGTTAATAAAAAAATTCTCAAAGATGCAAATTCATTTATGATCATTACTGCTTCATATAGTAGATGAAGCTTCATTTATTATACATAGGACCCAATTATGTTGTAGTTCTGACAGATACATATTTTCCTTTTAAGCGTTGAGAAGGGGAAAGCAGGACCTGTCGATGCTGATTCTTTGACAAGGGACTTGCTAGACACAAATATATGCTATGTACTAGATTGTGGTATAGAAGTATTTGTATGGATGGGGAGAAATACCTCTCTTGATGATAGAAAGAGTGCAAGCGAAGCTGCAGAAGTAATGCTCAATGCTTGTTCTTATCAAATATGATTTTGGCACTTCTATGTAAAATTTCAATGACATTTGTATTATTATTGATCTCACCAAACAGGAGTTAGTCCGTGGTCCTGATAGACCTCAAGCACACATTATTCGTGTAATTGAGGGCTTCGAGACAGTGATGTTCCGCTCCAAGTTTGATTCATGGCCTGAGACAACTAATATAGCTGTGTCAGAGGATGGTAGAGGCAAAGTTGCAGGTCAGTGATTAAAATAATTTCTCCATGATTTTGTCATTTCCATACTTTATAGTTTATACTTCCCTATGACTGTCACCATTATCATGGCGTAAGCCACAGCTGCAGCATTCTCATCATCACCATATAAATTCTTGTTTCTGTTCTCTCTCAATGATTTTGTAGCATTGCTAAAACGCCAAGGGGTTAACGTGAAGGGTCTGTTGAAAGCTGATCCTGTTAAAGAAGAACCTCAACCATATATTGACTGCACTGGAAATCTACAGGTGCTGTATCAATATGTTTATCTATATCTATAATAGTCAACCAGTTAAGTCAGGAACTTGAAAATGAAGGAGGCAAATTTTTTTTTTTTTTGTCCTCCCCATCCCCCCACTACCCCCCCCCCCCCCCTTCTCTGTTTAATAGCGCCAAGTAAAGCTACTATTTCTTTTTGCAAAACTGCTTGTCAGCAAGAGTTTTGGTAGCCTTACTGCTTATCTTGAAACTCCAAAGCTGCTTGCAGAATCTCCATGTTTACCTAAATGGGAAGCGGATGCCCAAAAAAGGCATGGGAAAGCAGGAAATATGGTCCAAAACATACAAGGCATATCTGAAACAGGAACTTGAGATTTTAGGAAATACAAGAAAAATAATTGGAATCATTTGTAAAATTTTTGGGCAACTAATTAGAAACATAAGGGATTGAAACGGTCTGCAAGAAATATTTCCTTACTTATCATAGAAAGGGCTCTGGAAACAACTAAGAAGCATGAGACAATTAATTGATTCTTTTTGGTTCATGAGTGTTTCCTAGAATTTGGGGAATGCACAGTATGAGATGTCCATTACCTACTTCCTACTCCTTCCCGTGGGGAAATTTTGTAAATGTGTTTATAGACCATTGGTCAATTTTTACCTTGCTTTATAATTGTGTTGCTAATGGTTAGTTAATCCTGTTTGCACAGGTCTGGCATGTGAATGGCCAGGAAAAGACTCTCCTTCCAGCTTCTGATCAGTCGAAATTTTACAGTGGAGATTGCTATATCTTTCAGTATTCGTATCCTGGAGAAGATAAAGAGGAATACCTTATAGGAACATGGTTTGGAAAGCTGAGTGTTGAGGTGAAATTTTTTTAAATATTCTTTAATTAAAATTTTTTTTTTAAAAATTGATTATTTCAACACTATATTGAGCATATCATAGAGCATTTTAAACGCTGCAAACATTTCCATAAGAAAGGCCTAGGGAAGTTAAAGGGCTGATGATTTTAAGAGTGGGAAACAATTGAGCTTTAGTGTTTTCAATTGCAAGAGTGTATAGCAGCTGTCAGATCTTGTTTAATGGCCAAGTGTTTTAGTTGTACCTTGTTCTTTTCCTGCATATGTTTTGTCTGTTTTATCATTATACAAATAGTGCAGTTGTGTTTTGATTGATGAAGTTCATTTTTTATTTATTATTTGTTTTTATAATACTGTTAATAAAATCCAGCAGCATTCGTTGACACAAATGTTTTGTTAGCTTTTTATACCTTAAACTCTCCCCCACCCCCCCCCACCCAAAAAAAAAAAATCCCCTGCATTTTATAATGGTGATGTTGAAAGATTGAATGGCCATCAGTCCTCTCTTTATTTGAACACAATAACAAAGTAAGATTCAATTGTAAATAAAATAAAAATAAAAAAGAAATAAAGCAAAACCCTCTTGATTTAAACATGAATTTATAGCAAACGGTATATGTGTACTGATCAACTCCTGATAGCATTCTTTTGGAGGCTGCTTAGCTTTCTGTCTGGACTCTGAAGACCAGAAGTTGTTATTTTCTATTTTGGTCTATAGCTAATTTGGTTTTAATGGCTCTCTTTTTGAATAATCACACCTACAGGAACATATAAATATGTATCTCTGCTATAAATATACCACAAAGTTGCTATTATAAATTTATTTGTTGTTTACTTTTAGTGCATTTGCTACTGAAAATAGGATGAAAGGGCTTCAGCAATGTCACTGGCAAGCAAGATGGTTGAGTCATTGAAGTTTCTGCCCACCCAGGTAGTTTTTCTTCGCATGAGATTTTTGAATCTGCTGTTTTATTGATAAAATTATGTCCTTATTCCTTTCAAATGACTCACACTGATGGTATTTGATATTTATGCTAGGCTCGCATCTATGAGGGAAAAGAACCAATTCAGTTTTATTCAATCTTCCAGAGCTTTATTGTTTTCAAGGTTTGTAGAATCCTAATATACCATGAAAGAAATTCAAGGTAAGAAACTCATATTTCTTCAAATTTTCAGGGTGGTCTTAGCGATGGATACAAAAATTACATTGCAGAGAAAGAAATTCCTGATGAGACATATAAAGAGGATGGAGTTGCATTATTTCGAGTCCAGGGCACTGGACCTGATAATATGCAAGCAATACAAGTTGAAGCAGTACGTCTTTTTTTTGCCCTCTTTGTACTTCTAGACTCTATAGATTTGTGGGTTTTCTCCCTTTTTTGATGGGCATACACTTGTTCAGTATATTAAAATAATTTACATCTTTTTCACTTCATTTTTCTCTTTTTTGTTGAATCAGGCTGCATCATCTTTGAATTCTTCGTACTGTTACATTTTACATAGTGACTCCACCGTCTTTACATGGTCTGGAAACCTCACATCCGCAAATGACCAGGAGCTGGTTGAGAGGCAGCTCGATCTGATAAAGGTCTGTTGTTTGTATCTCTTCTCCTAAATAATATTAATTTAAAAAAAAAAAATGATTCAATGTGCAGATTCTTTGCGTGTTATATTTTCAGCAACATATTCATAATGAACAGAGATTATCAAGAATTTCTATATAGATTTTTACTCTGTTTTTTCATTGGTAATACATCTCTATTCTATTAATACATATTTAATTATAGATTGAATTTTGTCAACCAAGTCATAGGTGAATTACTTTAGAGCCAATTTGACTGATCAATTTCTCTTGGCATCGATTTTAATTAAGAGGCTTATTACAGTTCTTTTTATTATTTTTTTGTTCTGCACATCAGGAGGTCCTTGCTGAATATTCATGTTCTCTTTGTATGGTCAGTTCTTCTTGTCTATCTATTTCTCATACGTTGTTAATCCTCTGCAGCCAAATATACAATCCAAAACACAAAAGGAGGGTGCTGAATCTGAACAGTTTTGGGGTTTGTTAGGAGGAAAATCTGAATACCCCAGCCAAAAGATTGTCAAGGATGCTGAAAGCGATCCTCACCTATTTTCTTGCCATTTCTCAAAAGGTATGGATAATTTAAATGTTTGTCGGTAAAATTTGTTTCTTTCACTTTGTTTAAAATAAATAAAAATTGACTCTTTTTGTTTTTTTTTTTTTCTTTCCGTGGTTTTGATTACTTTCAAAATGGACACCAATCTGCAGGAAATTTGAAGGTGTGTATATCTTTTAGTTTATCATTTCTAATACAATTATCAGTGTATGCGATCCTGAAAGTTATTTTCATTTATGCTTGTGATGAAAAATGCGTGCATGTTCCGGAAGTACTTTTCTTTTGCTTATGTTCTCCATGTGTTTCTATGGTTTGTCTAGTGTAGCTCCTGATGGTTTGATACTTTGTCTTGTATTCAGTTATATTTATCATATGAGAATATCTATGAAACTTAAATAATGAGATGATTTATTATTCACCATTCATGGGGAAAGTCATGCTATAAGGGTCATTACCAATTGCTAGTCCCACTTAAGTGGGGTCGGGTCCTAGGGGGTGGCTGGGAAAGTCTTGCCATAAGTGTCCTACAGCGTTTTTATATGAAAGCCATACCATATTAATTCTATTTTATTTTTGAACCATGAGTTTATTTTGATGTCATTCTTTCAGGTGACAGAGATATACAACTTCACCCAGGATGATTTGATGACTGAAGATATATTCATCCTGGACTGTCAGTCAGAGATCTTTGTCTGGGTTGGCCAACAGGTTGATTCCAAAAATAGAGTGCATGCTATAACCATTGGGGAGGTAAGAAGAATTAGGCTTTGGCTGGAAGAAATACATTTACTTTGCTTAATCAGCTTGTACCTATAGTAATCAAAAAAATCTATATCATTGGCTTGATAAGAATCTCATGGAAGCTGGATACCACTATATTTAAGCTCACTCAATTTTCTTCTCCAACCTCCTTCCCCCCCCACCTTTTTCTTTTGGATCTGCTAGGGGCCTATTGGACCTAGAGGCTACACAAAGGAAGGTTGTCATCTCATTTCTTTTAAGCCTTCCTTTTCCTGGTTTAGGCAGGATGTGATCTCAAGGATGGCAAGAGACTTTACTAGCAGATACCCACCTTCTCATTGAAGTCTTTGATTTCAGTTAAATATTGAAATGCAAGTTTAGAATCAATAATCTCTCAAGATTTCTAATGCCTGGATACTTCCATTGCTTTTCTTAATGTTGGTTTTTCACTTTCAACAGAAATTCCTTGAGCGTGATTTTCTTCTAGAAAAGCTATCCCTTGAAGCTCCAGTATATATTGTCATGGAAGGAAGTGAGCCACCTTTCTTCACACGCTTCTTCACATGGGACTCCGGAAAATTTTCTGTAAGTGACTTCTATAATTACTTTTAAAATAATCAACATGACTTCAAATCTTTTGTAAGAATCTTTTCATTTGGGTACAGATGATCGGGAACTCATTTCAAAGGAAACTTACCTTAGTGAAAAACGGGAGTACTCCAACTGTTGATGTAAGACCTCCTTAATCTTTTCCATTTGCTAAGGATTTCATTGATCTTGAGTAACTGCTTTCTTAGGATTTCATTTACTTTTGCACCAGAAATTCTGTGTCATCCTATGTTGATTTCATCTGTCATATCGATTCACATCTTTTTGTCTATCTTCAATAATTGTTGCATACTAATACATGTGACAGAAGGAACTCTCATTTATTATCACATTACCCATTCACCATTTTATGACGTAAAAGTAAATTACGTGTACTTTGCCTTTGGAAATATTGTACATCAGGTACTTTGATTTTATTATGTTGCTGCACTTCATTTTTTTTCCTTCTGGATTTCAGTTTCTATTAACTTTTTTGAATTATTAAAAAAATTAAGATCTTTCTTAAAGTATCATAATCAATCTTTCTATCAAGTCATCAAATAGTCAGGTCTAAAAGTCAACATATAAAGTCATCAAAGCTTGAACATAACTTGATTCTTGTTGAAAGTTAAAAAATGCTAACACTTGGCTTGTTTTAACAAATAGATATGACATCTTAACATACGAATCAATTAACTAATACTTTCAGTTCCATCTTCATCTTTAGATGGAACACCTTGATATGTCTTGTCTGGGAAAAACAAAATAGATTGATGAGATATGTTAACAGACTAACCAATTAACTACTATATTCTGACTCATGCATTTTCTGGATTCTTGTTGCCACTATTCTGTTTATATATAATTTTTTTATGCATTACTAGAAACCCAAACGGAGAACACCTGTATCTTATGGAGGAAGATCCAGTGTTCCGGATAAAAATCAGCGTTCTAGAAGCATGTCTTTCAGCCCTGACCGAGTTCGTGTAAGGGGTAGGTCTCCAGCTTTCAATGCACTAGCGGCTACTTTTGAGAACCCTAATGCCAGAAACCTTTCAACTCCACCCCCGGTCGTTAGAAAACTCTACCCAAGATCTGTGACCCCAGATTCAGCAAAACTGGCATCCAAGTCTGCAGCTATAGCAGCACTAACTGCCACTTTTGAACAGCCACCACCAGCACGAGAAGTTATTATGCCTCGATCTGTCAAGGGTATGCATTTTTTAGTTTCTTGAAAGCAAATTTTATTATTATTGCACCTCAATCTACAAAGTTGCTTATATTTGATGTGCTTTATTGTCATCGGTGAAGTGAGCCCGGAGGCCATCAAGCCAAAGCCAAAACCAAAACCAGAGACGAATGATAATAAGGAGAATTCTATGAGCAGCAGAATAGAATCCCTTACTATACAGGAAGATGTGAAAGAGGGTGAAGCTGAAGATGATGAAGGTCTCCCAATATACCCATATGAACGTCTTAAAATTTCGTCAACAGATCCTGCTGCAGAGATTGATGTGACCAAGCGAGAGGTAAGAATATTGAGGAAGCAATATAACAATATATTATCATTTTTACATTCTATCATTCTCATTTCAGTTCTGACATTCGTTTAATGCACTGCATGCAGACATATCTGTCGTCAGAGGAATTCAGGGAGAAATTCGGGATGGGAAAGGATGCGTTTTACAAATTGCCCAAATGGAAACAGAACAAGCTCAAAATGGCCCTTCAATTATTCTGAGTCTCCTTTATTCCCAGCCTTTTCAGCAACTCCCTGCAGTTTAAATTGCAGGTGGAAGAAAGCTTGCTTGCAAATCTGTACATACTCTTTCCTCACAAAGGTTTCACTTTTATTATCGTTAGTAAAACTCATTCAGCATTCTAACTGCAGCACTTTTATTTGCAGTGGGGGAACTCATTCTCAGGAGTTCAAGGGACAGCATCAGTGCATTTTTAGCTGCTTCTGCTCCCAAGAAGCTTGTTTTCTTGATAAATGGACAGAACCAGAGATTTTTTTCTCCTACCTTCCACCTCCCCCCTCTTTTATCTGGTGGTTTGAATGTCTAGCTTTGTTTCTTTGTTGAGTTAGCTGCTTGGTATTCTTTTTGGTCACAGGTTTGTTGTGAGCTTGCATTTTTCTTCATCTTCATTTTCATTTTTTTTGAAAAAAAAATTCAAATTGATTTTCAGTAGAGCAATAGAGTCTTGCGAATGCAGAGTCTACTTAGGTTGTATTGATAACTGAGGATGGAAGCGTGTACAGCAGAGTATAAGAACCAGTTCACTTTATTTATTTGTTTTTGACAATAAAGGTGTGATTTTTTTTTCTTGTTTATCCTTCCCTCCCCAAAGGAAAGGAAAAGTGGAAAACAAAAAGATTTTTCTTTTACTGTAATCTAATTTTGTTTGGCTGCATGGCAAAACTTAAACCACATCAGAAAGATGGTTTTTTAATCAATTCCTGATACAAGATCCTGGGCTTAAAATTTTTGTTGTTATTAATTTTACTATGTTTCATGAATTGTAGCCCACTTCATTTTGTGTATCATTTTTCCATAGAAAGAAGCGAGGATAAAACTTTCAATTATATGATTAGCTATTTTGTGCTAACAGATCTATTTGTTATAAATAAATAAATAAAAATAAAAAGGTGGGGGTCTCTTTTCCTTAAATATTACAGTTTGTTTTTTTCATTATTAAAAAAGTGGTATCTCAGCTCTGCTAGACTAATCTAATTCAAACCCATGAGATAGCCCAAAAATCTCATTAGTCGATAATGTGATACATGTAATTTGTTGGTATCATGTTGGTTTATCCATATGTTCATGCTGCTTTGTTGACCCGGAAGATTTTTTTTTTTAAAGAGAATCGAGCCTAGTACAAGTAACTTTCTGATGTTTTAATGGGGATAATTGTGGTGGGTGGTGGGTGCATATGTTCATACTGCTTTGTGAGCCTTGAAGGGGTTTTTTTTTTTTTTTTTTTTTTTTTTTTTTTTTTTTGAGAATCGAGCCTAGAACAAGTTATTTTCTAAAGTTTAATGGGAAAATTGTGTTAGGTGTCTGTATCTATGTTCATACTGTCTTGTGGGCCTATAAATTTTGAGAATCGAGCCCAGAACAAAGTTATTTTCTGTATTTTTAATGGGGTAAATAATTGTGGTGGGTGTTGTATGAATGAAAGCCATAGATAATAATGATTTTGGTGGTTGGTAAATTGGAAGTTAGTGACCCTTGAAAGGTTGATAGGAATGGAAGAACGTGTGTGGGGAAGGATACCTTCTGTAAAGGGCTGTCCTTTTTTTTTAATAAATATTCTGCCCATTAGTAAAAGTTACAACCTTCCAAATTTTGTTGCATTCTAACCCAAATAAACAAAAACACTTATTACTGGTGGCAATAAATTAAGAACTTTGAACTTTCTCACAAACAAATTTCATTTTGTGGAGAATGAACCAATTTGTGCGACAACAATATTAACTATTTTAAAGGGAATATATAGGTACTTGAAAATCAACTTGTATACAAGGAATATATCGGTCCTTGTTTTATAAACTATTTTGGGAGCTTTTCATTAGTATTTGTGGGACTGATTTCTGGATGCATAACCAAAGAGGTTACTGATCAACTGTGCAAGTTCTAGACTCCACAGAGATCAAAGCTATTTGTTGGTATGGGATCTCACAAAGCCCTTGGACTAGATGATTTTCTTAGCTGTGTTTTACAAAGCAAATACTGGTCTATATTATTGTTGTAGAAGCTGAGCCTGAACATTTTCTTTACTTATGCCCATATGCTTACACAAATGAATAACCCTTTCATAGCCTTGGTGCCAAAATCAAATAAGATTTCATAGCAAAAAAGTGGTTTCATTCCCCTTAATTTATGTCATGTAATATATAAAAATGTTGTCTAAATATTTTGGCAAACACATTAAAACCTTTGTTACTTAAAATAATTTCTACATGGCAACTCTATTAATATTACACTGTCCTCATGCCTATCAGAACTGGTTGAGGCAAACAGTTTACTTTTTCAAATCCTTCAGATATTTAACAAAAATCTTAAGGGAAAGACTAATCAAGGAGTAATGCTCTCAAAGTGGCCTAAATGCTTGTTGAGCCAAGTCACTTGGCCCAAATGCTAAGTATGTCGGACTTCCATTGTTTGTTAACAAGCCTAAAAGGGAAATATTTGCTCATGTTGCTGACTGGGTTAAATCAATAACTAAAGAATGGAAAGATCTTATCACAGGCTATCAAAATGACCTTACTAAAATCAATTGTGTCTTCTCTTCCAATAACTCAAGAATGGAAGGTTTGACCTGATTAAAATCAAAAAGTTTCTTCAATTTGCATTGCATACTTAATTAACTGCAATCTTATTTAGAAATGTAAAGGCTCAAAAACAAGACAACCCCAAACTTTAGGGGCTAAAGACATATTTTAGTCTATTGTGTTCCCACTTCATACTCTTATTTTATGTGTGTGTAATTAAGGAAAAACTGTAATGGTTTAAGTTGAAGACTAAGGCCTTGTTTGGATTTTGTAAAACTGAGTTTTCTTAACTCATAACTTGAAATCCGTGGGGCCCACATAAGGAAACATTGTTTGGATGATTTTTTGTTTGTTCACTCAGTTAACAAAACTGAGTTTTTTGAGTTTTGAGTTACCAATTTCAGAAACACCAGAAGCTTGTTTTCAAGTTATGAGTTTATTAACTCAGTGGCAATTTCCGTAATTTTTCTTTCCAAATGGGTCCCACAGCAATGTGTAGTTACATCATTGTAAACCCACAAAAGCTCCAACGGATATTTTGGCTTAACTTTCCCAACTACCCAAGCTCACTTTCTTCATCTCACTTTCCCTTTTCCTTCTCCCAAACCCACAACAAGTAAAGCAGAGCTCCAGTTCCGCCGATCAGCACCTTCAGCCCGAGACAAGCATTCACAGCTCCGTTCACTAATTATTATTTCTGGTGAAACCCAAATTCAACCCCTCCATCTATTTACATGCCCGAAGTTGCTGGATTTTATTTTGATATTTTTTGTTTTTTTTCATGTTCCTCCATTTCCATGTTCCTCCATTTTTTGTGTTGTGTTTACTAGACCTTGGCTCACTTGGCTGTGAATGCTTGTTTATTTATGCCTTTTTTTTACTCTCTACTCAAGTATAGCTTTTATGCCTCTTTTTTGTTTTTATTTTTTTATTTTATAACTTTCTCTGTTTTGTTCCTTTGTTACAGCCATGGTATTATGAACAATGTCTGCTTTGCTCTGCTGTTGGCTTGGGAAAAAAACATTTATCTGCACCAAAACTCTACCAAAACACCGTCACAATTTCCTTGAGGTTTAGATTTAGTTTTTTTAATCATCATTTTTTAAGAAAACTAATCGCCCTCTCATTTTGTGGGTTCCCTTGCTTTGCTCATTTTAGAACAATGTAAACAATGTTTGCTTTGCTGTAAAGAAATCAGGTTTGTGCTTTGGGAGAGTATGTGGACTGAAGGGGGAAGTGGAAATGAGAAAAGAGAAAAAATTGGGATGAAACCTTTTGCGGGTAAGCTAACAGCTTTGCTCTAACCAAGTTACAGGTATGGAGCCCACAAAAAGTTGAAAAATTTGAGCGTTAACAAGTTGAGTAACGTGTGCCAAACAGGTGGGTATAAGAAATTGGGGTATTTAAAGTGATGAGTAATAAGTAATGAGTGACGAAAATTGAGTGATGAGTGATGAAAAAAAATTAACCAAACAAAGCCAAAGGGTCTTGGGAAATAAATGATAATCTCCCCCATAAAAGAGAAGGAAGAGATAAGAAAAATAAGAGGAAAGGAATGGAGAAAGTTATACCAGATTGCTTTATTGAATTTTTACACTTGCACTTACATAGGTTTAGTTGGCCCTAAAACTGCCTGTAACTAATTGGCTAACGAACTCCTCAACCAACTAATTTCACAACACACTCTAACAACCCTTTCTTGATCCATTCTTGCCATTTCTTACAAGCAACCTTGCGATTCATCTATGTTACAACATTTACGTTCATAACACATACAATGTAGTGACAAACTGTTTTAACTTCTGTGACAAGTTGATTGGCAACTTCTTTGGCCTCAAGGGGTTGCCAATTTGGTTAACTTCCTAAAAAGATCCTACAAAAATAATCAACTCAACAAATTTAAATGCCTCAGTGTTCTTTTGTAACGAAGCAGTGATGAGAATAATGAATTAAATCGTGAAAACAAATTATCAAAGAAGCTACTAAGAAATGACCAAAAAGTAAACTGAGTTTCAGCCTGCTTTTGATGTTCTTGCTACAGGTGGTAGGACAACTGAATCAAGTTTCCCAGGATAAGGAGTCCATAAGCCTAATCCACCCCTACTCTCTTTCATTCCACTACCTTTCCCACTAAGCTCAGTGAGGTTCTTTACCCATTCAACTGCAGAAGAATGTTCCCTCGTGTGTGGGTGCAGCACAAACAGTGAGTTGTACTCGCAATTTGGAAACATAAAGAACTTGAAGAAATCCCGTAACCTGTATACAACATAGCCAAAGCTCAATTGATCTCGGGGTGTGAAGAGGTCAACCTCATTGAACCACAAGCAACTAAACAAGTTACTCATTGGTGTATGTTCTCGAATGATAACGGCTCCTTCTGGCACATCTGCATTTCACAACTCTGTCAATATTATGAAGAACAAATGTATCGTATATACATTAAGAAATCCCCTATCTTTTTTTTTTTTTTTTTTGAAATCACAAATGTAGAGCACCACCTTTTTTGTAATATTACTATATAATCTTTGTTAAATTACCAAATATACCAAAAGCTTAAGCTATTGGGATATAACAAATTTAATTATTTAACCACATACTTCTAATACTCCCCCTCAAGTGTGAGCCGAAACTACCTCTTTAATAAGTGAGACCCAATACATGAGATTTTAAATGAGAGGTAGAGTGAAGGAGACAAGGATAGAACTCAGAACCTTTTGCTCTGATACCATGTTAAATTACCGATTGTTCCAAAAACTTAAGCTATTGCAATATGGTAAATTTAATTAATTGACCACATACTTCTAAAAATCTTCTTCATTATTAGCTTACTATACTAGAGTAAAACACAAGATCGACTTTTATAATGAAAACAACTTGTTAGAGGTTGACCTCAGTGAACTAGTTCTTTTGCATCATGGGACAGGCTCCTCTGACACAAAAGGTTGTGCCCTCTCTCTACGTATAAACTAAACTGTGGAAATTATCTTTGGAAAAGAAATACTATGGTCACAAGTCTTTGAATTTTCCAAAACCTCTAATGCAATTTTTCTCACCAATAATGGCTCACTTTGTCCATTCTCCATTGTTCACAAATAAAATTTTATGATGTACACACAAGTACTCTTGGATTAAAAAGACCAAAGAGAACAAGTAAAGAACCAAAATGTCTAGTCTGCTATCTTACCACTAATGGTTTTTCCCCCAGGTCTCCATGACGGCATCCCTTCATAACGGTAAATTTTCATGTGGAGATCAATAAGAGGTCGGGCATATCGCTTTCTCCGCTTGTTTGCATCAGCTTCCTCATAAATACTACGATGATGCTTGTGCTGAGCAATAGCAAAAGTATGCTTTCCACGCCATAAATATCTGAAAACCAAAAGTGGTTCCTTTAGAAAGCAGTTTCTCCTTGATATCAGTAAGAGAAATGCAACAATGTAGAGCAAGAACAAAAGGTTTGGTACGACAGGGTTTTTTGGAAAAACTTATCTTGGATGGACCTGATTTTTTTATTATTAATATCTTGGACGGGCAATCTTAACATCAAACTATTCCACTTGTAAGGTAAAAAGAGAATATCCCAAATCACAGATCATAAGCATTTTTCTGCCTTCCATCTAGTTAGGTAGAAAGCCCCATCAGTTCTTCCCCAACACCTCATGAACACCCCGCTAAACCATTTATTTGCTGAGTTAAGGTAAGAAAAGAACAGAATCTCTAAATGAAGAAACCAAAAACCTCCACTTACTGAGCCTAATAAACTATTTGACCTTTCTTTTTTTTTTGTTTGGCAAGTACAAACCATAACTAAAAGTGCAGAAAGGGCATAATGCATGAACCAAACCATCAAGTTGAAACTGATACTCATTTTAATGAAACCAGAAAGCATAACAAACAAAATATTCAAACTTTTTGTTTCCTCTCATTTTTCTCAACTGAATGAAGTGCCAGTTTAAAGCTCTATTTCCCGACTGAATGAAACCAGAAAACAAAACAAACAAAATATTTAAAGCTCTATTTCTCAACTGAATGAATATAAAATGCAAATTCCCACCGTCTCAAGACACAAAATACATACACAAATGCAAACAAAGATACACATGCCAGAAGATACGAATTTTAGAAGATACCTTTCTAGCATTAGCAATGGATCAACAATCAGTTCCATTTTACCATCAATCCAAATGCTGTACTGAGCTTGAGGGAACAATCTGTGGAGTAAAATCTTAGGAATTTTTCCATTCCTTCTGGGTTCATCATAAGGTGGATGCTTCAGTAAGACAAGACGCCAGATACCCACCCACTTCCCCCCATTACCATCATCTCTGATAGTAACATTTTCCTTTATGAATTTGAGGGAAATCTCATCCAACACCATAAGAAAACAGAAGAGCTTCTTAGAGCGAAGGCTTATATTTGAAGGCTGATGAGGTACATCGTATCCATCAAAAATTCCAGATGCAACCACAAACCGACACTTCTTGACATATTTGATGTCTGAAGGAGCCATTTCAGCACCACTATTTTGAATAAATCCACAGTGCACCTGAAGGACCAGCATATAGTAAATAATAGCTTATTTAAATATATGGGGAAAAGAGAATAGTGACAAACCATTTGAATTTTCAACATACATGAAATCAGAAAACCAACAACAAATTGATAAAAGCAGCCTTCCCTTCATCATTCTTCTTTTAGGTAAAAATATATGCTATAAAATACGACAAAAGCATTTTATTTTCATTGTCAAAATACAAATAATCAATTGAAACTCATGCTTAACTTCATCATGACCATAAACATCCTAAATATCAATAGTGGTAATAGTAGCAACAAAACAACAAACAGTAAGAACAACAGCATCAATAACAATAATAAAATAGTTAATTTTACCTTCATGGTTGAATTTAGTTTAAAACTCTTCTCTCTCTGCGACCAACTTTCATGTCCTCCAAACAGTGGAGCTGTCTGAGATCTATTATTCCATTGGTCATCTTCCATGACAAAGAATAAATCTTTGACAAATCTATCATGAGTCCTTCCCTTTGGAATAACTACTTTATCAGGGTCGTTGGCAAGGGGAATTGGACAGCCTAGTTAATATGAGCAAATCAATACCAATTATTACAACTAAGCAAAGATCAACGCATCAGATAAGAAACATTGCCATGATCTTACGGTGTTGAGGTTTCGGTACAAGCCCCATTGTGTCTAACACTGTGTATACTTTGCTATCTTTGTTACATATAGCTGCATGGCAAGCAGAAAACCATCATATTATCACAAACCAGAGAGAGATATCTGCAAATATAGTAAAAAAAAATTCAAAAATGCAGATCTTTTCCACTAAACATACATGATGTAATTCTATCATGTTTGCATCAGTGACTAGCAATCCAGTATTATGGTGTAAGTAATATCTGAAATATTCACAAGATTCTCTAATATTAAGAATTGTTACAGAATGATAAGAACACAGCCCTGCCCTTGAACCCCTCAAAAATAAGATCCATATACATTCTTTCTTCCTGATTCAAACGCATTTCTTATTTTCCACATTAATTCATGAATAGCTGCCAAATTTATAGCTTTTACTGGCCTTCAAGAGCAATTTACTTTTTCCTCAGTCATTCTCCTGGATTTTAAATATGCATGGTATAAGAGATCAAGAGATCGAAAAAGTATACATGTGTTGTAAGTAATATTTCAGAGATCAATGATACTCAGTTTACCATCATATTCTTATGCAAAGAACTTATATGATTTCCTATTTAATTACTGCAAATATGTAGCTCGATGAAAAGAAAATGCTTTGAACCTATGACATTTCAGCTTTCAGCACCCCCTAGAAAGCAAGACCTCCAGACAGGAGGCTTCCAATTACATAATGAGCTATGTGGGGTAGAACTATTCAACTTTTGAAACACAGGCAGAGTTTTGAATTACAAAACAATACAAACATTAAATTCAAGTCAACAGCAACATTGCTTTTTACCCTTTCCACATGAAACCATTTGAGTGCAGATTAGAGTAGATACTAAACCAGAAATTAAAACAAAAACTTAAAGCTACAGATTAAAAATCCATGGAAAGATTTTATATCTTCCAGAAATACCTGAAAAGAAAGAAACTGAAGATTGGCAAGACCATACATGAAACAACAATGCAATTAGAATTAGCATCATCCACAAGATGCCCACTACAAGAACCAATCGAATAAATCCCTTCTTCCAAACAATCTTCATGGGATAATCTTGGGGCAACCTCCCTGGAGAAAATAAATCCCCTTCTGAGTCTGCAACCAACAACACAACAGGTCCCAGAACCCACTTAAAATTTATGGTGCAAAACCAAATATCTAAATCCAAGTGTCACATTGAAACCCCCACAAAACAAAAATAACTAACTTTGCATTGCCATGCTACAACAATGCCATAGCAAAAACTAATACACAAAACATTCAAAATTTTAAAATAAAATAATATAATTTTCACAAATTTTGATAAATGTGGAACTTTGCACTGCCAGGAAAAAAAAATCTATACATAGTCATTCAATCCTTGTGCTCTCCAACAAAGATTTAAATCATTATATTGCATAAAAAATGCTACACCAAAAACCCATATACAAAACACTAAAAAAGTTTCACGGGTTTTGAAAAATGTGGAACTTTGCACAAGAATGAAAAAAATATAGGTTAAATTAAAAATGGCACCTTCTAACTTTGCCTAAAATTCAATTCAGTCCTCTAACTTTTAACTTTGTTCAATTCAGTCATCTCGATAGTCTCCATCAAATTTGAGCAATTAAAGACCCCCAAAATGACGTAATCTAGTATTAAACAAAATCAGACAGAGACTAACGGGAGGACTGAATTTAATAAAATTGAAAGGTAATGAACTGAATTGAATTTTGAACAAATTTAGAGGGTGCAATTAGTAATTTAGCCAAAAATTTATAATAGTCATTCAATCCTTGTGCTACAACAAAGAATTACATCATTTTATTGCATAAAACAATGATGCACCAAAAACACATATATAAAAAATTAAAAATCATAATAAATTCTTTTATAAGGAAAAACAAAACTTTTTTTCATTGATTTTGAGAAATGTAGACCTTTGGTGCTATATTCCTTACCTTTGGAATATGGGCTTTGGTTATTCCGCTCTCCTCTACGATTTGACCGAAAAGACACTGATCGTTGAGCCTCCCCGTCCATAATCACTGCCAGCTAACGTTTCTTGAAGTATACTGTGCAGATGAGTTTTTTAAAAACATCAGCCCAACCTAACATTAAAATAGGGAAACTTTAAGACAGTTCAAGAGAATGTTGTAGGCCTTTGCCCCTAATAATGAAAATCATAGCTTTTCTACAGACAGGACTTCAATGGACTGCTTTAACATTATATAGAAATCCAAATAGTAAGTATTCAAAAGCCCCAAAAATCAGATAGCAACAATGATTAAGGGCATGAAGATAATCAAGAGCATTACTATATCTTGGAACTCATAGAAGAACCAAGCTGATAAACACTGTACGGAGTTGAGCTATTAATTGGCTCAAATGGGGCTTATGCTTTGACATTACACCACAAAATGCACTCAATACATGCATTCCCTCTTAACTCAAAGTTTAACATTGCACTCTTCTAAGCTCATGATTTTGAGGTTAGTAATTGAAGTGTGCCCAAATGTGTTCTACTTATACAGACATGGAGAAAGTTGATAAGATTAATCACATGACTGCTTTGCACATTGAATCAGATTAGAAAAAAGAGTTCAGAATTAAAAATCAAACTTCTAAATCTTACAAATTGTATATAGCAAACTAGCAATGCAGTATAAGAATATGAAGAAGTACCCAGATCTGGGAAACTCATAAGGAAAAGAAAGAACTGGTTTTTGAGCAATCAAATTGAGAGCAAAGTCGGTAACTTTTTCTCTGTCGAATTTTTTTTTTCTTTCTTTCTTTTTTGGGCAAATCTGGGAAATGGAAAGAGAAATATGAACTGGGAAAAAGTGATTTACAGATTGGAGATCAGTTATAAACAAACACACACACAATAAGAAGAATTTCGATACAATTATGCTAAGTTCAGACTGGAATTCAAAGCTCAAAAACCAAACACAAATTATTACACCAAATTTAATGAACTTTTTTTAACTCACAGAGACAGGTTTGGTTTTTTCATTGAGTGCTCAAACCTTGATGATGGTGAAAATGAATCAAACGCAGAAGCATCTATAGGACTCAGCTTTCTCTCTCTTGGGGCGATAGCTTGATCGAACGAAGCGAAATGTATAGAAAAAACTCGTTTTAGCACTCAAAGCTACTCTTTATAAATTCTAAGTTTTAACACCCCATTTCACAATCTACCTCACATCCCATCTCTTACTCTCTTTTGTTTCATCAGACCCCTAAAATAATATAAATCTGCCAAAACCCAGATAACCCATTTTTTTTTTTTTTTTTTTATTGCCCAGATAACCCAAATTAGAAAAACCAAATACCCGTAAAAAAAAATAATAATAAAAGAAGTGTTACGTCCACAACATTCTAAGTGTATATGCACTTGTAGCTCCCTCCTAGAGACTTGAACCCTGACTCTTACCCTTCACACTCCAAACTCTACAAGCACATATATTTGTAAAGTGACCACCGCACTAAAGATGCGCAGTGATTATTTTTTATTATTATTAAAAGATGAGAGAGACCGTGGAATAACAAATTTAAAATTTGGCACACCAAAAGTAGGTTTTTTCTTGTATTTATTTGAATGCTAAAATAGCTAAACCGATAAAGTGATTGCCAAAATTCAATTGATATCTTGGAAGATCATAAAAGACCATCATTTTATGATGGACCACATAATTTGAAATTCTTTTTTTTTTATTCACATAATTTGAAATTCTAAATAAAGTTGAATTGATTATTTGGAAAGATAGTATTAGTTTAATTATTAATACACTAGTTTGTAACCTCATGCATATGTATGAATACACTTAAGATATATAATAAGATGCATATTATTATTCCACTATATATAATTTAAATACTATGGATTGTCACTCCACGTATTAAGTACTTGTGAGGGATGAAGAGTAAGGGTCAGGGTTCAAGTCTCCCAAAGGGAACTTCATATACATATATACTTAGATTAGGTTAGAGTAAAATTTCTATCTTATATTAAAAAAAAATTTATTTATAGTCATTCTTATATTTTGTTAACTCTTTAAAAAGTCATGTAAGAATATTATTAGGTATAAAATTTAAACTATTCATTTCTATTTTTATTTATTCATTTATTTTTATTACTTATTAATTTTTGCTACTGTGAAGTACTTTTCTTTTTTAACAATTCATTTATTCTAAACTCTTTGGTTTATATACTTAATAACTCACTTGAATGAATATTTATGGTGTAGTACCACATTTGATTCTAAAATTAAGAAATAAAACTCTCTCTAAAAATATAAATAATTTACATTAACTCACCTATAAATAAAATATATATATATATATATATATATATATATATAGATACGACACATGTCACAAAATTAGACAACAATTAAAATCTAATTTAAAATCTAATTGGATTTTCTCTTAGCTTTTTCTATTAATATATATATATATATATATATATGTATGTATGTATGTATGTATGTATGTATGTATATTATTGATTATTATTAGATAAACTAGCATGTAACTTGCGTCATGTGCAAACACAATTCTACATACACTAAGATTTGTACATCATATTTAGCTATAGTATTTTAATATTTTTAGTTTTTTATTTTATTTTAAGCCTGTTTTGATTGTAGCTTATATTTAACTCTCTTTTTTTTTTCTTTTTTTTTTTTTACAACAGTTTATATTTAACTTAAATCTTGATAATTTCATGTAATTTTTTGTTAGCACTTTCAATTTTAATGAGGCGTTTTGATCCTAATTAACCTATATATACTTACATTTTGGTTAATAACAAATATTTATCTTTTTTTGGGTACAAAAAAAAAAAACTTATTAGTTGTCCACATGGTGCTTCTTAGTCCATAAAATGCCACATATTATCCCCAATTTCCAATATCAAGCTTAAGGTGATTTAGATTATAACTTATTAACTATAAGTATTTATACAAAAAAAAAATGATTAAATTAAGTGCATGATTGGCTTTTTTTTATGGTTCATTTAATATTAGACTCTTCATTTTTTTTTTCAATAGATAATTAACTTGGCACAAAAATTTTAAAAAAAAATTCTTAAATTGGACAAATAGTGCAAAATTGGATATCAATTAGTTAATCATAGATATATATATATATATATATATATATGGGTTCTACTAACGTATGCTCTTAGGATATCTATTAATAAACCATTAAAGGAAATTTTTTATGAAAATTTGAAAAAGTGAATAACTTTTTTTTTACAGATTTTCAAATTGTCATAAGAAATTTCTTAAAAAGGGTGATAGTCTTTTAGCTCAACTAGCATTTCTTGGTATGTTGTCCACTAGTCGATCGGAATTGATTTTAAGATTAATCACCACTTAAAACAAATCACGATGGGTATAGAATTGCATGACCCAGCGTCAATCATGGGTATACAGCCATACAAGTCATTGACCACCATGACTTCAACATTCATGGTGATCGAATTAGTCAAAATTGACTCAAACTTGGTGGCATCCACATGTTGTGGCAATACTAACATTTCCAGTGAAGACTCGCTAGATCTCAGTGATCTCACCCGTTTTGGTCTAGATCTTACTGTATATGGTAAAGTTCTACTTCCTAGTGTTTCCAACATAGATGTCCAGTGTTCATATGCTTGTAATTATGGAATTATCCAAAAAATAAAAATAAAAACCGTTTTAATACTACTTAATACCTAGTTCTTATGTAATATGGGTACTATAGAAAATTTAGGGAAATTACATTTTACATCCTTTCATTTTTCTTCCCAACCAATCAAATGAAATTTATCTTTATTTTCAATTCCTTCACTTTTCTACCAACATACCAAACAAACAAAAAACTAAAATATATTTTCTATCGTCCCTACTATATCCATACTCCTACCATCCCATTCTCTTACCAAACATAGCCTAAAAGTCTACAATTTTGTTTTTCAAACTCTAGAATATGCAATCCTTGCAACCAAACTACCCAAAATGTTAACATTCATGGCCAAATAGCCCAAATCTCTTTATCTAACACCTTCCCAAACTTGTACCCTAACTTAACTTATAATTTGGTTTGTTAAATTTCTGGTGGCGAACTCTAGGACCATGTTTAGGATGAGCCCACACTGGGTTGATACCAATCACGCATCAAGGTGCTCACACCACATTCCTCGCCAGCCCAATTGAGTTCTTTCAGCTTGCATTGCGCACTTTATCAACTATGGGCTATACTTTAATCCCCTTAAACCTTTAAAATTGAGCAAAGTTCCCTTTAACATTGAAAATTAGCAAATTACCCCATGTCATTAGTAAATTATGTAAAGTTCAGAAATATTAAAGGAAAATTTTTTCCCAAAAATTTTGTCCAAACTTGAAAAAATATCATGTAAGATGTTATGCATACCCTTACAAAATTTAATTACTAAGTGTTTGTTTGGTTAGCTTATTTTTTGCCAACTTATTTTACTATTTAGTTTATTTTTTATACTATTCATGAGTTTCATTATATTATTTTAATTAACATTTACTTTTATCTACAATATTTTCAGCAAAAAGTTTTCAGTTTCAACAAAATAAATAAATCTCAAACAGACCTTAAGGCTCCGCTTGGGAGGAGAGAATGAAATGAAATGGAAAGGAATAAAAAGAATAATTTTAGAATATTCTTTCCTTCTCTTGTTTGGGAGTTTTAATGGAGAGAATGGAAAGTGCATTCTCTTATTTGGGAGTTTAAATGAGAGAGAATGGAATGGGTATGAGGGAACACTCATTCCTCTCTATTCCCTTAAAACTTTAAATTTTCATTCCCCCCGAAATTGGGAGGAATGGGAGGGAATGGAATTAGATTTAATGATTTTTTTACTAAAACTCCCAAAATATCTCTATATATTAAACCCTTTATTTTAAAATAAGGGTCTAATAGTAATATTGTCATAAAATGATTCTATTCCATTCCCTCTATGTTGCTTCCAAATAGGATTAAATTTAAATTCCATTCATTTTCATTCATTTATTTTAAAACATCCAAGGTTACTTAATTCCATTCCATTCCATTCTTTTCCATTCCATTCCTTTACTTAAATACATTCCATTCATTTTCATTCCCTTATGATCATCTCATTTCATTTCATTCTCTTATGAACTCCCAAGCGGAGCCTAAGTGTCGATTTGGCATAATTAATTTTGTTAACTTATTTTACTATTTAACTTATTTTTATAGTATTTATGATACTTTTGGTACTGTTTATGAGTCTTAATCTAAGTTACTTTTAGCAAAAAAAAAATTGATTCCATACTGATACAGATCCTAAAATATCAAAACTTTGTTGTTATTAAATACAATCTTGATTATTTCCAAGATTCTGAAGCTTTTAAATTCATTCATGCTATAAATAACAAATCAACAAGAAGAAGAAGAAGAAGAAGAGCTTAGAGAGATTAGAGAGTTATTACTATTATGAGTACCGAAAAGGTTCTCTCTTCAGCTTCAGCCTCAGCCTCTGCTCCATTTGGCTTTTCCTCACGTTGAGGTTTGCAAAGGCATCAATGACCTCGAAAGCTCCGCCGAGGTATCCAAAATTTTCTTCCCCATTCTCATCTCATGCTTCATTTTCCATATCTATGTCTGCATTGTTTGGAAATTCCGTTTCACTTTTTTGTGAAACCTAGGGCTTCATCAATTGCGTTTAATTCTTTGTGAATCTGATTGAAAACATTTCAGAAGTTTAGGATTGTTTTCTAGGGAGAGTTATAATGAATATTGTTGTTGTTGTTGTTGTTTTTTATTTTTTATTTTTTTTTCTATAATTTTTTCTAAAGTAATGGTAAGGGAATTTTGGAATATATATTTGGGAGAAATATGATTAGGCCAATGTGATTAGGCCAATGAGGGAAAAATTTGCATAATAATTTTATTTTAATAATAATCATTATTGTTTGTATTGGCAGAATCTAGTTTTCTGTTTGCAATTGTGTTTTAGAAACATGATTTTTAAGTGTTGAAATCGCGTTCACTTAAAATTTAGCCAATTTGGTTGAAATTGTGTTTTGAAAACACGATTTTTAATGTTTGTTCAATTATATTAATGTTTTATTGTTGCCTATCTAAAAAAAAAAAAAATTAAATATTAATGTTTTGTTGTTTACTTTGAAACATTGTTTCCATGAAGTGAACTCCTGGCTTTGCCACGTACTTTTTTGAGAACGGCAAGATAGAGTCAATAGAAAGAGTTAGGTACCTACAGCATTTCCAGTAGTTTCTCCAAATTACTATACTGTTTGGAGAGTGAACAATTGCATTTACCTTTTACCTACCTACTTAGAGCGTCTCTATCATTTTTCTATCTCATTTAAATACTATTTGATAAATTTCAAATTATATAGAATTTATAAAGTACGTGCAGACTAACATAAATGAAGAGAAATTTCAAATTACAATAAAGACTAAAGGCATAAAAATTAATGCAAGCATGAAACTTAAAATTAGATGATCCTACGACTTTTGCAGATTACAGATTTTAGATTCCCTTTCCTTTCAAGTCCTTAACACCCCGTTGAAGGAGTTCAGGCCTGGTCTGCCTTCTTAATTGATCGAGTTAGGCTTAAGCTTTCAATCTGGAGCCATAATCCTCTTGGTGAATGGGTATTCAAAGAACAAGTGATCCTTGTATTTTATACAACTCCTACAAAAATGCACACAAATAGTCACCTTAGTTACCCCATTTCAATAGTTCATCCTGACTAGTCAAGCAATTTTTGAATGATAACCGGAAAATAAAAACATGTCTTGGTATATTAGATGTGTGCTAAACCAACCTCCACCAATTAGCAACTAGGAGCTTAGATCTAATTGCCTCATATGTTTAAGCCCAACTAAAAATGCTAGACATAGCTGTAGAGTGCAAACCACTTGAAAAGAAATTTTCTCAGCTAGAGTAACTTGGAATACTTTAGCCTGAATCTCAACCAAAGCATCATACTTTGTTGGCAACTTGGCATCCAACATAATATGATCATATGAATTTGGATTAGATTCACATATATTTACAAGATTAATCGTTGTACTTTCTTTCCTTTTTGGCACAATTTTAATGGTTGTTAACCTAGAACATACATACATACATACATACATATATATATATATATATATATTGGCTCAATAATGTTCAGTAAAAGTGTAAAACAACAATAAAAGAAATGTTGTGAGCTACATAGATACAATCTCTGCAAATGGAAACATTAAAAAAAGCATACCAAATATATCTGGTTACGCTATAAACAACTAGAGTTCATTGTATCTCATAACTACAAACAGGATTTCAATCATAATTGATTAATTCCATTTTTGTAAAGTGGATTTTAGACCCCATCAATTATTTAACTGTTATATTATTGTAGGGGACAATTCTAACTACTAAGATGTCAAGTTTGATTGAAATCAAAGCCAACATTTTTGGCAATATAAACCAGCTCACTTCTAGCTTCCCACATTACTCTAACACATGAATCAAAATGCATTGAAAAAAAAGAACAAGAAGAAGGAAGGAAGGAAGAAAGGGAAGCATAACCCATTAGAACAATTTGTATCATTAGAGTGTTTTTTTTTTTTTTTTTCTTTGCTTTTCTTTTCTTCTTTTTGGATAGCTGGTACTTCTAATAAGTCTTTTAAAAGGATCTTATGCTCAAAATTATTCACCACAATTAACCTTTGTTGCATTTCTAAGCTCATGCTTTTAGATCTATAGCTTGTTTGATGCATTGTCTTCAAACTCAATACATGTGATAGTAAGCAGGAAAAAAAATTGCATTAATACCCATAAAATTACAATATGTATCAATTCCCTTGTTGATTTATTTAGTTCTTGAGATTAGTGCCTATGGAATACTACTAAGAGATATGTGAGTACTTAGAGAATCTGATAATGCTGATAATGCCTATGGGATAATAGTTGATAAAATTTTCTATACTTACCTCAAAAGAAATATCAACATGATATTCTTTATCAGTGCTTCTTCCTTGACATGGCACTTTGTTTTGGCTGTATTGCACAGCACACTAAGTATCAAACACAGTGATTTTGCAGGCAGATTTACCATCACTATTGTGCTATGGTTATGGCCCTGGTTAGTCTCACTTGGGATATTAAAAAACAACCAAATTGCGCCCAAAAGCAGATTACTTTTGCTTAACAATGTGCTGACAATATCATTGGTTCTGTATATCAATGAGGGAAGGCCTTGAGTCAAACAGTTGGCATGTAAATATATAGAGATGAGGCCTTCTTTTTTTTTTTTTTTTTTTTTAAGTGATAAGTTTTATTGATATAAAAAAGGGACACCCTAGTACACAGGGAGTGTACATGGGTCAACAATCGAGTACAAAAATTACAAGAATCAAGAAAATCAAGGAAATAGGTGAATGATTGGTTTTGCAAAGCAACCAACCAATCCAATAAAATTCTAAAAAAAATAACTTGAGGTTTGGTATGGATCTCTCATTATTTTCAAAACACCTACTATTTCTTTCCCTCCAAATACACCACATTAAACAATGGGAGACAATTAACCATCTGACCATTTCGATGACGACCAAGCCTGTCTTGCCAGTAGGCTAGGAGCTCCACAACAGACTGCGGCATAACCTAGCTTACTCCAAATAAACCCAAGACCATAGACCACAAATCCATAGCAACCGAACAATGAAGAAAGAGATGGTCCACCGATTCACCATTACACTTGCACATATAACACCAATCCAAGAAGATTAGCTTATTGACTCTAATAAGATTAATTAAATAGCAAGAGATGAGATCAAGAAACAGAGTGAAAGAGAAAAACATAAATGAAAGAGACAGAGAAAAAAAAAACACAGAAATCCAAAACCTAAATCCAGACAATAGCAATAGCAAATCATGTAAAACCACCAAATCTAGTATAAGCCAATAAATTCAGACATGATGCAAAAAACCCCTGAAATCAAATTTTGGGTACTGACTTCTGTTGCTGAGCAGATGTTCTCAGATCTCCATATCCCTCACAGGTTGTTGAGCCACAGTTTGGGAGTTAAAAGATATGGGCAGATCTTTTGTGAGAGTGAGCTGCATCGATTTTGTGAGAGAGAGCGCTGCTTCCCTGTTGTTTTCTAATGTGAGAAAGAGAGAGGGATTTTTTTTTTTCAACCGGGTGATTATTTTAAGAGAGAAAAATGTTTAGAGTTGCTAAAGTAGTTGCTACAGTGCTCTCTTCTTCAAGAGAGTTATTGTAGTAACTCTAAAAGATATTTAGAGTCTTGAGAGGCTGTTGGAGGGTGTTTTTAGTGTGTTTGTTATCGAAAAATGGCTTTAAAGAGCCTATTGGAGATGCTTTTAGATGTACCATTCAGTTGTATAAATGAAAAGACATGGCGTTAACTCAGATGGGTATGAGTATTCTGTTAATCAAGTATTTTTATGCTCATGCCAATTTAGATTTATGTAATCATATTAAATTGCTATGCACTTGGCTAATATTATTATTCAATTTAAAGTTGCAGCATTTATTTTGCTGAAATGCGATACAGTTAACTTACATTATGCATAACTATAAGTAACTTGATAAGATATTATTCAATTTAAAGTTGCATCTTTTGTCATATGTGAAGATATCTGAATGTTCTTTGTTTGTAGACTTCTACACATAGTTTGGGGAGCTTTTCTCCGAGTAGGACTGTTCCACCTCCTTCTAGTAATGTTGATGGTCCTTATGCTTCTTTTGCGGAGAGATATCCCTATTTTCCACCATGGAAATATAAAGTGATGAATCCTAATGGATCTTTTAGCTTTGTGAACTTGGTCCGGCCTATATATGCACAAAATGTACCTCGGAGTGGCCCGGTATATCTTGGACCTTTGCTCTTTGAGTCTAACATTTCATTTTCTTTATGCTTGTTCGTGAATCTTGATTTTATGTCTTAGATTGATGTTGATCTTGTGGAAGAATGTATGACGATGATTGAAGCTTTGCAAAGAGTTGCACTTGACCAATCTTTTCAACTATCGATAAAAGAAATTTTATTGGTATGAAACAATCATTTTTCTTGCATCTCTTTGCTTTGAGACTCATGGATGGAAACTGACATCTGTTTATTGCTTCTTGTAGACCTTTAGTCTGGCAATTGCTAATGCTCGTATAAAAAGTTTGGAAGAAAGAATCAGAGACTTTGAGTTTCATGAGGGGCAACCAGGACCCCAAATTCATGCAAATCAGGAACCGCAAGGTCATGAAGAAGTTGGCTCTTCCAAGGGTGGCCCCAGGAGATCTTCCCGTCGAAGAACTCGTGGCCCAAATGATGCTTGATTGTATTCTCCCTTTATTCTCCAGCACATGACAAAACATTTCTTTGTTAGTTAACTTGTATTAACTTTCAAAGTGAACTCCTTGATCTTTGCGGAACTCAGTCTTATAGAACTTTAGAAAAATTTTAGAGTTTACCTGATAGGACTTTGTTATGCAAAATTTTACACTTACTTGACAGGTCTTGACATGGGTGATCTCACCTGAATGAGGCATACCAAATGGCCCTAGTTTCCAAATTAAAGCATGTTCTTTGTTTTTTGTTTTTTGTTTTTTTTTTTTTTTTTGAAAATCGACCGTTTGGTACATAAACTTAAACACATGTGTTCAGTTTTTAAACAACATTACACGTATTTTGACACACTTTTTTACCCACACATATTTCCAAAAAAATTAAAAACTGTTATTTCAACACACGTACCAAATGGACAAGATTTTTAGAAAAGAGATGATTTTTATTATGCAAAATAGATGGGGCATGGCTGAATGCCCCTTGTTGATTATTTACAAAAAAATGGATGGGGCATAGCTGAATTCTCCTAGTTTAACAATCAATGTTAATTTTGAAAAATTTTACTGAATAGAGGCCTTATATGGAGCAAAATTTGAGCAAAATAAGGTCTAAATTGCAAAACTAGGCAAAATTGGAAAAGTGTGCCAATAGGCACATCCTCAGCATCATCATTTTTTTCACAGTTTGACATGTTTGCAACCCTTTTCTCTTTTTTCTTTAGGACATATGGCGGCATCCAAACTGAAAATTGATGGTGAATGTTTAGCAGAAGAAAGATCCATGTCCACCTCCTGCAATTTTTTTTTTCTTCATAAGCTTGTTAGTAGTTAGCTATTATGAAAAAATTTTGGGCCAATTTCCCTAATATAGAGTTATAGACATGCTTGCATAGAAAATTGTTAACATGTTTTGCACAGAAGATTGATGACATGTTTGCATACCAAGACTAATGGGTCAATGCCCCAAGTGTAGACATGCTTGATGCAAAACAAATGTTCCTACCCTAAAATTCACCCAAACAAATGTCTTGATTTTGAGTCTTAGGGTTATTTTTAAATTTTTTTTTTTTTTTTTTTTTTGTGATTGTGACCGGGCTTTTGAAAGGCTGTCTACGTACCTCTCTCATAAAGGATCAAGTCTAAACATTGTTAAAAAAAACTTGGTTTTGAAAAATTAAATTTTTTAATAAAAATTTTTTTAAATGATTTTTTTTTTTTGGAAAAAGCAATTTAATGTAGAATGAGATTTTTTTTGAAAATTTTTCTCTTTCAAATGAATAGAAGGTGGTCCTTTTGACCAATCATGATGCTCAAAAGTTAACTCGATCTTATTGTCTATGAAGGATTTGAAATCATTAAAGCATGCGATCAAATTTGCTTTTTCATTTTGAATATTTTAAAATTAAGTCTTCAAAGACAAAAATAATAATAATAATAATAAATAAATAAATAAATAAATGCTTAGAAATTATACATGTTGGAAACATGAGGGGAGAATGTCTCTAGTTTGAAAATTTAAAGCTATTTGAGAATTTGGAAATTTTGTTTCTTAAGAGTCATTTTTTGTTGGAAGCAAACATGGGAGTATTATGAGCATAAAAGTTTTTTCAAGTCACTTGAGAATTTGATAAATTTTGTCTTTAAAGATGTTAGCCAGTGGGGCTTGATAATCTTAAGCAATTTTTCTTTTCAGTCCAAGGAAATATTATCAGAGCTAAAGGTGTACCTACAATCAACAAGACTTCAAGTAGGTCTTTATTCAAAGGTTTTAATATAGGCCAAGTTTTGGTTATAAAAGGAAGGATATAAAAGGCTCAAAACCCTACGATATTTCCTCAAGTATGCAATACTTTAAATTCAAGCATTGGAAGAGTTTTCCGCATCTTCCTTCATTGACTCTTGTGCTAAAATTTGATCATGTTCTTCATTGATTCCTTTCATTTTGTCTTGATTTTTTTAGCTTGACAAAAATTTCCTTTTTGGTTTTCTTAGTATCCCATATTATGATTAGATCACTTACTCCCATTTTTTGTTTTTGTTTTTGTTTTTTCTTTTTTGGCCATAATTTTTGCTTAAACCACCATTTCAAGTTTTCAGCCTAGCAAGCTTAATTGTTTTTTGGCCCTAACTTTTGCCTAAACTGCCCTTTCAGGTTTTCGGCCTAGCAGACTTAATTTTTTTTTATGGATTCCATTGGCTTTCAACCAAATGCATTTTTTGTTTCTTCAGTTTGACAGAGATTCATCTTTCTTGGGTGAATTTGCATTTTTCTTTGATGCACTCTTATCTTTTCATTTCTTTTATGAATTTTCATTTTTTCTAATGCACTTTCATTTTTCTTGACTTGACTGAACATTTTTTCTTTGATGAAATGACTCTTGATTTTTCTTTTCCTCATCTTTCCCAATTTGATTGAATTTCTTTTGTTGATGAATATTCATTTTTTTTTTCTCATCCTTCTTAACTTAAATGAATCTTTTATAGAATCTCATGTCTCATGTGTCTTTTGAATAGATCATTATTTCTCTCAACTTGATGGAAATCCTTGCACTCTCATCTTTTCTTATTTTTCTTCCTTTTTGTTGCAGCCTTTTCTAGCTTGATGACCTTCTCTTTTTTTTCCTTTTTCTTTTTTTTTTTTCCCTCATAGTTTGGTGCTTTCTCAAAATCTTATCTCTTTTTGATGGATTTTCTTCTCTCCTTGCTTGATCACTTTCTTTGATGAACTCTTCATGTTTTTTTTTTTTTTGAACCTGTCCCATTGTCTTCATTGAGGTCCTTGCCATGTGGTGTTGACACCATGAGGTCAATCCTTCCTCAACATGAGATTTAAGCATGCATACCTAATTTTCCCACCCAATATTTAAGTTTTTGGTAGATTCAACAGGGAATGAGTCCTTGAGCAAGACTAGGTCACAGGTTAGTTTTTTGAAGACATAGAAGTTTATGGTTAGTGGATCTATGGGGGTTAGTGGATTTGATGGCATTGATGAAATTTATGGTTTGTGTATCAATAGTTGGAGTTTGGGATTGGTAGGACTCAGAGTCTCGGACCAAAAGAGGCCACAGACGCTTCAAATTCAAAATAGTAGAAATGATGGGATGGAAGCAAGAAAAACAGGGGAAAATATCAACGGTGACAAGGGAAAGGAGAAAAATCAAAATATGGGGACAGCTCATACCTCTATGTCAACAATAGGATGTGAAAGTGGGGTAATACATATGGGCCGTGAAGAAGCAAAAATATATGGAATTCCAGGAAGTCACTAGCCCAGTTAAAATGGACTTTGGGCTTAATATAGAGAAGAAAAATAACAATGAGGAACATAAAGCCCAGAAAAAGAAGGGTAATTTGAAGAAGCTAGCCCGTGGTTCAAATAAAGAAAGTGTAATGGGAAAGGTTGTAGCTAGCAGTATAGTGGGTATAAAGCAAATTCTCTGGGCAGATGAGGAAGAGGCAAATGCAGGAAGGCAGAAAAAGTTGTGTGGTAGTAACTCAATCCCCTTTGATTTATCAGCAGTGTTTGCTGAGTGGCACCGCCGGGAGCCATGAATACCTTAAGCTGGAACTGCCGGAGACTAAGGAACCCCTGATTAGTACGAGCGTTGTGCGATCTGGTGCAACAATGGTGCCTCAAACTGGTATTTTTGATGGAGACAAAAGTTGGAATGAGTAGGGTGTGGAGAATAATGATGAAGGTAGGTTTATTAAATGGAGTAATTGTTCCTAGCCAGGGAAGAAGTGGTGGAATAGCCATGTTATGAGAAAGTGATTTAAATGTAGAGCTTAAAAGTTATACTAGATATCATATAGATGCAGAAGTAACTGATCCTACATCTTGTTTTAAATGGAAAATCACAGGTTTATATGGCAACCCGGATACAAATCGGATGAAGGAGTCTTGGGAGTTACTACAATTTCTAAATGCTCAATTTCAGATGCCATGGGTCTATATGAGGGATTTTAATGAAATCTTATCAAGCTTGGAGAAATGGGGAGGCCTAGAGAGACCCCAACAGCAGATGAAGGGTTTTAGAAGAGCAGTGACTGTTTGTGGTTTTCTGGACCTTGGATATGAGGGACTAGATTTTACTTTGTGTAACCAAAGGTCAGTTAGGGAAAGAATTCGATTAAGACTTGATAGGGTGTTGGCTACAACAGAACAGAAAGATCAATACAACGATACTAGGGTCCTTCATGTAGCGGATTCAACTTCAGATCACTGCGCTCTAGTTCTAACAAACCAAATGAATAGCCAAGGAAGGGAAAAAAGCAGATTCCATTTTGAGGCAGCATGGATTAGACACGAAAAATGCAAGGAGATAATTCAAGATGCTTGGAAGAATCATTCAGGTTTTCAAACGGCAAGTGAATTTGCCGAGGATCTGAAAGATTGTGCTGAGGGCTTGAAAAGATGGAACAATTCTGACCTTAGGCATAATGCTTGAATGTTAAAGGAGAAGAGAAAGTAACTGCAAGTTCTAATCTAGGTTGACAGGGATGGAAGTAGGGGAGAAGAAATTAATGCACTAAGGAAGGAAATCAATGAAATGTTAGATGATGAAGAAATCAAGTGGTGTCAAAGATCCAGAGTCCAATGGTTGACCCTTGGGGACAGAAACACAAAATATTTTCACCACAAAGCATCTTAGAGAAGGAAGAAGAATGAAATCCGGGGCTTGTTGGATGGAGAATGGAATTGGTGCAAAGAGAAAACAGACATAGCAAACATTGCTGTGAGTTACTTCAAAGAGCTGTACTCCACCTCATTCCCAACTAGAGCGATGGAAGTAGCAGATTTGATGCCGAGAAGGATCACTAGGGAGATGAATGAAGATTTAACAAAAGACTTCCAAAAGGAGGAGGTTATTCAAGCTATCCGACAAATGCACCCAACAAAAGCACCGGGCCCTGATGGTATGTCTGCTATCTTTTATCAAAAGTATTGGGATATCATTGGGGATGATGTGATAAAAACTGTCCTTAATATTCTTAATTTCAATGCCCCCATAGCTAAATTAAACGAGACAAATATAGCCCTCATTCCTAAAATAAATAATCCAACAAAGATAAGTGAATTCCGACCAATAAGCCTTTGTAATGTTTCATACAAAATTGTGTCAAAGGTTCTTGCAAATAGACTGAAACCCCTTCTCTCCACTATCATTTCTAAAAACCAAAATGTTTTTGTTCCAGGTAGGCTCATAATTGACAATGTCCTGATTGCTTTTGAAATCATGCATTATCTAAAGAAAAAAAAGGAGGGCAAAGAGGGGTATATGGTAGTTAAATTAGACATGAGTAAAGCCTATGACAGAATGGAATGGTGTTTTCTTGAAAAAATTATGACAAAAATTGGCTTTGATAATAAATGGATTAAATTGATTATGAACTACATAAATTCTGTATCCTTTTCGGTTCTCATAAATGGTGTGGCCCTTGGATGTATAACTCCCATAAGGGGGCTACGTTTGGGCGATCCCTTAGCTCCCTATATGTTTCTTTTATGTACAGAAAGGCTAACGGCTTTGATTGTGGAGGCAGAAAGGAGAAGGCAGATTTCTGGCATTTCTATCTATAGGGGTAGCCCAACAATAACCTATCTCTTATTTGCCGATGACAGTGTGATCTATTGCAAGGCAACGGAGCAAGAAAGTAGAGAACTATGTGAAATTATGCGTAAATATGAGGAGGTAGCTGGCCAAAAAATAAACACAAAAAAGTCTTCGGTCTTTTTTAATAAGAATACTGATGAGGAGACAAGATAAAGGGTGAAGGAAGAGCTGGGCTCAATGCAGAATGTACAACCAGGTAAATACTTAGGTCTACCTTCGATGATTGGAAGATCAAAGAAACAAATATTCAATAAAGTCAGGGAGAAAGTAGGGAAAAAGATGGTTGGTTGGAAAGAGAATTTGTTATCGGTTGGAGGAAGAGAAATCCTTATAAAAGTTGTTGCTCAGGCTGTTCCCACATACACAATGGGGTGTTTCTTACTCCCCAAAGGTCTTTGTGAATATATTGAGGGAATGATGCGGAATTTTTGGTGGGGGCAAAAGAATCAAGAATAAAAAATGGCATGGGTTAACTGGTCAAGAATGTGCAAATCAAAATTAGAGGGCGGATTGGAGTTCCGTGATCTTTATGCTTTCAATTTGGCTATGTTGACTAAGCAAGGATTAAGGATGTTGGAAAATCTCTCATCGATTATGACGCACATGTACAAAGCAAGGTATTTCCCCAACGGGGATATCTTAAATGCAAACAGAGGCAGTAACCCATCTTATGCTTGGAGAAGCATTCACAAGAGCATAGAGATTCTTCAGCAAAGAACAAGATGGAGAGTGGGAAATGGAAAGACAATTCATATATGGGATGATAGATGGTTACCAACACCAACAACATATAAAGGCATTTCCCCAAGGAAAGATTTTGGAGACTTCCCTATGGTATCGGCCTTAATTGACCAAGACATTAGAAGATGGAGAAAGGACATTCTTGACAGAATCTTTCTTGTCTTTGAAGTGGAAAAGATTCTTAGCATCCCAATACCTCACTACCCACAGGAGGACCAATTAATATGGGTGGGAAATAAAGGGAATCTTCAAGGTGAAAAGTGCTTATTTTGTGGCTAAGGAAATAGTAGAGAAGCATGAAAGAGGTGAATCCTCAATGGGAGACATATGTGCCCCACTTTGGAAAAAGTTGTGGCACCTAAACATCCCGGTCAAAGTGAGAGTTTTTACCTGGAGATTATGCATGAAGGCCATCCCATCTATGTTGAATATGTGCAATAGGGGAATTCAAGTGGATCCTACTTGCCCTATTTGTTATGGGGAACCTGAGTCAACAGAGCATGCAATCATCTACTGTGAAGCTGCTAAAAGAGTTTAGAGCAAATGGAATGAATGCCCACTCTACTTGAATGAAAGAAATAGGGAGATAATTGATTTGGCCTTATGTTTGCTAGAAAAAGGAACTCAGAGGGACATGGAGATCTTTTTTGGTGTAGCCTGGATGATATGGTATAATAGAAACCAAATTGTTTATGAAGGAAATGGTGTTTCTGAGGATCACATTTGGGAGAAAGCAATCCAAATGATAAAGGATTTCAAGGGGACCAGGAGCTGGGATATAAACAATCCTAAGAGAATTGAGAAAGCATGGACACCACCACCTGTTGGTTTCTTCAAAATAAACGTGGATGGGGCTGTTCCCTTTGTTGATGGCCATTCTGTAGTGGGTGTTATAATTAGAGATTGGGAAAGGAAGGTGGTGGTAGCAAAATGTTTTCCTCTGTCGGGTCGAATGGCTGTGGAGGAAACGGAGGCCACAGCTATGGAACATGGGATCATCCTAGCAAAAAATCTGGGCTTGGAAAGGACCATTTTCGAAGGAGACTCGATGTAGACAATTCAAGCTATTGAGGCTAAGGAAGTGAGAAGTGTGGTTGGCCATATTGTGAAAGGTATTCTGCAAAATCTTCCTAGCTTCCAGGAGGCAAGAGTTAGACATATTGGTAGGGATGACAACAAAATAGCCCACGAACTTGCACAGCTTGCAAAACAATCTGCTGAGGAATAGGTATGGACTTCAATTATTCCTGATTGGATTGAAGACATGGCTAGAGCTGAAGGAAAGGGTTAAAGGTGTCTAAGTTGTGGTCTAGGTTGTTGCTGTGTTCCTTATTTTGTTTTGCTCTATTCTGTAGCTTGTGCTTTGTTTTTTTTTTTTTAGTGTATCTTTTCTTGGCTGTTATGAATGAAAGTTTCAGTTTGTTTTCAAAAAAAAAAAAAAAAAAAAAAAAAAATAGAGGCCATTGACGCCACTTATGTAATGTCAAATTTAAAATAGAATGCAGTTTTTAATACTATATATATATAAATGAGTTTGTTTGGTAAGGGGATGAAATTACATTTTTAGCCCTTAAAGTATATATGGGTTATAAAATTGTAAGGTTGTTATGGTCTTTTTGTTTTAATACATCTTTTTAAGCCTAATGGGGATGTAATTAATATTTTACCCCTAAAGATATGGATGGGCTGAAAATTTGTAAGGTTTTTATAGTCTTTTTGGTCTCATTTTTTGGGGTGAAGCTATTCTAACCCTTATAGCTTTTATAATATTTTTGTTCTAAATTGCTTGTGTAAATTCTTTTTTATCTATTATATTTTAAGTGCTAATGAATTGTTTAGCTTTGATATATATATATATATATATTGAGTGACAATGATGTCTCGGTTTGCTTTGGTAGAAGTACAATGATACCAAAATTTTTTTTTTTTTAATGGAGTTTCAATTTATGGCTTTCATTTCTAATAATTGCATTTTTTATCATTAGAGTAAGATACCAATTAGTTTTTTGTATAAACAATGATTGAACGTTTGAACATCATATCTTTTATTTAATTATCATAAACTTTATCAATTAAACTAATTAAAACCCACGATTACATTCTCACTTTAAAATGCAGACTATAGGCTCTTGATTATTTTGGCATCCACTTGGACAAGCTCTTTAATTATTTATTTGGAGAAAGAGTTTAATATTAATAATCTTCTATGCAAAAAAAAAAAAAAGTCCTTATTCTTAATGATATAGATAAATTTTTTTTGACAAGTATGATAAAGAGAAAACTAAAAATTTTGAATTGAAGGAGTATGATATTTTTTTTTTTTTGGTTTCTCACCGTGTTTCCTTAAGACTTTCAACTAGAGACTAATCACTGATTGCGCCGGGTGGGCCCACGAAGGGGTAAAGCGCTGGCCCAAGAAATTCTTTTCAAAGTGCAGGTAGTAAGACTCGAACTGGGGAGCACATCCAGTCGAACTTAGTACAAGCACTTTGAGACCGAGAGCCCAACCAACTCGGCCAACCCCCTGGGTTTGAAGGAGTATGATATACAGTCATAATTTTGTTGTTATTAAATATTGTCTAATACTCATTTATCCTCCTAAAAACTACTATTCATCAAATATGTCAGGCAAAAATAATAATTTGGGGTCGCTATTAGCATGGCCCTCTACATTTTTTAATTATAAAAAATTAATGTTAATTTTATCTTGCAGTAAATTTGATTTTTACAGTCGGAAAAAGAGTGGATAATAGCTCAAAAAATATAGGATATGGTGGGGTGAGGTGTCGGGTATTCATCGAAAGTTGGAAGATCCGGAGTCAATCAGAAAACAGTAGACGCTAGAGTAAACAGACAACAAAAACAAGTACCGTACGCGAAATTTCCTCGCACACTCCCAACAGAACGGAAAGAGAGAATCTTGTGCAAAAGCAAAACTAAACAGTACTGGCTTGGATTCAAATCGAGCTTTGAAAATTTATTCATGCTATAAATAACAAATCGAGAAAAAAAAAAAAAAGAGCTTAGAAGAGATTAAGAGAGTTTATTATTACTATTATTATGAGTAGCGAAAAGGTTCTCTCTTCAGCTTCAGCCTCGGCCTCTGCTCCTTTGGCTTCTCATCACGTTGATGTTTGCAAGGGCATCAATGGCCTCGACAAGGTCGTTCTCCGCGATCCGCGCGGAAGCTCCGCCGAGGTACCTAATCTGATGATCGCGTGCTTCGTTTTTTTCCATATCTGTGGCTGGATTTGTAATTTTGTTTTGGAAATTCGGTTTCGTTTTTGTGAAATCTAGGGCTTGGTGTTGTTGTGAACCGTAAGGCTCAGATCTCTGTAGAACTCAACGCTGTGTTTGGTTTGTTCTGCTTAATTCTTTGTGAATCTGATTTAAAAGATTTCGGAAGTTGAGGATTGTTAATGAAGGAAAATTTTGCTAAATAATTTTATTTTAATAATAAATTGTATAAATTTGGCAGAATCTAGTTTTCTGTTTTCAATTGTGTTTTAGAAACAGTGTTGAAATCGTGTAAACGCGCAATTTCGCTTAAAAATTCAAGCCAATTTGGTTGAAATTGTGTTTGGAAAACACGATTTTTAGTGTTTGTTGAATTATATTAATGTTAAAATATATTAGTGTTTTATTTTTTACTTTGAAATACTGTTTCCCATGAAGTGAACTCTTTGCCATGTACTTTTTCAAGAACAGAAAGATAGAGTCGATAGAAAGAGTTAGGTACTTAGGTGTTTATCCAACTTATGATGCATGTGGTAGTGATGGAGCCTCCATTTCTGATGTGCTTGTCAGAGTTGTTTTTAGGACTAAGGTTCATGCTCTATCATTAAAAAAAAAAAAAAAAGAAAGTGTTATCTGGTTCTTCATTAAGTATAAACTTTCTATTATCATTCTATGGTAATTTTCTTATGGAAATGTATTCTGTCACCTTTTCTGTGTTGTACGGTTGTACCATTCGGTTGTATAAATGAAAGAAACAGCGTTAACTCAGATGGGTATGAGTATTCTGTTAATCAAGTATGTTTATGCTCATGCCAATTGAACTTTATGTAATCATATTGAATTGCTAGCATTTTTTTGGGTGAAATGCAATACAGTTAACTTACATTATCTATAAGTAAGTAACCTGATAAGATATTGCATAATGCTGGACTCATTTATCTCAGCCATCATCGAAATACGAGCAACTTTTCCCTAATTATGTAGTTTTTGATGCTGGTTACAAATTACGATGCTCATGTGTTTCGTGATTTATTTATGGGTTTTCCAGGTGTATTTATATGGGGCTCATGTGACATCTTGGAAGAATGACCATGGGGAGGAGTTGCTTTTTGTCAGTAGTAAGGTGCAATTTTTTATTAGTTTATTAATGTTGATTAGTAGAAGCTGTAGACAGGAGTGTTTTTTGTCAATTAGAAGATGCTATCAACATTTCAATCATAACTCTTAGATAATTTGGGTGGGCCAATCTTTCTATTTAGTTGCCTGATTGACTGTCTTGCACCAAAGATGATTGTGTATACATTATCTTAATTTCCACCCTTCTAACTGTTAGTTATACTATGATGCAATTACCTATTCTGGATTAGTAAATGCCAGTATGGAAAAAATCACATAGCTTAGTGAATTAGATCTTGCCATGCATTGACAAAGTCTCAAGGAAGCAATCTAATACGTGATGAATTATGTTTGTAGTATTTGAGCATAAAGATTCTTAGAATTGGTTGTAAAAGTTTGAGGTCAAATGGCCTGATGAGTTAATTAAATGGACAAGGTCTTCCCCGAAAAGCACTCATTATTGCATCTCCTATCTTGATGCAAATTTTGATTCTCTATCTTCTAGTTAATCTTTGAAAACGAGTGAGAAAAGAACACTAATTAAAAAATAAACAAAAAGTGACAAAAGCAAGTAATGCTAGCATAGCAATAAAGATCTCATTTCTAGTTATTCATCCATTGCCTACCAATGAGCTCTACCTCAAATGGCACTAATTGGGCAAAGGTGGGGGGGAGGTGAGGTATTTTTCATATTCAATCTTTGAAACCAAGTTAGAAAAGTGAAAAAAGCAAGTTGTGCTAGCATAGCACAAAAATTCTGTGTTTCTAGTAATTCATCCATCGCCTGCCCATGAGCTTTAGCGCATATGGAACTCGCCCCATAAGAGAGGGGTGGAGGACGAGGTCATGAGTTCAAGAGCCTTGGATGCGTAACTTACCAATTAAGAAAAGTGTAAATTCATCCATTGCCTTTGAATTTGTTTTTTCATTATAGTATCTAAGTAGGTCTTAAGATTTAGTAAGGTTACATTGCTTGATTGATTGTGTGACACATATGAATTGCAATTTATATAACATGTTCTTCGTGTGATTTCTTGGAGGTCTTGTAACTACGCCATTTGGTAGACTGTTCCACAAATTTCTTATGGTTGGCTTTTGAACTTTTCCTCTAGAGCACTGCTATTTTTTAACTTTAAACTTAAGATGTTGTCATGGAAAAGGAAAACATACCCGTGCCACATTCTGGATTTGCTGTTTTATCAAATGTTTATTTCTTGCAATCAATGAGATGCATGTTGGCTCTTTAATTATGTACCTTTTTTTTATAAGAAAAAGTTTTATCAGAAAAGTAGACATGAAAAACAGATGTGTTCAAGCCCTTTTTCAAAGAATACAGCTCAAAAGGAAAGAGAGTCAATAAAATCAACAAAAGACATGGAGGGGGTGCCAACTAGAGCACACATCCAACCAAACAATGACCACAAAACATGCTTTTTGATTAGGCAGGCTGTTCGATTCCATCAAAGACCCCGTTTGTTTCTTTCATACCACAGATTCCATATGACGCACAAAGGCAAGGCTGGCCACACCTTGGCTCCTCTGTGGTGCTGAAACTGACATTGTCAAAATTCAAACAGTTCAACCACAGATTTGGGCATCACCCAAGACAAAGTGAAGACAAAGGACCATTTATCTGTTGCCATTGAGCAATGAAGAAGCAGGTGATCAATGAATTCCCCACTACACTTACACATACAACACCAATCAACTATCAAAATGTGTCTCTTGCGAAGATTGTTAACTATTAGAAATTTTAAAAGGCCCGCAGTCCACACAAAGTACACCATCTTACTTGGAACTTTAACCATCCAAATGCTCTTCCAAGGGAAAAAAGTGCATGTAGAACCCCTAAGAGCATTATAGTATGATCTTAACTCAAACACTCGTTTCTTCAATGGTAACCACATGACACAATCATGACTGGACGAAGTAGGCAAATTATCATATAGCACCTCAAAAAAAGTATCAACGGATTCCAACTCCCAATCTTGTAAAGGCTGGATGAACTGAGGATTCAATGATGGTTCTCTTCCTCTGACAGGTTAACTATATAATAAAGCACTGAAGCCTCCTAGTCCATTGCTAAGGCAAACAGATCGGGAACAAATCCTTTAGAGATTGGTCGCTGCACCAAATGTTTGTCCAAAACCTCACTCTAGATCCATCTTGAACCCAAACTGTAAGAATTTGGAGAAAGAGTTCCATCCCGTGCGTATACCCTTCCACAAATTGACCCCATTTGAACCCAGAACTTAAACTGTTGTCCAACTACCCCAACCTTCACCATATTTCTGGAGCTTTATCTCTAGATGTTTTTGAAAAGTGACTTTATCTCTAAATGTTAAAGTCATGCAGACCACAATAGTGTATTGTAGTTATCTCTTTAGATTTATGTGCCAAGGCTTTGCTGAATTTGGATTTATGTGCTAGGTCTCTGCTGAATTTGTATTTATTTGCAAAGGCTTTCCTATAGTTGAGTGAGGTTGGCCTGGTCCTCTATCTCACATATCTTGCATGCTATGGAAGGATCAGCCAACTATTTTTATAAATACACTTTTTCACTGCTTCTTGTAAAGTGTTTCCTTACTATGGTATATAATTCAACTTGATTTTTGTCATGCATAGTCTCCACTCTCCAAACAGGTAATTGTGTCTATTGTTGATTTTAATCCTTATGCATTCACTATGCATGTCCATGATCTTTGTGTATCAAAACTGTCAAGATGAGTTCAAACACGAAACAGAAAACGTAGCTTTGCATAAGAGTGCTGTTTGGTAATTGTTTAGTATAAGCTTTCAATAGAGTTAACAGAACTGATTTGTACTTTCTTATTGATACATTCTGAAACGAGTCAATTTGCATTAACAAAAAAAAAAAAAAAAAAAATTGCATCGAGTTTATTTGTCAGCTTGTGACTTATGAAAGAAAAAATTACTTGTCAACTTGCAAGACAATGCTAGTACCAATTCACAATGTGTGGCTCTTCCAATTACTTGAGTTTTTAAAAATATGTGGCATCAATTCAGTTTATGTTGTTCTTAAATAAACTACAAATATACAAAGATAATTCAGAAAAATACATGTTATCCCAAACATTTTATGTAACAGCTTCCTTTTTAATTTTTTATAATTTTCTCCAAATGGTAAGAAATTATCGAAGACTTTACCCCACATAAGATGCCTTTGGTTGTCACTGTTTTAGGACCCTGTCTGCACTGCCAACTAAATGGAACAAACTTTTTATTTCTTTTATTATTATTTTTTAAGAATGAGGCAGGTCCTAGCTAATATATCATTTACTGAAATGAAATATTTCCTTCTCCAACTTGGCCACAATTCAGATCAAAATTATTGTCTATACCTTGTTCTCACGGTGTGTCACATTCTAGAATCCAGCAGATTGCATCATTTGTGTGAATTACTTACCTTTCTACAAAAAAAATCAAACATTTATTTTAAATATCTTGATTTTCCATGCTAATTACGTATTTAAATCTTTACAGAGCAAGAATCCGAACTTTTTGTACTGTTGTTAGACTTATTGATAAGGATAGGCCATGATTCATATATAATGGTTTCATATGTTTATTTCTTTCTTGATTGCTGGGCACTCTCTCTGGTGGCACTAGTATGTATAGAAGTATTGTCCTCATGTGAAATGGTGTCCTGTGACCTAAGTATGCAAATACTTCTTTGATAAAGGAGTTTGAATGTAGAAGCAAACTCTGGCTTACTAGCAGGATTCCCCTTCTAACACCCATTTTGTTTTGGTGGTCTTTAAAAGCTGATTAAGCTGGTCTTGCTAGCTAGTACTGGGTGGCTTTTCTATATACTGGTGCAGGACAATGAATTGTACAGCCGATATTCAAATTAGCCGGCTTTATTGACTTTTGCATCATTAGTAAAGATGATTAAGATGGTTTTCTGGCTTACTCCTAGGTAGTTTTTCTGTATACTGTGCCTAGACCAATTAAGTATACATCCAACTGAAGTAGGATCTTTCAAAATTCAGCACTATACTAGGTTTCTTGGTGAATTCTTGAGTAAGGATTGATGTTTAAAAGTTCTAGGTTAGAAAAGAATGAATATTGATGGCTGTTTTGGGGTTGAAACAGGGGATAAACAGAAAATAAAATAAATAAAACACTAGGCAATCACACCTAGGTCTTCCTAAGCATCGCACCTTGGAGAAGAAGCTTAAGATAAATTGCTGAATTTTATTAATCAATCACTACATCAAATAACATTGACTACAATAGAGCCTTTATATGGAGGCTATAGTTATCCTTTTCCTAGTAGGACTTAGACTCTAAATAACCTATTCCTAGAATGAATAGGAATTCCTAGTAGGACTTAGACTCTAAATAACCTATTCCTAGAATGAATAGGAATTCCTATAACAATTAAGTAAAAGGCTTAATAACTCCTAAACCAAATAGGAGAAGGACTCGAAACATAAAATAATACTCATGGGCCTTTGGTACAGCCAAGGACAGCCCATTCCAGATTTCTGGAAATTACCAAATTGCTCTTATTCTAGTAGAACTTAATTAAAACTGATCCAACAACTTCCCAACCTAAAAGGCTCAATACTAAGACTCAATAATAACTAAAATAACCTGATATCACAGGTGCTAAGAAGGTCTAACATCAAAACTAGACCACAATTCTTGAATCTTTGTATTTTTAATCTTCTTTTTCCTTGAGCTCTTCCTTGATACTGGAATTAGCTGGCTTAATTGGCTTTGGCATTGTTATGTGCATTGTACCACTGTGAAGACTTCTATGCTTTGTTTCCATCACACAGATTTTCTCATCCGTGTTTTGTAATGTTATTTATGGTTGCTGAGAAGTTGAAGATAAAGAGATTTCCAATGAATATGTTTTAAGTCTTTTGCAGGCTATATTTAAGCCCCCAAAAGCAATACGTGGAGGAATTCCAATATGCTTTCCTCAAGTATGTTCTTCTTCACATTTTCCTTTCTTGCTTAATTCGGTGGCATTCATCATGGTCAGTGAAATTTTCTCTGCATATGCAGTTTAGCAACCTTGGTTCTCTGGAGCAGCATGGATTTGCAAGAAACAGGTTGTGGACAATTGACGCCGACCCACCTCCTTTTTCAACTACTTCTTCCAGTAAGACTTTTGTTGATTTAATCCTTAAGCCCTCTGAAGAAGATATGAAGATCTGGGCTCATAGGTAATTACCTGAAAATATTTCACTTTCTTATGCATTTTTTTTTTCATGGACTTTTTAACATGTGTTTCTGAAACGAAAGATAGATTCTTATTAGAAACTTCATAACTTTTTCTTTTTGGATAATTATTTTTTTGATGTTTAAAAAAAAAAAAAATCTTTCTTTGTGTTAATTCTAGTTTTGAGTTTCGTCTGAGGGTAGCACTGGGCCCTGGAGGAGATCTGCTGTTGACATCTCGCATCAGGAATACCAGTGTTGATGGAAAGCCATTCTCATTCACATTTGCTTATCACACCTATTTCTCTGTTTCAGATATCAGGTGACTTACGAACTTGGTTTATGATTCTTTACTTTATGATGTGGCTGTATTTCATCAGATTGTTTATCATGCATACAGTTAAGTGAGTTAACCACTTTTCTTTTCCTGTGTCTGTGGCTTGTTTATCTATTATTCTTGTTAAAAAAAATTGAGAATATATAGAAATGGTCAGTCAAGGTTATACTCATTGATTCCCATAGTTATGAAGCCAAAAGCTTCACTGTATATCGGCGATTGGTTTTTCTGCTTTCCGGTTCACAGAAGGCTTAAATAACTTCTTGAGAATGATGATCTGCTTGAATAGTCTTTAAGTTTGGAGTATCCTGGGTTATGCCTAATCAGTTGAATGAATTGTTGGCTTGTTGGCATGGAGGTGTTCGGTGCATACTGCAGCTTCTATCTGGGGGACTATCCCTCATTGTATTGTGTGGACTATTTGGAGGGAGCAGAACAATCGGATTTTTGACGGGGAGGAGCAGTCTATCATTGGGTTGAAGTGCATCTTCATCTTATCTTTGTTTGAGTGGATAATTGCGTTGAGTGGTCTTTCCATATCTTCTTTGTTGGATTTTTAAGATTTATTTAATTTTTTATAACACCTTGTTTCCCATTGTACACTCCCTGTGTACCTGGGTAACTGCTTTCTTTGTTGTAACCCTTTTTTTTTTTCAATGTGGATTTTATTTACCAAAAAAAAGAAAAAAAAGAAAAAAAAGAAGTTCGTGTTAGTGTCCTTGAGGTTTTAATAACTTAAAAAGAGTTAATGCACGTCCTATTGCTTGTTGTAATAACTAATAAACCTCCATTCTTTCCATGGTGGGTGAATAATGATACCCAAAGAAGGTAAATTACATAACACCTTGTTGCGGGTACATTTGTTGGTGAAGATGTTTGTGAGTTCATGTTGTAACACTTAAAAGGTAATCTTTTGTCAATTTATCTATTTTCAAAAACTGTTCCTTATGCAATATCCAATTGATATTCTGGTTGAAATAGCTAAAAGTTGTCAAGCTTGTAGTAGGTAAAAACCCTTTGTTGTGTTCTAGGTTCACTGCCTGGGGTACTTATCCAAAAAAAAAAAAAAAGGGTTCACTGCCTGGGGCACTAATTATGAAGACAAGACCAACTGAATGAAGCTTGCAAAATATTCTGAGTATAATTTGTAAACTAGGTGTAGATCACTAAATCTAGTCCAACTGATGGAGACAGCTTTTTCTGTACTTATACTGTAGCATGGTTGGGGAAAGGGGGGTTAACTTAAAGCCAGGTGTGTAATATGTTGCCAAACTTGAGTTGAGCTGTTTGGACGCTAGATTTGACAAGAATATCTGGATAAACCAAGGTATGATCAAATAAGTGAAATTCCGTTATAATTTTTGGCTGTTTGGTGAGGAATATATATATATATATATATAACTTTTCCAAGTGGTTTAATGATTTTGTGGGTCATTTTTGCTGGCAATTCTAACTATTTTCAGATAACATACAGTTGAATTTATAATCTGCTTTTTTAGATTGTATCTAATAGCTTACTTGATTGTGTCCAGTGAAGTTCGTGTAGAAGGACTGGAGACTTTGGACTATCTTGACAACTTGCAGAATAGGGAGCGTTTTACTGAACAAGGGGATGCTATAACATTTGAATCAGAAGTGAGTTTAAGATGCACCTTTTGTTTTTCTTATGAAAGTTTGATTCTAATGCTTTGGTTAAATAGGTGGACAAGATATATCTTAGCACTCCTACAAAGATTGCAATTCTGGATCATGAAAAAAAGAGGACATTTGTACTACGCAAAGATGGACTTCCAGATGCTGGTAAGAGTTACCATCTCCCTGCTGATATTGTAATAATGTTTTTTTATTTTTGATTGGAGCTTGAGTCACTATGTTCTTTAGTTGAAGTTTCATTATGTGTAGGGATCCAAGTTTATTATCATGAAGTTCCTTTTCATTCTGCTTAGGCCTGGGTCTCCTTTCTACCTTGTAGCACAATAAATACCACACATGATTAGGATAAACTAGTGTATAGAATGTCTTTATCTTTCTGCTGTGTCTCTATATGCTTTTACTTGTCTTGAGCCAGCTTAGGCATTACCAATTTGTCATCTAAAGCAGATATTATGAACATTACTATTTTAAGATGAATTAGATGCAGAATTGTTTTTGATAAGTAAAATCCTTCATTGAAAAAGGAAAAGAGAATGACACGTTGTAGGATTGTACAGTCCCCTTTTCAAAGAATACAAACCACAAAGGTGGAGAAACTAGGAAAATCAACAAGTGACATTGAAAGGATATTGTCCTGGGTACACATCCAATTATACAAGGACTGCAAAATGTGCTCTTTGATTATGAAAGTAGGATGCTCAAAATCATTGAAGACCCACTTGTTTCTTTCATACCACAAATTCCACATAACACATAGAGGCATGGGTTGCTACACCTATTCTTCTCTACGGTGATGAAATCATCTTGCCAACACTCCAAAGTCCAAAAAGCTCAATTGCATATTTGGGCACCACCTAAACTAGCCCAAATAATGCAAACACAAATGACCATATATCTGTTAATAAAGAACAATAAAGTATTCCTTGCTTCTTTTACACGTACAACATCAAACAACTATCAACATATGCCTTTTGCAAGGATTACTAATTGTCAATATTTAACCTAGAGCCATAGTCCACACAAAGAGGCAAAGAGCAACACCTTTCGTGTGACCTTGGCCATCCAAATGCTCTTCCATGGCAAGGGAATACCTGTGGATGACCTAAGGGCATTATAGAATGATCGAACCTCAGACAACCCTTTTTTGTTTGGAATTCCAAGGCTTTGTATTCACCTGACGACGAAGACAAATTATGATAGAGCAACTCAAAAAAAGAAGCAACTGATTCCAGTTTCCAGTCCTGAAAAGACTGAATGAAGGGAGGAATGCAATGTCTAACCCCATTCTTAGAAGTATTAGCTAAGTAAGATGCCACCAAGCCCCCCTTGTCCATTGCTAATGCAAACAGGTCTGGGAACAAGTCTTTCAGAGAGGGGTCACCACACCAAATGTTTTTCAAAACCTCACTTAGAGCCATCTTGTATCTCAAAGTGTAATAGTTCTTTCAACCAAGCCTTTTTCCTTAAAAAGGCTTGGTTGGAGAACTAAGTTTTGTAATACTTAAACCTACCTCTTTTAAGGGGAGCACACCACTCTCCAGTCCACCAAATAGAATTTTTTGGTATCACCAATGCCTATACATAGAAAATCCTTTGGAGTTTCTCCAATTTATTGGCCACATGAATAGGCATCATGAACAATGACATAAAATAGGTAGGAATAGAGGATAGCATACTCTTAATCAAGGTCACCCATCCTCCTTTTGACAAATGCAACTTCTCCAACCGTCTTCCCACCTTTTCCATAATAGGATTCCAAATACCTTTGGCTTTAAAAGTAGAGAACCCAAGGTTAAGTCTATGCAGGTCATAGGTAATGATCCAACCTTGCACCCTAGAATGTCAAAAAGATCAATAAGGTTTGAAACATAACCCATTGGGATAGCGGATAGCCAAGTTGTTCTGATGGGGCGTCACAAAACATGTGTCATTTGCAAAGAGATGACAGGATATATCCATGACTTTGCTGGCCACCCTAACTTTTAGGGCAACCGCCATCTGTTGCTCTCTGTATCATTGTGCTCAAAATCTCCATAAGCATGAGAAACAACAATGGGGATAAAGGGTCCCTCTACCTTAGACCTTTTGAATTGTTGAAGAAACATATGGGAGAAACCTTAATCATGATGGAAAAGTGGATGGTTAATATACAGAACTGGATCCACTGACACCATTTTGCACCAAACCTGCATTAGCGAGCAGTTCCAATTGACATGGTCATAAGTGTTCTCAGAATCAAGTTTACAAATAACTCCTGGAGAACCTATTTTCAATATACTGTCTAGGCATTCATTTGCTATGAGCACAGAGTCCAAATCTGTTGTCCCCCACAATAGTATTCTGTGTTTCAGAAATTATATCCCCAATATCATGCTTCAGATGATTAGCCACCAATTAGACTTTTAGGACGAAAATCCCTTATGTTGTAGCTGCTTGCTTTTTAGGAATCAAAGTAACAAATGTGAAGTTTAGGGAGTTTTTAAACTTACAGTGAGTGATAAACTCTTGGATGTAACTTATTCCCCTCCACTGTGTCCCAACATGTTTGAAAAATGCTATAGTAATTTGGATTGAGTGCTTTGTCTCCATCCATGTCATGAAGGGCCTCCAAAATGCCTTCTTTAGTAAAATCTCTTTGCAGCCACCTGCAACTTGTCTCAATAAGATAACAAATAAAGGTTTTCTACTCAGGGTTTCCATTCTTCAGATTCAGAGTAGAAATTTTTATAAAAATGAGCAATCGGTTCCTTCACTTTCTGCTCTTCTGAGAGGCTTATTCTGTCCATTTTAAGATTGCCAATATGATTAAAACATCTGTGGGAGTTGGTGAGTCTATCAAAAAACCTCATATTGTTATATGATTCTTTCAACTAGAGGTTATAGATTTTTGACACCAATTAATTCCTCAAGATGTGCAAATTTTTCTAATTTCAACTATAGCTCATCCCTTCTTAACCTCTCCTCAAGTGAGAGGACTTCTGATTCTTCCTTCCTGTCCAGCTCCTTTATTCCATCCATGCTTGTCTTCTTCCTATCTCTTGGTAAAGATAAACTAGAAACCTTTGGAATAATATAATGTAAATGATTTTTGTTTATAAACTATTTTCGTTTAGATATTTTGAACTTCCAGATTTGTTATTTGAAATTCCCTTTCACTGTGAGCATTAATCTTATATATTTTATGTTATGTATTTTTTCCCCTCATAAGTGGTTTGGAATCCCTGGGATAAGAAGGCAAAGGCTATGGTTGATTTTGGAGATGAAGAGTACAAGCATATGCTGTGTGTGGAGGCTGCTGCTGTTGAGAAACCTATCACACTGAAAGCTGGTGAGGAGTGGAAAGGAAGGCAGGAGCTTTCTGCTGTTCCTTCCAGTTACTGTAGTGGGCAACTTGATCCTCAGAAGGTTCTCCACGGAAGCTGAAAGATCCATCATTCTGGACCTTATCCTGTACAGGTACTTTTGGCTGGAAATTCAAATAACCTATTCTGAATTTAATTAATATCTTTAAATACCGACTTTCATCATTTACATAATAATCTTCAATATTGCTAATAATCAAAGAGGGCTTGCTTGAAATGTCTAATCAGATGATTGCATATGTGGAGGTTACACAGATCTTCATTTTGTCTTGTAAATGTCATTATTTGTTTCTGATTGCATTTGTTATATGTTGTCAAAGAATGATTAAGGGCCATTTATCCATTATTTCAAAGCAAGTTCAAGAAGAGTTTAACTATAAAATGATAAGATCACTCCCCAAGCCTTGCGTGCTCTCGAGGGAATTTTTTATCTATTTATTTTCGCTTCTGGAAAAAACCATTTCTTGTCTTCTGCTACAAATACGCTGCTAAGAGATTTTAAGCTTATTTGTACTGTCATATGAACATAATTTTTATAAGACTGCTACGACACCAACTATGCATAAGATATTGAATGTTAGGCTGTTAAGAAGTAACATGTTAATAAAATGAGTGTAGCTGAAATGAGAATGTTAAGATGGATATGGAGAAATACAAGGAAAGATAGAATTTGAAATGAGTAAATTTGCTTAAAGATAAGGGTGGTCCTTATTGATGAAAAGATGAGGAAAAGCCCTTTGAAATGGTTTGATCATGTGTAGAGGAAAGTTACAATGCACTATTGAGGAAGAGGGAGTTGATTTAAGGCCATGGAATGAAAAAAAAGTAGATGAAGACCCCTAAAGTAACTTTAGTAGAAGTAGTAAAAATGGTCATGCCAATTATATAGGTAACATAGAGTATGATTTTAAATAAAATTGAATGGCAAAAGAGAATACATGTGATTGATTGGCCCCAAAATTTTGGGACTAAGGTTTGGTTGTTGTTGTTGAATTGTCATTAACAAAGCTATTAGATGCATCAATTCCATACAATTTTAATCATAGTATTACTTTTTCCTTGTAAGAATGGCAGTCATGCATCGCTCTAAACTTTTTTATTTTTTGGCTAAAGAGGGTATTTAGAGCTCTTTGAGTATCTGACTATTTTCCTGAGTATGTGCAGTTCTCTCCTCTCACACATACCGGGTAATAATAGGGAGAAATCTCTTCGGTTGGCCCTAAGATGTTGGCTAAAGGTTTTGAACCCAAGACCTCATGAGGCCTTAGGAACTGCTAGGCCAACTTCTTGGAGTTATGTATCACTCTAAACATTAAAAGCAAAAAGAAACATAATGTATAATATAGCCTAACAAATTCTTTGATACTTAAAGTTTGTTTGACATTGTATGAGGGAACTTTGGTGTCTTTTTCTTACTCCACCTCAATTTTGCGTGTTTTTTTATTTTAATTTTTTTATTATATATAAAATGAATTCTGGACAATTCATTGTTTCCTTTTCTATTTGCTCTTTCTTTGTATATGTTCCAGGTTCTAGAGTTGTGCCCCCTTTTGAACTATTGAATGAAATTATTACTTATTAAGTAATAAAAAGAATTTTGTTTGAGGCTACCCTAAACAACATTAAGACAATTGTCTTAGGATGTGTTTGGTTGAGCTTATAATTATTACTTTTTTTGAAATAAGTTGTGTAAGAGTACGGTTGTATTGAGAAAAAGTGAGGATTTAAAAAGTTGCACAAAAGCTGAATCATCCACCACAAAGGGCCTCGGTGTACTTTATTTCATGGCTTTTTATTTTTTGAAAGACTCCAAAGGGGCATATTTCATCAATCTTATATCATTATGTAACCTCAATGCTTTGATGTTCAACTTATATACTTTCATGATCACTTTAGATTTAGACTATAGCAGGTCTTCAATTGGTTAATTTATAATTGTGGATTTGCTTTATCTAGGAAGTTTGATCTCTTATAAGAGTAGTAAATTAGATTTTGTTTAATTTATTTGGAGAATCTTAGTCTTACATGTATATGCATTGATTTTTCTTTATTGAATCCTTAGAATTTCATGAAGGAGTTGGTGATAGAGACAATGTTCTGCAGGTGTTTTGTTGCAAAATGTAGATGGATCATGACAGCAAATTCTGTCCAGTATTCTTATTTGAAATTTACTTTAGTATTGGGTGGAAAGAAGGATTTATTAATAGATATGACGTGTCAAATAATTTGTTGCTTTTAGCAAGGGACCGGGTTGGGACTTTGGAGGCACGTTGAAGAGCAACAAAGAAAGCATAATTTGAATGGGCACCACCACCATCATGGTTTCCTTTTAATTGAAGCCATTGGGTTCTGTTATTCCTTGTAATCTTTATGATGTTCTTGTGACATAGTAATTTTGGATAGTCTTGAATTTGTATTTTATGCTTGATATAAGAGAATGATGTTGAGAACTGCATGATATGCCATATACATGATGCATGCTTAGTTTTTGGAAATTTGATAATTATGTTTGTAGAGCCTTTTTAAGTGTAACTTCTGGATCAGTTTTAAGGAATTCCATGAATGAAGAGTAGTACTCCGTTGGATTGACGGAAAAGATTCCTTCATGAGTATTTCTTTTGAGCGCTGCTTGAGATTATTATGGTTTTAAACTCGCATGGTTTTTGCATTATATTTTTTTTCTTTGGGGTAGGGGTGAACTTCAAGGTCCTAGCATGACTTCCATATTTTGCAATGGACATGCTTATGTCGAAGCATTATCCAAGAGTGTTGTGGAAAATTTTTAATGGCATATATGGCAGGAACAAAGACCACTGTAACCCAAATGCACAAGATGGATGGTTATTCATCTAAGGCTGTGTTTGGTTTGATGTAAATCGAATTCCGAGTGTAAAATGAATGCAGGGGTAAATGAATTCTCATAAGGAAAATGAAATCCTGGTATTTGGTTCTGCAATGGAAAATAATCCGAGTACTTGGTTTTGAAAATGCTATTTTTTTACAAATTTTTCACATTTTCTCAACTATTTTCTTAGCTTCCAAACAAATTTCATTATTGAAAATTTCAATATATAAACTTAAAACAAACAAAAATCAAAATAAAACCAAGCAAAAATCAAAACAAAACTTTCATTAAACTCAAAAACTTAGTCAAACAGAGAGAGGGAGGAAGAGAAAGTGATCAACAATTGAGGGAAAGGGAGAGAGGGAGGAAGAGAGAGTGATCGACAATTGAGGGAAAGGGAGAGGTAGATCGAGAAAGGGAGAGGTAGATCAAGACTGGTGTGATCTCGCCGGTGCTGGGCGCGATCTCGACGGTGCTTCAGGCGGCCCAATCTCGCAAGTGCTGGGGTACGACAAGATCGGTGTGATCTGGGGTTGGGGGCGTGGTGCTTCAGGTGGCGCGATCTCTGCTTGCTTTTTCTCTCTCTCTTCTATTTTCCAAGTCTGGAAATCATTTGAAAGTAAAATAAAAGTTGAAATGGTTTTACGGGTGACGAGCTTATTTTACAGTCAACGAGGAATTCAATATCCGTTTGACCTAATTTTTTGTAGTTATCAAACACACAGGCTGGTGTAAAATGATTTCTTGAAATCATTTTCAAGCGAAACAAACGCAGCCTAAAAGAAAAAAAAAATGCACAAAATGGTTCACCCAAAATTAAAATCTTCAAGTTATCATCAAATTTGAGACCATCCTTGATGCCCATTATTGAATTGTCTATGTAACATCCTTTTTGATATTAATTTGTGATTGGCATTGTTTATGTTGTATAGATTTTTGTTGTTGGAATCCTTTGAACATATCTTATAGCTTGTTTACGTGCTCCTTAATTCGGATTCATGGATTCCTACATATATAGGTCAATTTTTATTGGTTTCCTGTTTAGGAGTTCTTCATGATGATTCATGCTAACTTAATTTGCAATAAAATTGTTAGATCCTTTAATAAATTTATCTAGGCATAATTTGCAATGGTGTTGTACCATTTCAATCTTCCTTTAGTAATATTTTTTTTTATTTGATTTAAAAAAAGTCTTCATGTGTAAGTGCAACATAAATATTAAAGCTCTTTATTGCTGATTTAACTGCTAAACGTTTTCAAATATCATATAATTTTGTTCATTTGTTTTTTACAATTTTCATAATTATATCCACAAATTAATTATTATTATTTTTTTTTTGGTTGTTGAAGTTTTCTAGGAATAGGATTTGTTTTAGATCTATTTCCTATACGAATCTTTTGAGGATGAAGCTCATATTATTGTCAAAAATTTTCTAGTATATATTGCTTTTAAAAAGCATACCCAAAGCTTCAAACAAATGTTTTTTTGTCTGAACTTTGAAGGTATTAGTTTATCTACCTTTTTAATTTTAGGAAAATAAACCTCTGGTAAATTTTCTAAATCTTTTTTAATTTGTTTTACCAATTCTGGCTTTTCCTCTACACAAATTCTTTTTTATTTTCAGGTTTTTTTTCACAAAGAAAGGTTATTTTCTTAGAAATTTATTTATTTTCATACAACTTTCTCCATAAATAAGAATTTCTAAAAAATTTAAATAACCTTAACATCACCAAACCTAAAAATTTTAAATAGTTTTTTATTTTTCCTTTTTTAAACTTCTAATTTTTTAGGCAGTTCTCTTATTCTATATTATATGTTTTTGTATATTTAAAATTGGTTAATTTAAAACTAAACCTATAAATTTTATAGATTCCTTTTTTTTTTTTTTTTTTTTTACCTCAATTCTCTTTAAGGAAAGGATTATCAATTTTTTTTTTTTGGTTGAATTTTTCACAAACAATTTTAAGATTTATTTATTTTGTTGAATTTGTATTGTTTATGAGAACATAAAAGTATCATCTTTATAAACTACACAAAATCTTTAAGTTCTTTAAAGATTTTGTCCATTCATCCTTGAAAGACTTGAAGAGAGTTATTAAGTCCCAAAGGCATTACATTCAATGCTAAATGTTGCTAGGATTTAGGGCAACTAGGCAAGTTTGGTATATTGAATGGAGATTATAATAAGAATAATATACTTTATTATTGGAAATAAATGATGTTGTAATGGGACAATTACTCCTATTCATATGTTTGGTTGTAAAATTAGTTGTTACATCTGGAAAGTTTGTAAAAGATGATGTCTATAGAAAGTTTGTATTTTTTTTGAAAATATATTAATTTCAAAAATTGTTAAACCTACTAAGAAATAGCTATTCTTAATTAATAACTGTTACTTGTAATAAAGAAGCAACCAAATAATTTAATATAGTATAAATGAATAACCATCCCATTTCCGGATCTATTACCGAATACTAAACATGCCCTTATTCTACTATAAATATCTTTGAATGTTTTCAAACTATAAACATAGAACTTGATATGAAAGATGAACTCGCTCAAAGACTTTTCAATGTTTTCGTCATAGATATAAGTTGTCAGGTTGAACAATTTTGATTCTACTTTGCCTTCTATTTCTCTCTTTTGTATCTCCCAATTAATCTCAAGCACAACAGCAATTCGAACAGTAGTAATGAATACGTACTTTTAATAGGGAAAAGAACTCAGTACTTTATGGTTATAGTATTTGTATGATGATGGATATATGGAACAAAATTTCCATTTGCCCTTTTTGGGCAAATTAAATAGCTTTATGTCCCCCTTCTCAAACTAATTAGGAAAATGCCCCTCTTTTAAAACTCTATTTATGATAAATCGAGTTAGGCCCTATAATGATGTTTTTAAGGAGCCTATAGTAACGTTTTAAGGACCTATAGTGACGTTTTTTAACTCGACTTCAATGAAATCGAGTTATAGGCAATGAAATCGACCTATAGTGGCTTTTTTTTTACCTATAACTCGATTTTATTGAAGTTGAGTTAAAAAACGTCACTATAGGTCCTTAAAACGTCACTATAGGCTCCTTAAAACACTACTATAGAGCTTCGGAAAATTTTTTTTTAACTCGATTTATCATAAATCGAGTTTTAAAAGATGGACATTTCCTTACTTAGTTTAGGAAGGGGGGCATAAAGCTAATTAATTTGGTTAAAAAGGGCAAAAGCCCATTTTGTCTTGGATATATGGGAATTTTAGCCAAAATATGCCTAGTCCAATCCAAAAAATGCCACACATCATGCTAGCGTGTTGCTAAAAAACTCTAAGATGTTGCCATCCCACATCAAGTTAGGTGAGATAATATAGCTTATCAACTCTCTCTAACTCTCTCTCTCTCTCTCTCTCAAAATGGTGCAATCCCACATCAAGTTAGGTGAGGTACTATAGTTTATCATATCTCTCTCTCTCTCTCTCTCTTATCGTGGCCACCACAAGACCATTTATATATATTAATCAAACAATTTCTCCATTATCAAAATAAAAATTAAAACAAACTTTCTCATGAATTCAAAGGATAAGTTAGAAAAAATATTTATTCTTAAATAACATTTACTTACAAAATTTTTTATATCATCAAAGTGCGCTGGAAATTGGCAATTATACTCCAATAAATTTCTGAAAATCTTTTCAAAAAAATAATAAAAAAAACTTAAAATTTCAACTCTTTTCGCCTATATCCAAAAAATAAAACATATCTAAAACATTTATATATAAAAAAGAAATAGAAGTTCAATTAAAAAATTTTAGGGACCCAAAATTCAATAAAAAAATCATCATTCAAAACGAAAAATAAAGGGCAAATTACATTGAGACCTTTGAGATATAGTGAAATCAAAGAAATGACACTCTCCCCTCAAATGATCAAAATAATTGAAATTTTGCCCCCAAAATTATTCAAGAAAGGAAAAGAAGTGTCTATTATTTTGATCATTTGAGACAAAGTGTCATTTTTTGAAAATCAAGTGTAGCGAGTCTAATTTATTTATATATTGGGGATGTCAGTGTAAGTTACCCAAAAGAAAAAAATCATATCAAAACCCAAAAATTTTCCCCCTAATATCCAAAACATAGAAACGTGCCTAAAATTTTTTATAAATCAAATAAAATTAATAATAAAGAAAACAAACACTTTCAGGACCTAAAGCCCAAAAAAGCCAAGATTCAAAAACAAAATGAAAAGAGAAAATTCATAGTGATATCAAAACTCTCTCTCTCTCTCTCTCTCTCTCTCTCTCTCATGAAAACATAGAAAATGTACGTAACTAAATATTCATAACTAGAATAAAAGAAAAAAAAAAAAAAAAAAAAATGAAAACAAACACTTTTAGGACCCAAACCTAACGAAACTATGATTTGAAACAAAAAAATTCATATAAATATCCAACTTTATCTCCCTAATAATCAAACACAAAAAATGTATCTAAAGCAATTATATATGAAGAAAAGAAAGAAAATGGATCAAAGTCTTCCAAGACCCAAAATCCAACGAAACAAACTAAAATTATAATGAAATCAAAGCCATAAGGGATAGAATTTGTAATAATCAATGTATAGTCCACGGTTATCGGCCTGCACCGAGCTCATGACATGTCTCCTAAATGGGCCCACCTCATGCTGCTTACTAACCGAGCACCTAGCCCACTCCCTAAATGGGCATGGTCTGAGCTCCTGGCCCTTACCAAATAGTCTCTACAATATTGAGGCAAGGGATAATGTCTTGGGAAAATCCGCTTGCCAAGCAATTATTGGCGCCTGGTGCAAGTTTCAAGAAAGTTATGTCAGTCACGAATAGTGGGTCCTATCCGATTAGGAATATAGCTTAGAGGGATCCATCAACATGGAAAACTACCCTTTCATCATGACGACCCCACTAAGGGAAGTCTATAAATAGAGACTGATGGGTAGAGGGTGGGGGGTTGGAAAAATTGGGGGAGAGCGTCATGAGAGTGGTAAGGAAAAACAGATACCAAGGAGAACAAAATCCGGCTCGGATTTCGCTAATAAATGTCACATTCACTAAATCACTTTGATCAGAGGGGGCTTACGGGGGAAGTAGTCTAGGACCCTTGGTCCTTTCCTTTAGAAGCTGCAACACCATCTTTGGGGCCTCCCATTGTTGGATATTCCTAACCCCTAACACAAATAAATTGGGCTACTCAACCAAGTCTTCCAATATTTGGGTTGAGCTTTCATAATCAATTATCCAAACAAGCGGTAGGCACATTTGAATGTAAAGCCAAATAAAATGTGTTATGATATAAACTCAAATTCTCACTTCCAAAACATTTAAATATTAACAATAAGTAAAATTACAAAAAATAGTATAAGAGAGAGAAGACCCCTGATAGGGGAATCAGAACACTAAAATGCATCAATCCAAAGTAGAGGTGCCAAAAGCACCAAAATGTATTTATGCGAAGCAAAGCTATATGAAAGAAGCAGAAATCCATAACAAAGATGGTGTGAACAATTAAAAAAAAAAAACAATGTCCACTAACAAAAAGAAGAAAATCAAAGAATGAGAGAGTAATATTCTTTTTTTTGTTTGTGAAACATGGAATGAGTGGGAGAGAGGTGTAATAGAAAATTTATGAAAAGGAAGATGGGGGGAAAAGAAGAGTCAAAAAAGGGAGAAGAAGGGTTTGACGAAGAGTAACAATAAGGTGAGAAATGATAGGAAGAAAAAGAATTAAGAAAGGGATAGGAAGTTTAATGGTGCAGTGAGGAGTGATTGGGAGAAAAAGTATGATCAAGAAATGTTTATGATATAGCACAACAAGAGATTAGCAAAATTAATTGCTAATATTCTATTACTATATATTGTATAGATAGATGTGCGAAAAGCTGTGTAGCTTAGTGATACTTAATTCTTCAAATGAGAAGAATTTGAGTTCAAATTTCCCCTCCCACCACTTATTATGAGGGAAGAAAAAATAATGATGTGACAAAAACTATACATATCAAGTGATTATAAGCATTATTTTTTTAATGGTAAGTTCTTGTCAAAGGTTTAATTTATTACAAAAATAGATTACAAAGATTTTTTTTTGAGAAAGTAAAATTACAAGGGATCAAATTGAAAGTTTAAGGAACCAAATTGACATATACAATAAAGCCCAAGAGCGATATTTGTAAATAGCTATAATTTAATTTAAATAATAAAGATTGTTTAATTATCTATAGAAAAAAAATAAGCCACATGACATTGGTTGATTTTTTAATTTTATATTTTTTACATTGGTTCAAATATGGTTCTACTTGAAAAGTTTTGAATGAGAGTTGTTAGGATCATATTTTATTGTAATTGGTTAATTCTTTGACAAAATTCATACTTGTAATTGGGTAGATCTAAGATGAGTTTAGTACTTCAAAAAACATGTTATTCAAGTCATGTATTAAAGATATAAAGATTGGTTTAAGAAATAAGTGAAGAAAAGCTGTTTATTAAGTCTCGACAGATGCTTGCTATCGAGACTTAATGTGAAGCTCGATAGATAGCTCGACAGTAGCTCAATCTATCGAGAATAACAATTTCAGAAGTTTCAAATCTGAAATCCAGCCCAGGCTTATGTATTTGTTTAGGGTTTCTTTTCTCAGAACCCTAGACATATATAAAGCTTATTTTAAGAGCCGTCACATACGGATACAGAGACTAAAAGACTTATTTTCTCTGTGAGAAACTACTATGTTTGTACGCCATAGGGTTTTGTAACCAAGTGCTTCTTGATTTTCATTGTTGATAAAGTGAAGAACTTTGCAGCCAACAACATCTGTTCAAGTTGCTAGAGTTAGTCACGTACTGGGATCCACACAAAGGGTTAGTCACAAATTGGAGGTTTGTGCATCAAGGGAAAGAAGACTACTATAAGATTAAGTCCAATTGGGTATTGGAGCAAATGTTCAACTGTAGGTTGATATTTTGAGATAGGTTAGGGTAGTTGGTAAGATTCCTTATACTTGTAACCGCTTAATTATTGATTAGTGGATTCTTGGAAGTGATGACTTTAAAATCACCTGGTGGGGGTTTTTTGCCTTGTGAGGTTTTTCCACATTTGTCAACAAATAACCATGTTAATTTATTTTCTGCTGCATATTAGTTTATTTGGTGATTTGTTGGTGCTTCTATAATTTGCATGTAATTTGACATAATTAATCAACTTGGGTAATTGAATTAATTAATTGGAGTCAAGCTATCTTAAGTCTTAACCCAACAAGAGTAAAGTGATAACTCAACAGTAATGATATCATTTATGGTATCTCATATATGTGCAAGGTTCAAACTCCAACTCTCTCTTCTCCTATTATATACCTTACAAAAAAAAAGAGATAAAGGAAGAAAAGTTAAGTATGTCATGATGTGCAGTTTGTTTTGAGGACAGTTTTTTGTTATGTCAAACTTTGAGCTATTTTTTTTAGGGATTTCTATATATTTACATTGTACTTGTAATGAAACTTACATTGTAGACATATACAAAGTGGCAAATATTATACACATTTGCAAAAAAAATAGTAAAAATATTGTATACTTCTTGCAAATGTGTACAATATTTATCACTTTTTATCTCTACCATAAAAATTTACACTATACCGTATAATGTATAAAAAAGAATTTCCCTTTCTTTAGGATATCTACTATTTTCCAATACAAGAGAGACATCATGTTGTCCTTTGGTTTTGATTATGGCCCTTCATTTTGTTATTAATTTTCTGACAACGATTGCCATTGGAAACCCATGTGGGGGTGTTTTATCAAGTCAATGGACCATTATTCAGATGTGCATAGGTAATAGTGCACCAATATTCCTTATTCTTTTCACTGTCCATATGGAGCTTAAGAATAAAATTTTGATAGTCATGTCAAGAATAATTAATTAACTCGATCGACCTCATCAATATATGCTTAGGTATGTAATAATTGATCCATGTTTTGCGGCTTCAAATGTGATCAATTAGCGTAGTGTACGAGAGCTCGTCTCACATAATCTAGTTAATTTTATCTTCATAGTGGGCGTTGTCTAAGCTTAATTATGAGAATCTTTTTGCTGTTAATAGCATGCATGTCAAACTTATTGTCATTGACATGTACATTGTGCTAAAACTGCGGACAAACCATGTTTCCAATCATTCATGAATTTAGATTAAAGTCAACAAACTCTGAGCATGATTTTTATTTTTCGGATAGACACATTAGAATTTCAATTTATGGTCCCCGTTCCATAATAATTGTTCTTTATTATCAGGTTTGAGACACTAATTAATTTTTAAACAGAGTTTAAACTTCAAATTTTTTATTTGACGATAAGAAACTTAATTGATTAAGCTAACTAGAATCTATTATTGTAGCACGATTAGATATATTATTATAGTAGTAGTATTATGATAATTATTTCATTACTAAAGTAAGAAAATAAAATATTGTTTTGCACTATCACGAAAAGCTGACGTGTGAAGCCTAATACTGTTTTCATTATCATGAAAAATCTCAGAATATCCACAGTTTTTTAGAATTGTTATACTAAAGACAGTTTATTTCAGTAATATTAGAGTCATCAATGTATTGATAGGTGCTAAACATGCAATTGTTTTATTGGACTTGTGTGTCTATTGACATTAGTTTATAAACTTAGTTTTTAGCTTTTAACTTTTATGTTCAGCTTTTTAAAATCTTTTTTTTTTTTTTTTTTTCGTATTTTCTTACTTTTTCAAAAATCTTCAAAGTATAAGTATATTTTAGCACACTTTCAGCAAATTTTTTTTAGCAAAAAAAATAAAAAGTTGTTTCCAAACGGATACAATCTTACGAACATTTTCAGCGTTTTCATTTGTCAATTTATTCCAAGTCGTAAATGGTTCATCTCTAGTAGAGGTTGGCAAGTGACAACTGAAATTGGTAGATAAAAAGGGCTCAAACCTACGTTTCAAATATCATAATAAATGTTTATTCATTTATTATTATTAGTTAGATAGTGGGAGAGAGAGAGAGGTGATGTTTGATACTTTGAATCACAAATACAAGACATCACAAAAAATGTCATTACTATTAGACTATCACTTGAACCTTATATCATAATAGAGAAATGATCAGTTTCAAACCAATTTGGTGTTATTTTCCTCCAATTCATTATGTGGTAATTGAAGAGATCATTCATATGTAATTTTAGTCACATAACTTTTTAAAGGAGTATTGTGATTTTTTTAAATAATACGCATAGATGGCCTTATAAATCAACAACCTATTAATGCTACGCTCCTCTTAAAAACATTATATAACAATCAAATAAAAATAAATTACTTCGACACAAAGCCTCTCAATTAGTCAAAGAAAGAAACAAAAATGCAAGAATCTAGACCCTACCAATTGGATGCCAAATGCTCAAAACTCAGAAAATCATAAACAAAAGTTTCCTAGGCGATCCTAGGGCAGAAACTTTATCATTTTTTAATTCGATTATATAAAAGTATAGGCCTAATCAAAACATCGTTGAAGCTAAAACCAATCGCCATCGCCGCCGCCACCACTACCACTGGCAATGTTAGTCATTTGTTTTTATTATTATTTTTTTTTTTTTGATAATTCAATATTAACAATAGAAGAGTAGAAATTTGAATTCTAGATGTGTATGTTGGAAACACTAGAAAATACTAGTTAAGTTACAAGATTCTTGAGTTTTTTCTTGGTTGAAGAAGCAATTAGAATCTAAATTGAATTTAGAATTCAATTGAAACTTAATGTTCTGCCATGTGTCTAATTTAAGTATTTTAATTTTTGTGCTAAGTGAGTTATTACGTGCCAAAAAAAAAAAAAATCACTAAATGTCAACATTAATGAATCACCTTTCCAACTTTTTTTTTTAATTAAAAAAAGAAAAAGAAATAATGAATCATCAAATTTCTCATATATCAACTCAAAAAAAAAAAAAAATATATATATATATATATATATATATATATAAAAGAAAAGAAAAGAAAAAAGACTGCCATTTAATCTTAAATAAAAAAGAAAGAAAAAACACTCAACAAAAATCACCACATGATGGTCTCAATTCACTCAATTACAATGCCGTGTGGTTGGGGATAAATCCAGTCTCGTGCTACATCTATCTTCACAGGGTGCCCGTGCATCTTCTAAGGTTCATATATGGCCAATGACGTTAATTTTTCTTATTTCCTAGCCAACTTTCAGGGCAACTTTCATGGAGTTCGTGGTCAGATTACAGTCTGCTCATGTCCTGGTCGTTCTGGTTCGTCTTCTTCCCAAAGAAACTTATAGAAACTGATCTTGTGAGCTGCCAAATTTTATGATTAACTTTTATGGATTGTCCCATTTCATTTCAGTATATTTCATATTCTGGGGTATTTACTTTCCTTTTTTTTTTTTTTTCCCTCTCCTATACTGTCATTTTTTTAGTAGTCTTCTTTTCTGTTCTTTCTATTCTTTTTTTGAAAGCTCTGTTTTTCTATTCTTAATGTCAAGAATCCCAAAGGTGAATTTATTATCAAGTATCACACTAAGCCTAATAATAATAATACTATTTGCTTATTTGTTTATTTATTCTTATTTTAATTAAATATGAACTAAATCCGAATTCATCACTTAGTTAGATTACCAATATCACAACATTTGTGTTAAAGTTGTGTGATTGTGTGTAATGATTGAATAACAAGCGGAAGCATGAAAGAGAGTACACACAAATATTTTTGTGGTTCTGCGTACTACTTATCTCCATGGTGTTAGAGCCATTGATGGCTACATATTATGTTAAGCCCTGTGTTACAAAGAATACAAATCATCTGTATTACTTTTTATATTCTACTTTTATGTTCTACAAATTAGAACTCATCATGTATTTGTTTGACATTTCTTATAAAATAACCAAAGTTTAAAATAGAAAAATATTTGCACATGATCAGCTATGATTGGTGGAATATAAAGCGAAACACAAAAAGTAGTATAGAGGGTTTGTATTCGTTATAAAGAACCCAATATAGAGTTTATATACTAGAGAATAGTTGACTAACCCTAGACTAACCCAAGGTTAAGTTGCTTGTTCTACAAGTACATGGGCATACAATTGATTTGGCCCACTTGGGTGATAATATATCTAATTTTGTACTTGAAATGTTTGGTCAAACTTTTTTTTTCTTATAAAAAAAAAACATTTTCTTTCTCATTCACGTTAATGATTAATTGCTTAAAATATAGTTAAGATTATATTGTTTTTACTAATGAACTAATAGAAATGAAATGTACTAGCCTTACATTTATAATAAACAACATATAAAATTTTTTTGTGACAATTTATATTACCAAAAATTTAATTTAAAATGTAAGTCCCATTTAGTTCAATTAATAAAGTATTTTGTCTTCTAATAAAAGATACAGATATTTGAATCCTACCTACACAAAAAAAGTAATCAATGTCTTGGCTTGATATTAAACAACAATCATCATAGAATAGGTATCATAGTTCAAATCCATCTTATCTAAGAAAAAAAAACATTAATTAAGAGTCACATATATTTTATGGCCTTATCTACACACATATATATATATATATATAATTATTATGTTTATGAGCATGTTCCTAGATACATTACTTACGAATAAAATTGACCATCCAAGATCAAAAACCATGTATATATCTGAGCATTCTTCTTTTGGTTTAAGTTTTGTTTCGTTGTGAGTAAACAGAAAGGAGAAAAAAGGTTTTGTAGTTAGGTAATACGTTTTGAATATTGTGCATTGTTAATGTTGTTTTTTTATAAGTTTTGACTGGCAACTGTAGGTGGTTAGCAAATAATTTTTAAAACTATGGTGAAAAAGCTAAACTAAAATAAGGTATCTATTACTTTAGTTTAGCATGAAGTTTCTTATTAGCAATTGTTATTTCTACTATACGCCAAATTTAGCTCCACATAAAAGACTCTTGATAGGAGTTTCTCTTACAGGCTTCTATTTTTTTGTATAAGAGATCTGGGATTCAATCTCTGCTTACACCAAAAATTGATTGGTGTCTTGCTCTGATAATAAAAAACAATTATCAGGAGCGGACGCTATAGGTTGAAACTCTCTCCAAAAAAAAAAAAAAGCTTCTATCTTTTTGTGTACTTGGTATATTAAATAATGCCTTCACGAGCTAGAAGTCTTACCAAACTAAAGGTAAAAAAAAAAAAAAAGATCGATAAATTGTAATACATTTTCGTATATGAATGATAAAAGATTAAATGGGTGTATTGGAGCACTATTGAAAAAGTGTTTTAAGAGCCTTAAATTTTTTTAAAGAAATTGGTAGATTTATTTAGTTAAAGATTGAATTTTCATCTGGATAAAAGATTATAATAGATGATGAAAGTATTTTTAAATTAAATCTAGAAACTTTTTGAGATTTTTGGTAATAAATTTTTTAGGGGGTGTTTGGTACAATTATTTAAACAACAATTTTTAATGTTTAAACACTGAAACACACATTTTCACAACATTTTTTAATTCACACGTATTTGTATAACACTTAATCAACGATACTAGAAATTTCTAAATAAACAGATCCTTAATTGCAATAGTATTTTAGACTTTTAAAGTATTTGTAATAGAGTTTTACCAACAACAAATGATTTAAATTATTTAAATGTTCTTATAGTGAATCGTATGATGGAAGACTGCAAGTACATAGCATAATTGGCAAATCAAAATTCAAATCAAATCACATCAAGAAGTGGCTTACTTTTTAATTATTTTTCTTTTATTTTGGAGAGGGGCGGTGAAGTGAAGGGCGCTAGATTGCAAATTGCAATGTAGTAGGCAGAGGTGCACATGTACTGAGTTGCCAACTTACTTACAATCCTATTGTCCAACATTAAAAAAGATCAGATTGTCTTTCATTGCCTCTCGAACATGTTCATTGTCCTATGCATTGTTGCAGTGGACTCTACAATCCTTAGAAATACATATCCATGCATGAAAAATATTCTTTTTACACTCAGTTCACACTTATTCACATCTATTATTTTACATACATATCTATAATTAATGCGAAAATATTCACATTATAATACATAAAGATAAATATGAAAAAAAAAAAAAAGTGAAATAGATGTGTGAGAATAAAAAACCCAACCATGCATGCACTTCAAAAGTAGTTCAATTATTTGAAAAAAATTGGTTGAAATAAATATTTATCCCTCCAAATTTCAGTTTGCAGTCGATTTGTTCCACATGGTTCCAATTTTAACAATTTTATCTCTAAATAATTTTCGAATTATTTTCTTTTGTCACCTCTCTTCAACATCGATGGCGAACAAATAAAATAACATTGAAAAAAATAATCCATGCATTAAGGCCAGAGTGTTCCTGCAAGATTCTGTCTCAACCAGGGATATAACATTATCTTACTATCCATTTTTTGTCTTCAAATTCTCTGTATAAATAATCCCTTAACCCCACGCAGCATGCAAAACAACAACAGCAACAAGAAGCAATGGAATCTCGCAGTGCCATTCTTTTGTCATTTTTGCTTCTTGCTCTCCTTCTAACCACTACTTCAGCACAACTTAGAAGTGACTTCTACAAGAACACATGCCCAAATGTTGAATCATTAGTCCGCTCAGCTGTCACAAAGAAGTTCCAGCAGACCTTTGTTACTGCTCCAGCAACTCTTCGACTCTTTTTTCACGATTGCTTTGTCCGGGTTTGTAGTCTTATCTCACAACAAATTTCAATACTTTTTGCATAAGGCTTGAGGTTACAGATTGTGATTGCTGTACAATAAAAGTAACATTAAATGATCCTGGTCTAATGTGAAAATGATATTGCACAGATCACAATTTGCCACCTTAATAAATTTTTAAATAACTTATTAAATTTGTTCTGTCCGTAGCATTGTTAATATCAGTTTTGGTATCATGGTGAGTTTACAAGGTGTTACCTATATATTGAGATATTGGCTTCTTCTGGAACAGGGATGTGATGGTTCAGTGTTGATTGCCTCACCATCAGAGAAGGATCACCCTGATGACCTTTCTCTTGCTGGTGATGGATTTGACACTGTGGTCAAAGCTAAGGCAGCTGTTGATAGTGATTCTCGGTGCACAAACAAAGTTTCTTGTGCTGATATACTAGCTCTTGCCACTAGAGATGTGGTAGTATTGGTATGTGAACTCCCAGCAAACAGTTGGTTTTCTCTTTTCAGTTCATTATTTGTCATTTTCAGGGAAAACATTGTTGGAAAAAGATGTATAGTTATGAAAATTTTTGAACTTTTCAACAACTCAACTCTCAACTAATTTATATATAGTTTAACTTCCACAATCATTATTATTTAGCACCAAAACTTTGATCAAATGGTATATGCTTTGACATGTAATACAGGCAGGGGGGCCATCATACACAGTCGAATTGGGGAGGCGCGATGGGAGGATATCTACTGCTGCCAGTGTTCAAAGGCATCTTCCTCATCCAAATTTCAATTTAGACCAGCTCAATGCCATGTTTAGCTCAAATGGTCTCACCCAGACAGATATGATTGCCTTATCAGGTACCTGAAGTCTTCAAGCCCTTTGTTCTAGCTCTTAGAATTTTCTATGTAACATATATTTGACACGGTTTAGTAACTCTTTTTTATAAGACACGAAGCAAATTATTTTGCAAGGCTAAACCAATAATAAATTTTTCAACAACATATTAATGTTTGATTTTTTTTTAATTAATGACATGTCAATTTGTGGAACTTAATGTAATAAAATTTGTAGAATTTCTGACATTGGACATTCAACATATTAGTTGACTTGTGAAGTTTTATGTTTCTATTAGGTGCACACACAATTGGGTTTTCTCATTGCGACCGTTTCTCCAATCGAATCTACAACTTCAGCCCGAAAAGCCGGATTGACCCGACACTAAATTCAGCTTACGCTTTGCAACTTAGACAGATGTGTCCGATAAACGTTGATCCTAGAATTGCCATTAATATGGACCCAACCACACCTAATACATTCGACAATGCTTACTACAAAAACCTTCAGCAAGGAAAGGGTCTCTTCAGCTCTGATGAGATACTGTTTACAGATACAAGATCAAAGTCCACTGTTAACTTGTTTGCATCAAACAATGGAGCTTTTCAACAGGCCTTTGTAACTGCTATAACCAAACTAGGCCGAGTAGGGGTTAAGACTGGAAATCAAGGTGAAATTCGTCGTGATTGCACTCGAATTAACTAGAAGAGAGTTTCCTTCTTTCTTTTAATGATTTTTCTTCTAGCTTTGTTATCTATGATTGTATCACAACCTATAAATGTTTAGCATTTTGATTGTAACTTTCGGAATATAATAAAAGTGGTAAGTTCAACCTACAAAAAGAAAATGTAAAATAAAACAATTCCTTACGACTTGAGAGTACATAAAGCGGACCATTTAAAGCAAATTTTCTGACTACTAGTGATAAGCAGAGGTTGCATACTAAAGTTGGCTATAACTACATGTCCAAGATTATATATATATATATATATATATATATATTCCTTACAATTTGTGTTTTTCATTATAAAAGCATTCACATCAGCCTCATCACGGTTATAGTCAAATTTGATCTAATAAACTCACATTTAAAAATAAATAAATTAACTATACTACTATTCACAGATAACTATCAATCTCAATATTCTATCCATACTCTCTTTAAATATTGAGTTTTCTCATTATGTTATTTTTTTTCTTCGCCGCCTTCCCCAATTTCAACCCAAACAACAAAGACCCAAGTCACCCAATCGAGGAACCCAGCCCTCAAACGACCCATATTAACCAAATCAAACATCAAAGACCCAAATCAAACATATAAAACCCAGATCAAACATGAAACGTAATCAGTGATATGCATGGGAGAAAGAGACAGAAGAGAGACACAAAAATCACTGTCGCCAACTATCAAAGACCCTGTTGTTGATACGTGTGAGTGAAATTCCATATTGAATAATGATAAGAAGAATGAATAGTTAATATAATAAAATTGGACTCATACCCATTGAGTTTAGGCCTTTTGGGTTATTAAGTGTGTCTCTATGTGTTATATTAACTATTCAATGAAGTTCCCTAAGGTGTTATTTCCACAACAAATGACATTAGAACTTAGGTGGTGTATGACGAGGGTGACAAGGCATTCAAGGTTTCTATCCCAACAAAGACAGAGCAAGCCTTAAGGGCCCACACAAAAAAGATTCTGGATAAAAAGCCCAACAAAAAAGTGCTGCCAATGGAGCTAGATCAAGGTGACGCGTGTGGTTCCAATGGACAAAGAATGTATGGGCCGGTTCTCATGGATGAGTGTGTGGGGTTGATATGTGGTTCTCATAGATGGTATACGAAAGGCCCATGGATGACATGCTGGTGAGAGAAAAAGCCCATAGGCAAGGAGGGAGCTAGTAGAACTTGGTCAAAACCCACAAAGAAGTAGAGACTCACAAGTGAAGTGAAGATTGTTGAATATACACATGAGTGAAGTCCCACATTGAATAATGATGAGAAAAAAGAGTAATTAATATAACATAGTTGAGCTCATTTACATTGGGTTTAAACCTTTTGGGTTAAATTTGTCTCTATATATTATATTAGCTGCTTAGGAGGCTTCCCGAGGTGTTATCTCCACAACACAACCCACCATCAAAGGCCCAAATCCAAACCGAGCTACCATCACCCGCCACCCATCATGACCCAAATTTGAGCCACCTTCAATTGCCTTGGTACTTGCCGTGATGACCCATATTAGTTGCTAGATCGTGACCCTAGACCGATTGGAGCGGTACTGGCTTTTACTTGCTCATGAATTTATATTGAACTAAAATATATAAATATTATACTTAAAATATATACTTTGAATATACTTAAAATATATAAATTAAAATGCATAGTATAATTCTTACCTATATAATTTAAATATTATTAATAATCATTCTTATATATATATTTTTAACTCTTTAAAAAGTTTTGTAAGAATATTATTAGGTAGAAAATGTAAATTGTCTATATTTTAAAAATTTTTTATGTTCATTAATTCTAAAATTTTTGGTTTTTGTATGATACTTTATTTTCAAGAAATCAAGTATTGGGTAATTTTTTTTATTTGTAAATTTTATATTATTAAGTGGATTATAAATATTTAAGATAGTAATTAGTATTTAGATTGTAGACTGTGGAGTGATTTATTTTTATCTTTTTTTTTTGTATGGTACTTTACTTTCAAGAAATCAAGTATTGGGTAATTTTTTTTTCACTTTTTTTTTCTTTTGTAAATTTTATATTATTAAGTGGATTATAAATATTTAAGATAGTAGTTAGTATTTAGAGTGTGGATTGTGGAGTGATTTATCTTTTTTTTTTTCTTTTTATTTTTGTATGGTACTTTACTTTCAAAAAATCAAGTACTAGGTAAATTTTTTTCATTTATTCATTCATATCTAGCAACCATATTTTTCAAATTCTCAACCACTATATTTTTTAAATCTCCCAAGGTTATCATTTTTGGTAACATTTTAATTTGAAATTTATCAAATCTATATAATTTGGAATGAAATTATTCATTACTTTAGGAAATTCATTAATTTTTTTGCCTAGTTTTATTTTTTAGGTTATGATTATTGTTCATTAACTTATCATTATCCCTTTCTAATTTTTCTTTTAAAAAACCTATCAAATTTTAAGTTAAGGGATTATTATTATTTTGAATGTTATTGGATTAAACAAAAATAATTTTGTTTAAAAAAAAATGATAATGATGAGTTTGAGTTTAAGTTGAACTTGTTAGAGAGATAGAGTTTTATTCCTTATTAAGTTTGGACTAAACAAAAATAATTTTATTTATATATTGTGCTAATGTGGAAAATTGTGAGAGTTTCAGAAGTTTCGGTTATATATATATATATATATATATATATATTAGGATCTTTCAAATTAAACTTCATCCCAGTGTTGTGAGAGCATCCCCATTTTTTAAAACTTGAATTAGTCTTGAATTACTTTTTACAGGTCATTGTAATTTTTATTTCCGACTTTCAAAGAGTATATATAAGTAGTAGGGATGGTATTTGACGATGCTGGAATTATATTGGAAAGATGCATAAGATTGGAGCCTAAAATCATGAAAATAAATGTTCTTTTCAAGCCCAAGGATAAAAGTGCAGTAATGAGTTCGGCCAAGTGTAGAATAATGTATTGTGCAAAATGCATTTTGCAACTTATGCTGATATCAGTTGAGGCATAATTTTGTACATGGATGATGTTGAATAAACAAAATGTCACACTGAATCATAGGATGGTAGAATCAGGATATAAGTCTCATATTTTATTTGTGTTGTGAACTTAATAGAAAAGATCGTTCACATCTGCCATGTAATATAAGATTTCGTATGGTATAATATAATTAATTTTGTGCTTTTAAGACTCTTTTAGATAAATTTTACTAGAGTTGTTTGGATTGTTGCTTTATCGTATATATTATATTGCTTATATAACATAATCGTCTTTGATTTTCCAAATTATATATATATATATATATATATATATATATATATTCCTTTTTACACTTAAAAGTTTTTCGAGTAACGCAAACTTAGCAATTGCATTGAGTTATAAGATTCTTACCTTCTTTGTTATTAAAATTGGCATCTCCTCATGCACAAAGTATTTGGGGGTCTATAAGGAAAATGGTTCGAGTTATAGAATTAACAACATATTGTAATTATCTTTAAAAAGAAGGGTTGAAAACTATTGGAGTGTATACTCCTTTACTACAACACTTGGTCATCAAGTTAGAGCATACCGGTAATGTGGCATGAGAGGGAGGATAAGGTTTTCCATTGAGACTTTATTTTTTCTTTTACATTTTCACCATTTCAGTTATTCTTCATCACTGGCGTAAATGATTTCTATTGATTAAGATTTTTTTAACCACACCAAACGTTAGAACTTGTAGAAAATGTTTTTAATTGAAACAAATAGTGGAGCATAATGTGTTGGTATTGTGTCCTATAATACTCCTACACTACAAAACATGCGGGTCTTAGGCCGCGTTTTTTCAAGCCGCGTTTGTAAAAACGCGGCTATAGACGGGATAAAGCTGCGTTTTTAAAAACGCAGCTTAAAGTAGGCAAAACAAGCCGCGTTTTAAAACGTGGCTATAGGACCTTCCTATTTCATTTTTTTTTTTTAATCTTAACTATGGCCGTGTTTATAAAATGCGGCTCTAGCTTGCCTAAAGCCGCATTTTATAGACGTGGCTTTAAATTTGGTTTGAAGCCGCGTGTTAAAAACGCGGCTTTAGTTTGGGATGTGGCTGCATTTCTTAAACGCAGCTTCAGATTTTGCTTATAGCCGTAGGTTAAAAACGTGGCTTTAGAATTTGAATAAATAGTATACTGAAAAAATTTTCAACCCTCTATCTCCCATCGCACACATCAGCCTCCATCTCTCAAGCTAGCCCTCACCCTCCATCTTCAATCTCAAGCTCTCCCTCTCCATCTCCGATCTCAGCCCTCACCCTCCATCTCTCAGATCTCAAGCCCTTTCACCCTCCCTCTCCAATCTCAACCCTCACCCTCCATCTCTCCAATCTCAAGCCCTCACCATCCATCTACCACTCTCAAGCCCCCACCCTTCATCTTTGATCTCAAGCCCTCACTCTCCATCTCTCCGATCTCAAGCTCTCACTCTCCATCTCTCCGATCTCAAGCTCTCACCCTCCATCTCTCCGATCTCAAGCTCTCACCCTCCATCTCTCTGATCTCTGATCTCAAGCCCTCACACCCCACAGGTAAATTTAAACCTAGTTTTTTAGATCACTTCCTAACTTCCTCCATTTTTTTTTTGTTTCTCGCAGGCTTTCTCTTCTTCAACGCGTCCCTACATGCATGACGTTTAGTCTTCTGACCACAGAGAAGACGACGACATCATCCATGACAAGTCTTACTCTCACTCTTCTGACGAAGCTAGCTCTGGGTTTCTCTCTCTCTCTCTCTCTCTCTCTCTTAAACTTTCAAATTTTAAGCTCTGTTTGGTTCCTAAGAAAATCTATCAACAACAAGAAAAATCACCCAAATCTTGAAAAAAAAAAAGAAACTTAGTGAGTAACTGTTTTAGTTACTTGTTGTTTCTCTAATACTTTGTTGATTATTGGGAAAAAATTTTGGGGGAAAAAAATGGAAGGAAAAAGAAAGAAAAAATTTCAGAATTGAAGGAAATTTGTGTTTGATTTTAATTGTTTTTTTAATGCTCTTGCTAAAATCGCGTACTTGTTAGGAATAATTAAGATGAAAGTAAAAGAAATGGAAAAATTTTCAAGAACTTAAGTAAGAAGGTTGTATTTGAGTTTAAGTTAATTACTTGTGTGGATAATAATTTGTTTGTGTGTTTTTGGTCTATTTGTGATTTTTGTCCTGTTTGTAATTTGTTGCAGAAAAATCTTCATAGGGGATTCAAGCTGCTCTTCTTCTTTGATCGAAATCAGGTACGGAAGTGTGGTCCAGCTAATTTTGACTCATAGACACTGTTTGGTTGATAATGATTATTCAATTTCTTGTGTTATTGTTTGTTTTAAACCTACGAAAATATTAATGTGAGAGCCCCTCTACAATGTCATGCAAATCATATACACTAATTTGCTCATGTACATATTTGGATACAATATTGTTTGTATGGACTGTTTAATTATCAATTAGTAATAACAGTCCTTATTGTGCACAAGAAGAATACCAAGCTTGTGACCTGAGGAGTTAACACTCTTGTGACCATTTCAATCATATATGTTAGAAAGGACTACAATTTGACATCTGTAACTTGAATAGAGTTGGTTATTAGTACTTAGGTTTGATACTTGAACATAATTTTGTTGACTGAATATTAGTTTTGGTCAACATTTTAATCTATATTTACTGATAATCAGATGTTTTTAGTTTGCTTCTACAACTGAAGTTAGAGTTTTGAGGCAATTGATAAGGCCAAAGATTTCCTCAAGGCCAAGGGTAGGGATAAAAGCTTTTTTCAACAATTCTTTTCTTAATTAGCTTCAACAGCAGGTAGCCAATCCAAATTTCATTCATTTGATAAGGATTCAACATATACATTGTATTGTATTGAGGCCAAAATGTCTTATTAGTCAAAATTTGAACAGTGACCATTTTGTATTGAGAACCTTTTGGAATTACAGTGCAAGTCAATACATTTCAACTTAATATCACCTATGCCTTCTCCCCAACCTCTGTGGATTTAATTGAGTCAGAATCTCTTGAGGACTATAATAATATTCCATGTTTTGTCTCATAGTTTGGACCGAAAATATGGTGAATATAAACTTCAAAAATGTTTTGATTTGGATATAAACTTTAGAATGTCTTATTAGTCAAAATGTTTTGTTTTGTCACCTATAGCCACATTTTTAAATGTGGCTATAGGGGACATCTATAGCTGCGTTTGAAAAATGCGGCTATAGTATGTCCTATGGCTGCGTTTATAAAAATGCGGCCATTGGTCTTGGCCTATAGTCACGGGTTTTAGGCCACAGTTGTAAACGCAGCCTTAAAAAACGTGACTATAGGCCAAATCGGGCTATAGCCACGTTTTTATGAGCTATAGCTGTGTTTTAAAAACGCAGCTATAGGACATTTTTTTTTTTTAGTGCTATTGGATTGTTTTATTTTGAATGGGTTGTTGGGCTTGTGGGTTTAGATTATTAAAGTACATGATGGATTCCAAACAAAACGTTTGGGTTTAATTTTTTATACTTTTATGGCCCATTGGCCAATATGGGCAGTTAGTCAATGATGGCAAGTTATAAGCAATGAGATTAGAAATAGAAGCAAAATATAGTTAAAAAGTTTGGGCAAATTACAACTTATTCACCTGTGTTTGGCTGAAATTTAAGTTATCTACATGTGGTTTGAAATTTGACATTTTATCCACCAGAGGTTAACTCAGTTAGAGTTTCATAAACCATCTTTGTTAAAAACATAGCTAAATATGTAATTTTACTCCACTTTTATGTCTCTCTCCTCCAAAAACACAAAAAATATAAAAATACAAGATCAAATAAAATAAAAAAGAATCTTGCGGAACACTTGCATCATGAGATTTCAAATCACAAGTAAGCAACTTAAATTTTAGTTAAACCTCAAGTAGGTAAAGTGTCAAATTTCAAACCATAAGTAGGTAACTTAAATTTCGATTAAATCACAGATGAGTAAGTTGTAATTTGTCCAAAAAAATTAAAAAGGGAGAAAAAATCGGGTACATAGAGGGCTTCAGTCATGGTTCTATCGACCTGATAGCTATTAAAAAATATTATTTTCTAAAATAAAATTTTCTAAAAATTTTGGGCAACAATTTAGTAAGATATATATTCTAGGAAAAAGATTCCAACTAAATAATGGTAGTCACACTATTTCAAAAATTCATAACAATTTTACAATATTCTCAAATTATGTGACCTCCTCACACATCGGTCATTAATTATTATTTTTAGAATCTTCTTTTAACAAATTAAATTACAAATTATGGTAGGCTCCTGTGTACGGTTGTAGGCTAACTAAAAGTGTGAAATTATCTTGAAGTTTTGTTGTGTCCCTAACTTTATTGATGATTGTATTGTGCACCATAAATGGCTTGCCTATATGTAGATGCCGAGTTCTAACCTTTTCTATATTCATAGTGGTCTAAGGTTCAATGAAGTGGCACATACATTCCTTTAGAAATATAAGTGTTTGTGGAGTGTTGGGATGGGGGTGGGGGGGGGGGGGGGGGGGAAGGGAAGGGATGGGGGGAAGGGAAGAGTCAGGGTTCAAGTTTCCAGAAGGGAGTTTTACACACACATACACTTATTTTAGGCTAAAGTAGAATTCTATCTAAGAGCAAAAAAAAAAAAAAAAAAAAAAATTGCATTTATGACAAGGTACTATTTAATTACCACTTGTTAATGGGTTAAATGCATTTATATATATATATATATATATATATATATATATATATATATATATATAAATAGAGGGCATACCTCTTCTCATTGACAGACAATTTTTCTAAGGCATGGATGTTTTGGAGAAATTCTGCTTCAAGAACACACGAAGAACATTCAAATAAGTTCTTTGAAGTTCTATTGGAATTAAGCTGAAAAAGCCTCCATAAACTTCAACAAACCATAAATTCTTGAAGCTCAACGGATTAAGCCTCTAAAACCCCGAAGAACTTTAACCTAAAAACCTTCACATTCAAAGACTTGAAGAACAATAAATCTCTAATAAGCTTGAAACTAGAGATTTGTTGTGGAGACCGTTCAATTCATCTTCCAACTAAAGTCAAGAAGATTCCTTGTTCGAGTTAATTCAATGAAGATAGAATCAAAGGGTATTCTTTTGTAAAAGAATTGAAATAAAGATTGTACTCATTATTCATCAAATCAAATTTATATTTGCAAACCATATTTCTTTTCAATTGTTTGATTTTCTATAATTGAGAAATTTTGTGTTTACAGTTATACTTGGTGTAACTCTAAGTAATGTCACACCACCTAATAACTTGTTATAGAATTCATGTTTTGAGAATCTCACTATTGAATTATATGTTTTATATGTTCTTAATATTCATGCCAATTTTCATGTTAATTGGATGTTATTTACCATTTGATTCATAAATTTATCTTTTATGCATTATTTTAAACTACAAAAACTTGAATTTGAACAATTAATATTTGATCACCTTGAAATTTGGCAAGCATGGAGAACATACGAAGGTAATATAATCTAGCAGTGGATTTGTCAAAATTCGTATCCAATTAAAAAATATTAAGTGGTGTAATATTGCTTAAAGTTCTACCAGATGTAACTTAAACCCAACCAATATATATATATATATATATATATATGAATGCTCAAATAGTGTGAAAACACTAAAACTTATTTAGACTCCCAATTTTAAAAACACGGCTTAATTGCTTTTACTCTAACTTATCTAAGTGCGAAACAAGAGTGAATGATACACAATAACCGAAACAACTCTCTAAGCCATAACCACAAGCAAGCAACAACAAATATAAAGCTTAAAGAGTAAGGGAAGAGAGATACAAATACAAGATAACACCGCGATGTATTATCAAAGAGGAAACCGAAGTACTCGACGAAAAACCTCTTTGCGGCCCTCTAAGCCGAAATCAATCCACTAGTGAATAAAGTTGGAGTACACGAATATCGAAAAGACCCTTCAAGCCTAATCTACCCAATATACTTGAACCCTCCAAGTTCCAGCTACCAACGGGCTTCACCTAGCCATATCTTCACTAGTTATCTGGATCTCGCAATTAGCTCCAAATAGCATCTACCAATTGATGGCTTCTTCCAATACTTCCCACATGCAATAAAATTTCGCTTAGTACTCAGATTGGGTGAGATAAGTGTTTGGGCTAGAAACCTATCAAGAATTTGTGATTGGAGATATAGGAGTAGAAAAAAACTAAGAGAAATTGTGTAAATAATTGTGGGTTTACAATCTCAAACTCTCAAGTGTATTGTTAGGGTTTTTTTTTTTCTCAAAAGCTCCTTAAAATTTCATGGGTAATGTGGGTTTATATAGTGTTCGTAAAGAAATGAGAAAAACACATTTCAAAAAGGTTCGAGCAATGAGTTTCGCGGGTCACTCGCGACTTGGCCTGAGTCGGGAAGTGACTCGCGAAATCCAGCCTGGTATGAGACTATTCATATACCAGTATGTGCTTCTCACGTGGCATTTCGCAGGTTGTCCACTCGCGAGCTAGTCATGAACTTCACTTTTGTCACAAGTCTTCACCAAACTCTCACACTAAACTCTTACATTAAATCCCACAAAAATACAGGGAAATAATTGAGTAAAATATAATCAAATTTGACACGAAATTAAAACCAACAAAAATATAGTTGTAAATCAAAACTTTACAATATGTATAGAATAATGCTAGAGATACAAATTATTTTACAAAAAATTTTACAAACTGCTGATGTAGCGAGTGATTATTGGTAAATAAAAAAATGATATTAATGGTGCACCTAAATGAAAATCAATAAAAAGTTAGTCATATCAATATTTTGTTAAAATATTGTAAAATAGTTTGTATCTGTAGAATGATATATATATATATATATGAGCATTTTGTTATTCTTTCTGCCAATCATTGCCATTAAAGACCCATGTGAGCTTCTCTTATGAAGTCTTTTTTTTTTTTTTGATAAGGGTCACTTTTCAAGTCACTGGGCAGATATACCTGATTAATCGGTATATTCTTAACTCTTAATTAAGATGTATTATAAGATAAGGCACTAATATTCCTTATTCTGTTCACAGTCCATTTGGTGCTTTAAATAAATTAAAAATTAAAATCAGCCAAAAAAAATATTAAAAAATAATAATTAAAAGAAAAATTTGAAAGCCATGCGCAAATAAGTAACTTGATTTCAATATGGTATATAATAATACATTAATACTTGATACACGTTCCACGACTGTAAATCTTATGAATCAGCGCAGTGACCATGCAACCTTGTCTCACCAATAGAACAAAATCAGAATACAAAAACCTTTTTTTTAAGAGAAAAACAAGGATGTCAAAGCTTTATGAGAATCATTTTTCTGTGGGCAGCATAGCAAAATTCATTGACATGAGCATATATAGTGCTAAAACTACGGACAAACCATGTTCGCTTATTAATTATGATCGTTGGTAATTTAGACAAAGTCAACAAATTATACTTTGGCATGTTATTGCAGCATGATTTGCCAAAATTATTATATAGTTTTATTAGCCTGATAATTCTGTCATTACAATTAAATGTTGTTTTTGCACCGTTTGTGACGAAAGCCTGAGTTGCGAAGCATAATACGTTAGCTCATGCACTTACTATTCTTTTAAGTACGACATTATAATGAAAAATCTCAGAATATACACAGCTTTTTATAATTTTTTATACCATAAGATCGTTTATTTCAGTAATATTAGGGTCATCAACGCATAAATATGAGCTAAAGCTAGCCTAAAATACTTTTTTTTTTTTTTGGTAGTGGACTTGCACACATTTTCACCCCATCAACTTGTCAATTCATTAAGGTCGTAAATGGTGCATATCTCTATTCTCCAGTAGAAGTTGGCAAGTGACAAATTGCAAGTGTCACATAAAAAAGGTTTGAGCCATCAAAAGTTTAGTTCGATTCCTAGTACTTCTCGTTTCACTACGTAGATTTTAATTTCAAACCCAACAATTTAGAATCATAATATTCTTTTAATATATATATATATATATATATATTTTTTTTTTTAAGATAGTAGGGAAAGAAGAGGTGATATTTGAACCACAAAAGATATTATTATTGGACCATCGCTTTCAGTCCCATATCATAATATATGTTGTCATTGACTCACTGAGCTAATTGTTCTTTTATTTTTATTTTTTATTTTTATTGCTTATAGCAAGTGGGGGAGGGGGATTCCAATCAAAAAAATTTATTGGCCGAACTGCAACACTTGGCATCTGCAAAGAACCTTACATTGTTGGGTCCATTGATCTACAGTTGCCCCAACCCACAGCTTGTGATGTGTAATCTTCTTCAAACTCCTTAGGCTTCTTGACTTGCATCTTGCAATTCCCAGTGATATATGAACTGAACTTGCAAAAATTGATGAAACTTCGCATGCTCCAGGTCCATATGGAATCTTGTCTCCATTAAGAATACTTGCCTCCATTTTGGGCCATCTCAAAGTCTGTCTTTGAAAAATAGACCTTAAATTGAGAATCTGTGTAAAAAACAAAAAGAAAAAAAGAGTGGTCAAGTGCCCTGATAAATAGGGCATACAAAAATATTAAAAAAATTCAACAATGGTAGTCAATGATCAATGATGATTGGTCAATGGTGATGACATGGCAGGCTGACATGAGAGGGAGAGAGAGAGAGAGAGCACCTGGTTGCAATGGAGTCGGTAGAGGTGCACATGAACATGTACTGAGGTTGCCAACTTACTGAAAATCCTCTTGTCCAACATTAAAAAAATGACGACTAGAATGTTCGTTGTCCTTTGCATTGTTTGCATCGATTCTTAGCCAAAAAGTAAAAAACCACAGAAATTTACATACCCATGCCTGTACGTCTCCTCTAGTCCAATCATTTGTAAAAGTTTGGTTTAAATAAATTTTTATCCCTCTAGTCAATTCTGAGGATATGGTTCTAATTTTATCATTAAATAATAGATTCAGTTAATGTATGCCTTTAAGAGGTATATTAACAAATTCATTTTTAAAAAAATTTTATCAAAAATTAAAAAAGTTGTCAAAACTTTTTTAATTCTCCATAAAACTTTTTTAAAAAATAAGATACTATTGTATACTCTTAAAACACACATTAATAAAATCTTTAAAGGGAAAATATCATTTTCTATTGTCACCTCTCTTCAACATCGATGGTAAGCAATTAAAATAAACCCAAAAAAAAAAAAAATACAAAAATGCATGCATTAAAGCCAGAGTGTACCTGCCGGATTATTTTAATTACTAACCTTTTTTTGACTTCAAATTCTGTGTATAAATAGTCCCTTAACCCCACGCAGCATGCAAAACAACAACAACAACAACAACAACTACTACAAAAAAAAAAAAAAGTCATGGAATCTAGAAGTGCCATTCTTTTATCATCTTTGCTTTTTTCTCTTCTCCTAAGTACTACTTCAGCTCAACTTAGCAGGGACTTCTACAAGAACACATGCCCTAATGTTGAATCATTAGTCCGCTCAGCTGTCACAAATAAGTTCCAGCAGACCTTTGTGACTGCTCCAGCCACTCTTCGACTCTTTTTCCACGATTGCTTTGTTCGGGTTTGTAGTCTTATTTTACACAGCAAATTTCAATTAATTTTTTGTCCGCGACTGTTGAGGGAGTAAGATGCGATAATTATACAATAAGAATGATATCAGTGATAATCTAATATGAAAAAGATGTTGCATTAATTACAATTTGTCATCTTGAAAATCTTTTGAAATTTGATGTATTTATAGCATTGATACTTATCATTTTTGGTTTTTGGTAAAGACCTTTTTGGTTGGAATATAATCATGGTGAGTTTGCAAGATGAAACCTATGTATTGAGATATTGGCTTTCTTTGTCACAGGGATGTGATGGTTCAGTTTTGATTGAGTCACCAACTAATACAGCGGAGAAGAATCACCCTGATGATATTTCTCTTGCTGGTGATGGATTTGACACTGTGGTCAAAGCTAAGGCAGCTGTAGATAGTGACCCTCAGTGCACAAACAAAGTTTCCTGTGCTGATATACTAGCTCTTGCCACTAGAGATGTGGTTGTATTGGTATGTGGAAACAAAACGTTGGTTTTCTCTTTTCAGTTCATTATTTTCAAAACGATATACTTATATAGTTTTGAAAACTTTTGTAACTTTTTCAAACTCTCAACTAATTTATACCTATATAGTTGAACTTCCAAAGTCATTATAATCAAGCACCAACACATTTAAATAGTATATGGTTTGACATGTAATACAGACAGGGGGACCATTTTACCCAGTCGAATTGGGGAGGCGTGATGGGAGGATATCTACTATTGCTAGTGTTCAAAGGCATCTTCCTCAGCCCTTTTTCAATTTAGATCAGCTCAATTCCTTGTTTGGCTTTAATAATCTCACCCAAACAGATATGATTGCATTATCAGGTACCTGAAGTCTTCAAGCCCTTTGATGTAGCTCTTGCAATTTTCTATATAGCATAGATTTGACAATTTTTAAACTTTGATAGATACAATAATAATGGGAAAATGATAATTTGAACGCTGTATGTTTTTATCGTAAATACCAAATGATGTTAATTGAGTTACAAGACTCTCGACAGATTTAACGCGTTTTTAATTAATTGATCTAATTTATAAGACATCATAGATATTTCCAGAGTAGAGTACAAGTGTTACTTCATCATTTTATATGAATGATGAATCACATTAAATAATAATGAGACCTATTAATATATTAGAGAAATAAGTAACATGTTACTTAATCTAGTATTCGACATCAATCATAAATCTACTCATGTGTAATGTAACTCATGTTATCTAACATGCGAAGTTTTATGTTTCCATTAGGTGCGCACACAATTGGGGTTTCTCATTGCAGCCGTTTCTCCAGACGAATCTACAAATTCAGCCCCAAAAACCGGATTGACCCAACCCTAAACTTGACATATGCTTTTCAGCTTAGACAGATGTGTCCCTTAAATGTTGACCCCACAATCGCCATTAGTTTGGACCCAACAACACCAATTACATTCGACAATGCTTACTACAAAAATCTTCAACAGGGAAAGGGTCTCCTAAGCTCTGATGAGGTATTGTTCACAGATGCAAGATCAAAGTCCACAGTCGATTTATTTGCATCAAACAATGACGCTTTTCAACAGGCCTTTGTAAGTGCTATAACCAAACTAGGTCGAGTTGGGGTTAAGACTGGAAATCAAGGTGAGATTCGGCATGATTGCTCCCGGATAAACTAGAAGAGAATAGAAGAGAGTTTTCTTCTAGCTTTGTTAATTATGATTGTATCACAAATCTATAAGTTCGCGCTGATCATGATATTTCATTTTCAGTGGCTTTTTTTAATGTAACTTTCAGAATATAATAAAAGTGATACGTTCAACCTACAAAATCAGACAATGCCATGCGAATTTTAGAGTACCTAAAGAGGACCATTCAAAACTAATTTTTTGACTATACTAGCGATAAGCTAAGGTTGCATACTAAAGTTGGCAAGAGCTAGTGAGCTACCACGTCCCAGATTATATACATTCCTTTCAATTTGTTTTTGCTTACAAATGTTTCATGAATATGATCATATGACTCTAAATTTAGATTAGCTCAAAAAATATTTGACCAGTAGTAGGCTTAGATATCAGAGCTCCTACCAGAAGTGATAGATAGCTCTGACAATAATGATCATCTTTTGCTATGGCTTCAACATAAACCTTATGCTACTTGTTCACAGTATGAGAGAGAGAGAGATGGATTGGAGGGCAAAAGGGTCATTTCGCCTTTGCTTGGCTCACTAAAAAAACCTCTCAAAAGAGCTTGGAACACTTGTTAAATTTATGAACCCACGCTAGATGCCATGTGTTAAACATAGGAGCTTCTAAAAAAATGCCATGTTCGTTGAATAAAAGGCCTCACCTAACACTATGCTTTTTCTTCATCAAATAATAATCCGTCACTATTAATGAGAGACACAAAGACGAGAAGAAGATGAGAGACCGAGAGAAGTGAGAGAAAATAGAAAAGAGCCTGACTGAGAGAGGAGAGAGAAGAATGGAATTAAAAATATATATATATATATATATTTTTAAACATGCAACAGTACCCTTCTATTGTAGCATGATGTAAAAGAAAAATTGGACGTTGGCACATTTGATGAGGGATTATTTTTGGTTTTTTGGTGTGTCAAATGCTAAAAATTTAGCATTTAGCACACTCAATGCCAATACTTTAAGAGTTTTCTATTTTTTTAGAATACTTTTTATGCTCCCATGCGTTTGGAAAAATTAACATCTGGAGATTGGCAAAATTGAAGTTGTTAAACATCAAAAACCGCTTCTCTCTCTCTCTCTTTCTCTAAAAATATCTAGACATCACTTTGTAGAGCCACAATTTGACTAGAGCCCAGAAGATTGTAGATCGAATTGAAACTATATATAGAGGCATAAAGAAGAAAACACTAGAAGCTGTCATGTGTTAAAAATTAAAAAAATAAAAAGCTAAGGCCTAGAACTACTAGAACTCTACTGGCAGAAATTAGTGAAGCTAGAAGCTTCAAGTTGGTTACTTAACCGGCCTCTAACATGTATAAATAGGAACTCTGGTTCCCACTAGTGATATGTGAAGTGTGAAGTGAAGGTGAAATGTGTGTCATAAAGCACCAACTAGTGTGAAGTGAAGAAAAGAAAGTCAAGAGCTAGCGTGTAAGTGTCAATCCCTAGCTTTAATCATAATCTATTGCTTTAAATGTTAAGAAAAACATTGTAAAATTTGTTATCTCTATAATATTATTTTTTAGAACTAAACATTAAATGGTACAGTGTAGCTGTTTTTTGTGCCAAGATTGTAATTGTAAATTTCTTATTATAAAATTGATAAATTTTTTAATATTTTCCATTTTGTAAAATAAATTTAGGAATTTTCTATATCTAAATGGTCCATTGTTCGAGAACTTCAAGATGTAATCTTACGATTTCACAAGCTATAGAGAGACACATGCAATAACAATTACTTCTGTATCATTTTCAGGAAAATTTCAAAGTTTGTAGAACTCTAACCGAAAATCAGGATTGCTTGAATGTTCTTAAAAGCTAACTGACCATCATTAAAGATCTGACAAGAGATCGTCGATCTTTTTTTTTTTTGCTAGATAAGTGTTTATGCAGGGGATTGAACCCCTGAGTTGATAGATCCCATGAGGACCGGGTACCACTAGGCCAGCAGGCCCGGTGGTAAGAGATCGTCGATCTTAAAGTCAATTAAAACACATCTACGTATAAAACAATCTTAATGGTTGTGACACATCTAGGTGCATAAAGAACTTCTCCACAAAGTGAGAATATAATTCAAGAATTAAATCATCCCTGTCAGTTACAAGTACATACACCGCCAAAAATTTAAAAATTGTAGGCTAAGAAAAAAAGGCCTAGAGCTCACAGCTAAGAACGAAAAAAACCATCAATCCCAAGTTAATTGAGGATCATGCTGCCCCACTAGCTATGATTAATAATGCTGCACTCCTTCTAGTTAAGGTTCTTAAATACTCAAGGTGATTTTTTTATATAAAAAAAAAAACCTAAAATTACAAGTTATTTTACAAGTTATTAATTGGTGTGTGATAATTAGTAATTAAAAAAATAATGTTAATAGTGTACCTAGATAAGAACAAGTAAGAATTTGTCATATTAATAATTTATAAAAATGTTATAAAATAATTTATAATCATAATATTGATTGATTTTTTTTATTTTATTGTGAGTACAGGAACAACGAGACTGCAAGGCTCAATCCAAGAGATTGCTAGTATTGGTTGTTTGGGAAATGTGCTTTTAGACACCATGTGAGGGTTTGGATAGAGCTTATAGTTGCGGTGTGTTTTACCTCAATTGCGTTTTCTCCTTTTTTTTTTTTTTTCTTGCCGCATTGTTTGACTTTTGAGAGACAAAAATTGCTGTGCATGAACAGTGCAGAACTGTTCACACACTGTTCATGCATTGTTTATACATTAAAAAATATTAAAAATGGGTCCCACGATATTATTTATACATTTAAAAATTATTTTACTACAGTGTTTTCAGCAACAATCAGTTTTCAGCAACTTTTAGCAACAATAAGCTGTATTCAAACGGACCCCATGTAAGATTTTGCTCTTTTTAATATAATTTTCTGTGCACATGGCCTTCATTTATTTCCTCATATAAGTTGCACATTCAATAATGAGGAATTTAGTTAATATTAGTTATACATTTTTTCAATCAATGTTTGCTATATTGTATGTGTTTGAACTTGGGTATTATAGTTATGGATTTCTTCAATCAATTTTTGCCATATTGTATGTGTGTATTATGTTGAACTGCTTTGGGCCTTTGGCTTTCTGCTATAGTGAAACCAATTGCTTTGGCTTTCTGCTTTGAATATAAAAGTTGTCCCAATGATGCATATTGACCGAATAGAAGTTGACAAAAGGGGTGCATTATAAAAGTAGGTACACAGAAATCCCTGTCATCAAGAAGTTTTCTAAGGATACTCGATCCATACTTTGTTAACATGGACATTGCTTTTATGTGTACTTTTTGGTTTATTGTATTAATGTGTTTCAATGAGTTCAGTAAGATTGTGTTATAGAGTCTACTGGTGTTGAGTTCTCCTACATTGTGATCTTTCATGGGGGGAAGGTATTTGGCTATGTCTTGACTGTGCTTACATTTGGACGTCTGCTTATATAACTGCCTTTGTTTACTGATGTATCAATGACATTGTTTAAAATTAGCACTAAGGTGATGGACATTATGTTTTGAAATGAATGAAAAAAGTGCCTCACTATGGTGCGGTTTGGATTCAGCGTTTTGGGCGTTTGGCGTTTTGCGTTTTCAACTATTTTTTTTTTTTTTTAATAGTTGTGAATGTTGACTTTTTGCATGAACAGTGCATGAGTGCACTGTTCACGAGACCCACAAATATCACTTTTCAACAACTTTTTCATTAAAAATAGGTCCCACAATACTATTCACACATTTAAAAATTGTTTTGCTACAGTGTTTTCAGTTTTAGCAAAATAAGTTCTATCTAAACGGACTGTCGAATGGAACAGGGAATTGGGAATCAAACCTAGTTGTCTTACATTGTACTGTTTATGTGTAACCACGCCTATTTGTGTGTGCACATTTGGAAAAAGAATGGAAGCAGATTCGTTTTAATTGATTACTATAACTTGCAAATGAGATCTAGTGACTTTGAATATACCTTTTCATTAGCCACTACTGATGTTTAATATTTTTTTGTAGCATTAGTAGTTTCAATATATCTAAAAATAAGACTTGATGTTTTTAATGAATGAGTGTTTTTAAATTCACGATTATTTCTGCTTCATACCATTTTCTCTTTTAATAGGCAAATATCATTAATCTTTTCAGATGATAAAAATCCCTCATTATGAACTAAATTTTAATTGTCTTGATAAAGGCATGTAATGTGATTTTCTGTAGCACTTTTGTGTTGAATGCATACCTTCTGTTTCTTTCTTCAGATTTGGCTCTAACAAGTTTTTTAGATGGCTTATGCTTTTTTGTTTTTGGTTGTTGCAGACATCATCTTTCTTTCTTCACATTTTTAAGGTTCAGTTTACAGAGAAAAGAATACAGATTGGAGGGAAGCAACCTTCTAGTTTATTTCTTGCTTTTATATCTATTCTTCTCAGTGAGCAGGTGCCTTTTGCAGAGGACTTGGCAGTGTAAGTACTCTTTGACTTTAACTTAGTAAAATTGTACTTTTACTTCAGTTATAGCTTTTAATCTCAATAAAATGGAAAGATATCCTGAGACTTTACAAAATTCAATCGTCATAAAAATAAAAATAAAAATAAAAATCCAAAACCTTGTTTGCTTGCATTTAGGGGGTTTGCTTTCATTTCTTGGTTTTTGCCACATTCAAATTCCCTTTCCAAGTAATAGTTGAAATTAGGTTCTGTAAATCTAGATAGCTATATGCAGTTAGTGCAACATTGAGAGATGGGAATTCCAAGGAAAGCAAGGTTTATGAAATGCCATCACTTCTCTTTAAGCCTTTGTTCTGATCTTCATTCACACTCCTACAGGATTATTTTTGTGCTAGTTAAATTTGCTTAAAACCTTGTTTCCCTCAATAAATTAAATTAACATGTTTTAATTGTTGGAAAAAAAATCATGTCTTTGAGCCAGTCTAAGAATCTTCAAGCTTGAAAATGATGCTGGTATAATTTGATGGTCGTCTCTTCAAGATATTAAATTGAAAACCATTGTACCATGTAATATGGATACACTTGAAGGAAAATTCAAAATTTGCTGTTGCACTTTGCTGCACGTGAACTTGTTGAAGGTACAGCAGTTTTTTTCCCTAGTTTTTATTTTTTTAATTTTTATTTATTTATTTATTTTGCATAGCATCCATTAGAAAACAATGAGATCAATTATCTTCATTTCTTTTTTTGCATAGTGTATGCATCTAGTGATGTCGGTAGTAAATTCATGAGCTTGCTTGCAAACATTCATTTACAGCTGTATTTTTTTTATTTGCTCTGTCTTCACAAGTATTTCAGTTTTAAATTGATCTTTGTCAACGGCATTTTCCCCAGAAAAGTAGTACCCTACATCATTCAACCTTTTCAAGTTGTTTGTGTCATGTCCAAGGTTAATCCCATGTCCTTAATTCCAGCTCAAATTTTAATCAATGAGATATCTAGACCTTGTTAAGCTACATCTTTATTCTATTTTGCATATTTTATCTATTGTATTATATAATGTCTCACCTCGCAATCAGCTCAATCTAGTAGTGATCACTAAGGTATAAAGATCAACTCAAGCTAGTCACTGTTCCCTTACTTGTTTTCTTCTCTTCATTACTTGAAGAAACAGAGTGCTCTGTTATATTCTATTGAAAATTAGTGCGTTTTCTCCCTTTATTTTGAGCATTAACTAGGGGGTTTGCATTCATTTATTGGTTGATTCTAGAGAAAAAATAAAACCTAGTTTCTGGATATTTCTTTTTGGTTCCTGAGAGTTTGAAAAAAAACAGTGTGGATATTTTTCACATGTTGGGTGCTCATTTTCGTTATGACCTTGGACTTGCATGCATTTTTTTTTTCTTGATGCCTCTTTTTATCCAGGTGTATAATTTATTTACTATCTATGTTTGTCTAGTTTAGTTCTAAACCATTTCATTCATCATTTGCATTTAACCTCAATTCTAAATTTTTGCTCATGTAGTCTTTACACCTAGAGTAATCTGTAGAGCTGAATCCCATAATATTAGGAATATCTTTTTATGTTAAGAAGTGCTATTGGGAACTAAAAGGCATTCATAAAATATTGTGCATTTAGTCTACCTTCATTGGTCATTTGGATTGGATCATTGATTAAATTAACTATACTATTCTTTCTAAATTTTCTCTAGCCTGATGACCATTGTTTGTCTAGGCGAGGATTAATGAATTGGCCCAGCAACTACAACAGATTCAGCTAAGCAACTCCAACCAAATGCAGCGCTCCCAGCCTCCCATGCACCCTGATATCTTCTATTGATTCTTGCATACGTTAGTTTGGCCTAATATGTGCATAATTAGTATGTTAGTGCTTTCAACTGCTGTGAACAAGGTTATGCTGTTTATCTGTAGGTACTACAAATGGCGTTTCCCCTCTTATATTCAAATGGTAGGTAGTGATGAAAGACTCATTTTAGATTTCATTTGAATACACCTTTAAGGATTACTTCTCTTAACTGTTTGTATCCTCGATTTCAACATTGAATCTCTTTTTTTAGTTAAGTAATCTCAATATTGAAATTGGTACACATCATAGGGGTTAATTTGTAGGTTTGAGTTTAGAGATCAAAGAAAGTGTAATTGTAGCAATATACTTTGATAAAGGGATTAGTGGTGTTTAAATATCTCTCTGTTTCAGATATTCTTTGGCTGGACAGCATTGCTTCAATCAAGCTATAGACAATCAATTTTACAGCTTATTTCACAATATATGAGGCCATTGATATCACTTTTGCTATACATTAATATTATAGCATATTATCTCAACAATTGTGAATTTTGTGTGTGTGTGTGTGTATATATATATATATATATTTGTGCATGATTGTGGTTTAAAAAAAAAAAAAAAATCTTATTTTGGGAGTCAAGAGACCCATTAAATAATCTTATTTATCAATGGTTGTATATGTAAATCTTTTAAACTTTGGTAAAAGCTTGACTCCTTAAATAATCTTATTTATCAAGAGTTATATATGTAAATCTTTTAAACCTTGGTAAAAGGTTATTTAAGGATCTCTTGATCCTCAAAATAAGATTAGAGCACTTGTTTTGAGGGTCACGGCCTTCAAAATCTCCTTTTCGATGGAAGTTTCGAAGGTTATCAAGGGTCATATGGACTCTTAAAATAATTTTTCTCAAGGTTTTTTAATACATTTTTCAAGGGTTTTGACCCTTGGAAAAAAGTCAGATTTGTTGTAATTATCTTTGTTTCTCCCATCAGAACCCAATGTTAAAATTTCTTTTTCACTGCAAAAGTTGTATCACTTACGGTAGTTAAACCAGTGCCATTTTTTCTTTCATTGAAGAAATGATCTCTTGTGTGACTTGGAACCGAAGAGATTGAGACTTGGGGGTTTTCGTGGGAAAGTGCAAAGAAAAAACAAGGAGAGGGGAAGAAGAGGATGAGAAAGAGAGAAGGGTACATGAAGATTAGGGTGGTGTAATTCCAGTCACCCACGTCAGTTAGTGTTGCATTTTCAGTACTGCATAGAGTGCCTTCTTGTTTCTTTTAATATATAGTTCATATTTTCCTTCTCTTCCTTCTTTTAGTGACGTGATAAGGATTTTGTGAGATAACAATGGTGGTAAAAGGACTAGCGAGTGTCAATCATTTATGAACTCTATCTGATAGTAGGCTTGTGTGGGAAGATAAAGATAAAGTTGTTTTAGTTACATGTGCTTAGCACATTTTATGAATTTCGGATTTTTTTTTTTTTTTTTTTGTTTATTAATTAGGCTAAAGTACCAATTAAAAAAAATAAAAAAATTACGCTACAATGCACAAAAAGTTAATTTCAATGTCTTTGGATTTTACTCTTAATGTTTTAGAATTTTGATTTTTATCCCCTAACGTTATGGTCCATTTTATTATTACATATAATTAAATAACTTGGAAAAATCTAATAAATATTTTAAATTTTAAAAATTCCAATAACGAAAATAATTTTTTTTCTTTTACAATATTGAGGAGTAAAATTTCAATGACTCTCATATTTTAGGGGTGTGTTCTGTATTAACCATTTTATTAAATTTTGAATGTTACTAAGCTTTCCTCCAGACTTTGGATTGACTATATGCTTACCTATGAAGCATGGATGCGACTGGGAGGGTGCCGCACCGGAGTCCGACGCGGCTGCCCACACGTTGGTGCCACGTCTAAGGCTTTTTTTTTTTTTTTTTTTTTTCACGGATTCGCGCCGACTTGGCTTGGATTTGCGCTGATTCACACCAAACCGGGCCAATTTGGCCAAAATCGGGTTGTATCAGCTGGCGACCGAAATGGCTGAAAAAGGCCGAAATCGGCCTTGAATCAAGCTGGAACAGCCGAAATCGGCTTCAGGGGACAAATTTCCCACCTTAGAGATACTAACTGACTTAAAGTACAATCATTTTGTGTTTTGTTTTGTGAATCAAGGCATAGTAATGTGTTTTTTAAGAATATTTTAAAAGTAAAAAAATATAGAAAATTAAATAAAAATATTTTTAATAACTTTTTAATCGCCGCACCCCACCGCACCCGCACCCAACTTTTTCAAAAATTGCTGAGTCCTGTACCTGCACCTGCACCTGCACCCGAGTCTCAAAACGCACCTGTGCTTCATAGATGCTTACCATGGAATGTTCTGTCTCCTTTTTTTGTGTTAACTATATTGAAATCATTTTAGTGATTGGATTCCCATCAGATAGCAATAGATGGTTTTTCACAATAAATCTGCATACACATTATGTTCTTGATAAATTGGTAGGTAGTTCCACATTTTTAATTTGTTTAGCAAGTCAGAAAAGGATTTGACTATTTGAGTCCACCTTTTGAGGAAATCAGGAAAAGTTTTCAAACAAATTCAACTGAAAGTAACGCATAGCATCAGGGACGGAGCCACCTTACCCCCCAAATTTTATTGTATAAAATTACATTTTTTTTTTACCTTTAAAAATATCTTTAATGCTTTTGAAAGTAACGTTACAACCACAAAATTTTTATAAACTATTGAAATAGCAAATTTTCATTAGTTTGCGTATAATTAAGCCCGGCCACCACTTACATAATTTTTTTACATAATAATAATCACTAATTATATAAGCAGTTTATAAAAACGTTTGTAACTATAATATTTTCCTCCTTTTAGAGGCTATAAAAAATTTATAGATCTAAGATTTAAAACAAAATATACAAGCTCAGAAAAATTAGCTCATTAAAAAAATTTACTAATAACAAAAAAAAAATAAATAAGTCTAATCAATCAATTTTACCCAAAACAAACAACCGGCCCTTCAAAAAATTTTAAACAAAATAATTTTTCATTACCTTCTCTTAAGTCTTATGAATTGTTCCCTTCTTGCTTAATCTACCAGAATTGAACCACTATATATAAGGTCAATGTGCAGGTCATTATGATTTTCATCGTTTCCTCACCTTCTCATAAGATTCATAGCTCCTAATTGGTAACATAAGTACAAGACAAACCAGTGTGATCTAATCTACACAGTTGAATTCCGAGGCAAGAATTTTTTTTATTTTTTATTTTAATTTCGGAAGAATAATGACGTACGATATATCATTTCTGAAAAGGAAAAAACTCATGTACATTAATTGTGTGTTACATACTTGAATTTTTATAACTAAAAATGTGATTATAAAAACACAACTTCTGTGTAACAGTGTGTGAAATAGACACCCTTTTGGGAAAATATTCTGCTATAGGATTTGCATGAAGAATGCCACAAATGGTAAAAGTCACCAAAGAATTACACACCACTCCCCAGTCCCCAATGGCAGTATTTTCCGTAGTTTTCCTCGAAATGATGGGCAGTAATCAGTATTCTGGTCACTGTGTGGTTGAGTGCGTAAAAACAAAAAAACAAAATTATGAGTACATGGAACAAGTCAAGATAAGAATATAGTCCATTTTTATCAGCCATAAGCCCATAACTTCATTTGCTAGACACCAATTTTCTTCCTGCCAAAAGTTCGACTTGTTTTAGATGTAAATTTCATTGATTATTACTTGTATACAAAATTCAAGGATCATTAACGTATTACCATTCAAGGATGAAATTTCTTTCCATGCTTACTAACATTGTGTACACTCCAAATTTTTTCTGCATTTCGTAATGATATGTTGTGGAAAGTGTCATCCAAGTTCAATATGCTTGAGAGTTGTAGTTGAGACCATGGCCCAAAAGCTTTACTATTCAATTCTTTTGTGTGAAACATTAAACATTTATTTGATATGATAGGAGATAATGAAATTTGATACCGTATACGTTGGGGTTTGTTTAGTTGGCAAGTTATATTCTTTAAGTGTGAAAAGTCTAGAATGGAAAAGTCTAGTATGATTAGTATAGCAGTATGCAAAGTTGTCCAGAATGGAAAAGTCTAGTATGATTAGTCTGGTGAAATTGCTATAGGTACTAAGAACTCTAGTATGATTAGTTGGCAAGTCATGTTCTTTAAGCGTGAAAAGTCTAGAATGGAAAATTCTAGTATGATTAGTATGGCAGCATGCAAAGTTGTCTAGAATGGAAAAGTCTAGTATGATTAGTTTGGTGAAATTGCTATAGGTACTAAGAACTCTAGTATGATTAGTTGGCAAGTCATGTTCTTTAAACGTGAAAAGTCTAGAATGGAAAATTCTAGTATGATTAGTTGGCAAGTCATGTTCTCTCATTGGGACCCCCTATTTATACAAAGGAAAAATGTTCAACTTTCTTGAGTGTGACTTTCTATCCCAAGTATGGACAGAACATATGAACTAATAGTAGTACTTTCAAGGTAGCAAGATATTAGTAAAGATGAGTTGAAATGGGAATGGTTGTTGTATGGTGTGTACTTGACGGGTGAAGTATATGGAAATGACAAAATTCAGCTACAAACTCCTATTAAAAAATTAACAAGGTTATATATTTTGAAATTAAATGTAACTGTTGGAATGCATATTCTTTTTATTCTTAACATGCATGTCAATTTCGTTCAAATCGATAATATTTACCGTTCGATCCATAAACTTATTTTTTATACATAATTTAAAACTATACAAACTTGAAATTAAATATTTGATTTATGACATAGCTATTGATTTTTTATTTTCTTGAAATTTTACAAGTATAGAAGAAATAATAAGAAAATACAATCTAATGTTGAATTTGTCAAAATTCACATTAAAAAAAAAGGTAAAATAATATTTTGGTTCTTAGACTTTACCAAAAGTTTGTTCTTTATTCTTAAACTTTACTAAAAGTTTGTTTTTCATCCCTAAACTTTACTAAAATTTTTTTTTAATCCCTATACTTTAAAAAGTTTGTGTTTTTTATCCCTAAACTATTGAAATTGTTTTACATTTTGTCCTTATACTGTACCAAAAAACTTGTTTTTTTGTCCCTAAATTATTAAAAAAATTTCATCTTTTTTTTTTTTTCTCTAAATTATTAAAAAAACTCTTTACAAAATTTAAGGATGAAAAAGAAAATTTTAAAGTTTAGAGATTGAAAAACAAACTTTTGATAAAGTTTTCTCACCAAACAAAAATAATAATAATAATAATAATAATAATAATAATAATAATAATAATAATGAAAAGAACAACCCAGCCAATCCAATCCATGCCAAAATATATCCAACCGAATCCATCCAAACTAAAACCTATATGATAGTAGCAAATCACCAAGTAACCCATTTACATTTAGCAACGATCTTCAGTAGCAAATGTTGTTTAGTAATCTGGTTGCCTAATATGAACTAAAGCTAGCATAAAATACATATCTTTTTAGTAGTGGACTTGCACACATTTTCACCCCATCAATTTGCCAATTCATTCCAGGTCGTAAATGGCCTATCTCTATTCTCTACTCTATTAGAACTTGGCAAGTGACAAACTGCAAGTGTCACATAAAAAAGGGTTAAGCCTGTTGGGGATTTGAAAATCAAGGAGTAATAATGAAAAGACTAAAATTATGATTGATTTGGAGGCACAATTGAATGCTATTATTAGACAATATTTTTCTTCATATAAGAGTTGTTAAAGGGTTACTACAAATTTACTCCCAGGAAATAACCAAGTTTATTGGATTCTTCAAATAACAATTTCAGAAAATACCTACAGGATTTCTTGTGTTTTTTAGAAACTATTTGAGGGAGAGAAAAAGAATTAGTTATCAAGTGAACATGACCCACTATTTATACCCAAAATGTTATTACCCTTCAATAGTCACCAATGGAGAGTTACAACGTTTTATAAAACATCCACAATGTATAAAACCTTTTCAAAAGTTCATAACAGTTGCCAGAAAATTTTGTAGAAAATTGCTATTCACACTTTTCGATCGATCGAGAGGAATCGAACAATCGAGAGTTTTTTTGATCGATCAAACAACAATCAGAAAGGAATTGAGAGTGGCAGAAAGTTTAGAGCCAATTCCTTCATCACTTCATTTGATCGAGTAGAATTTTGATCTGATCGAAAAATCTTGAATTTTAATTTTCACTTTATCATTTTATGCAAATGATATACTCTCCAAACTTATATATTATTATTACAACCTATTATTGTATATACCTATATATACAATAGTGCCATCAAAAGTTTAGTTCAATTCCTAGCTCTTGTTTCACTAAGTAGATTTTAATTTCAACCCAACAATTTAGATATCATAATATATATATATATATATATATATATATATTTTAAGATAGTATGGAAGGAAGAGGTGAAGTTTAAACCACAAAAGATGATATTATTACTAGAGTATCGTTTTCAATCCATATCATAACATATGTGATCATTGAGCTAATTATTATTATTTTTTAATTGCTTATAGCAAGTGGGGGAGGGGATTCCAATCAAAAAAATTTATTGGCCGAATTACAACACTTGGCAGCAGCAAAGAACCTTACATTGTTGGGTCCATAGATCTACAGTTGCCCCAATCCACAACTTGTGATGTGTAATCTTCTTCAAACTCCTTAGGCTTCTTGACTTGCATCTTGCAATTCCCAGTGATATATGACCTGAACTTGCAATAATTGATGAAACTTGGCACGCTCCAGGTCCAAATGGAATACTTGCCTCCATTAAGAATAATGGTAAATGGATGAGTGATGCCATTTTGGGCCATCTCAAAGCCTTACATTGAAAAATAGATCTTAAATTGAGAATCTGTCAAAAGTCCTGATTGCAAAAATAGGCCATAAAAAAATATTAAAAAATTTAATAATGGTAGTCAATGATCAATGATGATTGGTCAATTGTGATGACATGGCAGGTTAATTACTATCCTTTTTTTTACTTCAAATTCTCTGCATAAATAGTCCCTTAACCCCACGCGGCACGCAAAAGAACAACAACAAAAAGTCATGGAGTCTTTTTTTTTTTTTTTTTTAGAAACAAAGTCATGGAATCTCGAAGTGCCATTCTTTTCTCATCTTTGCTTGTTTCTCTTCTTCTAACTGCTACTTCAGCTCAACTTAGCAGCGACTTCTACAAGAACACATGCCCGAATGTTGAATCATTAGTCCGCTCAGCTGTCACAAATAAGTTCCAGCAGAACTTTGTGACTGCTCCAGCCACTCTTCGACTCTTTTTCCACGATTGCTTTGTTCAGGTTTGTAGTCTTATTTCACACAGCAAATTTCAATTCTTTTTTGGTCCACGACTGTTGAGGTAGTAAGATGTGATAAGTATACCATAAAAGTGATGTCAATGATAATCTAATGTGAAAACGATGTTGCATTAATTACAATTTGACATCTCGAAAAACTTTTGAAATTTACTGTATTTATAGCATTGATAATTATCATTCTTGGTTTTGGCAAAGACCTTGTTGGTTGGAATCATGATGAGTTCGCAAGATGATACCTTTGTATTGAGATATTGACTTTCTTTGGCACAGGGATGTGATGCTTCAATTTTGATTGACTCACCAACTAATACAGCAGAGAAGAATCACCCTGATGATATTTCTCTTGCTGGTGATGGATTTGATACTGTCGTCAAAGCTAAGGCAGCTGTAGATAGTGACCCTCAGTGCACAAACAAAGTTTCCTGTGCTGATATACTAGCTCTTGCCACTAGAGATGTGGTTGTATTGGTGTGTGGAAACAAAACGTTGGTTTTCTCTTTTCAGTTCATTATTTTCAAAACGATATAAATAATTTTGAAAACTTTTGTAACTTTTAAAACTCTCAACTAATTTATACCTATATAGTTGAACTTCCACAATCATTATAATCAAGCACCAACACATTTAAATAGTATATGCTTTGACATGTAATACAGGCAGGGGGCCCATTTTACCCAGTCGAATTGGGGAGGCGTGATGGGAGGATATCTACTATTGCTGGTGTTCAAAGGCATCTTCCTCAGCCCTTTTTCAATTTAGACCAGCTCAATTCCTTGTTTGGCTTTAATAATCTCACCCAAACAGATATGATTGCATTATCAGGTACCTGAACCTGAAGTCCTCAAGCCCTTTGATGTAGCTCTTACAATTTTCTATGTTGCATAGATTTGACAAATTTTAAACTTTGATAGATACAATAATAATGGGAAAATGATAATTTGAACGTGGTATGTTTTCATTGTAAATACCAAACGATGTTAATTGAGCTACAAAACTCTTAACAGATTTAACATGTTTTTAATTAATTAATCTAATTTATAAAACATCATAGGTATTTCTAGAGTAGAGTACAAGTGTTACTTCCTCATTTTATATGAATGATGAATCCCATTAAATAATGAGACTTATTAATATTTTAGAGAAATAAGTAACATATCACTCAATTTGAGTGTATGACATCAATCATAAATCTACTAATGTGTAATGTAACTCATGTTATCTAACATGCTAAGTTTTATGTTTCCATTAGGTGCGCACACAATTGGGGTTTCTCATTGCAGCCGTTTCTTCAAACGAATCTACAAATTCAGCCCCAAAAACTGGATTGACCCAACCTTAAACTTGACATATGCTTTCCAGCTTAGACAGATGTGTCCCTTAAATGTTGACCCCACAATCGCCATTAGTTTGGACCCAACCACACCTAATACATTCGACAATACCTACTACAAAAATCTTCAACAGGGAAAGGGTCTCCTAAGCTCTGATGAGGTATTGTTCACAGATGCAAGGTCAAAGTCCACAGTCGATTTATTTGCATCAAACAATGACGCCTTTCAACAGGCCTTTGTAAGTGCTATAACCAAACTAGGTCGAGTTGGGGTTAAGACTGGAAATCAAGGTGAGATTCGGCATGATTGCTCCCGGATAAACTAGAAGAGAAGAGAAGAGATTTTTCTTCTAGCTTTGTTAATTATGATTGTATCACAAATCTATAAGTTCGCACTGATCATGATATTTTATTTTCATTAGCTTTTTTTCATGTAACTTTCAGAATATAATAAAAGTGATACGTTCAACCCACAAAAAAATAATGCCAAATCAGACAATGCCATACGAATTTTATAGTACCTAATTAAAGAGGACCATCCAAAGCTAATTTTTTGACTATACTAGCGATTAATTGCAAAGGTTGCATACTAAAGTTGGCAAGAGCTACCACGTCCCAGATTATATATATTCCTTTCAATTTGTTTTTGCTTGCAAATATTTCATAAATATAATCATATGACTCTAAATTTAGATTAGCTCAAAAAATATTTGACTAGTAGTAGGCTTAGATATCAGAGCTCCTACTAGAAGTGATAGATAGCTCTGACAATAATGATCATCTTTAGCTATGGCTTCAACATAAACCTTATACTATAACCAAGAGAGTCAATCTCATACCGGAGGTTGTATCGGTTTGACAAGTGGAACGATATATTTCAGTACTAGTCGATACCGGTGTACCGTTTTGGGTTTATCGTTATTTTATATATACATATATATATATATATATATATGTGTGTGTGTGTGTGTGTGTGTGTGTGTGTGTGTGTATTATAATAAATATAAAAATATACCATAAAACATTACCTCAATTCAGAACAAATTATTTATGATTTTAGACTTTAGCATCAATTAAAAGAGGAAAAAAAAAAACACAATATAAAAAATAGAAAGCTTAATTGTTCATTACATACTAAGAAAAAAAAAATACTAATAAATTAATGCAAGTAAATTACCATTCTGCTCTTACAAAAATTCAAAAATTATAAAACTAAAAAAAAAAAAAAAAAAAAAAGCTTTTTTCTGTACCAGCCGGTATTGCCAGAAATTGGCCAGTATGGCCGGTACAGCCGGTAGAAAATGTTGGCGTTTCGATACTGGTATATATATTGGTATGGTACATACTAGTCGGTATTGGTACGGTATCGACTACATTGACTACGACTTGTTCAGAGAGAGAGAGAGAGATATATGGATTGGAGGGCAAAAGGGTCATTTTGCCTTTGCTTGGCTCACAAGAGAAACCTCTCAAAAGAGCTTGGGACACTTGTTAAATTTATGAACCCACGCTAGATGCCTTGTGTTCAGGACCGGCCCTAGGCCTAGGCCATTTAGGCCATGGCCTAAGGCCCCCTAAAAGCATCCGTAGCAGATGTTTCATAAAAAATGCCATTTTGACACATCAAGAGCCTACTTTATTATTTTACCACATCATTTTACAATATCCCATTTATCAAATGTTTTATCCTACAATTCTATACATTAAAATAATATTTACTACACATTAAAATAATATTAACTCCTCCTTATCACCATCATCAACAACAACACCAACAACAACAACAACGGCACAACCACCACTGCTGCAACAACAGCCACCAGCAACCACCTACCACCAAAGCTCAGGCACCACAACCACTAACCAATCACCAAAATTGAACCAACCAACCACCCCTACCCAAATCCCAACCCACTGACCCAAAATTGAAACCCATTGCCTTCAAATCACAACCCATAGCCACCCGAACCCCCACCAAAAGTCCAAACTGTTGCCAACCCCATCGATCTGGCTGAATACCGATCCAAACCAACACCCAAAGACCCACTGCCCCAAACATCCACCAATACAAACCACCCAAATAGCCACCAAAACAACACCCAAAACCCACCACACCAACATCTAAAGCCACCCAAACACCCAACAACCACCGACCACTAAAGCTAAGACCTACAACCCACAACCCATTCAAACCCAAGCCTCAAACATCGATTCAACAAACCCATGCCTACGACGGCAAAACCCAAACCCACGGCGAGCAAAGCCCACCCATCCACGGCGAGAAAATCTCACCCACGACACACGGCGAACAAAATGAAGTTTGCAACGGCGTGGCGATATTGGCGATGGCGAGATCGGCGTGGCGAGAGGGCGATGAAAGAACCAGACACAGAGAGAGAGAGAGAAATGTGTTGCAGACAGAGAGAGAGATATGTGATGGGAGGAGAGACAAAGATGAATAAAAAAAATAATAAACACATTTGTCATTTTGGTCTGTACCGTTTCAAAGATGCAATATTACTGTAGCATGTTGCAAAAGTTTGACACATTTAACACATCTGATAAAGCTCCGTTTTTGTGTTTGGTGTGCCAAATGTGCCAAATATTTGGCATTTGGCACATTTGGCACATTTGCTGTGGATGCTCTAACATAGAAAGGCCCCCCAAATTAAAATAGGGCTAGTAAGTTTTTTTTTTTTTTCTTCTAATTAAGAAAAAAGTGTGTAATTTGCACATTTTTTTTACCGCATAGGTCATATAAATTGATATTTTCAATCATAATAAGTAATTCAATATTCATTTATTCTTTTCTTGAAATGTCACATCAGTTTGTAAGTTTTTTATAGTAAAATTTGTAGTACTTTAGCATCTTCTTCACAAAAAAAAAAAAAAAAAAAAGAATTAATAGAAATATAACACAATCACCAATTCACCATTAAGTGAATGAAAAATGCTAAAACTAATACAAATTTTATGACAAAAAACATACAAATTGATCAAACAATATAATAAATGAATGTTTTTAATAACTTTTATTTATTGATGACTCGTCAATTTGTAAAACCTACATAATAAGTATCGCTAATTCACTTTGGATGAATTAGTCTTATTAATTAGTAAGAACTAATAATAGATTTGAAATAAATAAATTATGATATAAAAAATAAAATAAAATAAATATCATTTAAGTGATATTTAGATATAAAAAGACCTATTTAAAATTTTCACCTTAGGCCTTAAACTATCTTGGGCCGGCCCTGCTTGTGTTAAACATAGGAGCTTCTAAAAAATGCCATGTTTGTTGAATAAAAGGCCTCACTTGACACTATGCTTTTTCTTCATTAAATAATAATCAATCACCATTAATGAGAGACACAAAGAAGAGAAGAAGATGAGAGACCGAGAGAAAAGAGCCTAAATGTAACACCCCGACCCAACTTTATAGTTAACTTATGTGTTCAAGTGCTTAATTATTATTTTAATCATTTACTTTCTAAATTAATAGAAGAGTATTTAATAAACACATTATTTTATAATGCCTTTGAATAAGAATTGTAAAGATTATAAATATTTGAATGGCTAATTGTATTATGTATATATATTATGTACGTACAAAATTATATTAAGTCGTTTAAGTTATTAGATATATAGTTGTTGGTGTTTAATTAAGTGTATAAAGATAAAGGTTTATATGCAAAGTTATTTTATTATTTGGGCCTTTCTAGAATATAGAACTATGGGAGGGTGAAAAGTATAAATACTAAAAGTTGAAAAGGTGAGTTATCCTTTCTTTCCTTAGCAATACACGTGAATCACCCAAGATATTTTTGCTTGACTTCTTGGTTGCACTAGAAACTTTCTTGGTCCTTCTTGCTTTGCTTCTTTGTTTTCTTCCTTCTTTGTTCTTATTTGCTGCACCTTTATCTCGTCTTTGACTTTCTCAAAGAAAGAAGACTCAAGAAGCTCACTCCCTCTTTCATACCCATAGTCCAACACCAAAAGAAAGAAAAACTCTCAACTCTTTTCTCCCTTTCACACCTACGGGTCCAGCAGCAAGAAGGAAGCTTCTTTCAACTCTCTCAAGCTTTCTACCTCTCATACTTTCGGATCCAGCCACTAGGAAAGGGAAATCCTTTCATGCAAGAGTGATTCTATGTCTATTTCCCCTCATGAACCATAAACTTGGTAAGGGTTTTAGCTACTCTCATCCATAATTTCTTCATGGAATCTTTAGTATTGGTATTTGTGGTTTGTGAAATTAGGAAATCATGAACTTGTAAGTCTATATATATATATATATATATATATAGTGTTTTAAGAAGCTTTGAAATTGTGTTGGTGTTTTGTTGAAGGTAGATTAGGGTTTTTACTAATTAATGATTGTATACGATTAAGGAAGTAAGAAAAAGTTAGGATGAGTACTTTTGATGTTACTGCTGAGATTTTTGTTGTATTTAATTTTTCTATAAATGGTTAAATGACTGTATGTAAGTGTTTTCTAACATGTCTAATGAGTATATAAAAATCTCCATATGAAAATACCATCGTTTGATAATTGTTTGTGAATTTACAAAAAAATGTTGCAAAGTTGTCACTGTGACAGATTCTATGTTTACGCATGATAAATTATGTATTAAATTGTATATAGTGAATTTAGATGCTAGGGATATTTCCTATGAAATCTAAGACATATATGGTTGTGATGGAAGTGGTCTCACAGCATTTAGATAAATATAAAAGTAATGGTTTAATTTCTAAATTATATGAAATTCTGTCAGGACAGATTTGAGTATGCTGTATTGTATGATTTTTAGTAAATTATGGCTTTATGCTTTGACTCTGATATTGATATGGTATTTACTATACATCCAAAGGAGTTTCTCTGTAAAATTACATGAAGATTGGATGTGTTTAGATAACCAATTTGTATTTTACAAATGAGACATATGCTGCTGGAATAAAATAGTGAATAGTAAGGGACATACCTAGCTTTGAGGATTTGATTCTAAAGTTAGGTTGAATGATCTAAGCTATGCATTAATATTCTCATCATTTAGTAAGTCTAGATCATAGATAAATTTTGTACAACTTGGTTCAAGGTTTAGTACTCTAAAGGAGGGGTTCTAAACCATTCTACTGCTTTTCATGTTGCTGGCTTGTTCAACGTGTTGTATGCTGCCATATGATTGTATATGGTTACATGACCATGCTTAAAGGATTTTATGTTTATGCAAGCATTATTGCCCTAATCTCAAAGCACCTTTTGAAATGAAGTTGGCTCTTCTAGAGATATGATATTAATATGAGAATGTTGGTTTTTCCTTAGTTTGGTACATCATTTGTTGATGTGTGCATTATATGTTTGTGGGAACCTCGTTGAGGTGGGATTAGGATTTCCTTGATTCTAAGAGATAGTCTTTGAGATGAATGTGTAAGGTTATTTTAAGGTATAATTGATAGTAATAAGTTTTGATATTTGGTTTAGGTGTTACCAGTACGCAAGTCTGAGCTCTTTCGACTTTAGGCGCTCGGTTCCTCTGCTTTCAGGTAAGGGATAAGTTATATGAGCATTTGGTAAGTCATGAGATTATTTTAAAGTATATTATGCATTAAAATGTTTTGATTAGAGATATGACATATAAGCATGTTTCAGATAAAGATATGTTCGTGAGCTTTCAAAACCTTATGTATATGATTTGAGCATATTGATACTATTGCTAATTCCACGAACATGATGTTTAAAGAAAATAATGGGAATACTATTATTGTGAAATGTAATGCAAACTATGAATTTCAGTATGATGTATAACTAAGAAATGTTTTCAGGTTATGTCCTCTGATGATCTGAACTTTGCCATTAAAAGTGCGACTGGCTCTGCTGGACCCGCCCTTGTTAGTTACGGCCAACTTGTGGAGGAAGTCAACTGACTCCTATGGTTGAAAATATGTATTATGATGTGATCCCGGGAATACCTGGCATTGTGGGGAATGCTGGATGTCTGGCACCGTGGTGCTAGAAGCCTCCCAAATAAGTACAGACTTATCAGTTATGGACTAACCAATATGTTATGAATAGCTACATTATTTTATTGATCATGAGAGAATGATGTCGTTTAAATGCATTATGAAAAGTTAAAAACTCTCATGAAAAGAAGTTTATGATGAAAAGAAAAGTTGTTCTTTAAAGATAAGAGTTTTTGAAGTTCTGTTGTGCTTTAAAGATAAAGAATTTGATGAAAAGATTTTAGTGTTCTATAAATATAAAGTTTTGATGAAAGTACAAGTTTATGTTAAAAAGTCATCAGATATCTGTTCTTTATGAAACGTTAAGTTTTATGATTATAAACGTTATAATATTTTACGAGAAGAAGTTTATGAATGAAAGTTTTATTATTCTTAAGGATGTTTCTAGTTTAAAACAAAGTTACCGATTATACGATTTAAGTTAAAATGATTATTTTGTAATGAGAATACATATATGGTGACTTTGTAAGAAATGAAAGAAATTCAATCCGAAAGGTTTTGATAATATTATTTTGATAAGAAAAATGAGAACAATTATTTTCCTACGAAGAGCGTATAAGTTATTATTATAAATAGTATAAAATACTATGCATGAAAAGATGTTCTCCTATCTAAATATTTATTAAATGAAAGGATTTGATTTAAATGCATCCTTATTAAATTCTCATATATCTTACATTTACTGAGCTGTGTAGCTCACCCCTTCCACTCTTTCAGTTAACAGGTTTTATTTTGGAGCAGAGGGAGCCTTAGTCGAGTTTTGGAATGAGCTAGTTTTAGTTTTGTTGTATAGATCCCAAATTAACAATTTTGATGTTTAGCTTTGTAGTATTGTGTATTTTAGGATCTAATGAAAGTTGTGTACCTTAAAACATTAAGAGATGTATTATGTGGAATTTAGAATTTGAGTAATTGGTGGATTATGTTATTCTTTGAGTACAGTGTAGATGTTCTGAATATCAAGTGAAAAGTTATCTCCAAAAGTAAAGAAACAAGAATAAAAAGAAAGAGGGAAGCCTTTGTAAAAGTTTTGAAAAAGTTAAGTTGGTTCTTGTTAATATCAGGTTTAAGCTTGATATTAGCATGCCGGTCATGGTTACAAATCCGGGTATCGGGTTTGGGGCGTGACACTGAATGAGAGAGGAGAGAGAAGAGTGGAATTAAAAAATAGTTTTTTTTTTAAACATGCGACAGTACCCTTCTATTGTAGCATGTTGTAAAAGAAAAATTGGATCTTGACACATTTGATGAGGGATGATTTTTTGTTTTTTGGTGTGCCAAGTGCTAAAAATTTAGCATTTAGCACACTTAGAGCATTCTCATCAAAGAATGCAAATATTTTAGATTTTTTGTTTTTTGGTGTGCCAAATGCTAAAAATTTAGCATTTAGCACACTTAGAGCATTCTCATCAAAGAATGCAAATATTTTAGCATTTAACATCTCAAAATACTACTTTATCTATTTTAACATACCACTTTACAATACACCCAATATAAAAAATTTTATAATTTTTACCACTTCATTAAAATATTATTTCTCTATTATTTTTTAATCTATATATATATATATATATATATATATATATAACCGAAGCATTTGAAGCTCCCACAATTTTCCACGTCAGCAATTAATTTTTTTTTAAATGTATTTTTATTTTATTTTATTAAGTTGTTTACTTATTAACCCGACAGACTACCCTCACCCGTTAAACTCCCTCTCCTCTGCCTCTCTCAATTCTCAAACCCCTAAACGGCCTCCTACTCCTTAATGGCAGAAAGTTTTTGATTTTGAGACTTTTCCATCAGACCAGATTCTCTCCACAAACATTACCGGTAAGTTTTTTATTTTGTTCTATAATTTTGGTTGTTAAATATGATTTAGGGTTTCGTTTTTGGTTCTTTGCCTCTTTCATTCTCTCTGCCTCTCTCAATTCTCAAACCCCTAAACTATAGTCCACGGGCGCCAGCCTCCCACTCCTTTAGTGGCAGAAAGTTTTTGATTTTGAGACTTTACCATCATACTAGATTCTCTCCACAAACATTATGATTTAGGGTTTCGTTTTTGGTTGTTAAATATGATTTAGGGTTTCGTTTGGGAGTGTTTCTTTTGAATGATTAGCTTAGATTGATGGGTTTGGAGCCACCTTTTTCCTTTCTCACTAAAACAAAATGTAAATTTTGTTGGCACATATATATTGAGATCAAATTGTTAATGGCCAAATATCACCGGTGAGACTTTTGGTGGATTGGTGTCTCCCTAATTAAATATTAGTGTGTTTGAGATTAGGGGAGGTCATGGTTCAAAGTTTAAACTACCAAACGTGGCAATAATTAGTAAATAACTGGATTTATACAAACAAGACTTTTATTCGTTTGGACAATACATAAGTTAAGTTCTTTATATCAAGTGTGTTGAATTTGTTTGAGAAAATTGTCAAATCAATTAGATATGAAGGTTGCTAATAAAAAAAAATCAATTTATTTTAACATATATGCAGAACTCTTTTAGGGGATACACAAGGAGAGATTGACTTGCAGCAAAGGATTGAGCACACATGCTGCTGATACAGTTAACTTCCAAGGAATGATTTATAATTTATTGATGAATCTATCAAATATCTGCCAAATTTTCACAACCACTAAAATCAGTTCTGCTTCTGACCATTATGTATAAAATTTTATCCTTCAAAATAGTCAACATGCATCATTAAGTTCACTTCCAATCAACAAAAAAGTTCATACATACTTCTATTAATGTTGCTTGAATGTCAGCTGAAAATCGGATTCTTACTGTTTTGCAGGTAGGGATTTGGCATTTTGTTATCTGGGTTATTTGGTAATACAACTACAAGATGAGCACAGTAAGGTATTTACCAATTTTTCCTTTACTCTGTACTGTTTTTTGCATATTTATTGGTAATATGCTTCTTTACTGAAAATCCAGACCCTTTTATCATAATAGCTACATGTTTAACTGTCAAGACTTTTAAAGTCAAGTTCATTTCTCTTTTCTATTTCTCTTTATAAGTAATTATGGATAGTTTAACAATTTAGCCTTTAGACGAGTTTGTATGCGGTTCCCTTTAGAATAATAAATAGATGATGGCTTTGGGAATTTACTTTTTCAACCAATTTTAACCATTAAAGACAAATATTAGATGGTTGAGATGGTGTGACAATCCATGAGTATACATATACCATGTCCTCCTCCTCTCAAGTTCTCACATAAGAATGAGCTGGATCCCTGTACATAGAGCCCACCCTTATGTGAAATGAGAGAGATGTACTACAATGGCAGTTGGATATGACCAGACCAGAATAGCTTCAATTGACCATTGATTGGATTGAATTATAACATGTGGAAAACCTTACAGGAAAAGCATGGCTGATTAGAGTCCATGCATATTAGACCTGATAGGATTGGCTTTTAACATCCATCAAGTAAAAATCTTGGTAAAAATCTTGGCAAATAAGAAGCAAGGTTGATGAGAGTTTTGAACTGCCACTTGCATAGCACAGAATATTCAAAATAATATCTACTAAATGGTATCCAACATGCTGAAATTATTATTTTTGTAAATGAGATTAAGGAAAGCAATGGGGTTCAATTAAACCAGGAGTTAAAAAAGGAAAAGGGTGTTGAGCCATTCAATTACTTATTTGATACTGTTTCGACATTGGTCTACATATTTGAGTGACTAACTCGAACTTGAACTTGATGCCATGAGGTGTTCAATATCCCTCTCAAGTTCCAAATGTCTTCAACCTTTTCAGGCTGGACATTTGATGTTATATCCACCTGCCAATCAATGTAAATATGGCCCTTGAAATTGGATATGCAAATTCAAGTCACCTTTTGGTCCTAGAGGTGCTAGGTCCTGTTGGATTCATATGTTATTTGTATTGCTCATTTTGCATCTATATTACTGGTACTTTGAACTTTTCATAAATGATGTACATTTCAAAGTGAGAGATATATAGGAAAAGTAAGATTGTTGATTATGGTCATGTTAGATATGATTATAATGTAAGATTGTTGAAGTACTATTAAGTGATTTTGAACCAAACATCATATTCAAATGGAGTCAATAAGTCACTGTCCAATAGATAATTGTACTTTTTTTTAATGAATTCCGTGCATTGCAGGAGAGTATAACTTATCGTCAACAAGTGGAACAAAAGTTTATATTAATTTGGAAATTCCTGAGACTGCTAATTTCAAAGATTAGTAAGTGCTTTATTTTGAATTCAAATTTTTAATGTATAAATATTAAAATACACAAAAACTAATATGATATTAACATTATATATGTCATTTCTCTTATCAGGTATAGAATTCAATTAAAGCTTGAAGATAGCTCAGAAATGACCATATTCATTTTAATTTAAACTTAAGTTTGATTTTCATTTTTCATTACATAATTTATTGTTTCATATCAAGGATAGGAAACTATGAGACTGGAATCCTAATGTACAATCAAAGAGGAAGAGAAAAAGAAAAATTTACATCTTTATACACAATAACTTTCCTGTGCATCGCACAGGTTAGCGACTAGTTCTTTTTTATTCTCAATCTATCTCTTCCTCTCTCTTCCTCTGTGTATGTTTTCTCTCAAACCCACTGCCCACACCCACTGCTACCAGCCACCACCGCCCACACCTACTGCCACAGCCACCACCGCCCACAACCTCAACCCCCAACCACTAAAATCACAAAGAAAAACAAACCCAAAATCAAATGACAAACCCAAGCCATAAAACTCATACCCACCCACCATCAACCACCACCGGTCCACCTCAAAAAACCATCAAACAAATACCCACCACCACTGGCCCACCACAAACCATACCCATCCAAAACCAAATCACAAACCCACCAAAATATGCCCAAATTGGAACCCAAGGCATGAGAGAGAGATAATCATAGATCTGAACTGGTGAGGGCAAGTGGGTGATGTTTGTGATAGAGGCGAATCGGAGACAGATCGGTGACGAAGAGGCAGAGTGGGCGATGTTTGCGATGGAGGCGAATCGGAGACAAATCGACAACGAAGAGGCAGAGATCGACGACGAGGAGACATATCGGCGACGAAGAGGTAGAGATCGATGATGACGAGGAGAAATCGGCGACGAAAAGGCAGAGATCGATGACGATGAGCAAGGATCGGCAACGAGTAAAGATCATGAACCACAGAAGAGAGAAGTGAGAAGAGAGGAGAGAGAAGTGAGAGAGAGAGAGAGAGAGAGGAAAGAGAGATAGAAATTTAAAAAAGAGCCGTTGGTGAATATAAAATGATTTTTTTTTTTTAACAATCCAGCTATAGTGAGTTGTTATCAATAACAGATCACTGTAGCTGTGTGTCAAAATTTTTGACATTTGAAACCTTTGATGCAATGACTTTTTTTGTGTGTTGGTTGTAAAATTTAGCATATACCATTTTTAGCATCCTTAATGGGAATGCTCTTAATGCCAATGCTTTAAGAGTTTTCTATTTTTTTTAGAATACTTTTTATGCCCCCATGCGTTTGGAAAAATTAACATGTGGAGATTGGCAAATATTGTCCCCATGAAGTTGTTAAACATCAAGCACCGACTCTCTCTCTCTCTCTCTCTCTCTCAAAAATATCTAGACATCACTTTGTAGAGCCACAATTTGACTAGAGCCTAGAAGATTGTAGAATTGAAACTATATATAGAGGCATAAAGAAGAAAATACTAGAAGCTATCATGAGTTAGAAATTAAGGGCACGTTTGGTAGACTGTAATGATGATTACATAGAAATAGGAATAGATATTACAAAGAATGCAAGATGTTGTAATGTAATAATTATTCTGATTCAGTTGTTTGGTAACCCTATAGTAATAGAATCCTGAATCTGTATTCCACATGTTTGGTACAACATCTTAAGACGGTGTAATGAAAGCATTTTAAATCAAATTGCCTAAAATGCCCTTATTATAATAAATTCATTTTTGATGAGAATTACTTTAATGAATCCAATCTTGAATGGAGGCCTCTAATGAAAATCTTTTTTTTTTTTTAATAATAAATTTGCTTTCATTTTATTGTGTTGTGCAGATAGCACCCTAGGACTCAAATCAATAACAGTAAATAAGTGGAAATTAAATAATAAGCACACACAAAGAACACAAAAATTTATGTGGTTCGGCAAACTGCCTACCTCCACAGAGATGACGGAGAAATTTCACTATAAAAAAAAAGGGAGACACAATAGTGCATAATAACGCTCTCAAGAAACCCAAATCCCAATTACACCCTAGCACTCTCTCACAGAAACAATAAGAATAGAAGCTGGCTGCCTCTCTTTTCTCTATTTTCTCTCATGCGGCTGCTGCTCACTAGGTTAATTGGAATAATCTCTATTGCCCCTTCAACACAAACCTAATATATATATATATATATATATATGTCATTGGTCGCCTGTTACTAGGAAATACATTCCTAGCTGTACTCGGTCATCCTTGACCGACTTACAAGAATGGGCTTAGGCTTTAGTGGCAATTGAAGCCACCCACGTCAACATATTGCATTAAAATTAACTTGTCTTCTTCTCTCTTAAACAAGTTTTGCTTCTCTACGTGTCCAGGGGTGGGAAATTGGTAAAATCTTCAATGGTCAGGCTCATGTAAAATTTGCCTGACCATTTACCTGTAAAATTTGCCCAACAAACACTATCACCTGTAAAACTTTATTAACTCAAGAAAACAATACATGAAAAAGTCACAAATCAAAATATTATATTATTAAACCATATTTCTCCACATATTAAACTTTTCATTTGTCAAATTGGTTCTCCATGCACTCCATTCACAATACCATTAATAAAATTTGTACACAATTTAAATAATTGAACAAGATGATAATTAAAATAAAATATTAAATATGAATGACCTGAGTACCAAGTGCAGGGGTAACCCGCCTCCAAATTCCTTGAGAGTAATGTTCATACTTCAATAAATAACTTTGACATAGACCCACACTTCAGTAGATAACTTTCACACTTCAATAGATAACTTTCAACTCTCTGCCTCCTAATATTAATTAATTGATTTCGAATTTCAGAATTTTGATTGTTTAAAGTCACCCCCACAGATTAAATTTTGCTATATATCAGACATGTTAATATATATACTCCTAAATATGATGCCAAAATGTACAATTGAATAAAAATCTTTTGTTAATATATATATATATATATATATATCATTGATATGCTTTGTCGCCAAATTGACTAGTTGATCAAGGTCACTATTTCCAATCTCAATATCATAGAACCTCACAGCTATACAAATATCAAATATGGCAAATCTGAAATTGTTATGAATAACATAAACAGAGGGCAGTACCTATAGAAATTACAAATCTAAGGGTAGAAAAAAACAATCTTGAGAAGAGAGAGCAATGATTGAGGGTGAGAAAAGGGAAGTGCCCATACAAATAGATCTCTAGTAGCAGAAAACAATAGAGAAGAAGAGAGAGAGGGAGTAATACTTGTGGAAATTGCAGACCTAAGAGAAGAAAGAAAGAAAAAATTTCCTTGAGAAGAGAGACCAGCAACTGAGGGCGAGAGAAAGACAATACCCATATAAATAGATCTCTAGTAGCGGGAAAATAAAATTTTAGAGAGGAGGGAGATAGAAAATTTAGGAAGGAGATGAAATTTTGGAAAAGATGCAAGTAGTGGGGGATTATGAGAATTTTGTTAACAGAGCACGGAGAAGGAATTTTGGAGCAAATGTGGGTAGTGGGGGATTTTGGGATTTTTGTTAATAGAGCAAAGAGAAGCAATTTTGGAGAAGATATGGGTAGTGGGGGATTTTGGGAATTTTGTTAAGCAAAGTCGATTACATTTAGCAAGAGAATAGGAATTCAATACTTTTAATAAGGAATGACTATTCCTCATTTTAAGGAATAGGGATTCATATGGAATGATTATTACATGTAATAAAAACATAACCAAATAACTGTATAGTTAAATCATAGGAATAGTTATTACATTACAGTATTTATTACAGTCTACCAAACATATCCTAAAAAAATAAAAAGCTACGGCCTAGAACTACTAGAAATCTACTGGCAGAAATTAGTGAAGCTAGAAGCTTCAATGTTGGTTACTTAACCGGCCTCTAACATGTATAAATTGGAACTTTGGTTCCCACTTGTGATATGTGAAGTGTGAAGTGAGGTGAAGTGTGTGTCATAAAACACCAACTAGTGTGAAGTGAAGAAAAGAAAGTCAAGAGCTAGTGTGTAAGTGTCAGTGCCTAGGTGTCTAGAGAATTAGTGTCTCTTGTAAAAGCTTGTATTTTGGGATTGTAATAAGAAGCTTCACTGGAGTCTTTTCGCTAAATATATGGGCACTTTTCAAATTTATTGGAAAAAAAAAATGAGGAGAGAAGCAAATTTTGGTAATGGTGTTGTCGAAATTTTAAGAAAAAATATGAGAGAGGAGAGAGAAGTGATGTTATGGAGGGAGAGAGAGAGACAATTGAATTGTAGTGGTGTAGCTATTGAAATTCCTGCCCAAAATGCAAGCTGCCTAGGAAGAGTGCTAAAAAAGGAGAGAGAAACAAACAAAAATTGTGGCAATGGAGTTGCCTAAAATTGTGGGGGAGAGAAAAAAAAAAAAAAAGAAGAAGAAGAAGAAATAATTATGGCAATTGAGTTGCCAAAAAATGTAGGGGAGAAAAAAAAAAAAAAAGAATTGTGGCTGTCCGAAACTAGAGGAAAAAAAAAGAAAAAAAAAGGCAATGGTCAATGGAGTTGTCGAAATTGTGGCTTGCCATAAATTTTTTTTTTCTCTCCCTTACAATTTCAACAACTCCATTGACCATTCCTATAATTTTTTTTTTCTCCAATTTCAGCAAGCTACAATTCTCTCTTTTATTTTCCTCCCCTACATTCTTAGCAACTCAATTGCCAAAATTCTTTTTTTTTTTCTCCCCCACAATTTCAGCAACTCCATTATCTTAATTCTTTTTTATCTCTCTCCTCTCCCCTACAATTTCGACAATTCCATTGCCACAATTCCTATTTTTTTCTCTCTCCTTTCCGGGCTGCATTTTGAGTAGGAATTTCAGTAATTACATCACTAAAATTCAATTGTCTCTCACTCCCTCCATCACATCATTTCTCTCTCCTCTCTCATACTTTTTTTTTAGAATTTCAGCAACACTATTGCTGAAATTTGCTTCTCTTCTCATTTCCCAAATAAGTTTGAAGTGCCCATATCACAAATAAACTTCATTTTTTACAATACATTCAGGCTCAGCTTTGCATTGTTGTACTTTTTTGGGTAAAGATAGAAGAATTTTTGTGTGCTCTGTCACACGTTTAGTACAACAGAAGTTAGCCCAAAGCCCATTAATATGGACCACAAAGTCATGGAGCCAGCCAATAAAATTGGCCTAATTGGTCTCACCACTAGATATTGGACAAATAAAGACCTACAATTGGGTCAACATTCAAATTACTTAAAATCTTCCTTTTCATCATGTCGACAAAGCCCATGCATGCGTAAAAGAGAAAAACATCAAAGGTTAAAAAAAAAAAAAAAAAAAAAAATGATAGAGATATGGATTAAAGGGCAAAAGAGTCATTTCACATTTACTTGGCTCACTAAAAAAACCTCTCAAAAGAGCTTGGAAACATGGAATTAGGGCCGGCCCAGGGTTGGCCCAAGGCCTAGGCCTAAAGCCCCACCCAAAAAAAAAAAAAAAAAAAAAAATCCCCTAAGCGAAAAAGGCCCCACCCAAATTTTTATAAAATTATATATATATTTATTAAAAGTTGCTTATTTTTTTTTTATTAGTGATATTAAGGATATTACAAATTTTCTATTAGCTTACAAATTGCCATGTTACTAATCACAAAAAAGTGATTTAAACATTCATTAGTTAGATTGATGAATTTCATCAATAAGAGTCAATGTCACATTATATTGTGAACATTTTATAGTACTTTTAGCGCATTTATCCTTTTCATTTTTATTAAGACTCTCAATGTATAAGACTAATAGAACCCTAACCCAATTGAAACTCTAAAATGTTTCGAAAAAAATGTTGCAAATGTATTAAATCATCAATTATAGATTAATCTCTCCTAATAGTTTGACACTTTAATTTTTATAAACTGATATCCTACAATGCCACACACCAAATAATATCTATCTCCCTCTGTTAAAAGCAAGATATAAAATTAAAAATTAGATTTTAACTTTACTTAACTATGTATCGTTGTATATCCAAAATAAAGAATTTTTTTAATCGTAATATATTTTTATTAATATTTATGGTTCAACTATGATATTCAATTCTCAATATGAAATTAACATTAGTTTAGTTGGTATTTGTGGGTCAGAAAGCCCCACGTCGTATGTTGGGCCAGAAGCCCAACCCAGACAAGGCTCTCTGTCCGAAGAGGATAAAACACCAGTGTTTTGCCATCCTGGTAAGAGTGCAGCCCGTGAGGGACAAATGGTCCGTCCGAAGACAATCTTTTCGGGCCGAAGAGACCTTCTCCAACGGGCCTGCTCAGAGCTTGACTTAGGAGCTATGCTGGAGACCTTCCTACGGAAGCTAAGCCCCGAGCATGCCTAACTGCGGAGCTATCATCAAATGTCCTGCCAATAAAGCTGCCACCGCCACATTTAATGCACTGCAGCAACTTTCCTGGCCGCATTTATGTGGAGAAGACACCTGAACAGTGAATCTTCACCTACCACCACTCACTGCAGGTTAAAGCAAACGGCTGATGTGACCAGTACTCAAGTAGGCGCCTAGATGGAGGACAAGTGTGCGGTGGAGATGAGAAGAGAGTGTGTATATAAAGGAAGCAAGTCTCACAGAGAGGGGGGAGAAAAATTGTTGTATTCGTTAAGTCTCCAAATATAAAAGCTCTTCGGACTAAAGAAATTGCTTTCAAACACTAGTCCAAATCTTTTTTATTTTGGTCAGTCTCCATGAACCGTCGCTAAATCCAGGCCTAGCACAGTTGTTTAACCCATACTCTACAAATTTATTGTTGGGCACTTGTTGGGCTCACAACCCAGAGAGTTGATACCGGGCCCAACAAAAACCGACCCTACAATTGGCGCCGTCTGTGGGAAACAGCTCGAGCAAAGGTGGAAGCAACGCCTCAAAAGATGGCTGAACCAAGGCAACGGCCGGCGGAGTCCAGGTCAAACCAGCACACCGACCCTTTTATTCATCTGGAGCGGAGGCGCGATCGCGAAGGTAGCCTACGCACCACGCGCGAGGGCCAAAACCAGTCACAGGGAGAGAGCCACATGTCCCATGCAGAGGAAAACCAAGCCATGCAGTTGGAGATTCAAAGGCTGAAAAAAGAGTTGCGCCATGCAAAGAGGAAGCGCACTTCCTCATACTCAGATGATGATTCTGAAGACGAGCGGGACGAGGATTACAGGCGGAGATCTCGAACACCGGTCAGTGAGCCTTTCCCCTATAAGGAAGCTCGCAATCACGAGAAGAACCCTCAGGGCTCTCCTCCGAGGGGCGCAGGGAACGATGCCATGAGCAAAGCTCTGGCTCAGGTCTCCAGGTCTCCCTTTGCACGTAATATCGAGGGTGCCAGACTTCCCAGGCGTTTCCACCAACCTACATTCACTATCTACAATGGCCGGACCGACCCAGTGGAACATGTGAGTCATTTCAACCAGCGGATGGCAGTCCACTCCAGGGACGAAGCCCTGATGTGCAAAGTTTTCCCCTCCAGCTTGGAGCCAATAGCCATGAGGTGGTTTGACAACTTGAAAGCAAACACTATTAGTTCTTTCCAAGAGCTGACCCAGGCTTTTGGGTCCCGTTTCGTCACGTGCCGAAGGGTTCCTCAATCTGTGGCCTCTCTGTTGTCCGTCTACATGAAAGGGGGTGAGACCCTGAAGTCATATTCGGATAGATTTTGGGAAACATACAACGAGGTAGGAGAAGACTGTGAATTGATGGCTATCGAATCTTTCAAACTAGGCCTCCCCACTGAACATCTCTTAAGAACGTCATTGACGCGCAAGCCTGCTATCAGTATACGCCAATTGATGGATAGAATCGATAAGTACAAAAGGGTTGAGGAGGATCAGCAGCAAAGCAAGGGAAAGGAGAAGGTTATCCCTCAGGAAGGGAGGGATTTCAGGTCGGACAGGCAGAACCACAACAGGCCAAGGAAGGACTGGGCTGGACAAAGCATTACGAACCACCAGAGGGTCAATGCGGTTTTTCGTGAACCAGTGCACCAGGTCCTGGATAAAATAAAGAACGAGCCGTTCTTCAAGAGGCCGAACAAGATGGTGGGGAACCCTGAGAGGCGCAATCATAATCTGTACTGCCAGTATCACCTTGACCACGGGCACACTACGGAGGAGTGCAGGAGCCTGTGGGACCACCTGGATCAGCTGGTCGGCGAGGGCAGACTGAAACACCTCCTACACCACTCGTATGGTAAAGGAGATCAAGCAAGCGCAGGTCCCAGGGGGAGCAACTTTGCGAAGCCTCCCTTAGGGACAATCAATGTCGTATTTGCCGCGCCAGGGAGGACGGGGTCCCGCCCGTCCAGAGTACTGTCAGTTGCTCGGACACCTTCGGAATGTGTAGGCAGAGAGCCGAAGAAACAAAGAGCGGATGTTCCAGTTCTGGGATTTTCGGAGGACGACAAAAAAGGGACTATCCAGCCGCATGATGATGCCCTGGTAGTAACTCTCAGAATCGGGGGGTACGACGTGAAGAGGGTAATGGTAGATCAGGGCAGCGCCGCAGAGATCATGTACCCAGACCTATACAAGGGGCTGAACTTGTCCCCCGAAGACTTGACTCCATACAGTTCTCCTTTGGTCAGTTTTGACGGCAAAGTGATCATTCCGAAGGGCCAGATCAGACTGCCGGTGCAAGCCGGTCCAGAAACAGTTGAAGTCGACTTTATAGTGGTGGATGCCTATTCACCCTACACCGCTATAGTAGGCAGACCTTGGCTTCATACTCTCGGGGCAGTGTCCTCCACACTGCACCAAAAGATTAAATATCCGTCCGCAGGGGAAGTCGAGGAGATCCTAGGGGATCAGGCCATGTCAAGGCGATGTCTAGTGGCAGCCATACAGCACGAACGACATGCTGAACCCTCAAGCTGTAATAAGGGGAGTTTATAGCAATTAAAATCTTCGGCGCCGGACGCCGGGGCCTCGACCGAAGAGGCAGTGTGCGAAAACTTAACGAGGGTTGTTGTTGGTGACGATCCAGAGAAGTTTTTTCAAGTTGGATCCATGCTTCCCCCTCAGGAAAGGGAGGAGTTGATAAAGTTCCTCAGGGCCAACGTTGACGTATTTGCCTGGGACCCCACGGATGCCCCAGGAGTAAGTCCAGAATTTATCTGCCACCACCTAAACGTTAATCCCACCATCATCCCTAAAAAACAGCCGCTCCGACGACCGTCGAGAGAACACGCCGACGTGGTCAGGGATGAAGTGATGAAACTTAAGCAGGCAGGAGCCATTAAAGAGATCTTCTACCCCGAATGGCTGGCTAACACGGTGGTAGTGAAAAAGAAAAGTGGGAAATGGCGGGTGTGTGTGGACTTCACCGACCTTAATAGAGCTTGTCCGAAGGATCCGTTTCCAATGCCTAAGATAGACCAATTAGTTGACGCCACTGTCGGGCATCCTCGGATGAGTTTCTTAGATGCCTTTCAAGGTTACCATCAGATACCACTGGCTCTCGCCGACCAGGAGAAAACATCTTTTGTAACTCCTGTAGGAAATTACCACTACAAGGTAATGCCGTTCGGCCTGAAGAACGCGGGGGCTACCTATCAGAGGATGATGACGAGGATGTTTGAGCCACAGCTGGGCAAAAGCATGGAGGTTTATATCGACGACATGGTGGTTAAAAGCAAGATTGTTGCCGAGCACATTGGGGATCTCAGTACTATATTCGAAATTCTGAGGGGACACAGATTGCGGTTGAATGCCTCTAAATGTTCCTTCGGTGTTGGGTCAGGTAAATTCTTGGGGTATATGGTCACACACAGGGGAATCGAGGTTAACCCCGATCAGATAAAGGCCATCAACGACTTGCGAGCTCCTCGGAATCCCAAGGAGATTCAGAAGCTGACTGGGATGACCGCTGCCCTTAATCGGTTCATTTCCAGATCAGCAGACAGGTGTAGGCCTTTCTTCTCGTTAATCAATAAGTGGAAGGATTTTGAATGGACACAGGAATGCGCTATTGCCTTCCAGCAACTTAAGGATTACCTGGCTAAGCCCCCCATCATGTCCAGTCCCCAGCCAGACGAAGTCTTGTTTGCTTACATTGCCGTGGCCCCAAATGCTGTAAGCTTGGTGCTGATCCGAACGGACTGTGGAGTACAAAAGCCAGTTTACTACGTGAGCAAGTCGCTACAAGAGGCTGAAATCCGCTATTTGCCATTGGAGAAAGCCATTCTGGCCATTGTGCTGGGTACTAAGAAGTTGCCCCATTATTTTCAAGCTCACACCGTTATAGTTCTTACTCAGCTCCCAATCAGAGCCGTACTCCGAAGCGCAGACTACACCGGTAGAATTGCTAAATGGGGGACGATGCTAGGGGCTTTTGACATCAAGTACATGCCGCGCACGTCAGTGAAGGGGCAGGTCCTTGCGGACCTGGTCGCCGAGTTCACAGAACCACATTTTGAGGAAGCAGCACAAACTCTTGGCGCGGTAGGAAGACAAGTCAGCACGATTGCGTCACAAAGCGCATTGCCCTGGAAAGCATATGTAGACGGCGCATCAAATCAGAGGGGCTCAGGCGTAGGGATAGTGTTGATATCCCCCGAGAGAATCGTCATTGAAAAAGCCTTAAGGCTAGACTTCTCAGCAACGAATAACGAGGCAGAGTATGAGGCTCTACTGATGGGGATGAAGATGGTACGAAGGATGGGAGGAATATCCGTCGAGATATCCTCAGACTCAAGGTTGGTCGTCGGCCAGGTGCTGGGAGAGTTTGAAGCGAAAGATGAGAGAATGCAGGGATATCTAAACCTGGTCAAGTCCCTACAGTCGGAGTTTGAATGCTTTACCCTACGGCACATCCCAAGGAGTGGCAACACGCATGCTGACTCCTTAGCTACGCTCGCCACCTCTTCGGCGCAGGAATTACCAAGGGTTATTCTGATTGAGGACGTGCAGAGACCCACGGAGTTAAGAAAGGAGCCATCCCAAGTCTACAGCGTCGGAACCAACCCATGCTGGATGGACCCCATCATCAGGTTCTTGAGGGACGATGTGTTGCCCGAAGAAAGAGTGGAAGCAGACAAAATACGGAGAAAAGCCACAAGGTTCTGGCTGTCCGAAGACCGTAGACTGTACAAACGCTCCTATTCTGGCCCATACCTGTTGTGCATGGCCCCCGAGGCGGCTGAATCGATGCTAGAAGAGCTGCATGAAGGAATCTGTGGAAGCCATACTGGAGGGAGATCTTTAGCTCACCGAGCCATTACCCAAGGCTACTGGTGGCCAAATATGCAAAGAGAGGCGCATGAGTACGCCAAAAAGTGTGACCAATGCCAACGCTTCGCGCCGAGCATACATCAACCTGGTGGAACCCTTAATCCGCTATCCAGCCCGTGGCCTTTTGCTCAGTGGGGGCTGGACATCGTTGGCCCTTTCCCTAAGGCAGCAGGAAACAGGAAGTTCTTGCTGGTCGGAACAGACTACTTCACCAAGTGGGTAGAAGCTGAGCCTCTAGCAAATATCAGGGACGTAGACGTGAAGAAGTTCGTTTGGAAAAACATCGTCACCAGATTTGGAGTTCCACATACCCTCATCTCGGATAACGGGCTTCAATTCGATAGCAAAGCTTTTAGAAGCTATTGCAACGAGCTGGGAATCACAAATAGATACTCCACCCCCGCCTATCCCCAAGGGAATGGGCAGGCCGAAGCCACCAATAAAGTCATAGTTGACGGGCTAAAGAAGAGGCTAGACGATGCGAAGGGTAGGTGGGTAGAAGAATTACCCCACGTGTTGTGGGCATATAGAACCACGCCTCGCAGGTCCACCGGTGAAACCCCTTTTTCAATGACCTACGGAGCTGAAGCCGTTATACCTCTCGAGACTGGGTTCCCAACACACAGGATTAGCTCTTTTGACCCAACCCACAACGACAGACTGCTGGAAAAGAGTCTAGATCTGATTGGAGAACGAAGGGAAACCGCGATGGTCCGATTGGCACACTACCAGCAGAAACTCAAACAGGGCTACGACACCAATGTAAGGTTGAGACCCCTCGAGCCTGGCGATCTTGTCCTAAGGAAGGTGGTAGGGAATGCGAAGAATCCAGCATGGGGAAAACTGGGTCCGAACTGGGAAGGTCCGTATCGTATCACTTCGAGGGCCGGCATTGGAGCATACTTCCTTGAAGACCTGGATAATCACGTAGTGCCCCGGCCATGGAATGTAAATAACCTCAAAAGGTACTACTATTAAATGATTTCTTCTTTCAGTCATGATTGTTCTGTTGTTATACTAGTGTTTCTCAAGTGTTTAAACTTAAATTCAATCATGCCTGTAGTCCTCGGACCAGATGATTTGGGTTAGTTAACACTCCGTTACGATTTTTCTCAAGTGTTTAAACTTAAATTCAATCATGCCTGTAGTCCTCGGACCAGATGATTTGGGTTAGTTAACACTCCGTTACGATTTTTCTCAAGTGTTTAAACTTAAATTCAATCATGCCTGTAGTCCTCGGACCAGATGATTTGGGTTAGTTAACACTCCGTTACGATTTTTCTCAAGTGTTTAAACTTAAATTCAATCATGCCTGTAGTCCTCGGACCAGATGATTTGGGTTAGTTAACACTCCGTTACGATTTTTCTCAAGTGTTTAAACTTAAATTCAATCATGCCTGTAGTCCTCGGACCAGATGATTTGGGTTAGTTAACACTCCGTTACGATTTTTCTCAAGTGTTTAAACTTAAATTCAATCATGCCTGTAGTCCTCGGACCAGATGATTTGGGTTAGTTAACACTCCGTTACGATTTTTCTCAAGTGTTTAAACTTAAATTCAATCATGCCTGTAGTCCTCGGACCAGATGATTTGGGTTAGTTAACACCGTTACGGTTTTTCTCAAGTGTTTAAACTTAAATTCAATCATGCCTGTAGTCCTCGGACCAGATGATTTGGGTTAGTTAACACTCCGTTACGATTTTTCTCAAGTGTTTAAACTTAAATTCAATCATGCCTGCGATCTTTGGACCAGATGACTTGGATTAGTTTACATTCCGTTCACAGGCGTTTAAATTTAAGCCGAATTACTTTAGCTTTTATTACTTTGAAACCCTGTTTAGCAGCGCATGAATGATCACTCTGCTTTTAGTTATTAATCTATCATTGTTAACCATGATGACAACTTAACAAACACCGCAGAATTAACGAAGAGCAAAAAAGAATCTATTCCATTACTTAAAAAGATAATTTAGGTACAAAATGGACAACAAAAGATCCCAGCCGTTACATAAGTTAAGCATCCTGAGTTTTGTCTTGAGGCACCAGATCAGTCTTTGGCAAATCACCCACATCTCCGGCCAGAAGAGGGGCCTGACTCGTTTCGGCTGGTGCTGGAGGATTCTGATCCGCTATGGGTGCCTCCGAGGTTTCAGGCGCGTCACATAGGTCAGGATCATAATAGATGCTGCCAGGCTGCCATAAGGCTGATTCCGCAGGGACTCCAGCTGCATCGAGGCACTTGTTCCATGTAATGGCACAGTAGTCCCTGCAGACATTGGCGAACTCCTCGGTCAGCCTTGCTTGGGTCTCCTCCACACCCAGCAGATGGGCAGCTTTCTTCTCGGCCTCAACTGCCTCCTTGGCCAATTGCGCATCTTCCTTGGCCAACTTAGCAGCGTCCCTGGCCATTTGCAGCTCAAGCCGAAGCTCTTTTACCAACGCCCTCTCCGTCTCCAAGTTAACTTCAGTAGTATACAGCCTCTGACGTTGGTCTTCGGCTTGCTTCTCTGCGTTCTTAAGGCCCGCATCTGCATTTCTTCTGGCCTTTACCTCCTCCTTCAGCTGATCGGAGAGGCGAGCGCTTTCATCCTTGGCCTTGCCAAGTAATTTTTCAACGTCCTCCCTGGACCGGATCTCAGCTCGCACGTCAACCTCCTTCTTCTGAACCCACTCTTCAGCCACGTAGATTTGCTGGGCAATCTGCATGACAACCAGAGAATGTTACGAAAAATACGAATACGCAAGGGCTATGAAAGAGCTACGAAAGGGCACCAGTTGCCTTACCATGCCTAAATCTCGCTTAAGGGACAGGAAGAGCTCTTTTTCGTTGAAGCGCCGATAGGACTCCATGTCCTTCGGAAGAAGAAGGGGCTGCTCTAGCACTTCTGCTATATATCCGGCCTTCCCTCCAGCATAGTTTCTGAGGGAGGCGTCGAGAGGGATGGCTGCGCCGTCCAGAGTAAGCTTCGGGGACCAGTCATTGATCCCTCGCCGCACTTCGGCAGTCAAATGCTCCTCCCTGTTCTCAGTAGAAGAAGCCCGTTTGTTCCTGGAATCATGGGTCTTCTTCTGCTGCTTAGGTCCCTTCGGAGGAGCCACTTCCCCCTCCTCGATGTCAGTCGCATCTGTCAATACCCTCTTTTTCTTCAGATCAGGCATCGGTTTCAAACTTGGATCTTTTGGGGCCGGAGGAGGGGGAGGCGGTGGTGGGAGATTGGCCGTGGGCTGGGAGCTGCAAGTACCCTTGGCCGCGGTCGTTGCGTTTCTCCTGTTCTTCATTAGCTGGCCTAGGGGCAGCATGTCTTCCTCCTCGGAGTCTTCTGGCAAAGCTAAATTCAGAACTGGGGCAGCCGACTGCCTGTCAGGGGCTTCTTCGGAAGATAAGATCTGAACTTCCTCCGAGCCTTCCTCTTCGAACTTGAACTGATCGATCTGTTCGTCAAGCGAAGGAGTAGAAGAAGCGACCCTTTCCTCGGCTACTGTTTGCAATGGCACTTGTTGAATGGGCTGAACTAGTGGTGGAATACCCTGCGGATTGGGATGGGGCACCGGGTTGAGATCAAAAGGGGCCAAGAAGGTCTTCCGTGCCACGTCAATCCGGTTTAGGCGGCGATCCCCAAGTGTTATGGCGTTGCCTCTCGGCTGGGGTTCCGACTTCGAGGTATAGCCGAGGATGAGGGGGATGAACCTCAGCTGTCCGTCTTCGCTCACAAAGATCTCCGACCGAAGGAGGTAGTTTAAGGCCGCAGTGTTTGTAAGACTCAGCCGAGGAGTTACGTGCTTCTTGTCTGCAAACATGGCGATAAGACTGTTAGAAGGTTGCAACACGACGAAAGGAAGTCTTAATAGTAGGAAGCAAGAATGTTAGAAAGCTCAAGGGGAAATGTCCCACCTGGCGTTCCTGGCGTGGTTGGGCAATGAATCCCATCGTGCCAGGCACCGGAGACGATCAGATAATCGTCCTTCATCCCTTTGTTGGACTTGGGAAGACCGGAGAAGAGTCTGACAACATCGGATCGGGATCTTAAATAATATCCCGCCCCTTCTTTGGTACGACATTCGTACATGTGTACCACGTCGTGCCAGGTTAATCCCAAGCCTAAGTGGCGGTTTAGGTCATCAACTGCACCTAAGACTCTAAAGGTGTTGGGGGCACACTGGTCAGGACTAAGCCTATGGGCAGTAAGGAAGCTTCTGGTAACTGGACCCATGGGAATGGTCATTCCCCCCTCGAGGAAGGCGATGATGGGGATAATGACTTCGCCCTCCTCTCGGTTCAATAGCAACCCCGCCATGGAGCAATACCTCAGGCCTACTTCCTGAGGAATGCGATAGGTCTCCCTAAACCTCTCTATCTGGGAAGGGCTGTTCACTAAGTACTCGAATCTACCCATTGATGACAAGATCAAGGTGAGGGAAATGCGGAACGGTGACTGGGGAAAGTTTGCAAATGGCCGAAGAGGCAGCCTGGACAGATTTTAAAATCTCAAAGAATGGAACTTACGTCGGACTGAATCAGAGAACGTCTTCTGGCCTTGTGGGGAGATCGCAGCAGATTCTGGAAGGAGTTGAAGCGGATGACAGGAAGATCTCTGAAATTCTGGTCGCTTGAGTTCGCCTGGGAGTTCTGAAGGTTGCAAAGTGAGGAAATAACCTCCCCTGGGACTTTATATAGTGGCAGAAAAAGTGTTGGAACTTACCCCGCCCAAAAATTTCGAGGAGAATCTCGTCCGTTGATTCGAAATGGACCGCTAGATTTCAGGGACAAGACGCCGCCTGGAGTAATTAATGACGCCTCGGAAACGGCGCGACAGCAGCGGTTATAAAGAAGGCGCCCAAACCCACGCGCACACACGCAGAGTCAAAGTCCTGTGCCCACATTTGTCAAGAGGTCAAAACCCCACCTTTTTCTCCTCGGATGCGAGGTAAAAAGTGAAGTTTTGAGGGGCTATTGTGGGTCAGAAAGCCCCACGTCGTATGTTGGGCCAGAAGCCCAACCCAGACAAGGCTCTCTGTCCGAAGAGGATAAAACACCAGTGTTTTGCCATCCTGGTAAGAGTGCAGCCCGTGAGGGACAAATGGTCCGTCCGAAGACAATCTTTTCGGGCCGAAGAGACCTTCTCCAACGGGCCTGCTCAGAGCTTGACTTAGGAGCTATGCTGGAGACCTTCCTACGGAAGCTAAGCCCCGAGCATGCCTAACTGCGGAGCTATCATCAAATGTCCTGCCAATAAAGCTGCCACCGCCACATTTAATGCACTGCAGCAACTTTCCTGGCCGCATTTATGTGGAGAAGACACCTGAACAGTGAATCTTCACCTACCACCACTCACTGCAGGTTAAAGCAAACGGCTGATGTGACCAGTACTCAAGTAGGCGCCTAGATGGAGGACAAGTGTGCGGTGGAGATGAGAAGAGAGTGTGTATATAAAGGAAGCAAGTCTCACAGAGAGGGGGGAGAAAAATTGTTGTATTCGTTAAGTCTCCAAATATAAAAGCTCTTCGGACTAAAGAAATTGCTTTCAAACACTAGTCCAAATCTTTTTTATTTTGGTCAGTCTCCATGAACCGTCGCTAAATCCAGGCCTAGCACAGTTGTTTAACCCATACTCTACAAATTTATTGTTGGGCACTTGTTGGGCTCACAACCCAGAGAGTTGATACCGGGCCCAACAAAAACCGACCCTACAGTATTATTTATCAATTTATGTATTTAATGTATCAAATCAACCTTGATTTGATTAGTATTGAATAATTTTGTTTAATTAATATTTACATATTAAAAACCCCACATAAATTTTTTGCCTTAGACCCCAAATAATGTTAGGCGCCCCTGCATAGAAGCTATGTGATAAACATAGAAGCTTCTAAAAGAACACCATGTTTGTTGAATAAAAGGCCTCACATGACACTATGCTTCTTCTTCATCAAATAAGAATCAGTCAACATTCATTCTCAAAAAAAAGAAAAAAAAAAAAAAAGAATCAGTCAACATTAACGAAGATTTACTATGTTCCCTTAAATTTAGCAAATTGAGAAGATAGTTTTCTCTTTAGGGAAGCAATTTTTATGTAGGTTGCTATTTCTAGAGGAAAACCATAATCAATGCATCGTTTTTGGGATGGACATTGTTCAATGATAAAGAATATTAATGCCTAGTAGTCATAATTGACTTTCCTCTCATCTAGTAGATTTTTGAGTTCTTAAACATCACAACAAAAGCGAAAGGTATCCCAACAGGGGGGTGGGGGGTGGCGGTGGTGGATTAGATCAACTTAAGAAAAAAAAAATACAAAACTTTCCTACACTTAAAACACACTTGCATATTAATATATCCTAGCACTTTTAAACACTTGGTGGATACATGAAATACTTCCTCATGAATTACTGCTTACACAAATAGGGGTGTCTCTTTCTTTTTCATCACACCGCTTCTATTTTTCCCTTTTCCCATAGAAACTAATACTCAATTTTTTTCTAGTTATGAGAGCTAGTTGCAAGCGTTTTTCTTTCTTTTGCAGGTTTGTTAAGTATTAACCTTAAGACACACTACTAGATTTCTTCAACAAGTGTAAGATTTAAGATAAATCTTATTGAGATGCTTTGAACTTTACCTTGCAATGAGAAGCGCAAAATCAATAATAATGTAGGTGAGGATACTCGGCAGGTGGGATCAGAGTAGTATTTCAAAAGGAATTTTGAAGTTTGAGTCTTTTGAAATGGCTCATCTAAGAATTTCTGTTGTGAAATTTTAAAGTACTCGCAAATGTACGAACCGTACCGAAGTATAATTTGACAAGAACGAGGTCGAACCCACAGGGACTTGAATGAACGTAAGAAAATTAAATCAAATCTTAACCAAATTAATCATAATCTAGTTTAATAAAAATTGGTTGTTTTGAAATTAAATAAACTAAACAAATAATAAAATTAAGCAAATAGTTAAACTAAGCAAAAGATATAGAGCAATAAAAAGATGTAAACAATCAAGGGAAAGGAATTAAGATTTTGGAATCCGCCTTGTAAGTCATATCAGTATATATTTATGATCATTAATTTTTCTCAACCACTGCATGATAATCTAGAAATCAATCTTGCTATCATGGAAAATATTCTCATTAAAACTTATGTTTAAAAATCTAAAGCATGTTCTTCTTTACTTCTTAAGTATAAAACCAAATCATCAATCGTATCCGTAGCCAAACAAATCACAAGATATATCCAATTCTAGAAATCAAATCATAAATTGTATCCATTGACAGACAAATCACAAGTGATATCCAACTTTATAATCAAGAATTAAAAAACCAAGCATTCAATTAATTAAGACAAATCCTAAATCATGAGAAAAACATGATTGAACTTATATCTAGAATCCTATCTTAGTCAATTGATATGAAGTAAGAGCAATTTAAATCATTAAAGAACAACTATTGTGGGAAAAATCAAATCACTTAAATATTACTGATAATCTTTAACAAGGTTTCATTCTCAACTCTAATTATAAATTTAGCTAAAGAAAACACAGAAATAAAATACTAAACATTAAACTAGACAAATAAAATAAAACTAACTGTTATGGAAGAAAACCAAAGAAGTAGTCGCACTCTTTATGTTTAGCCCCCAGCCCTAGCACTAGCCTCAGCCTAGCACTAGTCTCAGCCCCCTCTAAAATTTTCCCTAAAGAGCCTTTAAATAAGCCAAGGAATCCTATTACAAGTTGAATTCTCGTTTGGAGAAAATCCTAGATTTTTAGGCTTCAATTAACCGACGATTTTGGCCCATTTAACTTCAGAATTAGGGCTCCTGGTAAACTACAAAGTTGTAGCCCTTTAAGTTAAATTTCCAGCTCAACTTGAATCATCTTGATTGGATATCTGAACCGAAAGTTATGCCAAAAATACTAACTGATGTGCAGGCTGGAATCCTAATCCGAATTGGACTTGGATTTGATGCAAATTTCCTTTGATTCCTTGCTCCAATTGGACTTAAATTTAATTGGGTTGGTCTTCTCTTGAATTCATGGCTGGTTGGATGTAAGTTGGCATGATTTAATTGGCCTAGCCCCACTTTGCATGTAAAGCCCTTGTTACCTGCAACACAAAGATATTATATAATCAGTCACAAAATAACATAAAAGTAAGGCTAAATATGTAGATATGTGAGTACTTTATTGTATATATTTCATGCACATCAATTGCACATGACCTAGTACATATTCTGATGCATAATAGCTTAAGAGTTTTATTTGGTTTGAATTTTATTTTGATTTTATTTATGAATTTAATGCTGTAAAGATTACATAAAATGAAGCATAAATTTTAGCCTTTCCAAAACACCAAGTGAAGACATTTATATTTATAACAAAATTTGATGATAATTTTGTATAGAATTGAGGTGTTCATATTACAAATAAAGTCTATCACCTAAGATCATTCAAATTACAAATGAAGTGTATAACCTATCAACTCTGGCATTCTTTCTTATTACTTTCTATTTGAATCCTCTAAAACACTTTTTATTTGAACATTCACTTGTCATGGGACTTATGGGGTGATGATAATCAAGCTAATCCTTAACGCACCCCTTCAAGCTAAATGGTGGTGGAACAATATTGAGCTTGATTTTGTAGAAGTGAAGATTTGGAAGAAAATACGAGCTTCGTAAAGATATTAGATTATTAATCAGAATTGGATTTGTTGAGGAATTGTTGGTTACCATATCTCGAATACATGGAAACCAATTTCAATATGCTTGTTTAGCATGCAAAATTGGGTTAGAGGAGAGGTAAGTGGCCCCGATATTATCATACCAGAGTATAGGAGATGTGGATAGGGGAACATGAAGTATCACAACAGAGATTGTAACCATTTGACTTCATCTACAAAATTTGAAAAGGCCTTGTACTCAATATCAGTACTTGACCTTGCAATTGTGACTTCCTTTTTGTAGCTTCAAGAGATGAGATTCTCACAAAGAAAGAAACAAAAGCCCCTAGATTCTCACTGTGGGAGTTTCGCACAACCTCAATACCAAGAAAGAAATTGATACAACCTAAACTTTATGGTAAAATTAGAGTCCAAATGCGAAAACAACTTATCAATGGCAGTGAATTAACGTGAGTAATGATAATAGCATAGACAAATATCAAGAAATAGAAGGTAAATTCTCTATTTGGCCTAGATGTGCATGGAGGAGTCTCATATAGATCCCTTGAAACTAAATTCAAGCATTTGTCTGGTCATTTTTGAAAACCAAGCTCACATAGCACGTTTCAAAATTGTAGATAAATTTTTGCAATTTTCATATGTGATGTGGAAATTGGGCATATGTAAAACCTTTGTAGTTGGGCCATGTAAACATCTTCAAATGATTTGTTGTGCAAGAAGGCATTATGAACATTGATTTTTCTCACAAATTATACAACAAATTAAGAGAATAGTATTCATCGTTGTGGGTTTGATAATAAAGCTAAAGGGCTCACTGAAATCCACATTGAGCTATTGGTGGAAGCCTTTTGACATAAAAATGGCCTTTGTACCGCTTGATGGAACCTTAGGCACAACACTTGATCCGCAACACCCATTTGCAATAAATTATATTGCGAGCAATATCTAAAGAGACAATAAGCCATGTTTGATTTTGGATGAGTGCATCAGACTTTGAGTTCATGGCTTAAAGTCATAATGAAAGGTTGGTGAAAATTTTGGGTTTGGTGATGTCATATTTGGATTGAGTGACCACTGGGTGATGACAAGCAAAGGACCGATCAATAATTGATATAACGAGAGAGGTTGAGCATCGTAAGGTAACAGGTTATGATGAGGGAGAGAATTGGGAAATTGAAGACAAAGAAGTAATGGGTTGTGAGGGTAGTGGACTCGAATCAAAAGAAGTTTGCACTTGGGCTTGAGCAAATAGCTTGATGATAAAAGTAGAAGAAAATAACTCTAAGTGGTTAGTTATAGGTAGAAAGGCATTGACGAATGACGTAAGTTACCATTGATATATGAATGTAAAGTCCACTAATATGCATCATGGCATAATTGAGCTTATTTAAGGAAAACCTTTATAGATATGGGAATGGGAATGTAAACCTTTATAGACATGTGGACTTTACAATTCTATTCTATTTCTATACATCATGGCATGGAAATGGGAAGTTTATATTAAATTGCTAATTGTCCTGAAAGTTTAAATTATCAGAAAATGATGAATTTAATCACTTAACCATAATTCTAACACCCTCTCTCACTTGTGGGCCTAAACTTTCCCTCAATAAGTGGAGGACCAACAAGTGAGAATTTAACATTTTAAATAGGAGGTAGAGTGAAGACAAAGATCGAACTCAGGATCTCTTGCTCTGATACCATGTTAAATTATTGATTGCCCTAAAAACTTAAGCTATCAGGACATTGTAAGTTTAATCACTTAACCATAATTCTAACAGTTTACACTAGGGGTGTTCACCAAACCACTTAAGTGCATAAACCGCATCAAAACTACCCGCAAAATGGCATAATCGCACTGCGCCGCATGGTGAAGTGCAATTTACGGTTTTATAATAAAAAAACCACACAAATCATACCACACCGCATCCTCTCTATATATTAATATATTTATTTTTTAATATTAAATATATTATTAATAGTTTAATAACCCTAGTTTTCAAAAAAAAAGTTTAATAACTTTAGCAAGAATTGATTAGGAAAACCAACTCAAAATAAAGAAAAACTAATTCAATAATTTAAAACTTGGCCCAAAACAAAGGGAAAAATTAGTCTTGAACTGGCAGAAAAAGTCCAAAATTTGAAAAATATATTGGTTTCAAACCATTCAAACTGTATCTTATACACCGCACTGCACATGTGACCTAAAAAATGAGGTGCGGTGCGGTTATGATTTTGGCTAAACTCTAAATCGCACCAAACCGAACTGCACAGCACATGTGACCATAAAAATGAAGTACAGTGCGGTTGTGATTTTGGCTAAACCGCACCGCAAAGTGCGGTGCTAAAAATGGCCCAAAACCACATCGCGAACACCCCTAGTTTACACTTATATTGGTCAAAGAAGCTAGAACTATTTCTGAACACATCATTTATTTTTTTTTAGAGAGTTTCAACCTATGACGTCCGCTTCTAATGATAGCTCTTTATCGACACTAATCAGTTTTTTGTGTAAACGGAGATTGAACTCCAGATCTCTTATTCAACAATCAAAGATTTTATCAATTAAGCTAACTGGACCAACCTGAACACATCATCCTGAATACAAACACTCTCAACAAATTAAATAGAAGATAATGCGTAAATTCTCTTATCTTTGCTGTCCTTACAGACAATGTCAGAGGCACAAAATTATAGTAATAATTCAACAGAAGTAGAAGGCAAATATACATTGGCATTTATAGCTTCTACTATCTGAATTGTGGTTGTGGTGAAGGCACGTAACGCAAACAAGGGAACACATATTCACTTGATAGATATATCAAAGGCTAAGTCCCTAGTCCTAAACAAAATATGGCTCACTGTTTCAAATTATTTGATTTAGACCCAGTCGATATGCAATCACACAAAGACAAGGATTTGGCAACAATTTTGAGTTACCTAAATCCGCACTACTTTCTGCCCCATGGATCATGACACATTTTAGGTAATATTAGTTGCGATATCTAACAGTAATCATTCTCATTTCCACAATGCTGTCTTATATACGTCTTTTTCAGCCCACTTGCAGTGGATTCCTTTCAAAATAACCACCAGAAACTACTAAACTCTTTTGACCAAGCCAGTCTCAACTCATTATCAGTGGCTTTGATGTACTTAAATAACCATCAGAACTTACTAAAAGTCTTATGCTGCTTGATGTAAAATCCTCTTACTTGTAGTGACTGTTTTGGTTGTCTTTCAGACTGGAAGGTTCTCCTAGTTAAATACCATCTTTGTTCATTGATATTTTGCAACTATTTTCTCATCTGCTCATGAATCACAAAGTTGCTTTGTTTTCAAAGTAGGATTAATGCTGCATAAACTGTGAATGTCTATCATGTTGCATGCAATGCAAACATCACAATCAACCATGGACAAGACAGGTAGTGTGACAAGGATGGCTTATGAGCTATTTACAGCAATGTACACCCCAGATATAGGTGTGTTAATTATCCCATTATTAGAGTAAGGAGACAACTAATTCAGATATCTCAATGCATGAACCGTGTAAAATACAATCGTCCATATACAGTCAAAAGGATAAACACAATATCAAGTTCAAATCCATGTTCATATCCTATTTGAGCTTTAAACCTTGGAAAAGCCAATGCGGCCGGTTTGTTTCCTGATCAAATGTAGCACTGGAGCTGCTCATGGGGGTGTTGGAGTCACTACAATCCTCTCCTCGGTCCGATTTGAAAGAGGCAGATGAATCAATCTCCCTAATTCCTTTATGGGACGAGGAATCACATAATCCTAATTGAGTTTTTGAGGATTTTGATGATGCCTTCTTGCTCAAGCAACCTCCAATGCTTAATGTCAGCTCTACTTCACTATCTTCATCAGAACCAGCAACGCTCATCTTATGACTGCTGGTGGGCATCTGGGAACTTGGCCCTGCTTGGTCTTCCTCAATGGCACTGACTCCTGTTGACATGTCTTCCTCAGCAGCAGGCCTTTCAAGATCAAATCCCCTTGCCATTTTCATGGTGTCTCCAGAGCAACTGCCACTTCGTTCCCTCGAGTTTGGATCGATTCTCAAGCTCTGAATATGGAAATTAAATTCACTTGTGGTTTGCATTGATGGATGGTGGGAGTTAATGAAGTGAGTATGGCTTATATCTGAGCTAGTCATGGAATTCCAATATCTGTTTTGTTTAAGTTCTTTTTTCAGCTCACCCATTAGCATCTTCTGCACACTGTAGAGTCTGTGGAGTTCCTTCACCTGCAACTTTCAGTTTGTTATTACAATGCTAAATAGCACCAATGACAAATTCTAGCAACTACTACGTTTTTAAGTGATGAACAATGGACTAATAGGAAGCTTGAAAGGGTCAGGATTTTTAAGGAGCCAAGTCAGTGTCATGGTGTATAGAAATAGTTATTTATGGAAACATTATCAATACTTTATAAAGAGGTGGATGGTGGGGCTCTTAGAATGATTGACAACATCAATAATGTGTTTCTGGTAGTTTAGCAGGAAACAAGAGTTAGGTTTAATATAGCTATTGATCGTTGGATGAAATACTTGAAAGTGTTGATTGTGATGTCAGTAAACCATTAAGTCAGTATTTTGCAATTTGTTTATTGATGGAATATATGTGGAAGCCTGAAAGGGGAGGCCTCTATCATTCATTTCACAAAATTACAGAATTTGACACCAAATAATCTTCATACATATCTGTAGCCCCATGACTATCAGTTTGTCTAGATGTCATATGAGTGAATGTAAAATTTGCAATACAAATTAATGGCATCTGAGATTTCTTAAAGAAGTGAAAGGTTTACTAGCTAATAAAAGATTCATGGTACCTGGTTTTTGAAGACATCTTCATGCATCTGCATTGTCTTTTTGATGGATTCTAAGTTGTGCTTTTCTAGCTTCCTGTCCATGGAGTCCTCAGAGCTGTCCACTACAGTTGTATAGCAGTTCCCCTTCAGTCCTCTATTCTTGAAATGCTCCCAGTCATCCACAAAATGCACAGTAAAGCTGTTGCTGTTTGGTGAGGTTGCTAAGAGATTGACGGCGAATTCGAGTTTAGTCCCCATATCTGAAATATATAACTATCAATTTGTTTCTAATTATGAAATACATCAACATACATTTTGAAACACAACACAAATTTTGGAAATTTATTTTTTCAAGATAATGATACATTCTTAAGAGCAAGGAATAAGAAATTGAATCCACTTTTTTTCCTCTCTTATCTTTCTACATTTCAGTGGGTTGGGTGTGATTTATAGGAAGTCACTACTACATGTAAGGTGGAGACAGGGTTTGGTTGACCCCAAGTCTATTTGATGCTAAATTCAAGCACCAAGGACTAATGGAAAAATCTGATCATGTTGAGTCATCTCCAACCTTGCCCCAAGTCACATTTGATTGTAAAAAAAAACAATTCCAACCCATCTAGTTAGTGGTGCTCATTCCTCAAATTCACTCGTGCTTACCGTTGATTTTTAACAGTTCCCTTTTATTTAGTTTGCTACAGAAGAGAAATTGTGGAAACAGGGTCTGTGTTTGGTAGTACTAAGCAAAGGGGGAACAAAATGAAATGTTCAAAACTGCATAGGGAGCTCCAAATCCAACAGTTGGCAGACAATGAAGAAGGGTGAAAAAGGAAAACGGGATGTGGAAAACAGTGATACCACAAATGGTATGTGGGTCTTTCTTTCTCTCACACACTCTTTTGGTGCCACCATCACTGGTCATAATAACAGTGGTCTTCATCTCAAGAAATTGTTATCAAAAAGTGTCCACTTCTTTCTGTTTCTTCCATAGGCCTTTTTGCTGTCCACATGATCAAATCACATAACAGCCAAACTACTATCTGATGATGCTCTCAGAGAGACTTAAAAGCAAGAAAAAATTATTAACTAATAAACAGTAAAAGAGAATATGAGATAGAGAGATTCCAGTTCTCATGGCAAATTTACTATTTTAGAACTATCATTTCAATCTTAACATCATTTTGTACTGTTAAATTTTTAATAGAAAGATCATTATCACTTTCAAACTTATTGGCGTACCTCCTATGCATGATACAGCAAATAAACATCACATCTTAGTCCCCAGGCCTTATTAAGTGGAACGATTGAAGGAACACTAATATTTAGAAGTGCTACTACTATCACATAACATACACAAGTACATAAAAACTTAGGACACAAACAAGCAAGAACTTGCATTAAGACCTATCACCAAACTTAAAAGACTTGCTTTTTATGTCATTCAGAGCTCTTCAAACACCTGATTCATCCCAAACTAGACTTATATATGCATGAAAACATGTATAATTCACGTTACCGGCGATATAAACTGGGCTGATCGCGATACTCTCTTAGGAGGCTCATTGAGCATGTTCCTCCTTCATGCCACTGCTTTCACCCATAAGCTGGTCTTCTTAGTAAACTAGAACCAAAAGAATGACTAGGCAATTCTGTGATGAATAGTAGCTGTTTTATTTTGTGACATGGACGGAGCAATCTAAGCAGTGCAACTATGGTGAAGCCTGAAACAACAATCGTTGACACCTCTACACCAGCAAATCTATTGGCAGGCCAATACCTGCAGTCTTTCAGTTTGCTTAGAGAAAGAACAAAGCACCTTCTTCACTAAAAAATATATATATCAAAATCAGAATCATGGTTGTTAATAATTCAGGCTTGACAGGCTGTGAATGAAGGAAAGCAAGAAGGAAAAAAAAAAAAAAAAAAAAAGCTGGACTAACAATGTTCTTGTGTGTGTAGGTGTGTATAATATTTTGAGAGAGAGAGAGAGAGAGAGATATTATAAAGATAATATTGTATTGTATATTGTATATTTTTGTTGTACTGGAAAGTAGGAGAAGATCAAAGAAAGAAGGGAGAGAGGGGCCCATAAATTTATATAATAAGAACAAATGAGACTACTAAACACGAGCCAATGTAGGCCAGTGAACAAGATATTCCAGACAAAGTCTTGCAAACATCTAGATATGCATGAAAATTATATGGAAAGCTGGTGCTTCTTTCCTACAACAATACCACTCTTTTTCCATACCTATTTCTTTTATCTCTTTTTTCTCTTTTTTATTTTATTTTTATTTTATATATTTTGAGGAAATTCAATGATTCTGATCCAATTATTCTTTCCGTACTAAACATTCATATCTATTATTTAGTCCATTGTTGTCATTCAGATTTTATCAGAGTACCCAACTTTCAGGTGTTGGGATTCCACTGTTGTTTTTCCCTTGGCAACTGTAAAAATTTTGTTGGTCTTGTTATGAAATCTAAATCTATTTTTTTGTTAAAATATTGATTCATATAATTAAACTCATTTTTGTGACTGTACCTAATTTTTGATTCATATAATTAAACTCATTTTTGAATTATGTCTTCACTACTTCCTATTTAAAAGTAAAAAATTTTACTCGACAGGTCTCCTTTATAGTAAGGAGTATGAGCCCAAACCCATAATTTTAATAAAAATTAAATTCAATATTTCGTAATAATTTATGTTTTGGATTTATTGTAGTTTAATACCTATGCATGTCTAACATTGAGAGAAAAAGGAAGTTGATATTGTTAATTTTTAATTCCTATAGCGTGAAAAGGCATCATAAATCATATTTTTCAATTTGAGCATGTATCTAGTTTTTTTGTTTTTTGTTTTTTTTTTTAAGTATAACATTATTTATTTCTATTAATTATTTTTTGTTGTGGGTATCATACTGAAAAAGAAAAACTTTTCACACTTGTCTCCTTGTGTCTGCTCCATAACTAAAAAAGCATCACTTAGAACTAGAATTTTCCACATGTACTTGAAAATTGGGAAATGGGCGATGATGCTCTAGTTGTTTCTATGTATATCTTAGGAAGACCACAAGACAAAAAAAATTCCACATTACATAATCATATGATTAAAGTGTAGAAATTTAATAACAGTATAATAAAAAGTGTTAATAATAACAAGAAGCCCAATTGAGAGATTTGAGATGAAGGGGAAACTTCCCACACATCACTTTCCTCTAAAAGCCTAAAGAGCCAAAACATACCTGTCCAAAACTAATTATTATAAAAATAATAATAAAAAAAAAAAACTTAAACCTTACAACAATTCAAAGTCTGATCCAGGGAAATCACAACCACACACATCCACATGCTTCACACCATTAAAATAGTACCATATGATTTTGCTTTCAACATTATATTCTATATGAGCATGCCTTACCTTGTCTTTTACTTGTTTATTGTCTCCTCTAAAGCCTAAGGTAACATGGGTTTGGGTCATGTGTACCCCATTACTAGCTCAAGATAAACCTACAAAACCGCACACCTATTCACACACACACACACACTCACACCAGTACAGCATGCGAATATATATGCATTGCTAGGTTGAATTTGGGTTACATAACTAGGGTTCATAATTAACTAGATTCTTGTGCAGAAACTAATTGAAGATATGCCAAGGTACATTCATGTCCTTTCTAATCTATGTAAGATTATCACTTTTTTAAAAATTTCTATGTGAAATATGTATTTTTTCTATATTTTTATTTCATTTCCATCATATGGAATATGCACTTAGCTTTGCATTTTTTATTTATTTTCAATTTATATTTTTTATTGGCATGATTGCGTATAACAAAATAATAACATGTATACGTTGGATTGTGAATCATCATCAATCTTTGCTTGCTGAATCCACCGTCTTAGTACTAAACAAATAAGCATTTATTACATGAGATTAAATCATACAAATGATTTCCTAACTTACATTGAAATATGCATATATTCATAAAAAAATAAAAATAAAAATAAAAACATAATAATAATAATAATAATAATAATAATAAGTCATTAATAATAAGATTGAGACGGCTATAAAATAAAGACAGATTAGGCTGGCCATGTGAAAGATCCACATGGCACATAAACCATAGGACCCTCCACCCAAAATAAAATTAAAAAAAAAAAAATCTGTACATTAATTTTGTGGGCGCGCATGTAAAAGGCAATAGCTAGCTTAGTTTAGTTCTGTGGGGGGAGAGGATTAGCTGATTTGGGAGGAAGAGAATTTTCTTTCTTCTTTTTTATTTTTTCCATTTTTCTTGGAGATGTGGTTGTCATTTCCTATGTGATTTTGCTCTACTAGTTCTAGTACCTTCACAAACAAGTTGTCTTTTTTCTTTTTTTTTTTTGATGGGTCAAGTTGTCTTTTTTCAATTATATATTTGTGTACATTGAGAATCTAGTCCTTTTCACATCAACTTCGTAATCACTTTGTTTTTTTCAACTCACTCTGTACGTTTCACTGATAAATTGGTTCATATAATTGTATAAGTCTACTCTTACTTTACCTTTTTAATTATTATTTATATTTATAAATAATTTGTTAGTTGGAAGAGAAAATTTAAATATTAGATGTTTTTGTTGGAATCATTGGAAACATTAAGATTTGCTAACGAAGTTACAAAGCTCTTGACAACGGCATTAACCATGCTTAAAAACCATTTGTAATACGCTATCCGCATAATGTATGATACAATATATTTTATTCTATGCTTTATTTTTATCATTTTTTCTTAATTTCATTTTATTTTTGTAATGTTAGGATTTAAAATTTTATTTTCTTAATTTTTTAGGTGTTTTTAAGGGTTTACTAGTCAAATTAGAGTGTTATTGTTATTTAATTTGTATCCATTAGAATCTATTCATATGCTTACTTTGAAAATAAGTTTTTTGAAGCCTTTAAATGTCCATTAGCCCTTTCATATTTCATGTTTTGCATTAGATGTTATCAGAGCTAATTAGTATCATGATATGGCAAAAATTTATGATGAAAGTAACCACCCTATTGACGATAATTGTGGGGGAAAGACTCAAGGCGGCATGCTTATCGATTTAGTTTGAATACTAAACTGTTGGGAAGATAAACACTTTAGGAAGTTTTCTTGAATAATCAATATAACATATTGAGATACACTTTAACCCAAAAGGCCTAAGTTCAATGGGTATGTACTCAATTATGTTATATTTACTACTCATTTTTCTTATCATTATTCTATATGAGACTTCACTCGCACGTGTATACCCAGCAATCTCCCTCTCACGTGTGAGTCTCTGTCTCTTTGTGGATTTTAAGACCTCTCCGTGAGTCATGAACAAGTCTTACTCGCTAGGCCTATTCAAGAATTCATCGGCGCCAATAGAACCACCCGGAATCGCTCCGATTCGACCGTTGAAAGCTCCACCGAAGGTTCACGGCGCGGTGGTCGGTAGACTTTTTCCGTTACCGAAGTCGGCTGGTGCGGTGGTCGATAGCAAGATTTGTAAACCGAAGAGAAACCGAACCGATATATATATATATATATATATATATACACATATATAATATATAATCATTCGTCAGTTTTAAAATAAAAGAAATTGAGAGAGAGAGAGAGAGAGAGAGAGAGAGAGAGTACCAGTTTGGCATGAAATTCAGAGAGGCGTGAAACTGAGAAAAGCATAGGAAGATGAGGAAAAATAGGGTTTAGGTTAAGTAAGTTAGAAACAACACCATTTCACATAAATTGTTTTTTAAAAATTTGATTCAAAATGATGCCGTTTTGGACCCATTATAAAATTTTAATATCAGGTTCAAAACGACATTGTTTTAGTGTCAGAATTTAAATAAAAAAAAAAATGGAATGCTAGGAACGACGTCGTTTTATTTAGAGTTTAGGTTAAATTTGAGAAATCTTTAGTTAGACCTCTCCTCACTCTCTCTCATTTGCCTCTTCTCTCTCTCTCTCTCTCTCTCTCTCTGTCACTCTCTTTCTCTCTCTCCCATCTACCTCCGCCGCTCACCATCACTCACCAACAATGTCTTTTACAGCTTGATGGCAATGTTCTCCAAGGCCACCTCTCCTTGGCTCAATAACATGTATGTGAATTTGTATAATGCTCAATACCTAGGCTACCTCTCCTTGGCTCCTTGCTATGCTTCTATAAATATTGGGAATTTGTTTGAAAATTTTGTGTGGAAATGAGAGAGAGAGAGAGAGAACATGTTTGTTTGTTTGTTTGTTTGTTTGTTTTTTTTTTTTTTTTTTTTTTTGAATATTTGGGTTGTTTGATAATTCTATGTGGCTTGTTTGATGATTGATTGATTTTTTTTAATTTATATGTTTGTTTTATTTTTGCAACAAACTAACCGCATTGGACCACTAGGGTGAACCGAAACTGGAGTAGATTGGTTCATGCCCTTTTACATGTGAGGTGTGGTCAGGCATGAGGGAAACTGCACCCTATAGGTGCAGTGCAAAAAATCCCCCCATAACTGGCCACGCTGCACTGTGTACAGTCCTACTACTCGCTTCCCCTTGCCTAATGGGCATTTCCCTTCACTAATGCATCATCCATGGGCTTCCACGTGTCGATCTCGCATGACTTTTATCCTCCATGGAAACCTTGCAGTACACCGTTGTCTAGTACCATTGACAATAATACTCCTTTGTTGGGCCTTTTTCAAGATTGTTTGTGTGAGCTTTATGGGCTTGCTTGGTGCAATATACCATCCTCGCTCTAACTGCGAAATGGACCCGCCCTGCTCCATTTGCAAAAGGGCTTCAAGTACACACATCTCGTTCCCGCTTTAACAGCGAAAGGAACCTTGATAACCTTGCCACCTTTGCCCTACACCACCATGGGCTCTAATATCACTTGTTGGGGATATAAATACCTTGGGGAGCTTCTTTGAGTAAATAATATAAAATATAAAGACACACTTTAACCCAAAGACCTAAGCCCTATGAGTATATGCTAAATTATATTATATTAACTGCTTATTCTTCTCATCATTATTCAATATGAGACTTTACTCACACATATATACCCAATATAAACAAGATAGTGAAAACAATGGGAATAATCGTTCTAGAGACTGTGCTTGTGGTTGACCTATCAACCGACACGTTCTTAATTTTAATGATGTTCTATACATTAATGGGGTATATCATACAAAAAAGACTTCATAGATTGGATCTTGGATCTTGAAGATTATTTTTCTTCTGTATATATCCAAAAAGATTTCAAGGTGCAACTTATATCAACCAAGCTTGAGCGTGGTTCAGTAGATTGGTGGAATGATATAACACTATTTTATCATGCAAAGAGGTAAACCTAAAATTTCTACATCGCCAAGAATGAAAAAATTGATGGTTAAATTTTTGTTCCCCCGTGATTATGATGAAATATTCTTTTATACAAGTTATGGTCATAGATTAAAAGAATTTACCTATACAGTATTGTGACGATAATTTCAGGAAGATCAAAATTTGGATGTCATTGATGCAGAGAAAATTTCAATTTTCAAAAATACTTTTATTATCAGAGAAGTTGAACAAGATCAAATTTTAACAAATAAGAAAGAACGACTATTAAAGATGAAATTTTAAGTTTTAGTAGATAATTTTGCTTATGAAGAAGAGAAAAAGTAATGCACATGTACTTTGATAGAAAAAGTAATTTTCTATACATTAGTTTTTATTTTTAAATAAAATTCATAATAACAGTATTTTAATAAGTGTAATGCCTAATCGGTCGAGATCAAGTATAAAATTCAAACGCTACATAAACCCTATCAAGTTTAAAAATTTGAATCCAAAGTCAATCCATAGTAGTTTAAAAATATTTGAACCCATTTTAACGGGGTTAGCTTAGATCCAATCCATTGTCATTTCTAAAAATAACGAAGAAGCATGTTCATTTTTTTTTTTTTTTTTTTTGTCTTTATCATCAAATTCATTGCCAATAAAAAATTCTTCAACAATAAACTTCTTTATTTAAAATTTCTTAATTTATAATTGGATGCTTGACTTAGGCAATCACCTAAGATCAATTGCCTAAGATCCTAAGTGAAAAAAGGGTAATGACACATGGCTAAAGTTAAACATGTGTCACCATCGTGACAAGTCCAGTGCATTAGAATACTAGACCCAATTTTTGCCCAAAAACTTATACTCTCTCTTCCTCTCTCTCAAAAGACTTTCCATCTTCCCATCAAGCATATCTCTTATAAAGTATCTCTTAACAACCAATCATTTTCAACCTACTATTTTCCTCTCTTACCCCTAAACTTATTATTCTCAAGGACCACATTTAAGATAAACAATTTTTAATTTTTATGCATTATTCTTTATATATACAATTGATGTGAAAGATTCTATTATTAATTTGATTATAAGTAAATATATTTTTTCTTGTGAATGTTATGGTTAGTTGTGATTTTATTGCTAAGTGAAGTTTTTTTTTTTTTTTTTTTTTTTTTTTTTTTTTTGGAGAGAAAACAAAAGTAGACTTTATTTATAGAGAATTAAGTTATATAATGGGGAAGAGAAAAGAGAGACATTCTTTTGACCAAATAGTGGCCCCCTCATTCTTTTTTGCAACACTAGCTAAAGTTAAAACAACGCTATTACATTGTAAAAGTAGATTAACAAAAGAAATAAAATAAAAACTACCACAAAGAAATGCAATGTCTTCAAAATTCAAGCTACTATAAGAGAGCAAATCTTCTCTTCAAAGTCCATAAAATCAATAAAGCACCAAACAACTCCCTTTTGATTTACTAAGACATCAATGTGATGTGGAAATTTTTTATTTTTTATTTTTTTTAAGTTGCGAGAAACTTGGGGATGCCCAAAGCAGTCAGGATTGAGAAATTTTTATGGAGAAAAGCGCCGCGGGGGGGGTGGGGGGGGGGGGGCTTGTGTGTTGGGTTTGAGTACCAACCCCAGTGATGGGAAAAGCCGAATTTGCTTAGGATAAGTTGTAATAGTATCATTGATAAATCATGTTTTATTGGTCTACATTTTAATATTTATTTTATTCTATCATATTATTATTTATATTATAGATAATGTTCCTTTTTTTCTATAAATATTTTTAAGTATAGATGGCTGCTAGAAAATATGGATATGGAAACTTATAAGAAGAAAACAAAAAGCAAAATTAATTGAATATCTTCATAAATTTGACTAGAAAAAAAAAAAACAAAAAAATATGGAAAAATATTGATAATTTAGATTTATTTTCAAAATTACAAATTTCAAAAAATTATTTACAAATATAAGGAAATACTTAAATTGACGAACTAAATTATATATATTCAAAAAGATTATATTGTTTTCCAAATGCGTGTATGGCTTCCATAAATTTATTGAAGTTGCTTCGGAACAGGCTATCAAAGCCTAAAAGTATGTTGTTTAATTATTGTAGGTTTGAATTGGGTGGAGTTTAGCTCACCTCAAACTTTATTGGGTTGATATCCTTGGATTGAGATTCGGTGTAATTGCATGTAATTGCAATATGCAATTACTCATTTCTTCTCTTACAAATTTTTTTACCACACCTACTTTTAACTAATTTTTATTTTATTTTATTTAATGGTTGAAATAAAAAGTTGTTTTTTTCAACTCTCAATCTCAATAATACAATGCTATTGCATCAGATGCAATACCCAGGGTATTACACCTTATCTCAATCCGATATCCTTGGTAAGGTTTCTCTCTTAATAAATTTACCCTCTTCATGCCTATAAGAAACAAATGTAATTAGTATGGTGCATCTTTACACTTAAACTCAATCATGATCAAAGACTCCAAATAATATCTACGTTCTTTATACCATTTGTTAATCCTAATTGCAGAAAGCTATTATGAAATCTAATATGGTTACTTTCCTTGAACTTTCTCCAATTTCAATTCAAGCAAGCAAACATGTTTGCTTGTATGTCAAAACCATTACCCTTAGATTATGTTAGTTATTTTATTAAAAAAGAAGAAGAAGATAACATAGCAATTTATTGAAGGAGTATGTTAATTAGTGTTCTTAAGAAAATCATTAAAAAATAAAATAAAACGGATTCACTTACATTGGAAAGTAACAAAAGCAGCAAAGATTAATAAAAGATTGATTTTTTTTTTTTTTTAAGTGACTCAATTTTCTAGAAAAGTGGCTCGGTTATATTGTAAATTCAACATTTTTAAAAATTAATAAGATAGATAAAATTTTAACTTATGACAACTACTCTATAATAATTATTCTTTATTATCAGATTAAGACACTAATTAATTTTTTAGGTAGAGAAAGTTTCGTACTTCATACCATCAACGTAAAAATTCAACATTAATAATTGCCCTTTAGGACACTCAAGCTAAATGCTTTTGGAAGAAGTGCACTTACCAAAATTAAAAAGTCTATAAAGGCTACAATTGCACAATCCTAAAGTCAAGTGGGTATTATTAATAATTTGGAAGAAAAAGTAAAGGACAAAAGAAGGGACGGAATCTTGAAGCAGTTCTAAAAACTCTGTATGGTTTGTATGATTGGATTGGAATAGGCACGCGTTGTAGCCTCACCAAGGCACAAGCCGTAAGAAAGTGCCCCACCCGACTCCACACTCTTTTAACATTTTATTACTTCTCCTTGTCTTTAACCAACAACTCCCATCAGTCTTCATCCTCGTCCACTCTCCATAACAAGATTCTCTTAACCTCATCCATCCCAATTTCGTATTTTGATCATGGCTTTTTTTTTTTTTTTTTTGGTTTACGTTTGTCGTCACGCTTTTATTAAGGAGAAATTTATTGGATCTTAAAGTACTAGAAAGCAATGCAAATAAATTAACAGATATTTTAACTGAATTATATGCGATTGCACCCAAAAAAAAATTATATACAATAAAAAGCTCAAATCTTAATCACATTCTCTAAACACTCATTTTATATATATATATATATATATAACAAGTTTATTGATTAAAATCCATGAAGATAGATGAAGATATATAGATGCAACATGGAACTTGTAGGGGGACACTACCACATACTTGAAAAGGATTCTTTAGCAGAATTTCTGTAAATTTTCTATCAAAATCAGTTGTTCCAGTGATTGTCAATTTTCTAGCAAAATCATGAAAGTATTCAAGTAGCTCAAGCAATAATCCTTGATTTTTATTGAAAATAAACTTAGAGTTCGTTTGGTTAGATGTTTTGTGAGCCTAAAAGTAACGGTTGTCATCCTACTTTCTTTAAAGAGAAATTTATTGGATTTTATACCACTAAAAAGCAATACAAATATATAAATAAATACTTTAACTGACTTATATGCAATTGCACCAAAAAAAAAAAAAAAAAAAAGTTAAATATAATAAAAAACTCAATCTTAATCACATTTTACAGACACTTATTTTATATATATATATATATATATATATAACGAGTTTCTGGAGAATGTGATTAAGATCCATGAGTCCTATTTGTTTGTCCAGTGCAAATGCGTATGCATGAAGATAGATACAACATGATACTTGTAGGGGGACACTACCATATACTTGAAAAGGATTCTTTAGCAGGATTTCTGTAAACTAAGAATTCAATCATCGCGGTGATTGTTAATTTTCCAGCAAAATCATGAAAGTATTCAAGTAGCTCAAACAATAATCCTTGATTTTTATTGAAAATATACTTAGAGTTTGATTGGTTAGGCGTTTTGGGAGCCTAAAAGCATGTTTTTTAAAATCCAAAACTCTATTTCATAACAGCAACTTCTCATGACATTTTTACAAAAACTCATTTTAAACCCAAAACATTGTTTTGCAATGGCTTATTCAAATGCACCCTTAGTCGAGTTTAATATAACACTACCTAATAAATATATTAGGTTCAAGATTAAAGTTTAAAAGTGAAATTCGCCCTCCACTAACCACAAATGTCCATAAGCATTTCTTTCTTTCTTTTTTTTCCCTAAAATTTAGTTTGGTTTTTGCCCTACAAATTTTAGAAATTATAATTACATGATAAAAAATTTTAAATTGTCAATTCTGATACTTGAGTATGATATCATTCATCGAGCTTGGCATAAAAGAACTAGTCACATTTGTACTATTTTTTAAGGGTGTCCACGAGTCAATTCAAGTAGGGTTTGTGCTCAACTCAAACTCGACTGATCACTTCGGGTGGTGAAGAAAGAAACCCATCGTCGACTAGGAAGGGATGTCGATTCGGGCGGCTGGGGTCTCAATAAGTGGTAGTTGGTTGTCGTTCAGAGTCGATGAAAGAAAATTTCGCAAGATCTATCGAGATCTGGTTATATTTGATTGAAATCTCATGGAGTACAACAAAGTAACCCTCATATCGGCGGAGAAAAAAGATGTCTAATAGTGGAGATTAGCCAGATTAGTTGGATTCATTTTTTCTTGCAAGGACCCATCATACTTAACTCGGAAGCTGTCGAATTTTGAAGGAGGCGACTGTCGTCGATTGTAGAATTGAGTAGATCCATTGGATTTTCAAAAAGGCAAAAGGCGACTGTCATCAACTATGGCATTAAGCGGATTGGTTGAATCTCAAATTCAAACAGGTCGAATCTATTTGTTTAGTGGGTACTGATCTTAGATTAGTTGCACATCCACACAACATATTAATAATCTAAGCATAGGTAATAATTAAAATTTCTTGCTCTAATTATATAGTTCAATTTTTTATTATTATTATTTGGTATAGACCTGATCTTAGATTAGGTGCACATCCACACAACATATTAATAATCCAAATTTACACCGATAAGACATCATTTGAAAAACATATTTAAATTTTCTTTCTTTCTTTGAAAAAAAACAAAAAAGAAAGAGACAATACAGCATGATTTTTATTAAGAATGAAACTATTGCATGATTGTATCTTTGAATGTGTCAATTTGTTCATTCTAAAGTTTACAAACTGTACACAAAATTGAATAATAAAAGCCCTCCTAGCAGATATTATCTTTGTTACTATTATTATCAAAGTTTCTATATTTTCTAAATTATAAACTAGATTTCATTCTCAAATGTCTTTTCTTGCTTTCTACAACCTCGTCGTACTTCAATGGCATCCTTTAGTAGACCCCACCATAATAAACCCACCCATATAATTGGCCCCTATCGTTACCTAAGCTTGAATATGAACCAATTGTTTCCACATCAAGTTCAGTCATGATCCATAGATTCAGGGAAGGTAGGCACTGCCCCTCCCTCTGCTTTTTATTTTGTTTTTTGTCTAGAAAAAGGGTCACATCCTCATAAGTTCTTGATAAGATTTGACCTAAATGTGTCAATCAAGATGCTAGGTGTCTTGTGGGGTTTGAAGATTGTCATTGTGACACGTGTCACTCACCCAACCATGAAAGTTGTTTTTAGTACTCTTATCATGTTTTTATTTATCAGAAGTGGAGAAGATCTAATGGTCACTTTGTGATTTGACTTGAGGAGTTTTAGTTTTGGGATTTTTAAAGGCCATCACTTAAAGGTTGTTAATTAAATACTTAAGCAATTGACCCTAGATTAGATTCTTATAAGCGTGTCAGGTTAAGGGTGAAATTTTCCATTGGTTTTAGAATGAAAAGGCACATCACTTCTAATAAAAGCAAATCACTATTTTGAATACTTCTTTTTATCTTGTAGAGTCAGCAATTTTGGACTCTGATACCCACCTTTGCTTTTTCTTAAGAATCCCTGAATTTCACTTAATTAAAATAACACCAACTTGATGATGATCAAACCTAACAAAATTGAATCCGACTTGGTGGCCCGACTCATAACGGAAGCAAATGTCTCACTTGAACCTGAGATTTTTTGAAGGAGAGGAATTTGACTTTTAGATATTTCCGTTAAAAACACAAATACGTATCAGTTACGTTACAAGGATTTGGATATTCACATTCATTAAATTAATCCACTACAAATTTCAATCACATTCATAGAATTATTTAATTGAGTTAGAATATCCCTCTCAAAGTTCTTTAAATAATGATTATGTCAAAATGAAATCAAATTAATATCAAATTGAATTTATACTATTTGGGTTTTGAAAGGTTCATAGCGGTTTCATAGCATCATTTATAATAAAAAGATAAATTATACAAATTTTCCTTGAGATTGAGGAGAATGATATTCTGCCCAGAACCTTAAGGGAAATATTGCTCTCTTCTTTTGAGGTTTAATGAAATCAACGCATTACTCATTTTGTTAATAATAGCTTTGAATATTCTAAATTTTGAAAAAGTTTCCCTCACCAAACTTTAATCATAGTTAGTATAATTTTTTTTAAAATATTGTTTCTTGTCACCAAATCGTGTTTAAGGTTTAGTCAAGAGGATCTTTTCAAATTTTGAAATATTATGTTACTGCTATCAATGGAGAAGGGCTTATGTGTGGATTGCATCAATCCTCAAGAGAGGGGAGTGTTATTTTCCTTAAGGATTGGAGTGGAGTATCATCTCCCAAAATCTCAAGGGAGGTTTGTGTAATTTACCCAATTGAAGAATACACAGTTTTTTTTTTTTTTTTTTTTTTTTTTTTTTTTTTTTTTTTTTTTTTTTTTTTTTTTTTTTTCTACAAAATATTATTTACACCCTCTATATTTGAAATTGCTTGTAAATCCATCACTTAAATTTGAAAATTTGTAATTTACAATATTAAGTGTTACACATTTACACCAATATCAATGTGTCCATTCCATTAACCTCAGTTAAAATCATTCCATTAACAGATGATGTAAATTGTAAGTTTTGAAGTTGATGGGCCAATTTAGAAGTAACCTCAAACTTAGAGGATGTAAATATAGTTCAACTTTTAATAGATTTCTTCTGAAAATTATATATATATATATATATATATTTTTGTAATTAACCATTATTTTAATTTTAAAAAAACTTAATAATCAGTTAATAAGTGAGTTATTTTGGAGCTCAAAATTGAGCTTCTATACCTAAATAAGCCTTGCTAAGTCAAGTTTCATATTAGTTGGCATCTGGAGCATAAGCTTAAACGAAATGTAGGATTAGCTTAACATGAACTTTTTGTATAGCAATGGTAATGGGTTAGGTTTGTGAGTTTTTTCCCAACCAAACCCTAATAGTAAAAAGATTTTTAAGGGGTTTGGGGTGGATTTGGGTTCACATTTTCAAAACTCCATAGGGTTTTTGGAAGGATTTGAGGGTTATGGTCATTCTAACCTAAACTAATTATTAATTTAAATTACTAAAATACCTCTATTTTTAGTTTCTTTTCTTTTCCACAAAAGTAGGATTTCTATTAAAAGCATGCGTATTTCTCTCTTAATATGTTACTCTTTTTTTTTTTTTTTTTTTTTGAATACTAAGTATTTAACACACACACACATTGAGAGAATGGAGAAAGTTTTAAAAAAACTGACAGTGGTGTATATCCAAAAGAATCTAACTCTTAAAATGTTACTTAATTTAGTGTAAAGTGCTTAATAATGCATAAATATTGTTAGATAGTATTTCATATCTTCAATTTTAGATTAACTTGACTTGATCTAATCTGTTTGACCTAACTCATGATAAGATAAACGTGGGTGTTTTGGCACGAGTGTAAATATAAATATTATATGAGCTTGAGATAGGTTTAGTTAGATTTATTTGTATAAATTAGGGGTTGGGAAACTTTTGTTTTATTTTTTTTCCAACCCAAATCCGTTGCCATTCCTTTCCTACTTCTCGATCAAAGCTTGATTACTATTAATTTTTATAGATCTTATGTTTAAGATCAATTATTGGCACGAGAACATATATTTTAGTAGGTAATACAAGGTTTGTATTTTTTTTTTCCATGAATCTTAAGTCATCCTTTAAAACAAAAATCCCATAAAAAAAAAGATTGAGATCAACAAGTCTTAAATCAGTCATTTTGGTTTTACTACTTTTTTTTTTTTTTTTTTTTTTGAGAAGAGCCATTTTGGTTTTACTTCACTCTAGTAACTTAGTTCTTCTTAGGTTGTTTATAATTTTGGCAGCAATATATCAAGAATAACTTAAATACGATCATAAGTTCAATTGAAAAGGACTCACAGAATCAGAGCAGCTGAAATTTTAACTAGCATGCTCGCTATGGCAATGTTACCAAACTATCAACCTTTTGGCTGTTTAGATCCATGGAAATTAGGAGATAATTAAATACGTAATATTTACTTAATTTAACACATTATATATGCTTTCTGTCAAGTACATAAATTTTAGAACATATTCACGAAGTGTATAAGAACAATGCACCGAGTTAGGTCACATAAACCAACATGAATATGATTGTGTAAGTATCATTGTTGACTCCAAAAAACAAAGTAATCTCCAAGAAAGCTCAATCATGGTCTAAGTTTTGAGCTGATTGAAGTTATTAGATTTACATTATTGTATGCTGGGGTTGGTCAAACAATGATGCCTCTTCTCTTAACATATAGTACTACCAATCATATTCCCAAAAAAAAAAAAAAAAAAAAAAAAAAAACCCCACTTATTGAAATAGATAATTAAATAAATATAAGGGTCACTAGTGAAGAGAAGATTTTAATAAGCATCACTCTTAAAAATTGAAAAAAAAAAAAAACAAAATCCCATTGGCTCTCGTTCAATTCCCACATTCAATGCATCAGATTCGGAGTACGACTTCCCAACGAATGAATATAAACAAATGTTAAACAAAGTAATAAATTATTAGAAGATTGGGTTTATAAAGAACCAAAGGAATCTCTCTATTTTTGGGCCTAAAGCTTATCTTCTCTGGATCCAATACTCATCCTCGTTTTACAACAATATCCTCACCCCCACGCTGTTGTAGGGTTCTCTTTTTTTTTTTTTTTTTTTTAATTCTCATTTATCTTCCTCATTTGTTTTGGCCCTTCAATTATTGTTGTCAACATTTTTAATTACTAGTTTAAGTTTTCATTTGTCATTTTGATAGAAAGTGGATGTCTATGTTGGAAAGCAAATAGCATCATTCTAATTTTTTTTAAAGCTTGGCCTTGACCTTTTATTCTATTTCTATTGTTGTGTTTTATTTTACTTTATTTTGGGCTAAGGATCGGGGGAGCATTACAGTTTGATGACATCTTTTAAGAATATAATTTTTGTGTCCACAATTTTGATATGGTAGACTGTGAGTGATTGTTTATCATATTCAAAAGGATTGTCATTTTTTTTTTCTCGACTATTCATAATAAGTTAAATAAGAATTGTAGTAAAAGTTATAACATAAGAGTTATGTCCACAAATTTTGCAAACACGCAAGCTGTCCCTCATGGCACCAGCACATTTGATTGCTTTGTTTTTAATTAACACACATAAGCACTTTGGTATAACTAAATGATTTGGAAAAGTAGGTGTGTGTGCCTCATCACATGGAGGAAACTTTAGCTAGAACAAGTTTGTATTTTAGAAAATTGAAGAAAGGAACAGACAAGAATCTTAAGCTTGATTGCAATTGTCCTAGAGAATCTCTTTGTTTCAGAGGAAAATTTAATAATTCTGGACAAGGAGAGCATCCATGTGTTAGATGGGTTATTTTTTTTGTATCAAATATGATGGTGATATGAGGTTGTTGTGTTGTATTCAAGTGCAAATAAAGAATTCTTCCAAAAAAGAAGAAGTGCAAATAAAGAATAGACAATAAGTCAATTACCTGCTCAGGAGAAACAAGCACAGGTACCAGTACTGGCCAATTGTAGTTCTTTTGAGTTAAATTTTGGACAATAATTTAGAAAAGCTCTACTGTGGAATTCCCACTACGCATCAGCAGATAACGTTTTCATGCCAAACTAGCATTTATTTTTTATAGTACGAACCATTTTCACTTTTCAGTTAACTTTTTCGATGTCTACTGACCATTTCAAAGATGAAATTTAAAATTTTTGAGGGAGTGAAAGGATTTTAAAAAGTTTGATATAGCAGTTAATGTGAGACATCCATATCAGATTTTCTGCATTTTTAAATATCTTATGCCAACCCCAGACCTTAATTTGTAGCACAACTGGTTTTTCATTATATTTTTAATAGAAATGTTTAGGGTTTAAATCCTCTCTATCCCTATTTCATGTGAAAGGATTTTAAAAAGTTTGATATAGCAGTTAATGTGAGACATCCATATCAGATTTTCTGCATTTTTAAATATCATATGCCAACCCAAGACCTTAATTTGTAGCACAACTGGTTTTTCATTATATTTTTAATAGAAATGTTTAGGGTTTAAATCCTCTCTATCCCTATTTCATTATAACTACCGAATTAAAAATAATAATCATAAAAGAAAGTGATACCACACTTTGTCAAATAAACCAATTTGACAAAAGTGACTCAACCGTATCAATTTGTCACTCACAAACACACAAAGTAAAGGATATTAAAAGTGGTGATGGGAGTTGGGGTTTCTGTGGAATTTTAGAAGAGCTTTCGAGTTGTCACAATGTTACAATCCAAGTAACCCTTTTGATTATTGTAACTTTGCAAAGTTCTTCAATCTATGCTTGTTTGAACTTGTTGTAACATGATACAAATCCCTATGTGCACAAATGTTGCAACAACTCTAGTTATGTGCGTATCTCTCTGTCTTTATGATGACAATTATAAAATATGTCTTTTATATGTTCTTGAATCCTAGTGCACGAATCCCTAAAAAGTCAAGTCATTATGGGCTGAAATATAATTTAATGTTTAGTTTTTTTTGAAGCTTGATGAATCAAAAGGTGTTGATCCAGTTTTCCTGAAGATTCATTTAGTCTTGATTAATTAACAGGTATCGAGACTTGCAGAGTTAGCTTTTCTTGAACAGTTTTGTGTCTTCAAGAATACCATTTGTTTATTCAACCAAGATCTTCTTGAACACACTATAATTAAACTAAGATACAATTACATATAAAGTGTTTTGATCTTGGATATGCAAATACATAAAAATATGACCCTTAAAATTAGAATGTTATTTTTCATCTAAATGTCAAAAGGGACAATAAAATAGTGTAATCTTGAATCACTATTTATTTGCATGCTTTTATAATATCCAACTCAATATACACGCATTTCTTTGTCCTATGAAAGGGCTTAAAGGTTCATAATTGTGATAAGTTTGTATTTGAGATGGATTTATGTAACTTTAAGAATTATTACTTAATTTTTTTAATACAAATTTTGACAAAATTTACCATTTGATTAAATTTTCTTCGTATATCTCCATGCTTGCAAATTTTTAAAATAATAAAAAATTAATAACCATTTCATCCACAAAATACTTAAACTTCAAGTTTTTGTATTGTAAAATTATGCATAAAATATTATTTTTTATGGATCAAATAGTAAATAACATTCAATTGACATGAAATTTGGTATGTGTTGAGAAAAATATAGAAACAATATATATATATATATATATATATATAGAGAGAGAGAGAGAGAGAGAGAGAGAGAGAGAGAGAGAGAGAGAGGTTTTAAAAATCTTTACATGAACTTCCTTAAAAAGAATAAGCCTAAGAACAAGCTATAAGCTAGCCCTCTCTAAAAAATGGTGGGAAGGCTCTGCTTTAAAAGATATGGGAAAGAATTGTTGCTTCATTTTATTTGTATCTAAAAATAATGTTGGGTCAGAAGTCAGCTCCAATAACTAATGCTAAGATTTGTAGCCCTCTTTTATTTCTTAAATCCCTTGTTATGGTGTAGGAAAGATTCAATTCTATAATTCTGACAAAAGGTTACAAACATCCACAATCCACAGCTTTAACTTTAGGTTTAGAAGCTGTAGAAATTTTATGAGAATACATGCTCATTGATTAGATTCCTGATTTAGAAGGTGTATCTATGGGTTTTAAGTTCCCCCAAATGTTTTTCCTTTTTTTTTTGTCAGTTTCCTAAATTCCAATTCAAAATTTGGAAAAGATTTTCCACACATACTGGTATGGTAGACCTGAACAATGAGGTCCGGCTGTAAAGTAGGCCTTGCAATGTAAGCCCTGTCAATACCCTAGAAAAAGAAAAAGAAAGGGCCCTACCAATGTTTTTTTGCCCAGGAACAAAAGTTAAGGAGGTTGGGCCCAAGAATGAGAAAATGGAACCCCATATGGACCTTAGGTTGAAATCTTCTAGCTGCCCATCAAAACTTTAGCCCAAGTGGACTAATAAAGTTCCCTCTAACTCTAGTGCAAACCTTTTCCTCTCAAGAGATAAAATCATTGTTATTTCTTTCACAATGGCAAGCAAACAATAAATCTAGAAACTTGTGTGGAAAATATCCCTTGTTTAATATTCATACGTCCAAAGATTTGGACAATAATCGATCCTTAATATTATTTTAAAAAAAATGTGGTAGAATAGCGCAATATTCTTAGTGTTTGAGTGCCTGTTTGGTTCAGATTTAAGGACCTGCTAAAACGTGCGTTCACCAACTCAATTTATGAAAACGCATATTTGGTAACAAATTTTTAAAGCACGTTATTCCTTTGGAACCTTTTTTTTTATTTTTTGAGTGGTGGCCTTTAAGCTATGATTGCAAATTGTAACAAATGTGTTAGTTCAAAACATAAGTGTTACCGTTATAAAGTACATCTATTATTATTATTATTAAGAAGTTGATACTAAGTATGAAATAAACTCCCTTATATATACATTTTGTTTTTTTGGTAATTTACAACCAAAATTGCCACTTTTATAAGTGCTAACCAAACATTCAGATTTTTTAAAAAGCACATTTTCAAGCTTTTACTAAACGCTCTACTTTAAAAATAAATAAATAAAACCCAATTTTATACTACACTACTTTTTTTTTTTTTTTTTTTTCAGAAAGCACAGTTTCAAAAAGCTGAATTAAACTCACCCGAATATATTTTTGGTTACTTTTTCCTTTTCTTGGCCATAATATAGGGTGCAATGTTGTGTGTGTAGAAATTCAAAATTAAACTCTAGCTGGAATCGAGGTAGAATCTTTTCAAGAAATTTAAGATGATTTAAAGAGAGAGAGAGACTCTTAGCCGAGGTAGATGCTTGATGTACTTGGCTCAATTATCGTGTCAAATTAGGAACTTAGGACTTTTTATACCTTTTATCAAAATAAATAGTTAGGATTAAAATTTTTGAAAAATTTGAAAAAAAAATTGAAATAAGTCAATCAAACCAAAAAATCTTGTAGCTCAATGACATTTACATCACTTATTTTATTTTATTAAAAGAACTAAGATTCAAACCTCTCTCCCATTGTTTCAATTTATATTATGTAAAAACAAAAACAAAAAACTAAAATAGATGGCACTCATTCAAATCCAATAGATGGATTTATATGAGATTGGATCTGTGGACTATATTGTTTGGGCCTGGATACTATAAAGGCCCAGAACACTTTAAACACTGGGGGGAGAGAGAGAGAGAGAGGGAGAGAGAGAGGTTGTTTATACAACGTGGCTTCTTTTGTTTCATAGCAACACAGATTCTATCCAGAGAGTTTGGGAACACAATAATCAGTTTGGCAGTTTTTTCCAATTTTCTTTTATCATGATATTCACATTATCAGCCAATCACAACACACTTACTATCAACATTCCCATCATGCCTGCTTCTGCAGACATCATATCTTTCTGAACTACAAACACTAAACCAAAAAAACAATGAAAGCTATACAACAAAATTCTAAATTTGGTATTGGTTTTTGATAGATTTTAGAGAGAGACCAGAAGGGTATATTGCTATTTGCTACCCACTATTTTCTCAATGGTGGGTGCACTCTTAAACCGTCTCAAAGCAACACCAACCACTGCAATATCTAGCAATTCCCTTCAACAATATGAAGGGGTTTCAGCTACCCATTTAGCAGTTCTCAAGGTTCTTACAGCTCTTTCAACAATTTCATTGATACAGTATTCTTTTGTTATTGGGTTTATATGCATAATTCATGATGGTTCATTGACTGACTCAGTTTTTGTACACTCTCGCTAGAAACCCATTTCAGATTCCAGAGGTTTTTCTTCAAAACAGAGTTCTTTTCTTAGAGGTCAGTTCCATACCAGACACTTCCTTGGCTTCTCTTCAAGTCGAGCTCGTAAGAATCAAGCAGGTAAGTCTTATGAATTACCAATGTAAACTGTGAATATTGTCAGAATGTATATCTATTGTAAAAAGCTGTTTTTGGTTGCTGTGATGAAGTAAATTTTAAGAATTAGAACTAAGTTTGTTTCATAGCAAATGCTGTTCTTATGGAACTTTAATACTAATCCCTAAAAGGAATAGATGTGGTAAGGACCCTTTTGAAATTGATAAAGAATGACAACTATTCATGTTAAAATGAAAGGTTAAGAATGATAATTTTCACATAGGAGGTTGAACATTTGGCTTATTTAATCAATTTTCTTTTGTATTCTTCTAAAACAATGATATTAGGAAATGCAAGGAAAAAAAGTTCACATTTTGAATCCAAATCAACCTTAACTAAACTATGACAAGGTTTGATTTGTCAAGATTATAATTTTTTTTTTAAAAAGTTGTAATTGGTAGGCAGATTTTTTTTGGGGTCTACGAGAGGTAATTGCTAGGCAATTTTATCCCCAATTTTTTTTTGGAGAGACTGACTCCTAAATTTATTAAAATTATAATGAAAAAAAAAAAAAAATTAAGAGATCAATTTTTTTTTTTCCTTTTCTTAAGCTATGGTGGGTTAATGAGACCGGATTGAATAAGAGATTTGATCATGGTTTTGATTTTAGAATGATTTTCAAATATTGAAGGGCTTGTGGTTTCACCAAGCTGTGTCCTTCCATTAACTGAAGAGAATGTAGAGAAGGTTTTGGATGAAGTACGACCTGGATTAATGGCTGATGGAGGGAATGTGGCTTTACATGAGATAGATGGCCTTGTTGTCGTACTAAAGCTACAAGGAGCATGTGGATCATGTCCAAGTTCAACTATGACACTAAAGATGGGAATTGAAACTCGGCTTCGAGATAAAATACCTGAAATTATGGACGTGGAGCAGATCCTAGACAGAGAGACAGGACTTGAGCTCAATGAGGAGAATGTCGAAAAGGTTAGAAAAGTGGACCTCTAATTACATAAAATATATTTATCAATTGCATGAAATTGTTTCATGCAAATTTTGCATCACTTCATTTCATAGAAGAACTTTTTGGGACTAAGTTAGAGTAGTACAAGAGGCTTGTTAAAATGTTATAGGGACACTTTTAACTCATAGGGTTTTTCCATTTATATGAGGGTGATGTATTCAAGATTTGTCAAAAAAAACAAAAAAAAAAAAATTATCAGAGTGAGTGAACCCAAGGATCTTATTTGGGCTTATCAAAAAACAAGCATCAAGACATGATTTCCAATTTCAAATGACGCATGATTCTTCTTCTAGCACACAAGCTGCCACATGGGACAGATTAGAATTTCCTAAGTTCTCTTAAACTAAAAGCAACTTCAAATGATAGTTACTACAGATCTTGCAAAGAAGTTGAAATTGAAGTTTTACTGTAGTAGCACAACTTACACAAATATGCTAATTGATATGGGTTTCAAATATTTTTCTAAACATCTCATATTATTACTGTTTTCACAATGACTCACTGGGGACTGCAGAAGTAAAAAATCACTTGGAGACTTGAATCCATAAGGCTTAATATCAAACTGCTTGCTGTTTATACATGTCTCTGCAATGGATATAGTTATAATTAGTCATTCACTGATGACTTCCAATAATGAGTTTCTGTAAGTTTTCTGATCATATCTTTATGGCTGATTATTATTATTACCTAAATATTGATTTAATGATTTAGACAGCTTATAATATATTTGTGGCTGGGGCAAGGGGGATGTGAAAGAAAAATTAATGATGAATCAGTGCTTAAGTTGTTTTTTTTTTTTTTTTTTTTTTTTTTCAGATTCTTGCTGAGATTAGACCATACCTTGCGGGTACAGGAGGTGGAATTCTTGAGCTTATTCAAATCAATGACTATATTGTCAATGTTCGGCTTAGTGGACCTGCAGCTGGAGTTATGACAGTCCGTGTTGCTCTAACACAAAAATTGAGGGAAAAAATACCTTCCATTGCGGCTGTCCAGCTGATAGAATAAGTGAATAACATATAAACTGAAAAACATTGTCTATCACAATCAGAATATAGCTTTACATTCATATGTTTAAGAATGTAATTGGACATGAAAAATTTTCAACTTGGAAATATCAAGTTGCCTCCTAAGGTCTGATACATGCTCTCCGTGTACTTCAGAATTTATAAGAAAATGAGCTGGGTGGCATGATGTAATTACTTAGAACTTTAGTACTTTGACTACTTTCCATATAGTCAGAATGTCATTGAAGTCCGTGGCTGAGGGACTAGATTTATTGCTGATCTACTCTAAGCAATTGTGATTTCAAACCAATTTGTTCAGTCATACTGGTTCATGCTATTTTAATTGCTTTACAAAGGTAGATAGAGATCCTACAAGGAAGACTGATTTTAAGCTTCAATGTCAATTGGTTATAGCTCAAAATAATGGAGGCAGATTGCTCAATATGTGTAATGAAAGCTGCTCATTTCCTTCTCAATGTTTCTGGTAGGTGCTTTCAAGGTCAAAATTGGTGTGGAAAGGCGTTTATACTTTATACAAAGTGATTATAGCTACACTCTAGCAGGTTGTTACTTCAGTACTACTTTCTCCAATCAAACAGCCAACTTTATGTGTACGCATATTTAAGCTTTAGGGGCTTAGGTTTTTCATTTATGATTGATATGAGGATGGAAGTGGGTGTTCTTGTTCTTATGATGGATGACAATGTCAGACTGGTGAATCTAGCTACTACCAAGGAGCATCAAAGGATTCAGTGTTCATCTGCTGCATGGGAGCCTCTCTAATAGAGTATAGTTGCTGAGTAAAAAAGGAAGGAAAATGAATTCACACAAAATCATTTCAGTACTGAGATTAACCAGAAAGAAAGGAGAGAGACTAAAACTGGTGGTATAGTAACAACTGGACCAACCGATGGCAGACCCTGTAATTTATCTTTAGAGGGATTGGACTAAAATTCTAACGATTAAGTATTCTTCTGTATTTTTTTTTTTAATTTTTTTTTTTTTGCATACCCTGTGTTCTGATATTTAGAGTTGTACAAAAAATATTATAAATACAAATGAAGATTCAAATGAGGTGATTTTACATGTGCAACTGAAAGTATACATCAAACTTGACAAAAAATTGCTAAGATTTTGGATAACACATTAGATGTCATTCACCTATCTCTTATCAATTATCATGTAGGTACATGTTAAGAACAAAAAGAATAAAAAAATTTACAAAAACTAAGTATTACCATTTAAAAGGTGTAGCCTATACTCTTGTAAAGAACTAAAATCATCAAGTATCAAATATCAAATATCAAATATGAATTGATGTTTTTAGTAATTTCTCTTTTAATTTAGAGAACCAAATTAAAGTCTCTCTCACACCGACAATTATCTCTCCCTTACAGGCATTACTAGCATATGCTACATGATTTAAACCCTAGACATCTTTGTTTGAAACACTAGGAAGTGTCAATTTAGCTACAGCAGATTTTTTAAATCTTTGGAGGGATTAATGTACCCCCGATTCCCACTGGTCATCCCTTTAAAAATCTTTATCAAGAGATTGATGTCACAAAATGACAGGTTTGAATTCGAGTTGGCTATCATTGTGGCATCGATTGTACAAGTTCACGAAGAGGTCTGGACGAGTGGGATGAGGGAAAGCAGCTTGATCAACAAAAAAGAAGATTAGCCCCCCTTGAACCTGGCAAAGTCACAATCAATGAAGAAGGGGCAGCACAAGTAGTCAACAAACTAAATTACTGCATTTATACTGTTATAAGTTCTTGTAAACAGAGAATTACAAGTGTTCCTCTTCTCTAGCACAATTATATTACATAATAGTGGTTACAAATACAGGTTGGTGGCTAGATGAACGTGTCTTGTAGCCATTTAAGTAAAACTTATATAATTAAAGCATCAAAAAAAGTTCCATCTGCCGCTAGTAATCATCATCATCTTCAAATCTTGATCCAATGAATCTTCTCACAACAGCAGCTACAGCTCCAAGAAACAGAAACAGTGCTAAAACATCAAATCCACCTCCAATGCCAACGGCAACACTTGGACCAGGTGCAAAGAACGAAAATGGTGACCAACCCCAGCCACCAAAGAATGGTACGCCATAACCATACCCGTACCCACCGACTAAAGGTGGGGCAACTGGGGGATTGATGTAAATGTTGGTCCTGCCAATACAGTTAATTTTATCAATGAACTGTTGGAGGATAACTTGTTTATAATGCTATTAAGTCACATTTTTAGATGAGAACCAAAATAGAAACAAGAAAAAGACAAAATATAAATGAAAAATTTTATTTAAAATTCTTACGATGATCCGCCATGTGATGGATAAAAGAAGCCAATACAATATCCATTTATAAGCCAAACAAACTTACTTAAAAAATTATTCAGCATTGAATACTGGTAATACTATCAGCATAAGGATATTCTTCTGTGCTTCAAGACGCGCTAAGCTACAATAATCTCCCGTACAGTCAATGGAAGATCCATTCCATGAAACATGACTTTGAGTTGCTTGAATTTAATCATTCTGAGCTATTAAGTACAATTAGGAAATCTTATTTCTGTTGGACATCATTTCTTTTATCCTTTCTCATTTAAGTAAGAAACTTCCTCTTTTAATAGATCCCATACTACTATTTGGCTGAAACTTTTTATATGGGAAAGCCTATGGTGTCTAGACAAATTAAATTTGCAATATCCTTTTTTTATGCTGGGTGTGAGCAAGCAATATCTAATCACTCATAATTGAATAGTCTCTGAGTTTTCCCAAAATTACACAAGTGATCATGTAACCTGTTACTTCGTATGCATAACTCTTTGAAGCTCAATTTCCTTTACATTTTAAATTGTTACCATCATTTTCCTTATTAAATCCTGAAATCCAAATTATTCCACAGGTAAACAAATTTCTAGCCCCAAATTTTTCTATAACTTCCAATGAAAATTTTTCCTACTCAAATTTGGGTGCAAAGGCTACCATTTATATTCATGTCGGACTGTGTTACAAAATGAGAAAGAAAAAGGAAAATTTGGAGGATGCTTTAATTTCTGTGGTTTGTCACCTTTAGCAGCGAGGGAATTTTAGTGTCCCAATCTTCTTTTCTTCCTAAGGAATTTCTGGTAGCTAATGCAGCAGAGGATTTAGGAACAAAGTAAGGCTTATGGGAAGGTGAGGACAATTTATAGAATGGAGCCTCCTAGAGTAGCTGGAAGTTTGCTCCTGGTTTATACTGAAGACTTGTATTATATGCAAATAGGTTCCTTTTGATAGTGAGTTTCATTTCTTCCCCCTGTTCTCATTGGCTTGGTGTGTCAGGAGCTTTGAGGTATCCTGATCTTGCTTGCTAATTTCTAAATGGGGAGTATGTCTCTCAGCAATGACAAAGGGAGTGTTGGTTTGTTGAGGGTTCATGAAAGTGAGACTCTATATGCCTTCACTAGTTCACTTAGGCAACTCATCCTGTGTCAGAACAACATCATAAGTTGGGTGCCAAGGTAAAACTCGCTGTTCAGAGAGGGATAAAGCAATTGCTACTTGCTACAGACCCTAAACAATGATGCTAAGTAGCCATTAAACCTATAGTGCTCCTTGGAGAGTCAAGCCTGAAATTCATGATATTTGGATGTAGAAGGGACTGGCAAGAAATAGAATGGTAAGAGACATCAACGCTGCCACTGATTTCTAGGAGTGAACCACACTTTTTTGAGAAAACAATGCTGTAATTTGTGGAAGACTGACATGTGAAAGCTCTTCATTGCATGAGGTTATTACAAAATTTGTATATATCTTATGATATTTTTTCTGATTTTCTAGTACAATTTTCAATAAAATTAAGTTGGAATCGAGAGGGATTGCTGTCATAGTTGTAAATTATTAATGGCAAGTACATTGCTAAAGAAAAACTGCTTACCTTGCAATCTTAGATACTCTAGACATCCAGCTGTTGGATATTTCAGAGGGACTATAAGCTCTAAGGATTCTCTACATCATACTCGTTGTCTAATTCAATCAAATACTGATAGGGTCTATTACATAACTGCATACCACTAAGCTAGCTTAATGTAGGAGACAGATCTATTGAACAAGAAATATGTTATAATCCTTAAAAGAGGCTAAGTTGTAAGTTGTCATTAAGGGATAATGTCAGGGAATATATTCTAAGGCAATTTTGGTATTGTAGCATGTCTGAAAATAGAAGGGAATGAAGAACATGATTGAACCAAGTCAAACTGAACCAGAGAGACAAGTGGGCTAACTGAGGGCCACAAATCAGAGTTCTGGAGTACAATCACTATCCAGTAGGACAGAATTTTGAAATCTGTGTGTAAGTTAACAGGGCAGTTTTTAACTAAAAAGCAACATCTCTAATCATCAATTTTCACCTGCACACAGATCATGATCACTTCTCAGATTTATCCCAGAATTTGTATTTTCTAGCAAAATTTAAAAAGTCACTGCAACTGTCACAAAAGATTGATTCCTTCTCCTCATGACAGAACCTTTACCACACTTCTCTAAAATTTATTCCATCTGAGTTGCAAATTGATATATATTGTCATTCCAAAGTGTTGCCCATACCTGTCACCACTTTAAGTACACAGATTTTTAATTATGTTAACTTGGATTAAGACCAACTTCAGTCAAGCTTGTGTTTCAGTATAAATTGTAGTTGCCATGTCATGATGATTCAAAAACTCCATTTGAGAAATCGGGAAGTTGGATAAGAACTGGCATTTTAGTTTCTATTATAGCCTGAAGCCTTCAATTTTCAAGCCTTGTTACTCCTCTTGGAGATAATATCAAATTTAGGTATTTAACCACCAACATACACACCTTGACCTAGGTTGGTTAGCTTACTGATTTTTCTTGGAAGTCAAGCCTTCTCCAAGTCCTATTTGGTTAAGGACTTTTGATCTTTTTCCCTGTACACCTCAGCCTTGTGAAGATGCACACACACACACACACACACACACACACACACACACACAATCAATCTTATGAGGAAGTAACATCTTGATACTCTTTCGCATTACAAGCCCAAATATAAATTAATAACTCTCACTGTTAAGAGCACCAATGATATCTGATAAACAGCACTTTCCAACTGAAATACGTATAGTATAATAATCAAGCATGTTCAGCTAATATCTTCAAGTCTATTAGAATGATTTTCTCATTACAAAGTCTTTCTTGAATAAATAAGTCCAATCAATGTGATAACTAATACTAGGTACTAACAAATTCAACCAAATCTCAGAAAGAATGCAATTTGTATTCAACTTACCTCGAATTATTGTTGACTCTAGGGGGTGGGCGAGGAGCCGCTGATCGAAAAGCCTGCCCCCCAACTCTGCCACCAGTTTTTGCAGCTGATGCATCATGAACAGAGCCCAGTGTCAACACCCCAGCTGCCAGTGTAACTATTGCCAGCTTTGCCAACTGGTTCTCATTCTTCCTAAGAACCCCAATACACAGAACACAAAATCAATAATTTATCATGGTATTAGAGCAAATGATTCTCAGTTCAAAGGTGAAGAATCTAAACCAGCAGTGTTAAAACAAAGATTAAATTCACCATTTTCTAACTAACAACTTAAGCTAATAATATAACAATGATAAAGACAACACAACAGGTTGAAAAGGAAACCAAAGAAGCAATACCCAATTGAAGGAACTAGCTTAAAAATGATGAGATTACCTTGGAGAATCAGAATCTTGGTGGTCATCATGAGATGGATGTCCGCATGAGATAGTTTTGGCAGAGTAGAGAATCTTTGTGCTGGGTTTGTAGTGGTTAGGTGGATTACTGAGGGTGTTGGTAAGGAAGCTTTGGTGAGATGAGGCTATGGTTAAGGATGACATATTTGTTGTTGGCAATAACATTATTGTAACCAATAACTAACACCGGATTCTTGGAAAATGTAGTTATGTTCCACTCTTATAGTCTCCTACTGCCACTGCATTGAGATTTTTTTTTTTTTAAGAAAAAATTAATCTTGTTTGTGAAAGAAATGAAGAGTCTTATCCTTTTCATGATGCTGAGTCTGCCACGTGGAAAGATATTTTTGGCTGATACGAATTTTTAAAAAATAAATAAATAATGTGATACTCGATTATCTATTTTATTTTATTTTTTAACTATTAACGGTCATTCCAAAATTTTTTTAGACCAATTTAAATGGTAAAAATTGCAAATATGTGATTCTCATATTTGCATGACCTTTGTTAGAGCATTCACCTTCGTAAATTCTAGCTTATTCTATTTTATCATCTTAAAAATCTATTTTATTAATTATATAATATTATTTTATAATATTTTTATTTTTCTATTTTATTTATTAAAATAATATATTTACAAAATAAAAAATATATATATATATATATATATATATATTTTTTGTTTTTTTCCAATTTTCTCCTCCACACGCATACGTACCTTCCAGACTTCTCCATACCTTTGCTTTTCACATTCTTCCAGACTCCTCCATTCCTCTATCTTCCATCTTCATTTTTGTTTTTTCTTTCTTCGTGTTTTCCCATTCCTTTATATTCCATCTTCATTTGTTTCGTCTAACCATACCATTTCTTTCTTTTTTTTCTTTCTTTGTGTTTCTCTCTGGTTCTCACTCACTCTCAGTTCCTCATCAACAATTTGTCACCGCTAGTATCAGTGGGTCTCACAAGCTCCCTCAACCTCCAGCATTGCGCCTCCACTGCCCAGTCACCACCACCGCACCTCCACCATGTTCGCCACGCCACCGCTGCCCACCAAAATCCCACCAGAACAAAATCTCATATTAAAAAAAAAAAAAAAAACCCCAAATCAACCCATCATCGGCGAGAATCACAGCATCACAACAGAGCCAAAAAAAAAAAAAAAAAACGCAAAACCCAGAAGAACCAGAACTCCAAACCTACCATCCATATCAAACCCATACACAATTCAGCCATAACCACCTCTTCCTTTAGGCATCGGTCACAACAGGGAAAAAAAAAAACATAGAACCCAGAACTCCAAAACCCAGAACACAAAACACGACCCAAATTGCAACCCACCAGGAAAAATGAACCACTGTGATGTGGTTTTGCCTTTGAATCAAGTTTTGCTATTTCAAAACCCCCAACATCGACGGAGCTTCGTTTTGAGCCCAAACCCAAAAACCCTTGAGATCTCGGTTTGAAGAGAGTGATAGAGTGAAGAGTTAAATGGGTAGAGCTATCTAGAGTAAATCGGCAAAGGGATTTGGAGATGGGTGAGGGTGAATCGGTAGAGACATTTGGAGAGAAAGAGAGAGACCCACCTCTGCCATAACCCTCCTTTGCTATCCTCATCCACCTCTGCCACGACCCACCGATCTCACCATGCCGTGACCTTGCAGAAAAAAACACCACCACCGTGACCTTGCCACGCCGAGATCCACCACAAAAAGGCCACCATTGCACACTGAGAGAAATAGGGAGTGGGAGATGGAGAGACAGAGTGGGAGTAAAAGAGAGAGGACTGAAAAACACATAAAATAAAGAGAGAGAAAAAAAAGTCAGATCGAATAAAAAATTATTATTTAGTTTTACAACTGTGTTATAGTACGATTCTACATTTAGAATTGCACGTACTACAATGGTAAATTTTTTTACAATAGTCTACATTTACAAGTCTGGATGCAATGGGATTTTTGGACTTTTATGTTAAATTGAATCAACATATGACATATCATTCTCAATGTGAATACTCTTAGCATGACCCTTTTACTAAAGATTATACTAACCCCCAAACCAGGTCCTTTGCTGAGACATTCTTAGATTTCATATTATATTTATTTTAAGTTTAGATTATAGTTTTTCAATTTATCATATTACCTCTCCCTTAATCTATTATTATTTTATAATTTTATTAGTGGTTCAAGAATTATGCTTTTACATGTGAATATGCAATTTTTAAATTTATGTTTTGAAAATAATTTTATTTTAGACTAAAATATTTTTTATTTGAAAGATTACTAAACGCAATTTTTGTTATAATTGTTTATACTTTGTCTTTTTTATTGAAATTATAAAAAAAAAAATTGTGAAAATTCATTTGAAAGTTGTTTAATTTTTAAAGATATTTTTAAAGTAAAATTTTTTAATTTTTATCATTTTAATACTTTTATTTGTATTTTAATTACTATTAAATTAATTTTGACGTTATCATGATTCGATCTTGGTTGAATCTCAGTTCGAACTTAAAAACATTGAATCTCTCACTTTTTTGGATTCTTCAAATGGTCCAAGAACAAAGGATTAGATCGATTGGATTGGGGCTAAATGGGTGCAAAATTTATGACCCTTACCAAGTCTTTTTAGGGTTGGGTTAATTAGTATCACCGGTAAATTTTGTTCACATGCAAAATTTAATAATAATAGTGAAAAGGAAACATAATTACTATATTATTTTTAGGCACAAACGTAAAACTCACTTTCTAAATTTCACTAGAATTTATTTCAAGCATTCAACTTTACTTTTGTTCAATTGAGTTTTCTAAGTTTAAAAAAATTTTAATCAAGGATTTTCGTTAGCCTTCTTAAACTAATCCATTAGACACCCAAAACAGGGTCATTTTGGTAACTTCAAAACATTTAATAAATAAAATAATAATTTTATTATAATTTCAAAATTTTAAAAATAAAATAAGCCTATATCATACAATCAAGCTCCTTACTATATGGCATATGCACGCAACAAGACGTATATCTAGGAGACACTATCCTTCAATCAAATGGCACTTCCATAATTTTTATTTTATTTTATTTTTAATTAATGCTTACTACTTATTAGGAGTATCTGTCCTACTTTGTAGGCCTAGGCTCACTAACGATCTTTTGAGGAAGTTGCTCAAGTGTAAGCTCTTGCACCATGACTCTTCCAATAATTGTGAGTTACTTTTGCTATGCTTTGCATTGCAATGCATTGCATTACTCTCAATATATATAGTTTGAATTTTGTCCAACATAACAAAGAGCATCCGTGTGTCCTCTTCTGCTAGATGATGAATATCGCCTCAACTGCCTTGGTCATGATTTTCTTGCTATCAATACAATGCTAAAACATGGAGTGTTTGCTTCTATTGGCCGTAAAATTGGTGTTGGAAAAGAATCCGGTATCTTTTTCTTATCTTGCTATTCTATGCAAAACCTCTTCTTCAATTATTTATTGTTGTTATTCTTATTCAAATGTTAGCACTGAGTGTTTAATTCATATTCTTTTCTTTTAGATATCTTCGAGGTTTTAAGAGAAGATGGTATGCTCCTAGGCGTGAAACTGCACAGACTTGGCCGAGTTTCTTTTAAGACTGTCAAATCTATGCGGGGTTACTTAGGGTGTCGTACTAGTCACAATTGGCTTTCTTTGTCCTGCTTCTCTGCAAAAAGTGAATTTGATTATAGTCTTGTTGGTTTTCGAAACAATCATTGGTCTTGTTATTCGTTTGGTAGGAAAGGGCTTCGTTCATTGTGACTATAATGAATTCAATCAATATTATGGTGTGCAACTAAGCCACTCTGCAGTATAATTTATTTGCATCTTAAGAGCTGCATAATTAGGAACCTAACATGTGTAGCCATGTTCTTGTATTATTTCACAGCATATTTATGTCATGGTTATTAACGCATTTGTTGGATTGACATGATATCCAAAATGTTTTTTCAGCTGAATTACTTAGCTTACTGGTAAACCAGTAATTATTTCTCTATATTTCTGCTCTGTAGATTGATGATGATGATGAGAAGGCCACCATGGTTGATTTTCCACAAATGGTATCTGTAGACCATGTGATCGTAAGCAACAACACGTTTTTGTAACAATCACCATATCTTGATTCTCTACTTTACACGTGAAATCAATTTTATATTAACTCTTCATAGCAATAAGAAAACCTTTATAGAAGACAATTATGCCTTTATTAGCTTTGGCATATCCTTTTTTTACTAAATTTATTTGTTACTTATAAAAAATGTATTCTGTCATTCACGAAAGAACAGTCTTTTTTTTGAAGGGGGTGGGGGTTAATCTTTGTATTTGGTCCACAATAAATACTCTACTAATTTCATCTAATCTGAACTTTACTCGTTTACTCTCATATGACTAGGCAACTTGGTGTTTTGGGTTTAGAGCAAGAGAATGAATATTTGGTTGGCTCTGTGTTATGTTTATCAAATTTGGGCAGGGATACATGGTTTAAAGTTTTGGCGAGATTTCATAAGATCAAGCAAAATAATGAATGATGGATAGCCTAGCAAAACCCCGTTCTTGTGTTAATACGTGTGAATATGTTTTTCCTAATAATTTAAATTATTCTGCTTGCAAAATAGTCAACGAATAAGGTACATCTCTATTATTTCATAATTTTTCTCAACCTCCAATTTTATTTTTAGTTAAGAGCTTATGTTCTAATAATATATGTTTGGTGTTATTGGTAAAGAAAAGTGTTACTACTCACTGCCGATTCTCCTCTTTTCACCTTCAATAATTGGAATACTATTTGATTAAAAGAAATACTGTTGTAGCCTGTGTGTTGCTGCATTGTTTGAGATGTTTCAGACATCTGTGTTATGTATTAGAAGCTATTGGTGGAATGCAAAACCATTTTAAAGTAAGTTTGTTTTTCCAAGAGAAAGATAACCGGGCCATGATTAGTAAAGACAGTGATTTGACATTTCAGAGATCAAAATTGCCGTGCCATAGCATCAGTGCGTGGAGAACAGAGGACTTTTGCCTCCAGAAATATCAACAAAGACAAGGGTGGTAGGTCACCTCATAATTCCAAAATCCAGAAAAAATTGAGCAGCTGGTGAAGTTTTTGGAGAAGAAAATCGATTGGAGTCACTTTTGTGACTATCATGGGCTTGTTCATGAAATTTTTAAGGAGCTTGATTGTTTGATGTAGGGGGAGAATTTTGTGATTATTGTTCATGAAGTTTTCAAGGAGCTTGATTGTGTGAATGGTTTTGAAACCCGGACCGGACCGTACGATCCGACCGGAAAAACCGTGAACCTCTCAGAATCACGGTTCTTTTAGGCATAAGAACCGGCCTATGTCAAAAAAACAGGAAACCGTTCAAACCGCGGTTGAACCGCACGGTTCTGAGAACCGGATTCAGACCGCTTTTCCCGGTTCCCTTTGAATCTGAACCTTAAAAAAAAAAAAAAAAAAAAAAAGCAAAAGAAAAAGAAAACGTCTGATCTGACCCAGAAAACATCTCATCTTTGTTTCAGTCTCTTTGCTTCACTTTCAAAAAAAACGTCTCACATAATCCAAACACAAATCACAAAACAAAATCCAATTCTTACAATAAAGTTGAATTAGAACAAGCAAATATGAAAAAAAAATGAAAAAAAAAGAAAGAAAAAGGAAGAACAATCCGATCTGGCCCAATCTGGTGGTGGGGAGGTGGACGAACAGCGGCGGGGCGGCGGACGAGGCCTTCGATCTCCACGATCTCCACCAACGCAGCTTCAGATTCTTCTCTCTCTCTCTTTCTTCTCTTTTCTCTGATGTGAATATGTTCTTTTTTTTTTTTAGAAAGCCTGATGTGAATATGTGAGAAGGATAAGTGATAACTGTGAAGAAAACTCTTGGGTGAAGCAAGCTTTAAATTTTGGCTTTGCTCTCCGCTGGTAATGTGTGTGTGACCAGGTGAGAGCATGAGAGAAAGAAAATGAGAAAGACAGCTGAAAGAAAAATAAAAGAAGAGATTAGAAAAAGTAGGACACGCTCTCTGGAGGAAGACTCTAGAAAAATAAAACCAAGATTAGACTAGTGGGATGGGGATATGCGTGTGGAGGAGAAAAAGCAAGAAAAAAAAAAAGAAAATAAAAGGATAAGAAACGTATGGATGCAAGCAACGGAAGGAAAAAGAATAAAAAGAATATAGCCACAATTAAATGTTACTATAATATTTTTACAATATTTTACAATAAATTTTAAGTAATAAACTGTTATTAGTTAATATTAGTGAGTAAAAAAATAATTTTAATAATGGGTTCAAATTAAAACTAGTAACAATTTTTTACATAAATTTTGTTGTGAAAATATTGCTAAAAATATTGTAGAGTTTTTCACTGCTTCCGGAGACTTCTTTGTTGCTGCGTGCTTTAATGTTACTGTCAACTACCAACATATTGTGCTTGCTTGCTGTCAAGCACACTTCCTTCTTGGGTTTTGATTTTTTTTTTTTTTTTTTTTTTATAAATTCATAATAAATGGTGAATAATGACTATTCAAATAGGCTTAGGAAAAAAAATGATGGACAATCAAATAGGCTGGGCCATGTGCAAATAAACTCATTTGTCTTTTAACTATTTTATTGGGTTGCATAAAAAATAAAAATTATTGTGTACTAAACTATGCTTTATCATGACTTAAAAATAATTTAGAAACTCAATAGCTATTGCTTTTTAGAATTTTATAATTTTTATTTATATTATAAAAGTTATGTTATAAAAAATACTATCTATATTTGTTTTGGATTATTTTAGTTAATTTTTTTAATTTTTATTAATTTAATGTTTTTATATATATTTAAAATAATTATTAAAGTAATTATGACGTCATTACGGTTCGACCCCGGTTCGACCTCGGTTCGACCTCAAAACCCTTGAACCTCTCTCTTTTACGGTTCAATGAACGGTCCGGGTCTGAAAACCATATCAGAGGAGAAAATAACTTGCCTTTTTCTTTTTTCATTTTTTGTTGATAAATAGCTTGCCTTGTTGCAGAGTATGTATTACATTATCATTATTATTATTATGCGCATATATTTCGGGTATTACTGTTTTGCAGCATGCGTGTAATCTGTACTTTTGCTTCTATTGGAAAAATTAGCTTACTCATAAAATAAAATAAAGTAAACCTACCTGTAATTTGGTTTAAAATCACTTTGTTTACCCGTTACTGTTTGTCTCTTTTTATGTCTCTCTCCTCTCAAAACAAAAGGCAAATAAAAGGACAAGAGAAAACAAGATAAAAAAATACTAATTAGTAAAAAATTGATGCAATATCTTAGAACTTCAACTGTAATTATAGAAACTTGGCTCAAGAAATTCAATGGAACACAAGAACTCAAATATCAAATTGTACCATCATATAAGATTGTGCTTAGCAAGCACGCACCCTAGTTGATGTTATTATCTCCCTTCAAATTAAATCTCCCCCCTTGTATTAAAGCCCAAAACTCATCTATTTAACCCTCGCCTCCTTTCTCACCTCTCCCTTTCAAACCCAAAACCCAAGCTGGCTGATTCTCAATCAACCACTGTGAATGTTAACTAAAGATTGTTAACTCAATTAAATTTGAGTCTAATTGCAGCAAGGAATCAAAGAAAATTTGCACCAAAATCAAGTCCAGTTCAAATCAGAATTTCAGATTTTGCATGCTTTAGCATTTTGGGTATGCCTCCAATATTGGATTTTGACGATTTAAGTTGGGCTAAAAAACTAACTTAAAGGGTTCACAATGTTGTAGTTTACCAAAACTTTGACTTTTGACTTTAAATGGGCCAAAAAATTCGGTTAAGGGAGCTTGAAAACTAGAGATTTTCTCTAAACGGGAATCCAATTTATAATAGGATTTCTTGGCCAATTTAAAAGCTCTTTAGGGAAAAATTTAGAGGATAGCAGCCTTAGTACAAAAATTAGGCTTTCTTAAAATTTATTTAAGATTTTTTGAGTTTCATTTCGTGTAATGGGTGAAACTACCATTTTTTGGTATTTTCACACATTTTAAAAAATCTATAAATTTTTTCTCAAAAAATATTTTTAATAATTAATTAGATTTCTTTAATTCAAAAAATTAAAAAAAAAAATTAAAATTGGTACACTTAAACTTAATGCAACATCTAATAGAAGTTGATGGAAACACTTAATTATATAAACTTGAAACTTAGAGAACTTGATTGAACGAAAGTGAAGTTGAAGAACTGAATTAAATTTTAGTTAATGTTAGGGAATGTAATTTGTAATTTAGTCTAAAGTTTTTGTTAATATATCATAGTTTAGGGCTAAAGAGACAAAACAAACAAAAGCCCTTTGACTGCAAGAGTAGTTATACTCCTCTACCAATTCAATTTTTGGTTTTGTTAAACGTGGTTCTGCGCTTCTTAATCTGATTCAGTATTCTTTAAAAGTTTTATCTGAGAAAACTTGAATATATGCAAATTTTTTTTTTTTTTTGTTGAGAAAAATATGCAATTGGGTTGTTGGTTGTGTGTGTTTGCTGGTTTAGTCAAGTCAAGTGGGGTTCAGAATTCTTAAAAAGATTCTAAATGAAGTCTTCCTTGAATTTGTGAAAATAGCATTAACATGTTTTTCACCACACAAGACTCAATTTTTCAACACGGGCAGCCGATTTGGTGAGTTACAAGCCTACAAATCTCAAGATCACAAACATCACCAGGATCAAGTAGACGACAATATCACTAAACATCAACAAAATCAACAAATCATAACCTCACAAACTTCATAAAATATAGTTGCATGAAAGACGAAGGAAAAAAATAGAAGCAGAAATAAGAACTCATTCAGAAGAATGGTTTTTATGCTATGGTTGGCTACGTCAAAAACACATTCTATCAAAAAATAATTAAGAAAGAGTGTATGGACCAAGAACAATAGGCCAACTCCCTGAGCTACTTTGGGGCCCATATACCCTGGAACCATCTTAGCCCAATACGGGTCCATATGGCCGAGAAGGTGGGGAAGCACCCATGGGTTGCCGTGCGTGGGGTTAACCGGGATAGAGAGTCAGATAGTGCCTTAGGGAAACTTGCCTGCCGAACAAACGAGATTTGGTGTCAGGTACAAGTTACGAGGGAGTCACTTCAATAGCAGAAGGGTGGGCCCCTTTTCAACATTTGATGTGTAGGAACAATGGCCTAGGCAGAAGAAGCCACTCACAATTCTTGAGTGGAGGGCCCCACCGATATGATAGAGATTCTCTCATCATGATTACCCCACTCAAAGAAGATTATAAATAGTTGGTTGGGGGGGGGGGGGGGGGCAAGAAGGGGGTTGGGGGAGAGATACACGGGAGAAAGGTGAGAACAAGGTTGTGGGAACACTAAAATCCAACTTGGACTTCAAGAAGGGAACTCAACTATCTGGGAGCCTTCTTGGCTGGGCTTATTCGAAGTAGTTTAATAGTGAAGTAGGAGGGTGTTGTCCATCTTGACACAAATCACTTCGGAGATCTCTCAGGATGGGCAAAACCCAACCCAGAGTACAATAAATTAGGGGCTTGAGCCCAAATTAGCTCATGATTATTGGGAATGGGCCTCTACAAAGAGTATTTAAATAAATAAATAAAAAAATTAGTTTGTTGCAGATTGAATGGAAATGGATAAAAAAAGAAAAATAACTTTTAGTTAAAAATACCTAGCACCACCTTAAATTTTATTATACCTAAATTTGGTTATGAAAAATAACTTTATTAAATATTCTTTAGTTAGTTTCATCATACCTAAATTTTAACTAGTTATTGCATAAAAAATACCTAATATCACCGTTGTTTTTTATATTTCTTTTTCTAATTTCAGTATATATAAAATTATTTATGCAATATTATTATTCCATTGCATGTTTCAATATTTATTTGCTTAGTTTTATTTAAAATAGTTTCTACAACCCCAAATTTTTTTTTTTGCTTATATATAAATAAATAAATGATGAAACTATACTATTAGTTTCTAAAACTTACTTTGTAACCGCAAATAGTCTCTCAAGTTTCAAGCCAACATTATAGGTCCCTCAAATTTAAAAAAGAAGAGATATTAATCGTTATGTTAACTATTGTAAGTGATATTGCTTACATGATTAACGAAATAGTGAATTGGTATTTTTTTTTAATGAAAAAAATTACAAAAATTATATTACACCTAAGAAAAGAAACCCAAAACCCAAAACTGGCTTTCTTTTCTTTTCTTTTTTCACTAAGGGTCCGTTTAGATACCGCTTATTTGGTTGAAAACTGAAAATATTATAGCAAAATAATTTTTAAATGTGTGAATAGTGCCGTAAGACCCATTTTTAATGTTTTTTTTTCCTGAATAAAGTGGTTGTGGGTCCCGTGAACAGTGCACGGGACCCACTGAACAGTGCATAGTGTCTCCTAAACAGTGCCTGAATAGTGCATAGTGCACGGGACCCCGTGTAATTCGTGTGCATCAAAAAAAAAAAAAAAGGAAGACGCAGACGCGCGGATGCCCCCTCACAAAACGCAATCCAAACACTCATTAAATGTGACACACACTCTGCATCTTACTTTATATATAAAGGAAGTCTTGATTTTGGGATTTCTTCAGCCCCTGCCTGCTTCATAAACTCCTAATAAGCACATTCAAAACAATTTATAATGATATGTACTCAGATATACTCCAAATTACATCTAAGATGGCAATATTAATATTTGTATGATCAGTTCAAATCAAACGCGCTCACAAACTGTTTGACGAAATGTCTGTTAGCCATGTGATATAATCTTTGTAATTTAAAAAAAAAAAAAACCATTATCAAAAACAAAAAATGTAAGGATATCATTCCATTAACCACATAATCAACACCACTAACTGCACCTAAAAAAACACTAATTAATAATATCTCATTTTTAAAATTTAAGAAACTAATAGGTTCATAAGATAAACTTTATGAATAGTAGCGTAGTTTTGCCTCAAAAAAAAAAAAAAAAAAAAAAAAAAAAAAAAAAAAAAACAGAGCAACAAAAACAAAATAATTGATCTCTCTCTCTCTCTCTCTCTCTGGGCATTCAATGGCAAAGGCATGCCTTGTCGTCCACCCAAAAAAGGTAACTGAATCCGTGCGGCAATGAAGCTTGTGAACTAGATTGGAACTCGTGGGTGCAATCTATACCCATCGTCAAGAGGGCAATCTCAACATGATCTTTGGTTGCTGAGCTTCCTGCGGGCTTTGCCTTTACATTCTCTGCCATATTGTCAACCTTGCATGTGATCGCACATCACGGTTAACCGTATGCTTCCAAAATAGCAATAATCAAAAAACAAAAACAAAAAAAATGTGTATAAAAAGACACCCACGAGTGACGTTTCCCTATACTCTCTGTTGTCTTTGAAAATCCAAACCAAATCTATCCTTAGAGATTTGGAGGAGAAAAAGTATTTGGAAAGTCAAATTAATTTATGGCTGCATTCGGTTCTTTTATGCAGATATTGTTGAATTGAAATGCATAAAAATGCCATATGATTCACATTGGCAAACTTTGAACATTTAGTGTAGAAATCTAATTTTGATTAGTTCTCTTCAAGTATAAATAGCATAGAAGTAGATAGCGTTTATCTTGAAAGATGATTTTTTACCTAAAAAAGATTCGTTATAATTGGAATTCCTTATAATATATACATAAATAAAATTAATATCGACTTAGTGTATGGACAATATACATATATATGCATGTACAGTCAATATCTTTCATAAAAAAAAAAAAAAAAAACTTCACAATATTGGTATAACTTTCAGTTTAGCTGTTGAATTATGGGCAGTTTGAACGATTGTTTCTCATTGGCTTGGGAATTAGGGTTTTGAACTGTTAAAATGGAGATAGGCTCCTTACAGGCTTATAATTTACTTTAATGGGATTTCTCCTGTTCTCTCTCTCATTGCTCTGATTTCTTATTGCAGGAACATTCTGACTAGGGCTTGGACTATATCTATCATTCTATCCAACACATATATTGATCGACATGCAAATAAATGTGACGATGTTTTGGCAAATTTAAGAACCATTCTTTTCTTCCTCAAACTTTTTGTTTGCACTGGACTTGCTCTCCATCTATGTATTTTGAGTATTTTATGGGAAGTCCATGGGTTATCTTCACCTAGGCTTGTTTATTGTGTATTATATATAATTTATATTATGTACAAGTAGCTAGTTTCTTCTCCTTTGTAATATATTATTCTTTGCGGGAAAAAAAAGTTATATATATATATATATATATATATATTACATATACTTTTTTTGGTAATAGAGTCACCAAGTGATTTATCAAAAGTACTCCCCAAGAAATTATCCTTCATGTTTCGAGCATCCCATGCCAAATGACCTGTATAAGAAGGCTTTCATTTTCAATTTCAAATCCTAAAATGCCATTACGATATTAGCACATGCTATGGTATACGATAATTTCCATAAGAGTGTCACTCTTTAATGGCCAATTTGTCTTCTTCCATAATCCTTTCCATCCACCTTCACCAAATATTTTCTTTTTGGTCAGCCACACAAATTAAGTCACTTTAAAGGATATGGTTATATGGCTTGAGACTTCCTCAATGAAGTCATACAAAAAACAAAAGTATATAAATAAAAGATTTCTAAGTAATTTTTATGTACTCTTAGAGCACGATGAATGATACTCTTTCTTTTTACATTCATGGTGAAGTCTATTTTTTAAATTCATAGTAAGTTCACAATGAATGTAAGAGAAGTATTATTTTACTATAATCCGGAAAGACTTAAGAATTTTTCAAAGTTCTAAGGGGTTTTATTCAGGACTTCATTAAACAATTGCAGAAACTAAAGTAGAGTCTTTCCTCCAAGCATCCCAAGAATCAACTAATAGGGAGGAATTATTACAACAGGGAAAACTTAATTTTAATATATTTTATGAACATATAGCAAGAGTACGGGCCATGAAGTACAGCTCTCTATTAGTCCTGACCTAAATGTATATTTTTTAATTTATATGTAAATTATTTATATACATAATTTAATATTTTTTATTCTATTTCTAATTTATTTTACTACTATTATCCTAAAACATTTGTTTTCTCTTCTTTTTACTTTTTTAGACATCTTTCAATTGCTTATTTCTTTTATCTTTACTTCATTAATGTCAAAGACATCTCATTATGGATGGTCTGACATCTCATTATGGATGGTCAAATACCTCTAATCTGCCTTTCCTTGTTTCCTACCAGTATGGGTAGCAAGGGCAGAGCCAAGTTATAAGTGCCCCCAACCACACCCACCCCCCGCCCCCCCAAAAAAATAAAAATAAAAATAAAAACCTAGGTGAAAAGTATAGCCACTCTATTTTCTTTAAAAACCGATCCCTCCAAGAGTAAAGATTTCCCCCTCCCTCCCCAAACAATTTAGCCATATTTGCCCTAAAAAATTCCAACTTTTAACCTAAAAACAAAAGAGGTGTTCTTGTAAATAAATTATATATATGTGTGTGTGTGTGTGTGTGTGTGATGGCATTTATAAGATAGACAACTCTCAAGAAAGTTCTTTTTTGCCAAAGTCTTCCTTCTCACTTGCCATTTCATGGTTCTACTATATATTGTACATTTTTTACAAATGTGTACTACATTTACTACATTTTATATGTTTACTATGTAAATTTATGTTGCAAGTACAATGCAAACCAATAAAAGTCTTTTTTTTTTTTTTTTTTTGTAATTCTTTTTCCTTTCCCATTCTCAATTCTCATATCATTCCTTCTCTTCCACAGTGCATTTTATGTTACAAAATTCTTCTTCTTCTTTATCTTCTTTTGTGCTATTTAAGTATAATTTCTATTTATTTTATTATTCTCTTTTTTAGTTCAATTTCTACTGAGAGTTATGAAATTAATTTTGAATTTATTTACTATAGTTTTCTAATCTAGTTGAATTTAAATTCTATTTATTTTATGGCTTCTTAATTGTAGTGATTTTATTATATTTAATTTCTATGAATATCATTTCTTGTAATTGTAAATATAGTCTATTTTTGTTATATATTGATTTTTAATTTCTATGAATGTCATGGACTTATGGTTTTTCATAAAAATAAGAAAAATGCAAGATAAAAAATGACTTTTAGATGCTCATTCGGGTGTTTAGCTTGTTCATATTTTTGAGTGTTAGTAAAAATAATAATAAAAAAAATTTTTGATATAATAATATTGCAGTATTATATATGAGTTATGACTTATACTTTGGATTAGAGATTTTTTTTTTTAAAACTAGTGCATGTAAACATGTATGTATGCATATAGTATGTCGTGGTTTGCATTTTTCTTGAATTACAAATCAATAGAATAGTTTTACCTCGACCCCCCTAAACAAAAATTCCTAACTCCACCCCTGATGGGTGGAAACGGAGGTGGGGCACCCTTACTCTGATCCCACTTTGCCCCATTTCCATCTCTATCCACACCTATAATCATCATCACTCTCGACCTTGATACCACATTCACCATACAACCTCTATGAAGCCAAACATTGTCAAATGTCAATCCCAGTAATCATGATCTTTTTCTTTTTCTTTTTTGATCTCGTAATCATGATCTTAATGATGGTACAACACTACAATGCATCAAATTTGCACAAAGTTTATGAAGTGCTAGAATGTATAATTTACCCTCTTACAAAAGAAGAGGACAACCAGTATTGGGTCCTAGACGGTTGGTAGAATTCAGGCATTGTACCAATTTGAAATTACTAGTCATGTCCTCCTGATCATATTTGTAGCTTAGTTATAAAATTGTAAGAGAAATAATGTCCGCTAGCTGCTAGTTTCTACTTGGTGCATTGTAGTTATCTTTGAATTTGGCAAACCCACACAAAGCATTGTGGTCCGTACAAAATTCAACTGGTCGGTTGCATTTAGTTTCCTGTCAGACTTGAGACCCCAGACTCTACGTCTTATGATATCATTCAGCATAGGTTTGCATTTAGCTTCAGACTTTATTCTGAAGCCTCTCCTATTTTTCTTTTTCTTTCTTTTCTTTTTAAAATTATATTAACTTCTGTCAAGTTTTAATAAAATTTTAGAAACTTTATTCTTATTTTTATAAATGGTTGGGTTCAAGTTATATATAATATAACTCTAAGAAATGTTACACTAGCTAATATTTTTTAATTTGATGCAAATTTGTACAAATTTACCATTTGATAACAATATCTTCACATATTCTTCATACTTGCAAAATTTCAAAATGATCAAAAATCACTAATCATGTAATCAATTTCATCTAAAATTATTGGATGGTGTAACATTCCATATCTAATTACATGCCACAACAAATTGAGGCAAAGTACAGTTTCCAAATTAAAATCTCATCTAATATAACTTTAGACATGTTTAATAACTATACTGGTCCAATGATATGAAAGACCGATTAAGAAAAATAACAATCTTAGGTAGGGATGACAACTTAACGGGGGAGGTAGAAGGGATTATATAAGGACAATAACTATCTTAGATGTGTTTTTATGAACGCCACTATAGGCAGCATTTTTTGTAATGCCACACTATCACCTTTTTTGGGCTAGGAAACCCTCATGGGTGGGGATGAAGTTGTAATCCCTAATCTTAGGTGGCTATGTTCCATTTCCAAAATAAGAGAAAACTTCTGATATTTCTCTAATAAATCTCAAGGTTAGTATAATTTATCTTTACAATTTAGGCAAAAAAATAAAAAAATATTCTTTGGGTTGGGATAATTTAAAACATATCTCATGTATTATTAATTTAGTCTTATTAATCAATGAGTTATTACTTATTAGAAATGACAAGTGACATAGAGTGGTCATGAAAACTAAATTAAATTAAATGACTTAAAAATGTATATAATAAAATGAAAAATGAGCATTTGACGCATGCAGTAGCCTCTAGTCCAACCTTCTCTCTCTCTCTGGGGATTTATTATTATAAAACGCTATTATATAAGTTTTATCCTAGTACCATTCCAGATAGATGGCTATAAGCAAAAGGGATTATATGGCACTCTCTTGGAGTATTTATATTTGTAAGAGGTCCCATACATAATTCTCTGTTTTCCTTTTTATTTTGGGACTATGACAATTGAATTTCTACTTGTTTGTATCATATTCCTAGAGGAATTGTGAGTAGAATGGTATTTTGGGTCTATTGTTGTTGTTTCTAGGTTTTGTGCTTTGTATTCATTTTTTTCTTTGTTCCTATAATTTCCTGCTCAAGGTGCTTATTCCAGTTGGTGTGAAAATGTTTTTCACTCATAAAAGAAAAAGATAAAGATAAAATCTGATAGGGATAAATTTCATAATTGGTAAAGTTTCCAATGGGGATAATTTTTTTTAATTGGTAAACTCATTCCTTCTTTTGCTAACTAACGAAACAAAATTTTGTTGACTTCTTTAAAATTTTAAGAAAAACATTTGACAGAAATGATAAAGTTTTACAAACAGTGGAACATAAGATTTTTATTTGGCGGAATAAAAATCCCCAAATCCAATGTATAACCCTCTTCAGGACAGGTCCATGCTCTATATGTTAGGATATGAAGCTTAAAGTATATTTTCCTGTCAATCCAATCTATTGCACCTCTTACCTTTGCCAATGCTTACTTTACCTTCCTATCTCTCTCTCTCTCTCTCTCTCTCTCTCTCTCTCTCTCTCTCTTTTTTCTTTTTTTTACAAGATAAAAATTTTTCTTTAACCTAGCTAATTTAAGTATATATGTGTATGAAACTGCTTCTTGAAAACTTGAACTTTAGCCCTTCTTATCTTTGAAAAGTATTAATATATGTAATGATTTCAGGTAAAGTTTGACAAGGATGATTAATATTTAAGACTCTTATATACAACTTGAACTTTAATTGATTAATAAGGTTGTTCTAAACAGCCGTATATAGAAATAAGATCCTTTTGCATTGATTACGGATAATATAGTTGAAAAAAATGTTGAAGGTACTATAAATTTGATAAAAAACTTATTATTAAAGTGATAATAAATATGATTAGCATTATTATATCAATAATATAATAAAAATAAAAATTTTAATTACTTTTTTTGTTATGTGTTTTATAAATACGTGGGAAGGAACATAATTAAATTAGTAGAAAGCTTGTGTTAACATGTGTTTAATTATACTAATTGCATGCAATTAACATGTGTTTTTTTCATAAAATATGTTGGCCAAAATCTGCATTAAAGAGAATTCATTGCGAGAGAAGAGGGTTGAAAAGAAGGGGGGGAATGAGCTGGTTGATTTGATATGAGGGGAAAAGTAAAGACCCTGGAAGAACAAAAGAAAAGAGTACTAGCTAGCTAATAGTTGTGGAGTCATGTGAGGACATTTATAGTGGGGCTTTGCTGTTTTTTTGTTTCGTAGTGCACATGGGAGATTGTCCATCTTTAGTAGGTGTAAAAGGCAAAGAAAGCATGTGAGTCCATGTGCCCCTCTCCAAATATTTTGCACACAAACACAAATCTTTGTTAACTTAACACCTAATATTGCCTTTACTCTCAGTAATCGACTCAAGGGTTAGGGCATTTCCTCTCTCTCTGGAGATCGATTTTACACTTTTTTTTTAATAATAAAATAGGAATTAGTAGGTGTGTTTATTGTCTTTAATTACTTCACTTAACCCCTGTCATGGATGACATAGGACCACCCGAGCACTAAATGTACCGTACAACTACTCAAACTCACAATTTTAGACTCGTTGCAAGGACTTTCTACAATTAACTCAAACTCACAATCTTAGACTCGTTGCAAAGACTTTTTACAATTAAGTCACCTTCTTAGGAGTATTTCACACACACTCATGCATGCAAACATAAATTTGGATTTCCTTATCGCTCCAATTATTTTGTGGGCTGGTGTCCATATGTCAAAGTATGTTTGGTGGGCATGAGTTTTATGGGGGCAGGAGCCAGAACTTGGATAAGGTAGTTAGACGTCTATTTATTCTTTGTTTTAAATCCCAGGTGCTTTAAAGCACTGCAAAGACTTTTGCCTCCATATTAGTGTGGTAGAGAGTAATAAAAACCAATACTCTCTATCATATCTCTCTTCTATATTTGTCTTGAATAAGCTCCTTGATTTAACAACTACATCTACTATAGTCGTTATAACCACCAAGGGTATATCTTTTCCACATTTATGTTAATATGTCCCCCAATTTTCTTCTTCTTATTTGTTAATGTTGTCTTCCATTTGTACTCATCTTTCTTTGCAATATTTGGTGGCAGCATTGTTCATTTCTTGGAAATTATGGACTGGCAACTGAGTAAAAGAAGACGTGTTTATTCCCTTGAACCAAACGAAAAAGTAAGTGCCTTGTTTGCAAGAAAATATGTCAATCACTTAGTACCAGCTCTGAGGAAGATCAACCAATTGTCTTCAGCTGAAAATGGTGTGTATGAAGTGGAGAAAATTGTTCGACATGAGGTGGACATGGCAATGGTATTGTCCGCCGAAGAATTTGCATGGAGTCGTGCCTTGAGACAAAAGCTTCAAAGAAATACTGTCAATGAAGGTGGATTCCAAAACACTTCCTTTCATCATCTAACATCTTTAAACTGTAATTTCACTTGTGGTCAGAAGAGCAATTGCATTATTGATGAAAAGGGTTGTGACAGTTCATCACTGCCTCCTGTTTCTAATGCATTGATCCCAATGAATTTTTCTCAAAACCCTAATAGCAAACCGGAAATTAAGAAGCCCATTAGGGCTAAGAGGCTGCTTTTGCCGCTAAAGGAAGAGAATATAGAGGAAAATGAAGAGGAGAAGATTAGCTGCCAGTTGAAGAAACTGAGAAACATTTTACCAGGTGGAAATGAGATGGATGTTGATGTATTGCTCACAGAACTGGGAAGCTATGTAACCTGTCTTGAGTTGCAGGTAAATGTTCTTCAGTGTCTAGCCCAAACGCACTGATCAGCTAAATAAGTTTTTTTTCAATTATAGGTATAATCTTATGCGTCTAGCATATTATTGCTGTTATCATATTTCTTGTGTTGTAAGTATAGGCGGACATGGACCTAATTATTTGGTGAAGAAGGGTTAAAAGAAAGCACTTTTGTTCTTTCTTTGATTGTTTAGTAATAATGCGTGAAAAGCATGTGGTTTATGTAATATGATGTAAGCTTTTGATACGATACCTTCTTCAACAATTGAGTCACTTGTATCCTTTATTATACAACTTAAAAGATGGCAATTTTAACTAGTCTTAAAACATTGGCATTCTCTTGAAACTTTATTTTTTTTAATGAATGAGTTAAACTTTTATTAAAGGAAACAGCTATAGGAAAATGTCAGATATCTGCATGAAACACTACAGCCAGCTAAAGCTGCAAACTCCAAAACAATCAAAAAGTGGATCATAAGTGTTAATGTTTTAGACCCCGGTTATTGAATTACATCAATGAATTAGCCAAGTGGTTAAATTATTCCAATTATGTCAAATATCAATTATGCATGTAAACAATATAAGCATGTAATGACAAAATAATGCATCACCAATCGCACAAAACCAAACACAATGGACATGGTGATATGGTAATGTAGGGAAAACCATTGGAAAAACTATTCCAAAGGAAAAACTACTGTGGGTGAAACCTTCCTTAATGAAGCAAATTCACTTTAGTAAGATAAATTTTACAATCTAAGGAAAAACATTTTCCTAGACTCTACCACCTGTACATAATTTACACAAAAAAAAAAAAAAAAAAATCACTACACCAGAATGTCTAGAGTCTTCAACAATATGAATTGCTTCCATGAATGGTGTACCTATGATCACGATTAGAACCTTTGACTGACTCATAGAATCTCTTGAAGGTTTTCTTCACAGTAACAAGTTCAGTAGTAGGTGATATGGCTTTAGTTTCTTCACTATTTGATCTTCAAATCTACTTGAATTCTCCGGTATGGTAAATTCAATTGAGAGAAACTTGGTTAGAAAACCTTAACCGCATAATTTGGTCTTTCTCTCCTTAAAAAACCTCTCTTGGGTCAACTTATAATTTTCCCCTAATATCCTAACAACTAGGACTCAAATTGGTGTTAAAACAAGCAAGTTGTTGGGCCTTTTGTGTTGTAGATTCACGCAGTCTTGCTTGCAAATTTGCAATCTAATTACTATCAAGGTAAATCGATTGACTGAAAGGAATTGAGCTTGGAGTTGAGATTACAAAAAGTTCACTTTCTTGAGTTGTTCGAGACTCGATTGTTCGAAAGAAATTGAGATTAGAGTCAATGTTACAGAATCTTCATATTCGTGAACTCTTCTTGAGCAGTCTTTGAGTTTTCAACTTGATCTTTATTGCAATTCTAAGATATAAAAAAACAAATTCACAAGTTAACATGGTTTTTCAAGACTAAAACATATAGAACTAACATGGACAAAATTTAGTTATAAAATTGGTTGTTGCCTAAGACTACAACCTTATTCATTATCTTTTTATTGAAGGTGAATTTTAACAAATCCACTATTGGACCACATCTTCTTTTTATATTTTCTATGCTTGCAAAATTTCTAGAAAATTAAAGATCAATTGCTATGCCATTAATAAATTATTTAAATTGCAAGTTTTTGTAGTTTAAAATTATGCATAAAATATGAGTTTATAGATCATATAGTAAATAATATTTAATTTACACAAAATTTGACATGTGTATTAAGAGCGTAAAGAATATGCAATTCAACAATTAGATTTCCAAAATATTTAGTATTATTTATTTTATTGAGTACGGTTATAACTTTAGACTATAACCAATTTTATAACTAAATTTTGTCCAACTAACATTAAGGATTAAGCATTACATTTGGTGCTCTAATTCTCCTTGAACAAAAAGAAATCTACTCCCCAATTACCACATAGCACACTATTCATTATGGAATTTTTATTTATTTATTATTATTATTTTTTTACAATGCTCAACCCTTGCCTTAATATTTTATATTATTATTGTGAATTCAAGCATTCTTTTACAAGAAATGTTGTTTTGAAAAAGCATTAAAGAGGACTAAAAGAGTTACTAAAAAATCATAATTTTCCCTTCATGAAACCTAAAGATTGTGTTTGGAATGTTCCCCTCTTTCATCCTTATTTAGCGGTAACTTCATCTCAAATAGAATTTAGAAAATATGGTTGCCCTAGAAGGATCATGCAAAAGCTAATCCACCATTAACATATATAGGTAATTTATCTGAGATGGTGTCCATGTTAAGGGCTCTATAATCAATGTAGATTCTCCAACTATCATAAGTTTTCTTTGCTAGCTATGCAAGAGAATAAAAATTGAAAAAGATCTTTGGTTGGACATCAATGCTATTATTTCTAATAGCTCACTAATAATCTTTTCTCTCATTTTGTTGGTAGTAAGGATACCTATAAGGCCTAACACAGTTTGTTAATTTTTTTTCTTTCAAATAAATTTAGCGTTCATGAATTTTAACTAGGATTGAGCCTTTGGTTGTTTCAAATAACTTACTAAAGTTCTATAGGAACTCATTGATTCTTTTGATCACTACCCATAGTCTTCTCACATTATTCATCAAGTGCAATTATTTATAATATCAACCCTATTTTCTTAGTAGTTGGATGTTTAAGGAAGTTATTTCCTTCATGGATGCTTAAATATGTAGGCCTTATCCTTATAATATAATCCCTTCCCCAAGTAGCATGATCCCCTTCCTTTCGTGGTTAAAACTCATGGTCATTTATAGGAAATCACATGATATAGGCCCTAAAGTACTTAACCATTAGATACCCAACACAATATCAGAGCCCCCAAGATAAGTATATAAACATCACTACAAAATGTATTACCTTGCACATGAAGGGGAACTAATGTGCATACCCCTTTACTTTGATCACTGATCCATTTGCTATCTTGATTTTTTAGTTTCTTTGAATTGGTCAAGGGCAATTGAGTATTAGAGTCTTGAAGGAAGGATCCAAGAAATTCTTATTACTCCTTGTGTCAACCAATTTTACCATCAAATGCCTTTTGATTTGCCCTAAAAGCCCTATAGTTCTCTTAGGTTAGGACTCCCTATTAATTCTTCTAGTTTTACTAATTATTTTCTTCTTGGAATAGTTGTAATCCCCTATTTAATAAAGTGCGAAGGGTTTTTCATTGAAGCCCCCATATTGCACTTTTTATCACAAAAGTATCATGACCCTTTCTTTCTTCTTTCTTCTTTTTGTGTTGGTGAAATCTTTTGGACTGGGATTCTTTGTTTCTAATCAATATTGGGAAAGCCTATATGGATGGCCTTTCTTGATTAGGGGTATTGTAAGGTTGAATTTAATCAACCATCTTATTGGTTTTATTCCGTTACCAATTTGCTTGTAATTTAGCACTTAGTAACCCTATATTTAGGTGGGAAAATTGTAAGGATAGTGTGTGAGAAGATGTGAAAAAAAGCTCAAGTATGTGCAAAGAAGCAGAGCTTCGCGGTTAGGACTCGCGGGTGGATCGCGACTGGCAAGCCGCCAAACACAAGCATGTGAGATGCACACGGAGAAGCTGAAGGGTCGCGCCAGCTGTCACGTTACAGGACAAAAGTCCCAGGTTGGCCAGGCCGTTACGTCACGACTTGAACTCATGACTTGGACAAGCCGCGAGACCAAGCCGCCAATTTGCCCTGTTTGGCAAAAACTGACATTTTGCATTCCCTTCTCACCCTACTATATATACACTCTTATACCCATCATATTGAGAGAGCTTCCAGAGAGAATTTTGTGAGAGAAACCCTAGAGAAATACAAGATTGATTCATCCACAATCTTAACCTTAGAGACTCTACAAATTTCTCTACTCTCTTCCTCTCCATTATTATACCCTTGAGAGGCCTTTTGACCAAATCCTTTTCTCACTATACTCATATCCCTGAGAAGGTTTATTTGGTACTGTTGGGAAGCAGTTAGGAAGGAACCAATCTATATTGGTTGATGCTATGGGCTATAGCGGAATCTGGTAAGCTAGAAAAGAAAAAGATTTGGCGCAACCTCGTTGGAGTAAGAAGCTTGGAGGGCTTAGGTACATCGGGTAGAATAGGCTTGGAGGGTCTATTGCTGTTTATGTATCCCAACTACATTTTCTAGTGGATTATTGACCGCTTAGAGGGTGGCAGAGAGGTTTTACGCCGAGGGCTTCGGTTTTCTCTTCGATAACACATCGTGTGTTGTCCGTGTGTTTGCATCTTCATTCCCTTTATCTTTGCCTTATATTTACTGCTGTGGATGTGTTTATATTTGGCTTAGATTGTTTATCAATTCTATATTTGGCTTATGTTCATGTTCCGCACATTAATTGTTTGATAATAAGCTTGAATTGATAATTTTGTTAATTGGGGTCTAAACGTTCAAGGGTGTTTCAAACCCATATTGAACTTTCAGGTATCAACTTTATGGTCCTTTTGTTGCTTATTACATATTCTTCCTGAATCTTGATTAGCCCAAATACATTCAAGGATATGGGATTTAACATCCTTACTTGTAGCTTAATCTCATCCCTCAAAACACTCAAGAAACAACTCAAATTATGGTCTTTATATAGGCCTTTCAACCTTATTGGATATGTTCTCAAATTGAGCCTATACATTGCCACAATAGATCTTTGCCTGATTCTTATGAGGTATTTTGTGGATTATCGTAGGAAGTAGGGCCAAATCTAGTTTTAATGCTCTCATAAAGGCTTTCCAACTAATACAAGCATTTTATTCTTTTGCATCTTGAAACCATACTAAGGCTTCATTCTTCATGTGGAAAGAAACCATAAGATTGGCCTTGTTCTCCAAGTGGAAGGATTTTTCCCTCCAAACTTGGGTGGTCCAATTTCATTACTTATTGATGGTTGCCTCAATTACCTATTGGAACGTCTATTTCCCCATTGGGTTCTTGACCTATGTGTTGTGTTTTTAGTTAGAGATTTAAGACATTAAGGGAGCTGGTTAACCTAATTGGTAGCCATTCCAAGACCTTTTGTTGATAATTGTGTTTGTTAGGTTCTAAAGATTTAGATTTAAATATTTAGAATCATTGTTGTATTGTGTTGGCAAACTGAGAACAAAACATATCTAGTCTAAGTGTTTAGGCAATGCTTAAATGTGCGTGTTTCAAAGGTTCAAGTCCAGCTGAGTTCAGAAAAAGGGAGTGTGATTCTACCTTACTCGACCGACCAAGAATTAGGCTTGACCGATCGAAAATCATAGGTCCAGTTTTTTCTGTAATTTTTCAAATAGGCCAAAGCCTGTGAAAATGTTTAGGGTTTTATCTGAACTTCTCCACATATAGAAGGAAAAACCCTAGTCACGTTTTGTAGTGTTGAAAAAGTCTTGTGTGTTACTCTTTGTGAGATTTGAGAGGTTTTGTACCTTCTTACTACACAAGAATCTATTGAAGCCAAAACTACAATCAAGCATTGGTAGAACATAGTTGCTGCAACAAGATCATTACTGATGGTGATCTGAAACCTTTGAGTGGGATCTCAAAGTCACAAGCAAGGCTGTTTGTGTTAGTGTAAATCCAAGAAGAGAAGGAGTCTGTGGATTCGGAGTTTGCACGTGGTTGTGCCATTAAGTTACTACTGGATGTAGTAATAAATTTTAGGTTAAATCTAATTGTAAAAACTTCAATTTTCTTATAGTGGATTTGATTTACCTTGAGGATAGCTATGTTACATCATCTCCAGGTTTTTACCTTAAAACGGCTCGTTTCATTGATTTTCCTAGGTTATCATATCGTGTGTTACTTTTCCGCATCTTTGTATGATATGATATATTTGTGTTTAACCTAGATCTGAATAATTAATCTAAGTAATCACTTGGTCAATATATTAGGTTAAACAATCTGATTTAAGGGATCTAAATGAACAAACAGTGTTGTTTCTTCATGCAAATAATGGATTTAGTCCACTAAAGGAATTGAGTTCCTTTGGTCATTCTAGGTTAATACTCTAGTACCAAATGTAATGGTTAACTGCAACCTTAGGTCTTGAGGAATCCATGAAGATTCAAGGATTGACAAATATAATTCGAGGTAGTCACCATTGAAGAAGAAAAAGAAAAGATAGAATATAATGAGAATGAAAGGAAAGAGTGAAAAATTTCATAACTAGTTTCTTATTCATGTTTAGCACTTGTGACAAGTATTTATACAAGTTGGCCTTGGGTCAGTTGGCTCTAATTGCATGTAACTAATTTGAGTGTAACAAATAACTCCTTAACAACTCCTAAATGTAACTAAATTCACCAGCCAACTAATTGTAACAAACTTTGAAAACTCTCCCAACAATTAGTAGTGACCAAAATTTGGGCTCATTACAATCACTTTTTTAATTGATAGCATAACCATATTTGAATTGATAATACTAGGGTTACTATGAATTTTACTAAATATTATTTATAAATTGATGTATCACAAAAAAAGTAATTTAAAAATTCATTTATTATATTGTGAAAATCTAACAATTACATTCTTTATCATGTCTGTTTATAAATACTACGTAGTAAAATTTGTAATATCTTTAGTATTAATATATTTGAAATGACTAGCTTCCAAATGTCCACATCCATACACAATCTTTTTTCTATTAGAATTAGATATTATTTTAGCATTTTTCCAGTACATATTTAAGGTGTTAGAGTCAAAATGTAATTTATGTTGGCAAATCTGTATCTAAAACCTTATTTTAGATGTAATTGAGTTTTAATTTTAGTGTTTAGATTAGGGTTTGAAGTTCCACATTGAAGGCACAAGAATTTGCTCAAGAAGAGTTTATGTTGCCTCAACTATAGGCTCCACTACAGCTGATCGGTTGAGCTTGATTAATCCCCTACTTCAAGCTTGACACCACTTGATTGTTTGAGTCTATAGAAATTTTTTTTCGTAGGTTGTGGCCAATGATGACTAAAGACATAGGAATCCTTGCACTAGGGTTCCAAAGCATATATAAACTTATGTTAGGTCATCATAAACATAGAGAGAACATTGTGTGAAGAGATCTTGTTGTGACAACTGTGTTCCAAGGGTTTGCACCAAGCATCGTCTCCAGGACTTAAATGCAGATCAAGGAGTGTTCGTAGTGAAGTTCTTGCACAATGACTACAGCAATCAAGTTGTTGAAGAGATCCACAAGATAAAAGAGTCCAACCGGGTTAGATTTGCATGTGCTCATGTGAGTAAAGTTCTATTATAGGTAACAATAATAAGATTGAGATATTATTGTATTGTAAACTTTCATTTTGTCTTGTGGATTCTTCAGCTTGGTAGTAAGGTACAAACCAGTAGGGTTTTTCCCTTGTAACCATAGCGCGAGTATTAAATTTACTTTTCACCATATTCTACTTTTGCAATATGGTTGCGACCATTACATGTCAAATTGGACAATTGCATAATTAAAATAATTAATCAACATGGTTAATTACTAAAATCAATCAGGGTCTAAATTTCTGAACATAAGGTAGTTACCACAACAAGAAATGTTTGGCAAGTCGTCAATAAATCCAGAGTGTCTACAGTGCCATGGAAATTCCATGTATTCTTATTCTCAGGTCCAGTTATCTCAATATTATGTTTACATTCGATCATCGCCATGTCATGATGTGACGATGGCATACAACACGGAGATACATTCAAAAGACTAAGATAGGAAGCGCCAAGGCATATGAGAAGGAAGAAGATGAATTTGAAACTAGAAAACTGTGTAACAAGTGCATTACTCTGCTCCTAAGTCAGAGCAAGAAGAAACCAAACACGAGTTTTCTTGTGTCATTCAAAGTAAAAGGAAAAGTAAACAAACTGGAAGAGTTGTAGCACAAACATGCTCTCCTATCTAGTAAGGTTTAACTAGTTAAGCCTTTGTTTCTCTCATTGGTTTGGGCACAACATATCGCAGCCCTTTCTCCCCTCAAGGAATTGTTGCTTCTGAGTTTTCACACTGTGTAATGCTGCTGGATTGTATCAATGTCCAGTCCTTTCAGCTTCACCACTGACTCGACATGCCCCTTGAGTGTAAGAAGCTCCCGAAGCCTATAACCACAAGCGCACAAAAATACAGGTGTACTTTCTTAGAATATTGATTCATGGTGGAAGATACTAAATTTCATAAGTTAAACACTAATAAAAATTCTGTTTAAAAAAAAAAAAATGATAATTCATCTGTATATACCAATTGTATCCAGGAGCCTAACAAAATGTTGGCTTACCTTGCAACCTCAGCTCGTCGCTTGGCCTGCTCAGCAATCTCAGACAGCTCCCTGTAGCTGTTCTTCTCATGGAAGAGATTAGTAGTTTCTGGTGGTTGAAGCCCATGTAAGGTCCTTTGAGCATGAGCCCATTGAGCTTCTCTCTCTTCCTTTCCATAATCTTTCTTGGTGGTAAAGGCAGTCTGTTACATAGAATTCAAAATGACAACAAAACGTAAATTGAAGTTCAGTTCACTCATCCAACTAGCTAAATGCAAAATTCTACTTTCAGAAACAAAAATGAAATCAAACCTTGTTTTCTATCATGTTTGTCCAAGCCTTCCCACTTAGGATGTAGCGGATGGCAAACTTTATGAAGTCAAGTGGAATATAGAAGATGATACTGTAAAGCCAGATGACTCCAGCCCATCCCCAACCCATTCCTTTTATCTTTGCAAAGCTCCAGTCGGCATATACAGATATGAGAGTTGCAACCTGAGAACACCATAATCTGTTAGCTTCTTCTAACATATCGAAATGCTGCATTGAAAAGAATTTCATAAAAGGAATAAATGGCACCATCATTCTTACCAATTGTGCAATACAGAACGCACTGAGTAAGAGACTTCCAGGGCGTTCAACATAGGACCAGCTGCGTGATCGAGTCACAAATATGAGGGCCTGGCTCACAATACTCACTTGCAGGTATAAAGCAGCCATCATTTGATTGGTGTCACCCTTTATGTGTTTCACACCAAATTTCTCCTGAAAGCATAAGAACAGAAATCATATTAGTTCAAGGTCATAAACATAAAGAAAACACCCATGAAAGTATATTTACACAATAGAAATGAATTTATCTCGTACAGGGAAGAAGTCAGTTTCATTCATTAACCAGAAGAATATGACAGTCATCAATGCCAAGTAACCTCCAAGAACAACCCCTGTAGCGAATATCTCCCTCAGTTTCCAGCTATCTGGCAGAGGAGATGGCACCACTCTATCCTTTGAGATTGTCATAATTGTTCCTAAGAAATATAAAAATATATGGCGTCAACACTAATCAAGCTGTATAGCACAAAGAATGAGAGAGATTGTTAAATAATTTTGAAAACAAAAAGTACTCTTTAAGAACTCACCATCATTTAGAATGGCAATGATCAGAACCATGAATGGAGAGAAGTCAAATTTCCATATCAGAGCAATGAGCATGAAACCAAACTGCAATTAGGAATAAACAGAAAAACCATGTTAATCACCTCCCATTCTTTAAAAACTACTTATATAGTTTGAAAGCAATAGTATCTACGTACCACTATACGAATGGTGATGGAGACTGCATAAATCTGCAAAAGTAAAATTAGAGGAAGTTAAAATCTTCACTCAAATGAAAACTTAGAACATGGTAAAGAAGAAAAGAGAGCAACTAACTGTGTAGTTCTTCATTCTTTGGAATATAGCTCTGCTAGTCAGCACTGCACTGATAATAACACTCAACCCAGGTTCTGTCAGAACAATGTCAGAAGCACCTCTTGCAGCATCGGTAGCATCAGCAACGGCTATTCCAATATCTGCCTTCTTCAAAGCAGGGGCATCATTGACACCATCTCCAGTCATTCCACAAATGTGCTTGCTCTCTTGCAACTTCTTCACAATTTCATATTTGTGCTCTTTACAGTGAAAAGGAGCAATTAGTGCCAGAAGAAATACTTTATCCAGAAAACTATTTACTGATATTCAAATTTCTTGCTTTTAGCCAGCCAAAATAATAAAAGCACCAACCTGGAAATACTCCAGCAAATCCATCTGCCTTTTCAATTAACTCTTCAACAGGAAGGCCAGCAATGCTCTCATCCTTGTGTTGACCTAGTAAAGAAGCAGATGGGTACATGTTTGTTCCCATTCCAAGTCTACGGCCAGTTTCCTTTGCTATGGCAAGTTGATCACCTGCAAATTGAAGTAATAGTACAATAGTACAAGTGAGTATTACTGAAGAAAGAAAGAATATGTATTGTATTGGAAGAAAAAAATTGTTATTACCAGTAATCATCTTGACATTAACACCAAGATTGAGAGCCTGGCGGATGGTTTCTGCACTGTCATGTCTTGGAGGATCAAAGAGGGGCAACAAACCAACAAACTGCCATGGACTGCCAGGACTTTCCTTAGTTTTCTCTGGAACTACCTGCCAAAAAATATAAGTGAAAAACAAAAAATCAGAGAAGAAATAATAAGAGTTTTTTTAATAAATATTATTAATGAGGAGATACAAAACAGTATTAGTCATTAGATCATCAAGATTGCTAGTAAAAACCTGTCTAGCAATAGCCAATGATCGAAGTCCACGCTCAGCAAACTTATCGATAACAGAAAAAGCCTTCTTCCTCAAATCCTCTTTGCAGTTGCAAAGGGTCAGGATCTATTTACAAAAATTAATTAGTTAAGAAAATGGCATGACTAGTGACCTCTCAAATAGTGTCTGCAAATGTTGGGCTAAGTGAATAAAGGATCAAGGTTACCTGCTCAGGGGCTCCTTTGCTTGCTCGGTGCCAATTTCCCTCGCCATCAACATATGTCAAAGCAGTTCTCTTGTCCACAGGATTGAATGGAAAGAAGTGCACCTCTCTAATACCAGCCCGAGCCTGCATAGACATATTCAATAAAACATAATCATCATTGTTCAAAGATTTCCACTTCAATGTTCAAACTACACACCGACAACTACAATGCTAAGGAAAAAAAAAATAATTTTTTAATAATAAGTTATACCTCCTTAGGGTCAGCAAGCATTCCAACAATGGCAGCATCAATGGCATCCTGGTTTTCAGTTCTAGAAGCCCTTGCAGCAAGCAAGATCACATGGTCCTTATCTACTCCCTTTGCAAACACCTCAACTAAGTTTTTGTCAACACTAAGTTTGTTGAGTGTTAGTGTCCCTGTCTTGTCACTGCAAAGTACATCCATACCAGCCATCTCTTCAATTGCAGTCATTCGCTTAGTGATGGCGCCCTGCTGAGACAGTTTGTGAGACCCAATGGCCATTGTCACAGACAAGACAGTGGGCATGGCAATGGGGATGCCTCCAATCAAGAGAACCAGAAGATTGTCAATTCCTTGTCTATACTGGCGGTGCTGAATCGGGTACATGACTATGATCTCAATAAGCATTCCAATTGCAATGGAACAAATACAGAAATTCCCAATAGAAGAAAGCACCAACTGGAAGTGTCCAACATTTTGTGTGCTATCCACAAGATGTGCTGCCTTCCCAAAGAAAGTATGAACACCAGTAGCAATAACTACAGCTTCAATTTCACCTTGCTTACAAGTTGATCCAGAGAAAATTTCATCTCCTGGATTCTTGGTCACGGGAAGTGATTCACCAGTGAGGGCAGACTGATCAACCTTTAAAGGATCACCCTCAAGAAGACGAGCATCAGCAGGGATGATGTCTCCCAATTTGACACTAATGATGTCTCCTGGAACCAGAATTGCAGCTTCCTCCTCGCACCATTTACCATCCCTAAGCACCTACAAGTAAACCACCAAGAAACATGAGATGAAGCTTACACTTTGCAGAAACATGGCCCATTTAATCATGGCTATAGGATTAATAACCTGTAGCCATAATAATGAATTGCCTTGCTCACAAAAGTTTCAAATTATCAAGACAATGATTTAATTGTGTTTTATTTTTCATTAGTCTCATAACTATGCTCAACCTATGCATCCTCTCCTAGTAAACAAAAATGCTGTCAAGTTAGAGAGCCAAAGCTTTCTTAGCCAAAAAGTTCTTCATTGTGCATATACATCACAAGGCAAATTCACATAATGTCTATTTGGCATAAGCTTTTTCTTTTAGTTTTTTAGCTTATTTACTTAAGTACAACTTTTTAAAATCTTACTTTAAAAATATATAATTATACTTTAACCAGTTTTAGTAATAAGCAAATAAACTTTCATAAAAAAGTTACATCCAAACACACGAAAGACCCTAGAAACTAGTGGTTATTCATTCATAGTTGCATAAGAACAATCATTACAAATCATCTATCAGAAAAATGTAGCTATCTAAATTGCTGTCTACAATCTAAACATATAGTTAGTGTAATTACCTTAGTCTTAGGAGCAAGACCAGCCATGAGAGCAGCAGCAGCATTCCCGGCATTGTTTTCCTCAATAAAACTGATGGTGGAGTTGATGACAAGCAGGCAAAAAATACCCACAAAGTCTTGCCAATCCGGGGGCTTTCCACCACCATTTGCCAATGCAATTGCCATTATAGCAGCAGATTCCATGACCCATGATAGGGGATTCCACATGAACCCCAGAAACTTGAGAAATTTGCTTTCCTGTTTATTTAAATTCAAACATACACATACACCATTAGACTATCAGAATTATAGACATTTTTTTTATGAAAACTTGTAGATAGTCAATATATGTCAATCACAAACTAAAAAAAGACCTTTTTCTCTTCTAGTTTGTTGGGTCCAAATATTTGAAGCCGGCTTTCTCCTTCTGCCGTGCTCAAACCTTCGTGTGTACATTTTAACTGCGCAAACACTTCCTCAATGGGGACCTTTTCCTGTATACAAAGAATTGCCAGGAAAAATTGAAATCAAAACTCAGCAATCAGTGCACCTAAGTTAAGCAGATGCTACTTTATATTGAATCTTTTTTAAGTATATGGTGCTGCAGCATATATTACCAAATTTGTCTATGTTATCATGGAGTTAACTTGCAACTGCTTAAGTTACTAATGGCATATCAAAATTACTTTTTCTCGATCATTGAATCTTTTAAGAATAATTTATGAAAAAAAGAAAATTCAATCATTAAAGATTAAGGGATTTGAATAGTGAAAACAAAGAACATGTTAAAGTCCTTGGTGTAATTAAAAAAAAAAAAAAAACTTATTTCTTTGTATTGAAAAGAAATTTCAAGGGACTTCGCATAAAAAATTATGATTTAGCTTTCAAGGTTAACAAAAAAAAAAAAATATATATATATATATATATATATATAAAACTCCAACTTAAGCGGTTCTTATAAAATAAAATAAAAACAAACAAATAAAACAAAACAAAAGCCAACCGAAGCAGGTAGACCGTTAAGTCAACTCATCAAAAAAAAAAATATATATATATATATAACACTCCAACTTAAGCGGTTCTTATAAAATAAAATAAAAACAAACAAATAAAACAAAAACAAAACAAAAGCCAACTGAAGCAGGTAGACCGTTAAGTCAACTCATCAATAGGCAATAGCACCCCCAAAAAAAAAAAAATCTTTTAGCGTGCACTGAGTTTTCAATCATAGTCTGTCACACCTTTTTTTATATATATAAAAAATTTTAACGCTATAAAATAATCAAGTTTAAAGTTTAGACAAAAAAAAATATATGTATATATTATATGGTATACAATCAGTGAACAAAAGATGAAACTCTAGATCTAGTAGAGAGAATTTTAAACCCAGTGTTTCAAATGAGTTGTTCAGATCCATAAAATGAAACCATAGGAGCATAAATTATTTTACAGTTTTTTTTGCCATAAATTTAACGTTGCAAAATGTAAGTAGTTGTCTATTATTTATGTATAAAAACTACTAATTTTTCTCCACCATTCACGCTATACCACGTTAAAGTTATGACAAAGAAATTATGAAATATTTTGTAGTTTTAGATTTTTTTTTCTTTCCAAAATCATAGAAAAAAAAAAAAAACAACTACTTGGATCTTAGTCCTTTTATTTTTTTTATATGATGGTAGTATTTTGGTAGACGATTATTTTCATTTCTGTGAAACCTTTTAGACTAAACAGTCATTAAATTTGTCTCATAATTTTTTATTTATATTTTTTTGAGATTCAGTCTCAAAACATAGATGAACGAGCCAGTGCATGAACATTAATGAAAGAATCACACATGAACAAAAATAAATGAATTAATGAACAGAGTTTGAATTAAAAAAATCAATAATAATAAATTTTTTCACTACTATTTTGTGTAGCATTTTGTGATTAATTATTTGTCATTTTTACATCAATTTACAGCTATTTTATTTTGTGATAAATTATATTTGATTGTGTGTTAATTTTTCACATCAATCTACTCTTTTTTTTTTCCACTATTCAAAATCTTTTATAACAAAATTGAGACAAAAATGGTGATGATGCTAATAAAAAGGCTCTGAAAATTGAAGCTTCGGGGTAGTTGCTAGTCGGAAAAGGGTTGACTCAGGCCGTGACAATATCAAATTCAACCTTTTCCACTATGTGATTTGATTGGCCCGTGTATATCACGCGCTCAAGTTTCAGTAAAACGTGGGTGTGTTTTTTCAGTGTGAAGACTCAAAGGGTAATAAAATAAGGGACCAAAAAAGAAAAAAATGAAACTAAAATTTGATGAATCCAAGAAAATAGATCAGTGGTGTCAGGGAGAGTCAGAACCAAGAACCGTTGGATGTGAGAGTTTACTTTTACTTTTGTTATTAAGGTTTTTAGTTTTTATTACAAAAGAGGCAAATTTTGCAATTGCAAGTGTGAAAAGCCTAAAGGACCACGGAATAAAAGTACCTATAATTCCCTGTACAAACAAGCTTCTTTTTTTTTTTACTATATTTTAGAGAGAGACAGAGAGATAGAGCTCTTAGAATAAAAATGGGCACCCATTAATTTAAAGATATGGAGTATAAAATTGTGAAAATGAGACGTATCAAACTCCATCTCTGTGTCTCTCACATGTTTCGGATCCAGTTTTGGAAACATGTAATCTGTTTGGTTGAAGAGAAAAGGGTTGAAAAAATGAGAAGAAACTCAAAACTTTGTTAAAAAAAAAAAAAAAAAACCCATCTTTTAAAAGCACAGAAAACCAAAGGCCTTGCTCTAATCATGGTTCTCAGAACCGGACCGGACCGGGAGGTCGGACCGTGAGAACCGGGAACCGTAAGAAAAACCGGTTTTTTAAGCCTAAAGAACCGGATTTTTTGTTAATTCCGTGAACCGCTAAAACCGGGGTTGGACCGCACGAACCGGTGAGAACCGTGCGGTCCAACCCCTTAGGAATTTTTTTTTTTTTTTTTTATAAAAATAACTTAATACAATTTTATTCTACTTAATTAAATTATCCATCTCTTACAAGGAATAAAAAAAAATTATAATTAAAATCCTTCAAAGATATTCAACTTTACTTCAAAAATTAATCATAAATTTTAATGTTTTCATGGTTATTATTTTATTTTGTTAACTTTCTTATTTAATTATTAAATATATGCTTGAAAATCATTAAATTTCCCTTACATATATAGATATATTAGTCAATTTTGCTACTTTTATAAATTTAATATCTATATTTAGGCTTTAATTAATTATTAAATTAATTATGACGTCATCACGGTTCGACCCCGGTTCAACCTCGGTTCGACCTCAAAAACCTTGAACCTCTCCCTTTTACGGTTCAATGAACGGTCCGGGTCTGAAAACCTTGGCTCTAATACAAAATCTAAGACTTGAAGGCCTACATGCATGTTTTTACTAATTAATATGAAATTAAAATTTTGATTAGTATCTAAATTAATTCTCAATTTTCTGGGCAGTCAAACATAGGATTAGAGAAGAAAGAAAGTCAAAAAAACTTGTACAGATTAAAAAGTGTAGTAGTAGTAGTTGCACTTAATTTTTGGACCGTGAGGAAATAACATGAAAAAAACTGCTTCTTTGGACCGTAGACCACTCATAGGAAAGAAAGAAGAGAAATTTAATGAAAATGACAAGAAGAACTCCATTTTTGTTCTGATCTAAAGAAGTACCAAAAAATATACATATAGTGAGGAACTTCTTATGGCCCCAATGGAAGAACTCAAGCTAAGCCCACAACTTACAAGTTAGAACTAATAGATCTCATTTTTCTAAGACAGAATTCATTTTTCATAAACAAAAACATGATGCAATATCAAAGTTTGCAGAGAAAAATGGAAGTGAAAGAAAGTAAGAGAAATACCAGATCAACAGTCTCGTTCTTTATTTGCTCAAGGCTGATACCCTCCATCTTTGCAGCCTTAACAACCACAGCAAATTAAAGGAAAAAACCAAGAAGAAAGCAAAGGATTTTGTGTATCAAATGCTTAAGTTTATTTTTATATTGCCATTAAATGAGAATTCTATATCCCAAGAAAAGTGGCAATGACTACAAATGAGGGCACAGCTTTCTCTTCTCCATTGGCCTCTCCTTATATATACTACTCCTCATAGCCCCCATTACAATAATACCTTATTATTGAGTCGTTGTATCAGAAAATGTCACAACTCCATTTAGCTCCCACCCCAAGTGGACCTCTCTCTCTCTCTCTCTCTGTTTTTACCGGTGACTTGTCGGTTGTGGCTGCTGATTGTGATAGTGATGGCTCGGAGTTCCAACCTCCCCCTGTGATATCCAAATATATATGTACATCTATGTTCATGTACATGTACATAGTGTCTCAAACTTGTCAACGATTGGCAAGTACAATGTCCCACGTGTGTGTCTCTACGTATGATGTCTTCTATGCAACACATGATGATTTTGTTATTCATGAAATTACGGCTATGATTTTTCATTTTTCTATGAATTTGATGAGGTTGGTTGTTGCAAATTGCAAGTTCAAATTCAAGGACTATTAGATTTTACGTATACCCATCTAAAAACGAAAGGAATAGATTCTATTTTGAAGTAAAGGGTAAGCGTGATATGGTTTAATTTTGAATGAATTTGTGTGAAGATTATCTGCACAAGTTTATAGTATCTATTTTGAAAAAGTGTCAAGCATATCAGAATCATATCAGATATACTGTCTAATAATAATAATAATATTATTATTATTATTATTAATTCACTGTTGAGGAAATTTCCAAGAGAGAAAAGAAGAACTTCCAATCGAAAAATAAATAAATATAATATAAAATCATTTTTGTATTTTAGATTAATTTTAAGAAGAAGTTCAGAAACCCAATAAAAGGTTTCAAACAAGTTTAGGTGTGAGAATTGAGAAAGACATATCTTAGTTTAGTAAGAAAGACGTCATAGTTTAGAACTCATTTTTCATTTTATTCAAGTTAACTTGCCGTATATTTTTTCTCTTCAAACTTCAAATCCTCCACTAACTAAACTTCTCAGAAAAACATATCATGCAGGCCATCCTCATCTAATGTAAAAAATTAAACCAATCACATGCCAAACATAAAAAGTAAATAGATTGTTGAAAATTGAAATGATCAAACCGAGTCAGTTTTTTATTCATTTATTTGTTTTATATAAGATTGAGTATGATTGTAATGATTAATGTAAATAATTGTACCCCGAAATAACAATTAGAATATTAAATAATACATTATTTAATTAAAAATGATTAATGCATGATACAAAACGAGAGTAGAGCAAATGCGACCATTGAGCATTTGATTAGCCATCAAAAAAGTGGGACCCTTAAGTGTTTATTTATTTATTTTAAGTAAGAGAAGGGAACGAAATTAGTTGACGAAATTCATAAGTGTATAAAGATTTTTTAACATGCCCAAGAACCAAACCAATTATAAATTTTTATTTATTTTTCAGATTCTAATTATTACGGCATATATCAGGCTAGGACTTAGAATAAAAATTAAAACAGTAAACTTATTTGATCAAACAAAAGATTAAATATGAATATAATAGCTAATATTTTTCCCTAAAACATGACAACAATATGATGCAAAATGGGAGTAGAGGGAATATACATGCATTTCCATATAGTTGAACATTGGATTAGCCATCAAATAAATTAGAAATCTTATTAACAATCTTTTTATTAAATAATTAGACTCATCACACGCGCTTTGCGCGTGCAATAAGACTCTTTTTTATTTTTTATTTTAGGTTTACTGAAATAATGTTTAAAAGTGAGATAGAGATAATGTCCTAATTTTTAGTATTCTGATAAAAGTTTGAAAGTCTAAAACTTAAGAACTCTTTTAAAAATAATAATTTATTCTTTTAACCAGTTTATGTTTTTAAATTTAAAATTATTCAACTAAAAGATAAAGGATTTTAGAGAGTTTAAGAATTTGTGCGAGAATATTTTAGTATGCAAAATGATAAAACCCAAAACAGGAAACCCTATTATTAATAATATAAGTAATAAAATTAATAATTGAAAGCGTAAAAGTTTGAATTTTTTGTTTCTTTCTTTTTATAATAATCTAATAGTTGAGAAAAAGAAAGTTTAAATGATGAAAATTTTCGTTGAAAATACTACAAGACAAGTTCGACTTTAAGTTTATGAGAAACTAAAAAACGTGAGGGACAGGTAAGACAATGTGCTATTGGTTTTTTCTATCTTGAAATTATTTGAAGGCATTTGACTTCTTCTTTTTTTTCTTTTTGTTGGGGGGTTTTGGTAAGTTGGGTTTTTTTACTTTAAATTAGGGGGACCCCCAATAATAGAGAGTCATCGAACCTCGGCAACCTGAACCAGCCGATTTTATAAAGATTTACAATAATAGAGGTGTGGCCTGGCCTGGCCTGCTCCTGATGGAGCAGCGAGTGAGCGAGAGATGTAAGAACAATCGCAACTTGCCAGGCTCACTCACCCTTTGCTCCTTAAAATTCTCCCAAATTTTTTATTTGTTTTTTCTTCCATAAGTAAATGGAGAGAAGTGAATGAAGACCTTTAAGGCTGTACTAGGCATGATTTGAGCTTCTTAATAATAAATTTAGTAATACTAGCATGCATATGACTGATATTAATATGGTTACTCTCTACATTTTGGTTTAAGTATAGTTCTTAGTACCACTGCATACTTTTAGTGCAATTGTCACTTTACAAGTATAAGTGCTTTTGGGGTGTAGAGAGTAAGGGCCGGGGTTCAAGTTTCTAGAAGGGAGCTTCACACACATAAACTTAGATTAAGCTATAGTAGAATTTCTATCTTGTATAAAAAATAGAAAATAAAGTATAGTTCTTAGTTAAACCCTATGTCCATAGGCAAGATATGCATTTATGTGTTGATAACTTAATATGCTTATTCTTTTTCTTTTCTTTTTTAATTCAATAATTAGAATGAGATGCGGGTGTTGAAATCCAGAAATTTTCATTGAAAATACCAGAGGTGCCAATTGGTAATAAGATTACTTTTTATGTTATGATAAAGTATATATAATCTATATATATAGCTAAAGTCAAAGTTTAGAGAAAGTTCAATTAGATTCAAAATTGGAGTCCAATTTTATGCCACATGTCCCATTTAATTTTAAAATTTTTGGGTCAAGTGAATTATTATGTGCAAAAGTTGAAGAGAATAAATCCAATTAGATTCTAAAATGGATTTCAATTGGAATTCAATTTTGCACTACGTGTCCTATCTAATTTTTAATTTTTGCAACAAGTGAATTATTGAGTGCAAAAACCAAAGAGTCCAAATCCAATTAAATTCTAAATGTGTAAGTTGTAACTCTAACGCTAGGTATAGTTTGAACTCATATATATACGTGTGTGTGTGTGTGTGTGTGTAATTGTGATTATTTTTAAATGTACCTGTGATGCACGGAATTATACCCTAATTCTTAATAAATCCCTATATTTATAGGGAGGATGTGTGTTTCTATGTAACAGCTTAATTTTGCTTATCGTAGCCATTTTGTATTAGAGCAAGACTTATGTACAAAACTTAGGTACTGTTTTTTAGGTTTTCCTTTTAAGATTCTGTCATGAGGATTTTTCCTCATATGGTGGAAGTGTATTTTTAAGTTAAGTAGCCACATAGCTGAATTTTAAGAGGGAAACTTAAGGAACAGCACCTAAGGTACTGTACCTAAGTTTTGTCCTTTGTATTATGACATTATAGTTATTGCTTCCTCATTTTTCAATGTTTAACAAATGTCTTAATTTTAGATGGAGCGAGGATTTCATCTTAGGAGGCAACAACACACACACAAAGATTTTTCAAGAACAAGAAATATACCAATAAGATTCAAAACTAAATTCATAATGAAAATCTAAACTAGTAACAATTCAACATTAATAAAATTTAATAAAAGAAAAATAAATAACTTTTTAAATGAATTTAAACTCAATCAGCTATTAAATTCAAACTCCTTGTTGTCTTTAATCTAAAATTATCTATCATAAATTTTGTCATAAATTTTGCTACAATTTCCTTTTTAACATACAAAATACAGAGTTTGTTAAAGAATCGATTTTCATTTTGTTGCGAAACCTAGTTTTGACACATTCAAAGCTAGATCTAGATAGGTCAAATATTGTAGTTGATTTTCCATCATTTCCAATTCAAATAAAAATCATATTTATTATTGCTTTATATATCTATTATTATTATAACTATAATTTAATTAGTGTTGACGATTAAAAAAAAAATCAAACAAAAACAAAATTTTGAAAGTACTAACCCTCATTCACTCATCATTATATTTGATAATGTGTACAATGTTCTTCTAATGTGTTGCTAAGTAACAAATAAAAGAAAGGAAAAAAAACATCATAGCAAATCATTTAGTTGTAGTTATATAACAACACACTACAAGAAAAAAAAAATTATCACAAAGAAAAAAATAACATTGCAATGATGAGTAGCGACTACAATGTCAAAATAGTCAATAGGAAGTATCGCAATAAACTCTAAAGCAATAGGTTCATGCAACATTAATTAGGTTTTTGTTGAAAAATTTTGACCCTAATTGTTCACTTTTAGTCAAGTTTATGCCAAACTAACTAATTAACCAATTTTTACAATTCAGCATAAGTTAATCACATCACACAAAAAAAATTTTCAAACAAATAAAGTGCAAAAAGTAAAAGAGACAACAATATGGTTAGGAAGTAAAAAACCTTAACAAGGAAAACGTTTTGGAAGTTTACCACAAACCCTTAAGGAAACAAATCTACTAGTAGAATTGAATTTTTTACAATAGAATTAACATTAATTCAAATACTACCTCTAATAGATACTTGGCGGAAATACAATTTTCGTCCCTATATTTTCACGCAATTCCCACTTTGGTCCCTAACTTTTTTTTTCACCGATTTTAGTCCCTATTCTAGAAAACGCATCTCGTTTTTGTCCCTACCATTACATCAGAAACGAAAATTGCACAGCTAGCAAATGGAATAAATTAAAAATATTAAAATAATACCCATAAATGCCACGTCATTTTTTAAAAAAAAAAATTAATTTGTAAATTTTAACTAAATGAAAAAAAAAAAAGGAAAAAACTGAAATAAAAATAAAAACTAAGAAAATTCAAAAACTCAAAAAATTCAAAACCAGAACAAAACAATAACAAACCCAAAAAATTATTTTTTAATCTCACTCTATCTACCTCTCACTTTCAGAGTTTCTCTCTTTTTCCCACGCTCTCTCCTCTCTTCCTCTCACCTTGAAAGCTTCTCTCTTTCAATATTGGCTTTTGGGCCTTAAATCGGCGTGGCATAGATCAGCATGGAGGCTTTGGGTGGGTGGGATTCAGATCGTAGTGGTCCGATGTCTGCTAATGGGTAGTCGTGGCTCGCCGTGAGTGAGGTGGTTGTGGCTCGTCTTGGGTCACTGTGGGTGGGGTGGTCATGGCTCGCCATGGGTGGTCTTGGCTCGCTGTGGGTTGGTTGGATTTGATGGGTTGGTTGGGTTGGATTTGATGGTGGTTGGGTTGGCTTCGGTGGTTGTTGGGTTGGTTTAGTTGGTGGGTTTGTGGCTCAGCAAAACTGAAGGGTATGGATCTTGGGTCTTGCATGGGTCTCTCAAAACTGAAGGGTATGGATCTTAGTGGCTTGGGTATGGAGGTTTGGTAGTGACAGTGGTATGAATTTTTTGGATTTATTCTTGTTCTCCTTCTCCTTCTGGGCTTTGAATTTTCTAGGGTTTTGAAAATGGATCTATTGGTCGGTGGTGGTGGCGGCAGTGGTTTTGGGATCTGGGTTTGATTGTGGTAGTGGTGATGGTGGTTTTGGGATCTGGGTTTGATTATAGGTTTATGGGTTTGTTGGAGATTGGTTTGTTTACTGGGTTTGTGGGTTTGATTTGCTGAAGATTTGGGGTTGAGCTCTTGGGTTGCTGGGTTTGATTTGGGAGTTCTTGATTTGCTAGGTTTGAGTTTTTGATTTACTGGAGATTTGAGTGCTTGGTTTCTTCATTCTTCCTGTTAGCGTTTAATTTAATTTTTTCTTCTTGTTTTCATTTATGTCCTAGTGATTTGGGTTTGAGTTCTTAGGCTGGTGGGATTGTGATCTTGTGATGGGTTTGAGTTCTTGGATGCTGAGTTTGATTTGGGAAGAATACGAAGAACAAGCTAAAGAACACTAAGAACATTAAGAAATTTTTTTTAATTAAATTTTTTAATTAAATTAAATTTAAGGTTTTTTTTTAATTTAATTTATTTTTTAAAATTTTCTAACATGGATTTTAAAAAAAATTAAAATGCTAACGTGGCATTAAAAAAAAGCCAAATAATATTTTTTAATAATATTTTAATTGCCACATTAGCATCACGTCAACTTCCGTCTGCCACCTAGAACTTTGCTGTTAGGGCACTGACAGTAGAGACAAAAATGAGACGCATTTTCTAGAATATGGACTAAAATCGGTGAAAAAAAAGTTAGGGATCAAAGTGGGAATCGCGTAAAAATGTAGGGATGAAAATGGTATTTCCGCCTAGATACTTAACATGACTAGACACAACTCTAACCCTATTTGACTTCTCTATTTTGGACATTGTTTACATGAACAATTCATTTGTCACTTCAATGATCACCTTGAAGCTTTTCATAGCACAAATCTGTGTGGAATATATCAACTTTAGCTTGACTAGATGCAACTCTCAAAACTACTTTTAGTCATCCCTAATCAGTCATTTTATACTCAAGTAAGTAGGACTCAAAATTTTAAAGTTTGGACAAATAGATAGGCTTCATTTAGAATCTGGATCTGTGCGAGTGCGATTCTCGATCAATCAATAATTGTCAAGACAGGTTTCGAGATTATCTTAATCGATTAACATGCGTCAAGATTACAGAAGTCGAATGCCCCATAAACATTATATACATAACACACACCATTGGATTATATTGACTCCTTATGCCATGTATACTAACAAATATCTATATGATCAAAGCTTAATAATTATCTTATCTAAAAAAATGTTCAAATTTCATATTTTTTAACTTTAAAATTTATACACAAAACATGAGTTAATAATTTGAATAGTAAATTGATATGATATTTAGCATGCATTTTAAGAAAGAAATGAAGTTTTTGTTGGGCTTTGTGGAGCCTAGTTTATGTTTGATTCGGTTGACAATTGGACCTGACCTGAATAATGTTGTGTGGTTTTTAAGGGAAATTTACTGAGGCTTAGTTCATGGAGTGGTCGGCCCAAGCCATAGCCCATGGACAAGTCTCTTAGGGGTCCGGGGGCAACGCCCCCAGGAAATATTTTTGGCCCATTTTGTATCCTGTGCGCAGGAAGTAGAAACGCAGCTTGATGATTAGGGTTTGTGGTGTTGTCTTGTTTTAGAGAGAGAAACACTGTAACTGCCGCACTTTGTATTTTCCCTGATAATAGTGAAATTCCTGCAACTCCGTGGATGTAGGCAAATTGCCGAACCACACAAATATTGTCTTGTGCGTGTGATTGTTTTCTTTGGCGTGTGTTTTCTCTATTTTTTTTTTTTTTTTTTTTTTGTTTTTGTTTCTCACAGGTTGGGATTTCGAGTTAAATTCCCTACAACTGGTATCAGAGCCTAGGGTTAGGTTTAAGTGGGAGCAATGGCAGAAGAAGTAGGAAAGGCATCTGGAATAGAAAAGTTTGATGACATAGACTTCGCGTATTAGAGGATGCAGATTGAAGATTATCTCTATAGGAGGAAATTGCACCTGCCTATTTTGGGGACAAAACTAGAGATGATGAAGGCATGGGCTCTTCTTGACAAACAGGTATTGGGAGTTATCAGGTTAACTCTGTCTAGGTTTGTTGCACACAATGTTGTGAAGGAGAAGACCACAGCAAATCTGATGAAGGCTTTGTCTGGAATGTATGAAAAGCTGTCAGCAAACAACAAGGTGCATCTGATGAAGAAACTGTTCAATTTGAAGATGGCAGAGAATGCATCAGTAGCACAGCATCTGAACGAATTTAACACTATCATAAATCAATTGTCATCTGTAGAAATTGATTTTGATAATGAGATTCGTGCACTGATCGTTTTGGCTTATTTGCCAAACAGTTGGGAGGCAATGAGGATGGCAGAAAGCAATTCTACAAGAAATGAAAAGCTCAAGTACAATGATATACGAGATTTAATTTTGGTTGAGGAGATTTGTAGACGAGATGCAAGTGAAACCTCAGGATCTAGTTTTGCCCTAAACCTTGAGACAAGAGGCAGAGGTAATAACAGAAATTCAAATCAGGGCAGATCAAAATCCAGAAATTCTAATCGAAACAGAAGTAAATCTAGATCAGGCCAACAAGTACAATGCTGGAATTGTGGGAAAACATGTCACTTTAGGAATCAATGCAAAATTCCTAAGAAGAAGAATGAAGATGATTCTGCTAATGCTGTAACAAAAGAGGTATAGGATGCATTACTTCTTGCAATAGACAATCTACTTGATGATTGGGTTTTGGACTCGGGAGCTTCATTTCATACCACTCCACATCAAGAAATCATATAGAATTATGTTGCTGGTGATTTTGGTAAGGTGTATTTGACTGATGGTTCAGCCTTGGATGTTGTGGGTATGGGAAACGTCCGGATATTGTTGCCCAATGGGTCTGTTTGGTTACTGGAGAAGGTTTGACATATTCCTGACCTGAAGATGAATTTGATTTCTGTTGGACAATTTGATGATGAAGGACATGCAATACTATTTGTTGGTGGTACTTGGAAGGTTACAAAGGGACCTAGGGTATTGGCTCATGGAAAGAAGACTGGTACTCTATATATGACCTCAAGTCCAAGAGATACAATTGCAGTTGCTGATACAAGTACTGATACAAGTCTATGGCACCGCAAACTTGGTCACATGAGTGAGAAAGGGATGAAGATGCTGCTGTCAAAAGGAAAACTACCAGAATTGAAGTCCATTGATTTTGACATGTGTGAAAGTTGCATCTTAGTAAAGCAGAAAAGGGTGAGCTTCTTGAAAACTGGTAGGACATCGAAGGCTGAAAAATTGGAATTAGTACACATTGATTTATAGGGGCCTTCTTCGGTTGCATCCCTTGGAGGTTCAAGGTACTACATTACCTTTATTAATGACTCAAGCAGAAAGGTATGAGTTTATTTTCTGAAAAATAAATCTGATGTATTTGAAACTTTTAAGAAGTGGAAGGCCATGGTTGAGACAGAAACAGGTTTGAAACTAAAATGTTTGAGGTCAGATAATGGAGGAGAATACATAGATGGAGGGTTCAGTAAGTATTATGTTGCACAGGGAATTAGGACGGAGAAGACCATTCCTGGGACACCATAGCAGAATGATGTGGCTGAGCGCATGAACAGAATTCTCAATGAGCATACTAGGAGTATGAGGTTGTATGCTGAACTACCAAAAACTTTCTAGGCTGATGCTGTTAGCACTGCAGCTTACTTGATAAACCGAGGACCATCAATTCCTATGGAGTTCAGACTTCTCGAGGAGGTTTGGAGCGGTAAAGAGATAAAGTTTTCACATTTAAAGGCTTTTGGTTATGTTTCTTATGTTCATATTGATTCTGATGCTCGTAGTAAACTTGATACAAAGTCTAAAATATACTTTTTCATTGGCTATGGTGATGAGAAATTTGGCTATAGGTTTTGGGATGAACAAAACAGGAAAATCATCAAAAGTAGAAATGTTATATTTAATGAACAGGTTATGTACAAGGACAGGTCAATTGTAGTGTCAGATGTTACAGAGATAGATCAAAAGAAATCGGAGTTTGTCAACTTAGATGAATTGACTGAAAGTACTGTCCAGAAAAGGGGTGAAGAAGATAAGGAGAATATAAATTCACAGGTAGATCAGAGTACACCTGTAGCTGAAGTCCGCAGATCTTCCAGAAACATTAGACCTCCACAGCGTTATTCACCTGCTTTAAATTATCTCATGTTGACTGATGGTGGTGAGCCAGAGTGTTATGATGAAGCCTTGCAAGATAAAAATTCAAGCAAGTGGGAGTTAGCCATGAAGGATGAGATGGATTCCTTGTTGGGGAATCAGACATGGGAACTGACTGAATTGCCAGTAGGAAAGAAGGTTTTGCACAACAAGTAGGTGTACAGAATAAAAAATGAGCATGATGGTAGCAAACGTTACAAGGCCAGATTAGTTGTTAAAGGGTTCCAACAGAAGGAGGGCATTGACTACACATAGATATTTTCTCCAGTTGTGAAGTTGTCAACAATCAGACTGGTATTGGTAATGATGGCTGTAGAAAACTTATATCTTGAGCAATTAGATGTGAAGACGGCATTCCTTCATGGTGACTTAGAGGAAGACCTTTACATGATTTAGCTAGAAGGTTCATTGCTCAGGGACAAGAGAATCTAGTCTGCAAACTGAGAAAGAGCTTGTATGGCCTAAAACAAGCTCCAAGACAGTGGTGCAAGAAATTTGATAGTTTTATGCATAAAATTAGGTTCAAGAGATGTGAAGCTGATCATTGTTGCTATGTTAAATTCTTTAATAATTCTTATATCATTTTACCGTTGTATGTGGATGATATGCTCATTGCAGGGTCTAGCATTGAGGAGATTGATAATCTGAAGAAGCAATTGTCAAAATAGTTTGCAATGAAGGATTTCGGAGTTGTAAAACAAATCCTTGATATGAGAATCATTAGAGACAAGGCTAATGGTACATTGAAGCTTTCATAGTCAGAGTATATTAAGAAAGTTCTTAGCAGGTTCAACATGAATGAAGTTAAACCAGTGAGCACACCCTTGGATAGTCATTTCAAACTGAGCAAGGAACAGTCACCAAAGAGAGAAGAAGATAGGGACCATATGAGCAAGGTGCCTTATGCCTCAGCTATTGGCAGCTTGATGTATGCTATTGTGTGTACAAGGCCAGATATTGCACATGCAGTGGGAATTGTGAGCAGATTCATGAGTAGGCCTGGAAAGCAGCATTGGGAGGCAGTTAAGTGGATTTTGAGATATCTGAATGGTTCATTAGATATATGTCTTTGCTTCACAGGTGCAAGTTTGAAACTGCAAGGTTATGTAGATGCTGATTTTGCTAGTGACATTGATAGTAGAAAAAGTACTACTGTGTTTGTTTTTACTCTGGGTGGTACAACTATATCATGAGCTTCAAATCTACAAAAAATTGTTACTTTGTCTACTACAGAAGCTGAGTATGTTGCAGCAACTGAAGCTGGAAATGAGATGATTTGGCTACATGGTTTCTTAGATGAATTGGGTATGAAGCAAGAGATGGGCATTTTACACAGTGACAATCAGAGTGCAATTTTTTTTGCTAAAAATTCTGCTTTTCATTCAAAGTCAAAACATATATAGACAAAATACCACTTTTATCAAATACCTTGTTGAAGATAAGTTGGTAATACTTAAGAAGATTTGTGGATTTAAGAATCCGATAGACATGTTGACTAAGGGTGTCACTATTGAGAAGCTGAAGCTGTGTGCAGCTTCAGTTGGTCTTCTAACTTGAGGACAGGAGGATGAGTTGCAGGGATGAGAGATTGCTTTTGGAGGATAGCGGTTGATGTTGGTGATTGAACTAGTTTCCAAATGGGAAATTTGTTGGGTTTTGTGGAGCCTAGTTTATATTTGATCAGATTGACGACCGGACCTGACCCAAATAATGTTGCGTGGTTTTTAATGGGAGATTTACTAAGGCTTAGTCCATGGAGTGGTCGGCCTAAGTTATAGCCCATGGACAAGCCTTTTGGGGGTCTGGGGGCAACGCCCCTGGGAATAATTTTCGGCCCATTTTGTATCCTGTGCGCAAGAGGTAAAAACGCAGCTTGATGATTAGGGTTTGTGGTGTTGTCGTGTTTTAGAGAGAGAAATACTGTAACTGCCGCACTTTGTATTTCCCCTGATAATAGTGAAATCCCTGCAACTTCGTAAACGTAGGCAAATTGCCGAACCACATAAATATTATCTTGTGCGTGTGATTGTATTCTTTGGCGTGTATTTTCTCTCTTTTTTTTTTTTTTTTTTTTTTTTTTTTTTTTTTTTTTTTTTTTTTTGTTTCTCACAGGTTGGGATTTCGAGTTAAATTCCCTACAGTTTTAACAGTGAAATTTCTAACTACTAATCCAATAAAGCATAATTAAGTTGTCTAAATTGACAAAAAGTTACATCATGAATTGTTGAAAAAAATAGGAAATAATTGAAGAAGAATAGAATCAAAGTAGGCTTAGAGTCTTGATGAATCAATGTCTTTAAGACTATTTGCACCCACTGAAAAAAGATTTCAAACTATTATAGGATAAGCATCCCCATGATGCAACCAAACTCAAATTCTACTGATAGCAATTCTAAAAAATTTTGAGAATTTTCCTTTGAAGGTCTGAAATAATAGGAAGGAAATTTTTTTGAATATGATTATATATATATATATATATATAATCAATGAGGATTTAACAATAAAAATTTGCTGGCCATTAAGAACAATCAACCCTCACTTTGGCCCCCTTTTTTTGCATAATTATGCAAACTTCTGCGAATCTATTTCGTAATTTATTTGGTCGAGCAAACTATTTAATAAATTTGGAAAAAGTCAAACATAAAGTTTTCTAGTCCTCTTGTCGATAATTTCATTTGAGCAATCACTTTGCTCGACAAGATCTTTCAGAAACAATCTTCATTCTTTCACTTTCAAAGTGGGATTACCACACATATTAAAACCTACATATTATATGTCTTTCACAGTCCACACGCTATTCATGCTTGTCAAAACTCTTTTTTTTTTTTTTTTTGTTAATACATTGAAAATATAAGAAAACTATACCTTTGAATATTTATTAGTGATAAAGAATTAACAAGGTAAAGGGGTGGCACTTTTGCTCTAAAAATTTAATACTTGCGAGAAGGAAAAATAAAGCCGTGCTTGACATTACTACCAAAATGCTATCCAATTTTCTAACATAGATATAGCTGCAGTTGTTTTGACCATTGCCCCTAAGCAACTACAATTGAAAATTGTTCCAAGTTGTGGAGCATTGCACTTGTATACACCATTTCTCCCGCTTATCCTGGCTTTCTCAGCATTTGGGTAATTCCATTTCCAATTGTTTATTTCTATTTGTAAGTAAGACTAAGTAAATGAATTGTTGAAGCAATGGTAATTAGGTGAGTTGATGTCATGCCTACATATCACAATTTCTTTGCCAGTACAAACGATAGAATGAATCCATGCAATCTCCAAGTAAACATAATGCTTGACTATTGAGGAAATTTAACCTGGACAATGTCAATGGCCCTTCACCAAGGGGAAAGTGCCAATTTAACATATTCACAAAAATGAAAAAAAAAAACAAAAAAAAAAGGGTACCAATTTAATATGAAGGCAATTTATTCCACCTTGCATTGCATACTTAGTCCAATGAGACTGAACCTAGTCTCTAGACCAACAGGAGAGAAAAAGGCATTATGTTTACTTGGAGATTGCATGGATTCATTCTATCGTTTGTACTGGCAAAGAAATTGTGATATGTAGGCATGAAATTAACTCACCTAATTACCACTGCTTCAACAATTCATTTACCTAGTCTTAATTACAAATAGGAATAAACAATTGGAAATGGAATTACCCAAATGCTGAGAAAGCCAGGATAAGCGGGAGAAATGGTAAATACAAGTGCAATGCTCCAAAACTTGGAACAATTTTCAATTGTAGTTGCTTAGAGTGCAATGGTCGAAACAACTGCAGCTATATCTATGTCAGAAAATTGGAAAGCATTTTGGTAGTAATGTCAAGCACGGCTTTATTTTTCCTTCTCGCAAGTATTAAATTTTTAGAGCAAAAGTGCCACCCCTTTACCTTGTTGGTTCTTTATCATCTAATAAATATTCAAAGGTATAGTTTTCTTTTATATTTTCAATGTATTAAAAAAAAAAAAAAAAAGGAGTTTTGACAAGCATGAATAGCGTGTGGAAGACATATAATCCAACAATAGCCTCACAAAATATTGACCTAAAAATTCTAATAAATAGGTAAAATTATAGTTAATTAAAAGATAATTTAAGCATAATCCATTTCTTTGAGTGGAAGGGAGAGGGGATCCCAATGGATCCTAATGTGATTGTCTCATAAAGACTTCTCCAAATATCTTTCTGATAGAATACAAGTCCAATAAACCTAACCCCATTGTACTATACTTTTACTATACCCTTTTTATTTCTAAGTCACGAGACCGTATCTCCTGCACTTGGTGCATATAAAAATTTTCCCTAAGTTACACATATGTCTACATATTTAATGCCAGTCTTTTGTACAATTTTACACACTAGTAAATATATAAGCTTATAGTCTTTACAGGGTATTAGAGCCTCGGTTCTAGTAAATTTCCCCTCTCTCCGCTCCCTAAGCTAAATCCTTAGCACATTAAGAAATAGTGTTGGATATTGATGCAAATGAACAATAAAGAAATCAACATGCAAAATACACACCAAGTACATGGAAAACCCCTTTTAATGGGGTGAAAAGCTACAGTGGGACAAAGGATGAAACCTATGCCCCTGAGAATATTTAAATAAGATAAGAATGATGCAAAACGAGATACAGATCCTTTAAATTTTCTAGGGTACTCTATTAATAGATTTTCTTAAATTCTAACCATACTTTAATGATTTAACGGTCTAGATTCTACTATATCAGCATTCCACTAACAATATTCTTAAAATAATAAAATAATGTTGCAAACAAAACAATTAAGATTATTGTTAGTGGAATGCTGATATAGCAAAATCTAAACCATTAAATCATTAAAGAATTGTTAAGATTTAAGGAAATCTATTTGGTAGAATACTCTAAGAAATCTAAAAGATCTGAATCCTACAAAACGAGCACACTCTAACTCTTTATTCTTCCTAGTAGCCTAATTTTACCAAGAATTGCCTAGCTAAACTCTGCCTCCTAATGGCTGTGACTGCTCCCTTTTATATAACAAGGGAGACAATTGACCCTTACATGATTCCTATCATCACAATGTGTAATTCAAATATGTTGGGTTATAGATTGACCTAGTTACTTAACAAATTACTTAAGTTGATTAACTAGTCCAATTATATGCAAAACCTATTAAAGTACAATAAAGTCACCAAACTAAAATAAGTGCAATAGAAAATAAGTTTGATACAATGATTTGATCACGATGGGGGAAAACCCTCGTAGGTAAAACCCCACCCAGTAAAATTCAAGTGACCATTCCTGAAGAAACTACTAACAAGAATAGAGGTTATAAGTACAAGAAATCTTACCCTATCTAGAAGTACTTACCTATAGTAGAACCTACTAATATATATATGGAAGCTTCATCCCCAATCGGACTACTTCTTTCTAAAACTTCTCTTTTACACAAATCTCCTATTTGTGACAAATAGCACAACAACCCTTTTGATTGTTATAGTTTTGCAAAGTTCTCCAATCCATGGTTCGATTAACCGGTAATAACTTGGTACAAAACCCTAGGCACATAAACATCGTAACAACTGTTATGCGTGTGTTTCTCTGTGTCTATGATGATGACTATAAAATGTCTTTTATATACTCTTGAACCCTAGTAAACGATCCCTAGAAAGGATAAGTCATCATGGGCTGAAACAAAAATTTATTGCTCAATTTTCCTAAAGCTTGATAAATCGAGAGGTGTCAAGCCAAGTATCAAGATTCATTTATTCCCGATAAATCGATAGGCACCGAGCCAGGTATCAAGACTTGTTGTTTCAGCTTTTCTTGTGCAATTTCTTAAGCATTATTGTGTTTTCAATAATACCACTTGTTTATTCAACTGAAATCTTCTTGAACACACTAGAAACTAAAGACTTAATTACATATAAAGTGTGTTTTGACCTCAGATATGCCAATACATAAAAATATGATACTTACAAAATAGAAAGTGGTACAAGGCAAGGTGTGTCGTCACTCGTACAAGGCTGGGCATGACTTTATTTTGTAGAAGACTTATTCCTTTTGCATGGATCCCAGTACGTGACTAACACTACAACTTGAGAGTTGTTGTTGGGTGCAAAGTTCTTCAATCCACGCTTGTAGATCTGAAAGTAGCTTGGTACATAACCCTAAGGCATACAAGAGGTGCAACAGTTTCACAAGAGCGTGTATCATAGTATATGTCTGAGTGTCTGTCTCTCTATATGATGATGGCTATAAAATATGTATTTTATATCTCTGAAAATCTTAGGCACAAACCCCTAGAAAGCTTTGGTGATCATAGGCCAAAAACATATCTGAACAGTCAAAATTTGCATGTCTCAATAAATCGAGAGGTGTCGAGCTAGGTATCAAGACTTTATGATAGGCCACAAACTGAATGACCCTTTGTGATTAAACCAATTAATTAATTAGCCAAGTTATTAATTAATCAATTTATCATGCAATTGTGTGGCAGCACAAACAAATCACCGAATAACTAAATATGCAGCAAAAATTAAATGACACGGTGATTTGTTCACGAATGGGGAAAACTCTAACGGCAAAAACCCCACAGGGTGATTTTCAGGTCACCATTCCTGAAACTCCACTATTATCAAATCAAGCGGTTACAAGTAAAGGAATCTCAAGTACCTTACCAACCTACAATTGAACCCTTACCCCAATACCCAATTGGACTTGATCTGTAGTGACAATTTCCACCTTTGATGCACGACTCCCAAATACGTGACTAACCAGATGCGCAGATCCCAGTACGCGACTTCAAACACCAACTTAGAATGAGAGGTTGATTGCAAAGTTCTTCAGTTCATCATACACGATGAAGATCAGGAAGATGCTTAGTCACAAAACCCTTTGGTGCAAATACACAGCAACTTCTTCAGAGAAGATGAACTAGGTCAAGAACTTCGTCTTTGATCACAATTTGCTTGAACAAGGATTGCTCAATACTTTTGCAACTTGTGTCTATCATGACTGCTCTTAAAACACTCCTTTTATATGTTTAGGGTTAGAAGAAAAGAAGGCCCAAAAACATATTCACGGATCCCAAGAAATCAGAACAAAAAATCTGATTTTTTAAATCTCGACAGATAGCAGGTGTCGAGGAGCTATCGAGTAGGTGTCGAGCTTTAATGAAATTGCACTTCAGCTTGTTTTTCTTAGATAGACTTAATGACTTCAATACTTGATCTTGAAACCTTGTTTCTTGAAGTATTAAAAACACCTAGAACTACCCAATTACAAGTAGAGTACGTTTTGTCAAAGGATTATCAATTTTCATAAATAAGTATGACATATGTTCTTAACATGTGAACCACATATGTCCTAACACTTTATATTTTGTCTTTTTTGCATTGTAGCTTGAGTAATCTTCGTGTCCTCAACAATACTACTTGTCATGAAATTCTTGAAACCACTTAGAAACTACCCAATTGCAAGTAAAGTATGTTTTGTCATAAGATAGGTCAATTACATAAAAATATGACCCTTGCTCATAGGAAATTATTTATAAAGTTTCACATAGAATCCAATACATAAACCTATATGGTCTCTTTACCTTTTTATTATTATTATTATTATTATTATTATTGAAAATGCTATTAGAAATTTAAACAAACTTGCATCTCATTACTTCATAATTATAACCACAACACGAGTAAGCCGCCAGACAACAGCAAGGCTAGTGTTGTGCATGGCACACAGTTGATAGAAGAACAAGATCTACAACTAGTTGAACCCCCATGTTAAAAAAGATTATCATTGCCTGGAATATATTAATTAAATGACAATTAGGCAGTTAGATTTGGACACTAAATGCAACCGTTGAAAAAGTCAAATCAATGCACCTTTCAATCTGCCCTTCAAAGTTGTTGCCCTTTCACTTTAATAAAAGACTCCTGGACGTTTGGGTTTAAAGTGGATATGACTAACAAGGGATTTACATTACACGTTTTTGACATAAGGTCGACAATGCTTTGCTTTCACAAACGAATTTGATTTTACATCTGTCCATAAATAGCGAAACACAATCAGATTGTCCGTACCTTATATAGAAACCTAATCTTCTTCTTTTTTGAGAGTAAGTTTCAACCTATGGCGTCCATTCTTAATAATAACTTAGTATCATCAGACCAAGATATCAATCAGTTTTTGGTGTAGCCGGAAATTGAACCCTAAATCTCTTATTTAACCATCAAAAATCTTATTAGTTGAGCTAACCGGAACCCCACACAAACCTTATCTCTGTCAATAATAGAATCCCATATATGACAAGCAGCCCACATTTATGTGTCGTGTTTTAAATAAATAAAAATGACGATAGCCTTCACCTTCACAAACCTACTCCTCTAAATAATATACGGAATCTCTACTCTATTCTAGGGAAGAAATCTCTCAGCCAAAGGGGAAACTGGGCACATATGTATTGGGCTGTTAACTTTAGAGCTTCCAAGATTTGACTTTAATACAAGCTTATAGTTATAATCAAATTATCTTCATTATTTTAATTTTGATTCATCTTGGTGTCAATCCTAGATTAGTCAATTTGTTTTGCAAAAATTAAAATTAAAATATGTTGGGATAGTTATCTTTCCAATACGTATGATCCGCACCTACTTCTCCAGGTTATATATACAAATTGCCTAGAGATGAAAATTTAGGTAAAATATAATTTTTGTAGTTTCAATTTTCCTCGTCACACTAGATTTCCAAACCTTTTTGCGTAAGATTTTAGCACGCCTATGCGGCTATACATGCCTTGTGTCTATTAATAGGACCAAAGATTTAAAAGTCAAAAAATGAAGCGTCACTCATTGAGTCACTTTCCCAATGGGGTACGTTTAAAATACACTAAAAATAGAAGTCATTGGGACAATAATAGAACTATATATATATATATATATATATATTTAAAAAATTTGACTTTAATTTCTAAGATTAAAAAAATTATTAAAAGAAAGGGGAAATGACTTATTTTCATCAATGGTTTCTTAGAAATTTGGTCTATTGCATGTGGTGCAAATGAGACCGTATAACTCACTATAAGAGAAAAGTTGTTTTTACCTTCATTTGAGGAATTTTCAAATCATATATAACTGCAACAGCAATTAACAATCTACTTGATGTAATTCTAGTAACAAGAGAAAAAGTGTCAAAAAAAATCAACATCAGCTTTTTGCTTAAAATCTTTTGCAACAAGTCTAGTTTTAAATTTATCTATTGTGCTATTAGGTTTAAAATTTTTTCTAAGGACTCATTTACAAACTATTGTTTTACAACCAGGTGGTAACTCTACTAACTTCCATGTTTTGTTGGAAATTAGTGAATCCATTTCATCATTCATAGTCTCTTTCCAAAATACAACATCAGGTGATAACAAAGCTACTTGCAAAGTAAGAGGATTTTCATCAACATTAAAAACATAATAGTCAAGGCCAAAATCTTTTTCAACTCTAACTCTTTTACTCCTTCTAAGTTCAATTTCAAGATTTTCTTGATTTTGTGAATGAGTAGAAGAACTAGGGTGAGATAACACATTTTCTCTAACTTCTTTGCCCCCACTGCTATTTTTAGATTTAAAAGGAAAATTTTCCTCATGAAAGATAGCATCACCTAATTCAAAAATCACAAAATCGCATTATTTTTTGGGTATGAGTATGTGGTGCAAATGAGATATTATGTGCATTATAAAGGACTGTATCATTCTTCAAAGTGCAACATTTTATGTAAAGGATCATTAAGACCATAAATTTGTACATATAATAAAGAAAATATTGATTTGGTGGAGACCAAAATGTGGTTTTGTGAACAAAATTAAACCACTATAGTCTTGATATCAAAGGCTCAATAATAATAAAATCAAGGAAGTGATTTATTGATCAATAATAGTTAGAATTATATCTGGCATAGAGCCACTTGTAATCTTAGAGATGATTACACATGTAAATTGGTAACCATGCATGTATTATTTATTAATTTGGTAGGCACACTGCACGTGATTTGACAAATTATGCCATGTGGCAAATAACCCAACTATTCATTGACGATTGGTAAATTTGTTGGAAAAAACTACCTACTCAGTTGTCCATTGCATAGAAGGCTTGAAGAAACTTGTAACTCAGGTGGAAACTATAAGAAACTTCTTCCTTTCTTTGTGGGATAGTTATTGTCTTGAAATACCCTTTTTGCCCATAAAAGAGGGATCGAGATCAAATACAATACCCAGTGTAATTATCTCCTCACCACTCATAAAAACTTTTTACCACTTTCACTTTTTTTATTTAATGGTTAAGATTGGAAATTGCTTTTTTTAACTCTTAATCTTAGCCACTAAGAGCTATAGCACTTGATCTTAATCCATTAAAAAAAAAATCTCATGAGGAAATGAGACAAATCTCCACTTTGAATGTGTGCATTTACATAAACAAATTTGCATCGATTTGCCTTGTTAGCTTCATGTTTTAGTACAACTTTGAATAATTCAGCCTCCTTGTACAAGGACTTTGAAGCTCTGTTAGTTCTTAGTCACCATCAATTGCATTCTCTTGAATAATCACATCGATCTTGAAAAGTCTTCTCAATTGAGGCATTACCGAACCACATTCCTTTTATAAACAGAGTCAAATAATTAAATTAAGATCGCAAGTAAGGAAATTGACACCTAACAAAGGTCATCGATACACTTGCAACCACATTGATAAAACAAAATTAAAATCATATCAAACAAAAAATCAAGGCCAACTAACCCAATCCCCCCTCTCTCCCCAAGACCCCAAAAAAACATGCATTGTACACGTTTAAACTATACATATGTGTTATCTAGGGGTGGCAAAGGAGCGGGTTGGGTCATAAATGGGTTGGGTGTGCAATTACCCATTTATCCATTTATGACTCGTTTATATATAAATTAATTATCCATTACCAACCTAACCTATTTAATTAGTAACCCACCCATTTAACCCAATATGACTCAAATACCTCTAAAACTACTTGAATACCCTCTTGACCTCCAAAATTACCAAAATACCCTTAAATACCCCAAAAACCTAAAAAATGACCAAAATACCTCCAAAACCTAAAAATGACCAAAATACCCTCAAAACCTAAAAAAATGACCAAAATACTCCCAAAACCTAAAAAATGACCAAAATACCCCCGAAACCTGAAAATGACCAAAATACCTCCAAAACTTAAAAAATGACCAAAATACCTCCAAAACTTAAAAAATGACCAAAATACCCCCCAAAACCTAAAAATGACCAAAATACTCCCGAAACCAAAAGAATTACCAAAATACTCCTGAAACCTAAAAATGACCAAAATACTTCCAAAACCCAAAAAATGACCAAAGTACCCCCAAAACCCAAAAATGACCAAAATACCCCCAAAATCCAAAAAAATCACCAAAATACTCCTGAACCCCAAAAAATGACCAAAATACCCCCGAAACCTAAAAATGACCAAAATACTTCAAAAACCCAAAAAATGACCAAAATAACCCCAAAACCCAAAAAATGACCAAAATACCTCCAAAACCCAAAAAATGACGAAAATACCCCCGAAACCCAAAAATGACCAAAATACCCCCGAAACCCAAAATTGACCAAAATACCCCCGAAACCCAAAAATGAACAAAATACCCTTGAAACCTAAAAATAATCAAAATACCCTCCAAAATCCAAAAAATGACCAAAATACCCCCGAAACTCAAAAAATACCAAAATGCCCCCGAAACCCAAGAAATGACCAAAATATCCTCAAAACCTAAAAATAACCAAAATACCCCCAAAACCTAAAAAATTACCACAATACCCCAAAACCTAAAAATTACCAAAATACTTCTGAACCCTAGAAATTTACCGAAATAACCAAAAAATCTAAAAATTATTGAAATAACCCTAAAACTAAAATATGACATAAATGCCCTCGTAACCTAAAAAATGACTAAAATACCCTTAGAATCTAACAGATAATCAAAATAACCCCGAAACCTAAAAAATTTCCAAAATTCCCTCGAAACCTAAAAAATGACTGAAATTCCCTTGAAACCTATAAAATGACTGAAAGACTCTTAGAACCTTTAATTTGTCAAAAATATCCTCAAAACATCCAAAATACCCTAAACCTCTATTTCGGTATTTCAATCATTTTTTTTAGGTTTTTGGGGTATTTTGGTCATTTTTTTAGGTTTTGGGGTTATTTTAGTCATTTTTTAGGTCTTGGGGTATTTCGATCATTTTTTAGGTTTCAGGGTATTTTGGTAATTTTTTAGGTTTTATGGGTATTTCAGTAATTTTTTAGGTTTAGGGGGTATTTTGGCAATTCTTACGTTTCGAGTGTATTTCGGTCATTTTTTTAGGTTTTGGGAGTATTTTGGTCATTTTTTAAGTTTCAGGGGGGTATTTTAGTCCTTTTTTTAGGTTTCAGGGTATTTCAGTCATTTTTTAAGTTTAGGGGGTATTTTGGTAATTTCATGTGTTTCGGAGGTATTTTAGTCATTTTTTATGTTACGGGGTAATTTGGTAATTTTTTCAGGTTTCGGGGGTATTTTAGTCATTTTATAGGTTTCAGAGGTATTTTGGTCATTTTTTAGGTTTCGGGGGTATTTTAGTCATTTTATAGGTTTTAGAGGTATTTTGGTCATTTTTTTGGGTTTCAGGAGTATTTTGGTCATATTTTGGGTTTTGAGGGTATTTTGGTCATTTTTAGGTTTCGGAGGTATTTTGGTCATTTTTTGGTAATTTTTAGGTTTTGGGGGGTATTTTGTTAATTTTTAGGTTTTGGAGGTATTTTGGTCATTTTTTGGGTTTTAGGGGTATTTTGGTAATTTTTAGGTTTTGGAGATATTTTGGTCATTTTTCGAGTTTCGAGAGTATTTTAGTAATTTTTAGGTTTTGGGGGTATTTTGGTTATTTTTTGGGTTTTGAGGGTATTTTGGTCATTTTTTGGGTTTTAGGGGTATTTTGGTCATATTTTGGGTATTGAGGGTATTTTGATCATTTTTTGGTAATTTTTAGGTTTTGGGGGGTATTTTGATCATTTTTTGGGTTTTGGGGGTATTTTGGTAATTTTTAGGTTTTGGGGGTATTTTGGTTATTTTTTGGGTTTTGAGGGTATTTTGGTCATTTTTTGGGTTTCAGGGGTATTTTGGTTATTTTTTGGGTTTTGAGGGTATTTTGGTCATTTTTAGGTTTCGGGGGTATTTTGGTCATTTTTTGGTAATTTTTAGGTTTTGGGGGTATTTTGGTCATTTTTTGGGTTTTGGGGGTATGTTGGTAATTTTTAGATTTTGGGGGTATTTTGGTCATTTGTTGGGTTTTCGGGGTATTTTGGTCTTTTTTTGGATTTCGGGGGTATTTTGGTCATTTTTTTGGTTTTGGGGGTATTTTGGTAATTTTTAGGTTTTTGGAGTATTTTGGTAATTTTTTGGATTTTGGGAGTATTTTAGTCATTTATTAGGTTTCAAGAGTATTTTGGTCATTTTCTAGAAATTTAGATTTTATGTTGTTAATTTAAATTTTAGATGGGTTTAGTGGGTATTAGTGAATTTATCCATTTAGACCCATCTAATTAAATAACCAAATGAGTCTTTACCCATTTAACCCAAATATTCAAATGGGTTGGGTTAAGACTTATCTAAATAAGGTGGGTAATGGGTGGGTTCATGGATATGTGTAAAAATTGCCACTCCTAGTGTTATCCAGTATAAAAATTAAAGCTAATACTTAAATAAATTGTTATATTAAGAATTAACAAAATTAATAAAGGGAATAGACCAAATACCCTCTAAAATTTAGGTAAAAATTTAAATTGACCTCATGGTCTTATAATTTGAAATTAGCAGTCCTTAATATCTCAGACATGACCAAATTAATTGATCCTTCCACCACAATTTTGTTGGCTCAATTGATGGAAAATGTAAAATTATGTAAGAACATAATTTATTTTAATAGAAAATTGTTTTTGTTAAATTATTAATTCTCCTTAAAATTTAAGTTGTTAGAAAATAGTAAATTTAATAATTTAATAATCACATATTTATAACACTCATTTTCACGTGTGAGCTCAAACTCCTATTTAATAGGTGAGACCCAATAAGTGGGATTTTAAAATGAGAGGTAGAGTGGACGAGATATGGATCAAACTTAAGACTCCCTGCTTCGATACCATGTTAAATAACAAATTCTCCTAAAAGCTTAAAACTTTTGAAATAATTGGTAATTTAACATTTGATAACCACATACTTCTAACAATTTTAAGTTAAAGTATTAGTAAAAATTTTGTAAATTTATTTAATTCTTATTGAGGGAGAGGAAATGGGGAGTAGAGGAGAGTTGACCAAAAATTGGAATTTTTTATCAACTCTACTCTACTACCCTTTTTCCCTCTCGATCCAAACAAACCATAAATGTGATGGTCAATTGTTAGGGTAAAATAAATATTGATATGACATTAGTCAATGAAAACTTTTTTAGGATAATCGTATTGGTTGATCGACTAAAAGTAAAGGATCCATAAATTAACAACCATTTCATCCAAAGATAAGTATCTACTGTGTTAGGTTTTAAAGATTTAGGATAAAATGTTTAGAATCATATTTTGTATGTGTTAGCAAACCGAGAACAAAACATGTCTAGTCTATGTGTTAGGCAATGTTCAAAAGTGTAGGTTTCAAGTTTGAGCTGACTGCAGAAAAGAAAAGTCACAATCTGTCAAGCTCGATCAATCGAGAATTAGGCCTGGTCAATCGAGAATCGCAGAAAAAGAAATTCTGCAGAATTTTAAATCAGGCCTAAGTCCATGAAAACGTTTAGGGTTTCATTCTAAATTGTCCACATATAAAAGGGAATCTCTAGCTACGTTTTGGAAAACTTGTGTGTTACTCCTTGTGATATCTGAGAGGTACTGTACCTTCTAACTACACAAGAATCTACCAGAGCAAGATCTACAATCAAGCAGTGGTAGATCCTAGTTGTTGCTACAAAGATCAACAACTGAAGGTGATCTAAAACCTTTGAGTGAGATCTTAAAGTCACAAGCGTGGGTGCTTGTGTTGTAGTAAATCCAAGGAGAGAAGGAGTCTATGGATTCGAAACTTGCACGTGGTCATGTCAGTAAGTTACTATTTGAGGTAGCAATAGATTTAGGGTTAAATCTTATTGTAAAAACTCCAATTCTCTTATAATGGATTTGCTTTACCTTGAGAATAGATAGGTCAAAATCTCCCCAGGTTTTTACTTTGAAACAGTTTATTTCATTAGTTTTCCTAAGTCCTCATATCGTGGCGTTATTTACTTTTCCGCTGCTATGCATGATATGATTTATTATTGTTTAACGTAGATCTGAATAATTAACCTAAGTAATCACTTGGACAATATATTAGGTAAAACAATTTGGTTTAAGGGGTCTAAACAAACAAACATACGGCTTTCCTCTAAACTCCATTTTTTCTACCATAGTCTTTAGACAATTTTCATTCCTTATACGTTGTAGGCCAATCCCCCATAATAACCTTTCAGTTTTCACTTGTCCAAATCAAGCCCATGGAAGTGGAAAACGAAGGTGTATTTGCCCAAGGTAAGTTTATGCTTCTCCTATACATGATCTTTATTTTCATTTTTTTAGCACGAAACCGTGGAGGTCCAAAGACTGGTCGATTACTTCAGCTAATTTCTTCAAATATCTTTGTGTAAGAACTCATTTTCCTCTCTCCTTTGTGTGTGTTTGTTTCTCAAAAGAAAATTTTTATTTCATTATTTTTATTTATTTACTATATATATATATATATATATATATTAAAAAGGAATCTGTACAGCAGTTAAGCAATAGAGAAGACCTATTGGTTTTCAAAGGAGCAGGCAGCCGTTAACTATGGCCCGCAAATATGTTGTTTTCGTTGACTAGTTAGTTAATTGTTTCCTATATTTTTATTACATATATACCTGTATAAAATATCGCAGGCATACCATACTTGTAGTTTAACATATTTTATTGACATTATATTTGTATACTGATAAATTATAGTAATAATTAATAAAGATAGGTCTGCAACAAATACTGAAACTCGCACATCGGGAAATTCAAAGTAGGATAAAGAATCTGCTCTCAAAGAAAGATAAATATGACAAAAAAAATGTATATTTTTGTTCAATAGAATGGTGTTCTTTGTACAATGTGCATCTATGTCTAATATTTCATATTTGTTAGCTAATATGAATGATATTTTTCAACAATATAAGAGTATTTATATTACCCTCAATGCATTGTTAATCAAATTTGGTCTAAAAATTTTGCTTTTATTAGTTTAGCTAAAGTACCATTCACATACAACTATATTAAACTTATTAGACCATTCACATAAAGTTTTTAAAATTTTTAGATCTATTTTAGCATAATAACCTACTTTTTTTTATTTTTTACACAACTACTTTTATTTAAAAGTAGCCGTGTAATAAATTATCTATTATACACCCCATTTTATTTAAATAATCATTTTTGTTATTATTTTTACCTTTATTTGTTCTCACATTCTCTCTCATCTCTCTTCTCTCTTGACCATCGCGATGTTGCTTCTTCTTTTCAATTTTTCATATGGGTTTGTTATTCTTCTTCTTTTCAATTTGGGTTTGATGATTCATATGGGTTTGTTCTTCTTCTTCTTTGCAATTTGGATTTGATAATTCATATGGGTTTGTGCTTCTTCTTCTTTGCGATTTGGGTTTGATGACTTTGTGTTAAGTTCTAAACATTTAGGTTTAAATGTTTAGAATCATGTTTTTAGTGTGTTGGCAAACTGAGAACAAAACATGTCTAGTCCATGTATTAGGCAATGCTTAAAAGTGGTTGTTTCAAGGTACAAGTTCAACTGACTGCAGAAAAAAGAAGAAAGTTTTTATCAAGCTCGACCGATTGAGAATTAGGCTCGACCAATCGAAAATCACAAGCACAATTTTTCTGCGGAATTTTTAAACAGGCCCAAGCCCGTGAAAATGTTTAGGGTTTCATCTAAATTTCTTCACATATAAAAGGGAAACCCTAGCCATGTTTTGAATGTGTTAAAAAGACTTGTGTGTTACTCTTTATGATATTTGAGAGGTTTTGTACCTTTTAACTACACAAGAATCTATCGGAGCAAAAACTACAATTAAGCGTTTGGTAGAACATAGTTGTTGGATCAAGATCATTACTGATGGTGATCTAAAACCTTTGCGAGGGATCTCAAAGTCATAAGCAAGGGTGCTTGTGTTGGTGTAAATCCAAGAAGAGAAGGAGTCTGTGGATTCGAAGTTTGCACGTGGTTGTGTCAGTAAGTTACTACTGAAGGTAGCAATAGATTTAGCAATAGATTTAGGGTTAAATCTGATTGTAAAAACTTCAATTCTCTTATAGTGGATGTGTTTACCTTGAGGATAGTTAGGTTAAATCCTCTCCAGGTTTTACCTTGAAATGGTTCATTTCATCGATTTTCCTGTGTCATCATATCGTGGTGTTATTTACTTTTCCGCATCTTTGCATAATATAATTTATTTGTATTTAACTTAGATCTAAAAAATTAATCTAAGTAATCACTTGGTTAATATAATAGGTTAAACAATCTAGTTTTAGGGGTCTAAACATAACAAACACTTTGGATCTAGATTTAGGATGGGTTTGACAACGAAATAGAGTCAAGGAAGAGAGTAATGGAAGAAAGAGAAAATTCAATGGTAGAGGAGAGAGAAAAAAATATTTAAAAAATAAATATAAAACTATAGTAACTGTATATATTTACCATAGCAATTGTGTATATGAATAGTGTTATAAACAAACTGATGTGGGTAGTTTTTGAGCAAAAATGTGCAAAATTGACAATGTTTTCTATTTTGCATTGACTAGTGCGAGTGCTCTTACTTTATCACTATCCTATTTAAATATTATTTTATCTTCTCAAATATATTTTGTTAACCCATCATCACCAATTTCAGATTTTATCTCCAACACCACTACCACTACCGGAGATTCAAACACCCACTTCAAAATCAAAACAACCCAATTAGTTTCAACCAAATCAAAACCAAATTGGGTGGGTTGAGATAGAACCATCGCAAGGCCACCACCAAAGATCCATAAACACCCAAATCAAAACCAAAACCAAATTAAAATAAACCCAACCGGAAATCCATAAACACCCACATCAAAATCAACCCAACCAGAGATCCATAAACACCCACTTCAAAATCAAAACAAAATCAAAATCAAATTGAGAGAGAACCAATGTGAGGCCACTACCATGTCCCAACTCTAAGCTCCAAGATCCAGCACCTCCATCAGAACCCAATGCCCAACCACTATTGTCACTCACCAAAAACATGTTGATCTATGATTCTATAGATAGAGAGAGAAAAGGAAAAGCCACAAAGCTAGAGAGAGAGAGAGAGAGAGAGAGAGAGAGAGAGAGAGTTAATTGGGAGAAAATGAATAAAAAAATAATTTTCTTTTGAGTAGCGATGAACAGTGTCTTAATATGTTTAGTGATGACATTGTTCATTGTTAACTTTTGACAAATTATCAAGTCTAATGCGTGAGGTTTCAAGCTGGGTTTAGTTATATTTTTTACTAAAGGTTGTTTTGGAGAGGTTGTTGTGAGTACTCTAAACTTGAAAGTCATTACATTGTATGTTATTTATAATTTAATCAAATAAATAAGATCCTAGAACCTCAAATTTAGATCCTAGTGTTAGACATATTATGGCCCAAGTAGTCCAAACTAATTGCAGGTATATGCACATGTAGAACACGTAACTTAAGAAAGACTCCAAAAAATATCTCACAAAGAGAAAACTTTAGTGAGAGATTTAAAATTGTTCAGGCTCAAGAAAGTTTGCTTTCATTGTAATATTGACGTAGCAACTCTCTCCACTCAAATTGTACATGTGTAACGATGATTGATTTTATATATTGATCACTAGATTAAATTAGTTTACTATTTGCCGAAATTTCGCTCAAGCGAGTGTCTAGCGAGGCTTGAGCAAATTCTTGAGGACAACAAAGTTGTGGAAACTTCAAATTATCATATTTCACTCAATTAAAATCCAAATTTGGTTTAATTTGTATCCATTTTGAAGTCTCAAAATAATTTCCAATAAAACAAGTTTCATTCTTAAATTGTTTATAGCATAAAATATATGAATATAAACCGATTAATTCATCATCTTTTGAATAGCTTCTACTCCCAATTCAAACCTAATACAATTCTATTCATACCTAGAATTTATTAAATTACAACCTCCTTACAACAATCTGAATTAAGACAGAAATTTGACCAACAAACTCAACAATCTAAAGCCTAACAAAGTTGATCCAGATCCTTAACAGAGTGCTTTACCCCCCTTCAACTTTGGCAGCTAACAAAATAAAAGCCTGCTCTAGTTAAATGTCAAACAAGAATAGTAGCTAGCAGCCAAGAAGAAAGGGACACTATATATGGTGCAGAGTCTGCCAAAGCCCTATAACACCCTCCTAGAAATTCACCTGTTGCGTAATAAACTCCTATTTATTCTGCAAGTTGCTAATGTGATAATATTAAAATTATATTACAATTATCTACCAGCTGCGTAGTCAGTTCGTAGTAAATGTCATAATACAGTAAAAGCCTGCGCCGTCGTGCACTGTGCGTAAAGGTAATTTTGCATCCGTTTCGTCACGTACAATTTTTTCTTTTTGGTACTAAAATATGATTGAAAATTAAATAGAATTTAGATAACAAATTGTTCACAATAAATAATGTTAGTGGTAATGTATTATAAATTTGGTTTAAAACATTATTATTATTTTTATGTGTGTTCTAATAAATATTACTGTTTAATAAAATATATATATATATATATATATATATATATCACTGATGAGTCCAAATAAAAATTGCTAACATCTTGTTTGTTGATAAAAAACTATCATTAAGAGTGGACGCTACAGGCTAAAACTTTTAAAAAAAAAGTTTTATTATGAAATTGTTATAAAAATATTGTAATCATAGTATTTTTTTTTTTTAGAAAGTTTCAACTTATGAAATCATCAAACTAAAACACTAATCGGTTTTTGGTGAAGACAGTGATTGAACCCCAAATCTCTTATTCAATTATCAAAAATTTTACCAGTTGAGTTAATTGAAATCATAAATCATAGTATTTCTTGCCGAGAGTAGGAAAGAAATTTATATAAAGAAATTTATTTAATTTTAAGAAGAAGAATACTGCTAGCACTGACGCTAGCTGCTGTGTCATAGTGCAATATATGTACGTAATATATGGTAATTGAGCACGTGTTTGTGTTTGTCCACATACATTTTATGTGTGACAAAATAAGATTAAAAAAAAATGTTATACCCATTGTTGAAATATAGTTAAAAATAGTAAAGAACAAAAAAAGAACAAATGTTGAAATACAGTAAAAAGTTGCCTGCAAACGCTATTGTGGAAATTTTTTTTTTTTTTGGTTAAAAGGAAATATTATTAAACAACTAAGCCAAAATGGCTAAATTAGAGGTAGTAAGCTTACAAAAGTTCTCCCCAATAGCATCAGAATATACAAAAGCTGAAATTACATCAGATGGGGGATTTTCCAAAATTACAAAATGCTCTTGCATCTCACATCCTATCTTAGCCAGAGCATCAGCAATTCTATTCACTTCACGGAACGCGTGCTACACTTTGTAGTGCTGAAATCTACCCAGAAGAGACCTACAATCAGCCAACAAGGAGGAATAAAAAGCATTAGAGGGGGAATAAGACTGAACCAGCTCAACAACCACCTTAGCATCTAACTCAATTACAAGATTCTGCACCCCAATTTGAACAGCCTGAAGCAACCCATCCCTTAAAGCTTAAAACTCAGCTGTGATGCTAGTCGTGAAGCCAATTGACCTAGCAAAACCTCTCATCCATCTTCCCTCACTATCTCTGATAATCCCCCCTCCTCCAGCCTTACCCGAATTTCCAAAGGAGGCCCCATCGGTATTTATGGTTCATTTGGATACAACTTATTTTGTTGAAAACTGAAAACACTGTAGCAAAATAATTTTTAAATGTATGAATAGTACTGTGGAATGCGTAAACAGTATGTGAACAATGCTGCTACAATGCATGAACAGTGCACGCACTGTTCATGAATAGTGCTTTTTGTCTCTAAAAGCAGAAACAAGTGCAGGAAAAAAAAAAAAAAAAAGATGAGAAAACGCAGTTTCAGCAAACATAGAAACGCAACATTGAATCCAAACCCACACTTAATTTACACCATCCTCTGGGAGGTTTTTTCCAACTAATATTACATACCACCTTACTCTTTTGACTCCTAATCTTACCCCACAATAATAATATTCCAAAGCTTGACTTTTACTAACACGGTGTAAATTGTGGAATTGTGCAATGTATACTTAATGAATGAGTTATTTTATTTTATTTTGTCTTATCTTATTTTTTGGCTCAATGTAATGGAAGAGATACTACACACGCAAATTACGCAATTGCTACTTGATTTTGTGTGCTTTTAGCGGTTGACGAGATTTTTTTTTTTTTTTTTTTGCCTAATTAAATGTGCAAGAACCTCAGTTCAATAATATTTGTAATCTTCTTCCCCCAAGAAAATAATAATAATAATAATATTTGTAATCTAATGAGAGAGTTAAAAATGTGAAACTCTCATTTAGATCCCAAATTTTTTTAAGTAATGAATTAACTGAGTAATATCACCACAATCCAAAAATAATATAGACAATTAAAGTAGTCAAAAGCACACTAGGAATTGATGACGTTGTAAAACCCCTTTGAAACCAATACAACCTCAAGGAAATTCATTATAGAAGAAATAATTATTGATGATGCAAGAAAAATCAATGAGTCAATTGTCCAAACAATGGTTTTGGAAGAAGGAAATGTATTGTCAGAAGGCACCAGTATGGCACTGGACTAAACTTCTTTAATACATAAGAACTCGCAAAAAACTCCAAATGAACTCCAATGACAGTAGAGTTATTACGGTTTTTAACTCATGCCTCATAATGGAAAGGGCCTGGTGTTTATATTTGGGACGTCCTGAGCTAACCACCTTCCATGACTTTTCACCATTTTCCTTTGTAGGGTGTGATGGAAAGCTTGAAGTTGAAGACATAGAGATTCTCAGGATTTGTACCTTTAACATGGGAATTTAGGTTGGTGGGTAGAAATCTTGTGCCTGAAAACCAAGGTTCCCATGAGTACACTTTCATCGAAGTACAACCTTCTAAAACTATGGTGAGTGAAAAGAGATATCAAACGATCCACGATGAGAACCACCTACAATACATGCCAAACGACTCAGGGCACCAGTTGGACGAGCTATCCAAGGGGGGTGGTCACAAGACCACCATGACCTAAAAAACAAATCTAAATTATATATAAATTTTAAAAATTTTATGATTTGTCTACCTTTAATTAAAAAAAATTGTGACCACCCTAAATTTTTTTAGGCACAACAAAATTAAACTTTGGTCCATTTAGCAATATATTATGCCATTTCAAACAAAAAGAAAAAGCCCACGAAAAATTTTATTGAACTAAATTTTGAAAGAGATCAATAAAGCCTGTTGCATTAATAATGAGATTATCATACATGCAATAATTTAAAAATGTGTAAGGAAAGTGTAAAGCTTTATGTATATGAGTGTTTGTTTTTTTTTTTTTTTTTGTCAATATATAAAGTTTTTTTTATATTAAATTTTTTATAATTTAAGTTTCTTAATAATCATTCAAAAGAGAATTCTTGAAGCCGCCACTAGTTGAAAAAGTCAAAATATTAGGTGTCCTCGTCCATCGATTCTCATTTGCATGGAAAAACATGTTTTGATATTGGAAAAAAAAACTTACAAAACTTCTATAAGTTATGATAGTCAAAACTTCTTACCAAAAAAAATTAGTCAAAACTTACAAACCTTTAATTTGTAGCCTAAATTCTCTTTACAACCTTACCAAACGACCTATAGGCACCCACTACTGTTCTAAAACTTTAAATTCCTTCAATATAGCTAGGCAATGTTCCTTTTATTGAGAGTATTATCCCTCAGGTTTTCGGCTTTGTTTTAGATGAAAGCTGTTCACTTCCAAAAAATTTTGGTCAGAGCAAAGAGTTTTTTCTCTTTTTCAATCGTTGGATTTCTTTTTCATTTACAATTATAAACCTTCAGTGTTAAGATGTATTTAGCTAGAGAGAATATATCCAAAATTTTCATCACCCTTATTCTAGTTGAAGAAACAACATTCATTAAATGGACACCAAATAGATATCTTTTTTTAATGGAAAAAAGAAAAGGGGGAGGGGAGTTTGGGAGAGAGGGTGGAGATAATTTTTCACATAATTAAAAAAGATTATTAATTTTTCACATAATTAAAAAAGTTTGGCCATGAATCTTCTTTAGGACCAAGACATATATAAGATATGAGATAATGACTTTAATTACTTGACAAAACTGGTAAGATGGAGTTTCATTTTTAAATTATTAATTTGATATAGTCAGTCTTCTCATAGCTATTTTATACTAATAAATAAGACATCACAGATTGGTGGGTGAAAAAAAGAAAGATGAAGACAACAAAGCATGTTGATTGAAGCACTACGGCACGCCTTATTTTATAAAATCTGATTATTAATTATGTTTTTATATATAATTATAGTCAAATGACAACAAATATGTATTATGTGTATCTTCTTGGCATTTTCAGATAATGACAACCCAAATTAAAGTAGTATTTCCTGACATTTACATATTATACTTTGGACATTAATTTGGTTAAAGTATAGTGAATTAGATTATTTAATAAATGGTAAATGCTGACTTATCACCCATGCCAAAAGATGCTATACAAAGTGTGTGTTTTGTGTTAATCAGTCCTTGAGCAACAATTTTCGCAAGCAGTTGAGTTAGCAAATTTTTATTGATTTTATCGGTCAATTACTAACATTACTTTATCATTTACAATTCACGACATACCACTTAACAATCGTAAAATTTTGTGATTGTCAACTTTTTTGGCAAAAGTAAAAGGGAGTTTGTAAGTGTGGTCACTGCAAGCTCCCATTTTCTTTCATCAAAAAAGTTGATGGTCACAAAAATTTTCACAATAATTTTACAACTATTTTATCCGTTCTATCTGCTTAGTGTTTGAACTGAAAAAAAGTAGTCAATGAAGTGACCTAAGATGCCATTGTCGTGGTCCACTTTGTATTTACAGGTGCGAGTCGTTTTCACTAAGCGTCTGGGTCAGCATGGTAGCTAGAGACGAAGATGAAGTCATTTGCTAATGTTATGATACTCCGTGTGCTAGTTAAGTCAAAACCCAAGAAAAGACAGAAACATAAACAAATACATTATCCACGTAAGAAGAAAATAATATATGAATAAAGTTATTGACACCATATTTTCACAAAAGTTTCAAACCAAATTTTATGTGACAAATTGGAAATGATAAGAAAAAAAAAAGTAATATAAGTGATAGGTCTAAATGAAAACTAACAACAGTTTTTCACCTAAATTTTGTCATAAAATCGTTGTGAAAAAATTGTGGTTGTAACACTACTAATAATATATAGACTACATGCATAAGAATAATAAACCCCAACTTGTTCAAAAAAATCTGGAGGGCTATCCAAATGATGGCGTGTAAATATAAGGCTATATATCTTTTCTTTATTACCAAATGAGGTAAACAAATCTAATACTATGTTTGGAAGTTTGGAGGGAGAGGAGAGTAGAGGGGAATGGTTATCTTCTACCTTTTTTGAATGTTTTTAAAATTAAGTAAGAGGGAGAGAAATTGTGGGCACCCGAGGAACGAGAAAGGAAGCCGAGGAGGCTGAACCAATGGGCCGAGGCCCTAGGAGGAACAGGATGGGCTCTGCACTTGGCCGGGCCAGAAACTGGCAATGCCCGAGGAGCATTGGATCCCGAGGAGAGAACCAGACCTCACGCAGCGCCATGTCAAGCGCCACAAGAAGAGCCTCCTCGGCTGAAGGAGGCATGGGTCAGTGGCAGACAGGCGGCCGTCAGGGCAGTAGCCTCCAGTCAAATCAGCAATAAATAACGCACACCAGCTCTGTCAGCCGCATTAAATGCAGAGGTGACCTGAAAGGATGCCCATCGCCGCTGCACTAGCTATTACTGTCGCCTGCTCCTAGAAAGAAGATAGGTGCCAAGTGTCGAAAATTGGGGAAGGAACAGCTAAAGATGGACGGAGCAGATTAAAGGGGCGAGGGCTATATAAAGGGAAGGCTGGGGGCCTTTGTGAAGAGGTTCGGTTGTTGTTTTAGCCCATCTCTACCAAATTCTGTTGTATGGAGTCTGAAAGAGCTTGTCTTACCACATAAATAAAACTTTGCGTTACTCTCTTTTTTGGTCTCCTACAATTGGCGCCGTCTGTGGGGAACAACAAGCGCCTGCGGATATACCTTTGGTAGTCATGGCGAATGAGGGTAGAAATGAGGAGGGGTCGGTTAGGTCGCGGGGTGCGGACCCCTTTCTTAACTTGGAACGCAGGAGGGATAGGCAACGAGCCGTCAGCACGCCAGCGGAGCCGCACCGTTCAAGGCGAGCTGGGCAGGACCGTCCCCGTCACGAGGGGCGAGCCCGACGTGGGTAGGACACCCTAGCACTACAGCAGGAAATTGATCACTTGCGAAAAAAACTGAAACAAAGAGAGCGTGATAGAAGGAGCCCGTCGGTGGCGTCGAGCGAGGGTTCATGGGGAAGCCCAGACCCGCCGTACCGGTGTAGATCCAGGACTCCGCCTAGCGAAGCATACTCGGACACCGCGGATGAGGGCAATCATGGTCACGAGAGATCGCCCCCTCGTCTCGATGGGAGAAATGATGCCATGAGTAGGGCCCTGAGGCAGATCTCCAAATCGCCTTTTGTCAGGAGGATTAACAAGGCCAAGCTCCCTCATCGTTTCGCCCAGCCCACCTTCACCATATACAACGGAAGAACGGACCCGGTGGAGCATGTGAGCCACTTCAACCAGAAGATGGCCGTGCACGCTGGCAATGAGGCGCTCATGTGCAAAGTCTTCCCTTCCAGCCTCGGGCCTGTGGCCATGCGCTGGTTCGACGCGTTGGGCGAGGGATCCATTGGATCCTTCCAGGAGTTGACCAGAGCATTCGGCGCGAGGTTCATCACCTGTAGCAGGACCCCTAGACCGTTGGACGCCCTGCTATCCATGGCAATGAGGGAGGGGGAAACCCTTAAAACGTACGCGAACCGCTACTGGGAAATGTACAACGAGGTCGACGGTGATTTCGAGGACGTGGCGGTAAGGACCTTCAAGGTCGGCCTCCCGACCGACCACGACCTTAGAAGGTCGTTGACAATAAAGCCTGCTGCCAGCATGCGCCAGCTCATGGAGCGCATAGAAACCTACAAAAGATTGGAAGAAGACCAACTCCAAGGGAGGGGCAAGGCCGGGTTGTACCCAGACAAGAGAGATCCACGGGGAGGAGGGTACCATAACGACCGGCCACGAAGGGAGTTCCTCGGTCGGCAGGCCCCGGAAGGGGTCCATATGGTCAACTCGCTGTTTAAAGAATCAATGCACCAGATACTTGAAAAGATTAAGGACGAGCCGTTCTTTAGCTGGCCGAACAAGATGGGCGGGGACCCGTCTAGGAGGAATCAAAACCTCCATTGCCATTATCATCGGGATAAGGGTCACAAAACGGAGGACTGCAGGACATTGAGAAGTCATTTGAACCAATTGGCGAAGGCGGGGAAACTGGGTCGCTTTATGCATCGGCCTGCGGGGCAAAATGAGCCAACAGGGACGGAATTTCACCAGGGCGACCACTCACGCCCGGCCCTGGGAACCATTAACATGATTCTGGCCGGATCAGGAACCGGCGCCATGTCTAGCCCCCAGGTCCTGTCTGTGGGGGGAAGCTTGAACCAGGAAGAAAGGAATAACAAAAGGTCAAGAGCGGTGATCCCCGACTTAAGTTTTTCCGAGGAAGATAAGAGGGGAACCCAACAGCCGCACGAGGATGCCTTGGTCGTCACAGTTAGAATCGGGGGGTACGACGTCAAAAGGGTGCTGATTGACCAGGGGAGCCAGGCTGACGTAATGTACCCCGATCTGTACAGGGGATTGGGTCTTGGGCCCGAAGACCTGGAAGCGTGCCATTCCCCGCTTATGGGCTTCGACGGAAAAATGGTAGCTCCCCTGGGAAGAATTAAGCTTCCCGTGCAAATTGACGGCAGCGAAGTCCAGGTAAATTTCATAGCGGTAGGGGCTTCCTCGCCCTACACGGCCATCCTCGGCAGGCCTTGGCTTCATTCTATTGGAGCCGTGCCCTCAACCTTGCACCTCAAGGTCAAATACCCCATTCACGGGGGAGTAGGAGAACTGGTGGAAGATCAGGCGATGGCCCGGCGATGCCTGACGTCCGCAATTGCGCAACACTTGCCTGGCCAGACACTTGGTCACTGTGGCGCGGCCCAATAGCAATTACAGGGGGCTGCCCCCGAGCAGCCAGCTGAGGCGTCGCGACAAACATCCGAGGAACTGGTGAAGGTGTTAATTGGCACAAATGAGGAGCGGTATTTCCAGATAGGGTCGCAGTTACCACCTGGAGAGAAGTCGGAGTTGTTGAAGTTCCTGAAGGCGAACCTGGATGTGTTTGCATGGGACGCGAGCGACATTCCTGGGATCAGTCCCGAACTGGCGTGCCACCGGTTGAATGTGAATCCCGAGGTGACCCCACGGAAACAACCACCTCGGCGGTCATCTGACGCGCACGCCGAGGCAGTTAAGGAGGAGGTGAGCAGACTGAAACAGGCGGGGGCAATTAAGGAAATCTTCCACCCCGACTGGCTGGCCAACACCGTGGTAGTGCAAAAGAAAAGCGGGAAGTGGCGAGTGTGTGTAGATTTTACCGACCTCAATAGGGCCTGCCCGAAGGACCCCTTCCCGATTCCCAGGATAGACCAGCTAGTGGACGCCACGGTGGGGCATCCTCGAATGAGTTTTCTAGATGCATTCCAAGGCTACCATCAGATACCCCTGTCCTTGGCCGACCAGGAGAAGACGGCTTTCCGTTCTCCTACTGGCAACTTCCACTATCGAGTGATGCCCTTCGGCCTCAAGAACGCCGGCTCGACCTATCAAAGGATGGTTACGCGCATGTTTGAAAGGCAGCTCGGGAGAAACATGGAGGCTTACATAGATGACATGGTGGTCAAAAGTAAGAGGGCCGAGGACCACCTCGCGGATTTATCAGAAACCTTCGCGACACTCAGGAAGCACAGGTTGCGGCTCAATGCGTCCAAGTGCTCCTTCGGGGGAGGCTCGGGCAAGTTCCTGGGTTACATGATCACGCATCGGGGAATCGAGGTCAACCCGGAGCAAATCAGGGCTATTAATGACCTACATCCTCCTCGAAACCCAAAGGAGGTACAGAAGCTTGCTGGGATGACGGCTGCGCTAAGCAGATTTATCTCGCGGTCCGCGGACAGGTGCCGACCTTTCTTCCAGTTACTACACAAATGGAAGGACTTCAAGTGGACTGAAGACTGCACCCGGGCATTCGAGGATCTCAAAACATACTTAGCCAACCCTCCCATTTTGTCTCGGCCAGACAGGGAGGAAGTACTGTATGCCTATCTGGCGGTCACAGGGCACTCCGTCAGCTTTGTGTTGGTCAGAAATCAGGACGGGGTCCAAAAGCCGGTCTACTACGTCAGTAAGTCCTTACAGGAAGTGGAGATGTGCTATCTCCCGCTCGAAAGAGCAGTCCTAGCTATTGTGCACGCGACCAAAAAGCTCCCGCACTACTTCCAAGCTCACACAGTGGCAGTGCTAACTCAACTGCCACTACAGGCCCTGCTGAGAAAGTCCGACTACACAGGCAGGATTGCAAAGTGGGCCACAAGGCTGGGGGCCTACGATGTTAAGTACCTACCCCGAACAGCAGTAAAGGGCCAAGTCCTAGCAGATTTTGTGGCAGAATTCGCCGAGGACATATGTGGGGAAAAGGGCATGGCCACAAGCATGATGATCTCGTCGGCAAACATTGCCCCCGTGTGGAGGGTTTACACGGATGGGGCCTCAAATCGAAAGGGAGCCGGTGTGGGAATAGTACTAATCACGCCCGAAAAGCTGATAATGGAAAAATCTTTACGACTAGGTTTCCCCGCCACCAACAATGAGGCCGAATACGAAGCCCTGCTGGCAGGATTGAACCTGGTCAAACTGCTTGGGGGGAGGATGGTGGAGGTGTATTCTGACTCTAGGCTAATCGTTGGCCAGATCAGTGGGGAGTTCGAGGCCCGAGACGAGAGAATGCAAAAGTATCTCGCCCAGGTGCGAAGCGCACAAAATCATTTTGATGGTTTCAGGGTAGAGCAGGTCCCGAGGGGGCAGAACTCGCACGCCGACGCCCTGGCCATGCTTGCGACCTCGTTGGAATCAAGCCTGCCTCGGGTCGTCCTGGTGGAGGAAGTCAACACGCCCGCCGTGGTGGAAGCGCCCGAAGTAAGGGTATGCAGTGTCCGCATAGGCCCGAGCTGGATGGATCCTATCGTGGCCTTCTTAAGAGAGGGGCAGTTGCCGGAGGACAAAGGAGAGGCGGAAAAGATACGAAGAACTGCCTCGCGCTACTAGCTGTCTGAGCAGCACAAGCTTTACAAACGCTCGTACTCGGGCCCATATCTTCTGTGCGTTCACCCAGAGGCCGTGGAGCCATTGCTCGAAGAGCTGCACGAGGGCATCTGTGGAAGCCACACTGGCGGGCGATCCCTGGCACATAGGGCCCTATCGCAAGGATACTGGTGGCCTAAGATGCGCCAGTCCTCCCTGGACTATGCAAAGCGATGCGATCAATGCCAGAGGTACGCCCCCAACATACACCAGCCGGGGGGAGTCCTGAACCCCTTGTCTAGCCCTTGGCCATTCGCCCAGTGGGGCTTGGATATAGTGGGCCCTTTCCCTCGGGCCACGGGCAATAGGAGGTGGCTACTCGTCGGCACGGACTACTTCACTAAATGGGTCGAAGCCGAGCCCCTTGCCAACATTAGAAATGTCGACGCTAAGAGGTTCATATGGAGAAATATCGTGACCAGGTTCGGAGTACCACACACACTGATCTCGGACAACGGGCTCCAGTTTGATAGCAAATCATTTAGAAGATATTGTGGGGAATTGGGAATCAGGAATGGGTATTCCACGCCAGCGTACCCTCAGGGCAATGGACAGGCCGAGGCCACCAACAAAGCCATAGTCGCCGGGCTTAAAAAGAGGCTGGACGATGCGAAAGGAAGGTGGGTTGACGAGCTGCCCCACGTGTTATGGACGTACCGCACCACCCCACGGAGGTCTACGGGGGAGACCCCGTTCTCATTAACCTACGGTTCGGAGGCAGTAATACCCGTGGAAACCGGGTTCCCAACTTTAAGGACTGACCAGTTCAACACCGAGGGAAACCACCAGTTGCTTCTGGACAGCCTGGACTTGACCGAAGAAAGACGAGACGTCGCCATGGTAAAGTTGGCCCACTACCAACAGAAGCTAAAGCAAGAGTATGATAAGGGCACCAAGCACAGGCCCCTGTCCCCGGGAGACTTGGTCTTAAGGAAAATAGTGGGGTCGGCTAAGCTCCCTTCCTGGGGTAAGCTAGGACCAAATTGGGAAGGACCATTCAAAGTAACCTCCGTTGCAGGCATCGGAGCGTATCGGCTGGAGGACCTGGATGGAAATGTAATCCCTCGCCCATGGAATGTAAACAATTTGCGACGCTATTACTTTTAATGAAATTCTGCAACTTCCATACTTAGCTTCTGTCTCCTTAACATTTGCAAGAAAAATTCTAAGTGTTAGAATAAACCTAACGCTAGTCTGGCTCCTCGGCCACAAGCTTAGGGGAACTAACATGTGCAAGAAAAATTCTACATGTTAGAACATGCCTAAGACTTGCCTGGCTCCTCGGCCACAAGCCCATTAAGAATTAACATTTGTAAGAAAAATTCTAAGTGTTAGAATAAACCTAACGCTAGTCTGGCTCCTCGGCCACAAGCTTAGGGGAACTAACATGTGCAAGAAAAATTCTAGATGTTAGAACATGCCTAAGACTTGCCTGGCTCCTCGGCCACAAGCCCATTAAGAACTAACATTTGCAAGAAAAATTCTAAGTGTTAGAATAAACCTAACGCTAGTCTGGCTCCTCGGCCACAAGCTTAGGGGAACTAACATGTGCAAGAAAAATTCTAGATGTTAGAACATGCCTAAGACTTGCCTGGCTCCTCGGCCACAAGCCCAATAAGAACTAACATTTGCAAGAAAAATTCTAAGTGTTAGAATAAACCTAACGCTAGTCTGGCTCCTCAGCCACAAGCTTAGGGGAACTAACATGTGCAAGAAAAATTCTAGAAGTTAGAACATGCCTAAGACTTGTCTGGCTCCTCGGCCACAAGCCCATTAAGAACTAACATTTGTAAGAAAAATTCTAAGTGTTAGAATAAACCTAACGCCAGTCTGGCTCCTCGGCCACAAGCTTAGGGGAACTAACATTTGTAAGAAAAATTCTAAGTGTTAGAATAAACCTAACGCCAGTCTGGCTCCTCGGCCACAAGCTTAGGGGAACTAACATGTGCAAGAAAAATTCTAGATGTTAGAACATGCCTAAGACTTGCCTGGCTCCTCGGCCACAAGCCCATTAAGAACTAACATTTGCAAGAAAATTCTAAGTGTTAGAATAAACCTAACGCTAGTCTGGCTCCTCGGCCACAAGCTTAGGGGAACTAACATGTGCAAGAAAAATTCTGGATGTTAGAACATGCCTAAGACTTGCCTGGCTCCTCGGCCACAAGCCCATTAAGAACTAACATTTGCAAGAAAAATTCTAAGTGTTAGAATAAACCTAACGCTAGTCTGGCTCCTCGGCCACAAGCTTAGGGGAACTAACATGTGCAAGAAAAATTCTAGATGTTAGAACATGCCTAAGACTTGCCTGGCTCCTCGGCCACAAGCCCATTAAGAACTAACATTTGCAAGAAAAATTCTAAGTGTTAGAATAAACCTAACGCTAGTCTGGCTCCTCGGCCACAAGCTTAGGGGAACTAACATGTGCAAGAAAAATTCTAGATGTTAGAACATGCCTAAGACTTGCCTGGCTCCTCGGCCACAAACCCATTAAGAACTAACATTTGCAAGAAAATTCTAAGTGTTAGAATAAACCTAACGCTAGTCTGGCTCCTCGGCCACAAGCTTAGGGGAACTAACATGTGCAAGAAAAATTCTGGATGTTAGAACATGCCTAAGACTTGCCTGGCTCCTCGGCCACAAGCCCATTAAGAACTAACATTTGCAAGAAAAATTCTAAGTGTTAGAATAAACCTAACGCTAGTCTGGCTCCTCGGCCACAAGCTTAGGGGAATTAACATGTGCAAGAAAAATTCTGGATGTTAGAACATGCCTAAGACTTGCCTGGCTCCTCGGCCACAAGCCCATTAAGAACTAACATTTGCAAGAAAAATTCTAAGTGTTAGAATAAACCTAACGCTAGTCTGGCTCCTCGGCCACAAGCTTAGGGGAACTAACATGTGCAAGAAAAATTCTAGATGTTAGAACTTGCCTAAGAATTGCCTGGCTCCTTGGTCACAAGCCCATTGAGAGTTAACATTCGCAAAAGTTCTAAGTAAAAAAAAAAAAAAAAAAAAAAAGGGGGAGAGAAAGAAAGCCCCGTACTAGCCTGGTTCCTCGGCCACAAGCTTAGGAAAAATTATCAAGTACTAGCCTGGTTCCTCGGCCACAAGCTTAGGAAAAATTATCAAGTGCAGGAAATATTCTAAGTATTGGGAACATTGCAAATATACGTAGCAAGACAAAAATTATCAAGTACTAGCCTGGTTCCTCGGCCACAAGCTTAGGAAAAATTATCAAGTGCAGGAAATATTCTAAGTATTGGGAACATTGCAAATATACGTAGCAAGACAAAAAAAAAAGTAGAGACAAACTTAATTTAACTTTTCATTTAAAAATGATTACAAAATGGGGAACTGATGCCAGAACTGATTACAAAAGGAGGGCGCCCTGCTACAAAAATTCCGCAAGGGAAGGGCGTACAAAGAAAGCTAGAAAAGAGAAAAGCTAAGCCTGGGGCTCCTTGTCCTTAGCGTTCTTCTCCTTCTTGTCCTTCTTCTTTTTCAAAGGAACCCCTTCTGGCACCTCCTTCTCAGCTTCCAAGTCCAGCACGCCTTCTGGAGGAGGCAAGCCCTGGGAGGAAACAGGAGAAGGGGGAGGATTCAGGGGCTCGGCAGAGACGTTGGGAGCGGAGCTGGGATCCACGGGAGGTGTGGGGCTCGGATCCTCGAGGGGGCTGGGGGCTGAGGCTAGCAGACGCAGGGCTGGAGGATAGTAAACCCGGTCAGGGGCACGGAGCTCCGAATCAGGACTGACGCCCGCCGCGCTCAACGCCTGCCCCCAGACCTCTTGGCTAAAGGCGCGAGCGGCGTCGCGGAGCTGGGCAGTGAGTGATGCGGCGGTCTTATTCATGCCCGTATCATAGGCCTCCTGCTCGGCCTTGGCCTTCTCGGCATCCTTATCCGCCAGCTTCTGATGCGCCTGCTTCAATTCTACCATTGAAAGAGCCAGGGCGCTCTCGGCTTTCTTCTGGGCCGCCAAGGCATCAGAAGCCTGCCTCTCAAAGCTCTTCAGAGCAGAGTCAGCATCGCGGAAAGCCCTCTCGGCCTCGGATAGCTGGGTGAGGGCATCCTTCAACCTTTTCTCGGCCTCGGCCCTGGCCTTCTCAGCAACCTCATAGGCCTTCTCAGATTTCCTGGCCGCGTCCAGGGAATGATCGACCCAATCTTCTGCCATAAAGGCAGCTTGAACGGCCTGCAAGGGTGGGAAACGAAGAGAAGAATTAGTAGTCAAAGTGAAAATACTTGACAGATGAAGAAGTTGACTAGAACGCCTGAAGGTACCTTAGCCAAATCTTGCTTAAGAGAAAGGAAGACCTCCCTCTTCCTGAAGGACTTCAACTCCTCCATATCCTCGGGGAGGCACAGAGCCCTCTCCAAGCATTCAGCCACCAGGCCAGAGCTTCCCTTGGAAGGATCCCTCAGGTTGGCGTCATCCATGACCGGAGATCCCGAGCTGAGGGTAAAGGAGGGCCTCCAGACGGAAGGCTTCCTGGACTGCTCCCGCCGCTCTCCCTCGAGGGCACCACGGGGTCGGGCCTTTTCTTCGACGAACCCTTGCCGGCCCGGGCCTCTTTAGTTGGGGGCTCGGATATCTCCCCTTCCTCGGGTGTAGCTGTCCCTTTTCCGCTGGGACCACGCTTGCGCTTCTTGTCCGCGGCATCGGCCGGGGATGTACGGGGAGCGGGGGGAGTGGGCAAGCGAGGTGGCACCACCGCCGCCGAGGAGGATCCCCCAGCATGGGCCGATAGTAGCGCCAGGAGGTCGGGGGTCTTCTCTTGGAATCCCATGGCCGACGATGATGATCGGGTGGTAGATGCGCTCGGAGCGTCGGGGCGGTTAAAGACTTCGAAGTCTTCCTCGGTCACTTCTTGGACGGAGGTTGATGTGGATCCCTCCGCCTCCTCGTCTGACGGTAGGGGAGGCTCTTGGGCGTATAAAAGCTGAACGGCCAATGGCCCAGGAAGTTCGGCGTCTTGCGTCCCTTCGGGAGGGGGTACTGCCTGCAGAAACCCTAGGATGGCAACGTCTATCCTAGCCAATCGCGGATCGCGAGCCTTGATGACGTTCTTCGGACTCTGGAAACGTTTGGTCGAAGCTGGGTAGCCAAGGATGACGTGCGCTGCTCGGAGTTGCCCGTCCCAATGAAGAAAGATCTCGGCTTTGAGAATCCGGTTCAAATCGTGAAAGTTCACCAGGTGGCGGGCGGGGGCTATGTGATACTCGTCTGCCATAAAAAAAAAACGGCCAGCGTTAGAAAAAAAAAAAACACAAACAAACAAACAAAGGCTAAAAAAGGAAAAAAGGGAGGGGGACGCCAAACAGGGGCTCCTCTAAAAACGAAAAAGCCTAAAGCGGCGACCCAAGCCCTCGGGAATTCTACCTGGTTCCCCTTCCTGGGTGGGGCAGTGTCGCCCATCATGCCACTCGCCCGAGACGAGAAGGAAGTCTTCGTCCATGCCCTTGCTCGAATCGGGCAAGCAGGAGATTAACCTAACCGCGGGGATCCTACTCTTCATGTAGTACTTGGTTTTTTCCCCTTTTTGGCAATTATACACCCAGTTCACATCGTGCCACGTGAGACGGGTCCCCATCCTACGGTTGATGGCGTCTACACACCCGAGGATCCTAAAAATGTTGGGGGAACACTGGGTTGGGGTTAGCCTAAAGTTGATTAAATAGTCCTTGGTCACTGGGCTCATGGGAAGTTCCATCCCACCTTCGATGAAGGCGATCATAGGAATTACCACTGACTCAGGAGGGCGATCGATGACCAGCCACTCACCCTCCTCACAATGTCTAAAGTCCACGTTATCGGGAATCCTGTACTTGGCCCTAAAGGCCACCCTAGCCTCCTCGGTGTCCACTAGCCTAGCGTACCTACCCATAGAAAAGAAAAAAGGATCGAGACAAAGAAGGGAACCAACACACCTACTGTGGAAGTCAAAAAAGACGCTCCTCGGGAGTAAAATCTCGCTTCGCCAAAGTAAGAACGCCAAAAAATGCCAGAAATGAACCACCCGCTGCCTTGATCGCTCCATTTATAGGAGGCGAAAATGAGCGGTAAAATTCCCGCCCATAAATGAGGATCAGCAAGGGCCGCACGATCCCAATCATACCGTTGAACGTGGGGAGACAGGCAGCTGCCTGACGCCATAAATGGGAGCTCGCGAAATCCGAAGCGTCAGGAGCGTGCGAATGACAGTTGAAAAGACGTAGGCTCGTGTGAACACGCACAGCACGTACGACTCGTCCGCGGAGCTAAAATTTCACTTATACCTCGAACGAATTAAGTGAAAATTTTAGGGGGCTATTGTGGGCACCCGAGGAACGAGAAAGGAAGCCGAGGAGGCTGAACCAATGGGCCGAGGCCCTAGGAGGAACAGGATGGGCTCTGCACTTGGCCGGGCCAGAAACTGGCAATGCCCGAGGAGCATTGGATCCCGAGGAGAGAACCAGACCTCACGCAGCGCCATGTCAAGCGCCACAAGAAGAGCCTCCTCGGCTGAAGGAGGCATGGGTCAGTGGCAGACAGGCGGCCGTCAGGGCAGTAGCCTCCAGTCAAATCAGCAATAAATAACGCACACCAGCTCTGTCAGCCGCATTAAATGCAGAGGTGACCTGAAAGGATGCCCATCGCCGCTGCACCAGCTATTACTGTCGCCTGCTCCTAGAAAGAAGATAGGTGCCAAGTGTCGGAAATTGGGGAAGGAACAGCTAAAGATGGACGGAGCAGATTAAAGGGGCGAGGGCTATATAAAGGGAAGGCTGGGGGCCTTTGTGAAGAGGTTCGGTTGTTGTTTTAGCCCATCTCTACCAAATTCTGTTGTATGGAGTCTGAAAGAGCTTGTCTTACCACATAAATAAAACTTTGCATTACTCTCTTTTTTGGTCTCCTACAGAAATAATTAACCTTTTCATAGTTTGTAATTTTGTTAATATAGTAAGAGTAAATTTTGTTAATTTGGTAAATATGCTTTACTCTCCCTCCAAATCTCTCCAATTTGGAGGAATTAAAAATGAGAGGTTAGAAGTAATTAGAATCCCTCCAAACCCCTTCAAATCCCTCTCCCTCCTCCCTTAAAAAATATCTAAATAAGGTAATTTAGCCTACTCTCCCTCCCTTTACTCTACTCACCCTCCATCCAAACAAGCTATAAATGCAAATAGAAGCAATTAGTTAAATTAATTTAAGAAGCATGAGAAATAAGATGGAGAAGTCTATATATAGGTTTAACATGGGTGCAACTCATAAGAACCACTGAACCAGTTTAGTAGGTCCTAATCAGAAATATAATATGCAATTATTCTATCTTAGACTATAAAAATTAGTCATAATAGAGATAGACAGGCTGTGTTTCTCAATCTAAAAAAATGAGTATACTAAGTGTGCGTTTGAGATGAGTTGAATTTTTCACCTTATCTCTACTTTCAGCTTATTTTTGCAACTATTCATGAGTCCTATTGCACTTTTTAATACTATTTATGGGTCTCACTATACTATTTAGCTTATTTTTTAACATTTTTTCTACACTTTTAGCAAAAAGTTTTTAGTTTCAGTTAAATAAGCTATTCCAAACGAAACAGCTTAGGTCATGTTTGGTAACTATTTTCATTTTCTATTTTCGTTTTCTTGTTTTTAAGGAAAAAAGAAAAAAAATTGTTTTCAAAATGAAAAACAGGTTTGGTTAGTTGAAAAGAAAAAAACAATTTCCAAAAACAAAATATAGGAAATTTGTTTGGTATTTGTTTTTGAAAAAGTTGAATTTTGTTTTGTTTGGCTAATTTAAAACATTTTTTTCTATTCATTCTAATTCAAAAATACGTTTGCTTCAAAGTATTTAAAATCAACATACTTTGAGGAATTATAAAATCAAATGTTTTGTATATAACGTTCAAGCTTGAAACTTTAATCATACAAGATTGGAACTATATTAATGAAAGTTTCATACTATTGTAAGAAAAATAGCATTTAAACGTTATAAAAGCCAAATGTGCTAACACTATTATATACCTATAAAATAAAAACCAAACATACCATTCTATCATATCAATCCCTAAGATGGATTCTTAAAATTATTTGTCCTTGTAACATTAGTTTATTCAAAGTTAAAGCAAGTCTTATTTATATAGATGGTAAAATATTATTTTATATATGTACCTTTGACTTATGGATCCCCAAAAGCTGTAAAAGATTGTGTAAATCGCTAATAGAAAAATAAAAATATGAAATTAGGAAGAGAGAAAGAGAGAGAGAGAGAGAGAGAGAGATAAATTAGAGGCGCAGAGAATAAACTAGAGGGGGGAGAGTGAAAGGGAGTGGGTTTGATGTACCTGGTACCACCTGTCTTTGGTTTCGTTCTTAAGGGTCTTTGTGCAGGAAATTTCAGGAGAAAGTAGCGGCAAGGAAGGGGAAAATTTACGTGAAGTAGGGTGAGTTTGGTTCAGCTTTTTGTAAAAGTGCATAATAAAAAAGTAGAGTTTTCAAAAAGTACATAATGAAAAAGTGCATTTTCAAAAAGCTAAGTGGTTGGTAAAAGCTGTTAAAAAGTGCTTTTTGAAAAAGCTGAGTGTTTGGCTAGCACTTATAAAAGTGGCAATTTTAGGGATAAATTACCAAAAAAGACAATGTATATATAAGGGAGTTTATTTCATACTTTTTTATTATTTTTTTTATGTGAGTTTATTTCATACTTAAATCAACTTCTTCATATACTTAAATCAATTTTTCTCTTTCTAAAAAAATTAATTTTTTCTCATCAATATTAGCTAATAATAACCTACCACTTAAGATTTATTGTGAAAATATTGTAATAAAAATTGATACAGATTTTAATTTTAACGTACTATTAAAATTATTTTTTTCTCTTTCTAAAATTAATTTTTTCTCACCAATATTAGCTAATAATAACCTACCACTTAAGATTTATTGTGAAAATATTATGATAAAAATTGATACAGATTTTAATTTTAACGTACTATTAAAATTATTTTTTTCTCTTTCTAAAATTTTTTTTTCTCACCAATATTAGCTAATAATAACCTACCACTCAAGATTTATTGTGAAAATATTGTGATAAAAATTGATACAGATTTTAATTTTAACGTACTATTAAAATTATTTTTTTCTCTTTCTGAAAAAATTATTTTTTTCTCACTAATATTAGCTAATAATAACCTACTCTTTAAGATTTATTGTAAAAATATTGTACAAATATTATGATAACATTTCCTCCTTCTTCTTCTTTTTTCCTTTTTTTTTCCCTCTTTTTTTCTCCTCTAGCCACGTACCCTTCTCTACTTTTTTTTTTTTCCCCTTCTTTTCCCTTTTTCCCTACCACTTCCCCTCCAGAACATTCCACTTTTCACCTTTTTCTTCATTCTTTCCCCTTTTTCCCTTTCACTTCGTCAACATTCCACCGCTGAGCTCTTTTTTTTTGACAATTCAAAAGCCGCTCTTTCACTTCCTCCAGAGAAGAAGATGATGATGATGATGATGATGATTGAAACATTGGGTTTGTATTTGTATTTGATTTTGATTTTGGGTTTGAGTTATGGGTTTTCAGTTAATGGTTTGATTTTGAGTTGATTTTCGGTGGATTTTGGGTTTGATTTTGAGTTGGGTTTGAAATGGGTTTTGTTGATTTTGTTGATTGTGGTGGTAGACTGGTGGTAGACCAGGTTTGAAATGAGTTGATTTCGATTTTGTTGATTTTGTTGGGTGGTGCTGAGTTTGTAGCAGAACGGTGAGGGAAGAGCAGAGAGATGAGATGATATGAGAGGAGAGGAGAGGAATGAGGCGCACGGACTGAGGACTGAGGACTGAGGACTGAGGACTGATTGAAGGGTAATTTGGTAATTGCTAATATTTTCCAACGGATATATGATGAACGCGCATGGGACTTTTGCAAAATGGACTGAAGTTCCAGCTTTCATTGAATGCACGTTTCTTCACAAATATAAAACGCAACTTTTGACAAAAAGTTACGTTTTGGGCTTCACCAAATGCACATTTAGGCCTGACTTTTTTCAAAAAGCGCATTTTGGGCTCAAAACGTGGAAACAAACGGGCATGTAGTGGCAAAGAGAAAAAAAAAATATATATATATATATATATATATATATATATATAAATAAGAATCAGAGTTGCACAGATCGAACTTAAGAGCTGGTTCATTAAAGTTGTAAAATGACATGTTTTTTCAGTGTTTTCACAAGCCTAAAAAAACACAACTAAAAAGAGCCCTTTGGTTGTTTTCATTTTTCTTTATAAATTAGAAACAAAAATTGTTTTCTCTTTTCTGTTGTTTTGAGTTTACCAAACAAGTTTTTTGTGATTGGAAACCAAAAATGGTCCTTGAAAACGGAAAACTAATAAAAAAAAGTTTCCAAACATAGCTTTATTTAGCTGAAATTGAAAACTTTTTCTGAAAGTACTGTAGATAAACGTAAAAACTAGCTAAAATAGTACAATGAGACCCATAAATAATACAAAAAAATGCAGTAGAACCCATAAATAATACCAAAAAGTGCAGTGAAACTCATAAATAGTAGCAAAAATAAGTTAAATATTAAAATAAGCTTACTTTAAACTCTAATCTCAAACGCAACCTAAATGTTCTATGATCATTTAAAAATAAATAAATATGACAGGATTTGAGTTTATAGTATTTACAGCATTATAATTTCTCTCTTACCACGTTAATGACTACTTATTTTTTATGTTGACAAGATTTGATTACAAATTCTTATTCAATAACAAAAGATTTTATAAGTTGAGCTAACTAAATAACACAGTTGACAAATAATGAATATCATTGCTGACTAGCACCATTGATTATTTTGAAGTTTAAGATCTATTTGGATACCGCTTATTTTGCTGAAAACACTGTAACAAAATAATTTTTAAAAGGCAAAACACTGTTGCTGCGTTTTACTAAAGTTGGTGGGTCCGTGAACAATGTCGTGGGACCAGCCAAAAAAAAAACGCAAAATGCACAAAAAAAACGCAAATTATTGTGCGTTTTGCATTTTTGGCTGGGTCCCACGGCACTGTTCATGACCTAGCCAAACTTGTAAAAATGCATATTTCGAGGTAAATCTTGGGTCCCACGGCACTATTCATAACTTAAAAATTATTTTGTTACAGTGTTTTCAGCAATAAATTTTCAATTTTTAGCAAAATAAGCAGTATCCAAACAAACTCTTAATATACATTCTTCCGATGTGAATCTTCTTAAGTTCTAACAATGAATAGGTTTTATATGTGTATATATATGAAAAACCATTATCTTTCTGTGCCTCACGCATGAAGATACGAACCATTTTCAACTCCAGGTATTAAAAAAAAGGTTAATCAGGTTCAACAGTACACGACACAACATGTGATTTCTTAATATTAAGTTATTAACTGCTAGAACTATGTAATGGAATGTGTAGGGATAAGGGCCCAAAGTTATATATTGGGCCTTGGGTCTTGGGCCTTGGGCCTTGACCGAGGACGTTGGTTGGTCCGAGGACGAATAAACAGTAGTGAGGGTGTTAAGCTTAGAGTCCTATGAGTATGTTGCAAATGGAAAGGTTAGGGGAGGTGGTCTGAGGAGTAGTATCTCCTCAAATAAACAAAACATATATCAAATGTATATCCTATCGTTTAAAATGGCCTTTCAGGAAATTCCACTAATAGGGACGTGAATTATGAACGTACATGAGGGATGGAAGCTCAGAAATATCTAAGAGAAAGTTGTTACCACCACATTAAATGCTCTGTAGCTAACTCTCTGGTCGCATTAATGAGGAAGTGATTTCTAAATAGTGTTTTTCAGCCTTACATCTACCCTTAAAAACTTCAGAAAAGTGCTGATCGGACAAGTATTAACATCAACCTTCTGGCCTGCGCGTGGAGGGTAAAAATGAAAGAGGAAGATAGTATAAAAGAAGAAGGAGGCGATGAGAGTGAGGGGCGAGAAAACTAAAAGAAAAATACTGTAGCATTAAGAACTGACTTTGTAATCAAACCTGAGAGAAATATATAAGATCCAGTCTCTTCAAACTTTGCTAAGGACAATGTTTCTTTAATTTAAACTTGTTTATCTTCTTTCTTTTGTCATCAAGATCAACCTTATTTATTGTCTGATTCACTAAAACCCAGTTTTCCAACCCACTTTCTACAAATTTATTGTTTTGGGCTTTTTGAGCCTAAGTCCATCCACCTTTGGGCACAAGGACTCAAATCTGGTTCTTACAAAATGCAATGATGGCCATCTATTCTAATATAACTATACAAAATGTACATAATAATGATAACATAGAGATGTCGTAGCTTTCTTGAAATTTCATGGGCCATGAGCCCATGTCGTAGCTTTCTTGAAATTTAAAAGAGGCACATTTTTATTCCAAGTTTCTTTTTGTTGTAAATGAATAGTATGCACACAAGTTTTTTTTGTAGGTTCCAGTTCGCTTAGCTAGTAAAATCTTTTGTTATTAAGAGCAATTATCATAGAATAAATATCATAAGTTTAAATTCTACTGTATCTATCAACAACAAAAAATCGTTTTCACTCTGAAGCATGTAGAATCTTGATCCTCCTGCTTTGATGCCAGTTGATCCTATTGCCAGCACAAAATGTCCTTTCTTTTGGTTATTTACTTTGATCCTCCAATTCGGACAAATTATTAGATATACTAGGGCTACTGAAATGAATCTTCCAACCAACAAAACACTATCACCTAGTGTAGCATCACCTGATGTGACAATAAATATAACTAGTAAGTTTAAATTACTTTATAATTGAATTTTGAATTGCATTTTTTTAATTTGTGACAAATCAATTTGTAATACCAATATAGTAAAATTTATAGCACCTTTAAGCTATAAAACTACTTTTATTATTGTTATTATTATTGTTGTTATTATTATTATTATTTTGCGCTAGGAAGATGACTTACACACTTGCTTAGGTATCAGTAATCAGAATTCCATCTAGACCTAATAATTTCTCTCCAATTTGAGCCCAAAATTATAATTAAAAAATAAATTAATTAATAAATTATAATTTTTAAAAAAAGAAAGAGGCCTGCTCTGCTTGTTGTTCTAATGAGCCCAGCCCAAAACCTCATTAAAATCCAATCCAAAAAGAAAAATAATAATAATAATAATAATAACAAATCCAATAAAAAAACGAAACAAATCCGAATCTGAGAGACTGAAAGAGTCTGAGAGAGCCAGAGACAACGCCGACGCAGCCGCCGCCGCCGCTCCGCTGTGCTCTGAACTTGTGTCGGTGAGTTTTGATTTATTAGCGTTTTCCTCCTTTTGTTGTTGGTGTGTTGATGATTTGATTCTGCTGGGTTTGTAAGTTCAAGATTTAGATTAGGTTTGTGGTTTATGAGGAAATTTGTAGGAAAAAAAATGATAAATGGGATTTGGAGTTTTTGTGGGGTTTGTTCAGGATTTGATGAATTTCATTTCATTGTCTGTGAATTTGTAGCACTTGGGGTATGCTTAATTTGATTGATGAATTTGTATAGCTACTTGGTAGATTAGTCATATTCTTGCAATATTTGCAAATGATGCAACTTGCTATATGGGATTTGATCTTATTCTCTTATACCAGTGATTTCATAGCTACTTTTATATGCAGCGTCAAATCTCAGATATCTCTCAATAATGCAACTTGTTATATGAGACTGAGATCAGATTTCTATGATTTGTTAGCTTAGAAATAATGGGTAGCTCATGAAATTTATTCAATTATCGTATTTTTAAACATTTGCGGAAAACTTAGAATTTCAAGGTTTTTTTTTTTTTTTTTTGAGAATCTTTTATTATTTTAGTTTGTTTTTCATGTTCTTGCACTCTCTTAGGAATCAAATAGTGGGTCTATGTTTAAAATTTGAGATGCTTTCACTTTTTGAAGCATTTGAATTAATGTGCAAAATCAATTGGATGCTGAATCAGTTATAATTTAGGTTTACTTCTTTTGTTCTGAGTAGTGTTAACAGCAGAAAATGCCTTCGCAAAAGATTGAAACTGGTCACCAAGACGTGGTCCATGATGTAGCCATGGATTACTATGGTAAGCGTGTTGCCACGGCCTCATCAGACCACTCCATTAAGATAACTGGGGTGAGCAATACAGCCTCTCAGCAGCTCGCAACGTTAATTGGTCACCAAGGACCTGTTTGGCAGGTGGCATGGGCTCACCCAAAATTCGGGTCTATACTTGCTTCTTGTTCTTATGATGGGCAAGTGGTAATATGGAAGGAGGGTAATCCGAATGAGTGGACCCAAGCGCATGTCTTCAATGACCACAAGTCATCTGTCAATTCTGTTGCTTGGGCTCCTCATGAACTGGGACTTTGTTTGGCATGTGGTTCCTCTGATGGGAATATCTCAGTTTTCACTGCAAGACCGGATGGTGGTTGGGACACCTCAAGGATCGACCAGGCTCACCCAGTTGGTGTCACATCTGTTTCATGGGCTCCCTCAACAGCTCCCGGGGCTCTTGTTGGTTCTGGCTTGCTTGATCCTGTTCAGAAGCTCTGCTCGGGTGGTTGTGATAACACTGTGAAGGTGTGGAAGCTCTATAATGGGACATGGAAGATGGATTGCTTTCCAGCTCTTCAGATGCATACAGATTGGGTTCGTGATGTTGCCTGGGCACCTAACTTGGGACTTCCGAAATCTACAATTGCAAGTGCCTCACAGGATGGCAAAGTCATCATATGGACTGTGGCCAAGGAGGGGGATCAATGGGAAGGCAAGGTTCTGAATGATTTCAAGACTCCTGTTTGGAGGGTCTCCTGGTCGCTAACAGGAAACATATTGGCTGTGGCTGACGGAAATAACAGTGTGACATTGTGGAAGGAAGCTGTAGATGGGGAGTGGCAACAGGTGACCACAGTTGAGCCTTAGAATCTTTTATTATTATTATTTTTTTTAACAGTTAGCTCCTAAAGTACTGGATCCCATTCTGAATCTTTTTCATTTACATGTATTAGGACTTATTGTTTGTTTAAATATTCATGTATTTTATTACCTTGCTTGATATTGTCGAAAGTTTCAAAGTTGGGAGTTTATATCAAATGCCTAGACTTGCCAAAAATGATTGTTGATTGCAGTTTGTCAAAAATTCTCTTGAAATTGTTGATTTTGGTCTTGGTGGATTTCTAATATCAGTTTGAAATTTTGTCTGTCTTTTAGTTATTTTTCTGCTAATCTACATTTATGAGTGTAACCGATTGCTGATTAATTAAAATGAATACATGTCTTTATATGATTCCACATAGAATCTACCCAAATGCCATCCCACCCTTTATCATTGAGCTGAAGTGTATTTTTTTGGTCGAATTATACAATGAGTTTAGGGAAATTTTTTGTTTTTGGATATATATAGAATGTTTGGTTTTATTTAGGGTTCTTGCTGTGGTAAGAATTGTAGACTAGTCTAGTTTCCCTTCTTTTGCCTTAAAAGGGACTTAAGTTATTGTAGCATCTGTCAAACCCTACTATGTGGAACTATGATGTTGCAAAAATGAGTTATCCACTTAAGTTATCGTAGTCAAACCCTACTATGAGACTGTCATCGTCTGTGATGATACACTTGGTCACATTGAGATGACAGATGAGCATGAAAGTTTCTTCCCTCAAGTATTATTGACTAAATAAAGACATTCCCTCTTTGAGGGGCTAATGCGCTCACTTGGGAACTGTTCAACTGATGTATTGTACATTTGTGCATTGCTTTAGGTGGTAATGGATTATTTTTCTACTTGTGGAACTATGATGTTGCAAAAATGAGTTAAGATGCTCTTCCTAAAGATCAGGGCATACAAGTAATATTCAGTTATTCAATGATTCTTTAAGTCTAGTGTGTGTATATTCATTACTACTTTCAAAGATAGATGTTTGGGGTAAATATATATTAGAAGCTGGATTTTAAAGAAATTGGTTTCAAGAAACCAGGTATTCTTTTTTCTTTCCTTTTTTACAAAGGTACTTTAAACATTTGTCAAATTCATTTTACATATTAAAAAAAAAAAATTATCATGTTTCACAGTGACACGGTCTATTGCCCCTCAACACTGCTATTGTTCACTAAATACCAGCCCGTTGATATGAAATTCAGAAATTTTATATTTTTGTCAATTAAAATATTTTTTGTTCTATATATATTAGAAGTGAGGACAACGGAGGGAGATTCAAAACCAGGAAAAATACTCTTCGCAAAATCAATTACCATATGATTAAAAAAAATTGTCACTGAGTAAATGAATTGTGCTATTTTTACAATTTCTATATATATCTCATTTCACATCATTAATTATTAATTTCATTTTTTTAGCAGGTAATATGAAAAATATATGATATAGAAATTTAATAATTTTATTTTTTTGATAATATTTAAATAGTAAAAAAGTCTCAATATAAAGCTGTTGCTTTAGGCCCTAAATACCTTGAACTAACCCCAGTGGTGAACAAACCTAGGACTTGCTTGGTTATGGTCTCATAAATCACACCAACGAGGATCGAATAGTGTTTTCCTCACATTCACCTATAGGCAAAAGATGGTAGTCCTATAAGGATCGTGATCATGTATGGAGGGAATAGAATGTCTCTATTAAAGTTTTACAACTTGTCATCAAACAACACAGCCATATTACTCATGAAGCTAATCATCCTTTAAAAGATGGAATAAATTTATGAGAGTACACCAAATTATGGTGAGATTAACCTCATATACTTACAAGAAATGCATGGTTTAAGGATGAGCAAATGAACTCAATCAGTGCAAGACTATGCAGATGCCAAATGGTATGTTGCCTAATCCTGTCTTATGTTGGACCATCATAATTTCCACTCAACTTTCAACAATTGAGGACACCTGCACTTGCAAATTCAATCATGCATTATATGTTCCACTGTCTGACCTCTTTATTGTGACGAAGAAAAAAGACTTTTAGGTCTATTATTAAATGTAAAGTGATAAACCCCAAGATGACTACGAGGAAGGAATGGAAGAGAAAGACTAAGAGGGAATTCATGTCAATGAAGAGACCAAAATCTCTTTGGAGGATTGCAAAAAGTGATTGTAGTTGTACCCACTCTTTTATGTCTACCAATACTTTTTTGATGGTATGGTGTATAAGTCTTCCCTCATCATAGAGATTTTTGAAAATATTATGCATGCTTGGCTTCTTTGCGAAAAATGATCAGATATGACAGATTTGAAATCATGTGGTCTTTTACCACAATGCAGAGGTTTCTTTAGCTATATGTTTAATTGGGTCTTTTGCATTAGCTATGGCCTTAATAATTTTGTGGAAAATGGGAATCAAGAGGCATATGCCGTTTACAGGAGAACCCACTTTCTGCCTCTCTCTCCAACTATTTCCCTCTCACTCAAAAAGAGCCCATGAATGAATTCTAGACAGTTGAAAGCCAACCAGTAGCTTTGGAGTTTCAAGGTTTTATATCCACGGATATAATAATCAGTAAGATCATTGACATCATAATTAAGATTCATTATCCTACAATATCCACTGACCATCGAAATCATTTAAACTTATACATAATGTTGGTTCCCTTTCTGACAACATAAATTGTTTTGAAATTGATGGTTACCAACAAGATATCAACCACCTTAGTTTGACAAAGAGGTCATTGGTGTGAGCTTCATTATATTATTCATGGAGAAGTGATATCATTTAGTAAGGGACTCGGCTTCTGTTCCTTGCTAAATGATACGCGTTCAGTGGCACTAGCCACTAGACAGAAACCCCACCCTTTAGCAAGTCAAAGGAACCAAATAGCAATGTCCAAATCGAGGACACTGGAAGATAAAACAAAAATATATTAATATTTTTATAAAAGAACGTTGAATATGCTACACGTGTTCAGATGTGTTGCGTATCCAACGCGTTCAATGGCACTGGCCACTGGACAGAAACCCCACCCTTTAGCAAGTCAAAGGAACCAAACAACAACGTCCAAAGACACTGGAAGATAAGACAAAAAAATATTAATATTTTTACAAAAGAAATAAAATCATTACGTATTTTAGGAAGTAGAGGCCTAACAGATGTCAAAATAAGGTTAGGAAGTGAGCAGTGAAGAGAAGAATCATGCATTTTGATTCCTAAAATAATGTGTCGTGCTCTTGAGTTCAAAGTGCATGACACAGCCCTATTAAGCACGACCAGCCTTTATGTTTTCTCTTGAAACTGTCACGGACAGCATTTTGGCTCAACTGGTTTATTTTCGCTTTGTATCCTTCTGTCATGTTAAAAGGGATGGCAATAGGCCAGCCCACATCTTAGCCCAATTTGCAAAACAAGTGGGGGACTATGTTGTATGGTTGGAGGAAACTCCTAACCTGATTGAGGACGCGTGTTCTCAGGATGTATCTCTCTTCTTTTCTGAAGTTTTATAAGATTTCCAGTATTCCAATCAAAAAAAAAAAAAAACAAGAGAAAAGTATGAGCTAAGCTAATCAGGCTCCTCTTTTTTTTTTTAGTCAATATTCCAAATATAGGAAAGTTGAATTAAGTTTAATATTGGTTAAAATATATTAAAATGACGAAGAAAGAGAAAGGGAAAGTAAAGGGATTTTTTTTTTGAGAAGGAAAAAACAAAGAGAATTAATATGGTTTGTTCTCATGATCTAATCTAATACCTATTTAAAATTCTAACGGGTATAAGTTAAAAATCGATAAATTATGATGTTTGACAAACCTATAGCACCGTTTAAAAGTCTCTCTATATATAAAAAAAAAAAAAAAAAATTAACCAGTTAAAATGCTATGCACACAGAGATAGAAATAGAGAGAGAGAGATGGAGAGAGGCGATGAGGCCTTTCTCCTATCACTCTCCGTTCAAAAAAAAAAAAAAAAAAACCATTCCAGAGCACATATTTATAACAGAGTAGTGCGTCCCTAACTCTATCACTTCTTCGCTGCAAATATTCCGATCAATTTCATCACTGATAGCGGTCAAGAGTGTCACTGTTGATGGAGCGCTTGAAGTGGGTATTGATGAATCCAGGCTTTGATTAGTTTGGCCCATGGCTTTGAAATGCAGAATATCTAAGGCCGTCCATTGTGCAGGGAAATAGAGCAGATTTCGCCGAAACCATACACCGAACAGCAAAAACAATCCCCTTCACTCCATATTCGGAAGGTACGCATTGAATTTTTCTGGAACTTCTTACCGGCGAAGAGAGAAATATCTAAGGCTGGCCATCATCATAAGTTTCCCTTTCCAGATTCAGACCATCAGATCGCCGGAATTGACATCGACAACGGTACATTTTTATTTTCTCAATTTTGTAGGTTTGGGTATAAAACGTTACTTTTAATTGATTTTTTTTTTTTTTTGGTAGGTTTAGATTTGATTCCTTTTTGTTATGGGTTTTTGGATTCTCTGTCAAAATGTTTGTTTTCTCAATTTTAGATATTTGCTTTTGTTTTGTTTTTTTTAGATTACAGAAATCACTAAAAATATTGATTTTAGTTTGGGTACTTCTGTTTCTGATCTTAACGAAATCTTTGGGATTAAATAAGTATAGAATTGAATGTTGCATTGATACTTATTTTAGGTTTTTCTGCCAAAATACGGTTGAGAGAGAGATACGTTGCAGAAATACAAGGAGAACCGAAAGAGAGAGAGAGAGAGAGAGAGAGAGAGAGAGAGAGAGAGAGAGAGAGAGAGAGAGAGAGAGAGAGAGAGATTCGGTCTGTCTCAATTTCTCTCAAGATTAGAATTCACATAAAGGCCTACTTCCTCCCAACGTCTACCGTCCTTCCGGAACTGCTACCGGTTAGTTTTTCTCTTTGCTTTTTCAGTTTATACATTAAATTAGATCAGGTTTTTATAATTTTGCTGGATTGGTTTTTATTTGATTTTTTGGGTTATATTTCTGATTAAGGTGTCTGAGTTAGATTTTTTTTTTTTTTTTTGGTATTTGGTTAAATTAGATCAGGTTTTAATAATTTGGCTGGATTGTTTTTAATTTGACTTTTTGGGCTATATTTCTGATTAAGGTGTCTGAGTTAGATTTTATTTATTTATTTATTTATTTTGGGTATTTGGTTAAATTAGATCAAGTTTTAATAATTTGGCTGGATTGTTTTTAATTTGACTTTTTGGGTAATATTTCTGATTAAGGTGTCTAAGTTAGATTTTATTTATTTATTTTGGGTATTTGGTTAAATTAGATCAGGTTTTAATAATTTGGCTGGATTGTTTTTAATTTGACTTTTTGGGTTATATTTCTGATTAAGGTGTCTGATTATTATTATTATTATTATTATTATTATTATTATTATTATTATTATTATTTTGTTTTGTTTTTTTTTTTGGGTATTTGGTTAAATTGATGTGTGGGTATCTATTTATGGTGTCCGGTTAAAACTCAGATGAACGGAATGAAAGTCCTTAAGTGAGTTCCAGCCTCTTTTGGATACTTTAAAGATTAGAACAGAGCAATAGATTATTGGGTTTTTTTCCTTTTCTAGGTCTTTTAGAAGAAGTAACATGGATCTCTTTAGGGTATGCTTTTCAATTTGTTCAATCTATCATTCTTTTGAAGAATTAGGTATTAACTTCAAACAATGGGTATGATCTTTTTAATAGTTTGTTGAATTCATTTTTTTTTCCCAATTTATTACACATGGTACAATCTTAGGTATCATACAAAAAAAAAAAATGCCTCTTCAATTGTTGCATCATGATTATGTGAGCAGGATGTGTATTCTATTCATGATATGTTGCGATCAGATTGTATTCAAATCATGCACCACAACTGTGTATTATCCATACTCTTAAGAGGATTGACTCTATATACCTTATGTGCCTACTTTGCTATAATGGATGTGGTTTAGTATGGTGTGACTAGGCGCAATGCATTTTGAGTCTCATTTGAGACTAACTGTGAGCGTTAACAAAACTATTTTTTGAGAAATGAATACAAGAAATGCACTTACTAAATAGGAGTACATTAATAGAAAAGACATTCCCAAAGCCTCAAAAATTATTTGCAAAAAAGCTGTAAAAGTGTCTATCTTAAATTCAAACACGTTTAACTTAAAAAGCGATAAATTATATTGTTTGGTAACACTACAACGCCATTTAAAAGCGATAAACTATAATGGTTCACTACGTTAAAACACTATTTGTAAAAATAAAGATGGCTACACGGAGAAAGGAGAGAGAGATCAAGAGAAAAGAGAGAGAGAGAGAGAGAGAGAGAGAAGGGCGCCACCCTGATATTCTGCCATCACTGTAAGGGCACCACCCAGATCTTCTGCCATCACCGCTACTTGACTATCGGAATCGATACTGATAAAGTTCTGTTTTAAATTTAAAAATTTAGGGTTTTTGGTTTTTATTTGGAGAATCAATTGGGTGTTAATTATGATTTAGATTGGTATTTTGAGTCAGATTTAGTTTTGATTAATAGATAGGTATTTTGGGTCAGAAACAGACAGAGGCGATGAAACAGGGAAAGGCCGAGAAAGAGAGAGGTGATGAAATAGAGAGAGGATGAGGCCTGAGACACAGAGAAAGAGGCAGAACGGTAATCACTACATTGATTAGGCACCGTACATTGTTGTTGTTGTTGTTGTTTGTTTGTTTGTTTGTTTTTTTATTTTTTATTTTTTTTTATTTTTTTATTTTTTAGATTTGGGTATGAAATGTTACTTTTGATTGAGTTTTTTGGTTGGATAGGTTTAGATTTGATTCGTTTTTGTTTTGGGTTTTTGGATTCTCTGTCAAAACGTTTTTTTTTTCTTCTCAATTTTAAATATGATTTAGTCTTTTAAAAGACTTGATTTTGGTTTAGGGTTACGTTTTTCGTCCAGCACCACCCATCTCTGGCTCCATTCAACCACAACCTCAACGTACGCACAACAATTTGCCTCTCCCTCTTTTATTTTCTTCTCACAAAATAGTATTTGATCTCAATCAGTTCTGATTGTGTTTGTTTTGTTTGTGAAGTTAATCTAGGTATATTAGATCGTGCTCCATTTATTTATTTGGGTGAGTTAAAGCATCCTTTCCAAGTTTGACTAAATGGTTGGTTGTCTTTGCAAAAGGTGGGTTGATTCCATTGAGTGCTTTTATTTTTCTATTGCATTTCAGTGACATTCAATTACAAACTTTTAAATTGATTTGCACTTACAGTTGATTTGCATTTTACTTCTTAAATTGATTTGCATTGCATTTAGGTGGTTTGAATTAGAATTCAACTAACATTTTATATATAAAGCTGTTTTTATATGAAAACCATTTTACTAAATTTAGGTTGTATTCTAATTTAGAATTCAGATAGTTCAAATGTACATTAAAAAAAAAAAATTGTTCTTCTTAAATGTCGTTATACAGTATACTTATATATTGGTTGCTGCATAATTATGTCATAGATGTCTTTCCAATTGAATTTTTTGCAGCCACATCTATTTCCCTAATTTTGAATATCACATGATAACATGTATAAGCTGCAATATCTATAATGTGTGAATGGTGATTGAAGTCTGCAAGGTTTTTTATAGTTATAACAAAGTTAACAAAAAAACTTAGAAAAATTGTTGACATTTTGCTTAGAAGTTGTGCAAACATGATTTTTTTTGCAAAACTATAATATGCAAATTGGTTCAATTTGGTTTCTATTTAGAGGCTATGCAGATTTGTTTAATTTTTTTTAGTACTAGGTTGTTGCCTGCTATAATAATTTGATGTTAAGCAAGACTTTGTTGATGGTGGTTATGTAAGAAGGATTTGGTTCTAGGAAGACTGAAGCCAAAAATATGTAAAAGTGTGGTAGGGGTGACATCTTATAGTATAATCAATGGTGTAGATTGTCGAGTAATTGCAGATTTATTTGGAGGGTGTTTGCTTTTGTGGCTAAATGTCAATTGGACAAGGTTATGCAGGAGGCAACATAGCAAGGCTTCTATTGGATTATTTTCTCAATTAGCAATAAAGGTGGTGGGATATATTTACAAGTATGAGGCTTTCTGCCTTGGCAGAGTCAAAGACAATCAATGTCACATGTAATACTAATCATAGAGAATTTTTCTTGCACTATTAGTCCCATTGCTCTTCTTAGTACTTTCTTTACCACAATGAAAAAATAAAAATGCATGATCCCTATAATATGAATGTGAGATATCTTCTTCTCAAAGTTTGTACTCTTCCTCTCTCCCTGAACAAAGCTTGTAAATATCAAATGTAAAGATACATGAATAGGTGATGGTTTTTGTGTTGACACACTTTTGAATTGAATAAAATATTCTCTCCCTTATCCATTAGAAAGTGACAAGATTTGGCATTAGTAGTTGATTGGTTTTTATTTGGAGGATCAATTGAGGGTTAATTATGATTTAGATTAGTATTTTGGGCAAGATTTGGTTTTCATTAAAGGATTTTGGTTAGAAGAAGTATTGTTTTTAGGGTATTTGGCTTGGCTCAATGTTTTGGGTATTTATAATCAATTTTGAATATTTAGGTTGCTTTGATTTTGAGTTCACTTAGAATGAAGATTTGCTTTGTTACTCAAAGCGCAAACCTTTGAGTAATCAAAACTACTATAAAGTTTTATTTTAAATTTGAAAGTTTTTGTGTTTGTTGTTTCTCAATGGTCCCTTTTTCAAAGCCATTGGAACCATGTAGATTAGTCTTGAACCACTGTGAGTATTGTTATGAATGTACCTTCATTTGAAATTGAAATTGAAAAGAGAGAAATAAATTAGAGAAGAAGACAACTATTTGAAGTGGTAATTCTGGATCTAACTCTATCCAAGTTGCATTGGCAAGTATATCTACTGTATAGATATAGTTGTATTCCTAGCTTATTGTAGAGAAACTTAGTTTGAATTATATTTACTATGATTGATTGCACCGGTTTCATTTAACAGCTCTCCATGGTGATTGTTAGGAAACATTATCTAGAATATTAGGTGAACTGCCCTATTTCTTAAATTCTTCTCCTACCGCTTTCTTTCACTGCCACATATCTTTGCTTTGTTCATTATATGCATGTATATTTTAAAAGCGAAAGGCTACACTAGTTTTGGGAATCTTAATACACCATTAAGACCGATGTAAAATAAAGCAAAAGGGCTGCCTTGACTGTTAGTTTTCATGCCAACGCCAGCCTTAGACTGCCAGAACCGTAGGTAAACACACCATTAGATCATTGAAACCTCCACTAGGAAGGTTTTTTTTTTTTTTACCCTTTTTAGATTTGGGTTAAAATATGACTTAGTTTTGGACATTTTGATGGATATGTATAGGTTTAGGTATTTGTGTTAGATTCAGTTTTGTTCTGGATTTTGGTCTTCTTGGTTGGTACTGTTATGGTTCCATGCTGAGATTTGATAATTTGGGCAAATCTTTATTCTCAAATGATGGCTTTATTTGAATTTTTGTATTGTGATCTAATACTATGATGTGGGAATTTTGTTGGAACTATGGCATCTTTCTATGATGTTAGATCTTACAATATTGCAATATCTTCTCCTTTTTCTTTTTTTTCTTTTATCTGCCTATGGGATTTGATGATCTGCATATGTAACTACATTTTTTGAACTTTATAGGTCTTGATGTTTGAATGAAAACGAGCTTAATAATCTCATATTGAATTTGTTATATCATTTTTTATTTTATTTTATTTTATAGGCTGAGTGGGCAGCTAAACTTTAATGATAACTTGATATTATCCATCCAACTAATGTGAATGCTCTTAGGGTGTGTATGTATCTATATCTATCACACACACACATTGAATCTCTAGGTTTACTTGAACTTAAAAGTTACTGTTTGGCTCGTATATGCAACACTATTCAGTCTAAATAAAGAAATGGATTACTTTACTTTAGATTTGTAAAGAATATGATTATTATACATAAAAAGGGAATTTCATAAGGCACCGCTGCATCATTGTTTTGCCCTATATATATGAAGAACTATGACAGGGTGTTGCACTAATAAATAATAATTTTAGTTGGCCCTCTCCATTCTTATAATATATACACATATGTTCTTCAGTTTTTGTTTTTGTTTTTTTTTTAATATATATATTTTTTCCAGTTGGTTGACAAGGAAGGGGATGAAATCTTGATTTTGATTAGAATTTGGTTTATTGTCTAGATGATGGCACTTACACTATGAAAAAAGTTCTGATTCAGAATACTAAACAGTTGGAGTTGGTTAGGGAGGAGATCCATGTTTCCTCACTATTCAGTCATCCCAATTTGCTTCCACTTCTTGATCATGCTATCATTTCTGTTAAGGTAATCAGTCAGAGTGGTTATTCTTATCTAATTTAAAATTATTATTCATATATTTTTCTTAATATAAAACTTGACACTTACAGAATTGTTACATGACTGTTGCCTTGGTCACTAAATCACAAGAAGTTGAAACATTTCATTTAAACACAAGGAAATGTGGTAAACACATTGGCGGTTATTATTGTTGGGGTTGCAATGTTGCATACCTTGAAGTTCAATTTATTTGAATTCTCATTTTTCCCTCAGCCCGACAATCTGTCTTCCCTCAACTGTCGTACTTCTAGAAATTTTAAATTTTTTTTGTTATTTATATAATAAATAAAAAATTAGAAAAAATACATGAATTGTGTGATAACTTTGATATATGTTTGGATGGTTTTAATAAAAGTATTTCAGTTAGAATTGGTTTTTGCTTAGAGTAGTTGTTTTGGTTTGGTTTGGTTTTGGATATTTGGGTTAATATGGTTTTGCGTAATTTTTCAATCAACGTAAGAGTTTTGCCTCTAGATATGCATCACGCCTCTTGAATGACTATTCCAGCCTAAGAGTTTCTAAACTTTTCACTCAACTTTCATTAGGAACAATTTTAGGTTTACTTATCTCTCTCTTGGAGTCAATTGTAAATTTCATTTACTATTATTTTTTTCCTGGGGTGGAAAGGGGTGAGTCCTTGATACAATCCGGTCTGAGAAGATAAGGTACAACAAACCTATAATTTTTACTTTATTGAAATCTCTTTGAATTTGTGCTTTCAAAGTTTGTGGCGAAAAGGTTCAAATTTGTTGAATCAAAGGGTTTTGATACAATGATTTGTTTTGATCTGTAATTTTTTCTTATTTATGGAAAAATAATTTAATTGCCTTCTCTAATTGTCAGGTTACAGAGAGGTATTAACATATTCATCTTGCTTAATAGGGAAGTGGTTGACCTCTTAAAGGGATCAAGCTATCCTTCTACTAGCTGAAGATTGTATCTTTTAGATCTTTTTCCCATATCTTAGCATGCAACAATTAATTCTTCTATATTTTTTCAAAATTTCCTCTTTATTTCATTCAGATACTTGGTGACAAGTGAAGCCAATTTTTTTTTCTTTTTCTTTTTCAAAGAAAAACATGTGTGATGGTTTGAACGTTAGCAAACCCAAGTTCTATATATCAGAGTTTTGGTTCTAAAATATTATCAACAATTATTTAATTATCTAAAAACCTTTTAGAATTTGCTCTGTTTTGCAAAATTTATATTGGGGGAAGACATGACTAGAGTCAACAAATGTGTCTGTACTACATAGTTACTATTTCAATTGCCATAATGATCCTCTATGATAATCATCTAATAAGATATTTAAAAGCCTAATGGAGAGTGACTATTCTTTAATATTTCAACTTATTTATGTATATTTTTCATCTTTCGCTACAATTGCATACACGCAAATTAGAGGCAATAATCTCATGATCCTGAGAAGAAGGCTTTATGAAAAATATAACCAATATTGCAAAATTTAGATGAACTGAAAAATTGTTGGGGTAAAACATTTTAGATGCAGCATTGGTGCTTCATTGAAGTTTAAGTTGTTTTCCCTTATTTCTAAGTAAGTTATGAGATATTTGTTAGGTGATGGCAAGTACACCAAGTTCAGATTTTTATGTCAATCTTCTTGCATTGCAAAAGCTTGACATGTTTTGTTTGCTTAAACTCACATTCTTTTATTTATTTAAAGGTAAACTCTGTTTTCTCTTAGGTATGATAACTCATAAAAGTGTAAATATTCTTTGGTAGGAAATGTTGGATGGTTTTGAAGATATTACAATTTTATATACAAAATAGAAGAGTATTGTGGATAATTCCCTTCGTTTAAAATCATTTCAACTTTAAGAAAGTAATAAAAATGGTGGTTGCTCATTTCAAATGTTCCTCGAAGTGGACTCTCTAAGAGGGGAAGTACACATATGAAGTGATTTGAAGAGGCTAATGTTTAAACTTTTTAAGGGATATTGGATACTATATGTTTAAATATACTCTTTTATTTAGGTTTGAATGCATGCAATGAAAGAATGAGAACTAAGTTTATGTTGAATGTAAAGTTTATTAATATGTAAAATGATCCCGCGCATTGTGCTGGTTAAAAGCTAGTTTATATTAATAGTAGAAAGTTTCGAATGGCTATATCTTTGCAATATTGAATTGTATGTTACTCCCACAATCCCAAATTGTTAGTTCTCTATTTCATTTTGAGATTTCCCAAAATGAAGTCCTCTTTCTAAAATTAATAAATAAAATTCCTATCTTACCATTTATTTTATATTAAAAATCAGTAGTTTTGGAAAATTGTACTCTTTTTTTTTTTTAACTAAGATACAATACATTAAATGATGTTCCTTTAAAAAATTGAATTTTCTAAACATGACCAACATTTTAGGACAAAGGTACTTGAGGGCACGTGTGACGGCAAAACAACAATTCTAGGAGGAACCAAATGCATAATCGAAAAATCTAGGAATAGATCGAATTAATCTGGGTCTCAAGTGTGGGCTCTAATTTTACCTATGGAAGCAAGAATAAAAGTTGAAGATATTATAACTCTTATATCATGTTAAAATAGAAAGAGAAAATAAAACAATATAACGTGGAAGGAGAAAGCAAAAGTAAAAAAGAATTAACGTAATTCAACTTAACGGTCTACATCAACAATAAAAAACTTCAAACAGTTACATCTTTATTATATTGAATTGTGTGTTATAATAAACCTAATCTTGAGTATATATACAAATACATTACGCTTAGTATGATAACCTTGCAAATCAGGAGAAAATGGGCAAATGCCTATTTCAAAAAAAAAATCCAGCATTTTACTCTCTTTCTCAAATTAATTAGGGAAATGTCTATTTTTTGAAAATCGATTTTCTTAAAATCGATTTAGGCTCTATAGTGGCGTTTTTATGGAGCCTATAGTGACGTTTTAAGGACTTATTGTGACGTTTTGTAACTTGATCTTCATGAAGTCGAGTTTAATGCAATTTTTTTCTTTTTTTTTTTACCTATAACTCGATTTCATGTATATCGAGTTACAAAACACCACTATAGGTCCTTAAAACGTCACTATAGTCTCCTTAAAAACGCCACTATAGGACCTAAATCGATTTGAGAAAATCGATTTTCAAAAGAAGGGCATTTTCCTAATTAATTTGAGAAAGATGGCAAAATGCTGGATTGTTTTTTTAAAAAGGGCAAAAGTCAATTTTTTCCTTGCAAATCATGACAGCCTATGGTATTGCAAAATCTTATTAGCCCATAATGTTCTAAAAAATCAGAGTCTACAATATTTATGGTAATATTCTGATAAAAATACCCTAATATCTTCTACCATTAATCCCCCTCAATCTCAATGTGGATGCTAGATGAAAATCTTAACTTTGGATAGACAATCTTCAATACGAGTAAGGTCTTTAGTTCCCATAGAATGAATCAAAAACTAACAAGAAAAGCCTAAGACAACAACACCGCCGAAAAGGAAGAAGCCCGTTAAGAAGGTGATGCATGAAAGACTCCATCTTGCTAGGGACGTGTAGGAATAGTCTCAAAGAGCATACATTAATTCTTCAATACAATGGAGGTCTTTAATGATCATCGCCTGAATCGAGAACCACCACGAAATTCATATATATATATATATATATATATATATAACCATTAAAGAGGAAAAAGCTCGTGAAGAAGGTGATGAATGCGAAAGCCTCTATTTCACTAGGGATGTGTAAGAGTAGTCTTAAGGAGCATTTACTCTACTACTTGAATAGAAAAACATCAAGAAGATGATTAAATAGAGAGACTTGACATAATAGAAAAATGCTAGGGCCACAACTATTTACACAACTTGTCACGTGACAAGTTATTAGTGGTAGGTCCACACTTCTACCACTAACAACTTGTCATATTGCGAGTTGTGTATGGAAAAAGTTGTGTAAATAGTTGTCGTCCTAGCATTGTTCGATACAATAACATAAAGAGATTTGGAGCAAGAGCACAAGTAGGCGTATCTCCAACAAGTGTTTTGTGTGGAGCATTAATGAACTATGGAAGTCAGATAGTAGGTCAAGATTGTCGTCATAACAAAATTGACATGTGAGGGCTCTAAGCTCATGTGAGACGCATGGAGGGTGTCTTCAGAGAAAGAGGCAGTTCACGCACCACAAGAAATGCATGACTGAGACTCAGTGCTTGAGGGTGTGTGTGACACTAAAATGACAATTATTTAAGGACATGAATGCAAATGAGAAGCTTAGGTATAGATGGGATCCCTAAAGATCTATATCTTTAGTCATGGTTCTCAGAACTGGACCGGACTGGGAGGTCGAACCGTGAAAATCGAAAACCGGGATGAAAACCGGTTTTTTAAGCCTAAAGAACCGGATTTTTTGTTAATTCCGTGAACCTCTAAAACCAAAGTTGGACCGCAAGAACCGGTCAGAACCATGCGGTCCAACCCCTTAGCATTTTTTTTTTTTTTTTTATAAAAACAACTTAACACAATTTTATTCTACTTAATTAAATTATCCATCTCTTACAAGGAATAAAAAAAATTATAATTAAAATCCTTCAAAGACATTCAACTTTACTTCAAAAATTAATCATAAATTTTAATGTTTTCATGGTTATTATTTAATTTTATTAACTTTCTTATTTAATTATTAAATATATGCTTGAAAATCATTAAATTTCCCTTACATATATAGATATATTAGTCAATTTTGCTAGTTTTATAAATTTAATAGCTATATTTAGGCTTTAATTAATTATGACGTCATTACGGTTCGACCCCGGTTCGACCTCAAAAACCTTAAACCTCTCCCTTTTACGGTTCAATGAACGGTCTGGGTCTGAAAACCTTGTCTTTAGTGTGATCTCTAATGTTGATAGCAAAAGCAATGATGAAGGTTGATAAGGAACAAGGATTATGACTGTAATACCATGTTATAATAAAAAGAAGAAAAAAAAATGATTTAGAGAGAATAAGAACATAGTTTTCAAACCTCGACCGGACCGGGCGGTCCGATTGGGTTAGCCGAAACCGAATAGAAATTCGATTTTTTAAGCTTCAAGAACCGGGCATCATAGGTAATTCCGTGAACCCCTTGAACCGGGGTTGGACCGCTTGGTTCATGCAGAACCGATGGCATGAACTGTGCCGTCCAACCCTGGTTCAAGCATGCCTCTTAAATAAGAAAAATTTTGAAAATGCACTTACCAGGATTAGAATCCAGGCACGGTCAGATATGCAACTGGAGCCTAACCACTCAGCCAAGCTTGCAAGTTGGTGCTCAACAATAACAAAAAAAATACTTGAAGTAAACTTAATGCAATTTTTTTTTTTTTTTTTTTATAAAAACAACTTAACACAATTTTATTCTACTTAATTAAATTATCTATCTCTTACAAGGATTATAAAAAAATTATAATTAAAATCCTTCAAAAATATTCAACTTTACTTCAAAAATTAATCATAAATTTTAATGTTTTCATGGTTATTATTTTATTTTATTAACTTTCTTATTTAATTATTAAATATATTCTTAAAAATCATTAAATTTCCCTCACATATATAGATATGTTAGTCAATTTTGCTAGTTTTATAAATTTAATATTTATATTTAGACTTTAATTAATTATTAAATTAATTACGACATCATCACGGTTCGACTCCGGTTCAACCTCGATTGGACCTCAAAAACCTTGAACCTTTCCTTTTTACGGTTCAATAAATGGTCCGGGTTTGAAAACCTTAAATAAGAAAACAAAAAGAATTAATTAACATGGTCTAGACTAATGGCCTATGTATACAGTGGAAAAGTCCTAAACTAACACATCTATGCTATATTAAATTGTGTATTACAATTAATTCAATATATAATATATTAGGACTAGTATGATAATCTTATAACCGCAGTAGTTAGTGGTAAAAATAAACATGGTTTCCATGTTATTTTAGAAAGGGCAAAACTTAAGAACAAATTCTTGAAAATTATACATAGGGTTCCTAATTGAATTCAACCACATGATTGTATTGACTAGTAAAAACAATGTTATCTTTTCCAAAAAATTAAATTAAATTTTACTTTGTGCATTGGTCAATTCAATCACTTTTTTTATTATTTATTTATTAATAATTTGATAGTTGGAGTGGGAGGATTTAAACCCTAAATATCTCTATTAAAACACTATGAAGTGACAATTGCGTTACTAGCCTCTTTGCGACAATGCAATCACATGAAATAATTTAAATGAAAACCAATGGTACAATACCTAATCAACCATACCTAAGTTTACCAATAACTAATAAACTATACCTAAGCTTACCTACCTAATGAACTTTACCTAAGTTCTACCTTTATAAAAAACCGTGGTTTACAATATTTATAGTAATATTCTAATAAGGTCACATTAAAGTTAAACGTTATGTAACTCTGTGAAATTGTGAACCATCCCATAGTTTTTTTTTTATTGAACAAATATTTTAACAAATTACCATTGAATTGCATTGTGTTCTTACACTATTGTAAACATATTGACCTTTTCTAATCAATAAAACTTCTATTATCTGTCCTAAAAAAATAAAATTTGGAATATTTTTAACTTTAAAATTTTTCCCAAAACATGAGTTTTTCAATAAAATAATAAATAGCATCCAATTAACATGAAATTGGAAGTGTTATGAATTGATGTAATATTACAAAAAGTTACTTAATGTATAAAATAATCTTGACCCACCAATACTTTTTCCTATATATATATAGACACACTATGAGATTAAATTCTATAAAAATGTGTAAAATTTAAGTTTTACCCCTCTAAACTCAATATGTCACATCATCATTGTTAACGTGTATAATATTGTGGGCTTTAGGCCCAGTTAGATTACTTGTATAGCACACATATTTCCTTGTATTGCGCACATATATACTTGTACTGCACACATATGCCTCCTATATAAAGGCATCTATGTACATTCTTTCATTGAGAAATACAATACAATCACATTCAGTATTTCTAACATGGTATCAGAGCCACTGCTCTGACCTTTCTTTTAGCAGTCTTGTCTCTCTTGGTGTTACTCCACCCTTATCGCTTCCGCCATCACAACAGTCACTGCAGCCACTCGTCGTTGAACCTACGACGTCTCTCAGCCATTGTCCTCAGGTTCCGGAACTGCAGCCGTCGTTGTTGAGGAGTCCTGCACCACACAGACCACTGCAATCACCATCTCCGCCGTGCATCTTCCTCCGATAACGTTTTTGCACATACCATCGTGATCGTCTCGCCTCGATCTATGCATTCGTGGAAGTCTCGCAAGCATCGGAGTTTGCACGCGCTCTCACGCGCCACTTGAAGAAACTGCGTCTTGGTCACGCGCCTCACGTGCCCTCACGCGCCATCACAACCTCAGCCACGCGCTCACGCGCCTGCCACACGCCTCACGCTCCTGCCACGCGCCTGTCACAGTTTTGCTGACGTCATCATCTTGACACGTCAGCCCTAGTGATGTCATCATTGCTTACGTCAGCGACACGTCAGCTTGCTTACATCAGCATCAGACCGTTGACCGCGTTGACTTTGACTGGCCGTTGACTTTTTGCTCGGGTTGACTTTTTTAATCCAGGTTCTCCTTACCTAGTTTTTCGCGTAGATTTCATTTTTGCTGTCTATTTTTGCATATTGTGTCTCTAAATGGATAAAAAGGATATTTTTCTTCCTCGCCCCATCAATACTATATTGGAGGGGAATAAGAATTACTTATCTTGGTCTCAAGCTATGCGCAGTTTTCTTAAGGGTCGCGTGCTCTGGCATTATTGTACTGGTGCAATCACTATTCCTATCAAGGAGGCAAGTGAAGAAGATGCTGCCTTCCTTAATCGCATGATTGAATGGGATAGTCATAACCACATGATCCTCACATGGATTCGGAATACTTCCATTCCTTCTATCTCCAATCTGTTAGGCAGCTTTGATGATGCAAAATCAGCATGGGATATGTTGGCTAAAAGGTACTCCACTACTCATAAATCTATGAAATATCAGTTAGTGGTTGAATTGCATCAACTTCAACAAGAACCAGGGCAATCCATCAATGACTACTATGATCAGCTTCGCTTCATTTGGGACCAAATTGACCTTTCTGATCCAATTTGGGCATGCTCAAAGGATGCTCAACAATATGCTACAGTTAGAGATGAATTTCGTCTCTATGAATTCCTGATGTCCCTTCACAAGGACTTTGAGCCCATCCGAGGTCAGCTTCTTAATCGCAGTCCTCCTCCCTCTCTTGATACTGCTGTAAACGAGTTGGTTAGAGAAGAAGCTCGTCTTGCAACCCTTCAAGCCCAGAATAAGTTCAATGTTTTGGCTATTACTCCTTCTGCTCCTTCCATTGAGCAACCTCAACAATCAGGTGATTCCTCTGGCTCTAGCAGTCGTCACAAGCAGACCAACAAAAAGTTCTGCAATTATTGCAAGCGTCCTGGCCACACCATTGAGACTTACTACCGCCGCAACAAATCTACTGCTGCTGTTGCTAATACTGAGCCTACTCCGCCGATGCCTTCCATTTCAGCTGAGTCCCAGTCTTCTGGATCCACTATCAACCTCTCCCCCACTGAACTACAGGAGATCATAGCTCAGGCTGTTCGTATGGCTGGTAATGCATCTCTTTCTACAGCTCTCTCAGTTCTACCTGGTAAGTCTCAAACTTGGCTTTTTGATTCTGCCTGTTGCAATCATATGACACCTCACTCGTCCTTATTCTCCAAACTTGACCCTGCACCACATCCTCTTAATATTCATATAGCCAATGGTTTCACCATGCATAGGAATAGTCTAGGTTTTGTTTCGACCTCTAACCTCTCTGTTCCTGGGGTCTTCCATGTACCTGACCTATCCTATAATTTGTGCTCTGTGGGACAATTAGCTGAACTAGGATATCGCCTTATCTTTGACTATTCTGGGTGTATTGTGCAGGATCCGAGGACGGGGCAAGAGCTTGGGACCGGCTCTAGGGTTGGACGTATGTTTCCCGTGGACAATCTTCATCTTCCACCTGTTGCTCCTGTTTCTGTTGCTGCTGCTGCTGCTGCAGTTTCTTCCTCACCTTCTCTCGCACTTTGGCATTCTCGTCTTGGTCATGCACCATCTTCTCGGGTACAACAGTTAGCTTCTAAGGGTCTGTTGGGTTCTGTGTCCAAAGACAATTTTGATTGTACTTCATGCCAGTTAGGAAAACAGCCAGCTTTACCTTTCAATAACAGTGAATCTATCTCTAATAGTACTTTTGAGTTAATTCATTCTGATGTTTGAGGACATTCTCCTGTTACTAGTATTGGTGGATCTCGTTATTTTGTTGTTTTTATTGATGATTATTCTCGTTATAGTTGGATTTTTCCTATGAAATCTCGTTCTGAAATCTTACCAATATACAGTAATTTTGCAAAAATGGTTGAAACACAATTCTCTAAACATATCAAAACGTTTCGATCTGATAATGCTCTTGAATATACTCAATATGCCTTTCAAGCTCTGTTACATTCCTATGGCACTGTACATCATCTAACCTGTCCAGGTACCTCTCAACAAAATGGTCGAGCCGAAAGAAAACTTCGTCATATTCTTGACACTGTCCGTGCTCTTCTTCTTTCTGCCAAAGTTCCTGCCCCATTTTGGGGTGAAGCCGTTCTTCATGCTGTTCATGCCATTAATCGCATTCCAAGCGCTGTCATCCATAATCAGACTCCGTATGAGCACCTTTTTGGGTCACCCCCTGACTATCATTACCTTCGCTCCTTCGGATCTGCTTGTTTCGTTCTTCTTCAGCCTCATGAGCACAATAAACTTGAGCCTCGATCTAGACTTTGTTGTTTCCTTGGTTATGGCGAAACTCAAAAAGGGTATCGATGCTATGATCCTATCTCTCATCGTCTTCGTGTTTCCCGTAATGTTGTCTTTTAGGAACACCGCTTGTTTGTTGAACTCTCTCACTTTCGTTCTTCCCTGACTAACTCTTCTGTTTTAGAAATCTTTCCAGATAAGTCTCCTGTTCCTCCTACAGATACTCTTGATCCTCCTTTGTACTTCTCTATCCAATCTCTAGATATTTTTGATGATTCTTCTAGACAGGTTGAAGTTGAACAGGTTGATGACGAGCTACCCCACCTTGAGCCTGGGTCCCCTGCTCCTGCTCCGCCTGAAGATCCTCCACAAGACATTCCACCTCGCCACTCAACCCGGGTAAGATCTATTCCTGCACATTTACTTGACTATCATTGTTACACTGCTCTTGCTACACTCCATGAGCCTCAAACCTATCGTGAGGCCTCTACTGACCCCTTATGGCAGAATGCAATGAAAGAAGAAATTGATGCATTAACCAAAAACCATACTTGGGATCTGGTTACTCTCCCTCCTGGACAGTCTGTGGTTGGTTGTAAGTGGATCTATAAGATCAAGACTCGCTCTGATGGGTCCATTGAGCGTTACAAGGCTCGTCTTGTTGCAAAAGGTTTTACACAGGAGTATGGGATTGATTATGAAGAGACCTTTGCTCCAGTTGCCCGCATCTCATCTGTTCGTGCCCTCTTAGCTGTTGCTGCTGTCAGTAAATGGGACCTTTTTTAGATGGATGTTAAAAATGCCTTCCTTAATGGGGATCTGAATGAAGAAGTTTATATGCAACCTCCTCCTGGTCTTTCTGTTGAAACAAACAAGGTTTGTCGACTTCGACGTGCACTTTATGGCCTTAAACAAGCTCCACGAGCTTGGTTTGCCAAGTTCAGCTCCACCATCTCCCGCTTGGGTTACACTGCCAGTACTTATGATTCTGCCTTATTTCTTCATCGCAATGATAAATGCACCATTTTGCTTCTTCTCTATGTAGATGATATGATCATAACTGGTGATGACCTCAGTGGTATTCAAGAACTCAAGGATTTTCTTAGTCAGCAATTTGAGATGAAAGATCTTGGACATCTCAGCTATTTCTTGGGTCTTAAGATCACTCGTTCCACAGATGGTCTTTATATTACTCAAGCCAAGTATGCATCTGACCTTTTGTCTCGAGCTGGACTCACTGACAGCAAGACTGTTGACACTCCAGTTGAACTTAATGCGCATCTGACACCCTCGGAGGGAAAACCATTGTCTAATCCCTCTCTTTACAGACGATTGGTTGGCAGCCTAGTTTATCTCACAGTTACTCGTCCAAACATTTCTTATGCTGTTCATCAGGTGAGCCAGTATCTGTCTGCTCCACGATCGACTCACTATGCTGCTGTTCTGCGCATTCTACGATACTTGAAGGGTACTCTCTTCCATGGCCTTTTCTACTCAGCTCAGTCTCCTCTTGTACTTCGTGCATTCTCTGATGCTGATTGGGCAGGAGATCCTACTGATCGCAGGTCCACTACAGGTTATTGCTTTCTTCTTGGTTCTTCTTTGATTTCTTGGAGAAGTAAGAAACAAACTTTTGTGGCCCGCTCTAGTACTGAAGCAGAATATCGTGCCCTTGCTGACACCACATCTGAGCTCCTTTGGCTACGATGGCTTCTTAAGGATTTAGGTGTGTCCACATCCTCTGCTACTCCTCTTTATTGTGACAACCAGAGTGTCATTCATATTGCTCACAATGATGTCTTCCATGAACGGACTAAACACATTGAGATTGATTGTCATTTTATTCGTTATCATCTTGTCCATGGTGCTCTCAAGCTCTTCTCAGTCTCCTCCAAAGATCAACTTGCTGACATCTTCACCAAGTCACATCCTAAGGGACGCCAGGGACGCCTTCATGATTTGGTTGACAACCCCAAGCTGGTCTCACATCCACCTTGAGTTTGAGGGGGGCTGTTAACGTGTATAATATTGTGGGCTTTAGGCCCAGTTAGATTACTTGTATAGCACACATCCACCTTGAGTTTGAGAGGGGCTGTTAACGTTTATAATATTGTGGGCTTTAGGCCCAGTTAGATTACTTGTATAGCACATATATTTCCTTGTACTGCACACATATTTACTTGTATTGCACACATATGTCTCCTATATAAAGGCATCTATGTACATTCTTTCATTGAGAAATACAATACAATCACATTCAGTATTTCTAACAATCATATTACATATTAAAGAATAAGAACAACCACACAAAATTAATTCTAATACCCATTTGAAAATCAAACTTAACTATGAGTTTATTGAGTTGTTATTATGTGTGATATGATGTATTTTGTTTTAAATAAAAAATTGATATAGCAATCTTTTATTAAATAGTGCAAAACATAAGTTTTACACTCCATTCTAACCAAATTCGGACTCATATATCGTTACCTGTGCACAAATTTGCAATAGAATTTTATGATATATTTATGATGCAGACCGTAACATACTCCTTTGCACTTCATGGAGCCAGAATTTTAGTGTCAAAAATATGTTTACGGATCAAATGCAGGCTAAAAAATTGGGGTCAATTGAGACGTCATTAAAAAGAAAGAAACTTTCCGAGTCAACAATAGGCAAGTTACACTCCAAAGTTTGGCCATCATTTCAATCATGGATAGCTAACTAACTTTCATTTCGGTATTATTTAATTGCATTTCTGAAATTAAAGCATAATCCTGGCCCAATTATGCAAACAAGGTTTCTCTCTAATCTAATTTGAAGGGAAACCTTCAAACTCCCTTTAACCGTTAAATTGTATATTTTTTATACTCTTAACATAAATGTCAAATTTAGTTTATATTAGATGTTATTTACTATTCAATCAATAAATTTATTTTTTATGCATAATTTTTTACCATAAAACTTGAAATTTAAACATGTCATTGATGGCATAATTATTTATCTTTGATCTTCTTGAAATTTTGCAAGTGTGAAGGATATAATAACAAACGATTAGATTTTTAAAATTCACATCCAAAAAATGTAATAAGAGTTTCAAGAGCTTCCCTCCAAACTCCCAAATATGCATAAATATATGAGAGAGAGATTACAACAGTTCTAATAACTTGATTCTTCATTTAACTTCACATAATATTTTGAGTTTGCCAAAAACTAAAAATAAAAAGATATATAAAGAATTATATAATTAGTAAACTGAATTAACAAGGGTGAATGGTATTTCAACCCATAAAAAGGGACAAAATCCCCAAGAAATTCAGTTATGACAGAAATCACATCGATTAAAGGTTCATGCCAACTTTCTGGGATGAGAGCTCTGGGTTTCAGAATTTTGAAAATTTCCTAAGCTCCTGCATTGCCTAAAGGAATACCAAGGGACCAACTAAGTCAGACAAAATATACAATACTCTGGGACATGGACTACATAACCACAGTTATCAAAAGAGGAACAAAAAGTGAACTGCACCAATAGTCAGTGTTTAATTATATATATTTTTTAAATTGAAAAACATATTGAAAAAAAAAAAATCTGATTAGCCAGTACTAAATTAAATAAATATGTCAGCTGTAAGCATACTAAACGTTGAAATTAATAAAAGAATAATTTCATAGAATACATAGGCCTCATTGAAATATAGAATTCATGAATTTCTATTGACGACGACAAAAAATAGAGCCTTGAATTGATACATTAGTTAATTAATCAAGGTTTCAAAGTAAAAGACTTAAAAAGTATTTCATTATAATTGAAAAAAAAAACGCACATATATATCACAAGACTGGACCCATTTCTAGAAGATTTCAACAATCATGTGGCATACTGATTAAAAAAAAAAACCAATTATGCAGAATAGAAAACTAAAACAGTTCACCATAGGGAAAAAGACCACAATGAAGCACCTATTTAAGGGAATTTTCAAGCGGTCTCTTTTAAATTTGTATTTTGAAGTTCTACCTACACTTTCCATAATTTTTTCCTTATGCCACAAAATTTTCAATTCATTATCAAACATCAAATGTGAGGGAGAGAGACAGAGAGAGAGACCAAATTAAGTAATTAAACTGATGGTGATTTCTTCTGTAAACTCAAGAGTGTCAACACAGTAAAGAGCAGCTATATGTATATAAGTCAAAAGGGATAACTACCCAATTGTAGTAACATCACAAACCTGGAAACCCCTTGACACCAACATTATCACCATGCTTCACAGTCGAATGGAACCTAGAAAATTCTTCCTCATTCAAATCTGACTTGCTGCATCATGGAAATGAAGAATCGCTTTATCATTAAATTTGGTATCTGTGCAGCAAAACTTAAAGGTGGTGCAATTTAGGGGGGACTCCCAGCCAGGGGGTGGGGTGGGGTGGGGTGATTGTCCATGAAACTAATTCATATTAGAACCAAAATTTCCCAAATAGTACCATGTGGAAAGTCTCATTCATACATATTCGTCATCTTGTTTATATAGGTCCTTTATAATTTTTTTTTTAGGCGCAGTTGAGAAAACTAGGCAGTGGTATAGAAAGATACAATAAAGTAAAATGACCTACATCATTCTTTTTGCCAATCTACCTAAGCCTTCTACATACAACTAATCAGGCCTCAAAAACACGAAATTAGCAATAATTTCAATAAAAAAAAATTAAAAAATTAAAAAAAAAAAAAAAAAAAAAAAAAAAAAAAAAAAAACAAAGTTTCTCTTACAAGGAACTTAGGCAAAATATTGACATTCAACTAATTGATGAAACACTACCCAAAAATATTAACTTTTTAAGATAAGAAATTTGACATGAAATGCTATGTAACATGAAAATCCAAATTCCCAAACTAATCACCTATTCCACTATAGAAGATCCCAGAGAGAGCAGTTTGTGTCCATTCAAAGAAAGAGTCCAAAAGCAAAAACAAAGGCCCTTCTACTAATATGGAAAGATGCCAATGAGCTGCATCTCAAATTGCACCTCCTCTTACAAGGGTAAGGTGGTGGAAGAAGTCATAGGTTCAACGCCCACATGGTTGCATGAATAACTTACAAATAAAAATTTTAATTTAAAAAAAAAAAATTTAAAACGAATAGAAAGATAATTTGTCAAAGACATTGCGTACCTAAAGAAATAACAATACTAAAATCATAAAGAAAAATCAAATATGAATAAGGGAAAAGAAAAGATACAGTGATAAGATACCTAGCATCAGCCGTAACTTGGACTTTAGCAGCACCACCATGTAAATCATAAAAGAATAGCTTTGAAGAAGATGAACGTTTGCTCATGATACGCCCTTGCATAGGAAAGAAAATTAAAAAAAAAAAATCACCAAAAGAAACATGAAAAATACTAACCAAATAAATAATAGCCCTGATTTCAATACCAGCCAAATTTACAGTAACATCCTCAAGATGCTCCCCATTGCCTATGTTTTTATACTGCTCTACATATTTAGGAATAGACATTGGAACAGGGAATTTGTGAGGATATGGCTCTTCACCAGCTGCCCTCAGAGCTGCAAGATATTTCAGTCTATTTTCGAAGTATTGCTGGAGGAAAAACAAACGAGGAAGATTAAAAGCAGGAGATTGAGATTATAATCAAGAGCTTTGTGGAAAAGATCCAGGAAAAGAATGCTAACTATTGCAGGACAAGAATGGACTTATACCGTTGGATCCATATCTTCATCGTCAGCTGCTGCGGATTTCTTGCTGCGGGAATTTGCCATAGAAGCAGCCTGGAACATAAACACAAGTTTATTCTTAATAAGACTTCAATATGCGGCACACTCACATGCTTTTTGTTAACGTATATAGTGTTGTGGGTTTTAGGCCCAGTTAGGTTACTTGTATAGCACACATATTTACTTGTACTACACACATATGCCTCCTATATAAAGGCACCTATATACATTATTTTATCAAGAAATACAATACTATTACATTCAGTATTTCTAACATGGTATCAGAGCCACTGCTCTAATCCTTTGGTGTGTCGCTCTTAAGCAGTCTTGTCTTCTTGGGTGTCATCTGCAGCCGTTGTTGTGAGCAGCACCACTGCCTCCACCGCGACTCCAGTACATCAAAGACCACTGCCTTGCCGCCACCATCGCTTCCGCCTCTCCGATCAGACCACAGATTGTACCATCAGAAAGCAATATCTTCGATCTACGTTTCTATGAAATTTCATCTTCATCGGACCACACACGCGCCTCCACGCACCACTACAATTCTCGGCGTCACTTCCACGCGCTGCCACACGCCGCCAATATCCTTCACGCGCCTCACGCACCTGACACGGTTTGCTGACGTCATCATCTTGCCACGTCAGCCCTAGTGACGTCATCATTGCTTACATCAGCAACACGTTAGCTTGCTTACGTCAGCACTCAGCAGTGATTACGTCATCATTCCAGACTGTTGACCGCGTTGACTTTGACCGTTGACTTTGACTGGCCGTTGACTTTTTGCTCGGGTTGACTTTTACAGTCCAGGTGCTCCTTACCCAGTTTTTTTCGTAGATTTCATTTTTGCAGTCCGTTTTTGCAAATTTTGCTTCTAAATGAAGAATAAGGACAGGTCTTCTTCTTGTTGCAATAATCATAGCCGACAATCCAGCAAACGTTTTTGCAATTTTTGCAAACATTTTGGCCATAATATTGAGACTTGCTATCAGCGCAACAAATCAGTTGTTTCCACTTCTGTTGCTACAGTTGCTAACACTGAGAGTGTCCAACCCATGGCTCCTGTTTCTACACAGTCTCAGTCTTCTGGATCCACTTTCTCCATTTCCAGAGATGACCTTATAAATATCATCGCCAATGTCATTCGTATGGTTGGTAATGCATCTTATTCCTCTTCTCTCTCAGCTTTATCTGGTATGTCTCCTTCCTCTTGGCTTATGGATTCTGCTTGTTGCAATCACATGACACCTCACTCATCCTTATTTTCCGACCTTAAACCTGCACCGCACCCTCTTAATATTCGCACAGCAAATGGTTCCACAATATCTGATCATAATATAGGTTCAGTTTCAACCTCCAACCTCTCGGTTCCTGGAGTCTTTAATGTTCCTGACCTTTCTTATAATTTATTTTTTGTGGGACAATTAGCTGAGTTGGGTTATCGCATTACCTTTGATTATTCTGGGTGCATTGTGCAGGATCCTAGGACGGGACAGGAGCTTGGGACCGGTCCCAGAGTTGGGCGTATGTTTCCCGTGGACAACCTTCGTCTTCCACTTGTTGCTCCTGTTTCTATTGTTGCAGCTGCTGCAGTTTCTTTCACTCCTTCCCTTGCACTTTGGCATGCTCGACTTGGTCACGCATCTTCCTCTCGGGTACAACAATTGGCTTCTAGAGGTTTGTTAGGTTCAGTGTCTACAGAAAATTTTGATTGTGTTTCATGTCAGTTAGGAAAACAACCAGCTTTGCCTTTCAATACTAGTGAATCCATATCCACTGATATCTTTAACCTTATTCATTCTGATGTTTGGGGACCTTCCTCTGTCTCTAGTATTGGTGGGTCTAGATATTTTGTTGTCTTTGTTGATGATTACTCTCGCTATAGTTGGATTTTTAATATGAAATATCATTCTGAATTATTGGAAGTATATTCTAATTTTGCAAAAATGGTTGAAACTCAGTTTTCCAGACGCATCAAAATTTTTCGATCTGATAATGCTCTTGAATACACTCAATATGCTTTCCAAGCTGTTTTGCATTCCTATGGCACTATTTATCAACTAACTTGTTCAGGTTTCTCTCAGCAAAATGGTATAGCCGAACGAAAACTTCGTCATATTCTTGACACTGTTCGTGCTCTCCTTCTCTCTGCTAAAGTTCCTGCTCCTTTTTGGGGTGAAGCTGCTCTTCATGCTGTTCATACTATTAATCGTATTCCGAGTCCCGTTATCCAAAATCAAACTCCATATGAGCACCTTTTTGGGTCACCTCCAGACTATCACCACCTTCGCTCTTTCAGTTCTGCTTGTTTCGTTCTTCTTCAGCCACATGAGCATAACAAACTTGAGCCTCGGTCAAGGCTTTGTTGTTTTCTTGGCTATGGTGAAACTCAAAAGGGGTATAGGTGTTATGATCCTGTCTCTCATCGTCTTCGTATCTCCCATAATGTTGTCTTTTGGGAACATCGCCTCTTTGTCAAGCTCTCTCATTTCAGTGCTTCCTTGTCTTCCTCCTCTGTCTTAGATCTTTTTCCAGATGAGGCACATATTTCTTCTGTAGCTACTCCTAATCCTCCTGTAGTTGCTCCTGATTCTGTTGCTGTAGACTTCTCTATCCAACCACCAGATATCACTGATCCCTTTCCTAGTTCACCCTTTAATGAACAGGTGGAAGATGAACAGGTTGAAGACAAGCTACCCAACCCCAATCCTGAGCTTGAGTCTCCTGCTCCTACTCCGCCTGAAGATCTTGCACAAGACATTCCACCTCGTCACTCAACTCGGGTAAGATCTATTCATGCACATTTACTTGACTATCATTGTTACACTGCTCTTGCTACACTACACGAGCCTCACACCTATCGTGAGGCTTCCACTGACCCTTTATGTTGCTGTAGACTTCTCTATCCTGATTCTGTTGCTGTAGACTTCTCTATCCAACCACCAGATATCACTGATCCCTTTCCTAGTTCACTCTTTAATGAACAGGTGGAAGATGAACAGGTTGAAGACGAGCTACCCAACCCCAATCCTGAGTTTGAGTCTCCTGCTCCTGCTCCGCCTGAAGATCTTGCACAAGACATTCCACCTCGTCACTCAACTCGGGTAAGATCTATTCATGCACATTTACTTGACTATCATTGTTATACTGCTCTTGCTACACTACACGAGCCTCACACCTATCGTGAGGCTTCCACTGACCCTTTATGGCAGATTGCAATGAAAAAGGAACTTGATGCATTATCTAAAAACCATACTTGGGATTTGGTGACACTTCTTCCTGGGAAATCTGTGGTTGGTTGTAAGTGGATCTACAAGATTAAGACTCTCTCTGATGGGTCCATTGAGCGCTACAAAACTCGTCTTGTTGCAAAAGGTTTTACACAAGAGTATGGGATTGATTATGAAGAGACCTTTGCTCTAGTTGCTCGTATCTCATCTATTCGTGCCCTCTTAGCTGTTGCTGCTGCTAGTAAATAGGACCTTTTTCAGATGGATGTCAAAAATGCATTCCTTAATGGGGATTTAAGTGAAGGAGTGTATATGCAACCTCCTCCTGGTCTCTCTGTTGACTCAAACAAGGTTTGTCACCTTCGACGTGCACTTTATGGCCTTAAACAAGCTCCACGAGCTTGGTTTGCCAAATTCAGCTCTACTATCTCTCACTTGGGTTACATGGCCAGTCACTACGATTCTGCCTTATTTCTTCGTCGCACTGACAAGGACACTATTTTACTTCTCTTATATGTGGATGATATGATCATAACTGGTGATGACCACAGTGGCATTCAAGAACTCAAGACTTTTCTCAGTCAACAATTTGAGATGAAAGATCTTGGACATCTCAGCTACTTCTTGGGTCTTGAAATCACTCATTCTACAGATGGACTTTATATTACTCAAGCCAAGTATGCCTCTGAACTCTTGTCTCGCGCTGGACTCACTGATAGCAAGACTGTTGACACTCCAGTTGAGTTTAATGCGCATCTGACTCCCTCAGGGGGGAAACCATTGTCTAATCCTTCTCTTTACAGACGCTTGGTTGGCAGCTTGGTTTATCTCACTGTCACTCGTCTAAACATTTCCTATGCTGTTCACCAAGTGAGCCAGTATTTGTCTGCTCCACAATCGGCTTACTATGCTGCTGTTCTGCGCATTCTTCGATACCTAAAAGGCACTCTCTTCCATGGTCTTTTCTACTCTGCTCAGTCTCCTATTACTCTCCGTGCATTTTCTGATGCTGATTGGGCAGGAGACCCCACTGATCGCAGGTCCACCACTGGTAGGGGTGTCCACGGGTCGGGCCGGGTCGGGTTTGTGCCCAACCCGGACTCGACCCGATATTATCGGGTGGGGAAATTTTCGACCCGCAACCGACCCGTCAGAAAGTTCAGATCAACCGGGTCGGGTCGTATCGGGTTTCGGGTGTAAATCGGTCGGTTTCGGGTTTTCCGATTCGCTGGTTTTTGGCCGAAATCTGGCCGGATCTTAAGAGTTTTGGGCGAGATTTCTTTGGATCTATGAAAATTTGGCCAAGATTTGGCCGAGTTGGGGTCGGGCTCACCGGATTATTGGCCGAGTTTGAGTAGATCTGGGTAGGATTCGCCAAAATCAAGCATGTCTGAGTAAGGAAGAGACTAGATCGGAGTGAAGGGAGCCCAAACTTGGCTGGATCGGAGCTGAGAAGCGCAGATCGTCGCCGGATCTACGTGATTTTAGTCGGTCTTTAAGGTTTTGTCGGGCGGGTCGGGTGGCTCGGGTTTTTGAGGACGAAACCCGCCACTCGACCCGCCGGAGTCGGTTCTGATGGTTTGAGACCCGTCACCGACCCGTCGGAGGTGTCAGCCCGGCCGTGACGGGTCGGTTCCGGTCGGGTTGGTCGGTTCCGGCGGGTCTTCGGTTTGCTTGGACACCCCTAACCACTGGTTATTGCTTTCTTCTTGGTTCTTCTCTGATTTCTTGGCAAAGCAAGAAACAAACTAATGTGGCCCACTCCAGTACTGAAGCAAAATATCGTGCCCTTGCTGATACCACATCTAAGCTCCTTTGGCTACGATGGCTTCTCAAAGACTTAGGTGTGTCTACATCCTCTGCTACTCCTCTTTATTGTGACAACCAAAGTGCTATTCATATTGCTCACAATGATGTCTTCCATGAACGGACTAAACACATCGAGATCGATTGTCATTTTATCCGTTTTCATCTTGTCCATGGTGCTCTCAAGCTGATCTCAGTCTCCTCTAAAGATCAACTTGCAGATATCTTCACCAAGTCACATCCTAAGGGACGCCTTCATACTTATCTTGTCCATGGTGCTCTCAAGCTGATCTCAGTCTCCTCTAAAGATCAACTTGCAGATATCTTCACCAGGTCACATCCTAAGGGACGCTTTCGTACTTTGGTTGACAACCTCAAGTTGGTCTCACATCCCCCTTGAGTTTGAGGGGGGCTGTTAACGTGTATAGTATTGTGGGCTTTAGGCCCAATTAGGTTACTTGTATAGCACGCATATTTACTTGTACTGCACACATATGCCTCCTATATAAAGGCACCTATGTACATTATTTTATCAAGAAATACAATACTATTACATTCAGTATTTCTAACACTTTTTATACACAAAAAAGCTTTAGCTGCCTTAGACTTCTTTTCCTAGCATAATATGAATTCCTAACATGACTTGAGTTAGGATTCTTACAAGTATTAATTATTAAACACAACTCCTACTTACATTTGGAGTAGGATTCTAGGACTTGTCAACCACGTTCACCTATTTATAATTAGAATAGAATTCCATCAATGCTTGCATGGCAAGCTCATTATCTTGGGCACAAATCCTACATGGGCTGGACTTCTATTAGGTGTTGTGCACCTCCCAACAACTACATGGATTCTATCCTTTGTACTTGCAAAGAATTCTTTGCTATATGTAGGCATGACATCAACTCACCTAATTACCACTGGTTCAACAATTCATTTACATAGTCTTAATTACAAATAGGAATAAACAATTGGAAATGGAATTACCCAAATGTTGAGAAAGCCAGGATAAGCAGGAGAAATGGTAAATACAAGTGCAATGTTCCGCAACTTGGAACAATTTTCAATTGTAGTTACTTAGGGGCAATGGTCGAAACAACTGCAGCTATATCTATGTTATTAAAAATATTTTTAATATTTTTAATATATTGCTAAGCATACTTTTTCATAGGGGAGACGAAGAGCAGAGACAGAGAGGCAGAGAGTGATCACTGAAGCCGAGCACACCGGACCAAAGCTTTAAGTTTAACTATGACTAATCAATGTGGCTTCCTTTCAAGAGAGAATATACCGAGGGCAGTGGGTTTCACAAGGAGTGGCAAGATTGCGTTGGAAATGGGTGGAGGACACCTCGTATCCCAGGATCTTCAGAGCACAGAGAAGAGAGATGAGTGATGGAGTGAGAGAGAGTTTTGGACAAAGTGAGAACGCTGAGAGAGTTTTAAGGTTTGATAATAAGTTCAAACGGTGCGTTTTGCACCTTTTTTTTTTTTTTTTTTTTGAATTTCGGCCTGAATCGGCCATTTCGGCTTGAACCAGCCATTTCGGCCGATATAGCCTGAGTTGGCGCGAATCGGGCCGAGTCTTAGCCGCGTAGGCGCGAGTCGGGGAAAAAAAAAAGAAACCATGTGGCAAGACGCAGCCCGATGAGGCATCGACGTGCGGTCAGTGGCATCCCTCGCACGTCGCCGTGTCAGACACAGGTGCGGCGCCTCTGGAGCCTCGTCCGTGCATCCCAAATTAAATTTCAGATCTCTGATTCAACTATCAGAAATTTTACTAGTTGAATTAATTGAAACCTACAATCATAGTATTTCTTGTGGAAAGTAGGAAAGAAATTAATTTATTTAAAGAAATTTATTTTATTTTAAGAAGAAGAATGCTACTAGCATTGACGCTGTTGCGGCATAGTGCAATATATGTACGTAATGTATGGTAATTGAGCACGTGTTTGTGTTTGTCCACGTACATTTTATGTGTGAAAAAATAAGATTTAAAAAAAGGTTATACCCATTGTTGAAATATAGTTAAAAATAGTAAAGAACAAAAAAAAAAAAACTAACGTTGAAAGAGTTTAAATTCAGTCAGGATGTGGCAGAAAAGCTTTAGTTTACACCATCCAATAGTTGTATGTCATATCAACATTTTACTAAATAACCCATATAACATACCACACACAATAACAACTTATTTATAACATATTTCGGAAATAAAAATCAGAATCTCCTCCTTAGAAAAGGTTGCACCGATCCAGCCACCCTGCCACACGGCCACCGATGCCGTCACGCCGGAGATGCTACCATCACCACCATTTGATCTATTTTCCCACCCTCCACGTCAATAACAAATTAGATGCCGGAGATAGCTAAGCTTCTTAAGGAAAAGAGGGACATCGAAGAGTTTGGATTGGAAGCAAGAAAGGAAGTTCAAGAGCAAACTCTTGTGGGTCAGAAAGCACTTATGTTTTGGGCTTTAATTGTGGCTTGGAAAGTAAAATTAAAAAAAAAAAAACCATTTTTTTAGTAAAAATTCAATGAAATTATGTTGCTGGATTTGTCGTTTATTGTGTTTCACATTAACAAAATGAATTTTTTTAGCATAAATTTTAGTCCATTAAAAAATGAATTCTTAAGAAAAAACGAATTTGGTCTTGATCAAGTATTATGTGTACTTGGGCTTCTTTTTCGAAGTTTCAAAATTGATATTCTCAACCAAGTTTTGCTTCCTAAACCCATTTGCCTTGATCAACGTCCAGATTTTTGTTTCCTTGATTTTTTTTTATTTTTTTTTTATAGGACATCAGTTCAGATCATGCTTCAAATATGTTATTTTTTATGTTATTGTGCGTGGGGGAGTAAATCGGGCAGTGGTGACAATAGCATCTCCGGCGTTGGTGGCAGCATCTAGGGTGGGTTGCTGACAACAAATATATAATTATAGTCAAATGACAACAAATATGTATTATGTGTATCTTCTTGGCATTTTCAGATAATGACAAACCAAATTAAAGTAGTATTTTCTGACATTTACATATTATACTTTGGACACTAATTTGGTTAAAGTATAGTGAATTAGATTATTTCATAAATGGTAAATGCTGACTTGTCACCCATGCCAAAAGATGCTATACAAAGTGTGTGTTTTGTGTTAGTCCTTGAGCAACAATTTACACAAGCAGTTTAGTTCGCAGATTTTTATTGATTTTATCGGTCAATCACTAACATCACTTTATCATCCGCAATTCACAATGTACCACTTAACAGTCATAAAATTTTGTCAAAAGTTTTGTGTTTTATGACGAAAATAAAAGAGAGTTGGTAGGTGTGGTCACTGTGAACTCCATTTTTCTTTCATCAAAAAAGTTAATGGTTACTAAAATTTTCACAACAATTTTACAACTGGTTTAGCCGTTCTGTCTCCATAGTGTTTGAGCTGAAAATAAGTAGTCAATGAAGTGACCTAAGATGCCATTTTTGCGGTCCACTTTGTATTTACAGGTGCGAGTCGTTTTCACTAAGCGTCTGGGTCAGCATGGTAGCTAGAGACGAAAATGAAGTCTTGTGCTTATGTTATGATACTCCGTGTGCTAGTAATCGACTTAAGTCAAAACCCAAGAAACAGAAATATAAACAAATACATTATCCACGTAAGAAGAAAATAATATATGAATAAAGTAATAAACACAATATTTTCACAAAAGTTTCAAACCAAATTTTATGTGACAAATTAGTAATGATAAAAAAAAAAAAAAAAAAAAAAAAAAAAAAAAAAAACAGTAATATCATTGGTAGGTTTAAATGAAAACTAACAACAATTTTGCACCTATACTTTGTTGTAAAATTTTTGTGAAAAAACTGTGGCCGTAACGCTACTCATAATATATAGACTACATGCATAAGAATAATGAACCCCAACTTGTTCAAAAAAAAAAAATGTGGAGGGCTATCAAAACGATGGCATCTAAATATAAGGCTATATATATATTCGTTATTAATTACCAAATGAGGTAAACAAATCTAAGTGTCTGTTAGGCAAAAATTATTTTTGCTAACTTATTTTACTATTTAGCTTATTTTAGCTACTATTCATAGGTCCCACTGCTACTAGAAGCAATTAGTTGAATTAATATTTAAGAAGCATGAGAAATAAGATGGAGAAGTCTATATATAGGTTTAACATGGGTGCAACTCGTGAGAACCACTGAACCAGTTCAGTAGGTCCTAATCAGAAATATATTATGCAATTATTCTATCTCAGACTATAAAAATTAGTCATAATAGAGATAGACAGGCTGTGTTTCTCAATCTAAAAAAAATGAGTATACTAGAGGTCTGATCGGAAATAGTTTATTTAGTTTAAATTGAAAACTTTTTGCTGAAAGTACTGTAAATAAAGGTAAAAACTAGCTGAAATGATACAATGAGACTCATGAATAGTACCAAAAAGTGCAGTGGGACCTATGAATAATACCTAAAAGTGCAGTGAGACCCATGAATAATAGTAAAAATAAGCTAAATAGTAAAATAAGCTGACTTTAAACTCTAATGTCAAATGCAACCTAAATGTTCTATGATCATTTAAAAATAAATAAATCAAAACAACAGGATTTGAGTTTATAGTATTTATAGCATTATAATTGCTCTTACCACATTAATGACTTTTATTTTTTATGTTGACAAGATTTGCTTTCAAATTCTTATCCGACAACAAAAAATTTTTATAAGTTGAGCTAATTAAATAACACTAAATAACACAGTTGATGAATAATGAACATCATTGCCGACCAGCACCACTGATTATTTTGAAGTTTAATACACATTCTTCCAATGTGAATCTTCTTAAGTTCAAACAATGAATAGTTTTATATGTGTGTGTATATATATATATATATATATATATTTAGAGATAATTACAACATGCTGCTAACCCCACAGCTCGAATCCTTTTCCCCCTAGACCTTCAAGCACTTTGTACATGAGGAGGTGCCAATTCAGCTATAAGGCCTTTGACATATGTGTATATATATGAAAAGCCATTATCTTTCCGTGCCTCACGCATGAAGATATGGACCATTTTCAACTATAGGTTATTAAAAAAATGCTAATCAGTATACGACACACCATGAGATATTGATTAATATTAACTGCTAGAACTATCTAATGGAATGCAATGATGACACAATTTTTTTTTTTTTAGAATAGTAAGTATTTTAAAACGCACTCACGGGGAGATAAAAGAAGGTTTTAAAGAAATTGACAATGATGTACATCCAAAAGGGTTTAATTATTGGATACATAACACAGACTGTATCCCCATCTTATGGCACAATTTGTAACGATAGTTTGGCAATATCCCCATCTATTCTAATATAACAATACAATATGTACATAATAATGATAATATAGAGATGTCGGAGCTTTCTTGAAATTTCATGGGCCATGAGCCCATGTCATAGCTTTCTTTTTGTTGTAAATGAATAGTATTATCATGAGCCCTGAGTGCACACTGCACACAAGTTTTTTGTAGGTTCGAGTTTGCTTCGTTAGTAAAGTCTTTTGTCAGAAATAATTATAGAATAAATGTCATAAGTTTAAATTCTATTGTATCTACCAACAACAAAAAAATGTTTTCGCTCTGAAGCATGTAGAATCTCAATCCTCCTACTCTGATGCCAACTGATCCTACTGCTAGCACAAAATGTCCTTTCTTTTGGTTATTTATTTCGATCTTCAAATTTGAAGAAATTATTAGATCCATTGGGAGGACTGTTGAAAATGTCATAAGTTAGTTAATTGTTTCCTATATTTTATTATATATATACTTGTATAAAATATCACAGGCATATTTTATTTGTATACAGTATACTGATAAATTATAGTAATAATTAATAAAGATAGGTCTGCAACAAATGCTGAAACTCGCACATTGAGAAATTCAAAGTAGGATGAAGGATCTGCTCTCAAAGAAAGATAAATATGACAAAAAAATGTATATTTTTGTTCAATAGAATGATGTTCTCTGTACAATGTGCATCTATGTCTAATATTTGTTAGCTAATATGAATGATATTTTTCAACAATATAAGAGTATTTATATTACCCTCAATGCATTGTTAATCAAATTTGATCTAACATTTTGACTTTTATTAGTTTAGCTAAAGTACCATTCACATACAATTATATTAGACTTATTAGACCATTCACATCAGTTGTTTAAATTTTTCGATCTCTTTTAGCATAATAAGTTACTTTTTTTTTTTTTTACATAACTATTTTTGCAAAATACCCACATCAATTTATCTATTATACACCCCATTTTATTTAAATAATCATTTTTGTTATTATTTTTACTTTTGTTTGTTCTTACATTCTATCCCATCTCTCTTCTCTCTTGACCATGACGATGTTGCTTCTGTTAGGACATATGTGATTCACTTGTTAGGAACATATGTCACTATTTTATGTAATTGGCTAACCCTTTGACAAAACGCACTTTACTTTTATTTGGATAGATGTAGGATGTGTTTAAATACTTCAAAAAATTGTGTTGAAGCCATGTAAGTCTGTCCAAGATTCAAGCTGAAAAATGCAAGTTCATAAAAGCTCGACGGCTAGCATCTATCGAGCTTGAAGAGCTGTTCCAGTCTCGTGGCTCGACAGCTGCTCGACAGCTTCTCGACAGATGGCTATCTATCGAAGTTTATGAAAAATAGAGTTTCTGTTCTGTTTTGATTCCAATCTGTGATTATGTGTTCGGGCTTTCCTTTCTCACAACCCTAGACATATATAAGACTTATTTTAGAGGCCATCTCATAAGAGAATACAAGGAAAACATATGCAAAAATGTGACCGATGCCTTATTCTCTCTGAAAGAAGTTACTGCGTCTTTGCGCCTTAGGATTTTGTAACCAAGTGCTTCTTGATCTTCATTGTTGATGAAGTGAAGAACTTTGTAGCCAACATCTTCTTCAAGTTGGTGTGTTAGTCACATACTGGGATTCGTGCAAAGGAGTTAGTCACTAGGATTCGTGCCTCAAAAGGGTGGCGTTCATATATTGAAGAGTTCAGAGGTTCTAAAGCGGTGGAAGGTTTCTGCTGTAAGTTCATGTACGGGGATTGTAGAATCTAAGGACAAAGGTTTTGTACTAAATTTGAAACTTCTCTTTACTATAGTGGATTGCTTTTCGAGAAGGTTTTCCCCCTAGGTTTTTTACTGTGAAACTAGTTTGTTTCATTGGTTTTCCTGAGTCATCATATCTTGTCTTATTTATTTTTTTGCTGCATTATTTTGACATGATATTGATGTTTGTTTGTTTTAACAAGGTTTATTCATAATTAATCTAATTAACAACTTGGGTTTAAAACTTATTAATTTTATCAACCGGGGTCTAAATTTCCCAACAGCTTCTTCTTCTTTTCATTTTTTCATACGGGTTTGTTATTCTTCTTCTTTGCAATTTGGATTTGATGATTCATTTGGGTTTGTTCTTCTTCTTTGCAATTTGAGTTTGATGATTCATATGGGTTTGATGACTTTGGATCTAGATCTAGATTCATATGGGTATGATGACTTTGTAGACTACATGCATAAGAATAATGAATCCCAACTTGTTCAAAAAAAAATGTGGAGGGCTATCAAAATGATGGCATGTAAATATAAGGCTATATATCTTTTCTTTATTACCAAATAAGGTAAACAAATCTAAGTGTCCGTTAAGCAAAAATTATTTTTGCTAACTTATTTTACTATTCAGCTTTTTTTTTGCTACTATTCATAGATCCCACTGCTACTAGAAGCAATTAGTTGAATTAATTTAAGAAGCATGAGAAATAAGATGGAGAAGTCTATATATAGGTTTAACATGGGTGCAACTCGAGAGAACCACTGAACCAGTTCAGTAGGTCCTAATCAGAAATATATTATGCAATTATTCTATCTCAGACTATAAAAATTAGTCATAATAGAGATAGACAGACTGTGTTTCTCAATCTAAAAAAAAAATGAGTATACTAGAGGTCTGCTCGGAAATAGTTTATTTAGTTTAAATTGAAAATTTTTTGCTTAAAGTACTGTAAATAAAGGTAGAAACTAGCTGAAATAATACAATAGGACCCATGAATAATACCAAAAAGTGCAATGGGACCTATGAATAATACCTAAAAGTGCAGTGAGACCCATGAATAGTAGCAAAAATAAGCTAAATAGTAAAATAAGCTGACTTTAAACTCTAATTTCAAATGCAACCTAAATGTTCTTTGATCATTTAAAAATAAATAAATAAAAACAACGGGATTTGAGTTTATAGTATTTACTGCATTATAATTGCTCTTTCCACATTAATGACTTTTTTATTTTTTATGTTGACAAGATTTGCTTTCAAATTCTTATCCGACAACAAAAAATTTTATAAGTTGAGCTAATTAAATAACACAGTTGATGAATAGTGAGCATCATTGCCGACCAGCACCACTGATTATTTTGAAGTTTAATACACATTCTTCCAATGCAAATCTTCTTAAGTTCTAACAATGAATAGTTTTATATGTGTATATATATGAAAAGCCATTATCTTTCCGTGCCTCACACATGAAGATACGGACCATTTTCAACTATAGGTTATTAAAAAAATGCTTTATTATTATTATTATTCCAACTACACCTAATAATTTCTCTCCAATTTGAGCCCCAAATTATAATTAAAAATAAATAATTTCTCTCCAATTTGAGCCCCAAATTATAATTAAAAATAAATTAATCAATAAATTATAATTTTTTTTAAAAGAGGCCTGCTCTGCTTATTGTTCTAATGAGCCCGGCCAAAAACCTCATTAAAATCCAATCGAAAAAGAAAAATAATAATAATAATAAAAACAAATTCAATAAAAAATAAAACGAAACAAATCCGAATAGGAGAGACTGAGAGTCCGAGAGAGCAAGAGACGCAGCAGCCGCCGCCACCGCTCTGCTGTGCTCTGAACTTGTGTCGGTGAGTTTTGGATTTCATAGAATACTCTGGGACATGGACAACATAACCATAGTTATCAAAACAGGAACAAAAATTGAACTGCACCAAACATCAAACCACCAATGAATTGGTATACTGGTTAATTGGTTCAATAATTGAGTCATTCGGTGAAAACCAATAGTCAGTGTTTAATTATATATATATTTTAAATTGAAAAACATATTGAAAATAAAATAAATTTAAAAAAAAATCTGATTAGCCAGTACTAAATTAAATAAATATGTAAGCTGTAAGCATACTAAACGTTGAAATTAGTAAAAGAATAATTTCATAGAATACATAGGCCTCATTGAAATATAGAATTCATGAATTTCTATTGACGACGACAAAAAATAGAGCCTTGAATTGATACCTTAGTTAATCAATCAAGGTTTCAAAGTAAAAGACTTAAAAAGTATTTCATTATAATTAAATATTGAAAGAAAGCATGATTATTTGGTTAAAACAACCTATAATTAAAAACTCAGTTTAAAAAATAAAAATAAAAATTTATTTTGCAAATCCAGTGTTTCTTTCATACCAAACCAAAATCCTACACAAATGATTTGAAAGTTCGAAAATTAGTTCGGAACGACTTTAATAAAAAATGCCATCAGCACAATATACAGGAATGAAACCTGTAACTGAATACGAAAGAGACAGAAAAGACTAGCATCAACTAAAACAAAAGCATAACATGGGCCAAACTGAAAATGAGTACCTTTAGCAGATGGCTCATCTTGAGGTTTCATGGCTGGGAAGAGAATAACCTCCTGTTACCAAATTGCATATGTTGAGAGTCCATTGAGAACATAGAGCGTACACATACATGTATAAATGAGACAAATGCAAACAGGCACAGACCCGAGAGAGAGAGAGAGAGGAGAAGAGAACCTTAATGTTTTGGGAATCAGTTAACAACATTGTTAGCCGATCAATACCCAATCCCCAACCGCCTGTTGGAGGCAACCCATACTCAAGAGCCTTACAGAAGGTTTCATCCAAAGCCATTGCTTCATCATCACCAGATTGCCGATCCTGCATGCAGACCACATATCATTCAGAAGAGTTCCAGAGGAATTTATTTAAGGATAAACCCACTGCACACTTAAAAACTGATGCGCGAACCTTGAGCTGCTCAGCAAATCGCTGGCGTTGTACCACAGGGTCATTCAATTCAGTGTATGCATTGCAGAGCTGAGCGGTTACAGAAAAATTAAGTCAGAATCATGAATTATAAGCTGAAAATTAAATGATGCATAGAAAGAAAAAGAAAACAAGATATCCTGAAAAGCATACTTCAAGCTTGTTAATAAATAACTCAAAACGCTCAGTAAGGCCTTTCTTCGTTCTATGCCACTTTGCCAAAGGACTCATTATCTCAGGGTGGTTAATGATGAAAGCAGGATTTGTACAAGTCTCTTCCAAGAAGTGTCCTACAAGCTGCAGTAACAGAAAAAATATACATAACCAATTCTCATAAATTGTCTGAGCGTGCAAGTAAGAATAGTCTACCTTAAGGAACAAAATCAGATCAAGTCAGAAAACACCATTGTCAGAACAAAAGAAATTACAATCTTTTTCTAATGCAGAATTACTTAGTTATTGTAAAATATTGGGGACCCCATCATATTGTTCTTTTAACGGCATTTCCAATCAACCACTTTTCACTGTTCCCAACCTCCAATTATCTCTCCCACAGATAAATGCTACGATTTCTACTTTATCCAACTGCTACAGCTTATCAGTGTAAGCAATCTTATTGAACCATTACTCCAAATAGCAGAAAACCATCTAAGGAAAAACCAGTATTCCAGCAAGAGCTATCCAATCCATTGCTCCACACATCCCCCCTCTTCTTTTTCCCCCCATCTCACAAATAAAAAACTTAAGCCCTTGCTCATAACTAGCCTCTCATTCACCTCCTTGAGCATAAAGCTCAGAACCTTCGTCACAGATATTGTATCTACTTAGTACATAACACAGGATCACAATGCCAGTAACTACCTAATTTATGTTCAATAAAGTAATAAAAAATTTTAAAAAGGACCAAGCAGAGAACTGACTTTGTCCAACAAACGCGCTGTTGTTTCAGGAGGGCCACATTTGATCTCATACTTCGTGCATACGCCTTTCAAATATTTGTTGGCCTCATCACTGGAAAAGTCCTTGGGAATATTGAGGTTCGCCATCTTCTCTAATTCTTCTATCATGTCAATCCTTCTGCCAGAGTTAAAACAACAAATTTCATATATGTTCATATTCATGTTAATGTTATACAATTTGTGAGAGATACTATATAAATGACAAACCTGAAAGGTGGAGTGAAGTCAATCTCAATTGGATCCTCATCCCGCCCATTTGCATGATATTTAATTTTATATCCGCCGGTAAGTTCCTTTACCATCCCTGTTACACATTACTGTGTCAGGAAAAATCCAAGTATTTTGGAGGATAAAAATAACTTCACTACCCAAGTGGAATGAAGCAGTTGTTTGCAACGTGATCCAAATGACCCTTACCACTCAACATTGTCTCAGTGAGTTCCATCAAGTCATTGTAGTCAGCAAAAGCCATATAGAACTCACAGGTGGTGAACTCAGGATTATGCGTCAAATCGATGCCCTCATTTCTGAACTGCTTTCCAATCTCATAAACACGGGCAAGTCCACCAACAACAAGCTCCTTAAGATAGAGCTCAGGCGCAATGCGCATGAATAGCTTCATGTTCAGGTCATTGTGATGGGTCACAAACGGACGGGCAGCTGCTCCACCAGGAATCATATTCATCATTGGTGTTTCAACCTGACAGTGAAAAGAACATTGAAGGTAATGAAAAGAAAGTAAAGTCAAGTGCCATATGTAGAAACCACCTGAATGAATTGAATAAATAAAAAATCAAGACAAACAACTAACCTCCAGGAAATCACGACTGTCAAGAAAGTGCCGAATATATGAAATGATCTGAGATCTTGTCTTAAAAACTTGTCGAACCTCCGTATTCAACATCAAATCTAAATAGCGTTGTCGATAACGAGTTTCCTAGCATTAAAGACAATAAAATAAAACACCAGAAAAGGAAAAGAAGAGGAGAAGTGAAAACAGTCCAAACTGAAAGAAAATAAAATAAATGGACCCATCTCACTTTTATCTGCATCAGGAAAAAATAATCCAATTCATCAGGTTCAAAATAATGCAACACCAAAACTACGTAGAAAAGGATAATTTCTAATAAAAGAAAAAAATCAAAACCAAAAAAGCATTAAGTGGAATAATTCAAAACATAACCAGCTTTTAGAAATTGTGTAACGAGAGCTTTGCGTTACAAAACTTCAGTGCCTTTAAGCCTGCTAGTTACTTTAGGCTTTCTCCAGAGGCCAACCTATAGTGTGAACCCCAGGATATAAGCATCAAATCACTTTCAAAGAAATGGTTTGAAAGATTCAGTTTATTAAGCCTAAAGAAACCTTGTTCAAAGAATCACATTTACCCAAAAAATTAATTCATTTACCATTCAGTTTCAAGCGAAAGGGAACAGAAACTATTTCCGGCTGACAACTAAACTGATGTATTTCTCTAAATGGGTCCTTATAATATAAAGAAATAAATTATATAAAATAAAAACTACCAAAGGTTACCACACAAGTATTCCGAACATATAATCACAAGCCTAAAAATGAAGGTTTGCAATTCATTTTCACTGAACTTCAGGATATTAATCAGTACCAGATCATATGTACATAAAAATTTTATTTTGGGTGTGCTAAAGAATACAATTTAAAACAGTGCAACAGGAATTTGGTTGAATTTTAGGATATTAATCAATACCTGGTCTTTCAAAATATATGTTTCAGGATTCCTGGTACGTCCTGGGACCCAAGCCTCCTCCTTCTGCAACAATAAGAAAGTGAGGAAGTCAGGATGAGATTGTAACCAGCATTAAATCATTCAGGGAGAAACCATGTTCACCTTCAAACTGGCATTGTCAGACACAGAACCAGCCTTAGGCTTTTGCCTTGGTATCATATAATGACAATGGGATAAGACAGTAAACGATCTTGGAAAAATACTTAGCTCCGCCCTTTTAGTTTTCCCTGAATTGAAAGAAAATGTGTTAAATTACCGATTCTCCTAGAAACTAAAACCATGAGAAAATGGTGAATTTAATTTGAACATAATTCTAACACTCCCTCTCACGCATGGGCCTAGCCTCCATCTTAATAAGTGGGGCCAAACATGTGTGATTTTTCACATTTTAAATGGGAGGAAAAGTGAATTTAAATTACAAATTCTCCTAAGAGTTTAAGCCGCTAGGAAATAATAAATTTAATCATTTGATCATAATACTAACAAAATGTAAGTCAACAAAGAAGTTTATAATTTAAAGAAACAATGACTAAAAAACCTACAACTCAACTTTGAAATTCAAAAAAAATAAATTATGCCTCAAGCTCAAATGGCACCTCCTTCCCTTGTTAAGATAAAGGTTGGGAGTGAGTTTGTGAGTTCAAGACCCACTAAATCTATATGTAATTATGAGTAAAAAAAAATGTACATCTATATCACAACACTGGACCCATTTCTAGAAGATTTCAACAATCATGCGGCATACTGATAATAAAATTATAAAAAAAAAAAAAAAAACCAATTATGCAGCATAGAAAACTAAAACAGTTCACCATAGGGAAAAAGACCAAAATGAAGCACCTATTTAAGGGAATTTTCAAGCGGTCTCTTTTAAATTTGTATTTTGAAGTTCTACCTACACTTTCCATAATTTTTTCCTTATGCCACAAAATTTTCAATTCATTATCAAACATCAAATGTGAGGGAGAGAGACAGAGAGAGAGAAACCAAATTAAGTAATTAAACTGATGATGATTTCTTCTGTAAACTCAACAGTGTCAACATAGCAGCTATATATATATAAGTCAAAAGGTGTTAGTAACTACCCAAGTGTAGTAACATCACAAACCTGGAAACCCCTTGACACCAACAATATCACCACACTTCACAGTCGAATGGAACCTAGAAAATTCTTCCTCATTCAAATCTGACTTGCTGCATCATGGAAATGAAGAATCTCTTTATCATTAAATTTGGTATCTATGCAGCAAAACTTAAAGGTGCTGCAATTTAGGGGGAACACCCAGCCAGGGGGTGGGGTGGGGTGGGGAAGTGATTGTCCATGAAACTAATTCATATCAGAACCAAAATTTCCCAAATAGTACCATGTGGAAAGTCTCATTCATACATATTCATCATCTTGTTTACAGAGGTCCTTTATAATTTTTTTTTATTTTAAGCGCAGTTGAGAAAACTAGGTAATGCAATAAAGTAAAATGACCTACATCATTCTTTTTGCCAATCTACCTAAGCCTTATATGTACAACTAACCAGGCCTCAAAAACACGAAGTTAGCAATAATTTCAATAAAATAAAAAATAAAAAATAAATAAAAAATAAAAAAACGAAGTTTCTCTTACAAGGAACTTGGGCAAAATATTGACATTCAACTAATTGATGAAACACTACCCAAAAATATTAACTTTTTAAGATAAGAAATTTGACATGAAATGCTATGTAACAAGAAAATCCAAATTCCCAAACTAATCACCTATTCCACTATAGAAGATCACAGAGAGAGCAATTTGTGTCCATTCAAAGAAAGAGTCCAAAAGATAAAACAATGGCTCTTCTTCTGATATGGAAAGATGCCAATGAGCTGCATCTCAAATTGTACCTCCTCTTACAGGGGTAAGGTTGAGGAAGAAGTCATAGGTTCAAGGCCCACATGGTTGCATGAATAACTTACAAATAAAAATTTTAATTTTTTTTAAAAAAAAAATTTTAACTAATAGAAAGATAATTTGTCAAAGACATTGCGTACCTAAAGAAATAACAATACTAAAATCATACGGAAAAATCAAATATGAATAAGGGAGAAGAAAAGATACAGTGACAAGATACCTAGCATCAGCCACAACTTGGACTTTAGCAGCAGTAGCACCACCATGTAAATCATGTAAATCATAAAAGAATAGCTTTGAAGAAGATGAACGTTTGCTCATGATACGCCCTTGCATAGGAAAGAAAATTAAAAAAAAAATCACCAAAAGAAACATGATAAATACTAACCAAATAAATAAATGCCCTGATTTCAATACCAGCCAAATTTACAGTAACATCCTCAAGATGCTCCCCATTGCCTATGTTTTTATACTGCTCTACATATTTAGGGATAGACATTGTATCAGGGAAATTGTGAGGATATGGCCCTTCACCAGCTTCCCTCAGAGCTGCAAGATATTTCAGTCTATTTTTGTAGTATTGCTGGACGAAAAACAAACGAGGAAGATTAAAAGCAGGAGATTGAGATTATAATCAAGAACTTTGTGGAAAAGATCCTGGAAAAGAATGCTAACTATTGCAGGACAAGAATGGACTTATACCGTTGGATCCATATCTTCATCGTCAGCTGCTGCAGATTTCTTGCTGCGGGAATCTGCCATAGAAGCAGCCTGGAACATAAACACAAGTTTATTCTTAACAAGACTTCAATATGCGGCACACCCACATGCTATTTATACACAAAAAAGCTTCAGCCGCCTTAGACTTCTTTTCCTAGCACAACTCCTACTTACATTTGGAGTAGGATTCTAGACTTGTCAACCACGTTAACCTATTTCTAATCTATATATATATATATATATATATATATATATATATATATAAAACTGAAACTTTTGAAACTCTCACAATTTTTCACATCATCACTATTTTCTTTTTCTTTTTATTTTAGATTCTTTTTATTTTAGGTTTTATATCTTATATAGAATCCACCAGAAAAACAATAGACAAAAGTTTGAATTTTTATTAAAATCAATAATATTGAAAAACGTATACAAACTTGGAGGCCTATTTAAGGGCTCCATAAAACTTGATGGACAAGAAAATATATTATAAAATAAGTCCTAATTAATACCTAACCATAATAGGAACCAAATTTGACCTAAAAAACATTAAAAGAACCTAAAATAAGGAAATAAATCACTTAGACCTAAAATAACGTTTTTTGCATAAAAATACCAAAATTAAATAATTACAAAAATTAAATTGTAAATTCTATCCTACATCAACTTATCACAAAAATCATCATCTATATTTATTATTGTTATTATCTATATATATATATATATATATATAAAACCGAAACCTCTGAAATTCTCACAATTTTCCACGTTACCATTATTTTTTTTTCTTTTTATTTTAGATTCTTTTTATTTTATATTTTATATCTTATATATTTATTATTTCTCTTCAACGTGTAATTATCTAGTGTTACAATAGTTTAGTTTAAATAAAACTCTATTAGATATATGTTTCAAGAGATTGAAAATTCTACTTCAACTAAAATTCTATAACAAAAATTTTAATTGTTTGGTGCCATACAACCACTATACTTAAAAAAAGACCTAAATTATAACCTAAATTTAGTTGTTAGGGTTTGCAAAAAACCTCACGGTAAGCACCAAGCCACCAACACAAACATTAGATTGCTCTTGTTTTTTTGTTAGAAATATATTTGGATAGCCGAATTGCATGACCAGCCCTCTTCATTGGATTTGCTCCCTTTTCTTCTCTGCATCCTCCTTCTGTAAGTTTTTTATTTATATATATATATATATATATATATATATATTTTGGGACTCCTATAAGTTGGGTTCATTCAACTTAAGATTACAACATTATCATATTTTTCTTTACGAAATTATAATATTGCTTGATTTTTCTGTTGGTGAAGTCTCATTCGCAGGCATTAATTGTACGAACAATAACATTAGCTTAACCTTCGGTTTTATTAAGCTATTGAATATGAGAAAGTTTGTTATATATTAATTTTGGTTGTTCAATTCGCAGAAATATTAAAAAAGTTTAGGGATAACAAGACAACCCACAACCAATCATAAGCAGATTTCATCGATGTACACCATTTATATATGTTGAGTTAATCTTCGGTTCTATATTTTTCTTATATTTTATCTGATTTGTTGTTATATATTTTGGATTTGTCTTAATAAATATTGGGTTCTAATTCTATTATTGTCAAATTGTAGGAGCATTGTGCGCACTTTGTGTGATTTCTAATGTTCTAGCCATGGCCAATTTCAATGAGTTGTGGAGCTAATATAATTAATCCTCAAAAGAGCTAGATGAGGGGTAAGAGAATTTCTGTCATTGTTATAAGGGGTCATGGAATATCGATATATGCAATGTTCATAACTTCATAGGGGCAGTGTAAGAACTTAAGTAGAGCTTATGTTGTGGGTTTTAGTTAGCCCAACTAGTAAAATTTCTAATAGTTGAATAAGAGATTTGAAGTTCAATCCTCACCTACACTAAAAATCAATTGATATCTTGGTCTGATGATAAAGAGTTATCATCAAAAGCGAATGACATAGGTTAGAACTCTCTCTAAAAATAAAAAAAGAGCATATGTACAAATAAACTTATACTCCTTGATTTTAACTTATTTTGAACTACCATATGTTCTGCCAAGTTTTTATGTGAAGCATTATTTTATGTATGTTAATTTCTCATTGACAGCTATAATGTAATTATGACACAATAACAAAGCATTGGATCGTAGAATAATTCCTATCAAAAAAAAAAAAAAAAAAAAAGATCATAGAATAATGGACTAGCAGATGGGCGAAGGTCTGTCTATCTATATATATATATATATATATATATATATATATATTAACCATTTGTTTTAACTTCATTACTTTTAGATGAATTATGTGAACTTTATTTTGAACAAAATTACATATTTTCTTTCATATTTAAGTCGTATTACCTTCTATTAAACTAAATATTTTTAATATGAGAAATTTTACGTTCACAAAATTTTCACAACAATTTTACAATAAATCCTAAGTGACAAGTTGACATTGGAAGGTAAAAAAAAAAATAATTTCAATAATGAGTGAAGATTAGAACCATTAAAAAATTGCTACATAAAATTTATTGTGAAATTGTTATGAAAATATTGTAGACATACCATTACTCTTTTAACATTTTTTTAACCATTCCGTGCATCGCACGGGTTAGCGACTAGTTGAAATAGAATTCCATCAATGCGTGCATGGCAAGCTCATTATCTTGGGCACAAATCCTACATGGGCTGGACTTCTATTAGGTGCCGTGCACCTCCCAACAACTACATGGATTCTATCCTTTGTACTTGCAAAGAAATTGCTATATGTAGGCATGACATCAACTCACCAAATTACCACTGCTTCAACAATTCATTTACTGAGTCTTAATTACAAATAGGAATAAACAATTGGAAATGGAATTACCCAAATTCTAAGAAAGCCAGGATAAGCGGGAGAAATGGTAAATACAAGTGCAATGTTCCACAACTTGGAACAATTTTCAATTGTAGTTGCTTAGGGGCAATAGTCGAAACAACTGCAGCTATATCTATGTTAGAAAATTGGAAAGCATTTTGGTAGTAATGTTAAGCACGGCTTTATTTTTCCTTCTCGCAAGTACTAAATTTTTAGAGCAAAAGTGCCACCCCTTTACCTTGTTGATTCTTTATCATCTAATAAATATTCAAAGGTATATCTTCCTTATATTTTCAATGTATTAAAAAAAGGGAGTTTTGATAAGCATGAATAGCGTGTGGAAGACATATAATCCAACGATAGCCTCACAAAATATTGACCTAAAAATTGTAATAAATAAGTAAAATTATAGTTAATTAAGAGATAATTTAAACATTATCCATTTCTTTGAGTGGAAGGGAGAGGGGATCCCAATGGATCCTAATGTGATTGTCTCATAAAGACTTCTCCAAATATCTTTCTAATAGAATCAAGGGAGTTAATCTCATAATAGAGGCTGTACCGATTTGACAAGTGGAACGATATATTTCGGTACCGGTTAATACTGATGTACCGTTTCAGGTTTACCATTATTTTTTATATTTATAAATAAATATATGTGTGTGTGTGTATCATAACAAATATAAACGTTTGCCATAAAACATTATCTCAATTCAGAATAAATTATTCATGGAAATTTCCCTCTCTCCACTCCCTAAGCTAAATCCTTAGCACATTAAGAAAAAGTGTTGGATATTGATGCAAATGAACAATAAAGAAATTAACATGCAAAGTACACACCAAGTACATGGAAAACCCCTTTTAATGGGGTGAAAAGCTACGGTTGGACAAAGAATGAAACCTATGCCCCTAAGAAGATTTAATAAGACAAGAATGATACAAAACGGGATTCAAATCATCTAGATTTCTTAGGATACTTTATCAATCGATTTCCTTAAATTCTAACCACACTTTAATGATTTGATGGTCTAAATTTTGCTATGTCAGTATTCCATAATATTCTTAAAATAATAAAATAATATTGCAAACAAAACAATTAAGATTATTGTTAGTGGAATGCTGACATGACAAAATCTAGACCATTAAATTATTAAAGAATGATTAAGGTTTAAGAAAATCTATTTGGTAGAGTATCCTAGGAAATCTAGAAATTCTAAATCCTACAATACGGGTACACTTTGACTCTTTATTCTTCTAGTGGCCTAATTTTAGCAAGAATTTCCTGGCTAAACTCTACCTCCTAATGGCTGTGACTGCTCCCTTTTATATAACAAGGGAGACAATTAACCCTTACACGATTCCTATCATCAAAGTGTGCAATTCAAATATGTTGGGTTATAGATTGACCCAGTTACTTAACCAATTACTTATGTTGATTAATTAGTCCAATTATATGCAAAACCTATTAAAGTACAATAAAATCACCAAACTAAAATAAGTGCAGTAGAAAATAAGTTTGATACAATGATTTGATCACGATGGGGGAAAACCCTCGCAAGTAAAACCCCACCAAGTAAAATTCAAGTGACCATTCCCGAAGAAACTACTAACAAGAATAGAGGTTTTAAGTACAATAAATCTTACCCTATCTAGAAGTACTTACCTACAGTAGGACCTACTAATATATATATATATATATATATATATAAGGAAGCTTCATCTCCAATTGGACTATTTCTTGCAAAAACTTCTCTTTTGCACAAATCTCTTATTTGTAACTAATAGCACAACAACCCTTTTGATTGTCATAGTTTTGCAAAGTTCTCCAATCCACGCTTCGATTAACCGGTAATAACTAGGTACAAAACCCTAGGCACATAAACGTCGTAGCAACTCCTGTTATGCTTGTGTTCTTTATGTCAATGATGATGACTATAAAATGTCTTTTATATACTCTAGAACCCTTGTAAACGATCCCTAGAAAGGATAAGTCATCACAGGCTAAAGCAAAAATTTATTGTTCACTTTTCGCGAAGCTCTATAAATCGAAAGGTGTCAAGCCAAGAATCGAGATTCATTTATTCTTGATAAATCGACAGGCACCAAGCCAGGTATCAAGACTTGTTGTTTCAGCTTTTCTTAAGCAGTTTCTTAAGCAATCTTGTCTTTTCAATAATACCACTTGTTTATTCAACTGAAATCTTCATGAACACACTAGAAGCTAAGACTTAATTACATATAAAGTGTGTTTTGACCTCAGATATGCCAATACATAAAAATATGATAGTTACAAAATAGAAAGTGGTATAGGGGAAGGTGTGTCGTCACTCATACAAGGCCACGCAGGACTTTATCTTGTAGAAGACTTATTCCCCTTGCATGGATCCCAGTACGTGACTAACACAATAACTTGAGAGTTGTTGTTGGGTGCAAAGTTCTTCAATCCACGCATGTAAATCTGAAAGCAACTTGGTACATAACCCTAAGACGCACAAGAGTCGCAGCAGTTTCACAAGAGCATGTATCACAGTATATGTCTCCGTGTTTGTCTCTCTATATGATGATGGCTATAAAATATGTATTTTATATCTCTGAAAATCTTAGGCATGAAACCCTAGAAAGCTTTGGTGATCATGGGCCAAAAACATATATGAACAGTCAAAATATGCATTTCTCAATAAATCGAGAGGTGTCGAGCTAGGTATCGAGATAGACTTTATATTTTGTCAATAAATCATATATAGCTACAACAACATTTAACAATCTAATGGAAGTAATTCTAGTAACAGGAGAAAAAGTGTCGAAAAAAATCAACATCAGCTTTTTGCTTAAAATCTTTTGCAACAAGTCTAGCTTTAAATTTATCTATTGTGCTATCAGGTTTAAGCTTTTTTCTAAGGACTCATTTACAACCTATTGTTTTACAACAATGTGGTAACTCTACTACCATGTTTTGTTGGAAATTAGTGAATCCATTTCATCGTTTACAGCCTCTTTCCAAAATACAGCATCTGGTGATAACAAAGCTACTTGCAAAGTAAGAGGATTTTCATTAACATTAAAAACATAATAGTCACAGCCAAAATATTTTTCAACTCTAGCTCTTTTACTCCTTCTAAGTTCAATTTCAAGATTTTCTTGATTTTGTGAATGAGGAGTAGAAGAACTAGGGTGAGATAACACATTTTCTCTAACTTCTTTGCCCCCACTATTTTTAGATTTAAAAGGAAAATTTTTCTCATGAAAGATAGCCTCACCTGATTCAAAAATCACCTTTTTTTTTGGGTATGAGTCTATTGCATGTGGTGCAAATGAGACATTATGTTCACTATAAAGGACTGTATCATGCTTCAAAGTGCAACATTTTATGTAAAGGATCATTAAGACCATAAATTTGTACATATAATAAAGAAAATATTGATTTGGTGGAGACCAAAATGTGGTTTTGTGAACAAAACTAAACCACTATAGTCTCGATATCAAAGGCTTAATAATAATAAAATCGAGGAAGTGATTTATTGATCAATAATAGTTAGAATTATATCTGGCATAGAGCCACTTGTAATCTTAAAGATGATTACACATGTAAATTGGTAACCATGCATGTATTAAATATGAATTTGGTAGGCACACTGCATGTGATTTGACAAATTATGCCATGCGGCAAATAACCCAAATATTCATTGACGATTGGTAAATTTGTTGGAAAAAACTTCCTACTCAGTTGTCCATTACATAGAAGGCTTGAAGAAACTTGTAACTCAAGTGAGAACTATAAGAAACTTCTTCCTTGCTTTGTGGGGGTAGTTATTGCCTAGAAATACTATTTTTGCCTATAAAAGAGGGATCGAGATTGAGTGCAATACCTAGTGTAATTATCACCTCCCCACTCACAAAAACTTTTTATCACTTTCACTTTTTTTATTCAATGGTTAAGATTGAAAATTGTTTTTTTCAACTCTTAATCTTAGCCACTAAGAGCTATAGCACTTGATCTTAATCCTTTAAAAAAAAACTCTCATGAAGAAATGACACAAATCTCCACTCATTGACTGCTTGTACAGAGAATTATGTATTGTTATTGTATTTTCTTTTAGTTTTTAGGGTTTTGTAAGGTACTCGTGCAATTATATAGCTTACTTCTAATTTGTTACTTTGCTACTCCATGATTATTTTCCAGTTCCTTTGAATTAGCATTCAATTCTTAGTTGTTAGCATGTTAGATCCTTAGATATTTGTTATTGATTTCATTTGATATGTGCATTAACATAAACAAATTTGCATTGATTTGCCTTGTTAGCTTCAAGTTTTAGTACAACTTTGAATAACTCAAGCCTCCTTGTACAAGGTACTTTGAAGCTCTGTTAGTTCTTAGTCACCATCAATTGCATTCTCTTGAATAATCACATCGATCTTGAAAAGTCTTCTCAATTGAGGCATTACCGAACCACATTCCAACTAAAGAAATTGACACCTAAAAAAGGTCATCGACACACTTGCAACCACATGATAAAACAAAATTAAAATCATATCAACCAAAAAATCAAGGCCAATTAACCCAATCCCCCCTCTCTCCCCAAGACCCCAAAAAAACATGTATTGTACATGTTTAAACTGTACATATGTGTTATCCAGTATAAAAATCAAAGCTAATGCTTAAATAAATTGTTATATTGAGAATTAACAAAATTAATAAAGGGAATAGACCAAAATACCTTCTAAAATTTCGGTCAAAATTTAAATTGACCTCATGGTCTTATAATTTGAAATTAGCAGTCCTTAATATCTCAGACATGGCCAAATTAATTGATCCTTCCACCACAATTTTGTTGGCTCAATTGATGGAAAATGTAAAATTACGTAAGAACATAATTTATTTTAATAGAAAATTGTTTTTGTTAAATTATTAATTCTCCTAAAAATTTAAGTTGTTAGAAAATAGTAAATTTAATCATTTAATAATCACATATTTATAACACTCATTTTCATGTGTGAGCTCAAACTCTTTTTTAATAGGTGAGACCCAATAAGTGGGATTTTAAAATGAGAGGTAGAGTGGACGAGACATGGATCAAACTTAGGACTCTCTGCTTTGATACTATGTTAAATTATCAATTCTCCCAAAAGTTTAAAACTTTTGAAATAATTGGTAATTTAACATTTGAGAACCACATACTTCAAACAAGTTTAAGTTAAAGTATTAGTAAGAATTTTGTAAATTTATTTAATTCTTATTGAGGGAGAGGAAAGGGGGAGTAGAGTAGAGTTGACCAAAAATTGGAATTTTTAATCAACTCTACTCTACTCCCCTTTCTCCCCCTCGATCAAAACAAACCATAAAGGTAATGGTCAATTGTTAGGGTAAAATAAATATTGATATGACATTAGTCAATGAACACTTTATTTTAGGATAATTGTATTGGTTGATCAACTAAAAGTGAAGGATCCATAAATTAACAATCATGTCATCCAAAGAAAGGTATCTACTGTGTTAGGTTCTAAAGATTTAGGATAAAATGTTTAGAATCATATTTTATATGTGTTGGCAAACTAAGAACAAAACGTGTCTAGTTTATGTGTTAGGCAATGCTCAGAGGTGTAGGTTTCAAGCTTCATGTTCAAGCTGGCTGCAGAAACGAGAAGTCACAATCTGCCAAGCTCGATCGATCGAGAATTAGGCCCGATCGATCAAGAATTGCAGAAAAAGAAATTTTATCGAATTTTAAATCAGGTCCAAGTCCGCTAGGGTTTTATTCTTACTTGTCCACATATAAAAGGGAAACCCTAGCTATGTTTCGGAGACTTTTGGAAGACTTGTAAATCAAGCCCAAGTCCACGAAAATGTTTAGGGTTCCATTCTAACTTGTCCACATGTAAAAGGTAAACCCTAGCTATATTTTGGAGACTTTTGGAAGACTTATGTGTTACTCCTTGTGATATCTGAGAGGTGTTGTACCTTCTAACTACATAAGAATCTTCCGGAGCAAGATCTACAATCAAGCGTTGGTAGAATCTAGTTGCTGCTACAAAGATCAACAACTAAAGATGAACTAAAACCTTTGAGTGGGATCTCAAAATCACAAGCGTGGGTGCTTGTGTTACAGTAAATCCAAGAAGAGAAGGAGTCCGTGGATTCAGAGCTTGCTCGTGATCATGTCAATAAGTTACTACTAGAGGTAACAATAGATTTAGGGTTAAATCTAATTGTAAAAACTTCAATTCTCCTATAGTGGATTTGCTTTGCCTTGAGGATAGCTAGGTCAAATCCTCCCCAGGTTTTTACCTTGAAACGGTTCATTTCATTGGTTTTCCTAGATCATTATATGGTAGCGTTATTTACTTTTCCGCTGTTGTGCATGATATGATTTATTATTGTTTAACCTAAATCTGAATAATTAACCTAAGTAATCACTTGGACAATATATTAGGTTAAACAATTTGCTTTAAGGGGTCTAAACAAACAATCATACTGCTTTCCTCTAAACTACATTTTTTCTACCATAGTCTTTAGACAATTTTCATTCCTTATACGTTGTAGGCCAATCCCCATAATAACCTTTCAGTTTTCACTTGTCCAAATCAAGCCCATGGAAGTGGAAAACGAAGGTGTATTTGCCCAAGGTAAGTTTATGCTTCTCCTATACATGATTTTTTTTTTTTTTTTTTTTTTAGCGCAAAACCATGGAGATCCAAAGACTGGTCCATTACTTTGGCCAATTTCTTTAAGTATCTTTGTGTTAGAACTCATTTTCTTTTCCCTTGTGTGTATGTTTGTTTTTCAAAAGAAAATTTTTATTTTATTATTTTATTTATTTACTATATATATATATATATATATTTTTTTTTTTTAAAAGGGATCTGTACAACAATTAAGCGACAGAGAAGACCTGTTGGTTTTTAAAGGAGTAGGTAGCCGTTAACTATGGCCCGCAAATGTGTTGTTTCCATTGACTGGTTAGTTAATTGTTTCCTATATTTTATTACATATATACTTGTATATACTTGTATAAAATATCGCAAGCATATTTTATTTGTATACAGTATACTGATAAATTATTGTAATAATTAATAAAGATAGGTCTGCAACAAATGCTGAAATTCACACATCAAGAAATTCAAAGTAAGATGAAGGATCTGCTCTCAAAGAAAGATAAATATGACAAAAAAATGTATATTTTTGTTCAATAGAATGATGTTCTCTGTACAATGTGCATCTATGTCTAATATTTGTTAGCTAATATGAATGATATTTTTCAACAATATAAGAGTATTTATATTACCCTCAATGCATTGTTAATCAAATTTGGTCCAAAAATTTTACTTTTATTAGTTTAGCTAAAGTACCATTCACATACAATTATATTAGACTTATTAGACCATTCACATCAGTTGTTTAAATTTTTCGATCTATTTTAGCATAATAACTTACTTTTTTTTTTTTTTACATAACTATTTTTACAAAATACCCACATCAAATTATCTATTATACACCCCATTTTATTTAAATAATCATTTTTGTTATTATTTTTACCTTTGTTTGTTCTCACATTCTCTCCCATCTCTCTTCTCTCTTGACCATCACGATGTTGCTTTTGTTAGGACATATGTGATTCACTTGTTAGGAACATATGTCACTATTTTATGTAATTAGCTAATCCTTTGACAAAACGCACTTTACTTGTATTTGGGTAGATCTAGGATGTGTTTAAATACTTCAAGAAACTGTGTTAAAGCCATGCAAGTCTGTCCAAGATTCAAGCTGAAAAGTGCAAGTTCATAAAAGCCCAACAGCTAGTATCTATCGAGCTTGAAGAGCTGTTCTAACCCCGTGGCTCAACAGCTGCTCGACAGCCTCTCGACAGATGGCTATCTTTCGAGATTTCTGAAAAACAGAGTTTCAGATCTGTTTTGATTCCAATCTGTGATTATGTGTTTGGGATTTCTTTTCTTACAACCTTATACATATATAAGGCTTATTTTAGAAGCCGTCACATAAGAGAATACAAGGAGAATATATGTAAAAATGTGACTAATGCCTTATTCTCTCTAAAAGAAGCTACTGCATCTTTGCGCCTTAGAGTTTTGTAACCAAGTGCTTCTTGATCTTCATTGTTGATGAAGTGAAGAACTTTGCAGTTAACATCTTCTTCAAGTTGGTGTGTTAGTCACGTACTGGGATTCATGCAAAGGAGTTAGTCACGTACTAGGATCCGTGCATCAAAAGGGTGGCGTTCATATATTGAAGAGTTCAGAAATTCTGAAGCGGTGGAAGGTTTTTGTTGTAAGTTCATCTACAGGGATTGTAGAGTCTAGGGACAAAAGTTTTGTACTAGATCTGAAACTTCTCTTTACTATAGTTGATCGCTTTTCGAGAAGGTTTCCCACCCAAGTTTTTTATTGTGAAACTAGTTTGTTTCATTGGTTTTCCTAGGTTATCATATCTTGTCTTATTTATTTTTTCGCTTCATGATTTTGACATGATATTGATGTTTGTTTGTTTTAACAATGTTTATTCATAATTAATCTAATTAACAACTTGGGTTTAAAACTTGGGTTTAAAACTTGGGTTTAAATTATAGTAAACAAACCCAAATCAAATCATCCAAAACCACAGAACCCACCGTTACTGCACCACCACAACAAACCCAACACCGCTAACAACTACCTATAACTGAAATTCAACTACCACCGAAACACCAAAATCAACCAACAAAACCAATTGTCGATCCACACCACCGAAACACAAAACCAACCAAAAACCCAACCACACCATCAAAACCCAAGTCAAAATACCCAATCTCCACACCAATTCAACCCAAGCCACCACACTCACGCCGCCCGCCACCAATTCAAGTCCCAGATCTGAAACCAAAGCCAAACGCCATCGATTCAAGCCCCAGCCCCAAAACCAAAGCCCAACACCACCAAAACCACCGAGAGGAAACCCAAGGCTTAGCCATTGATTCAAAACCCAGCCACCGATTCAAACCTCAGCCATCGAAATCTATGTCCAGTACCACCAATTCCACCAAGAGAGAGAGAAACAGAAACAGAAAAGAGAGAGTGAGAAGAGAGAAATAGGGAAGAGACAAGAGAGAGAGGGAGTAGATACTTTAAATAAAATAACAACTTTTTTTTTTTTTGTACATCCTATGCTACAGTTGGTTCTATATATAAGAACCAATTGCTCACAAGATGCAAAATTTTATAAAAACCCATACCCACGTGGAGCATTATTTTTGAGAATTTGGTTGTAAAATAGCAACTGGGGGTGCAATGCTAGTGCACTAGAGGTTGTTTTGGAGAGACTGTTGTGAGCGCTCTAGACTTGAAAGTCGTTACATTGTATGTTATTTATAATTTAATCAAATAAATAAGATCCTAGAACCTCAAATTTAGATCCTAGTGTTAGACATATTATGACCCAAGTAGTCCAAACTAATTGTGGGTATATGCACTTGTAGAACACGTAACTTTAGAAAAATTCCAAAAAATATCTCACAAAGAGAAAACTTTAGTGAGAGATTTAAAATTGTTCAGGCTCAAGAAAGTTTGCTCTCACTGTAATATTGACATAGCAACTCTCTCCACTCAAATTGTACATGCGTAACAATGATTGATTTTATATATTGATCACTAGATTAAATGAGTTTACTATTTGCTGAAATTTCGCTCAAGCGAGTCTCTTGTGAGGCTTGAGAAAATTCTTGAGGACAACAAAGTTGTACAAACTTCAAATTGTCATATCTCACTCAATTAAAATCCAAATTTGGTTAAATTTGTATCTATTTTGAAGTCTCTAATGTATACTTTCCAATAAAAACAAGTTTCATTCATAAATTTTTTATAGCATAAAATATATGAATAAAAACCGATTAATTCATCATCTTTTGAATAGCTTCTACTCCCAACTCAACCCTAATACAATTCTATTCATACCTAGAATTTATTAAATTACAACATCTTTACAACAATTTGAATTTGAGATAGAAATTTGACCAACAAACTCAACAATCTAAAACCTAACAAAGTTGATCCTAAAGCTGTTGTTTATTTACTTTCTAACAATGATAGCTCTATAGCTGATTTTGCCCCTATTCTTGATGATTGCAGACAATTCATGTCTCTAATCCCAGCTCTGAAGATCAGCCATTGCTTTAGAGAAGCTAACTCTTGTGCCGATAGGCTAGCTAACGCAAGTTCTAAAGGTGGGCAGGATTTTGTTATACTGGAAACTCTGCCTGTGGAGATTATCTAGCTTTTGTATAGAGAGTCTTCAGGGTCTGTTTGTACTCGACTTTGTTCTAACCCAACTACTCTTTCTGCTGGGTAGTTGTTGTTTATAAAATTCCCTGTTAACCAAAAAAAAAAAAAAACAAACAAAGTTGATCCGGATCCTTAACACAATGCTTTACCCCTTCAACTTTGGCAGCGAACAAAATAAAAGCCTGCTCTAGTTTGGGAATGTCAAACAAGAATAGTAGCTAGCAGCCAAGAAGAAAGGGACACTATGTATGTGTTTGGATAGCACTGAATTGTGCATTGCGGTTTCTATTTCACGTTTCCTTCCTTTTTTTTTGTCAGCTGCAGTAGGGGACAGCAACTACTGTTCATGAATAGTAGCCACACTTTTCCTACTTTTTCATCACTTTTATCACATCAGTGGGTCCCGTGCACTGTTCACGAGACCCACAAATCTCACTTTTCAGCAATTTTTTCATTAAAAATGGGTCCCAATGCACTATTCACACATTTAAAATTTATTTTGCTACAGTGTTTTCAGTTTTCAGTTTTCAATTTCAACAAAATAAGTTCTATCCATACGAACCCTATATATGATGCAGAGTCTGCCATAGCCCTATAAGGCTATACACCCTCCTTGAAATTCACCTGTTGGTAATAAACTCTTATTTAATCTGCAAGTTGCTAATGTGTGAATATATTAAAATTATATTAGAAGTATCTACAGCTTAGTAGTCACTTTGTAGTAAATGTCATAATACAGTAAAGCCTGCGCCGTCGTGCAGGTAATTTAGAATCCATTTCGTCACGTACAAATTTTTTTTTTTTTTTGGACTAAAATATGATTGAAAAATTAAATAGAATTTAGATAACAAACTATTAGCAATAAATAATGTTAGTGGAGAGTTCAAATGAGAATCGTTAACATATTGTCTAATGATAAAGAGTTATGATTAAGAGCAGATGCCATAAATTGAAGACAAAAATTAAACCCTATGAAGCACGGGTGTGTTTCGGGACTCGGTGCGGGTGCGGGACTCGGTGCGGGTGCGGGACTCGAAAATTTTTGAAAAAGGTGGGTGCAAATGCGGCAGGACTTGGCGATTAAAAAATTATTTAAAATATTTTTATTTATATTTTTACTATATTGCTAAACATACTTTTTCACAGGGGAGACGGAGAGCAGAGACAGAGAGGCAAAGAGTGATCACTGAAGCCGAGCACACCGAACCAAAGCTTTAAGTTTAACTATGACTAATCAATGTGGCTTCCTTTCAAGAGAGGATATACTGAGGGCAGTGGGTTTCACAAGGAGTGGCAAGATTATGTTGGAAATGGGTGGAGGACACCTCGTGTCGCAGGATCTTCAGAGCACAGAGAAGAGAGACAAGTGACGAAGTGAGAGAGAGTTTTGGACGAAGTTAGAACACTGAGAGAGTTTTAGGGTTTGATAATAAGTTCAAACGATGCGTTTTGCACCTTTTTTTTTTTTTTTAATTTCGACCTGAATCGGCCATTTCGGCTTAAACAGGCCGTTTCGGCGGTTTCAGCCGATACGGCCCGAGTCGGTGCGAATCAGCCCGATTCAGCGCAAATCGAGCCGAGTCTCAACCGCGTCGGCGCAAGTTGGGGGAAAAAAAAAAAAAAAAAGATACCACGTGGCAGGACGTAGCAAGACGTGGCATCGACGCGCAGTCAGCGGCATCTCTCACGCGTCGCGCCGCGTCGAACGCGGGTGCGGCGCCTCTGGAGCTGCATCTATGCATCCTAGATTAAACCCCAAATCACTCTTATTCAGCTATCAAAAATTTTACCAGTTGAATTAACTGGAACCTACAATCATAGTATTTCTTGCGGAAAGTAGGAAAGAAATTAATTTATTTAAAGAAATTTATTTTATTTTAAGAAGAAGAATACTACTAGCACTGACACTGCTGCGGCATAGTGCAATATATGTACGTAATGTATGGTAATTGAGCACGTGTTTGTGTTTTTCCACGTACATTTTATGTGTGAAAAAATAAGATTAAAAAAAAGGTTATACCCATTTTTGAAATATAGTTAAAAATAGTAAAGAACAAAAAAAGAACTAATGTTGAAAGAGTTTAAATTCAGTGAGGATGTGACAGAAAAGCCTTAGTTTACACTATCCAATAGTTGTATGTCATATCAACATTTTGCTAAATAACCCATACAACATACCACATACAATAACAACTTATTTATAACATATTTCAGAAATAAAAATCAAAACCTCCTCCTTAGAAAAGGTTGCATCGATCCAGCCACACTGCCACACGGCCACAGATGCCATCACGCCAAAGACACTACCATGACCTCCGTCTGATCTATTTTCCCACCCCCCACCTCAATAACAAATTAGATGGCACCGCACACGCCGCCTGAGACAGCTAAGCTTCTTAAGGAAAAGAGGGACATCGAAGAGTTTGGATTGGAAGCAAGAAAGGAAGTTCAAGAGCAAACTCTTGTGGGTCAGAAAGTACTTATGTTGTTGGCTTTAATTGTGGCTTGGAAAGCAAACTCTTGGTGGTACCGGCCTAAGCTTTTCTAATACTTAAAAACTCGCAAAAAAACCCATAATGATGAACTGGAATGACAGTAGAGTTATTAGCGTTTTTTACTCATACCTCATAATGGAAAGGGACTGGTGTTTATATTTAGGTCACGAACTAACCACCTTCCATGATTTTTCACCATTTTCCTTAGTAGGGTGTGATGGAAGGCATGAATTTGAAGACATAGAGATTCTCAAGACTTGTGCCCTTAACATGGAAATTTAGGTTGGTGGGTAGAAATCTTGTGCTTGAAAACCGAGGTTCCCATGAGTACACTTTCATCGAAGTACAACCTTCTAAAACTAGGGTGAGTGAATAGAGATGTCAGATGATCCACAATTAGAACCACCTAAAATACATGCCAAATGGCTCAGGGCACCAGTTGGGCGAGCTATCCAAAGGGGGGTGGTCAGAGGACCACCTTGACCTGAAAAATAAATATAAATTTTATGATTTGTCTACCTTTAAAAAAAATTGTGACCACCTTAAATTTTTTTAGGCACAACAAAATTAAATTTTGGTCCATTTGGCAATATATTAGGTCATTTCAAACAAAAAGAAATGGCTCAAAAAAAATTTTATTAAACTAAAATTTGAAAGAGATATAGCTTGCTGTATTAATAATGAGATTATCATATATGCAATAATTTAAAAATATGTAAGGAAAGTGTAAAACTTTATGTATATGTGTGTGTGTTTTTTTTTTTTTTTTTTTGACAATATATAAAGTTTTTTTATATTAAATTTAGTATAATTTAAGTTTCTTAATGATCACTCAAAAAAAAAAAATTTCTTAGAACCACCGCTTGTTGAAAAGGTCACAATGTTAGGTGTCCTCATCCGTCGATTCTCATTTGCATGGGAAAACATGTTGTGATGTTGGAAGAAACTTAGTTGTTTGGCGAAGAGACCATTCCTATAAGTTATGATAGTCAAAACTTCTTACCAAAAAAAATTAGTCAAAACTTACAAACCTTTGTAGCCTAAACTCTCTTTACAACCTTACCAAACGACCTATAGGCACCCACTGCATTAGTTCTACAACTTTAAATTCCTTCAATATAGCTAGGGCAATGTTCCTTTTATTGAGAGTATTATTATATCCCTCCGGTTTTCCGCTTTGTTTTAGATGAAAGCTGTTCACTTCCTAAAATTTTGGTCAGAGCAAAGAGTTTTTTTCTCTTTATCAATCGCTGGATTTCTTTTTCATTTACAATTATAAACCTTCAATATTAAGATGAATTTAGCTAGAGAGCATATCCAAAAAGAAAAGGGGGAGGGGAGTTCGGTATAGAGGTTGGAGATAATTTTTCACATAATTAAAAAAGATTATTAATTTTTCACATAATTAAAAAATTTTGGCCATGAATCTTCTTTAGGACCAAGACATATATAAGATAAGAGATAATGACTTTAATTACTCGAAAATTTTGATAAGATGGAGCTTCATTTTTAAATTATTAATTTGATATAGTCAGTCTCCTCATAGCCATTTTTTACTAAATAAGACATCACAGATTGGTGGGTAAAAAAATGAAAGATGAAGACAACAATGCGTGTTGATTGAAGCACTACGGCACGCCTTATTTTATAAAATTCTGATTGTTAATTATGTTTTTATATATAATTATAGTCAAATGACAACAAATATGTATTATGTGTATCTTCTTGGCATTTTCAGATAATGACAAACCAAATTAAAGTAGTATTTTCTGACATTTACATATTATACTTTGGACATTAATTTGGTTAAAGTATAGTGAATTAGATTATTTAATAAATGATAAATGCTGACTTGTCACCCATGCCAAAAGATGCTATACAAAGTGTGTGTTTTCTGCTAGTCCTTGAGCAACAATTTACACAAGCAGTTTAGTTAGCAGATTTTTATTGATTTTATCGGTCAATCACTAACATCACTTTATCATCTACAATTCACAACTTACCACTTAACAGTCATAAAATTTTGTCAAAAGTTTTGTGTTTTATGATGAAAATAAAAGAGAGTTGGTAGGTGTGGTCACTGTGAACTCCATTTTTCTTTCATCAAAAAAGTTAATGGTTACTAAAATTTTCACAACAATTTTACAACTGGTTTAGCCGTGGTTTAGCCGTTTTGTCTCCATAGTGTTTGAGCTGAAAATAAGTAGTCAATGAAGTGACCTAAGATGCCATTTTTGCGGTCCACTTTGTATTTACAGGTGCGAGTCGTTTTCACTAAGCGTCTGGGTCAGCATGGTAGCTAGAGACGAAAATGAAGTCTTGTGCTTATGTTATGATACTCCGTGTGCTAGTAATCGACTTAAGTCAAAAGCCAAGACAAGACAGAAACATAAACAAATACATTACCCACGTAAGAAGAAAATAATATATGAATAAAGTAATAAACACAATATTTTCACAAAAGTTTCAAACCAAAATTTATGTGACAAATTAGTAATGATAAAAAAAAAAAAAAACAGTAATATCATTGGTAGGTTTAAATGAAAACTAACAACAGATTTTCACCTATACTTTGTCGTAAAATTTTTGTGAAAAAACTGTGGCCATAACACAACTCATAATATATAGACTACATGCATAAGAATAATGAAGCCTAACTTGTTCAAAAAAAATGTGGAGGGCTATCAAAACGATGGCATGTAAATATAAGGCTATATATCTTTTCTTTATTACCAAATGAGGTAAACAAATCTAAGTGTCCATTAGGCAAAAATTATTTTTGCTAACTTATTTTACTATTCAGCTTATTTTTGCTACTATTCATAGGTCCCAAAGCAATTAGTTGAATTAATTTAAGAAGCATGAGAAATAAGATGGAGAAGTCTATATATAGGTTTGACATGGGTGCAACTCGTGAGAACCACTAAACCAGTTCAGTAGGTCCTAATCAGAAATATATTATGCAATTATTCTGTCTCAGACTATAAAAATTAGTCATAATAGAGATAGACAGGCTGTGTTTCTCAATCTAAAAGAAATGAGTATACTAGAGGTTTGATCAGAAACAGTTTATTTAGTTTAAATTGAAAACTTTTTTATGAAAGTACTGTAAATAAAGGTAAAAACTTGTTGAAATAATACAATAAGACCCATGAATAATACCAAACAGTGCAGTGGGACCTATGAATAATACTTAAAAGTGCAGCGAGACCCATGAATAGTAGCAAAAATAAGCTAAATAGTAAAATAAGCTGACTTTAAACTCTAATTTCTAATGCAACCTAAATGTTCTATGATCATTTAAAAATAAATAAATAAAAACAACGGGATTTGAGTTTAAAGTATTTACAGCATTATAATTGCTCTTACCACATTAATGACTTTTTTATTTTTTTATGTTGACAAGATTTGCTTTCAAATTCTTATCCGACAACAAAAAATTTTATAAGTTTAGCTAATTAAATAACACTAAATAACACTGTTGATGAATAATGAACATCAATGTCGACCAGCACCACTGATTATTTTGAAGTTTAATACACATTCTTCCAATGTGAATCTTCTTAAGTTCTAACAATGAATAGTTTTATATGTGTATATATATGAAAAGCCATTATTTTTCCGTGCCTCACGCACGAAGATATGGACCATTTTCAACTATATGTTATTAAAAAAATGCTAATCAGGTTCCACAGTACATGACACACCATGTGATATTGATTAATATTAACTGCTAGAACTATCTAATGGAATGCAATGATGGCACAATTTTTATTTTATTTATTTATTTATTTATTTATTTTAGAATAGTAAGTATTTTAAAACGCACTCACGGGGAGATAAGAGAAGGTTTTAAAGAAATTGACAATGACGTATATCCAAAAGGGTTTAATTATTGGATGCATAACACAAACTGTATCCCCATCTTATGGCACAATTTGTAACGATAGTTTGGCAATATCCCCATCTGTTCTAATATAACTATACAATATGTACATAATAATGATAATATAGAGATGTCAGAGCTTTCTTGAAATTTCATGGGCCATGAGCCCATGTCGTAGCTTTCTTTTTGTTCTAAATGAACAGTATTATCATGAGCCTTGAGTGCACACTGCACACAAGTTTTTTTAGATTCGAGTTTGCTTCGTTAGTAAATTGTCGGCAATTATTATAAAATAAATGTCATAAATTTAAATTCTATTGTATCTACCAACAACAAAAAAAATGTTTTCGCTCCGAAGCATGTAGAACGTCGATCCTCCTACTCTGATGCCAACTGATCCTACTGCTAGGACAAAATGTCCTCTCTTTTGGTTATTTATTTCAATCTTCAAATTTGGAGAAATTATTAGATCCATTGAGAGGACTATTGAAATAGTCATTCCAACCAATAAAACACTATCACCTATGCAAGTGTGGCATCATCTATGTGCCAATCTATATAATAATAATAATAATAATAATAATAATAATAATAATAATAATAACAGGTGAAACTGAGAGAAACTCAAATTAAAATTTCAAATTAGAGTTCTAATTTTGCGTCATGTGTCCTAAATTATTTATTTTTAAAGAATTTTATTTCTTAATTTTATAATCAAATGTGGGGACCACATCATAAACATTCATCTAAGTGAGTTATTAAATACAAAAACCAAAAAGTCTAGAATACATGAATCATGTAAAAAAAAAAAAGAGTGCTTCACAAAAATAATAATAAAAATTAACAATTTACATTTTATACCAAATAATATTCTTACAAATTTTTTTTAAAGAGTTAACAAAATATAAAAATAATTATCAATAGTATTTAAATTATATATATATATATATATAGGAATTATATTATGTATCTTATTGTGTATCTTTAAGTGTATCCATGCATATGCATAGAGTTACAAGCTAGCAAATGTAATTGGTAAGTTTGAATTACCTCATAATTGAATTTTGAATTGCGTCTTTTTGATTTGTGACACATCAGTATGTAATACAAATATAATAAAATTTGTAATACCTGTAACACTACTCTTTATTATTATTATTATTATTATTATTATTATTATTATTATTCCAACTACACCTAATAATTTCTCTCCAATTTGAGCCCAAAATTATAATTAAAAATAAATTAATCAATAAATTATAATTTTTTTTAAAAGAGGCCTGCTCTGCTTATTGTTCTAATGAGCCCGGCCGAAAACCTCATTAAAATCCAATCCAAAAAGAAAAATAATAATAATAAAAACAAATCCAATAAAAAATAAAATGAAACAAATCCGAATAGGAGAGACTAAGAGTCCGAGAGAGCAGCCGCCGCCGCCGCTCCGCTGTGCTCTGAACTTGTGTCGGTGAGTTTTGGATTTCATGGAATACTCTGGGACATGGACAACATAACCATAGTTATCAAAACAGGAATAAAAAGTGGACTGCGTCAAACATCAAACCACCAATGAATTGGTATAATGGTTAATTGGTTCAATAATTGAGTCATTGGGTGAAAACCAATAGTCAGTGTTTAATTATATATTGTTTTTTAAATTGAAAAACATATTGAAAATAAAATAAATTAAAAAAAAAAATCTGATTAGCCAGTACTAAATTAAATAAATATGTAAGCTGTAAGCATACTAAACGCGTTGAAATTAATAAAAGAATAATTTCATAGAATACATAGGCCTCATTGAAATATAGAATTCATGAATTTCTATTGACGACGACAAAAAATAGAGCCTTGAATTGATACCTTAGTTAATCAATCAAGGTTTCAAAGTAAAAGACTTAAAAAGTATTTCATTATAATTAAATATTGAAAGAAAGCATGATTATTTGGTTAAAACAACCTATAATTAAAAACTCAGTTTAAAAAATAAAAATAAAAATTTATTTTGCAAATCCAGTGTTTCTTTCATACCAAACCAAAATCCTACATAAATGATTTGAAAGTTCGAAAATTAGTTCGGAACGACTTTAATAAATATAGATATAACTGCATACTCCTTAGACAGAACACAAAATGCCATCAGCACAATATACAGGAATGAAACTTGTAACCGAAACCGAATACGAAAAAGACAGAAAAGACTAGCATCAACTAAAACAAAAGCATAACATGGGCCAAACTGAAAATGAGTACCTTTAGCAGATGGCTCATCTTGAGGTTTCATGGCTGGGAAGAGAATAACCTCCTGTTACCAAATAGCATATGTTGAGAACATAGAGTGTACACATACATGTATAAATGAGACAAAAGCAAACAGGCACAGAGCAGAGAGAGAGAGAGAGAGAGCAGCAGAGAACCTTAATGTTTTGTGAATCAGTTAACAACATTGTTAGCCGATCAATACCCAATCCCCAACCGCCTGTTGGAGGCAACCCATACTCAAGAGCCTTACAGAAGGTTTCATCCAAAGCCATTGCTTCATCATCACCAGATTGCCGATCCTGCATGCAGACCACATACCATTCAGAAGAGTTCCAGAGGAATTTATTTAAGGATAAATCCACTGCACACTTAAAAACTGATGCGTGAACCTTGAGCTGCTCAGCAAATCGCTGGCGTTGTACCGCAGGGTCATTCAATTCAGTGTATGCATTGCAGAGCTGAGCGGTTACAGAAAATTAAGTCAGAATCATGAATTATAAAGCTGAAAATTAAATGATACATAGAAAGAAAAAGAAAACAAGATATCCTGAAAAGCATACTTCATGCTTGTTAATAAATAACTCAAAACGCTCAGTAAGGCCTTTCTTCGTTCTATGCCACTTTGCCAAAGGACTCATTATCTCAGGGTGGTTAATGATGAAAGCAGGATTTGTACAAGTCCCTTCCAAGAAGTGTCCTACAAGCTGCAGTAACAGAAAAAATATATATAACCAATTCTCACAAATTGTCTGAGCATGCAAGGAAGAATAGTCTACCTTAAGGAACAAAATCAGATTAAGTCAGTAAACATCATTGTCAGAACAAAAGAAATTACAATCTTTTTCTAATGCAGAATTACTTAATTATTGTAAAATATTGGGGACCCCATCATATTGTTCTTTTAATGGCATTTCCAATCAACCACTTTTCACTGTTCCCAACCTCCAATTATCTCTCCCACAGATAAATGCTACGATTTCTACTTTATCCAACTGCTACAGCTTATCAGTGTAAGCAATCTTATTGAACCATTACTCCAAATAGCAGAAAACCATTTAAGGAAAAACCAGTATTCCAGCAAGAGCTATCCAATCCATTGCTCCACACATCCCCCCTCTTCTTTTTCCCCCCATCTCACAAATAAAAAACTTAAGCCCTTGCTCATAACTAGCCTCTCATTCACCTCCTTGAGCATAAAGCTCAGAACCTTCGTCACAGATATTGTATCTACTTAGTACATAACACAGGATCACAATGCCAGTAACTACCTAATTTATGTTCAATAAAGTAATAAAAAATTTTAAAAAGGACCAAGCAGAGAACTGACTTTGTCCAACAAACGCGCTGTTGTTTCAGGAGGGCCACATTTGATCTCATACTTCGTGCATACGCCTTTCAAATATTTGTTGGCCTCATCACTGGAAAAGTCCTTGGGAATATTGAGGTTCGCCATCTTCTCTAATTCTTCTATCATGTCAATCCTTCTGCCAGAGTTAAAACAACCAATTTCATATATGTTCATATTCATGTTAATTTTATACAATTTGTGAGAGATACTATATAAATGACAAACCTGAAAGGTGGAGTGAAGTCAATCTCAATTGGATCCTCATCCCGCCCATTTGCATGATATTTAATTTTATATCCGCCGGTAAGTTCCTTTACCATCCCTGTTACACATTACTGTGTCAGGAAAAATCCAAGTATTTTGGAGGATAAAAATAACTTCACTACCCAAGTGGAATGAAGCAGTTGTTTGCAACGTGATCCAAATGACCCTTACCACTCAACATTGTCTCAGTGAGTTCCATCAAGTCATTGTAGTCAGCAAAAGCCATATAGAACTCACAGGTGGTGAACTCAGGATTATGCGTCAAATCGATGCCCTCATTTCTGAACTGCTTTCCAATCTCATAAACACGGGCAAGTCCACCAACAACAAGCTCCTTAAGATAGAGCTCAGGCGCAATGCGCATGAATAGCTTCATGTTCAGGTCATTGTGATGGGTCACAAACGGACGGGCAGCTGCTCCACCAGGAATCATATTCATCATTGGTGTTTCAACCTGACAGTGAAAAGAACATTGAAGGTAATGAAAAGAAAGTAAAGTCAAGTGCCATATGTAGAAACCACCTGAATGAATTGAATAAATAAAAAATCAAGACAAACAACTAACCTCCAGGAAATCACGACTGTCAAGAAAGTGCCGAATATATGAAATGATCTGAGATCTTGTCTTAAAAACTTGTCGAACCTCCGTATTCAACATCAAATCTAAATAGCGTTGTCGATAACGAGTTTCCTAGCATTAAAGACAATAAAATAAAACACCAGAAAAGGAAAAGAAGAGGAGAAGTGAAAACAGTCCAAACTAAAAAATAAAATAAATGGACCCATCTCACTTTTATCTGCATCAGGAAAAAATAATCCAATTCATCAGGTTCAAAATAATGCAACACCAAAACTACGTAGAAAAGGATAATTTCTAATAAAAGAAAAAAATCAAAACCAAAAAAGCATTAAGTGGAATAATTCAAAACATAACCAGCATTTAGAAATTGTGTAACGAGAGCTTTGCGTTACAAAACTTCAGTGCCTTTAAGCCTGCTAGTTACTTTAGGCTTTCTCCAGAGGCCAACCTATAGTGTGAGCCCCAGGATATAAGCATCAAATCACTTTCAAAGAAATGGTTTGAAAGATTCAGTTTATAAAGCCTAAAGAAACCTTGTTCAAAGAATCACATTTACCCAAAAAATTAATTCATTTACCATTCAGGTTCAAGCGAAAGGGAACAGAAACTATTTCCGGCTGACAACTAAACTGATGTATTTCTCTAAATGGGTCCTTATAATATAAAGAAATAAATTATATAAAATAAAAACTACCAAAGGTTACCACACAAGTATTCGGAACATATAATCACAAGCCTAAAAATGAAGGTTTGCAATTCATTTTCACTGAACTTCAGGATATTAATCAGTACCAGATCATATGTACATAAAAATTTTATTTTGGGTGTGCTAAAGAATACAATTTAAAACAGTGCAACAGGAATTTGGTTGAATTTTAGGATATTAATCAATACCTGGTCTTTCAAAATATATGTTTCAGGATTCCTGGTACGTCCTGGGACCCAAGCCTCCTCCTTCTGCAACAATAAGAAAGTGAGGAAGTCAGGATGAGATTGTAACCAGCATTAAATCATTCAGGGAGAAACCATGTTCACCTTCAAACTGGCATTGTCAGACACAGAACCAGCCTTAGGCTTTTGCCTTGGTATCATATAATGACAATGGGATAAGACAGTAAACGATCTTGGAAAAATACTTAGCTCCGCCCTTTTAGTTTTCCCTGAATTGAAAGAAAATGTGTTAAATTACCGATTCTCCTAGAAACTAAAACCATGAGAAAATTGTGAATTTAATTTGAACATAATTCTAACACTCCCTCTCACGCATGGGCCTAGCCTCCATCTTAATAAGTGGGGCCAAACATGTGTGATTTTTCACATTTTAAATGGGAGGAAAAGTGAATTTAAATTACAAATTCTCCTAAGAGTTTAAGCTGCTAGGAAATAATAAATTTAATCATTTGATCATAATACTAACAAAATGTAAGTCAACAAAGAAGTTTATAATTTAAAGAAACAATGACTAAAAAACCTACAACTCAACTTTGAAATTCAAAAAAAATAAATTATGCCTCAAGCTCAAATGGCACCTCCTTCCCTTGTAAGATAAAGGTTGGGAGTGAGTTTGTGAGTTCAAGACCCACTAAATCTATATGTAATTATGAGTAAAAAAAAATGTACATCTGTATCACAACACTGGACCCATTTCTAGAAGATTTCAACAATCATGCGGCATACTGATAATAAAATTATAAAAAAATAAAAAATAAATAATAAAAAAAAAACCAATTATGCAGCATAGAAAACTAAAACAGTTCACCATAGGGAAAAAGACCAAAATGAAGCACCTATTTAAGGGAATTTTCAAGCGGTCTCTTTTAAATTTGTATTTTGAAGTTCTACCTACACTTTCCATAATTTTTTCCTTATGCCACAAAATTTTCAATTCATTATCAAACATCAAATGTGAGGGAGAGAGACAAAGAGAGAGAGAGAGAGAGAGAAACCAAATTAAGTAATTAAACTGATGATGATTTCTTCTGTAAACTCAACAGTGTCAACATAGCAGCTATATATATATAAGTCAAAAGGTGTTAGTAACTACCCAAGTGTAGTAACATCACAAACCTGGAAACCCCTTGACACCAACAATATCACCACACTTCACAGTCGAATGGAACCTAGAAAATTCTTCCTCATTCAAATCTGACTTGCTGCATCATGGAAATGAAGAATCTCTTTATCATTAAATTTGGTATCTATGCAGCAAAACTTAAAGGTGCTGCAATTTAGGGGGAACACCCAGCCAGGGGGTGGGGTGGGGTGGGGGAGTGATTGTCCATGAAACTAATTCATATCAGAACCAAAATTTCCCAAATAGTACCATGTGGAAAGTCTCATTCATACATATTCATCATCTTGTTTACAGAGGTCCTTTATAATTTTTTTTTATTTTAAGCGCAGTTGAGAAAACTAGGTAATGCAATAAAGTAAAATGACCTACATCATTCTTTTTGCCAATCTACCTAAGCCTTATATGTACAACTAACCAGGCCTCAAAAACACGAAATTAGCAATAATTTCAATAAAATAAAAAATAAAAAATAAAAAAACGAAGTTTCTCTTACAAGGAACTTGGGCAAAATATTGACATTCAACTAATTGATGAAACACTACCCAAAAATATTAACTTTTTAAGATAAGAAATTTGACATGAAATGCTATGTAACAAGAAAATCCAAATTCCCAATCTAATCACCTATTCCACTATAGAAGATCACAGAGAGAGCAATTTGTGTCCATTCAAAGAAAGAGTCCAAAAGATAAAACAATGGCTCTTCTTCTGATATGGAAAGATGCCAATGAGCTGCATCTCAAATTGTACCTTCTCTTACAGGGGTAAGGTTGAGGAAGAAGTCATAGGTTCAAGGCCCACATGGTTGCATGAATAACTTACAAATAAAAATTTTAATTTTTTTTAAAAAAAAAATTTTAACTAATAGAAAGATAATTTGTCAAAGACATTGCGTACCTAAAGAAATAACAATACTAAAATCATACGGAAAAATCAAATATGAATAAGGGAAAAGAAAAGATACAGTGACAAGATACCTAGCATCAGCCACAACTTGGACTTTAGCAGCACCACCATGTAAATCATGTAAATCATGTAAATCATAAAAGAATAGCTTTGAAGAAGATGAACGTTTGCTCATGATACGCCCTTGCATAGGAAAGAAAATTAAAAAAAAAATCACCAAAAGAAACATGATAAATACTAACCAAATAAATAAATGCCCTGATTTCAATACCAGCCAAATTTACAGTAACATCCTCAAGATGCTCCCCATTGCCTATGTTTTTATACTGCTCTACATATTTAGGGATGGACAATGTATCAGGGAAATTGTGAGGATATGGCTCTTCACCAGCTTCCCTCAGAGCTGCAAGATATTTCAGTCTATTTTTGTAGTATTGCTGGACGAAAAACAAACGAGGAAGATTAAAAGCAGGAGATTGAGATTATAATCAGGAACTTTGTGGAAAAGATCCTGGAAAAGAATGCTAACTATTGCAGGACAAGAATGGACTTATACCGTTGGATCCATATCTTCATCGTCAGCTGCTGCAGATTTCTTGCTGCGGGAATCTGCCATAGAAGCAGCCTGGAACATAAACACAAGTTTATTCTTAACAAGACTTCAATATGCGGCACACCCACATGCTATTTATACACAAAAAAGCTTCAGCCGCCTTAGACTTCTTTTCCTAGCATAATATGAATTCCTAACATGACTTGAGTTAGGATTCTTACAATTATTAATTATTAAACACAACTCCTACTTACATTTGGAGTAGGATTCTAGGACTTGTCAACCACGTTAACCTATTTCTAATTGAAATAGAATTCCATCAATGCGTGCATGGCAAGCTCATTATCTTGGGCACAAATCCTACATGGGCTGGACTTCTATTAGGTGTCGTGCACCTCCCAACAACTACATGGATTCTATCCTTTGTACTTGCAAACAAATTGCTATATGTAGGCATGACATCAACTCACCTAATTACCACTGCTTCAACAATTCATTTACTTAGTCTTAATTACAAATAGGAATAAACAATTGGAAATGGAATTACCCAAATGCTGAGAAAGCCAGGATAAGCGGGAGAAATGGTAAATACAAGTGCAATGTTCCACAACTTGGAACAATTTTCAGTTGTAGTTACTTAGGGGCAATAGTCGAAACAACTGCAGCTATATCTATGTTAGAAAATTGGAAAGCATTTTGGTAGTAATGTTAAGCACGGCTTTATTTTTCCTTCTCGCAAGTACTAAATTTTTAGAGCAAAAGTGCCACTCCTTTACCTTGTTAATTAAGAGATAATTTAAACATTATCCATTTCTTTGAGTGGAAGGGAGAGGGGATCCCAATGGTTCCTAATGTGATTGTCTCATAAAAACTTCTCCAAATATCTTTCTAATAGAATAGAGGGAGTTAATCTCGTACCAGAGGCTGTACCGATTTGACCAGTGGAACTATATATTTCGGTACCCGTCAATACCGATGTACCGTTTCAGATTTACCGTAATTTTTTATATTTATAAATAAATATATGTGTGTGTGTGTATTATAACAAATATAAAAGTTTACCATAAAACATTATCTCAATTCAGAACAAATTATTCATGGAAATTTCCCTTCTCTCCACTCCCTAAGCTAAATCCTTAGCACATTAAGAAAAAGTGTTGGATATTGATGCAAATGAATAATAAAGAAATCAACATGCAAAGTACACACCAAGTACATGGAAAACCCCTTTTAATGGGGTGAAAAGCTACGGTTGGACAAAGGATGAAACCTATGCCCCTAAGAAGATTTTAATAAGACAAGAATGATACAAAACGGGATTCAAATCACCTAGATTTCTTAGGATACTTTATCCATCGATTTCCTTAAATTCTAACCACACTTTAATGATTTGATGGTCTAAATTTTGCTATGTCAGCATTCCATAATATTCTTAAAATAATAAAATAATATTGCAAACAAAACAATTAAGATTATTGTTAGTGGAATGCTGACATAACAAAATCTAGACCATTAAATTCTTAAAGAATGATTAAGGTTTAAGGAAATCTATTTGGTAAAATACCCTAGGAAATCTAGAAGTTCTAAATCCTACAATACAGGTACACTTCGACTCTTTATTCTTCCTAATAGCCTAATTTTAGCAAGAATTGCCTGGCTGAACTCTGTCTCCTAATGGCTGTGACTGCTCCCTTTTATATAACAAGGGAGACAATTAACCCTTACACGATTCCTATCATCAAAGTGTGCAATTCAAATATGTTGGGTTATAGATTGACCCAGTTACTTAACCAATTACTTATGTTGATTAATTAGTCCAATTATATGCAAAACCTATTAAAGTACAATAAAATCACCAAACTAAAATAAGTGCAGTAGAAAATAAGTTTGATACAATGATCTGATCACAATGGGGGAAAACCCTCACAAGTAAAACCCCACCAAGTAAAATTCAAGTGACCATTCCCGAAGAAACTACAAACAAGAATAGAGGTTATAAGTACAAGAAATCTTACCCTATCTAGAAGTACTAAACTACAGTAGGACCTACTAATATATATATAAGGAAGCTTCATCTCCAATTGGACTATTTCTTGCAAAAACTTCTCTTTTGCACAAATCTCTTATTTGTGACTAATAGCACAACAACCCTTTTGTATGTCATAGTTTTGCAAAGTTCTCCAATCCACGCTTCGATTAACCGGTAATAACTTGTTACAAAACCCTAGGCACATAAACGTTGTAGCAACTCCTGTTATGCATGTGTTTCTTTATGTCTATAATGATGACTATAAAATGTCTTTTATATACTCTAGAACCCTTGTAAACGATCCCTAGAAAGGATAAGTCATCACAGGCTAAAGCAAAAATTTATTGTTCACTTTTCCCGAAGCTCGATAAATCAAGAGGTGTCGAGCCAAGAATCGAGATTCATTTATTCTTGATAAATCGACAAGCACCAAGCCAGGTATTGAGACTTGTTGTTTCAGCTTTTCTTAAGCAGTTTCTTAAGCAATCTTGTCTTTTCAATAATACCACTTGTTTATTCAACTGAAATCTTCTTGAACACACTAGAAGCTAAGACTTAATTACATATAAAGTGTGTTTTGACCTCAGATATGCCAATACATAAAAATATGGTACTTACAAAATAGAAAGTGGTATAGGGGAAGGTGTGTCGTCACTCGTACAAGGCCACTTAGGACTTTATCTTGTAGAAGACTTATTCCCCTTGCATGGATCCCAGTACGTGACTAACACAACAACTTAAGAGTTGTTGTTGGGTGCAAAGTTCTTCAATCCACGCATGTAAATCTGAAAGCAACTTGGTACGTAACCCTAAGACGCACAAGAGTTGCAGCAGTTTCACAAGAGTATGTATCATAGTATATGTCTCCTTGTTTGTCTCTCTATATGATGATGGCTATAAAATATGTATTTTATATCTCTGAAAATCTTAGGCATGAAACCCTAGAAAGCTTTGGTGATCATGGGCCAAAAACATATATGAATAGTCAAAATATGCATTTCTTAATAAATCGAGAGGTGTCAAGCTAGGTATCGAGACTTTTTATTTTGTCAATAAATCATATATGGCTGCAACAACAATTAACAATCTAATGGATGTAATTCTAGTAACAGGAGAAAAAGTGTCGAAAAAAATCAACATCAGCTTTTTGCTTAAAATCTTTTGCAACAAGTCTAGCTTTAAATTTATCTATTATGCTATTAGGTTTAAGCTTTTTTCTAAGGACTTATTTACAACCTATTGTTTTACAACCAGGTGGTAACTCTACTACCATGTTTTGTTGGAAATTAGTGAATCCATTTCATCATTCACAACCTATTGTTTTACAACCAGGTGGTAACTCTACTACCATGTTTTGTTGGAAATTAGTGAATCCATTTCATCATTCACAGCCTCTTTCCAAAATACAACATCAGGTGATAACAAAGCTACTTGTAAAGTAAGAGGATTTTCATTAACATTAAAAACATAATAGTCAAGGCCAAAATATTTTTCAACTCTAGCTCTTTTACTCCTTCTAAGTTCAATTTCAAGATTTTCTTGATTTTGTGAATGAGGAGTAGAAGAACTAGGGTGAGATAACACATTTTCTCTAACTTCTTTGCCCCCACTATTTTTAGATTTAAAAGGAAAATTTTCCTTATGAAAGATAGCATCACCTGATTCAAAAATCACCTTATTTTTTTGGGTATGAGTCTATTGCATGTGGTGCAAATGAGACATTATGTTCACTATAAAGGACTGTATCTTGCTTCAAAGTGCAACATTTTATGTAAAGGATCATTAAGACCATAAATTTGTACATATAATAAAGAAAATATTGATTTGGTGGAGACCAAAATGTGGTTTTGTGAACAAAATTAAACCACTATAGTCTCGATATCAAAGGCTTAATAATAATAAAATCGAGGAAGTGATTTATTGATCAACAATAGTTAGAATTATATCTGGCATAGAGCCGCTTGTAATCTTAAAGATGATTACACATGTAAATTGGTAACCATGCATGTATTAAATATGAATTTGGTAGGCACACTGCGTGTGATTTGACAAATTATGCCATGCGGCAAATAACCCAAATATTCATTGACGATTGGTAAATTTGTTGGAAAAAACTTCCTACTCAGTTGTCCATTACATAGAAGGCTTGAAGAAACTTGTAACTCAGGTGAGAACTATAAGAAACTTCTTCCTTGCTTTGTGGGGGTAGTTATTGCCTAGAAATACTATTTTTGCCTATAAAAGAGGCATTGAGATTGAGTGCAATACCTAGTGTAATTATCACCTCCCCACTCACAAAAACATTTTACCACTTTCACTTTTTTTATTCAATGGTTAAGATTGAAAATTGTTTTTTTCAACTCTTAATCTTAGCCACTAAGAGCTATAGCACTTGATCTTAATCCATTAAAAAAAAATTCTCATGAAGAAATGACACAAATCTCCACTCATTGACTGCTTGTACAGAGAAATATGTATTGTTATTGTTTTTTCTTTTAGTTTTTAGGGTTTTGTAAGGTACTCGTGCAATTATATAGCTTACTTCTAATTTGTTACTTTGCTACTCCATGATTATATTCCAGTTCCTTTGAATTAGCATTCAGTTCTTAGTTGTTAGCATGTTAGATCCTTAGATATTTGTTATTGATTTCATTTGATATGTGCATTAACATAAACAAATTTGCATTGATTTGCCTTGTTAGCTTCAAGTTTTAGTACAACTTTGAATAACTCAAGCCTCCTTGTACAAGGTACTTTGAAGCTCTGTTAGTTCTTAGTCACCATCAATTGCATTCTCTTGAATAATCACATCGATCTTGAAAAGTCTTCTCAATTGAGGCATTACCGAACCACATTCCTTTTATAAACAGAGTCAAATAATCAAATTAAGATCGCAAGTAAGGAAATTGACACCTAACAAAGGTCATCGATACACTTGCAACCACATTGATAAAACAAAATTAAAATCATATCAACCAAAAAATCAAGGCCAATTAACCCAATCCCCCCTCTCTCCCCAAGACCCCAAAAAAACATTTATTTTACATGTTTAAACTGTACATATGTGTTATCCAGTATAAAAATCAAAGCTAATGCTTAAATAAATTGTTATATTGAGAATTAACAAAATTAATAAAGGGAATAGACAAAATACCCTCTAAAATTTTGGTCAAAATTTAAACTGACCTCATGGTCTTATAATTTGAAATTAGCAGTCCTTAATACCTCAAACATGGCCAAATTAATTGATCCCTCCACCACAATTTTGTTGGCTCAATTGATGGAAAATGTAAAATTACGTAAGAACATAATTTATTTTAATAGAAAATTGTTTTTGTTAAATTATTAATTCTCCTAAAAATTTAAGTTGTTAGAAAATAGTAAATTTAATCATTTAATAATCACATATTTATAATACTCATTTTCATGTGTGAGCTCAAACTCTTTTTTAATAGGTGAGACCCAATAAGTGGGATTTTAAAATGGGAGGTAGAGTGGACGAGACATGGATCAAACTTAGGACTCCCTGCTTTGATACCATGTTAAATTATCAATTCTCCCAAAAGTTTAAAACTTTTGAAATAATTGGTGTAGGGTTCAAATTTGATGGGCCAAGCACAAACCCTGCAGGCCAGTAGCCCAATGAGCCCCGAACAATAAATTTGTAGAGAATGGGTTAAACAGCTGGGCTGAAAATGAATTTAGCAATGATACAAACAGACAACAAAGGATGAGATGATGTTCAGACTCGTATTCCGTGAGAATCCTCTTGAATCCTGTAACACCCCAACTTAATTGCATATTTAATTTTATGGTTTATATGCATGTTATTATTTTAATTACTTTTAAGTGCATGAAGGTGGAAATTCAATTCACATGCAACCAATGAGAATTCAAAACAACTAATACTAAAGCAACATGCAAGTTGACAAACCAAAAGGCCAAGGCTTGGCCGGCCATGCAAATTCACCAAGAGCCATTTTCCTTGACTTTCTCAAGCATTAGGACATCCAAGAAGTTATGCTCCTCCATTTTTCACGGGTACACACACACAAATCAGAAAAATGTAGGTGTGAATGCAAGAAAAGTTGAAGAAAAGTGGGTGTGATATTTTCTACCCTAGCATCACATGTATCCCACCCCCCAAAGTCAATGTTCTTATCCTTATTTTGCTGCTCCAGAACAGCTTCTAGGTTCATTTCTCTTGTTCTTTTTGTTCATTCCCTTTTGCTCTTGGCAACTCCTCTCCCTCACTCTCACACCAAGAATCATAAACATCTCTCTAAGAACAAATTAAGAGCCTAAGCACTAAGGTTTCATCTTCAAAAGGGTGTGGGTAAGTGAATTAAATCTCATATGATTTTGTGTGTATTTGAATAGTATGATTGTTTTGTTTATTTTCTTTCTTTGTCATCTGTATAGTTTTGTGAGACTGAACTTGTGATTCTGTTTTTGTAAGTTTAGAGAGTGATGGTGTAATGAGCTATTGAGCTATTTGGAATTATAAGAAAAGTATGATGATAAGAAAGGTATATTGAATGTGTTATAAGTTTAATGAGAAGTTATGATAAAGTAATTACAATCTGTTCAAAGATAAGGTTACTGAACTATGTTTATCCTTTTATTATTATATGAAAGGAAAATGAAGTACATTCATCTAAAAGCTCGTAAATTATTTTGAAAACAATAAGAACAATATGAAGACTATTTTATCAAAGTTGGCATATCCATAAAGTATGTAATTTACATGCATTCTTATCAAGGGCCCATGGAGCTTAAAAACCTTACTGGGCTTCGCAGCTCACCCTTTTATATTTCAGTGCACAGGTTCTTCCTGGAAGCAGCGAGAGTATTAGAGGTGGCAAGGATTCGGTGTTTTCTCGTTTGTCAGAATGTATAGTTAGTTTTTGTTGTACAGTAGTTAGCTCTTTTGTTGTATAGAAGGAATCAAGATGTACTTGATTCTTGAGCACAGATGTAATTCGGTATCTTAGTTGTTTTAAACCCCAGTTGTATGCCTTTGGGGTTAGGTTTGTAATAAGAGTTTTACTAAACGTTTAGCTATGCAATATTTATACGAATACCCTAAGTTTCAACCAGGTTAAAAGCTTCCAAGTTTAAAGGAAATGAAATTTTAAGGTTTTCATCATTTTGTATATGGTGGCTTTAAAGCACGAAAATAAATAGGAATTCAGGAAACAATTCTTGGTAAGCCCTTCAGTTTAAGTTGGTTCGTGTTAGTATTGAGATAAACTTGATATTAACATGCCGGTCATGCTCTAAATCCTGAAGTACAGGTTTAGGTCGTGACAAATCCGAAGAGAAATAATGTTTACAAGCCAGAAAGAATCCCCCCCCCCCCCTTCGTCAGAGGCCTACTCCATATATATATGCTCCTTCCTCCTCATCTTCACCGTACACTTGTTGTTCATTTAAGCATCCACTTAAGTACTTGTCACATCAGATGCTTGCTTTAGTCTGCCGTGAGTGGTAGTAGTTGAGGCTGCACTGTTCAGGTGTCTTCTCCACATAAATGCGGCCAGGAAAGTTGCTGCAGTGCATTAAATGCGGTGGTGGCAGCTTTTCCCTCTAAGATATTTTGGGTTATTCTTGTCCTTAGGCGTGCCCAGAGTTCGTTCTTTGCCGTGGAAGCAGCTGGGAAGGTCGTTCAGGTCTTCAGTACATTTGCTTGATCAAGTTCTCTAGTGATCCGATAAGGGGAACCTCTTCGAACCAACAGTAATGTCTTCGGACGTATCCATCATTCCTTTTCAATGGCAATTCCACAAAATGGGCTGACCTGATCCCTCTTACCTCTTCGGTCAAATAGTGACATTCAAATTGGGCCCCAAGCCCAATTCGTAGCGTTGGGCTTTCACACCCACAATTGGTAATTTAGCATTTGAGAACCACATACTTCTAACAATTTTAAGTTGAAGTATTAGTAAAAATTTTGTAAATTTATTTAATTCTTATTGAGGGAGAGGAAAGGGGGAGTAGAGTTGAGTTGACCAAAAATTAGAATTTTTGATAAAATCTACTCTACTCCCCTTTCTCCCCCTCGATCCAAACAAACCATAAATGTAATGGTCAATTGTTAGGGTAAAATAAATATTGATATGACATTAGTCAATGAACACTTTATTTTTAAAGAATCGTATTGGTTGATTGACTAAAAGTAAAGGATCCATAAATTAACAACCATGTCATCCAAAGAAAGGTATCTACTGTGTTAGACTCTAAAGATTTAGGATAAAATGTTTAGAATCATATTTTTTTGTGTTGGCAAACTGAGAACAAAACGTGTCTAGTCTATGTGTTAGGCAATGCTCAGAGGTGTAGGTTTCAAGCTTCAAGTTCGAGCTGGCTGCAGAAACAAGAAGTCACAATCTGCCAAGCTTAGGCCCAATCGATCGAGAATCGTAGAAAAAGAAATTCTGCAGAATTTTAAATCAGGCCTAAGTCCGCGAAAACGTTTAAGGTTTCATTCTAACTTGTCCACATATAAAAGGGTAACCCTAGCTTTGTTTTGGAGACTTTTGGAAGACTTGTGTGTTACTCCTTGTGATATCTGAGAGGTGTTGTACCTTCTAACTACACAAGAATCTACCGGAGCAAGATCTACAATCAAGCGTTGGTAGAACCTAGTTGCTACTACAAATACCAACAACTGAAGGGGAACTAAAACCTTTGAGTGGGATCTCAAAGCGTGGGTGCTTGTGTTGCAATAAATCCAAAGAGAAAAGAAGTCCGTGGATTCGGAACTTGCACGTGATCATGTCAGTAAGTTACTACTTGAGGTAACAATAGATTTAGGTTTAAATCTAATTGTAAAAACTTCAATTCTCCTATAGTGGATTTGCTTTGCCTTGAGCATAGTTAGGTCAAATCCTCCCCAGGTTTTTACCTTGAAACGGTTCATTTCATTGGTTTTCCTGGATCATCATATGGTAGCGTTATTTACTTTTCCGCTACTATGCATGATATGATTTATTATTGTTTAACCTAAATCTGAATAATTAACATAAGTAATCACTTGGACAATATATTAGGTTAAACAATCTGCTTTAAGGGGTCTAAACAAACAGACATACTGCTTTCCTTTAAACTCCATTTTTTCTACCATAGTCTTTAGACAATTTTCATTCCTTATACGTTGTAGGCCAATCCCCATAATAACCTTTCAGTTTTCACTTGTCCAAATCAAGCCCATTGAAGTGGAAAACGAAGGTGTATTTGCCCAAGGTAAGTTTATGCTTCTCCTATACATGATTTTTTTTTTTTTTTTTTTTTTAGCGCAAAACCGTGGAGGTCCAAAGACTGGTCGATTACTTCAGCCAATTTTTTCAAGTATCTTTGTGTTAGAATTCATTTTCCTTTCCATTGTGTGTATGTTTGTTTTTCAAAAGAAAATTCTTATTTTATTATTTTTATTTATTTACTATATATATATATATTTTTTAAAAGGGATCTGTACAGTAGTTAAGCGACAGAGAAGACCTGTTGGTTTTTAAAGGAGCAGGCAGCCGTTAACTATGGCCCTCAAATATGCTGTTTCCGTTGACTGGTTAGTTAATTGTTTCCTATATTTTATTACATATATACATGTATAAAATATCGCAGGCATACCATACTTGTAATTTAACAAATTTTATTGACATTTTATTTGTATACAGTATATTGATAAATTATGGTAATAATTAATAAAGATAGGTCTGCAACAAATGCTGAAACTCGCACATCGAGAAATTCAAAGTAGAATGAAGGATCTGCTCTCAAAGAAAGATAAATATGACCAAAAAATGTATATCTTTGTTCAATAGAATGATGTTCTCTGTACAATGTGCATCTATGTCTAACATTTCTTAGCTAATATGAATGATATTTTTCAACAATATAAGAGTATTTATATTACCCTCAATGCATTGTTAATCAAATTTGGTCTAAAAATTTTACTTTTACTAGTTTAGTTAAAGTACCATTCACATACAATTATATTAGACTTATTAGACCATTCACATTAGTTGTTTAAATTTTTCGATCTATTTTAGCATAATAACTTACTTTTTTTTTTTTTTTACATAACTATTTTTACAAAATACCCACATCAAATTATCTATTATACACTCCATTTTATTTAAATAATCATTTTTGTTATTATTTTTACCTTTATTTGTTCTCACATTCTCTCCCATCTCTCTTCTCTCTTGACCATCACAATGTTGCTTCTTCTTTTCATTTTTTTCACACGGGTTTGTTATTCTTCTTCTTTGCAATTTGGATTTGATGATTCATATGGATTTGTTCTTCTTCTTCTTTATTTGGGTTTGATGATTCATATGGGTTTGATGACTTTGGATCTAGATTTACGATGGGTTTGACAATGGAATAGAGTCAAGGAAGAGAGTAGCAGAAGAGAGAGAAAATCCATTGGTAGAGGAGAGAGAAAAAAATATTTAAAAAATAAAATAGAAAGCTATAGTAACCGTATATATTTACCATGGCAATTGTGTATATGAACAGTGTTATAGACAAACTAATGTGGGTAGTTTTTGAGCAAAAATGTGCAAAATTGACAACGTTTTCTATTTTGCACTGACTAGTGTGAGTGCGCTTTCTTTATCACTATTCTATTTAAATATTATTTTATCTTCTAAGATATATTTTGTTAACCCATCATCCCCAATTTCAAATTTTATCTCAAATCACCACCACCACTACTAGAGATTCAAACACCCAAATACCCACTTCAAAATCAAAACAATCCAATTAGTTTCAACCAAATCAAAACCAAATTGGGTGGGTTGAGAGAGAACCATCACAAGGCCACCACCAAAGATCCATAAATCCGTAAACACCCACATCAAAATCAACCCAACCAAAGATCCATAAACACCCACTTCAAAATCAAAACCAAATAAAAATCAAATTGAGAGAGAACCAATGTGAGGCCACCACCGTGTCCCAACTCTGAGCTCCGATATCCAGCACCGTAGTCAGAATCCAACGCCCAACCACTATTGTCATTCACCAAAAACCTGCTGATGTGTGATTCTAGAGATAGAGAGAGAAGAGGAAAAGCCACAAAGCTAGAGAGAGAGAGACAGAGAGAGAGAGAGAGAGAGAGAGTTAGTTAGTTAGTTAGTTAGGAGAAAATGAATGAAAAATAATTTTCTTTTGAGTAGCAATGAGCAGTGTCTCAATATGTTTAGTGATGACATTGTTCATTGTTAACAATTTTTGACAAATTATCGAGTCTAATGCGTGGGGTTTCAAGCTGGGTTTAGTTATATTTATTACTAAGAGCATTAGCATCCGGGAATGCAAAAAAGTTCTTATTTTACACCCTCAAAACATACTTTATCTATTATACCATCTCATTTTACAACTCACCCAACATCTCAGTTTCTATTTTTACATACAACTCATTAAAATAATATAAATTTTATTCTTTCTCTTTCTTCCTTTTTATCTATTTTTTTCCACTCTCCTACTGCCTACCAGAGTCTTCCTCTCCTCTTAGTGCTCCCAGCAACCAACTTCATACCACAAGCCCAGCAACCAAATCCATCCCTTCCAAAATCCACTAAATCTATCTATACCAAAATCAACAAGAATCCAGACCCAAAACAAATATAGCAAAATCCCAACAAACCCATTCCAAAATCACACAAAACCAACAATAAATAAATAAATAAATAAACAAACCCAAATCAAATCATCCAAAACCACAGAACCCGCCGCTGTCGCACCTCCACAACAAAACCCAACATCGCTAACAACTACCTACAATTGAAACTCAGCTACCACCGAAACACGAAAATCAACCAACAAAACCAATTGTCGATCCACACCACCGAAACACAAAACCAACCAAAAACCCAACCACACCATCAAAACCTAAGTCCAATTACCCAATCTCCACACCGATTCAACCCAAGCCACCACACCCACACTTGCAGCAACCCACAACCACCGAGAAAGCCACAGATTTAAACCCACTGAAAACGCCGCCAACCCACGTTGCCCGATTTAAACCCTAGCCACCACACTCACGCCGCCTGCCACCGATTCATGTCCTAGATCCGAAACCAAAGCCCAACGCCACCGATTCAAATATTGGTTAAAATATATTAAAATGACGTAGAAAGAGAAAGCGAGAGCAAAGAGTTCTTTTTTATTTTTTATTATTATAGAAGGAAAAAACAAAGAGAATTAATATGGTTTGGTCTCATGATTTATATTAACAGTAGAAAGTTTCGAAGAGTTGTATCTTTGCAATATTGAATTGTATGTTACTCCCACAATCCCAAATTGTTAGTTCTCAATTTCATTTTGGGATTTCCCAAAATGAAATCCTCTTTCCAAAATTAATAAATAAAATTTCTATCTTGCCAGTTATTTTATTTTAAAAGCAGTAGTTTTGAAAAATTGTACTTTTTTAACTAAAGATACAATACATTAAATGATATTCTCTTAAAATTTTGAATTTTCTAAACGTGACCAACATTTTAGGACAAAGGTACTTGAGGGCATGTGTGACGTCAAAACAACAATTCTAAGTGGACCCAAATGCATAATTGAAGAATCTAGGAATAGATGGAATGAATCTGGGTCTCAAGTGTAGGCTCTAATTTTGCCTATGAAAGCAAGAATAAAAAGTTGAAGATATTATAACTCTTATACCATGTTAAAAAAGAAAGAAAAAATAAAATAAAATAATGTGGAAGGAGAAAGTAGAAGTAAAAAGAATTAACACAGTTCAACCTAACGGTCTACATCAACAATAGAAAATTCCAAACAGTTACATCTTTACTATATTGAATTGATTGTTACAATGAACCTAATCTTGAGTATATATTCAAATACGTTACGCTTAGTATGATAGCCCTGCAAATCATGACAGCCTATGATATTACAAAATCTTATTACCCCATAATGTTCTAAAAAATCATAGTCTACAATATTTATGGTAATATTCTGATAAAAATACCCTAATATATTCTACCATTAATCCCCCTCAATCTCAATGTGGATGCTAGATGAAAATCTTAACTTTGGATAGATAATCTTCAATACGAGGAAGGTCTTTAGGTCCCATAGAATGAATCAAAAACCACCAAGAAATGCCTAAGACAACATCAAGGCAGAAAAGGAAGAAGCCCGTTAAGAGGGTGATACATGAAAGACTCCATCTTGCTAGGGACGTGTAGGAAGTCTCAAAAAGCATACATTCTCAAAGAGAAAAAGCTCGTGAAGAAGGTGACGAATGCGAAACTCTATCTCACTAGGGACGTGTAAGAATAGTCTTATTTAGTCTACTACTTGAACAGAGAAAAACATCAAGAAGACGATTGAATAGAGAGACCCGACATGAAAGAAAAATGTTAGGACCACAACTATTTACACAATTTGCCACATGACAAGTTGTTAGTGGTGGGTTCATGTGAATCCACACCTCCACCACTCACAATTTACCACCATAATGACAATTATTTATGGACATTAATGCAAATTTGAGAAGCTTAGGTATATTTGGGATCCCTAAAGATCTATATCTTTAGTGTGATCTCTAATTTTGATAGCAAAAGCAACGATGAAGGTTGACAAGGAACAAAGATTATGACTGTAATACCACGTTAAAATAAAAAGAAAGAAAGAAAATGATTTAGAGAGAATAAGAAAGTAAAAAGAATTAATTAACATGGTCTAATCTAATGGCCTATGTATACAGTGGAAAAGTCCTAAACTAGTACATCTATGCTATATTAAATTGTGTATTACAATGAATCAAATATATGATACATTAGGATTAGTATTATAGTCTTAAAACCGCAGTAGTTAGTGGTAAAAATAAACATGGTTTCCATGTTATTCTAGAAAGGGAAAAACTTAAGAACAAATTCTTAAATGTTGTACATAGGGTCCCTAATTGAATTCAACCACATGATTGTATTGACTAGTAAAAACAATGTTATCTTTTCCACACAAAAATAATAATAATAATAATAATAATTAATTAATTAATTAATTTTACCTTGTGCATTGGTCAATTCAATCACTTTTTTTTTTTAATTTATAATTTAATAGCTGGGGTGAAAGGATTTAAACTCTAAATTTCTTTATTGAAACACTATAAAATGTCAGTTGCGTTACTAGGCTCTTGGCGTATGAAATGTTAGTTGCATTACTAGACTCTTGGCGTCAATACAATCACATGACATAATTTAAATGAGAACCAAATGTACAATATCTAATCAACTATACCTAAGTTTACCTAACTAATAAACTATATCTAAGCTTACCAACCCAATACCTAAGTTTTACCTCTATAAAAAAACATGGTTTACACTATATATATATATATATGTAATATTCTAATAAGGCCATGTTAAAGTTAAACGCTACGTAACGCTATGTAACTCTGAGATGCTACATCATCCCATAATTTTTTTTTTTTTTTATTGAACAAATATTTTATCAAATTACCATTGAGCTGCATTGTATTCTTACACTACTGTATTGAACTTTTCTAATCAATAAAACTTCTATTACCTATCCAAAATAATAAATTTTGGAATATTTTTAACTTTAAAATTATGCCCGAAACATGAGTTTTTCAATAAAATAATAAATAGTATCCAATTAACACAAAATTGGAAGTGTTATGAATTTGTGTAACATCACAAAAAGTTATGTAATGTATAACTTAATCTTGACCCACCGATACTTTTCCAATATATATATATATATATATATATATATATACTATGAGATTAAATTCTTAATTATATAAGAATGTGGTGTAAAAATCTAAGTTTTACCTCTCAAATCCTAAAATGCCACATCATCATATTACATATTAAATAATAGACACAACTACACTCAATCAATTCAAATATTCATTTAAAAATCCAACTTAACTATGACTTTATTGAGATGTTATTATGTATAGTAAGATATATTAAGTTTTAAATAAAAAACTAATGTAACAATCTCTTATTAAATAGTGTAGACAATAAAACATAAATTTTACACCCTATCCTTACCAACTTCGGACTCATATACCATTACCTATGCACAACAGCACAAATTTGCAATAAAAACAATAGAATTTTATAATATATTTATGGTGTGAACTGTGGAATACTACTATGCACTTCACCGAGCCAGAATTTTAGTGTCACAAATATGTTTACGGATCAAAAGCAGGCTGAAAAATTAGGGTCAAAAATATCTTTCCGGGTCAGCAATAGGCTACCTGTCTTTCATTTCAGTATTATTTAATTGCATTTCTGAAATTAAAGCTTGATGCTGCGCCTAAAGCTGCATAATTCAATAATCCTTGCCCAATATGCGGACAAAGTTTCTTTCTAAACTAATTTGAAGAAAAATCCTTCATATTCCTTTTAATTATTAAATTGCATATTCTTTATGCTCTTAACATGCATATCAAATTTCGTTCATATCAGATGTTATTTACTATTAGATCAATACACCTATTTTTTATGCATAATTTTTTACCATAAAACTTGAACTTTAAACATGTCATTGATGACACAATTGTTGATTTTTAATCTTCTTGAAATTTTACAAGCATTTAGAATATAATAACATGCAAACTAATGGTTAGATTTTCAAAATTCGCATCCAATAATAAAATATAAGAGTTTCAAGGGTTTTTCTCCAAACTCCCAATTATGCATAAATATATGAGAGAGAGACAACAACAGTTCTAATAACTTGATTCTTCATTTAATTTCACATGATATTTTGAATTTGCCAAAAACTAAAAACAAAAAGATATATGAAGAATGACACAATTAGTAAACTGAATTAACAAGGATGGATGGTATTTCGACCCATAAAAAGTGACAAAATCCCCAAGAAATTCAGTTATGACAGAAATCACATCGATCAAGATTCATGCCAACTTTACGGGATGAGAGCTCTGGGTTTCAGAATTTTGAAAATTTCCTAAGCTCCTGCATTGCCTAAAGGAATACCAAGGGACCAACTAAGTCAGTCAAAATATACAATACTCTGGGACATGGACAACATAACCACAGTTATCAAAACAGGAACAAAAAGTGAACTGCACCAAACATCAAACCACCAATGAATTGGTATAATGGTTAATTGGTTCAATAATTGAGTCATTGCGTGAAAACCAATAGTCAGTGTTTAATTATATATTTTTTGAAAATTGAAAAACATATTGAAAAAAAAAACAAATAAAAAAAAAAAAAAAAAAAACTGATTAGCCCGTACTAAATTAAATAAATATGTAAGCTGTAAGCATACTAAACGTTGAAATTAATAAAAGTATAATTTCACAGAATACATAGGCCTCATTGAGATATAGAATTCATGAATTTCTATTGACGACGACAAAAAATAGAGCCTTGAATTGATACCTTAGTTAATCATTAATCAATCAAGGTTTCAAAGTAAAAAGACTTAAAAAAGTATTTCATTATAATTAAATATTGAAAGAAAGCATTATTATTTGGTTAAAACAACCTATAATTAAAAACTCAGTTTAAAAAAAAAAAAAAAAAAATTTATTTTGCAAATCCAGTGTTTCTTTCATACCAAACCAAAATCCTACATAAATGATTTGAAAGTTCGACAATTAGTTCGGAACAACTTTAATAAATATAGATATAACTGCATACTCCTTAGACACAACACAAAAATGCCATCAGCACAATATACAGGACTGAAACCTGTAACTGAATACGAAAGAGACAGAAAAGACTAGCATCAACTAAGACTAAAGCATAACATGGGCCAAACTGAAAATGAGTACCTTTAGCAGATGGCTCATCTTGAGGTTTCATGGCTGGGAAGAGAAGAACCTCCTGTTACCAAATAGCATATGTTGAGAGCCCATTGAGAACATAGTGTACACATACATGTATAAATGAGACAAATGCAAACAGGCACAGACCCAAGAGAGAGAGAGAGGAGAAGAGAACCTTAATGTTTTGTGAATCAGTTAACAACATTGTTAGCCGATCAATACCCAATCCCCAACCGCCTGTTGGAGGCAACCCATACTCAAGAGCCGTACAGAAGGTTTCATCCAAAGCCATTGCTTCATCATCACCAGATTGCCGATCCTGCATGCAGACCACATATCATTCAGAAGAGTTCCAGAGGAATTTATTTAAGGATAAATCCACTGCACACTTAAAAACTGATGCGTGAACCTTGAGCTGCTCAGCAAATCGCTGGCGTTGTACCACAGGGTCATTCAATTCAGTGTATGCATTGCAGAGCTGAGCGGTTACAGAAAAATTAAGTCAGAATCATGAATTATAAAGCTGAAAATTAAATGATACATAGAAAGAAAAAGAAAACAAGATATCCTGAAAAGCATACTTCATGCTTGTTAATAAATAACTCAAAACGCTCAGTAAGGCCTTTCTTCGTTCTATGCCACTTTGCCAAAGGACTCATTAACTCAGGGTGGTTAATGATGAAAGCAGGATTTGTACAAGTCTCTTCCAAGAAGTGTCCTACAAGCTGCAGTAACAGAAAAAATATATATAACCAATTCTCATAAATTGTCTGAGCATGCAAGCAAGAATAGTCTACCTTAAGGAACAAAATCAGATCAAGTCAGAAAACATCATTGTCAGAACAAAAGAAATTACACACTTTTTCTAATTCAGAATTACTTAATTATTGTAAAATATTAGGGACCCCCGTCATATTGTTCTTTTAATGGCATTTCCAACCAACCACTTTTCACTGTTCCCAACCTCCAAGTATCTCTCCCACAGATAAATGCTACGATTTCTACTTTATCCAACTGCTACAGCTTATCAGTGTAAGCAATCTTATTGAACCATTACTCCGAATAGCAGAAAACCATCTAAGGAAAAACCAGTATTCCAGCAAGAGCTATCCAATCCATTGCTCCAACCCCCCCCCCCCCTCTCTCTCTCTCTCTCTCTCTCTCTCTCTCACAAATAAAAAACTCAAGCCTGTGCTCATACCTAGCCTCTCATTCACCTCCTTAAGCATAAAGCTCAGAACCTTCGTCACAGATATTGTATCTACTTAGTACATAACACAGGATCACAATGCCAGTAACTACCTAATTTATGTTCAATAAAGTAATAAAAAATTTTAAAAAGGACCAAGCAGAGAACTGACTTTGTCCAACAAACGCGCTGTTGTTTCAGGAGGGGCACATTTGATCTCATACTTCGTGCATACGTCTTTCAAATATTTGTTGGCCTCATCACTGGAAAAGTCCTTGGGAATATTGAGGTTCGCCATCTTCTCTAATTCTTCTATCATGTCAATCCTTCTGCCAGAGTTAAAACAACCAATTTCATATATTTTCATATTCAAGTTAATGTTATACAATTTGTGAGAGATACTATATAGATGACAAACCTGAAAGGTGGAGTGAAGTCAATCTCAATTGGATCCTCATCCAGCCCATTTGCATGATATTTAATTTTATATCCGCCTGTAAGTTCCTTTACCATCCCTGTTACACATTACTGTGTCAGGAAAAATCCAAGTATTTTGGAGGATAAAAATAACTTCACTACCCAAGTGGAATGAAGCAGTTGTTTGCAACGTGATCCAAATGACCCTTACCACTCAACATTGTCTCAGTGAGTTCCATCAAGTCATTGTAGTCAGCAAAAGCCATATAGAACTCACAGGTGGTGAACTCAGGATTATGCGTCAAATCGATGCCCTCATTTCTGAACTGCTTTCCAATCTCATAAACACGGTCAAGTCCACCAACAACAAGCTCCTTAAGATAGAGCTCAGGCGCAATGCGCATGAATAGCTTCATGTTCAGGTCATTGTGATGGGTCACAAATGGACGGGCAGCTGCTCCACCAGGAATCATATTCATCATTGGTGTTTCAACCTGACAGCGAAAAGAACATTGAAGGTAATGAAAAGAAAGTAAAGTCAAGTGCCATATATGTAGATACCTGAATGAATTGAATAAATAAAAAATCAAGACAAACAACTAACCTCCAAGAAATCACGACTGTCAAGAAAGTGCCGAATATATGAAATGATCTGAGATCTTGTCTTAAAAATTTGTCGAACCTCCATATTCAACATCAAATCCAAATAGCGTTGTCGATAACGAGTTTCCTAGCATTAAAGACAATAAAATAAAACACCAGAAAAGGAAAAGAAGAGGAGAAGTGAAAACACAGTCCAAACTGAAAGAAAATAAATTAAATGGACCCATCTCACTTTTATCTGCATCAGGAAAAATAATCCAATTCATCAGGTTCAAATCACCCCCCACAACATCAATAGCAACCAATAAGACATAGATTACAGGAATCATTTAATTAAAAAAAAAAAGGATCAAAGTGTTCCCAATTCAAAAGATGAACCTAACATTTATATGGATCACAGGGGCAGACTTATGACTACAATCTCCAAAATTTCTTGTGGACAATGACAGGAGTAGAGTGGCGCATTTAAATTAATTAACTGGGTTTATAAATATAACATAGCATGTGTGCTGCAACAAATCTTCTTGTAGTATGATTCACTTGTGCATAGTTCAACCATAAACCTACCCAAACTGATGTGAAACAAGATATGAAGCTCAACCATGATTGTCTGAAAGTTTTGTCTCATATTTTTGTATTTTTATTCAATTTAGTTTTTTTTTATTAGTTTCTTATATTTAAAGTTTTTTTTATAAAGTAATAAAATTATATAAATCATAAAAAATGAATCACCCAAGTATACAGGAAGTTTACTAGGGTAAACTATCATTTAAAAAAGTTACATAAATCTAATAAATCAACAATAGAAAATAAAGAAAGGTTCCCCATGGCTGATAACCAATCCAATAAAATTCTGAAAAAGAACTTGAGAACAGGCATAGAACTTTCAGTGTCTTCAAAACTCCTGCTATTCTTTCCCCTCCAAATACAACACATCAGGCAATGGGGGATAACCATCCAAATATGACTATTCCAATGATTACCAAACCGTCCTTGCCAGCAGGCTAAAAGCTCAACAACTCTCCAAACAAACCCAATATCATGGACCATAAGTCTGAAGCAATAGAGCAATGTAGCAAAGGTGATCAACAGATTCACCATTGCATTTGCACATATAACACCAATCTGTAATCCTTACCTTCCTCAACCCTAAGTTGTCATTTGTCAAGATTTTACCCAAAGCAGCAGTCCATACAAAAAAGGCTACTCTCAACAGGGCCTTTGATCTCCAAATGATTTCCCAAGGGAAAGAATGATCACTGGTGTTTGAAGGGGCACCCAGAAGTTGGTAATAAGTACCAATCTTGAAGCCACTTCTCTAGTCTGGTATCCATGAAGGTCGTCAAAGACTCCAACACGCAGTCTTATATTTAAAAAGTGTTGCTTGCAGCTTTCTAGCCATCCACTCATGGTGAATGGAGGGCCTACAACCCAAGGACTACCATAAAAGGTTCAGTGGTCTAGGTAGCCTTTATTTCTATCCTTTAGTAATTTTTAGGATTTTGTTTGTCAAAATTAGGTCCTGAAAGGAGACTGGGTTCAGAATCAATTTTAAGATCGAACTATCGGCGGTTTTAGTTTTATTGAGCTTATAAATAGGCTGTGAATAGTACATGTGAAAAAAGAACTCACTTTCATCAATAAAATATTTTGGATAGCTATCTATTATTCTGATGTCTTCCAAAGTTTTCCCCCTTTCAATTCAAGGACTTGCCACTTCTACTACATCACAAGCCCAGGATAGAAATTAAAGGACTAGAAATGTCATTCACAAGCAGTATTAAACAGTAAAATGTGTAACTGTATTCTGGGTAAATGGTCTAAAAATGCATTGTGAAGATCTTATTCTCTCTCTTCCTGCTCCTAGTTCTATTCCAACCCAAATCTGCAAACATCCAAAAGCATGTGAATGAAACTAGCAAATTTCTTTAATAAGCCATCTAGGATTAAATGACCCATACTGGTGAGCAGAAAAGCTTAGGTACCTAGCCCATTATTAAGTAGAATGACAACCGCCCATCACACAAACTTGTGAAGAGAAGCTGTCTGCATTCAAGGGTAAGAAACTAGAAAAATATTAGTGAAGGGTGGGAAAGTTTTTCTAAGCATTTGTCTTTTGTGATGGGGGATGGTTCTCATTTTCTTTTTTAGCATCATAATTGCACTGGGGATAATTCTCTTAAAACTCTTTATCCTTAGTTATTTGTGTTCAACCAATAAGGAAGCTTGTATTTCTGAAGTGTTAATTCCTCCAATTGGTAGTAATGATAGAGTATGTAGTTTAAGATTTTATAGGGAATTTAATGATTGGGAGTTAGCGGCTTCCTATTCCCTTCTTCACTTCAATCAAACTCAGATTCCTAGGGGCGGAGGTAGTGACAAACTTTGTTGGCGTCTCAATGGAAGTGGGAAGTTTGACGTTCGGTCTTTTTATCATAAGATTCAAAATGTAACTCTTTCTACTTTCCCTTGGAAGGGCATTTGAAAAGTAAAGGTTCGTAAAAGGGTAGCATTCTTTATGTGGACAGCAACTCATGGCCAGATCCTAACTTTAGATAATTTAATGCTCCGTGGTCACACTTTGGCAAATCGTTGTTGTATGTGTTCTTGTAATGAGGAATCTGTAGATCACCTGCTGATTTCCTATCCAATTGCTCATTCTTTGCGGATGTATATGCTTCGGTTGTTTGGGATTGATTGGGACATGCCAAGTTCCATTGCAGACTTCTTGTTTTGTTGGTATCATTGGCTTGGGAAACATAATTCTAATATTTGGAATCTGGTTCCGAGCTGTTTAATGTGGAATATTTGGACTGAACGGAGACGGCGTTCTTTTGAGGATACTGAGAAATAATTGGCTCAGTTTTTAGATTTATTCCAACGGCCCTCTTTGATTGGTCTTGGTGTTAAGGTCTCTCAGATTGTTCTGCACTCATGGATTTTCTTTTGTCTCTTAGAATAACTTAGCGTTTGTTTGTTTCTTTTTTCCTCTTTTTTCTCTTAGTTCACTATCGTGAACCTTGTGTATTTTTCATACCATTACTTTTTCAATAATATTTTTTCTTACCTATCACAAAAAAAAAAAAAAAAAAAAACAAAAAAAAAAAAAAAAAAACTAGAAAAATATTCCTCAGCAATACAGGTTATGTAAGTCTCCTAGCTACTTGAATTCAAAATAATGCAACACCAAAACTACGTAGGAAAGGATAATTTCTAATAAAATAAAAAAATCAAAACCAAAAAAGCATGAAGTGGAATAATTCAAAACATAACCAACTTTTAGAAATTGTGTAACAAGAGCTTTGTGTTACAAAACTTCAGTGCCTTTAAGCCTGCTAGTTACTTTAGGCTTTCTCCAGAGGCCAACCTATAGTGTGAGCCCCCAGATATAAGCATCAAATCACTTTCAAAGAAATGGTTTGAAAGATTCAGTTTATCAAGCCTAAAGAAACCTTGTTCGAAGAATCACAATTACCCAAAAAATTAATTCATTTACCATTCTTTTTTTTTTTTTTCCTTTTCCTAGGTTCGGTCTCCCCGGTGTTCTTCTCTTTTTTTTTTTTTCTTTTTTTTTTCTTTTTTTTTTTTTTTCACTGGGTTCGGTGATCTGAGTATTTTTTTCTTCCTTTCTTCTTTCACTGGTTCGGGTTTGTGGGTACTGGGTTTTCCTGGGTTCCTAACATTTTTCTTCCTTTCTTCCTTTCTCCTTTTCCTGGGTTCCTACCATTTTTCTCAAAATCCAAATGCAAAAATACACAAATCATATAAATAAACAACGTGAGAGAGTACAGAAAGGGATGAGGTAGCACCGTCTTGGGTCGAGGAGACCGTCCGTGACAAAATCTGGAAATGGGTCACGTTTCTTGAAGCTCGTCGGCGCCGCTGGGTCACGACGGAGGAGATCGCGCCGTCGTACACGTCAAAGAGATGGCTGTTGCTCACAGGTGACAGTCCTAACGACGCGAGAGAGCATGAGAAATTTTTATGGGTTTGGGTCTCTGCTTTGGGAGAGTGACAGGGCTGAAGGGGAAATGAAAAAAGGAAGGGGAAATGAAAAAGGGAAAAAAGGGGAAATGAAAAAAAGACAAGCTGATGGGATGAAAACAGTGAGGCGGGTAACAAAACAGCAAGCATCTGACCAAGTGGCAGAGGTGGGGTCCATGAATAGTGTGAAAAAAATTGAGTTATTGAAATAGAGTGATGGTGCCAAACAAGTGTATATTTTAGAGTGATGAGTGATGAGTGATGAGTGATGGAAATTGAGTGACGGAAATTGAGTGAGCAAAAAGAGTCATCCAAACAGGCTCTTAGCGTCTGTTTGTTTCTTTTTTCCTCTTTTTTCTCTTAGTTCACTATCGTGAACCTTGTGTATTTTTCATACTATTACTTTTTCAATAATATTTTTTCTTACCTATCACAAAAAAAAAAAAAAAGGAAACTAGAAAAATATTCCTCTTTATGTAAGTCTCCTAGCTACTTGAATTCAAAATAATGCAACACCAAAACTACATAGAAAAGGATAATTTCTAATAAAAGAAAAAAATCAAAACCAAAAAAGCATTAAGTGGAATAATTCAAAACATAACCAGCTTTTAGAAATTGTGTAACAAGAGCTTTGTGTTACAAAACTTCAGTGCCTTTAAGCCTGCTAGTTACTTTAGGCTTTCTCCAGAGGCCAACCTATAGCGTGAGCCCCCAGATATATGCATCAAATCACTTTCAAAGAAATGGTTTGAAAGATTCAGTTTATCAAGCCTAAAGAAACCTTGTTCAAAGAATCACAATTACCCAAAAAATTAATTCATTTACCATTCAGGTTCAAGCGAAAGGGAACAGAAACTATTTCCGGCTGACGATTAAACTGATGTATTTCTCTGAATGGGTCCTTTATAATATAAAGAAATAAATTATATAAAATAAAAACTACCAAAGATTACCACACAAGTATTCGGAACATATTATCACAAGCCCAAAAATGAAGGTTTGCAATTCATTTTCACTGAACTTCAGGATATTAATCAGTACCAGATCATGTGTACATAAAAATTTTATTTTGGGTGCGCTAAAGAATACAGTTTAAAACAGTGCAACAGGAATTTGGTTGAATTTTAGGATATTAATCAATACCTGGTCTTTCAAAATATATGTTTCAGGATTCCTGGTACATCCTGGGACCCAAGCCTCCTCTTTCTGCAACAATAAGAAAGTAAGGAAGTCAGGATGAGACTGTAACCAGCATTAAATCATTCAGGGAGAAACCATGTTCACCTTCAAATTGGCATTGTCAGACACAGAACCAGCCTTAGGCTTTTGCCTTGGCATCATATGGAGACAATGGGATAAGACTATAAACGATCTTGGAAAAATACTTAGCTCCCCCCTTTTAGTTTTCCCTGAATTGAAAGAAAATTTGTTAAATTACCGATTCTCCCAGAAACTAAAACCATTAGAAAATGGTGAATTTAATTTGAACATAATTCTAACACTCCCTCTCACACATGGGCCCAACCTCCCCCTTAATAAGTGGGGCCAAACATGTGTGATTTTTCACATTCTAAATGGGAGGTAGAGTGAATTTAAATTACAAATTCTCCCAAAAGTTTAAGCTACTAGAGAATAGTGAATTTAATCATTTGACCATAATTCTAACAAAATGTAAGTCAACCAGGAAGTTTATAATTTAAAGAAACGACTCAAAAACCTACAACTCAACTTTGAAATTCAAAAAAAATAAATTATGCCTCTAACTCAAATGGCACCTCCTTCCCTTGTAAGATAAAGGTTGGGAGTGAGTTTGTGAGTTCAAGACCCACTAAATCTGTATGTAATTATGAGTAAAAAAAGATGTACATCTATATCACAAGACTGGACCCATTTCTAGAAGATTTCAACAATCATGCGGCATACTGATTAAAAAAAAAAAACCAATTATGCGGCATAGAAAACTAAAACAGTTCACCATAGGGAAAAAGACCAAAATGAAGCACCTATTTAAGGGAATTTTCAAGCGGTCTCTTTTAAATTTGTATTTTGAAGTTCTACCTACATTCTCCATAATTTTTTCCTTATGCCACAAAATTTTCAATTCATTATCAAACATCAAATGTGAGGGAGAGAGAGAAGCCAAATTAAGTAATTAAACTGATGGTGATTTCTTCTGTAAACTCAACAGTGTCAACACAGTAAGAGCAGCTATATATATATATATATATATATAAATATAAGCATCACAAACCTGGAAACCCCTTGACACCAACAATATCACCACGCTTCACAGTCGAATGGAACCTAGAAAATTCTTCCTCATTCAAATCTGACTTGCTGCATCATGGAAATGAAGAATCTCTTTATCATTAAATTTGGTATCTATGCAGCGAAACTTAAAGGTGGTGCAATTTAGGGGGGACACCCAGCCAGGGGGTGGGGTGGGGGGTTTGATTGTCCATGAAACTAATTCATATCAGAACCAAATTTCCCAAATAGTACCAAGTGGAAAGTCTCATTCATACATATTGTTTATATAGATCCTTTATAATTTTTTTTTTAAGCGCAGTTGAGAAAACTAGGCAGTGGTACAGAAAGATGCGTTAAAGTAAAATAACCTACATCATTCTTTTTGCCAATCTACCTAAGCCTTCTACATACAACTAATCAGGCCTCAAAAACACGAAATTAGCAATAATTTCAATAAAAAAAAATAAAAATAAAAAAACAAAGTTTCTCTTACAAGGAACTTGGGCAAAATATTGACATTCAACTAATTGATGAATCACTACCCAAAAATATTAACTTTTTAAGATAAGAAATTTGACATGAAATGCTATGTAACAAGAAAATCAAAATTCCCAAACTAATCACCTATTCCACTATAGAAGATCAGAGAGAGCAATTTGTGTCCATTCAAAGAAAGAGTCCAAAAGCAAAAACAAAGGCTCTTCTACTAATATGGAAAGATGCCAATGAGCTGCATCTCAAATTGCACCTCCTCTTACAAGGGTAAGGTGGAGGAAGAAGTAATAGGTTCAAGGCCCACATGGTTGCATGAATAACTTACAAATAAAAATTTTAATTTTAAAAAAAAAATTTTAAACTAATAGAAAGATAATTTGTCAAAGACATTGCGTACCTAAAGAAGTAACAATACTAAAATCATAAGGAAAAAACAAATATGAATAAGGGAAAAGAAAAGATACAGTGATAAGATACCTAGCATCAGCCATAACTTGGACTTTAGCAGCACCACCATGTAAATCATAAAAGAATAGCTTTGAAGAAGATGAACGTTTGCTCATGATACGCCCTTGCATAGGAAAGAAAATTTAAAAAAAAAAAAAAAATCACCAAAAGAAACATGATAAATACTAACCAAATAAATAAAAGCCCTGATTTCAATACCAGCCAAATTTACAGTAACATCCTCAAGATGCTCCCCATTGCCTATGTTTTTATACTGCTCTACATATTCAGGGGTAGTCATTGTAACAGGGAATTTGTGAGGATATGGCTCTTCACCAGCTGCCCTCAGAGCTGCAAGATATTTCATTCTATTTTCGAAGTATTGCTGGAGGAAAAAGAGACGAGGAAGATTAAAAGCAGGAGATTGAGATTATAATCAAGAGCTTTGTGGAAAAGATCCAGGAAAAGAATGCTAACTATTTCAGGACAAGAATGGACTTATATACCGTTGGATCCATATCTTCATCGTCAGCTGCTGCAGATTTCTTGCTGCGGGAATCTGCCGTAGAAGCAGCCTGGAACATAAACACAAGTTTATTCTTAATAAGATTTCAAAACAAGGTGGTAAGGTACCTTAGAGATAACAACCAATAACACATCATACTCCATCATGTTCAAACTCCACAACATGATGATCAATGTAGATTCATTCATATAGTAACATCAATACATTCCATGGCACCAACATTTAAAATTCTCTATATTAAAATGAGTAATCCAAGAAACCAGCACCTACAATTACTTCAGGATTTTTGAAATTTTTTTCATCACAATTAGGAAAAAATGTGTCCTTTTTTAAAAATAATTAGATAGTTACAATGGGGGGAGAGGAGATTTGAACCCTGGATGTCTCAGTTGTAAATACCAAGAGATGTTAGTTGAGCTACAAGGCTCTTGGCAGAAAAAAGAAGTCAAATATATGAAAAAACAACACTCATTACTATTTTAAATACTCCAAGTTTGTCCTGACTAATTAAGACATGGCCACCTTGCATATGAAAATTTTTCATAATAAAAATTATTAGAGGTGGATTGTTTTTTAAGCCAATATATGAGATAAACATGCAGCCAATGAATCATAATAATTTGTTGCTCATTCTAATACAACAAGATATTCTTTTTATCAAAATTTACAAGGGAACAATAACATCCCAACTCTTAAGTTCTATTTCATTGGCCTAAATTATAATAAGGTTAGATTAGAATAGGAAAATATATAGATATTTCACTATATAGTCAGCAAGAATGGAAGAGCACAAAGAATAAATAGAACTGCAGAAAATTATATTCTGCAGTTCCAAAGAGATTTTCATGATCAAGATACGGAGGCAGGCAGCTTATTCTTTCTTTGATCATATTTATTCCAAGATGCTGAGGGGAGGGGAGTGATAGGATGACATGGCAATTAAATACAAGTGGTAATTTCGATATTCACTCCTAATATAATGCTACTAGTGGCAGAAATGCTCATTCTTTCCCTTGGAAGAGCATTTGGGGTGCTCAGGCCCCAAAGAGAGAGTGTCATTCTTTTTGTGGTAAGCAGCATGGGATAAGATTCTTACTTTTGATAACCTAACCTAATCAAGAGGGGTTTGTCCCTAGTAAATTGGTGTGGTATGTGTAGGTGTAATAGGGAAACAGTGGATCATCTTTTGCTCCATTGCGAGCTTGCCTATGCTTTATGGAGTGAAGTGTTTATGATGTTTGGGATTCAGTGAGTGATGCTGGGGACAGTAGCATTTCTTTTAGTTGGATGGCGGAATAGGATTGGTAAACACTCCTCAAATGTATGGAATTTGGTTCCGGCGTGCTTGATGTGGCTAGAGTGGAAGAGAAACGAGATAGCCATATGTTTGAGGACGTTGAGAGACCTCTTGACCAATTGAAATCATTATTGATCCATACATTGTTTGACTAGTTTCGGGCATGTGGTTTTTCAGATTGTACTTCTATTTTTGAATTCCAACACTCTTTTAGATCTTCTAATTGATCATCTTGTAATTTTTTAAGATACTTTGTTTTCATTATTGTGAAAGCCAAAGGAAATTTTCATCTTCAATAAAATGAAATTTATCACTTAGCCCCTCCCCCCCTTTGTTATAGATTAAAATGAAATGTTAGCATTCCATCAAATATGAAAGCCAAAGCACTGTTGAGAAGCACATGGCATGCTGATTGTATACTTCAGTCACATCCAAAGTGCAACCACATCATAACTTCTACAAATAATTGCTTTCTAGGTATTCAATTAACTTAATTTTTTACATATGCTTGATCGTTTGTTCATTTTCATTTTTTTTAAGGCAAGCAATCACTTCAGGTCCCAATAAATATGAGATGATTCATTTTGGTCATTCAAAAATTCAATTGTAAATTTAGCACCTGGACTTTTAAGATCATTTCAATGTTGCCCTCACCATCATCTTACTCACGGAAACTGCTAACATATCTAGTGGATTGCTAACAGGTCATGCCTAAACATGACGTAACAGTGAGCCTAACGTAAGAAGCTGAGGTGTACAAAAAAAATGTTCACAGCAGCATCCAACCAAACACATCCATACGTGAATGCCGGCATGTGAGATGCGTCTTCCAAAGAAAAATTAAAATCCAAGACAGCTTGGGTATATAGCCAAATTAACACAAAAAATGGGTACATGTTAGATTTCGTTTCCCATTCAAACATTCATTGTTAGTTTTGCCTTTTGGTGTGAATTCATGAACTGGGTTTCTACTGCTTTTTGGGGATTTTTGGCAAGAAGCTTCTCATTTGACCCACTCGCCATCACCAACAAATCACAAGTGTGTGCAAATTTTGTGTGAGATTTGTGTGAGACTGGCCAAGGTGCAAAGACAGTGACTGACGGCTGTTGGTGGCTTGAAGATCCAGCCAGATTGTTGACCACATTCCCCAATGTACACTTCAACTGTGGATCTAACAGATTAGTTAAGAATACACTTGAATCCATGGCCACAACAAAGCTAGGCAATACAAAGTAAGCTCAAGGTGGAGGGAAGGGGGGGGCAGACAATTTTAAAATTAGATCCAACCAAGGGAGGTAAACTTTAACTTTTCAAAAAAAGGTATAATAATTTAAATGTCAAATAATCATCTAGTCTGAATGTCAAGTACCTGTTTTGCCTTCTCCTCCTCTTTGCGCCGCCTTTCTTCTTCCCTTTGCTTATTCTTCAATTCCTTCTTGAGTGCACTGTAAATATTCCCCAAAATACAAAAGGAATTAAAAACCCAAAACTAGTTTGATTTCTTCATTTATTGGTGGGGGTAATTTATAAGCTTCAGAAAGCTATATTCATAACTTCCTCTACTTATCCTACATAGTAATAGTATTCTACTTGCACTATATTCTGAACAAAAATAATGCATAAGAATCAATAAAAATAAGAAGCTAAATATGTGCATAAATCACCAAAAATAATATTTTTAGAAGAATTTGGATCTATAGTGGTCAAATTTTGTACTGGCCACCAATAACAAAAGCAACACATACCTCTCAGTCAATAAAAAAAAAAATTTTGGGGTAATTTTTTTTTTTTTTTTTTTTTTGTTATATGCAAAAGCTGTTGAGAAAAATATATTTTAGAAAAGATTAATGTGGTAATGTGAGTGTATTTTTATGTCCATGTATAAAGTATAGCATCACACACAAACAGCACACATCCAAGAAGGAAACAAAGACCCACAAACAACAGCATAAAAGACTTTGACCTACACCACATCAAAAATAGTTGTCATTTTTTTTCCTCTGTTTTTTTCCATTAAAAATACAAAAATTTATGCGAGAAATCAGAAACATTTTTTCCGAAACTTACTTTTTGCTGAGAGTTTCCCCAGCAGCAGGGGAGTCTGTCACCGAACCCGAGACTGCTTTCTCCTTTTCACCAACTGAGCCCTCCATTTTTAATAAGACTTAGACCGATCGGAAATCTGCATCACAATCCCATAAATCACAAAGTATATAAGACATCATAACACCAAGATCAAACCAGTGAAACCACGAAGACAAAAGTCGCAAAACACGAAAAAGAGAGTTAAAGCCTTAAAGGATTCTGCAGAGGCTCAGGCTTACCGTTCGTTTGCCGCGACTGGTGAGTGACGGCGAGAGAGCTCAGGCCAGGCGACGGCGGGAGCTCAGGCGAGAGGCGAGACCGAGAGAGAGTGTTAAAGAATCTGCAAACCCTTAAGAATGAATTTATACCCCCTTAAGAATCTGAAAACGCACCGTTTTGCTTTTTTTTTTATTATTTTAATTACACCCATACGACGTCGTTTCATTAAAAAAAAAATTTTAAAATCAAAACCTGTGAAACGCTTGAAGGTTGTTTCTGATTCTCAAGGCCTTTATTGTCAGCATCTTTTGCTCTAAGAGTTTCTATCATGGAATGGAAGCATCAAACACATTCCTCTTTGTATAATATTCTTATTTTGTGATACCGAAATCAGGAACATATCCGGATAAGTCCTTTATTCAAGCTCCACTTCCAATTGTTTAATTGAGCTTACACTTCTTACATTATGAAAATAAAAATCATGTCCAATATTTCACTAATATACTGTTTCAATCGTGGAATTATTTATAAATAAATAAAAAATAATGGCATTATCACAAAATAAACTATTGAACTTTCCTTCAAAAGTTTGTAGGTTTAATCACCATTATCACACAATTATTTCTATTAAGTTTGTATTATACGTCCAATATTCAACTTTTGAATAAAAAAAAAATTCTCCATAGACTACTAATAATTTCATAAATAATATTTTTTTTAGTTATAAATATATTAACTAATATATTTCACTGAAAATTATAGTTATGAAAGTTGTAACTATTTTAGTAAGAGACCAAGAAAGAACACAAAAAATGTTGCGTGGACATTTACAAAAACATTTTCCATATTGAATTAAGATTTAACTTTCTTTAATTGGAAGATTACTTTAAAATTATCCTTAAATTATTCAACAAAGTAATGATTTTACTTTCGGCCTTGTATTTGTTTAGAAATGATTAGGTCTTTGCATCCTTTTGTGTTCTTGAAATGTTCTATTAATTTGAAGGTGTAGAAGTAGAAGTTCTTTGAGTCTATAGGCACGATAGATAGGCTTGTGTGAATGGGATTAGATCGGCCTGCATGAAATCTCAAAGATTGGCATGTTCAAGTATGAGTGTGTGATGAGTGGCTATGAGTTTACTAGGTAGATTCGGGCTAAATAAGTGATTACAAAAAATTCTAAGATGTGACTCATGCTCCCTCAAGATGTGACAAATGGTTTTAGTCTTTAGAGCCAAATTGAAAACCTCATATGGCTTGATGTTACTACTATGTAATAATGTGGGCCCTAACGTGAAAATCAAAGATCTAAGTGAGTGAGATAGTTAGTCTGATCTATTTTGGATATAATAATTATATTATGTAATTCATAAGTTGCCATGTTATTTAAAAAAAATGTCAAATTGTTGCTCCATTAAATATGTAGGCATGGAAATTAATGAAAGTTGGTGGAAGGGCCGATATATTTTTAATTTTTTTAACCTTAGGAACTAATAATGCTCATTTGGGATTTCAAATATTAAAAGTGCTCAATACCTAAGATTTAAGGACCAACAATGTATTTTAACCTTTATTTTAAAATTGGTTAAAAAATAAACTACCATTTTTGTAGTTACAAATATCCTTATGAGTCATTTAGAATCATAATGTTAAACTTTTTTTTTTTTGAGAAAGAAGATAATTCATTAATAAAACTAAGCCCGAAGGTCAAACCGTACAAAAGCAGAAATCTCTGGAGGAATAGACTCCATCCAGACCTCTAAGGGATAAGATAATCTAGCTCTTTGGGCTAAGGCATGCGCTACTGCATTTCCTTGCCTACTAATATGAGAGAAGGAAAAACTCTGAAAAGAGTTTGAATGAGACAAAATGTCTTGTAAAATATGCCCTCCCTGGGCGTGAGACACACTCCGATTCTGAAGAGACTTAATAACAGTAGAAGAGTCTCCTTCAAAAACTGGATTGTAGAAGCCCGATTCTCTAGAAAAAAACACTGCACGACGGGCAGCTAAGATCTCCACCAATTCTGCTGATTGTGGCTTCATAATTTTTTCAGACAGGGCTGCCAAAACCACTCCCTCCGAGTTCCGAATCACCACACCAATACCTGCACTGTCCGACTCTCCAAACAAAGCACCATCAAAGTTTATTTTCGCCTGGTTTTCGCTCAGTAGGCTCCAACGGACTGCTGTAGCTTCATTTCTCACGGGTATCCTCTGTTTTACGTTCCTATCTGCATAATTTTGCAGATAATTTCCTGCGAAGACAGCCAATCTGTCAAGAGGTAGCGTGGCAGATTAGAGTCGAGACTTGTTCTGGTGATGCCATACCGTCCAAGCCGTGACTCCGAACAGTGGGAACGTGCTTGGCTTGGTCTGGGCTAATAGAACCAGGTCCGAGAAAGAACCTTCCACACCCTGGGTGTTATCCATCCAACCAAACCTCCTATGCCACACTTGGCGGACCTTAGAGCAACCCCACAGAGCATGCTTAACATCCTCATGATGATCAGAGCAGAGGTGGCACACGTTGTCTTGTGAGATGGTTCTTTTCATCAGATTATCCTTTGTGGGTAAAGAGTTGGTACAGGACTTCCATAGAAAATGTTTAATCTTTCCCAGAACTTTGAGATTCCAAACACCCTTCCACAAACTCCTCTGAGCCTCAGCCATGTCAGGTAAAGGGCCATCTGACTGCTGATCTTCACAAAGAATTTTATAACCCGACTTCACCGAATAAGAACCATTTCTTTCAATGGGCCAAACAAAAGAATCAGTCTGGGGAGTGATGCAGAGAGGCAAGGAAATTATGGTCTGAGCGTTAGGGGGATAGAAGCATTGATCAATTAGGCCTAGGTTCCACCACCCCAAGTTGGGATCAATGAGCCTATCAGCAGTAGTGTTCGGAGCAAGTCTACCTCTGTGGAAAAGGATTTTTCCAGCATTTGAATTTGGTAGCCAAGCATTTTGGAAAATCCAAATGATTTTACCATCTCCCATTCTTCAACGGCCATTTCTTTCAATTAAATTTTTAGAGCGAAGAATACTTTTCCATGCAAATGACCCTGTGGCTGACTTTGCTTCAAACACACTGCCATTTGGGAAATATTTGGCTTTAAACACTTTGTAGAAAAGGGAGTCCGTGTCATGTGTTGATCTCCAAACATGTCTTGCTAACATTGTCTCATTGAACTTACAAAAGCCTTTAAAACCCAAGCCTCCTTTTAGTTTTGGCTCGCACAAGACCTCCCATTTCTTCCAATGAATTTTCCTTCTATCACCCCTTTGACCCCACCAAAATTTTCGAATAAGCATTTCAATGTCTTGGCAAAGTCCCACCGGAAGACGGAAACAACTCTTAGCAAAGGTGGGATGGCTTGAACAACAGCTTTCAGCAACACTTCTTTGCCTGCTTGAGAAAGTAATTTCTCTTTCCACCCTTGAAGTTTTCCCCACACTCTATCTTTGATGTAATTCCAGCTAGCTTTCTTATTTCTTCCCACCACCGCTAGTAAACCCAGATATTTCTCATACTCTTTAATCTCAGCAACCCCCAATAGATTTTTGATAGTCTCTTTAGAGGAATCCCAAACATTTTTGCTAAAGAAACAAATGGTTTTTGTAGAATTAATCTTTTGACCCGAAGCCTTCTCATAAAGATTCAAAAGGACTTGGATGGCTCTCACATCCTTTACCTTTGTCGAGAAGAAAAGGAGACTATCATCTGCAAAAAATAAATGAGAAATCTTCGGACCGAAGCAGCAAAGAAAAAAACCCTCAATCTGTCCACCATCCACCGCATGTTGAATGAGCCCATTCAAACCCTTTGAGCATAGTAAAAAGAGATATGGAGACAGGGGATCACCTTGCCGGATACCTCTAGTTGGAATGATATGGCCTTTGGGTTCCCCATTTACCAAAATGGAGTAGGTAACCGATTGGATACATTCCATTATCCACCCCATCCAAGTAGGATGGAAACCCATTTTCTCCATAATCATCTTCAGAAAACCCCATTCCAACCTATCATAAGCCTTACTCATGTCCAATTTTAGAGCCACATGACCCACTTTACCCACCTTCTTCATCTTCATATGGTGGAGAGTCTCAAACGCCACCAGAATGTTATCCGAGATGGCTTTATCTGGTTGGAAAGCGCTTTGAGATTCAGAGATAATTTGGGAAAGCACACTTTTTAATCTGTTGGCCAACACTTTGGAGACAAGTTTATATAAGACATTACAAAGTGCAATAGAGCGGAATTCAAAAATAAATTCCGAGCTCTTGACTTTGGGGATGAGAGTAATATAAGTATGGTTAAGGCATGGCAAAACTTCTTTGGAATTTAGACAAAATAAAATAGCCTTAACAATATCATCGCTAATACTGTCCCAATAATGTTGGAAAAAGAGAGGGGGCATACCATCGGGGCCAGGAGCTTTTAAAGGCGTCGTCTGTTTTAGAGCTGTTTCAACCTCCTCCTTTGTAAAGGATTCGACCAAACCAATATTCATATCATCACTCACCACCCTTTTTGTGTGCTGAACCACCATCTCCATATCAATCGGATTTGAAGAGGAGAAAAGCTTGCTATAATATTCTATAATCATGGTTGAAACATTTTCCTCTCCTGAAAACAATACACCATTAGGATCGCGAAGCTCAGAAATAGAATTACGGCGAAAGCGTTGGGATGCCCTATTATGGAAGTACTTTGTGTTGCTATCACCCGAGATCAACCAATGGGAACGGCTTCTCTGTTGCCACATTTGTTCTTCCATATGAAGGAGCCCATTCACTTCAAATTTTAGTTGCAAAAAAACATCCACGTTGCCCCCCTGTAATGCCGTTGCCTCTGCTTTACTCAACATCTTTTTCTTCTCCACTAGGGTCTGTGAAATATTGCACATTGAATCCTTACTCCACTTCTTAAGTTTCATTTGACACCTATCAATTTTTCTCACCACCGCTGCCATGGGAGAACCCGATTGTATTGCCGCCCAAGATTGAGCCACTGTATCATGACACCCTTCCTCTTCCAGCCAAAATTGTTCAAAACACCACGAACGTTAAGGTCTCACTAGAATGCCCTCGGGTAGAATGATGATAGGACTATGATCGGACTGCCCACAAACCAAGGATTTAACCTTTGTTGCAGGAAAATGCTCTACCCACTCAGCTGAACTGACAGCTCTATCAAGACGTTCCCATATGCCACGTGTGGGGTAATTCTTGAACCATGTAAACTTTTTTCCACTGAAACCCAAATCCAACAAGCCACATTCATCTAACACCTCTCTAAACTTTTGCATCTAGCCATAGGGGCGAGGATGCCTCCCTTTTTTCTCATGTGACTTCATGAGTTCATTGAAATCACCCCCACACAGCCATGGTAGAGAAAGCTGATTATGAAGGTCACTCAACAAATTCCATGAAACAAATCGACAATGAGTCTCTGGTGCTCCATAAAAACTCGTAAATCTCCAAGCTCTGTCAATGCCTCCAAAAATCACTACATCTATATGATTAAGAGAGGAGGAAACAACCTGTAAATCAAAATCTTTTTTCCAGAAAAGTGCTAAGCCACCACCATGATTCACTTTTGAAACACCATAGTAGTGACCGAATTGTATAGAATCGCGTATGCCTACAAGCCTAGCTTTAACCAGCCATGTTTCTACTAAAAACACAACTGTAGGATCTTGTGCCCGGATAATATCCTCGAGCTCTTGAACTGTCTGCCGGTTCCCAAGCCCGCAACAGTTCCAACACAGGATACTCATAAACCTTGGTAGGGCTGGGATCCAGCCGCCGCCAAAATTTCATAATTTTCCTTATCATCTTGGGAAACTATGTATTTTTTGTTAGGTACTTTAACCTGATCAGAGTCCACCACTAAAGCTCTTTTTTGTCCTGCATGAACAAGCAAAGCTTCCTTACTTCCCGTAGAAGATCGCAGTACGCGTGACCATTTTGGACCTGAGGCAAAAGAACCTTGCTTTGCTGACTGTTGATTGGATATGTCAACTAGCTTGGGACCATGGGTCACGAGATTATTTTGTATCAGAAGGTTCTCATGCTGAGAAAGGGACTTAAGAGAGTCGATTGAAGTGTTGGCTCGAATTACCTCATAATAGGGCCCACTATGTGTCACTATAGACAATCTAAAGTAGCGTGCTGGGGACAAACTTACTCAATACTTTCAAGATTACCCTCATGCCCCTCAAAAGCATTCAGTTCCTTAGCCATGAGGTCGCCCATACTACGTTGTCCCTCAAAACCCGATGGAATCTCATCCTCTGTCCCTGAAATCTCAGTCACAGCAGGAAAGTTGGTATGCTGAGACGTGGGGAAGGAGTTTACCTTGGGAAGTGCCCTCCTCATGTCTTGCTTTTGCTCCTTATCCCATTGCATCGTATCTGTCATCACGGCGGGTCGGATGCCAGGAGAGCCAGATGGACTTACACTCAAAGGGAAAGTCTCATTTCCCACCTTTTCAACCAGCCCGTTAGCCATACCCGATTCATGTAACATAACTTGCTGCTTTTTTGGCTTTTCCATAGTCTGTACTTTCCCTGCTGAGCTGCTGACACCATGAGAAGCCTGCTAAGTCCCGTGAACTGTTCCATCCCCAGAAAAGTCGAACCGGTTAAGTGGCTTTTCCAGCCAAGCACCGGTCACCCCCCCATTGAAATCTTGGTTGTCTCTCCCACCGTGTTTGGTTTGCTCTTTTGGATACCTCCTAGCTGGTTCCCCTCTCAACCAAGCCCCATATTGCAGGCATTCCTCCCCCAGCTGGTTTAAAACAGGTGAAAAAGTGCATTCTCTAAAGGAATGGCTAAGAAGACCGCACCGGTAGTAAAAGTTAGGGAGCCTCTCAAACTTAAGCTGAACCCACCTTGACTCACCACCTTTAATGGTGATTCTTTTTCCTTGGATAAGTCTTTTTGTGACATCGATCCTAACTCTCACCCGAAGACATTTACCCCAGTTTACTCCAGAGTCAGGAACGTCAACCTCCATAATAGTCCCTAAAGAGGACCCAATCGCCCATCCGATTTCATTTGTTCTACTCTTCAGAGGTAGATTGAAAATCTAAATCCAAAAGGGCGACCACTTAATCTTAATCTCCTGAGGGGTTAACTCACCTTCAAACTCTTGTAAGAGCATCAACTGCTTCTCAAAACTCCAAGGGCACATGTCAAGGATTTTCTTCTTATCTTTCCCATCTCCAAACTCCACTAGGAACAAGTCTTCCTCCAACTCAGAGAAGTTAACCCACTTGTTTGTTTTCCATAGCATCCTCAAGTTCTTTCTTAGTGTATCTAAGCTTATGCTTCTAAGAGTTATGATATTCATAATAGCACAGTTTTTTCCTATCTCTTTTGCAGATTTTGTACTGCTGCCTCCCAGTTCAACACCTTCACCATCCTCTGCTGTGAAGGATAACTTCCTCCATAACACTTCCAGCTCCTCTGCCATTAGTAAACTGATTTCGTTGACCACTCCACTACGGAGCAAATATTTAAACAAGAAACCACACACCCCGACCTTACCAACGGAAGGTCACTGTAACTCTTGCAAGGGCTGCAAAACTCAAACTGCTACTACATGCACGAGAGCACGAGAGCACTCGACAAATGGCTTAAGTTTGTTTGTCATTCAATCATAATGTTAGACATAAAGCTTGATAGTCAGGTTTTTTCTTTATATAATAGTGAAAAAGGGGAAAAATTTTCTTTTGGTTTTATATTTAACAGTCAAATAAATTTTTTTGAGGAAAATTTTTTTTTTTTTAACTGTCAAATATGTTACAAGCTTTTGGAACCAAAAATATTTGACCATGTTAGATAGTTTCAATAGTAAAGCTACAGAAAAAATTAACAACAATTATATCTACCATTTAAGATTTGTTTTTAATAACCCAAATTAAGAGATGTTTTGAAAATTGTTATGAATTTTTATTGTGCCTCAAAAAAAAAACTAGAATTTCAATCCTCCCCTCCTCTTTGGACCTCTTTCTCTGGACCCAACTTTCAATTTTCTGTGGGCTGGAAGCCTAGTGGGTCATCCAGTATGAGAATACTAGGTGAGGATTGGACTTTGGATTGGACAATTGCACGCAAAAGTAAAGAATAAGCCAGAGGTACGGTCCACACGTATACAGATAACATCATTGCATAGCTAGTATCTCTTTAACATTTAACACAACCATTAAAAGAACTTTCTTTACTCTTTGAAAAGTTTAACACAACCATTCAACCTTTAAAGTTTGAGTTGTTTTTATTTTGGTTCTTGAAATTTGAAAATTGAAATTTTAGATTTTAGTTCACTATGTTTGATTCAATTTTTAAAATTTTCCTTCCATCCATCTTCATGAGTGATATGATCATTAAATGCCAATAAAACTTTTTTTTTTTCTGTCTCTTTCACACACAAATTAGTAATAAGAGATCAAAGGAATGATCATTTTGAAAATGTAATCAAACTTAATGGACCAAAAGGAAAATCTCAAACTTAGGGGACTAAAACAAAAACAACCCCAAACTTAAAGGTTAAAATTATAATTTAGTCATAAAATTCTAATTAAATTACATTTTCAATATAAAAAAATTAATTACTTTACGGTCTGTTCTTTTTTATATTTTGTATTTTAAATACTTTTAATTAAATAAATAATCTACTATATAATATAATAATAAAAGATGAATCTCATAAGTCGTAATTGTACCAAGTCACTATCTTTTTTATGCAACATGCGGCTTCTTTGTACCAAGTGGCTAGCCTTTATCAAATTTAAATTACATAATTCTTTTATCATTTGAGATGATTCAAATTAAAGCCTTACTTTTTACATCCTAAATGAGTCTCATCATGATCTTGGGTTAAATTTTTTTTTTTTTTTTTTTAAAAAGGCAGATTGGAATTTCAATTTCCATTTATTTTTTCTATGACCATGAAGGTCATCTTGGGTTTATAATTTTTTTTTTTTTTAAGTTGACTCTCTCTCTCTCTCTCTTTTTGTAATAAAAAAGCTGATTAATCAGTTAGTTACAAGGCGGAACTTCTTATTTTTTTATTTATAATTGTTATTACAAGGAGCAACATGCACATTTGGTTCCTAATTATCTTATTTTCGGTCAGCAGACCCAAGGTCCAAAGCCAACAAACACTATCATATCATATGTCATTGGCCATTCCAATAAAACATCTAATAATTCATTCAGGAAATAAATTTTTTTAAAAATGCTGTCAATTCAAAAGAAGCTAATTCAGCAAAAAAAAAAAAAAAAAAAAAAAAAAAACCTAATAATATACAAAAAATAAATAAATAAAAAGCAGCAACATTTGAAACTGATTTATAATATTAATGAAAATTAAAGTACATATATATAACTGTTATGTAGCTTGTCACGGTATTAATATCATAATATGATAATAATGCCCGAGGATATTACATAAAATAGAGTACAAAAACATTTTAGACCCAATCAAACATGATATTGCTCAAGCTGAACATCCTTGGCCTTCAAAGGAACATACTCCCCTAGATAAACTTCAAGATGATCAGAGAGGGCTGACTTGTCTATATTTTCATGGTGGTAGGACTTGCAAACGAAATAGAGCACTGTCTGAACCACAAGCCCAAAAAGAAACAAATTGAAAAGCAATAACAAACATAGAACCCCAAAGCCTACCCTACTCACTATGCCCAATGATACACCATGCACAACTAGATTCTCAAATAAACCTTGTATGGTTGTGAGTGAGATAATGAGCTTCAAAAATACCAAAGCAGCCACACCCATCTTTCCCCGTATAAGTGCCTTGCTCTTAATCATGGCCCCAAATCCATAAGTGTCTTCTAACACGGTCACAACGCTGGCCAATTGCCAAACTATGGTCATGTACACAAACCCCACAAAGTACAAGATTAGAAAAACAATTGATATGGGAATAAAAGCCTTGGTTGACCCAAATCCAAGTATCCAAATATTAATAACGAGGATCACAATGGCCAGAATGTGGTAAACGAAGAAGAATAGGTAAGAACACAAAAACGTGGCCATAAGCCTCTTCCAAACCTTTGGGACAACACTCATAACCTTTTTAAAATCGACTTCACGGCCTGTGTAAATACATGCAATGGTGTAAACCACAGCTGAGGCAGAGAGGAGTGAAAGGATGAGGAAGATGGTGAAGTATGCAGCTTTGAAAAGCCAAAAAGTGGTCCATTCTAAAGAGAGAACATTGGAGACTTTGTTGTATGTAGGAGACCCAGCTCGGGTATCATCCAAGAAAATTTCGTTGTGGACGATCTTTGATAACAAAACCTCAGATACTTGCATATGAACCAAGAAGATTACGGACAGAGGAAGGATTAAGACCAAGCTGATTTGGCATAAGAGTCTCCTCCATGAGTACATGATCTTGCAAGCTTCTTTGTAGATACCAAAGAGACTGAGAAATTGCATCTCTTCTTGTTCCCTATCCATGGTGTGCTAGCTAGAGCTTTCTTCAATGGATTATTTGATTTCTTGTTGGAGGGGATGAATAAACTAGGAGAAAAGATGGAAATGAATTATGAAGAGAAGAGAATGGCATATAAATATTGGAGCAGGGATATAGATTATAGAGAATTGACTTTGTGAATTGTGATACCAAACTACCCCTTTTATTTGTATAATAGTGAAAAAAAGGAAAAAAAAAATTCTTTTAGTTTTATATTTAACAGTCAATTTTTTTAAGGAAAAAAAATATATGTGCGTGTGTGTGAGACTGTCAAAGATGTTACATGCTTTTGGAACCAAAAATATTTGACCATCCATCAAAAAAAAAAAAAAAAATATATATATATATATATATATATATATATATTTGACCACGTTAGATAGTTTCAACAATAAAGCTACGGAAAAAAATTAACAACAATTATATCAATTGTAGGGGCAAAGACTAACATGGTTCCTGAACTGAGATGGAGGCCCGGCTAGGACTGAACTGAGATGGAGGCCCAATATAATTAATTTGTAGAGATGGGTAATTAAGGGCTAAGGCCAATACTTGATTCCTAAGAACTATGGTTCGATAATTAAAGAAAGGTCGTTAGCAAGAATGACAACACATGCACATAATTATAGCAGGGAAAGAGAAATTCTTATTTAAGTCTTTTCTCAGGCTGGCCGAGGAGCAAATATTCTTAAGAAATACACTTTTCGGTATTATACTGGTCTCTTTCTCTATTATCACTTTTTTCTTATCCCCATTCAAGGAGGACCTTACTTCATATTTATAGTCGTTGGAATTGCATTGTAGCCTTTCACTTGGAGGGTTGTTGATCTTTCTTTGGATACTTGTCCCATCACTACCTTGTTGGTGGTGGTAGAGTGGTCTGCAATGGAGGCATTATTTAGGGGTTATTCTACCATTAATATGACAGACTGAGTTGGTGCAGTGCATTGAATGTGGAGATGATAGATGTTTTATCTGGATGTTTCCTCCCGCTTTTATTCATACCTCATAATGATCCTCCTTAGTTTCCAACTTCACAATCCTTTGGGCTTGCCTCTCTACTCTTGAGAAGTATTTGCTTGTCGGCCTCCTCGGCCGGATTGACCTCCTCGCTTCACTGATCCACCTGTCATTTTGGCAGTCTTAATTGGACCGGGCTTGATTTGATGAACAGTTAGGCCCCACTATACGTTGGATGGATAATGTTAATGATTCCCTCTCTTCGGGCTCCTACTTATCACTTAAGATATGTTTTTAATAACCCAAATTAAGGGATGTTTTGAAAATTGTTATGAATTTTTATTCTGCCTCTAAAAAAAAAAAACTAGAATTTCAATCCTCCCCTACTCTTTGGACCTCTTTCTCTGGACCCAACTTTCAATTTTCTGTGGGCTGGGAGCCTAGTGGGTCACCCAGTATGAGAATACTAGGTGAGGATCGGACTTTGGATTGGACAATTGCACACAAAGTAAAGAATAAGCCAGAGGTACAGTCCACGCATATCCAGATAACATCATTGCATAGCTAATATCTCTTTAACATTTAACGCAACCATTAAAAGAACTTTCTTTACTCTTTGAAAAGTCAATGTTTCTACAGTAATTTTCTCAACTTCTTCTTCAACTCCAAGCAAAAAAAAACTCAAATCAAAATCAGGAGCCGTGTCAACATCACCAACCCCCCACCACACCGCCTTGTTCAATTCACTATTTCTCCAAATTCAAACCCAAAAATCTCTCCTTATCTATCTATCTATCTATCTGAAACAAGAAGAAGAAAAAAAATGGCGTACGTAGACCACGCGTTTTCGATTACAGACGAGGACATGATGATGGAAACCTCGTACACAATGAACAACAGGGCTCCAATCAAAGAGATCGCTCTCGCCGTGTCTCTCCTTGTCTTCGGCACTCTCGGAATCATCATCGGCATCTTCATGGCCATCAACCACATCGGCGGCGACCGTGCCCACGGTACCTTTTTTTTCACTTTTTACTTAATACCCATTTTGTGTTTTTCTACTTTGACTAGGTTTTTGTCTTCTGGGTCTGAGATATTTTTTATTTTTCTTTGTTGGGTTTGTTTATTTGATTAGGTGTGTTCTTTGCAATATTGGGTTCGATCTTGTTCATTCCGGGGTTTTACTATACGAGGATTGCTTACTATGCTTATAAGGGTTACAAAGGCTTCTCTTTCTCCAACATACCTGCTGTGTAATCCACCATTAGCTTGCCCAATCTTCCACATGTTCCTGTACATATCTTCTCTGAGTTCTACTCTTTTTACTTTTTAAAGAATTTTATTGATTCTAATGTGTATTAGCTGCTACTAGTTTCGAACAAGAGAGTTTTTATTTTTTGTTTTTTTTATGAATATAGTGGAATTGTGTTTTGTCATGGACCAATTAGTGATCTTATGAATCTATGCAATTATATTATGCTTACTTTACATTTTGCATTTGTATCTGTTGCTGTGATTTTATTTTTGGATAAGTAGTATCTGTTGCCGTGATTTGATCTATTAAATTGAGCACATTTATTGCGTGTCATTTAACATTGAGTGATGCTAGATACCACTAATTTTATTGCCTTACAAACGGATGTATTACCAATCACACAAAGGGTTATTCGGAAATTTATTTATTTTGTAGTTGTTGAAGTGGCATCAATCACATTCATTGTCACGTCAATTTGTAGCAATAATATTTGATGTAGTTTTATAGCATTTTCCTTGTTGCCCTTTTATGTGTTTGCTTGTTGATAAGAAAAGGGGTGGGGGTGGGGGAGAGAGATGCTATATTTTAAGTATGTAGATTTTTTTTTTCTAGTTTGATTTAAGCTGCTTTTACTAAAAAAATTAGCTGTGAAATCTGTTTATTTTCAAGCATTTAGTCTGTGATTAAATATCCCAACAGTCTATCCAGTGCCAATATGGCTATATTAAATCATGATTATTATGGTAAACCTAATAAATGTACGGCTTTTTTTTTCTGCGGGATTCAGAAGAACCTGCCCCGCACCAAAATCTGAACTCTTATTAATATATATATATATATATATTTTGAGATATAACTCTTATTAATATGGTAAACTTAAAGTTATTTATATCTGGATCTGGGTTTATTATCCATTGAGTTAGTAGAAAAAGAAAAAAGTTCATGTTTAGAATACTTGACTGTGTTCTTTTGCTAGTTTTTGGTCCGAATGGCAATGGTCTTGAAACAATATTGCCAAAGTTCTTTCACCTAATAAATGTTTATGTATCATGGTGAAAACGGGAAAAGCATGAGGCTTTGAGGTGGTATCTGGCATGTGATGTACTCAACTACTTTTAGCTTGCTCTAGACTATATAACAACTCTGAATAGTATGTTCTTAATCTAAACTGAGAAAGGGAGAAGGGTTTTTTTTTTTTGGTGGGGGGGGGGGGGGGGTGTGTGTTTAATCATTCTTTGCAGTATCCATTACATAGAAGAACCTTAGAGTGGTTGTTTGCTTTTCTGAGGTGTTTTATGGATCTGTGATCATGGTACTTCTTTGATTAGTGTCAGGAGGGGAATGCTTACTGCTGGGTTTGACTCTTTTGTTCATTTTTAAAGATTGTAGTAATTGGTGAATGCTGTTCCTACTTGCAGTTGTTTAGGATGAGCATTTATGTTGAATTGAGTTCTGAAAGCTCGTTTTAATGACAGCTGTGGGAAAATCTTGGTTTTTACTTAGCCTTGGAATGCTTTGTTCTGCACATTCATCTTATACTCATTTCGATCTTGGAATCATCTTATTTATAATTAGATGTTGCAACTGAATTCTGTGGTTATATGCTTTGGATATCCTGTCGAAACTTTGTGGGGTTTAGATGAGACTTGAGAGAAGACCATTAGAATCCTAGAATGGAGGAAGAAAAGATAGTAGAAGGGCAAAAGATTTTTGGTGGTTTTTCAACATCATTAAATTTCTTTATTGGTAAAATTCACAGCTTAACTTTTTTTTTTTTTTTGATTGGTCAGTACACATTCTAAGTTTCTCTAGGCACATGTTTGTCTGTGAAGTTCCCATGTCAAAGCAAGGCTCTCAAGGTATCATTTCTGAGGTCAGGAGGGGAATGCTTACTGCTGGGTTTGACTCTTTTGTTCATTTTTAAAGATTGTGGTAATTGGTGAATGCTGTTCCTACTTGCAGTTGTTTAGGATGAGCATTTATGAATTGAGTTCTGAAAGCTCGTTTTAATGACAGCTGTGGGAAAATCTTGGTTTTTACTTAGCCTTGGAATGCTTTGTTCTGCACATTCATCTTATACTCATTTCGATGTTGGAATCATCTTATTTATAATTAGATGTTGCAACTGAATTCTGTGGTTATATGCTTTGGATATCCTGTTGAAACTTTGTGGGGGTTTAGATGAGACTTGAGAGAAGACCATTAGAATCCTAGAATGGAGGAAGAAAAGATAGTAGAAGAAGGGCAAAAGATTTTTGGTGGTTTTTCAACATCATTAAATTTCTTTATTGGTAAAATTCACAGCTTAAATTTTTTTTTTTTTTATTGGTCAGTACACATTCTAAATTTCTCTAGGCACATGTTTGTCTGTGAAGTTCCCATGTCAAAGCAAGGTTCTCAAGGTATCATTTCTGAGGTCAATTGCAGTGTGCTTGGGGAGATCTTTCCTATATTTTGCGTTGAGCTTGTGTCTATGGGCTATGTATGCCATAAAACGAAACCTGTGTGAAGCCTAACCTTATTTAAATAAATCATTTTATTAGTTTTTTTTTCTTCAAGAAACAACCATTTTATTAGTTGGATAAGGAGTAGGTTACGCAATCTATGCTAGAAAGGTATTTTATTTACGGGAAAAACTTAGGTACAGTATCTTAGGTGTAGTACCTTAGGTCCCGCACTTAAATTTCAGCCACGTGTATTTACTTAAACACTGAACAAACAGTGTTACAACTTATCGCTCTGTCCCTTTTTTTCCCCGTATCAAAAGAATCAAAACCCATTTAGAAGCAATAAAATCCCATCACCTCAATCTGAGAAATCTTTGATCTCACAACTCATAAGAAGAAATTGACTTTCTGTAAAATTCACAACCTTTCAACAGGCTTTGAGGCTTCTCCTACTCTCCCAAAAGAAACAAAAAAGAAATCAACCTTTCACAAACTTCACAATCCCATATCCCTTTCCGCGAACATAAGAGAAAGAAAGAAAAATGCAATAATGGTGATGGGCAAGTTCAGGAGGCAATGCCACGCACCTCCTCCGCCACCGTCACAACCTACACCCCTTCTCCTCCTTCCCTTATTCTCTCGCTGGCAGGGATCGTAATTTTCCATGCAAATGAGATCGTTGTGATGAGAGACTTGACGTGGATCATCTTGACGGCGGAAGCGGTGGGCATGGCCATGGCCATGGACTTGGTGCCTCCAATGCGATCGCAGGCTACAATGCAAAACATGGGTCGGACTAGTGGCCGGAGAGGAGAGTTAAGCTCCTCACTTCTTCATTCTCATCTTCTTCATGGGTCAGACTCTCCATCCTCATCTTCTTCATCTATGCCTTCCCTTTCTTCTGGAACAAAGTCGAAACCCATTGGCCTCCATGATCCTTTAGTGAAATTGACTTCCTTTTGTCACAAATCAGATCCAACTCACTCTAGTTTTGCGAAATCAATTATGGTCCATATGGACTTTAGCATTGTTGATTTGAGTGGTGATGATGATAACGTTGATGAGGTTTTGGTGGATGTATTGGGTGGTGGGATGGTGGATTAGCTTGATTATAAGAGAGAGTGTGACAGAGTGGTTTGACTTTGAAGAGTGGTTTGAAACGTGAGCGCGGGGGAAATAAAGATAGATGGAAGTGTTTTAAGTTAACGCCGTTTGAGGATTTTAGTTAAATAGCCATATGGCTGAAATTTAAGTGGGGAACTTAAGGTACTACACCTAAAGTACTGTACTTAAGTTTTGTTCTTTATTTATTATTGTTTTCAAATCACATGAGATTCATTTTAAAGTTTTATATAATTTAAAACTTTAAAATGAAGGTTTTATTATTATTTTGTAATTTTTTTTTTAGTATTGTTACATAAGTTCTTGAAAGTTTATATTTTTAATTTGGTTTTAGAGTTACAAATAGTACTAAATCATGTTTGCTTAAACTATGAACTAATTAGAACTTTTCTAACCTTTTATAATAATAATACAACTTAGTCTTTTTAGATGAAATAACCAAACACAAACACCCAACAATTCCTAATTAGATTTGGCTTGATATTCTCTTAATAAATTCTAATTAAATTAGGTATATTTTTATTATAAATTCCTTAATATGACTTTATTGGTACTTATGAGTTAAATGCATATCATATATTAACTTTTTATTTTTGAATTTTTACCACTGGTTAGTCACCAGTATATAAAAAACTTTAGTAGAATTCTAGTATATTATGTTTTTTAATTAAATTTAATTATTTGCGAAAAAGATAACATTGATTGTGTTTTATTGATTTTTGCAATTATATGTTTAAATTTAATTGGAGAATATTTAAGATATGCCCCCCAAACCAAGGCCCAGATGAGGAAACTAGAGACAGTTATGTGCCCTACAGCAGAACAATACAAAGCCGACAAGCCACTTAAATTTTTTTTTTTTTTTTTTGAATAAATACTTTATTGATCAACCCGAAAAAGGGGAGAAACAAAAGTTTCATCTCTATCCAAAGCCGACAAGCAACATTATGACCTGTATCTAGTAACAATTTCATATCTATAACCAGAGATTTGATTCTTCAATGTATATCTAGAGGGGCTTCTTTCAATGGATTAATGATAATGATGAGTGAGTCCACTTCAAATCACAAAAATTTGTGTCCTTGAAGCAAAAGCTTGACTAATAGCTAGCCATGCATCTTTTGCTTTTCCCCATAATTCTTTACCATAACCACCATTGTCTTGTCATTGAACACCGTTGCAATGTTCACTTTAACCCAACCAGATTGATTAGTCCCAACAGATTTCTTCAAGGGACTCATGTTAAATGACTTACAACCGAAGCTCTAATATGATTTGCATAGCATTTGTTGATCCTGTCAGCTACTTCCATTAGATTAAAATGAGTACTTTCAAAAACAGCTCTATTTCTGCACCACCATAGCAAATCACATGTAATGAGAACATTATGCTCCGTTTGCTCTGTTTATTTCAATGGAAAACGTTATTTAAAGATAGTTTTCTACATTTTCCTTTTGGTAATACCAAATTTGTTGACTGCTCTTGATTTTAGTCCATCTTTTTCTATCTCTTCTTCTAGCTTTCTACGTATAACATCTTCATCTTTTTGTCTTTTAATTCTTCTTTCATCATTTGTTTCTATTATGTCTTTTTCTATATCTAGCTTCTTACATATAATTTGTACTGAACTAGCTTCTTCTTTATTGTTTTGCTTTTCCACCACTTCTTTTGGACTATTATTATTAGTTTTCCAACCATTGTTGACTTTTTCTATCTCATTTTTTATATCTAGTTTCTTGCGTATAACTTCCATCTTTTCATCATTTTGGCTTTCAATTTTCTCTAACATTTCTTTTACTATACCTTTCCTTATTATTCCTCTTTCTTTGTCTTCATCCATTATATCTATAGTACTTTCTATAGCACTTCCTTCTTTTATGAGATTCTTTCCTTTATCTTCTATACGTGTTGTTCTTTCCTTAATTGGCTCAGTTTTTCTATCAACTCTTCTGTCAATTGCTTTTAGTGTCTGTAAATCCATTTCTATCTCATATTTTCTGCTATTATTTATATGCCAATTATCTGTCATAGTTTTTGTTAAAGGTGATCTATGATGGAGTTCAAATTCTCTTTCTAAATTTAAAGCTTTTATTCTTTCATAGAGGTCCAAAAAACTATCATTTTTTCTTTCTACTTTAGTACAAGTAGTGGATCTTTCAATAGTTTCTAAAGATTCTAATTTTTTTTATTAATCATGTCTAAGAAGCTATTATTGTGTCTATCAGTCTGTCGGTTGATTTTATCTCTTGTTAAAGTACTCCAATTATTTGTATTATTATTATGGTTATTATTATCAATATCACTGTCAGAGTCAGAATCTGTATCATTATCCATATTACTATTTGACCAATTATTGTTTATATCTCTCATGCTATAGTCTTTATCATAATCTATATCATCATAGTCCATGTTTCAAATTAGTGTGTGCCTAGCCTAAGTGTGAACAATCAAACAGATGATGAGCTGATAAACGTATTTATTCTATTTCTAAACAATTAATAATTACTGGCGGAACTATTACTAACCACTTGTATCCTTGCTATCGGGACCACCTCCTTGGAAAACTCCATTGCAGGACCACCCAAACAATGCTTGTCTGTCGGCTAATCAAAATAGGCTGACCAACGCGAAACTATGGTTTGCCAACGAGTCTGAGGCTAACCAACGCTATCAAGAAGCAAGTAGTGGCTTTGTAGTAATATAAGTTCCCAGTAACTTCTTAGTTGCAAAGAAATAAAACTCATACATCTACCATCCATGGCTCTGATACCATTAACTACCCAGGAGAGAGCACAGCAATAATATGGAAGCATAAACAATGATAAAATAGATGATAAAGAAGAAAATAGCAAAATAGATATATTCAAAATAAGTTAAAACAGAGTATGGAATATGAAAACAAATACTAGTAAAATCTTACTTGAATAAAAACTTCTGTCTTTGTTACAAGCTTGAAAATAAAACACTGTCTGAAGAGTTACAAGATTACGAAGTAAAATCTGTAAAGGGTTACAAGATTATATTTGTCTGAAGGGAAGAGTTACGGGATTACAAGAGAGGAAGGATTACAAAAGTCTTTCTGGAGGGAGAGAGAGAGCTATCTTGGACCTAAGCTTCTAAACCTTAGAGAATTTTGAACCTGAGAATTAGAACCTTAATTTTGGACCTGTCTTTCGTTTTCAGAGTCTGTCCTTTTATAGATGAAGTGAACCATGGTAAGTCTTCAAAAGGAACCTGAGTTAATTAACTCAAGTTATTCTGTCGATAGAAACTTGTAAAAGTTTAACTATTTATAATCAATAGTCTGTATGGGAATCTATCAAGTCTTTTCACACATTCTAGTGAACAATAGTGACTTAGGAATATCTGTCTGTATCTGTCTGGACTGTCTTGGATCTGTCTGGAAGTTTGGACTATCTTGGATCTGTATGGAAGCTATTCACGCGTGCTGATGAATAGTGATCTGTCGCAAATATCTATCTGGGAAAGCAATTCTGTATTGCGTGCATTTTGTTTGGCATGTCTGTCTGTTTCAATCTATTAATCTGTATCCGCATAGTTATCATAATCTAGTAGATCTAAAGTATCTTCATACTGCTCCTGCTCATGAATTGTTCCATAACTTCCACATAGGACGCAGTACGAAATAGGAAGATAAAGAGGGACACGATCCTTTGTCGTCATTAGTCTAGGATCCTTAGCAATCTTTCTTTTCCAAATAAGCTTTCTTGCTGAAGGTCTTGGACCATATACAACTATCCTGTTGGTGTAGCCATATAGGTGGAAGCCTCTGTCTAAATCTTTTTATATTTCATAAATCTTGTTACTCATGAAATTAGACCATTCTTGAGCCAGAGCATCTGGATCATTAGGTGATAAATAAGCATCTCCTGTATACTAGTTGTAGTCAAGGGTACATCCCCAATCATCGTGAGGACCAAAATGTGTACTGGCTGAGCTTCGATATAATAGCTAGTGTCCCAAGCTGGAAGAGTACTCCAGATGGTGATCTTCATATAATTAAGTCCTCCAATCTGTGCGGCTACTTCTTGGTTGACTTTAGGAAATAAACTAATTTGATTTACAGAAGTTATGATTAATTTGCTAATAACCCTGCTTCTAGCATTTCAGATAACAATGAAGGATCACAAATCACTGGATCCTCTGTTTCAATGTTGATAAGTAATCCCAAATAGGGATTGTATCTGTCAAAAGTTCCTTCATAAACTCTATCTGTCTCTCCAAAACTTTCATACCATGTAGCTTTATGAGATAATCATGTATCATCTGTCATGTCTTTTGTTCTAATAAATGCTGTAGAGACTAATACTTTAAAAAGATATATCCATCTGTCAGAAGAATTGGTTATGGCTTTATGGGTTAATATATTCTGTTGTATTTCAAGGGGGTAAGGTTCTAATGGCAAGTCTCGTTTTTTGCTAAATCATAGGGTGGAGCTTTGAAGAGCTTGTTCCCATAATATAGCTTTTTAGAGACTGTGATTCTGTCTTTGTGGAGCTTGAATCTCCATCCTCCTTGCTAGGGAGTTGACAACCGAGTGCTTCAATTAATGCCCCGGTGCTAATAAGATGTAATTCCAAAGCCTGAAGGGTCTTTTGGAATAAGGATTTCTGTCTAAGGGTAAAGGCTGGTTGTAAATTATCAAGAAGTAGTTTAATATGAAGAGGAAGCTCTATGAATTCTCCGTCCTAAAACATGAGATCAGTGCGGAGCACTTTTTGCAGAATTACACTTTTTTCACCACATGAATACATTGCCTCAGCTAGCAACGTATCCTGAAGGGATATTGTCTCTATCGAGACGCCTTCATGCCTATCTGAAATCTTTATTGAAGGCTTTCAGATTCCTTTGGGTTGCACCGCTGGTGCATTGCCCTTTCCTTTCATGTCTGCCTGAGAAGGTCTTTTATTCATAGTAGTCTGCAATTGGGTTTTGGGAAAAGGATTATGTCTTGAAATATTATTTTAGAAATAAATATTTTCTTGCAAAGCTTCTTTAAGATTTATTTTTAAAATTCTTTTGTCAATGTCTTTCTGTCAAAATTCCTTTGAAATGTTTTATAAGAAAATTGTTTTTGAAATTTAAAGCATATATAATAAAACAAACTTCTTTCTCTACTCCATTGTGCTTTCGCTGAGTAGTGGTATAAGAGTAGTCATGATGAATTCTTTCAATGTTAGAGGGGCTGAAATCCAAAAACTTTACAAAATTTGCCATGATTCTATCTGTTTTGTATGTATTACTATATATCTCATTCTATGAGAACATGTGAAATAAAGCTTCTCTATAAAGTCTTTCATCAATTATTGTAATAGTCTGTGGAAGATCTGTCAAAAGCACATGATTAACTTTATATGTTAAGAAATTAAATCTGTCTTTTTTCAAGAAATTACCACAATTAATATTTTCTTTAATGATTAGTAAAGGAGAATCTGTCAAGACTTCTTTTATTAAAACATCTATCATATGAGTATTTGAGGATACTATAAAGGGTGTAAGTATGTTATTTATTATAATCTTGTTTGGTACTTTGGTACTTCTATCAAACTGTCAGTCCATTTATATTGACCAAAAGAAATTGTAATCATATTTCCATCTTTTATGCCTTTTCCACTAAGTTCTTTTTCACAAAGTGTTTGGACTATTTGTCCGTGCTTATGCAAAAAAGTAATGGGAGAAGAAATCTCTGTCTCTATATATTGTTTGGACCTTTTTTATGTCATTTTCTGTCAAAAGTTCATCAAGAGATTTTTCTGTCAAATGTCTCTTTGTTCTGCAAATTCTTCCCTTACTGGCATTATGAAGGGAATATATTTCTTTCGGGATTAGGGGTAAGATGAATTTAAAAAGTATGTCTTTTCTCAAATCATTAGGTTTAACTCCTTCATTACATATGTGATCATTAGTCAACTTTTCTTTATTGGCCTTAGTTAATTTTTTAAATGATATTTCATAATATTTTAAAGGTATTAATCTTTCATGTATATAATTCATATTTTCAATATCTAAGTCTGTTAATGCAACTTTTGTTGAAAAAAACTCTTTGTTGGATAATTTTTGTATCCCTTTTTTGGAAAATAACTCTATTAATTAAACTCAAAGAATTCTGTTTATTGTTGTCATTATCCAAATTATCTTTTTCTAATGAAGGGGGTTCTGTCATTGGTTTAGAAAGTTCTTTCAAATTTATTATTTCTGCAATATTTTGTTCATTTATATTTGTGGAGTTATCTTCTTTAATTTCTTGTTTTACCATTTTTGCTTTGTCATTAAATCCTGTAGAGTTACCGGATCTATCCTATTTTGTTTCTTTTTTGTCTTTTCTTTCTTTTCTTTTTCTTCTTTTCCACATTCCGTAACATGGTGTCCATATTTCCTACATCTAATACAAGCAATAGGTATGTCTATAGAATCTTTTAACTTTAGTAAATAGTAATTTTTGTCTTTTAGGTGATTAGGTAAATTATCTATTTATTTCATTATTATGTCTTTTTGTTTTCTTTTTCTTTTAAAGACTCTAAGTGGGTTGGTTGATTTTAATTCTTTCTTTTTCTTTACTTGATCTATTTCTTTTTGGTTAACATTAAATATTTCTATTACTTCATTTATTATATCTTTCTCAAATTCTAATTTACTTATACGTTTTGTATTTTTATTATGTCTATCACATTGTTTTTTAGTATGTCCGAATTCTTTACATTTATGACAAATAATATTTCTAACATGTCTATCAGTTTTCTCATTATCTAATAAATCAGTGGTATTTAAGACTGTTATATCTCTTATTCTGTCTATATCTAAAGGTGAATTTAAAATTTCTATCTTTTTAATCAATTCTGTCAAGCTATCATTTTGATGAATATATATTATGGGTCTTTCAATTGATTTTAATCTTTCATCAATTTTTTCTTTTAAGCTATTATTATTATTATTATTTTTCCCTCCTTTGTTGACTACTTCTCTTGATTTTAGTCCATCTTTTGCTATCTCTTCTTCTAGCTTTCTACGTATAACATCTTCATCTTTTTGTCTTTTAATTCTTCTTTCATCATTTGTTTCTATTATGTCTTTTTCTATTTCTAGCTTCTTACATATAATTTGTACCGAACGAGCTTCTTCTTTATTGTTTTGCTTTTCCACCACCTCTTTTGGACTATTATTACTAATTTTCCAACTATTGTTGACTTTTCTATCTCATTTTTTATATCTAGTTTCCTACCTATAACTTCCATCTTTTCATCATTTTGCCTATCAATTTTCTCTATCATTTCTTTTGCCATACCTTTTCTTATCATTCCTCTTTCTTTGTCTTCATCCATTGTATCTATAGTACTTTCTATAGCACTTCCTTCTTTTATGAGATTCTTTCCTTTATCTTCTATACGTGTTGTTCTTTCCTTAATTGGGTCAGTTTTTCTGTCAACCCTTATGTCGGTTGCTTTTAGTGTCTGTAAGTCCATTTCTACCTAACCACCATTGTCTTGTCATTGAACACTGTTGCAATGTTCACTTTAACCCAACCAGATTGATTAGTCCCAACAGATTTCTTCAAGGGACTCATGTTAAATGACTTAGAACCGAAGCACTAATATGATTTGCATACCATTTGTTGATCCTATCAGCTACTTCCATTAGATTAAATTGAGTACTTTCAAAAATAGCTCTATTTCTGCACCACCATAGCAAATCACATGTAATGAGAACATTATGCTCTGTTTGCTCTATTTATTTCAATGAAAAACATAATTTAAAGATAGTTTTCTACATTTTCCTTTTGGTAATACCAAAAAAAAAAAAAAAGGGTCAGAGGAAAACTATCTCTTAACTTTCCTTACTTAGTTTAATGTGAGATAGAGTTGTTTTCTGCTAAAATTTTCTAAAAAAAAAAATTTATCTCACGTGAAGCTAAATAAAGAAAAACAAGAGATAGTTTTCTAACTCATTATAAGGTTGCCACAAAATATAAAAAAATGAGATAGTTTTCTAGATTTTTTTTTTTTTTGAAAAATGATTCATTTTCTATTCATTATTATGGGAGAACCCAAATATTTTACTAGGCAAATGAAATTCTTCGTCCATTCATGAATGGGAAAGAAGTTTACATCTCTAAAATTTAATGACCCCTAGTGAAGGACCAAGTAATTATTGTAAACTAGCTTGTAACACCATGCATATGTATGGATATACTTAAAATATATACATTAAGATTTATATTATAATTCTTACATATATAATTTAAATATTATTGATAGTAATTCTTATATATTTTTTTAACTCTTAAAAAAGTCTTGTAAGAATATTATTAGGTAGAAAATGTAAATTGTCAATTTAAAAAAAAAATTATGTTCATTAATTATAGACTTTTTGGTTTTTGTATGCAATAACTCACTTGGATGGATATTTATGATGTGGTCTCATATTTGACTCAAAAATTAAGAAATAAAACTCTCTCTAAAAATAAATAATTTAGGGCACATGATGCAAAATTGGATTTGAATTGTAGAATCTAATTGGATTTCCTCTAAGCTTTACCTATATATATAGAATAGTGTGTAACATCATGCATATGCACAGGTACATTTAAAAACAATCGCAATTATACGTTACATATTTTTTAAACCACACATCTCTAAAATATCATATTATATATATATATATATATATATATAATTTATAATTTAATTGGATTTAGATTCTTCAGTTTTTGCACCTAATAATATACTTGCCACAAAAATTAAAAAAAAAAAAAAATAGATGGATGCGTGGCACAAAATTGGACTCCAATTGAAATTCAATTTAGAATCCAATTGGATTTGAGCTCTTCAATTTTTACACTCAATAAATTACTCGGCATAAAAATTAAAATTACATGGGACACGTGGCGCAAAATTGAGAATCCAATTAAAATCTAATTGGATTTTCTTTCAGCTTTGGCTATTAATATATATATATATATATATATATATATATATAGAAGGGCAATAGAAAAGAACATGCTAGATTGCTTCTTGATGTTGATTACAAAAGAGATATATAGTGTCAAGCAACTGCCCCCGTTTTACATCTTTTTTCATTGGTTTAATTCTTGTGTCTTCGTAGTTCAATTATGTAAGTGTTAATACATACTAGTTGTAGACCTACGTGTTGCGTGTAATAATTTTTTAAAATGGTCTCATTATTTATTTATTTATTTATTTATTTTTTGCAATTTGGACTAATTTAATAAAGAGTAATTTATTTTATAATTATATTTTCATTTATTATAAGAACAATCACAAATGTAATATATATAATTTTTATCGTATCGATATGAAAACAATACATTTTTTCTTAGGAAAGGTAAGTTAGCCTAAATATTCATTTAATTTTTTTTTTAGTTGTAATATTTTGTGTATCATTAAAAAGTATATAGAATTTGGAAATTATTCTTTTAGTTTTAAACAAACTTTCTCAAACCCAATTTTTTCTACCTTACAATCCAAAACATTGAAAAACGTATCTCAAAAAATCAAAAATTAATAAAACTCAACAAAATTACAATTATAAAAGAAAGGGAAAAATTAACTCACATCAAAGTCAAATTCCTTCTCCCGAATATGTAAAACATATCAAATATGATGTGATCAAGCCAAATATCTAATGCATAATCAAATTCAATATTTTTAATAGGTTTTGAAGTCACTCAATAAATTAAAAATAGGTGTCTAATCCCGAGCAAAAGTGATGGTTGTAGCTTCATATATTAAGATTAGTCATCTGTGACAAAGTGTTTTTCTCATAAGAGAATTTTATTTTAGAACTTATGATATGGGGGCTTCAGTTGCTCCACCCTCAAATTTACATGATCCTTAAAATGACTCTTATTGTTAGAGTAAAAGAAGTTGACTCTACCAAAATTGCTTTTCCTTACTTGACCCTCTCTTGAAATTTTGAAATTTATAAACTTTGTTCTATACTCTTTATCACCATGCGTGAGTTGCCCACATATAGATATTGTTCAGTCAATTTTAGTCTATTTGGGTCCAGTTCAGTCCATTTCGATCCATGCGGTCCATTTGGTCCAGTTCATCCCATTCAATCCATTTCGGTTTAGTTTGGTTTATTTCAATCTAGATCAGTCTTTTCGGTCCATTCCAGACTGAAAAGTTTGAAAATCAATTTCAAATTATATATGTGTGTGTGTGTGTGTGTGTGTGTGTAATATTTAATAATTGGAGGGAGGATTTGAATCGTGGACACCTTTGTTGAAAACACAAAGAGATGCGGTTTCTTGAATGATGAATTGATTCAAATCATATTAGAGAAATTATTCCTGAAACATTTGCATCATTGCACCAATTCCACTCTCTTTTCCATTTTTATTGTAAATAAAAATTGGCTTGGATTATTCATCATAACCTTTTTTTTATTATATATATTTTTTTATTGTGCTCTAAAGAGAACATAAAATTACATGGTAAGATGAGCATTGTCACACAAAATCGTATAATGTTTTCTTTTATAAGGAGAATTAGAGTTCAAATCTCTCATCCTCCATTGTTGTAACTTTTGAATTATCATAAAAGAAAAGGTTACATAAGGAGATCAATTTAATTTTTTTTTTAATAAGATCACATAAATTAATTCTCAAAATCATTTATAAAATGAGGCATCTCAAGTTCCTCAGATGTCATTATTTTGTCACTAACCCATTTTATAACTTTTAACTTTTAGTATTTTACGCCACGTAATCATTCTATGAATGTTTGATGTAAATTGATTGTTACAATGTTGACTCTTAATTGTATAATAACCTACTTCTATTGGTGATTTCCGATTTGGTTAAGACATCTAATTCTAGGTAAGATTTAGAGGGTATAGGATTTTAATTGTTATAAAATTTTGATGGATGTTATCTACAAAGTGATCTTTTGTTTATTTTTAAGGATAAAATTTAGGTATAATACTTAGGTGTTATTCATTAGGTTCTCCTCTTAAAATTCAGTCATGTGGTTGTATTTAATTAAAAATACACTTCCATTACATGAGAAAAAAGTCACATTGCTGAATTTTAAGAAGAGAACCTAAAGAACAGCATATAGTATTGTACCTAAGTTTTGTTCTGTTTCTAAATATATGTAATTTGTAATGTTAATGCCAGTAAATGGTGATGGAACCTAGATTTTAGTCTTGAGGTAGAATTTTTATTTATTTTTGAAAAAGAAAGAGAAAATACAGTACTTTTTTCAAAAGAAAATTTATTTCATAACAAGAAGTAGGGGAGGGGATTTTTTTAAATATCAGCAATCAATTACAAACTTTTTAGACTAATAAAATCTTTTGTCTTCAAATAAAGTAAGAAAATAATAAAATAAGGACAAAATTTTGTTACAAAATTAGTTGTTACTTGAGGCTACAACTTTACTCAAAATCCTTTTATTGAAGATGAATTTTGACAAATCCACTATTGTATTACATTTTCTTCTTATATCTTTTGTGCTTGTAAAATTTTTAGAAAATTAAAGATTAATAGCTATGTTATCAATAAAATTATTTAAATTCCAAGTTTTTGTAGTTTAAATTTATGAGTAAAATATAATTTTATAGATTATATAGTAAATAATATTCGATTGACACAAAATTTAACACGTGTATTAAGAGCGTATAGAACATGCAATCTAACGGTTAAGTTTTCGAAATATGTACTAATGTTAATGATATTGAGTAAGGTTGTAGCCTAAAACTACAACTAATTTTGTAGCTAAATTTTGTATATAAAATAATAAAACAGCAAAGCGTGATGTGTGACTGTGAGTGAATGTATAGTGTAAATTGAAAGACACATTAAGGCACAGACCTAGTCATTCAATGAGTGAGTACAAGTTGACCTATTTTTCTTGGAGTCTAAATCTAGACCCATATCCATAATTTTTTTGGGTTCAAGAGCAGATTAACGGATTTGGGTCCAATGTGTTAGGGACAAAAAAAATTGCTCCCAAGTCTCACCTCATTAAAAAACTTGCTAAGAGGTGAATTTTTTTTTTTCAATTTTTAATTTTACAATTTACAATTGGATTCGGATAGAATATGTACAATGTGGATTTTAAATTTTAATTGGTCTCTGTAAAGTGCAATAACTAGTAATCTCCTTCACAAATCACAATCACCACTTACTGCTGAGTCCTAAGCTCAAAGCATTCTATTGGGTCAAGTCTTAAACATTCTAGGCATTGAGAGATTGCAAGTGATTTTATGCACTAATTATGCTTTTGATTTACAGTTTAGTTGTTTGATAAAATGCCTCTTCGGAATATGCATGATAAATGTTTAATATGTGTGTGCTTTCGTGCATGTGTTTGTCAACTTTTCTTTGTCATCTTTTTGTTTCTTATCCTTGAGATTTATGTGAACAGTTTTTTTAGATGTTCCTAAAAAAACAGCCTTATGATGCTGAAATTCTAATTCCAAAACCCTTATAAAATGATCCTCAAGCTGGTCTACATTCCATGTAAATGAAACAATTGGACCTAAACTTGAAATGGTGTCCTTTTGATTAACCAACATGCCACTTAAAATTTCCAGCAAAAAAAAAAAAAAAAAAAAAAAAAAAACAGAAGAAGCCCTTTCACACTTTGGTGTAACTCATAAAAACACTTAAATCTTGTTACATCAGATTGAGTTAAACTTAGCTCACTAGTAGTAGAGTTTGGATACTTTAACATTCTGTGTAGTCTAAAATTTAAGAGACTGATAATTTGCTACTTCGTATACCATTATTTTTGATTGACATAACTCTAACGTGTATGCGCATGCCATAAACAATAAATGCTGAAAATTTGAAGGTGGAGAGAAACCTAACCCAAGGAGAGGGCTGAAAATTTTGCACCAGAAGAAACCTTGCACAATGGGGACAGCATGCGCAAACACTATTTGCCAGCATAGAGTGTGGAAATGCGTGCATTACTATTAGACAGATTCATCATTCAAAACCCAGATGCTGATGAGTGGAGGCAATCTGGTGCCATTTTTGCTTCCAGACTTGATGGCAGCAAAAGATTTGCTTACTTTAGAAAATTCAACTTGCTGAGAGGCATCTGCCTCTCCCATTCATGATGTGCATGTACAAATTCTTCCCCATCATGTTGTTTAGTGTTTAGTGACAAATCTTTTTCAGCTGGTGTGCCCCCTAAATTTTGTTTCTGTAGCATGTTTTCACACACTACTATCATTTTTTTTTTTGGGTGGATGAGGGAGGGGGGGGGGGGGGGGGGATTTGATGGGGGAGAAGTTAACACCAGTTATGAGCTAAATCATAAAAGACGAAAGATTTTATGTTTTCTACACTTTGTAGCGTTTTGCTTGTAATCTCCATCAACTTTTTTTTTTCTTTGATGATTATTGATTGATAGTTTTTTATTTTATTTTTTTGTAGCTGCTAGTGCTGGCTGTGTTTTCTACGGAATACTCTTTATATGTATCACTTTTGGATTGAATATAATTTTGCTTCATCCAATAAAATATATTTTGAGTGAATATAATTTTGATTCATCCAGTAAAAAAAATTTCGAGGATTTATTACATATGTTTGTATGAAGGTGTTAACAGGGACTGCTGTAAGTAGATATTCAGGAAGGCTAGCCTCAACATTCATAAAATAGCCCTGCATTTTATGGTTTGGTTAGGTTGGTCACTCTGAAACTTAGTTTTGATTTGTAATATATTATGAATACAAATCTGAGTCCCATGTCTTTATTCAAAAGTTTGCATTTTCTTAAGTGAATAGACACTGAATTCAGAATACTAAGCTTAAGTATTAGCATGCAGGAATGTATGTTTTGGTTGCTTTCTTCTGCTTCGAGTAAGTCAATGACAACATGATCATTGCCATTTTTTTTTCTCCTTGATATATATGGGATCTAATCTGTTTTAGATGTTCCTAAATTCAACACTCAAACTATTCAAACAGCCTTAACTGCTCAAATTTTAATCTTGCAGCAATGATCCCCAACACTCTTCCTACTGAATGAACTTACTATAATGGCGTAGTTTAACAAAGAAGTGACATGAGTTTCCAGGTTTCTCTTTCCCACTAATTATGTTACACATTGCTTCTTTGCTGAGTTTCTATACCTACATTTCTAGGCCTAGTGTTTTTGCTGAACAACACCTCCATCTCTAAAATGATCCTCAAACTGGTCTACGTGACCAATTTCTATCGTAGTGCTAAATCTTAGAAAACTAATGCTTCATGAGCTCTTCTTTTAAAGCTAGGGCAGATTGATGAACAACTAAGAAAGCTTTCCTTTATTAAAGAAATAAGCTGGTGTTGATTCAATTTTCATTTGAAAAGGCAATTAAATGGTTCCTTATAAATGAAGGACAATGTTATTGTTTCCCATAAAGAAACAATTGAACCTATTTTCTCCTTCATGAGAACTTATATAAATCATTTTGCTTTATTAATTAAACCTATACTTGGACTCTCGGAGTGGTGTCCTATTGGTTCACTAATATGCCTTTCAAACCTTCCAGCAAAAAAGAAAAAAGAAAAAAAAGATCCTTTCATGCTCTGATGGAATTCACAAAACACTTAAATCTTGGGACATAAGATTGATTCTCAACTTAGTTCATAGTAGTAGAGTTTGGATGCTTTAACATTCTGTATACTCTTATATTCAAGAGACTGATGGGTGATGTGCAACTACTTATACCAACATTCTTGATTTACATAACTAATATCTTTTAATGCTTCATTGCATTTTTAGGATATCCAAAACTCTTGATCAGTAATAGAGTTTGGATGCTTTTACATTCTATGTACTCTGATATTTAAGAGACTGATTATGTTCTACTTCGTATACCAACATTCTTGATTGACATAACTCCTGTTTTTAATGCTTCATTGCATTTTTAGGATATCCTAAACTTTTGATCCAAATTTTGAACTATTAAATCCTTTGCTGACTTTTAACACCATTGCAAGGATTGTAATCTCTCTCTCTGTGGTTTAGGTTTCCACATAGATTTTTCTCAAGCCAATGAATTCTAACTTAATGATGATACATTTAGTTTCTAATAACAGAATATGATTGAAAATGTAGACATTTTTAAGTGATGCTATTCTAATTTCATGGTAAAAAAATATTAATAAAATGACAAATAAAATAGGCATGAATGAATTGATTGCAACTTCCCCATTTGTCATTGTAACGCATAAGTTTTGGCCACCATTTGACAAATTTTGCGTTACATTCTTAATGATGGCTAGCTAGCATAGGTTGAGAACCAGTGATTGACAACCAACTGGACTCAGGCACACGTTTATCTCTATGACTAGCGTTACAGACATGTCTTAGGCAGTTGTTATCACCTAAGTCTGTTGACACTAAAGCTGCACAATAGGACCTCTATTTGATAAGGTTTCCTTTTCCTAAAGAATCTTCATTTTCACTATTAATTGACAAATCAAGTTGCCTTTGAATTTTCATTATAAACATCATTATATGCTTAATTTCCTTGTTAAGTAGGCTGCATATTTGAATTTTGTATAAAGGACTCAAGTTGCCATGCCTGTTGTTTGGATCTCTAGTTAATTTCATGCGGTATTGAAATACTTTTGTATGCTAACATCATAAATAGATTATATCTAATGATACATCCTACAGACATGAGTTTCGTTTGGAATGAAAGCTCTATAAGGAAAAGAAAGACTCAAAAAGAGAAGGAAAATAAAGAAAGAGGTAAAAGAAAAACACATGGCCATGATTTTCACCCCTTCTGAAGCGAAAATGTGCACAAAAGTATTCTGTTTGAAACTTAAATGCATGCAAGATTTAATGTTTTTTATTTGGCTGCATTGGCTTAATTTTGTTTTGTAGGTACACATAATGCAAAATTAAGTAGAGATGCAAGTTTACACCTTAGGAAGAGTAATTGCACAATGGCCAAGATCTTGACCCCATGTTTATTTGATGGCAATATTCACTCGTTCCAACTTATGGGCTTAAACGAAAAGCTGTGCATTTTTCTGTTGTTAATTCTCCCCTTAATGGGATGGTTCCTGATATATTTGCTTAAAGATCTAAAATTAGGCTAACAATACAAGGAAAATGGAATTGTTGTCATTTCTCCCCTGCAGCTCTCTCTCTGGCACAAGTGAAGATGGTTGTACCTATTTTAATTTCTATAAATGATAAGTTTATGCAGTTTAATTCTAATCACATTATTTCTTTATATTTCAAACTTCAAGCCCATGCTTCTAAAAGGGGCCAACTATATTCCTCCTTTAGCACTAAACCTGAAACTATACTATAAGGTCTCTATGTAATTACATCAGAGAATCACCACCAACTTTTGATTATCGATATACTTCTGGTTTTGCTTGTTGGTCTTTTGCTAAGCATGATTTATAATTAACTTCCCACAATCCTATCACTTATTTCCTTAAATATGTGCATATGCATGCATTCACACTCAATATTGTGGACTAATTCATGATTATATATACAGCACTCTATTTTTTTTTTTTTTCAAATGTTAACAAAGAGATGTGCTTTTGCAGGTTGTACTAATGGAGAGCATCTTTGATTCTCAGGTGGCATCTTTGATTCTCAGGTGGTTGAAACCAATAAGCCAATCACCATTGAAACACAAATTTCATCAATTGCAGTCTCTCTTATTTACTCACATTCCAAACATTACGAACCTCTTTTACTCACATTCCAAACATTATGCAAACCAAAATTTAAAACCTTTATATCACAAATTTTTTACCTTACAAAAAATTAATAAAAAAAAGATGCTTAGTTTTAATAAATTAAAATGAAGAAATTATGTTACTAAATTAAAATTAAATAAGCACAAGTCTGCCACACTTGATCCACAGAGGCTCAAAGTCTCTCTCTCACACACACACTCCCACCTTCCCACCTTCACTAGTATTCTCACACTGATTCCCACCATCGAGAGCTATCCTCTTCCCCCATTTGTCCACTCTTAACCCTTCCCTCCCATCACTTTTTCGCGCTACCACCCTCTTGCTGATGTGTTTCCATGCCTGACCCATATATACGTAACAACATTCCATCACCCACAACATTATAGTAATTTAGACATTTATTTATTATGTTGTTAAAATTAACATCAATTGAATTTGTTGTTACGCCAATTTATAAGTATTTTTTAGAAAAATTTACAACACATTTAACATTTTCCCTCTTTTATTTGGCTGAAAATAAACGCATGCAACCAACACAACTATGCCTCTCAACCATCACAACCTCTCCTTGGTTTGTCTTGACAATTGGGAGATCTTCTTCACTCCCATTTACAACATATGGGGAACATTTACCAGCCTGAGGCAATCAAACATGGATAATCCAAAAAATGGATAGTCTTGCAAGGCCAAACATCATGGCACTCTGCTGCTTGAACCACTGGTATCATCTTTTCACCCGAATAGATACAACCATTAACCTCTTTATTATACAAAACAGGATAAGCACCGAAAAACCAAACAATCAAGTTGGTAATTTTCTGTATTAGGCATGAATTTTTGTATGAGTCTATAACAGAGTAGAATCTAAATAAAAGGTAAGTATAGTTATTATGGGTTCAATACTCCCAAGTAGAGAAACCATGTTTTCTCATTCAACAACTATTAAATCGCACCATAAATGTACATGTTAGTCAAACAATTACCAACCAATGTTACAAGTAAAAATCCAAGGAGTTTTGTAGAGTCTTTTTTTTTTTTTCATTAACATTGTCCTACATAAGTTTTATGATACCATACCACGCTATGTATTAAAAGTTCAGATTTGTTTAATTAATTTTATTTCAATCATAAGCTGAGCTTAAGTACATCATCAAATAGGATTATATGTTCAAACTCAGCTTATTTTCTTATCGAATAAATTTGAGTTTATTAACGAGCTCCTTGATTAACTTATTCTTTCCTTATATATACAGTAAAACAATGATTAAAATGTTTTTCTTCTGAACAAATCTATGAACTCGAGCAAAAATTGAGCTCTAAAAAAAGGCTACATAACTAAATAACATGCTAAAGTGACTTTTCAATTATATAATTCTGGAAAAGTTTTTATTTAGCTAAAGAGGCGCATGAAATCATGTTGAACTATATCCATGACTCAATGAAATTTGTAGCCCAAAGACCTTTGCGATAGGAAGAGAACATACAATATAATATTTTGTGGGTTTTTAATGGTGAATGGCATTTCGAAATGGTGGTTATGAGAGGAAAGCATAGAAGCGCTAAATTTACCACAATTATGGACAAATGTTTGAAGAGAAAGCTAACTATTATGGTTTTATTCTTTCATCCATACAGAAATATAAATGAATAAAATACGAAGAATCTCTCAAATGCCTAATTTGAATAATTATTTTTGACAATAGAGAAACATAAAATATCATGTTGATCCACATTGTTCTAACGTAGTAGTTGTTGTCGCCATTAGTCTAATGTAGTACATTAGTACATGTTGCCAAGAGAATCAATTAGGAGGACAAATCGGGGCAACGCAGTCACAAATACACTGACTAGGAATTCTAGGTGGAGGAAAAACAGTACAATCTCCAATTCCTTTATGTCGTTTAGTGCATTCGGTGCCGCATCAGAGTCTAGTCGTGCAAGGCCAAGCAGTACGACACTCTGCTGCTTCGACCGTGGGTATAACTTTCTCACCTGAACAAACACAACAGCCACTAATTAATCGCTATGTTATACAACTACAAAATTAGCCAAAAAAATCTATACATAAATAATATGAAATAGTCCATTTATAATAATAATAAAATAATTCTCAAAATCACTCGAATATTTTGTGTGTGTGGTTTTTTTTAATAATAAATAATTTAAATTATGAATATCTCCTTGAAAATACTTAAAGGTGTTGGTTGGGATACAAGGTTCTTGATGGATATTTAGAGTGTCTTAAGCATGAATTTTGGTACAAGTCAATTGCAAAGAAATATTTTTTTGGTAGTCTATGATTCTTATTTCTTTAGAATGGAAAAATTTTAAAATCAAAGGCACGTAAAGTAATCTGATAAGTGGGTTCGAAACTTCAAATTGAGAAACCGTGTTTTCTGATTTGACAACTATTAAATCGCACCATAAATCGACTAGTTATTAGTCACGTCAATTTCTATTGTTTTGTAGAAAATTGATACTTGTTTTTATTTATTTTTTGTTTTTTGTTTTGTTGGTGATGCTATATGTTCAAAAAAGAAGTTAAAAGCCTCTCATAAATTAAACATCATTGAGACTTGAATGGCAGAGTTTCTTGCAAGAACAAAACAAATAATATCCACCACCTAAATACTCTAATGAAATTAATTAGAAGGAGAGGAGAGATGTATGTTTGTGTGTTGATCTCACAAAACCAAATGTTAATATAAATTCTTATGCACAAATAAGCAATTTCCTCCTTTATTTAGACAACCAAAAAGTATGCTTCAAAAAATTATCAACACTTAATCTCAAAAACTCGCCCAACAAACATAGCCCTTTTTAGAGCAGTTGTATTAGTTTGTGCAAAATTTTATGTCTATTTTAGCATAAGAATTAAGAACCACATTTTTTTTCTATTTTACATACTTACTTTATGTCTACACAACATTTTATTAAAATATCAAAGTTTCTTGTTGTTTTTAATTGTTCTCTTTCTTTATATATAATAATCATTATTCACTCTCTTTCTTCTTCCTTGGGATACATAATGAAAGAATACAAAACAAAATGCAAAATGAATAGTGCCATGTAAATTTAAACCATTACTATAGTAACTTGTATTTTTACACAAATTTGCATGACTTGATGTGGTAATTCTTGGGTTGGTTGGCTAAAATGTGATATTTTTCTATTTTATAGACATTGACACTTGTAAACTTATGGACTTAAAAAGCAAACCATGTAAAACACCGAGCAAAGAGAAAAAAAGTAAAAAAAATATGATAAAAGCAAAATACAGGAAGTTTTGCCATATTTGACATATGACCACCTTGTTGTGCTTTATTCTCCTTTTATAAGAGATTTGTTTTTTGGGAATAAGTTTCTTTCCTACCAAGATTTGAACTTAATGTATGGAATTAAAAAGCAAATTAAGTAAAACATCTAAAAAAAGAGATATTAGTAAGAAATCAAGAAATAAGCAAAAGGCAGGAAGTTTTGCTATCTTTGATGCATGACTACAATGTGGTGCTCTATTCTCCTTTTATAGGGGATTTTTTTTAATAGGTTTCTTTTCTGCCAAGATTGGAAATTAATGTATTGATTTAAAAAGTAAATCGAGTAAGACATCTAAAAAAGAGATATTAGTAAGAGAGAAATGTTTTGCTGCATACTTGTTTGAAAGAAGCAAAAGACAAGAAGTTTTGCGATCTTTGATACATGACCACAATATAGTACTCTATTCTCCTTCTATAAGGGATTTTACAAATCATTGTTTGACATTTAAAATTATTACAAAAAAATAATTAAGAAATTTATTTAATATTTTTTATTGTGGAACTGATCTTATATATTGTCACGTCAATTTCTATTGTTTTGTAGAAAATTGATACTTGTTTTATTTGTTTTTTTGTTTTTTTAGGTGATGCTATATGTTAAAAAAAAAATGCTAAATGCCTCTCATAAATTAAACATCATTGAGACTTGAATGGCAGAGTTTCTTGCAAGAACAAAACACTTATGGCCTGTTTGGATGTTTAAAAAAAGAGGGGGAGTAGAGTAGAGGGAGAGAGAGTAATCTAATTACTTTATTTGGAAGTTTTTTAAGGAAGGAGGGGGAGGGGTTTGGAGGGATTTGGAGGGGTTTCAACTCCCTCTAGCCCCCCATTTTTAATTCCCCCAAATTGAAGAGATTTGGAGAGAGAGTAGAGTACATAAACTATTGACCAAGTAAATTACCTAATTTACCCTTATTATATTAACAAAATTACACAAGGGGAAGGGCTAATTACTCCCTTCCTCCTTACTAATTTTAAAAACATCCAAACAAGATAGAGAGGGATCATTTTCCTCTACTCTCCTCCCCACTACTCCCCTCCCCTCTACTCCCATCTACTCTCCTCCCTCTCTAAACTTCCAAACAAGCCATTAGTATCCACCGCCTAAATACTCTAATGAAATTAATCAGAACGGGAGGAGAGGTGTATGCTTGTGTGTTGATCTCACAAAACCACACGTTAATAAAAATTCTTATGCACAAATGAGAAATTTCCTCCTATATTTAGACAACCAAAAAGTATGCTACAAAAAATTATCAACACTAAATCTCAAAAGCATGCTCAACAGCGTAGCCCTTTTTATAGCATTCGTGTTAGTTCACGCAAAATTTTATGTCTATTTTAACATAAGAATTAAGAACTTCATTTTCTTTTCTATTTTATATACTCACTTTTCTAATTATCCCACATCAATTTTATCTATTTTACACAACATTTTATTGAAATATCAAATTTTCTTGATGTTTTTAATTGTTTCACTTTCTTTATATAGAACAACCACTATTTACTCTCTTTCTTCTTTCTCGGGATACATAATGAAAGAATACTGTACGGCACCGAACTCCCTGGGCCTATTGGATCATTGAGGCCCACTAGGGCCCTACTTTCTTGGCACGCTTGGATAAGGGCATTTTGGTCTTAGCCGCCCACACGTGCTTTCCGAGGTTGCGTCATCCCCCGAGGATACTTCCCCGAGAAGTTCTACTGTGCCCGGGAAATATACGAACGAGCATTGGCGACCAGAAGTTGTATCCGCCTAGCATCAGAGGATGGGAACCATTTCCAAGGCCACTCCCACCTAAACACCCACCAATCATCATCTGTATTGGACCTCCAAATGCACTAGCGACAAGCGTAATCATCACTATCCCACTAGCATCTCACTATAAATACAAGGATCATATGAGAGATAGGGGGTGGTTGAAAAACTGGGGAGAGGTAACGAAAGAGAGAAGGAGAAAGGAATAGAGGAGTTCTCGATCAGTCTCAGTATCAGAACGACCCAGTGTAGGAAACTCAAGCCCACAATACAAATAGATTGTGAGCCCAAGCGAGTCATAATCCAGTAGCCTCGTACTAAGGCGCGCACAATTGGCGCCGTCTGTGGGAATCACCTACAAAGCTGTAGTTCGACTGAGGCTCGCGTACGAGATAATGTCCGGGAGACATTCGGGGAGTGGTGACGAAACTGGTTCGGTTGGGTCTTCTCGGGGATCATCCTGGCGAGAAAGAAGGCAAAAGAGACGTGAAGACAGGGAGCGTGAACGGCAAGATATGTCCGGTCTTGGGGAGGGGTCATATCAGACGCAGCGGACAGTGACAGACGCCCCGGACCGCAGGCAGCTTGATGAAAGGGACCAGGAAATTGAGCGGCTGCGCAGGCGGGTGAGAGAATTTGAGTTAGAAGCAGATGACAGGCGACGAAGGAGGAAGCGAGACGATCTCGAAAGGAGGACTGAGGAATTGGAAGGTCGCCGGGAAATGGAGGCCAGCCATTCGGGGTCCCATCGGCGATGGGAGCGTTCACGCTCGCATGAGTCATACAATCACCGAGAAAGATCACATTCGCGGGAGTTCTATCATCGCCAAGGCCGCTCCCGGTCGCGTGATCATGAGGACCGGGGGTCGGATTCCCCCGAGGAGAAAAAGCCACGGAACGCTGCCATGGATGCACTGAGCCGCGCCTTGCGCAGGGTAGCAAGGTCTCCCTTCTCAGATGAAATTGAGCGGGCCGCGATGCCGAGAAAATTCCCGAGACCACCGTTTAACATCTACGACGGAAAGACGAACCCAGTCGAGCACGTCAGCCACTACATCCACATGATGTCCCTGCATTCGCATAATGACGCACTGATGTGCAAGGTGTTTCTCTCCAGTCTTGGCCCAACCGCTCTTAGGTGGTTTAACGGACTGCGGAAGAAATCCATACACTCTTTCGCCGAGCTAGTTCAGGAGTTCGGCGTTAGGTTCGTAACCTGCAGCCGAGTGCCGCAACCTGTTGATGCCCTGCTGTCAATGAGGATGGGGGTGGGGGAGACCCTTCTTAGTTACTCCAGCCGGTACTGGGAGCTGTACAACGAGATAGGTGGGGGCAACGAGAAAATCGCGGCAAGTACCTTCCGGATGGGCCTACCAGAGGATTCCGAACTACGGGAATCACTTACGAAGAAGCCACCTGAGGATATGAGGCAGCTCATGAGGCGTATCGAAGAGTATAAGCGCTTAGAAGATGATCGGTTGCAAAGCAAAGGCAAGGCCCCATTAATAAACCGTCCCCAGCAGGGGAATTTCCAGCCGAGACCTCGGAAGGAATGGAGAACGCAGGAACCATCCTGGCAGGCAGGGGAAGTGAATGCAACGTTCAAGGAACCGGTGCACCAGATAGTAGAAAAAATCAAGAATGAGCCATACTTCAGATGGACGAATAAAATGGGCGGCGACCCATCCCGGCGGAATCAGAACTTGTACTGCAGTTACCATAGGGACAAAGGCCACACCACCGAGCAATGCCGGGTATTGAAAGATCATTTGGGGCAGTTAGTACGGGCCGGGCATCTGAAGGATTACGTGGTGAATCCCGGCGACCAAGGAATTGACCGTTTAGGTTAGCAGAAAGGCATCCCCCAGCAACCGCCGCGCGGGGTAATTGAGATGATACTCTTACCCCCATGGGATAAATCAGTAACGGGAAGAAGGGTGTTGGCAGTAGCGCCTGCGAAAGAATCACCGGACACGGGGCCAGCGGAAAAGAAAGCGAAGTATCGCCAGGAAGCAATCGCCTTCGGGGAAGACAATTTAGAAGGTACAATACAACCACACGAAGATGCGTTAGTAATCACCGCTCGGATAAGCGGTTTCGACGTGAAGAGGGTGATGATAGATCAGGGCAGCGGGGCTGATGTGATGTATCCGGATTTGTTCAACGGACTTGGGTTGAAGACTCAGGACTTGGGAAAGTATAATGCGCCACTAGTCTCGTTTGATGGAAGAATAGTGATGCCAGAGGGGCGGATTTCGTTACCGGTAGTCGTGGGGGGAAAGGAGGTAAAGGTCGTCTTCATAGTGGTTAATTCCTTCTCACCATACACGGCAATCTTGGGAAGACCGTGGATCCACGCCATGAAAGCTGTGCCGTCCACCTTGCATGTAAAGGTTAAGTTCCATACCGAGCAGGGTATCGCAGTGGTGAGAGGGAGCCAGCAGATGGCCAGACAGTGCCTAGTAGCTGCCGCAAACTGGGAGGGCCAGCAGACAGGGCAGAATAAAGAGGCCGAAGAGACCCCGTTATAGCAATTACCGCACCCCCGAGAGGATTCGGGGAATGCTTGCACCGAGGAGTTGATAAAGGTCGGGATACTGCCGGACACGGACAAGCACTTCCAGATAGGGGCTAGTCTGACAACCCATGAGAGAGTTGAACTGCTACTGTTTCTTGCTCGGAGCCTAGACGTGTTTGCATGGAGTCCGTACGAAGTGCCAGGGGTAGACCCTGAATTTATCGTCCACAGGCTCAATGTTGATGCCTCATTCCCTCCCAAGAAACAGAGACCGAGGAGAAAAGCCCATGAACACGCCGAGGCTGTTAGGGCCGAGGTTCAGCGGTTAAAGAAGGCAGGTGCAGTGAAGGAGATCTTCTTCCCAGAATGGCTTGCAAACACAGTGGTGGTGAAAAAGAAAAGCGGCAAATGGAGAGTCTGCGAGGACTTCACGGATTTGAACCGAGCATGCCCGAAGGACCCGTTCTCTATGCCCAAGATTGATCAGTTGGTAGATGCCACGTACGGACATCCAAGAATGAGCTTCTTGGACGCCTTTCAAGGCTATCACCAGATTGCCCTGGCCGATGAGGACCAGGAAAAGACTGCATTCATATCTCCCGACGCCAATTACCATTACACAGTGATGCCGTTCGGCCTGAAAAATGCCGGGGCAACGTACCAGCGGATGATGACAAGGATGTTCCGTGACAAGATTGGACGGACGGTGGAAATATATATTGACGACCTTGTAGTGAAAAGCAAACAACAAACGCAGCACGTAGAGGATCTTCAAGGGGTGTTCGGAGTATTGCGGCAACATAAACTGCGCCTTAACGCAGAAAAGTGTGCCTTCGGAGTGGGGGCTGGAAAGTTTTTGGAGTACTTGATCTCCAGCCGAGGAATAGAGGTGAACCCCAACCAAATTGTTGCCGTGCAACGACTTAAGCCTCCGAGCAGCCCAAAGGAAGTACAGGTGTTGACCGGAATGTTGGCAGCTCTTAACCGATTCATTTCTAGATTCTCCGATCGCTGCCGTCCGTTCTATTAGCTCCTTAAAAAATAGAAGGGGTTCCAGTGGGATGCCGAGTGTGAAAAAGCATTTCAGGATTTAAAAGAGTACCTGACGCACGCGTCGATACTGACCGCCCCGGAACCTGGAGAGGACCTGTTCATGTACCTCTCGGTGACTGACCACGCCATTAGCGCCGTGCTACTAAGCGATCGGGGGGTGCAACAACCCGTGTATTACATCAGTAAGACTCTTGTTGACGCCGAGACCAGATACTTGCCATTGGAAAAGCTGGTTTTGGCACTAGTGCATGCCACCAGGAAGCTGCCGCAGTACTTCCAAGCCCACACCGTGTATGTGTTAACTGAATATCCTTTGCAGTCATTGCTGAGACGATCAGACTTCACGGGGCGGATAGCGAAATGGGGGACCAGGCTCGGGACTTTTGACGTACGGTATAAGCCGAGGACTGCTGTAAAAGGGCAGGTATTAGCTGATTTTGTGGCTGAGTTTTCACCGAGAGGCTCGTGCCAGATAGTCTGTCAGACGAGTCGCCGCTCATGGAAGATATACGTGGACGGCGCTTCCAGCTCCACGAGGGCCGGTGCGGGGATTGTAGCAATTGGACCCGAGGGGATTCGCCTGGAGCATTCTTTCAGGTTCGGATTTAAGGCCTCCAATAATGAGGCAGAATATGAAGCCCTGATAGCCGGACTAAGCATAGCCTCAAGCTTGGGGGCCCAGGATGTTGAGGTCTATTCAGATTCCCGGCTGATTGTCAACCAAGTTAATGGAAGTTTCGAGGCCCGAGATCCTCGGATGAAGGCGTATTTGGAACGAGTGAAGCAGATTATGGCCGGATTCGAAACGGCGAAGATCGTACAAGTAGCTCGGACGCAAAACAGTCATGCGGACTCCCTCGCCACGCTGGCGTCATCAGTAGCCGAGGATGTACCTCGGCTCATCAGAATACAGCAAGTTCCAGAACCAAGTATCAAGCTATCCAGCAATCCGGCAGTCGCGGCTATCGCTACACAGGGGCCCAGCTGGATGGACCCCATCATTGAGTTCTTGGCCGAGAACCGGGTCCCCCTCGACGAGAAGGAAGGAAATAAAATCCGAAGAACCGCCCCTCGGTTTTGGTTATCAGAAGACCAGACGTTGTATCGAAGATCCTTCGGAGGGCCATACCTCTTATGCCTACATCCGGACAAAGTGAACGAACTTCTAGCAGAACTACATGAAGGGGTGTGTGGCAGCCACGTAGGAGGGCGTTCATTAGCTCACTGGGCTATGACTCAGGGATTTTGGTGGCCTCAGATGCAGAAGGATGCCGCCGAATATGTGCGCAAATGTGAGCAATGTCAAAAACACGCCCCCCTGATTCATCAGCCCGCCGGCCATCTCAATCCGGTCAGTAGTCCCTGGCCATTTGCACAGTGGGGGCTGGATATACTGGGACCATTCCCCCGAGCAACAGGCAACCGAAGGTTCGTCCTCGTAGCCGTCGATTACTTTACGAAGTGGGCGAAGGCCGAAGCTTTATCGAATATCCGAGACGTGGACGTGAAGAAATTTGTGTGGAAGAACATTGTTACCAGATTCGGAGTACCAGATTCCTTGGTATCAGACAATGGACTGCAGTTCGATAGCCGGGCCTTCCGAGAATTCTGCACGGACCTCGGCATTAAGAACAAGTATTCTACCCCGGCGTACCCGCAGAGCAATGGCCAAGCCGAAGCTGTCAATAAAGTAATTGTAAATGGGCTGAAGAGAAGACTGGATAATGCGAAGGGGAACTGGGCCGAAGAGTTACCTAACGTCCTGTGGGCTTACCGGACAACACCGAGAAGATCCACGGGGGAGACTCCTTTCTCTCTCACTTACGGTGCCGAAGTAGTTATACCTACCGAGGTAAGTATATGCAGCGCACGAGTAGCTAAATACGATCCCAGTTCGAATGACGAAATATTGGTTCGGCAATTAGACCAGCTAGATGAACGCCGTGAAGCAGCAACCATCCGGCTGGCCGAGTACCAACAGAAACTGGCCAGAAGATACAACCGAAGCGTGAGAGCAAGGAGGTTTGACGCCGGGGATCTGGTTTTGAGAAGGGCAGTAGGGCATATGCGAGACACCCATGCAGGCAAGTTAGCACAGACTTGGGAAGGACCGTATAGGGTCACAGCAGCGGCCGGGGAAGGAGTGTATTATTTGGAGGAGCTAGACGAGAGACCACTGCCTCGCCCCTGGAACATTCAGAACTTGAAGAGGTTCTATCATTAATAAATCACGTGTTCAGTCTGAATTGTACATTTGCTGGTGTTAATGAAAGAGGTTGTTGGCGCAAGTCATTGGCAATAAGAGTCTAACAATTTACTAAGGGTTGAAGCCTGTTTCTCGATTCGATCGCTATCACCGAGCAGGTGGAAACCTAATATTTTACTAAGGACGGAAGCCTGTCTCTCGGTTCAATCTCAATCACCGAGCAGGTGGAAACCTAATATTTTACTAAGGGCTGAAGCCTGTCTCTCGGTTCGATCTCAATCACCGAGCAGGTGGAAACCAAATATTTTACTAAGGACGGAAGCCTGTCTCTCAGTTCGATCTCAATCACCGAGCAGGTGGAAACCTAATATTTTACTGAGGATGAAAGCCTGTCTCTCGGTTCGATCGCTCTCACCGAGCAGGTGGAAACCTAATATTTTACGAAGGACGGAGGCCTGTCTCTCGGTTCGATCGCTATCACCGAGCAGGTCGAAACCTAATATTTTGCAAAGGACTGAAGCCTGACTCTTGGTACGTTTTTACACGCCGAGCTAGTAGAAACTGTAAAACTAACGTTTATTCCGAAGACAGAAGCCTCACTTCCAGTCTGAGTACATTTGCCGAGCGGGTTGAAAACTTAGAACTAAAGCATTTTCGAATGCGCACCCCGAGCAGAACAAAGTTCCTCGAGAAAAGGTCACCCATCATCTGGAAAACAAGCCCGGACTGCATATTTGATAAACAGCACGCTAGTACGTAATAGTAAAATGAAAGCAACATAATAACATTAACTGAAACCGCACAATGCAAAATGTTCGAAACACAATAAAAACCAAGGAAAGATAATGTCTTGTCACCACAACCCGGTGACCTGGGTAAAACCTTTGTAATAACATAAGTAATTAAACTAAAGCAAATAAAACTGTACGGCAATTAACTCGGAGGAGCTTCGGTGTGGGGATCGCTGGTAACCTCTAGACCGGTTGGCTCGGCATGGGAATCAATGGCCTCCACCAATGCCCGCATGCTGGAGGTCTCCTCCTCATCAATAACATGGGGGACGTTCTGTGCGGGCGCAGCTGGGGCCGGAAAGGGGATCTCGCTCGGGTTCCGCAGTGGGGAATCCTCGAGAACCCCCGCGGCTCGAAGTGCGGCTAGCCACCCCTCCTCGAACCCGAGCTTGTGAGCTTGGCGGATGACCGGCTCCGCGGAGTTCTCGGCGTCAGTAAACCCCTTGTTGTACCACTTGCTTTCGCAAGCGTCCAACGCAGCCTTTAAGTCCGCCAACTCCTCCCCTTGGGCTGTCTTCAAGCTTTCTGACGTGGCTAACTGCAGCTGCACGTCCGCCAGCTTCTTTTCCAACTCAGCACGTATCCCTTCGGCACGAGCCCTGGCCTTCTCGGCTGTAGCTGCCCTCTTTTCTGCATCCTCCGCGGCTTTAAGCTTCTCCGCAGCAGTGATTTCAGCCACGTCCTTCAAGGCCTTCTCCCGCCCAGCATCTTCGGCGAGCTCTTTCAGTTTCCCATCCACAATTTGGGACAACTGCGCGGCCTGAACAAATGATTGTGTACATAGTATGTGACAAGGCGCCGTGCATAAATAAATTCAAAGAACGAAGCAATGAAAAAACTAAGTATCGTAGTTATAGAAGGCCTTACCGCCATAGTGAGCCATACGAGCCGCCTCCCCACAGACTCCTCCGTCCCCTCCTCGTAGGCATGGACGTCCTCGAGCAAGAGCAAGCCGCTTGCCAAGCTCTGAGCAACGCGGCCCCCCTGACCCTTGTCCCAGACGCGAAGGCTGGCAGTTTCCATAAGGGGCTCGCCGTCCAGCAGGAAGGAGGGTTGCCAAACCGCGGCGGATCGGGAGGTTGACGCACCGTCTGGCCGGGGTTGGGTCACCGGCTCGCGGATGACAATACCAGACGGAGGGCGAGTCGAGACCACGCCCAGACCGGTCTGTGTCTGTTCCCCGGTACGCTGCCTTTTACGCATTCGGGTCGGTTGGGCAGGAGGGGTTTGAGATGGCTGGTTCGGACCCTCTTGCTGTTGACTGGCTGGCCTTGCACTGGGCACGAAACGACTTATCGTCATGGTCCTCCTTGTCACCATTTCGTGACCGTGGTCGGATTCTGTCTCCGAAGAGTCAACTTGTTCGGCTACGGCGCCCTCGACCACCTGAACGAGCTCCTCTGCTTCTTCGGGAACCTCGGGCTGAGCGGGATCTTGTGGCTCGATTTGTTGGTGGGCTTTTTCTCGGAGCGCGCGTGACACTCTTTCAGCCGATTCGTCGCGAAGTGGCTGGCGCTCGTCCGAACAGATATACCGGGGCCCAAGATCACGTGCTTCCCCTACCGTGAACTTCGGGGGCAGAAAGTTTGAATTGCGCACGTCGATGTAGGAAAGCAGGGGGCTGTCAACTAGAAGGGCTTGACCGAACGCTTGCCAGGTGGAGTACACGGGGTCGACACCGAGGATCAGGTGCGATGCTCGGAGTTGTCCGTCCAAGTGAACGAAGATCTCCGACCTAAGCACAAAATTTAGGTCGTGGACGTGCACCACTCAGCGGTCCGGCTTGAACCTTTTGCTATCTGCGAAAAAACCATAGAGTTGGTTAGGAAATACTCACTGACGATAATCAAACAGAAGGAAGAATGAAGGCGCTCGGTACCGACCAAAATCGCGCGGTGAAAACGCGCAGGGGAGCTCTTCGGCAAACCAGTTACCGCTCACCAGTACAAATTCCCCTACAGAATTTCTATTGGAATCAGGCAGGCATGAGATTAGCCGTACCCTCATATCCCTAGTTTTCAGATAATAATCTGAATTGAGATTGCCACATAAACTGTACATGAAATTGATATCATGATGATTCAACTGTAGACCGAATAGATGGTTTAGCCTACTGACACAGCTCACTACCCGGTAAAAATTGGGGGGGAGTTGGTCGGGGCAAAGACCGTAAAACCTAAGGGTACGCAGGATAAGGGGATCAACCGGGAACCTGACCCCGCCCTCTAGGATAGTCATTAATGGGAAGAAAACAGTATTGACGCCTTGGCGCCGTTGGATGTCTATATCACCCTCGGGACAGTATGCAATATCTACGTCCCCGGGCACATTGAAAGCGGCCCTAAAGGTAGCCAAAGTGGCCTCAGAAGAAAGGAGATAAGAATAACCCATTTCCTACACTAAGACCTCTAAACAGAAGAGCTACGATTTGCGAGTACAAAAGAATGCAAAAGAGAATCAGAGAAGAGAGGGAAGATAACTTACTTGGGGCTCTAAGGAGGAGAGGTCCTGAACTAGAAGAAAGAATGCACAGAGAGAGGCACTCAGTCAAGCGAAAGGTGAGAGATCAGAGGATGCGAAAAGTGAAGAGGAATGCCTGAAGGAGATATATATAGGGGATGGGTGAGAAATAAATGACAATTAATAATCCGGCAGCGCGAAACCCAACGAGCCATCGCGTCAACTGCCACACGCGCGACGCCTCGGTTCGCGAAGCGTCAGGCAATAATGACAGCCTACCAGACTTAATGCGCCTTTTGAGAAGCGCGTTAATGACCGAGGAAATCTCCCTGGCCAGGCCATCGACCCCTCAGGTTCCTTGATTCACCCCCCAAGAACGGGGGTTGAATCAAGGAGGGGCTAATGTACGGCACCGAACTCCCTGGGTCTGTTGGATCATTGAGGCCCACTAGGGCCCTACTTTTTTGGCACGCTCGGATAAGGGCATTTTGGTCTTAGCCGCCCACACGTGCTTTCTGAGGTTGCGTCATCCCCCGAGGATACTTCCCCGAGAAGTTCTACTGTGCCCGGGAAATATACAACCGAGCATTGGCGACCAGAAGTTGTATCCGCCTGGCATCAGAGGATGGGAACCATTTCCAAGGCCACTCCCACCTAAACACCGACCAATCATCATCTGTATTGGACCTCCAAATGCACTAGCGACAAGCGTAATCATCACTATCCCACTAGCATCTCACTATAAATACAAGGATCTTGTGAGAGATAGGGGGTGGTTGAAAAAATGGGGAGAGGTAACGAAAGAGAGAAGGAGAAAGGAATAGAGGAGTTCTCGATCAGTCTCAGTATCAGAACGACCCAGTGTAGGAAACTCAAGCCCACAATACAAAGAGATTGTGAGCCCAAGCGAGTCATAATCCAGTAGCCTCGTACTAAGGCGCTCACAAATACAAAACAAAATGCAAAATGAATAGTGCCATATAAATTTAAACCGTTACTATAGTAACAATGCATTTTTACACAAATTTGCATGACTTGATGTGGGTAATATTTGGGTTGATTGTCTAAAATGTGATATTTTTCTATTGTACAGACACTGACACATGGACTTAAAAAGCAAATCAAGTAAAACACCTATAAAAGAGAAAATAGTAAAAAAACAGGAAGGAATCAAAATACAGGAAATTTTGCCATCTTTAACATATGACCACAATGTGGTGCTTTATTCTCATGTTATAGGAGAATTTTTTTTTTTGGGAATAATTATTTTGGGAATAAGATTTGAACTTAACATATGGAATTAAAAAAAAAATTAAGTAAAACATCTAAAAAAGAGATATTTGTAAGAAATATTTACTACAACAAAATATATTCTTAGTAAAGAAAAAATTTGTCACTAAAAGTCCAATTTTTTTCACTAAGGACACTTTAGTGACGAAACTCATTTCGTCACTAAAAACAATTTAATTTATTAAATCATATTTAGTGACGACGAATAATTTCGTCACTAAAACTATGTTTGGGTACATATAGTGACGAAAAAGTTCGTCACTAAAACTATTTTTAAGAAAGTCTAGGCACATATATTGATGAAAATTTTTGTCACAAAAACCATTTCTTACAAAATTTTGCTACATTTAGCGATGAAATATTTCGTATCTAAAACAATTTTTTGTTGCTATATTTGTGACGAAAAAATTCGTTGCTAAAACTTATTTTCTGTTTTTATTTTTTTCATGGCTTTGATATTAACCTGTAATCTGTCATTACATTATTAAAACCTCACATTTGAATAACACATTTATTTCAACAACACATTTATAAAAAAAAGATACATACATTCCACAAGTAAAAAATAAAACAAGTATTCAATTCAAACTCCTTCCATACAATAATTGTTTGCTATACATACAATAACTCAATATGTTTTATAACAATACAAAAAGTGTAGCATAATATAATTAAAACTAATGGAAGATGTCCTCATATGTCTTCAAGTAATGCCAAAAGAGAATCCCTTAAAAGCCACCAATAAGAAATCTGCACAAATATAAAAACAATACTACATTAAAATCGTAAAGTAAAAACATTAACTATGTTATAAGAAACATTTCTAACAATGTATTAAGAGTAGCCACACCAATGAATTAAATCATAACTCCTAATGTATAAGTTGTAGAAAGCAAATATAGATTTTCAAGTGTAATATAATACAATTAGTTTCAAATAATGCATTAAAAAAATTAATCACACCATGTAGTGTGGGTCAATTGCTAAAATAAAGTACTAATAAAAAAGTGTTTTAACTTGAAGTTGAACCACCTCCATAAGTAAGAACGTCATCATAACCCTTACTCCTCAAAAAGTTAAGAATATTCTTTAACACCATGCAAGCGACCCGTTTGCTCCAACACAATAATTCACCACAAAACCAATCACAAACATCACAAGTATAGAGTGTTTATAAGTATTGAAATCAATTAAAGTACTATTCATCACATATATCAATAATGTCTATTCACATTTGTAAAAAACTAAAAACACTCCCAATATGAATTTAAACCACCTTATAACATCATGCAAGCCACCTGCTTGTTACAACACAACAACCCACCACAAAACCAATCACAAATATCACAACTTTAATGCTTACAAATATTGAAGTCAATTAAAATACTATTCATCACATCTAATTAATAAGGTCCATTCACATTTGCAAAAAACTAAAAATACTCTCAATATGAATTTAAACCACTTTATAACACCATGCAAGCCACCTGCTTACTCCAACACAACAATCCACCACAAAACTAATCACAAACATCACAACTATAATGCTTACAAGTATTGAAATCAATTAAAGTACTATTCATCACACCTAATCAATAAGGTCCATTTACATTTGCAAGAAACTAAAAACACTCCAAATATGAATTTAAACCACCTTATAACACCATGCAAGCCATCTGCTTGCTCCAACACAACAACTCACCACAAAATTAATCACTAACATCACAACTATAATGCTTACAAGTATTGAAATTAAATAAATTACTATTCATTACATCTAATCAAAAATACTCATTAACATTTGCAAGAAATTAAAAATACTCTCAATATGTATTTAAGTTACCTTATAACATTATGCAAGCCACCTACTTGCTCCAATACAACAACCTACCACAAATCCAATTTCCAACATCACAAGTATAGAGTTTTATAAGTTTTTAACTAGAATTTACTTACTTTGCTCAAGCTAAGTTTACAACTTTCTAAATAAATCCAAAGTTAACTTGTGTTCTTTGCCTTATTCCTCACAATTTCTTCAGCCACAAAAGAGAAAGAGAGCTGGAGATAAAAGAAAGATAACTTTTAGTTAGCTTTAGCCCACATACAAAAGAAAAAAAATACCCATGAATAATCTTACCTTTATGATTATATATGACTAGTGTCCAGTTCTTGTTCACAACAACATTTGAGATCACTTCACATGTGTCTGTTTCAAAACAAAGTGTTGGCTTTGGCTCTCTCTAAAGACTAAACTCAAAAATAGTTAAGAAAAATAAGGAATGTGGGAATTGCAATAATGGTAATAATTGGTGGAGGGACTAATCTGAACGGTTTTAACAACTTTTTTCTTAAATTACTAGATAGAGACTAGGTTTGTTATTGAACTTTTTATGTTTTGTTGTTTGGTACACAGAATTAAAAGACCAAACAGAGTCATTATTAAGCAACTAATGTAATGAGGAAGATAATGAAGATTAGAGATTCTATATATATATGTGAAAGGTTGAGGCTTTTTCTTAGAGACATTTACTATATATATATATATGATAGATAGAAAGAGTCTTGAATGTTTAGCCAACAAACTAGGTTTACTCAGCCTACATACCTTTCTTTCTATACCACTTGGTATAAAATAAAATAAAATAAAATGCATACCTTTTTTTTTATTTTTTTTACTTTGTTTGCACATGCACGTTAAACCCTTCTCAGAAAGAGTGATAATGGTGTTATTTTTTTTTTTCCTTTTTTTTTTTTTAAAAGTAATGCTATATACCCAACAATTATCATAATAGTTAAAAATTTTTGTTAATAAATATATTAAGGGTAGTGATTAAGATGCATTTAATACTTTATTAAAAAAATGCTTTATACACAACTCATTAATGACATCACTTTTTTTACCAATTACTAATAACTTGTCATCTTGATAATTGATAAATTTTTTGTAACTCTAGAATTATTTATTTATTTTATCTAGAGCCTGAGCCCCCTGGCCCAAAAAAAAAAAAAAGGTAAGGTATTTATAATACCCAAAACCCCAGCCCAACCCTTATCGGCCCCCCCAGTCAACATTGCCTAGACCCATAGCCCAGCCCAACCCAAAAAAAATTAAAAAACCCATTAACCCTTAACCCTACAAACCAATTCAGACTATTAAAAAAAAAAAACAAGAGAAAGTCATAATCCAACTCACATATATTGAGTCAACCCACAATTCGTAAGATCTCAAAATTCCCAATCCAATTCACAGTAGGTTGGTGTTACCCGGACATAAATGCCAACAATTGCAGTCAAATTCACAACATAAAGATTAATATAATCCAAACTAGTCCATCCATAAATATTCGCAAGAATCAAACCTCCAAATTTAAAAATACATAAATAAAAAAAATTTAAGAAAAAAAAAACAGTCAAAATATCAGAGCACACAAAGAGTACTATGAAAATCTATTACGTTACCTGGATTCGAGAGTTGCAGACTAACACACTTACAAGAACATTTGGACAAGGAGTGGCTGAGATCATCATCAAAATAACCAAACCATAATGGATTAGAAGATTAAATCTATAAAAATTTTAAAAAATAAAAATCTCACCTTCAAACTGTCTTCGTTAAAGAGAGAGAGGATTGAAGGGAGGAGTTCAGTGTAGAAGCAAATCAAGAAGTTGAAAGGATCTTTCACTAGACAATGGGTTGAGGAAGGCCACAACGGCTTCGACGATGAAACCCAAAGAAACCCAGAGAAACCTAGAGCTTGGATCGACGATGAAACCCACGAAATCCAGAGAAACGCAGGCTTGTTGGCGATGATGTTGAGGTTGGCGGTAGTGAGACAAAGAGGTGATGATAAGGTCGGCGGCAGTGAGACAGAGATGTGAAGGGTCACAATGGGAGGAGAAGGGTCACCGGTGCGAAGGGAGGCGAAGGGTCGCCAGTGCGAAGAGAGGCGAAGGGTCAGTGGATATCGATGTGGGTATCATCGCAAATGGAAATCAGAATCGTCGAGGATCGTCACCAATGGGAATCGTCGAGATCATCGACTTCAGGTTCAGCATTAGTAGTTCAGCGTTGGTGGAGCTGAAATAAAAAGGCTTTTGGGAGCTAAAATAAAAAAGAGAAGTTATAAAATGAAAGGTAGTAAGTGATGTGCTATACTCACCTCTTTAGCGATGAATTCATTTTCATCGCCAATGCTCACTTCGTCGTCGCAAAAGGTATTGTTTTTATGTTTTTAGCAATGAATGTCAGTTTCATCACTAAAGAACCCAGGCTTGTTAAGATTTTTAGAGATGAAATTCATATTTTGTCGCTAAAGCATACTTTTAGTGACGAAATGTGATTTCGTCGCTAAAAACATATAAGTGCAAAACTATTATTATTTTTAGTGATGACTATTTTTCGTCGCTAATTCTTTCTTATAGCGACAAAAGGATTTTCGTCAATAATACTATTTACAGCAATACCTACAGTGACGAAATATTTCGTCACTAAAAATTTCAACTTTTAGTGATGAAATATTTCGTTGCTATAGATTAATTAAGCTGGCGCCAAAGTTTCCCTCCGCTAGCGTGGCGCCTATTTTTCAAATCACAATAGCGACGAAAATTATTTTTTGTCGCTAAATGTTATAATTTTTTTCATTATTAGTGACGAAATTCATATTTCATTGCTAAAGCTATATTTTTAGCGACGAAAAATATTTCCTCACTAATTTTCGTCGCTAAAAATACATTTTGTTGTAGTGATTAGTAAGATAGGAAGTTTTGCTATCTTTGACACATAACCACAATGTGGTGCTCTATTCTCCTTTATATGGGATTTTTTTAGTAAATTTCTTTTCTACCAAAGTTGAAAATTAATGTATTGAATTAAAAAGCAAATCATGTAAAACATCTAAAAAAGAGATATTAGTAAGAGGGAAATGCTTTGCTACATAAATACTTGTATGAAAGAAGCAAAGGACAAGAAGTTTTGCAATCTTTGAAACATGCATGACCACAATGTAGTGCTCTATTCTCCTATTATAGGGGATTTAAGAAAAGAAAAGAAAAAGAAAAAGGCGTAAATGCACTTTTAGTCCCTACATTTTGACTTTTTTTCATTTTAGTCCCTACATTTTAATTTTACCACTTTTAGTCCCTAAACCAATTAACGCATGTTATTTTTGTCCTTTCCGTCAGTCAACCAACGGAAATAGCTGAGGTTGCAGCTGGAGAAATTAAAATATTAGAAAAATGCCACATCACCCATGACACGTCAGCATATAAATTAAAAAAAATTAATTTATTAATTTTAACAAAATTTAAAAACATTAAAAAAAAATATAATTTAAAACATAATTTGTGAAACTCAGATCGATGAAATTGTTGTTGTCAAGGTAGTGTTTTTAAAGAGACATGAGGTTGGCAAAGGAGGGGAGAGGTCCAAAGAGAGAGTTACCTTGGAAAGAGAGAGTGGTGAGTTGAGTTAGAGTATCGAGATCGGAAGGAAGAGTGACTGTGAGATTATGAGAAGCTACGTAGATGATGGTGATACGGTTGCTTTTGTCGCATCGAACGTAATCCCATTCAGAGCTATTTGTGGTGGCAGACCAGCTGCTTGGGGTGGTGTTGAAGGAGGCTAGGAGCTTGGCCATGACTGCGGCGTCATCGGCATATGAAAGAGTTAGAAAGGAGAAAATGAAACTCAGATCTGATCGGCATCTCCCCCTTGTGTGTGTTATGAAACTCAGATCGGTGGTGGTGACTGTGGTTTCCTTCCTCACCATTCACCGCCACCAGTCACCATCAAGGTAGCCTCCTTGATCTCTCCCTCTATCTCTTCTTTTCTTGGACTCACCCACTCGGTGCCTTTTTCTTTGATTCGTGATGGTGTAAGGGGTTTGGGTTGTTCAATGGTTCAAAATATGTTTGAGTTGTGGTTGAAATTTGATTGTAGGATTTGGTGGTGATGGATCTGGTAATGGTGGTGCTGGAGGTCATTCAAGTTTGGTGCTGGTGGATATGGGTTAGTGTGGCGGATTGTAGGGGTCTTCATTGGGTTTGATGGTTTAGGTTTTGATTTTTGTGGAAGAACACATCACCCATTTTTTATTTAATTTACAATTGATTTTTGGTGGAAGAATGTATAAAATTTTGGAATAGAAATTCTTTGAGTACTGTTCTTGTTATCTGGGTTTGTGTTGTTATGATCTGGATTCATGTTCCTGTGTTCTTATGAACAGGGTTCATGTTCCTATGTTCTTGTGATCTTGGTTCATGTTCCTATGTTCTTGTGATCTTGGTTCATGTTCTTGTGTTCATTTGATCTGGGTTCATCTTCTTAATTATATGTATTTTTATGTTTTAAATTTTGTTTTTATGTTTTTAAATTTTGTTAAAATTAATTTTTTAAATTTATATGCTGACGTGTCATGGGTGATGTGGCATTTTTATAATATTTTAATTTCTCCGATTGCCACCTCAGCTATTTCTGTCGGTTGACTGACGGAAAGGACGAAAATAACACGCGTTAATTGTTTTAGGGACTAAAAGTGGTAAAATTAAAATGTAGGAACTAAAATGAAAAAAAGTCAAAATATAGGGACTAAAAGTGCATTTACACCAAAGAAAAAAGACTAGAAGTAACTTTAAATGTTCCTGAAGTAGCTAGGCCAATTTGGGAAATGTTCTTGAAGTAGTCAAAATTGAGTTTCAAAAAGAGGCTACATATCTAAATAACTGGACAAGATGGGCTTCTGTCATTTTTAGCCAAATTAATTAGCTTTATGCCCCTATTCTCAAACTAAGTAGGAAAATGCCCATTTTTTAAAACTCGATTTATGATAAATCGAGTTAGGCCCTATAGTAGTGTTTTTAAGGAGCTTATAGTGACGTTTTAAGGACCTATAGTGACGTTTTTTAACTCGACTTCAGTGAAATCGAGTTATAGGCAATAAAATTGAGCTATAGTGGCGCTTTTTTACCTATAACTCGATTTCATTGAAGTCGAGTTAAAAAACGTCACTATAGGTCTTTAAAACGTCACTATAGGCTCCTTAACACGCCACTATAGGATTTCAGAAATTTTTTTTTAAACTCGATTTATTATAAATCGAGTTTTAAAAGAGGGGCATTTCCCTATTTAGTTTGGGAAGAGGAGCATAAAGTTAATTAATTTGGCTGAAAAGGACAAAAGCCCATTTTGTCCCTAAATAACTTGCTAAAGTAACTTTTTAGTTATATAATCCTTGAAAAGTTATTATTTAGCAACAAAAGACCCTTGAAATTAAATTGAACTATATTCACGACTCGCAGAAATTTGCAGCCCAAAGATCTTCACAAAAAGAAAAGAACATACAATATAATATTGTATGGGTTTCTAATGATGAATGACATTTCAAAATGGTGGTTATGAGAAGAGAACGTAGAAGAGCTAAGTTGGTTAGCGAAATTTACCACAATTATGGACAAATGTTAGAAGTGAAAGCTAATTATTGTAGTTTTATTCTTTCATCGGTCCAATTAGAAATATAAATGAATAAAATACAAAAATCTCTCAAATGTCTATTTTAAATAATAATTTTATATAATAGAGAAATATAAAATATTATGTTGGTCTACATTATTCTAATTTAGAAATTTTTGTGGCCATTATTGTAACGTAGTACATATTGCCAAGTGAATCAATTGGGAGGACAAATCGAGGCAGTCCAGTCACAATTTCACAAACACACTGACTAGGAATTCCAGGTGGTGGGAAAACAGTACAGTCTCCTATTCCATTGTGTCGTTTTGTGCAATCGATGCCGCAACGGAGCCTAGTCGTGCAAGGCCAAGCAGTACGACACTCTGCTGCTTTGACCATGGGTATAACTTTCTCACCTAAACAAACACAACAGCCATTAACCACTATATTTCTAATAAAGAAATTTATCATTAAAATCACGTTGTTAATTTCTCTATTAGGTTGTACAAGTCTATGACAAAGTTGAATCTAAATCAAAGGTAAGTATAGTTCCTGTGAGTTCAATACTTCAAATAAAAAAATTATTTTGAGAAGGAAGTACGCATTTATGATACTTCGGAGAGTATCCAATAATTACCCTAAATCTACTAGTTACAGTCAAACAATTACAAACTAATGTTACAAGTAAAAACCAAAGAGTTTTGTAGTGTTTTCTTTTTTTTTTTTCCTTTAACATTCTGCTGCATGAGTTTTGCGCTATGATACCAAAACAAGAATTAATATTCATAACGAAACAAAAATTTAACCTAATTAAGGTACAAATATTCATATTGTAACTACATAATTAGGACCTTAGCTACTAACAACCTTTATTATTTTTTTTTTTTTGACTTACAACAAGAGAGAGAAGAGGCATTTGAATCAAAATTCTCATTGGTGGAGACTAGATAATGACACTAAAGTCCCAAAAGCTCCACCGACAACGTAGCACTCTTATGGAATTTCAGAGCAAATCAAGTAAAACACTTGTAAAAGAGAAATTAGTAAGAAAATATTAATATAATTACCGCAGTTGATCAAAAGGAGGACAAGAAAGAAGAAGAAGACAGTAGGTTTTGCCATGTCGATATATGATCGAGCACAATGTGGTGCCCTATTCTCCTTTTATAGGGGACTTGTTTTATTTTGGGAGCAAATTTTCTTTTCCACCAAATTTAATTAGAACGTAATTTATGCTACAAAAATTTAATTATATAGCAATTAAGTTATTGTATTTTGGGTTCATATGGAAAAAAAGAGTAATTGTATTTGTCGGTCACTAATGACGATGTAAGCTACGTACGAATATTTAGTTACATGATTGTAAGCTACGAATATTACCTACGAATATTTACATACATATAACCTACCTACCAATACGCAATACGCAATACGCAAACAATTTGAATTTACCCAAATCAATCATTAAATACTTGGTGACTGAGTTGAAAAGGAAATATCATTGTAAATATACGTACCATAGATACATATATGCCTGTATATATAAACGTATTTTTACCAAATAATAATAATAATCACATTGTTTTATATATTTTAAATATAAAACACATTATAAATGTTTTTTTGTATATGGCTTTATAAAAATACTAAAATATAAATCAACTTTATTTAAATTTCATAGACACAATAATTTATTTTGTTACATACTCACATTTTACACTGTGAATTTGTTTTGAATCTTCTGCATCATGGCTTATCGTGGTACAATTTCAAAAAGGAAGCTACATACTTAAAGATGATAGGTGCCTTACAAAACATCACAACAATGATTGGTCGAGAACTTTCCAGCTTAAGAACTTTCCATTTTGGGGCAAGCAATTTGAGGCATTCTCGAGCTTTGAATTGAGCAAATGAGGTATCTTTGGAAAGCTTGAAACAAAATTTTTTTTTTGGTTCAACTTTGAATTGATCAAAATGGCTTGTGTTCAAGGAGTTACAATCGTTAGAACATGCCCACTTATATATGTTTTATTGTTTTATTTTCGTTATTTCGGGCACATTCTTTATAATTTTCTTGTACATGATCTCTTGAAACGAAGCTTGTCACACAAACTTTCCAATGATCCTGATGAGCGATTTTGATGTTGTTTTACCAAAGGTGGCTAAAATTTAATCAAACTTTCCAACACTCACAGCAAAATCAATTTGCAAGTTGTGAAATTATATGTATTTTTGTGATATGAAATAAATACATGTAGGTCAAATGTTCACTTCGATCAAACAATCAAATATTTTTGCTGAACTTGGGTTAAATTTCATATTTTGCCATAAAACTTTGGGGTTTAGCCTAATTTTGCCAATCTTTACCAAATTGAGGCAATTGGGTTAAAGTTTTCATTCTAATATGCCTTCATTAATCTAGTTTTAAAAGCTCTACTTTTTGTTGGACCAAAGGAACCATTTTATTCTCCAATTCGGTGCTCATTATTTCAACTCTTGGCCCAAACCAAAAAATTGCCAGAGCATTGTCCAAATAAAGGCAATGTCAACCACAAGGTTTTGTTGAATAATCTTTAAATATGTGCAATCCTCTCATCAAACATAAACTAATTACCAGAATGATCCCAAAGAATTGAAGAAAAAAAATTATGATAAAAGATTTTTTTTTTCTTTGTCAATATATATATATGTTGTTGAAGGATTTGTTTTTCTTATAAAATGAAGTGTAATTGAATTTTATGTGTTGATTTTATTTGTTGTGCAAAGTGTAATAGAATTTTGTGTGATTTTGTTGGTTGACACTCTATAGTTGATACCCAACCGTGACCCATGCACCCACCCTAAATTTGCTCAATCTATATCTATACTATTTGTAAAAGGATTTTCCTCTTTGAACTGAACTTTTATGTGGTTCAGAAATACCTCTAAACCTTATGTTTAATAGAAAAAAACGTGAGGACAACTTGGTAAAAATATATCTCCAATTCTACTTAAAATGCCTACAAAATAAGACACTCTTCTACTAATCCATATCTTCAAAAAAGACTTATCCAAAAAAAAAAAAAAAAGGACTCATTGCACGTGCAAAATGTAATAAACCTTTGAAAGTTGAAACTAGTTTAAAAGAAGATAATGTAATATTAGAAGAGGTAAAAAAAAAAAATTCCTTTGGTAAATTTTTACTAATTCTTGAATTTGAATTAAAGTCACAAGAAATTTTAAGTCTGGCATTTAGTGATCATATTTAGTGGTTACAAACTTACAATTGCAACTTTGCATAAATCAAACTACCAAAAAAAAAAAAAAAAATGCAGTTTCCCCACACACACACACAAAAAAAAAAAAAAAAAAAAAAGGCATATATCCTTCACCAAACCCAACACGTGCTCAGTTCTACTTCAAAGTACTAACATCTAATAGTCAATCTAACATTCAACGAGGCATTCTCAGCCTACCTCTTCCATGTCACCTCTTTAAAACATTTATCTGAATAATGGTGATGAGACATAAGGAGCACAACATTAGTAGCTATCAGCAGAGCTATTTAACACCAACTCACCAAGAAAGAAAAACAAAAATGAAAAAAGAAGAAGAAGAAGAAGAAGAACATTGGTAGGCACTTAGAGAAAGAAGGATGGAGATTACAAGGTGTTTATTGACGGGGTTTGAGGCAAGTAAGGCATACTTGTTCCTGGCTTTGAACGAACTATTCCTTGCTGTGTTCATGATTTTAATAGAATCAGTTACCTCAAGTGGAGTCAGTGCCCTTGTCATTGTGGTCTACGAGCATGTCATGGCCACCATTCTCTTGGCAATTCTCGCTTTCTTCCTCGAAAGGTCAGTGATGCTTTCATCTTCATCTCTATGGAGACTGTCTTGACAGATTTTGGTTAGAATTGTGTTTATTAGTTATTACATGCATAACTGTTTTGGTTCATCATAGAAATATGGTGTTTATACAGTCACAATTTATGCAGTTTTGGTTAGAATGGCGCTTTATTGTGTTTCTACAGCTTTCCTCATGTCCCAAAAAGTCACAATTTAAACACTTTCGGTTCATCATAGAAATGGTAAAACCTCTTTTCATTTCCTCACTCCTGAGTCATCGGTGGACCTAGGCAGGTAGCATTGGAGACCCATTTGAATTGGGTCATGGGCTTGGCAACATTGACCCTGCCCAATTTTGGTCATTGCCATTTGACCGCACAAAAAGATTTTATATATATTCTTCTTTAGTGCTTACTGCTAGGACCATTTAAAAAAAAAAAAAAAAGGATAGAACCACAAAATAATGACTTGTATTATAGTAGTTGTAAGGACCCTATTTGTAGCCCAAGTCCAAGATGAATGATTCCTTGGCCTAGTGAGTCAAATACAATAGAATTTGTAGAGAATGGGTCGAAGAACTGGGCCTCAGTGAAATTAGTAACGGCTAGTATGGATTTAAAGTGGAATCAGACAATAGTAAAGTCAATAATATTGAATGAATCTAATGTCCGAGGAGATTAACTGGATTACAAATCTTCTCAAGATGATTACAAATGATATTTCAATTGCTATAGTGTTCTTTCTTCCCTTCCCCCCCCCCCCCCCTCTTTGTGGAGGGGTTCTCACTTTATATAGTCTCATTGGATCATCCTCACCTTACACTTGTCGATTACATGTGTCCTCACTTGAGTACCTATCCCATTAGACATCCTCTCTGGCTTTCTGTGAGTTGTGGTGACCAAGACAGCACTGTTCAGGGATCTTCTCCACATAAATGCGGCTAGAAAAGTAGCTGTATGGCATTAAATGCGGTGGTAGCAGTTTTTCCTTAAATATTTATTAGTCTCTACTACTCTTGTATATATATATGAAGCTTGTTCTTGTTACTGGAGCTTTCTAGAAGATCACGTTGGTGGTCGAAGTATTGATTTGTATCATGTTCAACATATCCGAGAAGTAATTCCTCCTCGGATAACCCTCTGCTCATCCCTTACCTACAGGATTCTATGACTGTAGTCTTCTATAATTGCCTTCTTCTTCTTGGACCAACTTGGGTCTTTTACCTGTGAATTAAGCCCAAGACTCACTATCCAATTTTTGGGCCTTTTATCCCCACAGTAGTAATAATAAAATAAATAAATAAGTTTTTTTTATTGTATTTTTTTTTATAGAAAATAAACGAATAACTTAAAGATAAAAAATTAAGCCCAAAGTGCCTATTAAACTCAAAACATAAAGTGCCTATTAAACTCAAAACATAAGGTCATTCTATTTATAAATAGATTATGCTTTAATTTGTTACTTTAGATTCTCTCTCTCTCTCTCTCTCTCCCTCTCCATATATATATATATATATATATATATATATAAGATTTAATTTGTTCTACCCTTTCATAAATTAAAAAAAAAAAAAAAGTTATAGCCCAAAATGTAGGATTTAAAATATAATTTTCCTTTGTCTAAAATACAAAACCCACCCTCTAGGTTGCTTCAAAACTCATTTCAGTCTTCTAAGTTTTAGATTTATTCAATTAAAGTCTTTTCGTCAACTTTATTAAAATTAAAAAAAAAAACTGGAAAATACTTTTCAATCATTAATTAAAAAATTTTAATTAAAAAAATTTGAAGAAAAATTTAAAAAATTGGAAAGTTAACTACTACATATAAAGGAAAAAAAATTGATGGAAAACTCTTAATTGAATAAACTTGAAAGTTAAAAAACTGAAATGAACGAAAGCAAAGTTAGTGGATTGAAATGAATTTTGGTGAAATATAGAGAGTGGATTTTGCATTTTAACATCTTCCTTTTTATTTAATCTTTTATTTTCCTTGTGAAAAACATATTTAATCCACATCCAAAATTTATGCCTGGAGTTGTCCTTGGTTGCAGGAACGAAAGGCCTCCTCTCTCCTTCAAGATACTATGCTATGCATTCCTGTTGGGGTTGTTACAGTTAAGTACAAAGTTTCTTCTTGTTATAGAAACTTGAAGTAAATTCTCAAACTAGACTTATTCAGAGGCACTAGATAATTTTTAAATTATGGGAAAAAGCCTAATTGCTCCATATAGATTCAGTTTAAACCAAGTTTATTTCGACAATTTTTTTTTTAAAATTATATTAATTTTTGTAAATTGTTATCTAGGATTACACTTTGTCAGCTGCTAATGACAATAGCCCTGCAATTTGTATCATCGAGTTATGAAAGCATTGGAATTAACTTGGTCCCCTCCGTAGTATTTGTAATGGCCCTCTTTTTCCGTCAAGAAAAACTAAAGTTTTGGAGCATCAATGGGCAGGGCAAGATATGGGGTCTAGTCCTATCGGCAGCCGGAGCATTGGTTTTAGTGTTGTGGGAGGGTCCAGTTTTGCTAACCTCTAGGTTGTCTAACATTCAAGCAACTAGTGATGGTGTTATTGGCTTAATAATGATCGTTGTTGGAGTGCTTGCAACAAGCTTTTGGTGTATTATGGTGGTAAGAAAATTTCTCCAAAGTTTATCAATGATTTTAAATGAACTTGGCATTGACTAGAGAGCATTCGTATAATAAGCCTGAGATTGTCATCCACAATGATCATGTTCATTTTGGAATATTATTGTGTGTTCGAGTTTACTTAAGTAGCAAAGTCTTTTACCTTTTAAAAAGGGATTGGCTTTGAATCTCACTCATATCAAAAAGAAATTTATTGCTGTTTTGACTTGATGATATAATTATTATAGTGCTGAATAGGGTCGGCTTTGAATCTCATTCTTATCAAAAAGAAATTTATTTCTGTTCTGGCTTGATGATATAATTATTATAGTGTTTAATAAGGTTGGCTTAGGATAATTTGTGACATGAGACTATAAATATTAAATGTACATTTTTTATTATTAATTATTAATTTTGCATCTCAATAGCCAATACAATATTTAAATGTTTATTGCTTCTTGAGAGTTGAGATACAAATTTATTAAGGCTTTTGTTAATAAAGTATAGTTGCTTTTTGAGGGTAGAAAAAAGCATTGGCACTTAAAGTGTCAGTAAAGCATAAAAAATTGGGCATTTTACAACAGGACCAAAATACCCTTTTAAGATCTTTCATTTCCTTTCCTCAACTGGTACTTTTCTCAGCCGCCACTTTGAGTTTTTCCTTTTTTTCAGATCTACAAAAACCACCATCCAAATACCCAAATTTCAAACCCAAGCCAAATTGTCAAGCTTTTCACGTTCCAAATTGAACCCATTCACCAAAGCAACCCAGATACACAACCAAAAACAAATGAAGGAAAAGTAGAACCAAAGGCAGAAAGAGAGAAAGGAGAGCGACGGCTATAGAGGTGGTGGTGGCGCCGGTGAGCACAGCTAACAGAAACGATGGTGGAGCTCAAGGCTTTGGCCTTGGCTGATACGAGGGAGAGGATCGAGATAGTAAAGACGGAGTGAGACAGATCTGGTGGTGGTGGATGGGTTACAGATCTGGCGGTTGCGGTGGTGTTGGTGAACTTTTTTTTTTCCCCTGGGATTGAAACGTTAGAGAGAGTGAGCGACCAAGAGAGAAGGAAGAGTGAGAAGGGAAGAAGAGAGAAGGCTTCGTTAAAGACAGAGAGAAGGGTATTTTTGTAACAAATTTACCTTTTCAAAAATGTTCCGCTATCTTCAATAAATGTGTAGTTTACTTATTATTTAATGGGTCATGCTAACGAGTGCTTTAAGGGCACTCTTTAAGAATACATTTTAAGAAAATTCTGACATCGCTTTTATAGAAAATAAAAAAAACTGTCAAAACATTAATTTTTTTTTTTTCTTTTTCCATAAAAACTTGCTTAAAATGTATTCTTAAAGAGTGTCCTCAGGACACTCGTTAGCATTTTCCTTATTTAATTTCTTCTTAACGAGTTCTGTACAACACTTGTTAACCGGACTCATTTATTAATTAAGTTGTAGTGATATAGATTTTATGAACATTCTCTTTTTTAATTGATAATATGGCATTATGGCCAACTCAATCAATTTAAAGTAGGATTTTATCAATTTTAGTTTTAAAAAATTATCTCTACCAAAACAATTATTAGGAGGGTGCCTTTTTGAATCGAGATTGGACCTATTTTTTTCCAAACCAATTATTCAGCTACAAGATGGTCATTGTTATTTTTTTACTGGGAGCCTTTTTGGGGCCTTAAGCCTAGGCCTTAAGCTGTCCAGAAGCGGACCTCATAAGTTTATCTATATATCACAAATGTATATATATTGGACCATAATTTGGATGACATATTCATGTAATCTTGCAGAAGCATGTCACTCAATTTTACCCAGCAGAACTATCCTTAAGCGCAATGATGAGCTTCTTTGGCACCATCCAAACTGCTATAGTAACTGTATTTGTGATATCGGGGTCATCTTGGGAACTAAAGTGGGAAGGAGGGCTTGTCTTGGTTACCATACTACTTGGAGTAAGCCTAAATTTTGTATCATCCCAAAAATCCAACACAAGTTTCATTCTTCCTCACAAATCACTGATCCATGTGTTGTGGAATTGCAGGGAATTGTGGTGACAGGATTATCATATTATGTGATGACTTGGTCCATTAAGAAGAATGGTCCTGTGTTCACATCGGCATTTAACCCACTTCTAGTCGTTTTCTCGTTTTTGCTACAAACATTTGTATTGGGAGATTCTGCACATTTGGGCAGGTATGTCTATATTCAGATTGGCATTAGCTTCCGCTTTTAACTTTTAGTTTTTATGTACAGCTTTTTAAAATCTTATTTTTTTTAATATTTTTTTAAATTTTTTCAAGGTACAAATATACTTTAACATACTTTTAGTAAAATGTTTTCAGCAAAAAATTAGATAAATTGTTCCCAAATAGACACAATATATGTCTCAAATTATATATATTGATGGCTACCCAATACCCACCATGATGGATGGGGTTGGCCCATTAAAACCATGGGCCGGGGCCTTCACATATATCTCTTCTACTCTAACATGGTGCTAAATGCTAATGGAAGAATAAAGTCTTAAAGGGAAGTAATTTATGAAGAATGGTGTTTACTTCTTTCATATTTATAGTGAGGTTCACTCATTAAATTTATAGTAATATTCACTACAAAAATGAAAGGAGAGACCACAATTTTTCTATACTCCGAAAGTAATTAAGAATTTTCTTTAGAAGGAGAACCTTAGGCTAATCTAAATCAAATATCTCACTAAAAATTACAAGATACCAATTAACTTGCTTCAAGGTTACAAGTCCAATCCCAATTAAAATAAAGGCGTTATCCCAATCAACTTGCTTGGCGATAAAAGATGAATCTAGTTTCGACAAAGTATGTTGAGTAAGAAACTATAAGGTAAAGACCATCTCTAATTTAAATTGTTTTGCTTATTCCTTGATCTGTAGCATTGTGGGAGCAGTTTCAGTTATATTTGGCCTGTACCTAGTCTTATGGGCAAAAGCCAACGACATGGAGAAGAAAGAGATTGTGGCTGATGATTCCGTTTACGATCCATTGATTCAAGCCTGAAAGAGGGAGGCAAGAGTTCAATAAGAAACTGTAATTCGCATGGCAATTCTTCAGCTAAGTGACTCAAATCACTTGTGAGCAAATGTCAAACAGTAGCATTGTTTCATTCATTCACTCTAATAGTTGATGGGCTTCTTAATTTGACTCCAAACAAAGATAAATTTAGATTTTGGTTGAGCAATTTTGGTAAATAATGTCATGTAAGTAATTTTTTTTACGTCAACGCATGGATATACTATGGTTTGACTGAATTTTCGTGGGTGTATTAAAACTATATATGAATACATTTATTCTTTATGAAATGAATCATTTTTGCTTTATTGTATGCGATATTTGTTTGTACTCCGGTCCTTTATACGCTACATAACAAACACCATACTTGTTTTGGTCCAAGAAAGCAAGACAACAATATGTTACACAATGAGAATTGACGCTGGCATGATTTGTTCTATATTAATATTATGTTGCATTGCAGCTTGGCAGGTCCTCTGGTTACTTCCACAAATTTTTTTTTTGTTCGGCCTAATGGAAGGACTTGCCAATGAAGGGCTTGATGAATTCTTCCTAAGCCACGTCGCTGAATCAATGAGGAGTTACGGCCCATCATTCAATGATTGTGTATTAGGTTTTGGGAATTTCAGCTTTCCTTTGGTTTTACTGTTTAGAACATGGTTCTAGGATTGCATAAACACGAGTCATCTAGATAGGTATTTCCTGGCTTTAACAATACTGAGTACCGTGTTCCTTTGCATTTATTGGTATGCTTCATCTAGGTATGTCCACATCGGAGGTGCAACTCGGGATGTGGAAGATGGTCATAATGAAGGAGTTTAACTTATTTTCAGTACTTTTTTTAACTAGAAATCTCTTGTTGTTTTAAATATACAATAACAAGTGGTAGTGAGTTTTAATTTCCACATTTTATTTAGTTAGTGTGTGATGTGGCAGTTTCTCATTAAAATAAAAGGAGATTCTAGATAAAAAAGTACTGGAGATTAGTCATACCTATAATGAAGCTTTGTATTTTAAAATGTAACTTTTTTCAAAGCATTTTAATTTCTTATACATTACCAAACGCTGATTTTAAAATTCTAGTTTCAAAAAGCGTGTTTTGGCTCAAAAAAGTGGAAACAAACGCACACCTGCAAAATAACCCTGTTTCCCCTTCTTAGGGCTGATGTGATGAATTAATTTTGGCTGCATGAATGGAAGTAGTGATATAAGGTTTAATGCGGTTGTCTATAATTTCGGTAATGATTTTATATGATGTGTTACATAGGCTGATGGGCCAAAAATGAGTGATGAGCTCTGGGCTATTAATATTATTTTTAAGAATGAGAATGATTTGGGTGTCTTGGTCTCTGATGATTGTATAAGAAATCTGGAGTTTAATCTCCACTTATACCAAAAACCGATCAGTATTTTAATCTAATGATAAAGAATTATTATTAAGAGCGAACGCTATAAGTTAAAATTCTCACAGAATGATTTGGGTGTGGTTTAAAGGATGTAGAATTATCACCGTTACAAAAATGGTTTGGGTAAATTTAGAGACGTCCTTAAGATCAATATGCCAACTTGTTTGGTAAAAATGAGCCTGAAAACCATTTGGGCATGGCGCTTTGAAGGAGCCCATTTCAAATAAGGCTTACTAATTTCATCCTGGGATGGGAACTTGATCATGGAGACTTGAAAAGATTGCCAATCCATATTTCGAAGGGCCAAGGGTCTGGAGTCAGGGCGGTACGGTAGATGCTTTAGGTTCAACCAACCCGACACTTAAAAGCCTCTTACCAGCTTTTTCTTGACCCACCTCTTTCACAGCACTCAAATTATTTATTTATTTTTACTAAACAAGTCAATTAAAAGTTAAAAGAATATCTTATTATCTAACTCCAAAAAATAAAAGCATATATATATTTACATATATATTTAATAAAAAAAATTGTATTATCCTCCAATTTTTTTCCCTCTCTTACGGCATTTCAATTGGTGGATCCCATATTATACACAAAATAATAATAATAATAATAAGAAACTACTTACTATCTTTGTAATACACAAAACCTCTAAAGCCTCCTCTATATTTTTTCTCTTCCATGATCCATCTCTTGGATTTATTTATTTATTTATTTTTTTTAAGTTTCACACTCTAGGTTTTTCCTATCAACCCAAAATTTCAATATACCTAGAAGAACATAGAAAGAAATACTGAATTCTATATTATTTAAGAGCATTCAAGGCATTGAGACATATATACCAATTTTCAAGTATATTCAAGATTATTGGGAATGAAGAAATCATGGAATAATTTAATTTGAGTAAATTAAACTAGGTAGGAAAAATTAATAACAATTTACATGTATATTAAATTTTGTATGACAATTACATTAGTTTAGAATGGTTTATTTATTATTATTTTTATTAATATCGATAATATTTTTCATATTAATTTTACTTCTAATCTCGTCTCTTGAACTGAAATTCTTACTTTGCCATTAGTTGTTGTACATATATAGTGGATGTGCTCATATCGTGTGAACAAAAGAAAAATGTAAAATATTTTCTGTTTTCAAGTCCACACTGAACACTTTCAAGATGAACAAAATATTCTCCTAAAACTTTTAGAGCATATTTAGTAGGCAAGTTCAAATTCATATTTTCATATTTTAAACAACATTACACATATTTCTACACACTTTTTCATCCACACATATTTCAAAAAATTATAAACAACATTACTCAAACTACTCTACCAAACACACCTTTAAAATTTCAAAATACCTTGTAAAGCTCCAAATTATTCAAAATACATCTGAAATGTACCTAATATGACCAAAATACCACTTGGAAACTTCAAAATAGTCAAAATAAAAAAATTTTAAATGATCAAAATATTTAAAAAAAAGAGTATAAAATTACTAAAATACTCCTAAAAAATATCTTTAAAATTTCAAAAATAGTCAAAATACCACCGAATATTTCAAGGGTTTGTGTTTTGCATAAGGGACATCTCCCTTAAGAGCATCCACATCAGGATAGTCTTGCAAAATACACAAAGCAACCCTTTTTACACATTTTGGCCAAAAAACACCCACATCAGTGGGTGTAAAATTGTGCAAAATATACACCCGGTTGTGCAAATGAACAGTAACTGTGTATATATACACGGTTACTATTCGTGTGTAAACGATTTTTTTATTTTATTTTCTCTCTCCTCTATCAAACTACTTCTCTTTTCCAACCATTACAACAACCTAGCGTGCCAGAATAACCACCCTAGCACAGAGTATTAACCAAAATCAACTGAAAATTAACTCAAAATCAACTAAAAATTAATCCAAACACATCCACACTGTCAAATCAACACAAAGGTACACTTGCTAAAAAAAAAAAAAAAAAAAAAACACAGAGTTACACAAACAAACCCAAACGGACAAACAACAAAGAGAGATCGGTGCTTATCGGAACGATCGGTGCTTGATTGGAATGATCGGAGCTCGTGGGTATGGGTTTTGCCAAATCGGAGTTAGGGAGATACACTAACTGATCGGTGCTTGTGGATCGGAGCTAGGGAGATCTTAGTCAAACCAACAGAGAGATAGATCGGTGCTTGTGAAGCTTGGTTCATGGATTGGCCGGTGAAGAAGTGATCTGGGTCGTGGAGCTTGGTTTGTGGATCGGCCGGTGAAGAAAGGATCTGCGTCGCCAGAGCTTGGTTCGTGGATCGGCCGGTAATGAAAGGATCTGGATCGGCCGGTGAAGAAGTGATCTAAGTTGGTAGTTTTTGAGAAAGAATGAGAGAAGGTAGAAGAGAGAGAGAGAGAGAGGCGATCTGTTCAGAAAAAATGAGTAGAGAGAGAGAAAAAAAAAAAAAAAAAAAAAGAGCGCACGTATGTAGATAAAGAGTAGTTGAGAGAAATAATAAAAAAATTAAGAAGAATGAATATTTTATTAAAATATCTTGTAAAATAGATAAACTTGTGTAAGTATTTTATAAAAGTGATAGTATAAAATAAATATAATATGTTTTTTCCAGTAAAATAGACAAAAAATTTAGAAGAATTAACGTGGATGCTCTAGGTAAAAACAAAGCATGAATTAAACCATGAATAGTGACTTTTTTTACTATTCATAATAGGTCCGTGAAGGGAGAAGTTATTATATGTTTCTGTGGAGTGTTTCTTCTTTCTGGGATCTATCTTCATGTTTTCCCCGTGAAGAACATCAGGAGCAAAACCCGGAGTCTTTGCAGAGGAACTAGCTTTTAACAGGCTTTAACAATTTGTCAATTTGTGCCAACAGAAGCAGTACTCCTGTGAATTTTTCCTTGTGAAGGACATCAAGAGCAAAACCCGGAGTCTTTGCAGAGGAACCAGCTTTTAACAGGCTTTAACAATTTGTCAATTTGTGCCGACAGAAGCAGTACTCCCGTGAATTTTTCCCACATCAGGACCAAACCCGGAGTCTTCGCAGAGGAACCAGCTTTTAACAGGCTTTAACAATTTGTCAATTTGTGCCGACAGAAGCAGTACTCCTTTTATATATATATATATATATATATATATATATATATTTGAATAATTGTTGTCTAGAACTAGAAGTGATTATTGTGTACATTGTAAAATTAACAAGCATGAGATGATGTGTCCTTTCATCAAAAAAGAAAAAGAAATGATAGGTCCAACTTTATCTTTGTATCTTTGTGTGACGCCTTTTTTCCCCCAGTGAGTTTTACGTTTAGGTTGTCTCCAACTTTTTTGAGATGAAACTTTCATGTCGTCGTGGCAAAATGTAGTTCTAAGAGCATTTAGAGCAATGGGGTTAAAAATTTAGAGCATGTTTAGATGTAGTGAGTTTTGAGTGATATGATCTTGTTTTCATCACTCATGATCCAAAATTGATGGGACCCACGGAAGACATCTTGTTTGGACTCCATGACTCATGTTTGGTGATTCAGTTATGGTGATTCTGTGACTCAAAAAATCGGATCAAGTCATGAAAAATAAAAACAGGTTTCACCTGTTTTCATCACTCAAAATCTGATATTCAGTGGCATGTTAGTAAATAGGTGGAGATTGTGGGCCCCAAATCTGACATCCCACCGGTCACTCTCTATTTTCTTTTTTCCTTTCTTCTCCGCTTTTCTTTCTTTCTCTCTTCTTCTTTATCTCTTCTTCTTTTTGCTTTCTTCCTATTCAGTGTTCTTTCTTTATTGTTCTCCCACCGGTCACTCACACGCTGACCCACACCGACCCAAGCCGAGAGATCATCGGCGTCGATCTTCCATCACACGCCAAAAAGATCATCGGCATCAACAGCTTTCTTCCGATCTGGCCGGAGCGTCGAAATTGGCATCCACAACAACGATCTGGTCGGAGCGTCAAAATCGGCATCCACAGCAATAATCTGACCGGAGCAACGGTTCGATCTGGAAGCTCGTTTCAGCGCCAGGAATAGCTCTGTTAGAAGCTCATTTTTGATCTAGAAGCTCTTTTTTTTTTTTTTTTTTAAATTTCGTGATGTATCATAAATAAGCATGAATGGAGTTTTGAATTTGGGGTGATGAGTTGCTTTAGGTGGTGTTAAATTGTTGAGAGTTTTTGTTGTTTGTACTTCTTTGATTAAACAGTGGATGAAGTTTGTGTTAAACTGTGACTAGTGGTGGCAAAATGAAATGTGCAATGAAGAAAATGGTGGGAGATGAGGGCTTGGCAGGTATGCTAATAGTAGTCTCTGAACATTGCTCAAGTATGGGTCCCACAAAAAGGAAAAAAATTTGAGTGATGGAAGGTTGAAAATATGTGCTAAACGGGTGTGTAAAGTTGTTATTTACAACTATGTATTTTGTTAGCTTTTATTTCGTGCCAAATTTGACTGTAATTATTATCAATCATTTATACCCTGTATCTTTTGTGGGATTGGTTGTAAGGGTTGTGTGATAAAGAGAGAGTGTGAAGACTCAAGCAGTTGGAGGCTGAAGGATTCTCACGGGTATGTCATGACCTAGCTTCCCGCGAAGTGAATCATGTGCCCTACACATGTTGGAATGCAAAGAGTCAGGCTTGGTGGAGACAACTGTGTCTCACGAGTATCTCGCGGGTAAGGCCTTCCCATGAGACACCCGCGAGACAATCTGGTCTGCCAGCCTGTATTGAATGACTCACACTTTTTGTGCCTCTCCTATATATACCCTCTTTACCCACAATTGTTAAGGAATGCTTCAGAGAGAAAACCCTAGCCAAACACATTGAGAATTAGAGATTATCATACCCACTTTTCTCTATACACTTACTTGTGGTATTTCCTCAACTCTTCCCTCTTCATTTTCCATATCTTTGAGAGATTGATAGCCCAAACACTTACCACACCTTTGAGAGTGTTGAGTGACATTTTGGTGCTGTTGGGAAGTATTGGAAGGAGTCTAGAATGGCAGATGCAACATGGAGCTTGTTGCGGGATCTGGAGAACTAAGACAAGACACGGTTCTGAGAAGCCGTGTTGGAGTAGAAGCTTGGAGGGCTTAGGTACATCAAGTAGACTAGGCTTGAAGGGTCTCTTGCTAACCCATGTATCCCAACTGATTGTCTAGTGGATCGATTTCCGCTTGGAGGGCGGCGGAGAGGTTTTTCGCCGAGTTTTTCAGTTTCCTCTTCGATAACACGTCTCGTTGTTATCTGTGTTTGCATCCTTCTTCCCTACTCTTATTCATTTCATTTTTACTGCTGTGTTGCTTTAAATATGAATTAGAGTAGCTGTTTTGCTTATACGCTTGTGTTTACACTATTCTGCACTTATCATTAAGTTAGTGTAAAATCAACCAAGCCGTATTTTTTAATTTGGGGGTCTAAACCGCTCGTGTGTTTTCGACACATTTACGAGCTTTCAGGGTGTAATAAGGAAATTGGGATATTTTGAGTGATGAGTGATGAGTGATGAGTGATGGGTGATGAGTGATGGATGATGAAAACTAAGTGATGAGTGATGAGTGACCACTTTTTTAAACCAAACAAGCCTTTAGCTTTTTAGCTTCATCAAAAGTTACTTTATTTATTTTACCTACAGCAGTAGATCTACTTTAGATTTCAACACAATAAAATAATATAACCACTATAATAAAATAATATATCTCACTACCAAAAAAAATCCACAGCACCCACCACAACCACTCTACCATCAGTCACAGCCACAACCACACCCACCACCACCACCACCACCACCAACAAGGAAAAAAAAAAAAAAACCATAGCACCACAAAACACGGCACAATCACTGCCAACACAGCACCACAAAAAAAAACCCACTCTACCATCAGCCACAGCCACAACCACCACCACCACCACCACCAGTCCACAGCAAAAAAAAAAAAAAAAAAAAAAAAATCCCACAGCACCACAAAACACGGCACAACCACCGCCAACACAGCACCACAAAACAAACCCACTCTACCATCAACCACACCCACAACCCCCACCACCACCACCACCACCTCCACCTCCAGTCCATAACAGGAAAAAAAAAAAAAAAAAAAAAAAACCATAGCCACAAATCACAAATCGAACCCACACCGATACGACCCACCACCAGCAAAACGACCCACCACCACCACCATCTCCACCGTGACCCCTGAAATACAGCAACCCAAATGCTGAAATCCACCAAACCCAAATCCAGCTACCCAAACGTCGAAACCACACACCGATCTCAACCCTGATACCAACGCACACCGAAGCACAACCACGACCTAGCGGTGGAGTGGAGGTGAGGGAAGCCACTTCGATCCATGAGGCTGGAGGCGATCGGCGGCGTGGGTCTGAGGTGGATGGTAGCGTGGGTCTGAGGCAATTGGCACTGGGTAGGGGCTTGGGTCGGCGGCGAGTGGAGGAGGGAGGAGAAAGAAAATAAAAAATGGCGAAGGAGGAGAGGAGCAATGGGTAGAAATGAGGAAGGAGGAGAAAGAAAAAATAAATAAAATATTTTAATCATAGTGTGAACACAAAATAAAATAAATTTTTTTTTTTTTTTACTTTGAGCTACAGTGCACATCTATCTTTAGATGTGCACTATAGCTGAGAAGCAAAAAATTTTGCTTATAGCTCCACTGCTTTGCCCTTCTTTTGTGATCAATGGTGCTAAAAAATAGCAATATAGCTATTTAACACCAGTGCACATCTATCTTTAGATGTGCACTATAGTTGAGAAACAAAAAATTTTGCTTATAGCTCCACTACTATGCCCTTCTTTTGTGATCTGTGGTGCTAAAAAATAGCAATATAACTATTTAGCACCACTGCTATGAATGCTCTAATATTTGATTATAATGCTTGTCCCACAGTTGATAGTTCACCAAACCCAACGCGCGTCCAAACGTCCAGTGTTTTTCCAGTTTTTTTTTTTTAATTTTTATTTATTTATTTATTTATTTAGTGAGAAGCGTTCCATCGCGTGTGTTTTGTCTGTAAGTGGATCCGTCTTTAACTGCAAAATTTACACTGAAATTGCATTGTTTAGTGGGTCTGTATACTGTTTATGAGACCCACAAACATTTTTTTTCACTAAAAATTTCATTAAAACTGGGTATCATGGCACTATTCACACATTTTAAAATTATTTATTACAGTGTTTTCAATTTTCAACAAAATAAGTGGTATTCAAACCCACCTTAAGGTTGCTTTCAACTTATATTGGGTCACTTCTTTTACTATTTATAAGTTGTATTGTATTTTTTGGTTCTATTTATGAGTTTCAGTACTATTTCAACTAGCATTTAACTTTATTTACAATACTTTTAACAAAAAAATTTCAGTTTCAATTAAATAAGCGATTTCCAATGAAAATTAAAGGCATAAACTAAAAAAGTAAGTCTTTTTTTAAAAAGAAAAGAAAGGGAAAGTGGTTTTCAACTATTCTCCTTTCCTTCAAAGTTTATCTATATATGAGAAGTTGCACATCAGTCCTGAACCACGCCTCTACATGTATGTTCTCCTTCAATCCAATCACTACTAAGATTTTGTTTTTCTAGGGGCAACTGGCAAGTCGGAACGCATCACGATATTTTTCTACGAAACCCTTCACGGTTCCTTTAATTGGTGCAGCTGTGGTCAATAAGTTCATATAGAGTAACCACATCAGATCATGCAAATTTTGTGTCTATTTTACCAAAAAAAAAAAAAAAAAAAAACTTACTTTTTCTATTTTACACATCTATTTTTACAAAACATTCACATCAGTTTATCTATTTGTAGACACCCCATTTTACAACTTGCATTTAACCAACCGGTAGATCTTCAGATTTGTGATACAAAACGAATCTTGATGCTCTAACGATCATAATGGTATGTCATAGGTTTTGATCGGACCACCTGATCAAAAGTTATCATACAAATAATTTTCAATGATCATGGTTCACCTACACGATGAGTCTGATCACGTCTTATTTTAAACACTTAATTTTGATTGGTTTTCACAAGAATTAATTTAAAATTAATTAAGTGTAATTTTTTATTGGATTTCATTTAAAAAAAAAGAAAAAAAAAAAAAAAATTTACAGCATCTTATCTGCTCTTTTAAAATTTTTTGGAGATATGATCCATGAAAAAAAGAAAAAAGAAAAAAGAAAAATGCTCAAAAAACGTCATTATCTTCAACGGCAAATTGAATCGTATTTTTGGCCTGGAAAAAATCGAAATTTGGTTTTCTCTATTTCTATAAAAGTTGTAGAGAATTAAATTTCCTTTCAAAAAACATCAATTCCGAATCAATTGGAATTTTGAGCAGAAAGTTATGGCCAAAATATGAAACAAGTGCAGAAGATAACACAAATTCAGCATCATCTTCACTCATCTTTCAAAATTTCAAATGGGGATCAAATTCAAATTTGTTCAAGCTTGTCTAATAGGCTGATCCCTTCCTTTAGCTTCAGAAGAAAAGTTTTTTTTTTTTTGAAAAATAAATAGGATAAGAAATAGATACATCCTGGGAAAATTTTCAAAAAATGCTCAAAAAACGTTACTAGTTTCAGCAGCAATTTGAAACACATTTTTGGCCTAGATAACGTTGGAATTTGGCTTTTTCTGTTTCTGACAAAGTTGTAGATAATTGAATTTCCTTTCAAAAAAACCCATCTCGAATCAATTGGAATTTTGAGCGGAAAGTTAGAGCGAAAATACGAAGCAGGTGCAGCATCATTTCAAAATTCAAATGGAGATCAACACCAAATCTGTTTAAGCTCATTTAAACAGGTTATCTCTCCCCTTAGCTTTAGAAGAAAGCTAACAACTTATCTTTAAAGCTAAGCCATCCCTTTTCCTATAAATAGGGAAGACCTCTTCCATTTTCTGGACTTCGAATTCCCTCTAGAGAGCTAGTGAGAAAGCAGAAAAGAAAAACTGTTGTGCAACCATTATTCCTACTTTGGTTGTAGTTTAGTAATTCATTGCTTTCTCCCTGGCCCTATAAGTGATCACTTCCCTCCTTTTTTTTTTTTTTTTTTTTTTTTTAACTTATGTTCTATGTTGGTAAGTAGTTAATTATGTTCTTAACTTTCTACACATGCTTGAATAAATGTTTAACAAGTCATTATTTACTTCTTTTATGATATGCTTGGATGAACACGCCTATATATCTTATTGTTATTCCTTTTACATGCTTAGATGAACACTTCTAGGCTAATACACAATTTTTCTCTTGAATGCTTAGATGAGCACTTCTAGGCTAAAACACAACTTTCTCTTCAATACTTAGATGAACATGTCTAGGTAATTGTTTTACTTTTTTAAAAATGCTTGAACGAACATGTCTAAGTATTTTGATTTTCTCTAGATAAACATGTCTAGGGATTTTCCTTTACTTCTTTTCATAATTGCTTGGATGATCAAATATGCTCAAATGTTTTATTTTTATTTGTTTCTCTTTGCAATTATGTTGATGACAAATAACATGACAACTTTGTTTTTTCTTCACATGCTTAGATGAACATGTCTAGGCTAGGAATTTTTTACTTACATTGATTTCTTGGATGAACATGCCATTACCTTAATGTTTTCTTTACATTAAAATTATTATCTAACAAGTTTCACTTTTTGTTTCTTTTTATGTCTAATTCCCCTAACACATATTTATTTACAATTCCTACAAGTTAACATGATTATATGACATATTGTTTGTATTTGTTTGACATGACATGATGTTGGCCACCTTAACCTAGGAGACCGGTTTTACTGGGCAAGATGGGTGCTTAATCCCTCCTCATCTCGTAAATTAGCCTCCGAACAAAGATCAAGGGTTCTAGACTATGCTTTTGCACATTTAATTTTACATCTTTTAGAATGTAACTAGGAAATAAAGTAACGTAATTTACTTTTCTTAGATTGTATCTAGGACAAAAAGCATTGTAAATTTTTGTTACAAAATTTGATGTAAATTGCAATATTCATTAATACAAAAGAATTATTTTTTTTATTGAAGGTTTTCTTATTTTTTCTTTTAAATTAAATAATGGCGACTCTATATAAAACCCTCGATCTAGGGGGGAGTATATTTCACACTATTCTACACATTTATTCAATAAAATATTCATTCTTTTTACATTTTTTATTATTTCCTTCTTTTTGGAACAAACTCACAAACTCGTCTTCTTCATCGAGCCACACCCACACCCATCCTTCAACAAAATCACCCACACCCAGCCAGCCACCGTCTTCTCCATTGAGCTCCAGACCCAACACAAACCCAAAATCACCCACACCCAACCACCAGCCACCATCAATGATCAAATAGAACAAACCCGTCGAACTCACCGGCGTTCACTGAGTCAAGGCCTTGGATCGCCGAATCATGGTCCCCCGAGAAAGCCGGTCATTTTCATGTGATCGGAGATGAGAGAGGCTGATCAGAATTATGGTCCGTCGTTTTCATGGTTCGTCGGAATCACCATTGTATTTGATCGGAGAGGCTGATCGGCTTGGAGAGAGAGTTGATCGACGAGAGTGAGGTGAGAAAGGAAATAAGAAAAAGAGAGTAAGGTGAGTCAAAGGTAGAGAGAAAAAAAGAATAAAAAAGTCATTTACACGGTGAACACTAACCGTGCATATATGTAGAGTTATTGTTCATTTACACGGCCATAGTGTATATTTGTGCATTTTTACAAAGACTAATGTGGGTGTTTTTTGGATTAGAATGTGTAAAATTGGTACTTTTTTATTTTTTATTTTAGAAGATTATAGATGAGTTGATGCGGTTGCTCACGTTCACAGCTCTTTTAGATTTTACATTTTTGATAGCTTCAACATCTTATGGCATCTTCTCCTCCTAAGATTTAATGTTATTGCTACCATATATATATATGAACATAAATTAATAAAGGAATATGTTTATTATGAGTGCTTGATTGTATTTGTTAAGAAGGAATTGAGCCCTCTCTATTTGCTCTTTTTATATACGTAGAGATTATAAAGAAAAGAAGAGAAGATATATAATATTGGTCCTGACTCCCGCCAATATTGATAAGATAATGAGTGGTGGGTGCTTGTCACTGGTATAGTTATTATATTTTCTCTTCAAGTAAATTCTCAAATTAGACTTGTTCAGAGGCACTTGATAATCTTTAAATTACGGGAAAAAGCCTAATTGCTCCGTATTGACTCAGTTTAACCCTAGTCTATTTCGACAATTTTTTTTTAAATTATATTAATTTTTGTATATTGTTATCTAGGATTACCTTTTTTTTTTTTTTTTTGAGAAAGATCTAGGATTACACAGATGAGAATTTTTAATTAATTAATATTAAAATGCTGATGAGAATTGATGCTGGGATGATTTGTTCTTATTAATATTATGTTGCATTGTAGCTTGGCAAGTCCTCTGGTTACTTCCACAATTTTTTTTTTTTTTTTAATGCCTAGCTAATGGAAGGACTTGTCAATGAAGGGCTTGATGAATTCTTCTTTAGCCACGTCCCTGAATCAACGAGGAGTTACGGCCCATCATTCAATGATTGTGTATTAGGTTTTGGGAATTTCTTCAGCATTCCTTTGGTTTTACTGTTTAGAACATGGTTCAAGGATTGCATAAACACGAGTCATCTAGATAGGTATTTCCTGGCTTAAACAATACTGAGTTCCGTGTTCTTTTGCATTTATTGGTATGCTTCATCGAGGTATGTCCACATCGGAGGTGCAACACGGGATGCGGAAGATGGTCATTAACGAAGCTATATGATTTCTAAGTTAAGGTGGTCATAAAAATAATGAAGCTATGAATTTTAAGTCAGCGGGGAGATGATTAAAAGCTTTTTTTTTTTTTTTTTTTTTTGAGAAGATTAAAAGCAAAATTAGTCCCAAAATAAATTCTAGCGATTTTCTAAATATATAGGTGTTAAAAGTATAGTAATAGCTGGAAAGCTATATACAATTTCATGCATTGATTGTTTTTAAACAATTATTTTTCTTTTTCAATTTTACTAAAAAAACTTAAATTTATAGCCAAAAAAAAAAAAAAAAAAAATCAAACAAGTTGAGATATTAAAGGAAAAAAGATTACTGAATTTTTTTTTTTAGAAGAAGATTAGTGAAGAGATTAAGGTAAGAATTTAGGGGCACAACACCCCTCTTTCCAAAGTATCTAGCAAAATTGCCATGCTTTTAAATTTTATATTGTTGATGTCGAGTTTTATGCATATTTTGCCACTTAATTTTTACTTTTTTGAAAATTTAAGTAGAACTTGACATTATTAGTGTCGAGTTCTATTTAAAAATACATATGGAACTCGATTTTAAGGATATCGAGTTTTATGCGGAATTCCAAAACAAGAACTTTTTGTTTGTTTAGACCCCTTAAAACATATTGTTTAACTGAATGAATTAGCCAAGTGTTTACTTAGGTTTATTATGAGATTTAGGTTAAACAGTAAAAGATCATATCATGCACAGTGAAAAAGTAAATAACGCATAGATATGATCATTCAGGAAAACCAATGAAACGAACCGTTTCAAGGTAAAAACTTAGAAATGATTTAACCTAATTAACTTCAAGGTAAACAAATCCACTAATAGAGAATTGAAGTTTTTACAAAATATTTAACCCTAAATCTATTGCTATCTCTAATAATAACTTACTGACACGACCATTTGCAAGCTCTGAATTCACAAACTCTTTTCTCTTGGATTTGCGAAAATACAAGCTCCCATACTTATGACTTTGAGATCCCACTCAAAGTTTTCAAATTAGCAGTTGTTGATCTTGTAGTAGCAACTAGATTCCACTAGTACTTGATTGTAAATCTTGTTCCGATAGATACTTGTGGAGTTAGAAGGTACACAACCTCTCAGATCTCACAAGAGTAACTCATAAGTCCTCCAAGAGTCTTCAAAACGTAGTTAGAGTTTTCCTTTTATACTTAAGAGTGTTGGATTGAAGCCCTAGACATTTTTGCGGGCTTGAGCCTAATTTAAAATTCTGTAGAAACTAATTTATTGCGATTTTCGATCAGTCGAATCTAATTCTCGGTTGGTCGAGCTTCACTGAAATTTGGCTCTTCTTTTTGCAGCTTAAATGTTCTTGAGGCTTGACTTGTATCACCTTGAATAATGTCTAACACCTAATCTAGACATATTTTATTCTCGGTTTGCCAACAACATAAACAAAATAGGAATCTAAACAGTTAATCCTAAATTTTTGGAACCTAACAAAAACATTTTGCTAAATACTTTGGAAAGATGAGTGTTTTGCTACATATTTTAAAAATAAAGCATTTCCGCGAATTAAGTGGCATAAGACATAAGTTAACGGTTTTTTTTTTTTTTTAAATTATTGTTTCTAAGTTTAGCCAACTACTGTGAGTTAAAATGCCAGTGGAAAAATGAATTTGAATTGAACTTAAAAATGTCATGATAAGGGAGAATTGAATATGAAAAGAGTCGGGTAAGACCACATGTCAGTTTAAGCCTTTAAGGTGAAGTTTCTTGCACTAAAAGACTATTTTCATGGTAAAATGTATTTAGTTGAAATACACCCCTACTAATTCAAATCCAAGTTGTAATGATATGACTATATTATAAACTACGTATAAACTATAAAGATTCACGAGGCTGAGGTCAATCAAATTGTTAAAAGAAGAAAAGAAGAGCCCTCAACGGTGTCGTTTTGTGTGTTAAAGACAGCAAGAAATAATACTTACACCAGAAGACGACGTTTCCATTTAAACAACTTAAGTAAGACACGTGCATTTCAGAAGATCAAAAACGGTGCGGTTTTGCTTAAAGCGCAAGCCAAACCATATATTTCAACAAGCAGATGACACGTGGTGATTAAGCTGTAAATACTCAGCAACTAATTCCGTGAATTACTGGTTTAGATTAGGCGGTTATAGATTTTCTGTTTCTTATACACACGCACACTAGCCTTTGAACATGTGCTCAAGCGCGTGTTAAGATGTTTTTTTTTTTTAACACGTTTTTTTTTTTTTTTTTGTGTAAAGGTTAATAATTTGCATTCATTGTAAATTTAGATACTACATTTTCCAATCACAGAAAATTCCTAAGAGTGCGATGAGTAATATGTGTTTGTGGCTAAAATAATTTTTTTATCACACCTCTAGGAATTTTTTGTGATTGGAAAATGTAAAATCTCAAATTATAATAAATACAAATTATTAACCATTACAAAAATAATAATGTACGGCCCCGGTGATGCGGGCCTGTCTATGTGATTTGGGCCTTGGGCCAACCAAGGGGTCACGGGCCCAACATCCGTTCCCCCGGGGAGCCTCAATCCAAGACCGCCTTCAAACAGGCCCGGCCCAAATGCCATCCGTGAACTTGATTCCCTATGCCGAACACAAGTGTAACTGCTGAATTGAATGACCGGACTACTGTGCCGGACATCAATATATTCGCCCGGACACACAGAGAAAGGATTGCCCGGCGATACCTTGGGAATGACGTTGCCGTGCGCATTCACTATAGTGGGGATCATTCCCAAAGCCACTCCCACCTAAACATCCACTAAATCCTTTTGGGATTGGACCTTTTATTCCATTAACATTGGGACAATCAAGATAACCCCACTAACAACCTCCTATAAATAGGAAATTGGAAGAAGGAACAAGGGTTGGAAAGTTTGGAGAGAAAAAGGAGAAATTAGAGGAAGTCAAGAATAGAAGAAGGAGAGAAAGGTGACTTAATTGAGTCTCAAAGCTGCGAACGACCCAATGTAGGAATCACTATCTCACCACATAAATAGGTTGTGAGCCTAGGCGAGACTTGGCCCATAGTAGTCTCATCCTTTGGGAAGTCTCGTCCTTGCCGCGCACAAATAATAATAATAATAGAAGAGCCTCTGAACGCGTGTTCAAAGGCTTGTATATGATTTAAATTATACATGCAAAAAAATCATAGAAGTGATGAGTAACAAATTGCAACATAGTTCATCAAACAAAAATTATCAATGGGTAAGAAATTTCTTCTATCTTATCCAATGGTCTCTCTCTCTCTCTCCTTGTGAATCCTAGTAATGCCTTTGGAATGAAAGGATTTGATGTCCAGGAGTATTCATCAATCTAAAGAAAACAAAATTATATTAAAATCAACATCATAAAGCTTCATTGATTCAGTGACATTGAACTCCACAATTGCTTCCTTTACATAAGCCTGAATGATGCTGCAAAAAGATATTAAAATAATTAGAAAAAAGTTAATTTAAAATGAGAGAGAGAGGAAAAAAAACTCCTTAAAAAGAGTGTATAAAAAAATGGAATTGAAAATTTTACTACTTATTACAAAAATAATAAAAGTTCATTGTATTTGTGCTAGTCCTTCACCACAAACAATGTGCTGCCTTTGCCCTAAAATTAATAGTCGTATTATCAAAAAAATGATTCATAAAAAGGGAAAAAAAATAGAACCCATTATCAACCAAAGTTTAATAGAGAAAAAAATAAATATAAAAAATCATATGGATTGAAATTGAAGTTAGAGAATGCACGTGAGGGTACGAAAACAAATGGGTTTGGAATAAGCAAAAAAGGGAGAGAGATATGAGAGTGATGGATGTGGGAGTTTTCATTTAGAAAAAACTAGTTGCTAACCCGTGTGATACACAGGAAAGCTATTGTGTATAAAGATATAAACTATTCTTTTTCTCTTCCTCTTTGATTGTACATTAGAATTCCAGTCTTATAGTTTCCTATCTTTGATATGAAACATTAAATTACGTAATGAACATTCTAAAAAAAAAAAAAATTACGTAATGAAAAATAAAAATCAAACTTAAGTTTAAAATAAAATGAAGAATTAAATCTTTAACATCCTCAATTATTCATAAAATGTATGAAACACAAATTTAAAGAACTATTTAATCAATATTTCAAATAAATTGAAAAAAAAAAAAAAACTTTAAAAAGTGTTTTTTTTTTTTGTATCTTCTTCCTTTGCTGCTTTGTAATAGTCATTGAATATGTCCTTCTTTTGTTTTCCTTGAGTACAGATGTTGGTGTGAGTTGCACATTGCTTTAAACATCAACTTTTAGAAACTTTGTAGAATCACCACCTTGTTCACTGGATAAGTTGCTACTACATTTATTTAAAGTATCACTGATGTAAGCCTGGCAATAAAATAGGTTGATAAATGTATTACAACATAAACAAATTAAATCTCTAATTTGTAATTTTGCTATATTAAAAAATACGTACTTCTGACTTTTTATCAAGCTAAATTGCTTTGTCAGTATTTTCAGAAGATTCAAAAACTTTCTTGACAGTGTAGGATTCCCATCCATACTTAAGATTAAAGTCATTTAATTGTATTTGGAAAAAAAAAATTCTATTCCATTCAGATTTTCTATTTGCACAGGAAGGATATCTATTTTTATAAGCTTTTTTTGAGTGTTGTTTCCAACTGACTCAGACGTAGACATGATGCCTTTGTATCTGTAAATTTTTTGAAATATATTGATTCAGTTTTGAATGCAGTGAAGTACAGTTGTTTTTCTTCCTCAACACCTAAATAGAAGCTTAATTAAAATTTTTAGAATATAATCCAACATGCAAAACCCAGAAAAATCCCTAAAAAATCACAAACTTGGTCATCCATAAAAAATAAAAACAAATCTAGGTATCCATAAACTTGGTCATCAAAAACACGAAATTTAAACTCTAATCAACCATTAATCTATCCAAACCTACTGTATCTGAAATTTTAACTAAAAAATTTCTCAAATTTAAATCACATACACAAACCAAAATTCAACAAAATCAATCAAAAAAAACAACCGGTACATACAATTCAAAAGAAATACTGAAAAAACCCATTCTCGCCTTCTTTTCATTTGTAATTAAAACCAATAACCCAAATGCCTAAATTAAAGATCATCAACCCAATAACCCATATACCTAAATCAAAGACACTCAACCCAAAATAACAAAACTTGAATCATATTTAACACCAATTTTTGTCGTCTAAAAATACCTGCACTCTAGTGGTTCCGGCGGAATATGGGTGGAGGCTAGGCTGAAGTTGGGGTGATGGTTTGACATGGTGGTAGCCCTCAGATCTCTTTCTCTCTCTACCATTGACGGAAAAAGAACTGAACGGTTTTTGGTTTTAAGAAAGAAAGAAAGAACGGCTGAACTTGTCGAAGGAGAAGGAAAAGCAGAATCGGAAGGGAATAGAGAGCATCTGAAATTTGAATGCATGAGGTTTGAAAGAGAGGAGTCGGGTTAAGCTAGGTTTTGTTTTGTTTTGTTTTTGTTTTTGTTTTTTTTAAAGATAAGTGTAGGGACTCAAATTGTCTTGGACCCTGGACAATAAAATTTGTAGAGAGCGGGTGTAAGAGCTAAGCCCAGTAAATAGAGAAAGACGTCGTTCTGGCGCAGCAGGAGGAATTCCCCATGTCGTAAGGGACGGATGACTTCTCTATCTTTTCCTTAGTGGTGTCTTTTTTGCCTTTTTTCTCTCTCCCCTTTTAGAGCATTTCGATTTCCTCTTATATACTACTTTTCCGGTTCCTTTCCACCGTACACGTGTAAGCTCCCTTTTGAGATCATCTTTCTGTCCCATCCAGCACGTCTCGGATCCTCCGCTTGGTGGTTGTAAGGCTGCTTGACTGTTGTTCAGGTATCACCTCCACATTAATGCGGCCAGAGAGTTAGGTGGGGTGCATTTAATGTGGAGGTAGCAGCTTTTCAGGAGATATTTGTTACCTTTTCCGGTTCCTTCTTTGATCAATATTTATTTAGTCTAGTTTGCATGTGACTCTGCAAGACTCCCTGTCAACTAAAGTAGTTATGCCCACGTCTAAAGCTGGTTTGAGGGATGAATGTCGTCCTCGGACAGGAGAATATCCTCGGACGGAGGATTTATCCTCGGACGAAAGAGTATCCTCGGACGGGTGAATGTATTCGGTTTGGGCCGTTGGGCCACAAGCCCATTTTTATGTACTCTGTTAGTCTTTCGGGCAACGGGCCCCACAATAAGTATCCAGTTTTTTTTTTTTTTTTTGAGTGAAAAGAGTTTTTAATTTTATTTTTTAAATATTGTGCTGATGTGGAAAATTGTGGGAGTTTCAAAGGTTTCGGTTATATATATATGGATGATCCAACCAAATTGTGGTGATATGGTTAGCAATTTGAAAACCAACAGGAGAGTAGTAATGTCTAAATTTAAGAGATATGGATGAAAAGTTATAGTGATAGTTTTATAGTATGAGTTTTTTTTCCCCTCTTCAATTTCAAAATAAAGAAGAATTTTTATAAGGAAAAATAAAGAAGAATTGTTATCAAAAAATAAATAAATAAAGAAGAATTGATTTGGAAAAAAAAAAACGTGAGATCTCATATTTTTAGGGAGTAGGAGTAAGGGAAACATGAATTCAAAAAAGAAAAAAAAAAGAAAAAGAAAAAGAAAACCTAATATCAAAAAGGAAGAATAAAAAAACAAAGAGGTAAGTATAAAAAAAAAAAAAAGAGTGAAAAAGAAAAAGAAAAAGATCATGTCAAAAATGAAATAGATAACGGAAAAAAAAATTGTGGCCAATTAAAAAAGAAAAAGATCATGTCTAAAAAAAAAGGAAGAGAAAAGTGTAAATGTGGAGTAATGGAGGAAATTCAAATCTCTTAATACTTTCTTCTAAAAAAAATTTAAAATTTATCTTATTTTATAGGCAATTTTTTAGAAAAAAAAAAAAAAAAAAGTGGATAGCAAGGGAATGAAGTGTAGGGTTTTAACATGAGTTTCTAAAATTAAAAAAAAAAAAAAAAAAAAAAAAAAACTTTTTTAACGTGGGTTAAAAAAAAAAATTCAGCCAGCGAATTAAAAAAATAAAGAAAGAGAAAAGTTTAAATGTGAAGTTTGCTTAATAAGTAGGTTAGTGGAGGAGTGATCCTATTTTGTAGACAATATTTTAGTGTAAGTTAGACATATATTTTTACCAGACTATCCTTTAGTTTTGTCTCTACTTAAACTTAAGAGTATTAGAAGTATTTTGGAACAAAAAAAAAAAATCCGGTCCAAACAGGAAAGACTCTTTAAATCAGGTTAGTGAAGTTTGCTTAATAAGTAGATTAGTGGAAAAATGATCCTATTTTGTAGGCAATATTTTAATGTAAGTTAGACATGTATTTTTACCAGACTATCTTTTAGTTTTGTCTCTATTTAAACTTAAGAGTATTGGGTGTATTTTGGAACAAAAAAAAAGTCCAGTCCAAACAGAAGAATCCCTTTAAATGGTAGTACTAGCCACTGAGCAAGCACTCACGTGCATGCTCAGAGGCTCTTCTATTTTTTAAGTAAGGATTAATTTAGAACATTTATTATAATTTGGGATCACTACATTTTCCAATCACAAAAAAACCTAAGGGTGTGATGTGTATTATGTGTGGTGAAATAATTTTTCATCACACCCCTAGGGTTTTTTTGTGATTGGAAAATGTAGTGATCCTAAATTATAATAAATGTTCTAAATTAACCTTTACTTAAAAAATAGAAGAGTCTCTGAGTATGCGCGTGAGTGCATGCTCAGAGGCTAGTCTATATTACTAATAATGTGATTCCTTATTTGGGTTTCATCATTTTGCGTATCAAAATACCCTCAAATTCATATGTTTAAAAAAATTAAATAATAAGGTTAGATATGTACAAGTACTAATTTAAACACTTCTGAATTTTAGATATTTATCCATTTCCCCTAAAATTAGGCACTTCAATCTCTCCTTATTCCTTCTTACTTAAGATTTGACAGAATAAGTATTTCATTTTGCAATGACATATTTTCAAGTTTGATAGAATAGGTATCATAAGAGTTTCCCATGCTATTTTGATGTAGCAACATAGTCATTTATATCACCTAAATATGCAATCCGTAAAAATGTAGCTTTATTCAAGATAAATTGGTGAGAATTATCGCCTAAAGTTGCAAAATTATATTAAGGACAAAAAAAATTACAAAATTATTTGCAGGTACATAATTTATATCACCTAAAGCTCCAAAAGTATCACCACCAAATGTATGTGGATTACATAAAATGGATTATTGTTAATGCCTAGTTATATGTTCTCAAGCACTGCAGCAGCAGCTATTGAATCTCCAGCACTTGTAGCAACAACCCTTGCTTCTCCAGCCCTTGTAGTAGTTTTAGTTACAAAAACAGCACTAGTTGTATTTGTTGTAGCCTTGCATGTGTCTTCTGACCATTGGTAGACAATGTCTCCTACATTATAACACACAAACTATATATACATAAGCATCAAAATATTAATCCCCCCTAAAAAATAAAAATAACTTAGAGCACATAGTTAACCTGGCCTCATTAAGATTCATGAACCTTCCCCCATGATGAATCTCGTATTTTAAATCATCTTCCTCCCTGTTGTTGTTGTCTCTATTCTGCATTAAATATTAGCTTTAGTAGAAAACAAAATAGAAGCTTTCTCATAGGCTTAAGACGGTGGTTTCAAATTTGGGAAGAAATAGACCATTTCATTCCTTACTTGGATAGAATTGATCATTTGACTCGGCGTCTACTCCAAGTGTGTTGTATTTAGTAGCTTTAATCCCTCTTTAAGGGCCTAATCAAGGAACTCAATTAAGTTTCTTTCTTGTTGAAAATAGTATAACAAAGTAACACAATGGAGAAAGGAATGGACTATTTGCTAATTTGCTAATAAAATTATATAAGAAATTCTAAAATCTAAAAGAAAAAGGAAAAAGGGGGAAAAAAAAAAACCTCAAAGAATAAGGTATAGATATAGTCATGAATATCAATCCACCTAAATTGTGATTCTCACTTATTTGAATGCAAAAACATTGCTCCAATACCAAAAGACCTTGTCCGTGCAAATCTTCTAAAAAATACATGAAACCAATAGAAAAAATCAACATCCCACAATTTGTTGATAGAATTATATAAGAAATTGTAAAATCTAAAAGAAAAAAAAGAAAAAAAAAAAGAAGGCAGTAAACAAAAGAACTAAAAATTTAAAAAGAACATGAGAGGGAGAGAGGGATGCCTAGCATATAAATGAGATAGACCAACAATTGTATGAAATCCTTGCCAATAAATTTCCACCTGCACACCACCAAATTGAAACAAATAAATAAATCACAACCTATGAAAACCACAACACATAGAAGTAAAATGTCAATAACAGAATACAAAACCACAACGCCTTTTATTTTTTATTTTGAGCGATGACCTTCTTTGCACGTTTCTTTGCCATTTTTTTTTTTTTTTGGTTTGATACCAGACCTCTCGGGCTCTTAACGTAGCAAAGATTTTTTGTTTTTTTGTTTGTCTTTTTTTTTTTTTTTTTTGAATTTGAATATACAGATGGGATGTGAGGATAAGGATGGATATGGTCAAATTAAATAGTAACTGCTAGACTCTAACTGTTTGATGATAATGGGAAGTTAAATTTTCTTTTTTCTTTTTTATATGAGGGGAGTTTAAACTTGTACGTGGGTAAAAGAGTAGATGAATTTTTTATAGTGTTTTTTTAATTGTTCAAAAGATAATTGTTGTGATAATTGGATTGAGATAAGAATTGTGGTAACATTTACTCTTTTTTTTTTTTTTTTTTTTTTTTTTATAAAGGTAATTGATTTTATTTTTCTTTGCAATAAAGGCATATGTGTGTGTGTGTGTGTGTGTGTGTGTGTTTTATTTATTTATTTATTTTTTATTATTATTATTATCAATTATCATGGCAGATATATTCATAAACAAACGTGTGTTTGTTTTAATTAATTAATTTATAAATGGATAAAGAAATTTGAAAACCATCAAGAGAATGGTCCTATTTTGTAGGTAATGTTTTAGTGCAAGTTAGACATGTATTTTTACTTGATTATCCTTTACTTTTGTCTCTACTTAAACCTAGAGGTGTAGGAGTATTTTAGAACAAAAAACAAATCTGGCCCAAACAGGAGAAACCCCTTAAATAATAGTATGAATATGTTATATATATATATATATATATATATATATATATATATATAAAACAGAGCACCTGATATGTATTCATTCATTCTTACTCATTCTTCAATTATATGTATCACATTAACTATCTTTTTTTCTTTTTAAATGTAATTTTGAAATGTTGGTGGTGACTGAATGTATATGTTTTTGGCGTTAAATTTTTTTATTTTTTTATTTAGGTTTGTAGCAACCTTGAGTTCTACTTTTTTCTTTCTTTCTTTTTTTTTTCTTTTTTTCTTTTATGCATCACATTAACTCTCCTTTTTTTTTTCTTTTTTATTTAAATGTAATTTTGAAATGTTGTGGTGACTGAATAATTTTAAACATGAGTAAGGAAAGTGAAGTGAGTTTGCTTTGAAAACTAACATGAAGTTGTCCTATTTTGTAGGGAGTTAGATATGTATCTTTATTTTGAACAATTTTAATAGGATTTTTAGGAAAAATGATCTCATCAAAATTTAAATCAAACACAAACTCTAACACGCACGCTAACTTTGGTTTGTTGATTAAAGTTTTTTTTTTTATAAATACTTGGTTTAACCCTAATTCTTTTATCTCTCTCAGGTTCATGTACGCACAAATTTTTTGGATTGCATTGAGGAGTCATTGGAATGGAATATTAGATAAGTTCGGGTGAGAGACTTTACAAGAATTATTATAGGTATTAAACCTAAAGAAAGTTTTTTTTTTTTTGTTTTTTTTTTTTTTACCATCATTTTATATGTTTTTGGCATTAAATTTTTTTAATTTTTTTATTTAGGTATGTAGCAACCTTGAGTTCTACCTTTTTTATTTTTTTTCTTTTTATTTTTTATTTTTTTTATGTATCATGTTAACTCTCTCTCTTTTTTTTAAAAAAAATGTAATTTTGAAATGTTGGTGGTGACTGAATGTATATGTTTTTGACGTTAAAATTTTTTATTTTTTATTTTTATTTAGGTATGTAGCAACCTTGAGTTTTACCCTTTTTTTTTTATCACGTTAACTCTATTCTCTTTTTTCTTTTTCTTTTTCTTTTTCTTTTTTTTTAAATGTAATTTTAAAATGTTGGTGGTGACTGAATAATTTTAAAGGTGAGAAAGTTTTCTTTTTTCCTTGAGTTCTACTTTTTTTTTTTTATATGTATCACGTTAACTATCTTTTTTTATTTTATTTTATTTTTTATGTATTTTTGAAATGTTGGTGGTGACTGAATGTATATGTTTTTGGCATCAAATTTTTTTATTTAGGTATGTAGCAACCTTTTTGTTCAACTTCTTTTTTTATTTATTTTTTTAATTTTTTTTTATGTATCACGTTAACTCTCTTTTTTTTTTCTTTTTTTTTTAAATGTAATTTTGAAATGTTGTGGTGACTGAAGAATTTTAAACGTGAGTAAGGAAAGTGAAGTGAGTTTGCTTTGAAAACTAACAAAAAGTTGTCCTATTTTGTAGGGAGTTAGAATTACTTCATTTTTCAGTTACAAAAAATTCTTAGAGGTGTGATGAATATTATGCATTTGTGTTTGTGAGAAGTTCAACTACTGAGAAGTTTTTTTTTAATGAACGTGGGGAGTGTTTTGGTGTACTGGGACTGTTTTGTTTTTATACAGCCTTTTTTTTCAATAGGAACGTGGGTAGATATTTGATAGAGTGTGTGTTTCTTTTTTATTAGTTTTTTTTTTTTTTTTTACTTGAATTTCTAAAGGTTTTGCAGGGAAGAGTATTTTTTTTTTTTTTTTATAAACTACTGGGATGAGTTTGTATTTGTGAGAAGTTATGTGGGTAGATAATTGATAGAGTGTTATTTGAATGTGGGGATTTTTTTTTTTTTTTTGGTTGATGAATGTGGGGAGTGTTTTGGTGTAGTGGGAGTGTCTTTTTCTTGAGTGGCCAAGGTAGGTTTTTTTTTTTTAAAAAGAACGTGGGATAGTATTTCAATGTGGGTAGGAATTTATTTAGGATAGAATTTATTATTTTAACCCCATTTTGATTAGTTTAGTTTAATTAAATTAGGGGTACTTTTGACAGTAAAAAAAACAATAACTAACTTTTCGAATCTCTTAATATATACAGATAACGTGCAAGCCAACTTTGGTTCGTTGATTAAAGTTTTTTTTTTTTTTTTTTTTAATTCTTGGTTTAACCCTAATTCTTTTATCTCTCTCAGGTTCACGTACGCACAAATTTTTTGGATTGCATTGAGGAGTCATTGGAATGGAATATTAGATAAGTTCGGGTGAGAGACTTTACAAGAATTATTATATGTATTAAACCTCGCATAAAGTGGTTGTTATCTAAGAAAGTGTTGTAAAAAAATTTCTTTTGAAATAGAAACTATATTTCTTTTGTATACAATTAAAGTGCATCTCTTGCCATAAAATTTTCAATTTAAGCTTTTATTTACTTATGTTATGGATGTGTAGTAAATGACTAAATTTTAGGATTAAAAAACTTACATCTTAGTGAACAGTTTTAAACCCCTTAAAAACAACTAGATTGCATAGCCTAGATTAATTAGCCAAGTTGTTACTTAGTCAAATTAAACAATTCTAGGTTAAAACAATCAAATAATCATATCATGTATATAAAACATATAAAGCAGTGGAAATAATAAAGAACACAAGATATGATTATCCAGGAAACCACACGGAAAAACCTGGGGAGGATTTTACCCACCGATCCTCAAGGCAAACCAGAATTCACTATGAAAGAATTGAAGTTCTTACAAAAGGACTACAAGCTCCCCGCTTGACTTTCTAATGCTACCAACCAGTAAAACTTCTTGACACCACACGTGCAGGCTCCGAGTCCACGGACTACTTCTTTCTTGAATTCCTCAACCAGCTACAAGCTCCCCGCTTGTTTATCTTTTAGTTCCAATGGTTGCAACTTGTAATGATCTTCAAGATGTTGAAATCATCTTTACCTTAAAAACTCTAAGTTTTGTGTAAAGAAAAGCTTCTCTAAGATCTCATAAGAGATTCACACAAAACAAAAAATATGAGCAACAATATAATATGGAGTCTCTTCAAAAACGTGGCTAGGGTTTAGTTTATATACCTAGGGTAAAAACATAAAACCCTAAACGTTTAATGAAGTAGGGCTGAGTTGGAAATTCTGCAAAAAAATCAACCTGTGCGATTTTCGATCGATCGAGCCTATCCTTCGATCGATCGAGCCAGGCTGAAAGTCCCAAGTACTTCTGCAGCCACTCGATTCCAACTTTACAATATTAAACTAACTTTGAGCAAGCCTAAACAAGACTAAATACATTGTTTTGATCATGGTTTGCCAACATTACAAATTAGAGTTCTAAATACATAAAATCCTAAGACCTTAGAACCTAACAAACTCCCCCTTTGGCAATCCGTGACAAAACACAAACTAAATGCTCAAAGTTTACAATAAAAAGCCCTTTACAAAAAGTAATGCTCAAAAATCAAATTCAATCCTAACTACTATCCATCAGTTGCAAGTATAAACAGCAGCCAAGTCAAATGCACCTGTATATTCTTGAAACACTCAACAAACGCATATACGCATGTGTGACAGAAAAACAGTAAATCAATAGATATGTAATCTAACTCTCCCCCTATGTTAGATACACCAAAAATAAACAATTCTTGAAAGTTCACACAACACATAATAAAGACATATATCAATGAATAATCATAAATATAAATCAATAAGTAGCGAACACATGTAACACATAGAATCAAGAATCATATATATAAAAAATGTATTTCCCAAACAAGTATAGCCCAAAAATAAAGTATACATAGTGAAGCACCTAGATACAATCTAATCAAAAACTCCACTAGCTCCTCAAAAGGTAACAAAAACTCCCCCAAGCTACAAAAACCCCTTTACAAGTATCCAAACTCTACTCCCCCTTTTTGTGACGGAATGCCAAAGGACATCATAGGCCATCATTAAAAGGAGGTGGTGAGGAGGAACGAAGATGCGCCAAATCCGCTCTTAGAGCACGAATCTCATCGAACAGATCCACCAAAAGCTGACCATGAGCCGCCTGAACGGTTATGACAGTCTCCAAAGTACGACGAACATCGAAGTCAACCGCAGGAGGTGGAGGAACAGCAGCAGCACCTACAGGATCAGGAACAGCCTCACGAGCAGGACCTGTAGAAGAAGAAGGGGGTGCAGAACTAGAAGGCTCAGACCTAGCATGTTTAGAGCCAGCTCGAAGATGAGCAGCCCTCTGTCTAAGGAATGAGACACCTATGGGAGCAATCACATGAACGGGCTCAGAAGAAGGGAAATCATCTAAACCAAGATGAAGTAAAATCCTATGAATGAAGATAGGATGAACAAGAGCGTGAGCAGTAGAGGAACTCCTATAAACTTCGTTCAAAGAACGAAGAAAAAGATGAGGAAAACTGATAGGAGCATCAGTGACAACAGTGTATAAGAATACACACCTCTCGAGAGGAATGGTGTGCAGATGAGAAATGGGCCAAAGTGAATGACAAGCTATCCTAAAGAAAAGATAGGTAGTCTCAGGAAGCTCAGCGGTGGTGATCCGAGGATCAGAACCCCACTGGATAGAAGACCCAGTGATGTAAGACATGACATCACTCAACTCTGGTGACTCATCATAAGGATAGACAGGGTGCTGTACCAAAGGTATCCCTAGAGCATCAGACACTACTGTAGGAGTAATGACGTACTCTTCACCTCGTATCCAACACTTTACTAAAGTGGTGGAATCATAGACGTGGACAGAGAGGTTCGAAAAGAACTCTCTAATCAGGGTAGCTGGAGGAGAAGGATCAGAAACATCCAGCAAAGGTAACCAGCCCCTATGCTCAAAGTTTGCCCTAATGGCAGGATCAAGCTCATCTAAGATGACAGAACGCTCAGTCCAAACTTTTCTCTTAAGGTTTAGAGTCTCAAAAGTCTCTTGATTTTTCTCACTAGGGAACCTCTCACTATCAAAGGAAGGTGGGGGTGGAGAAGGAGAGGGAATAGTTCTACGGGCTCTAGTCTTCCTAGGCATGATGCTAAGGAAAGGACAAAGACACAGGAAAAACCAAAAAGAACAAAAAAAAAAAAAAAAAAAAAAAAACAAAACTAAGGGCAGACTGCAAGTTAGCACAATAAAAAATAGAATAAAAATCTATATGATGCGTGAACAATAACAATGTTGTGATGCATGAACTAATGCAGTAAACAGGTTCAAATTAAGTTCAATTTCACAAAATTGACTTGAACATAGAGTTTCTAACAAAAACCCTAAAAATTTGAAAACCACTTGAAAAATTTTGCAGCAAATTGATGAATTAAGCATTACAAAACACAACACAAGGATTATAATGCCTAATTACATCAACACAACAAGCCAATTTCATCAAATTCAACCCAATTTCATAAAAGCCCCAATTCGGATCAAATAGAAACCCTAGAATTTTCAATTTTTCATCAAACTCAAAATTGATCAAATTAACATGTAAGAATCATGTATATGATGTGTCCCCATAAAAACCCAATGATCAATTGCATAAAATAAAGCTTGAATCAATCAGAAAATCCCAAAATGCAATGTCCGAAAATCTCCCTCAAATGTATGAAATAATGCATGAAATCATGAAAATAAACTCAAAAAGAAGGGTAAAAGAGTCTTACCGGCTTGAGGAAAGAGAGATTTTGCAAAAAATTTGGAGGAAAACGACAAAACTTTGACTGTGATGCTTGCCTCTCGGAGAGAGAAAGAAAAAGTTTTGAAAAAGTTTGAATAGTTCTTTGAAAAAGTCATATCTGAACTTTTAAAAAAGCTTTTCCACGATCTTCGATCGATCGAAAATTACATTCGATCGATCGAATGTTCCAGTCATTTTGAAACAAACTAGAGCACTTTTTCGATCGATCGAAAATCAGGTTGGATCGATCGAACCAGGCAGAGGCTCACAAAAATTTTGAGAAAAAACACAGTTTTGAAAAACACAAACCTAATTTTGAAAAACAACTCCTCAAAGCATTTGAACAACAAAATTAAAATGCATGAGTATGAGATAGAATGCTTTTTCAAAAACCCAAATTTTTAAACCTAATTTTCTCAAAAACAAGTTTCAATCATTCTCCCATTGAATTTTTTCAAGCAACACATAAGTTGTGCACAAATCTCAAGATATTTTCAAACTTGGTTGGTCAGACCAAAAACACACACACTAGCATGTACAGTGTTTAACAAAGAGTAACTTGTGTAGTGTGTGATACTAGCAAAAACTTGAGATACATGTGAGGTGATATGTGAATAGTAATCAAACACAAAGTCTACACAATTCATCATATAGAATTTAAAAGAGACTATCACCTAAAGAGTTACATCCTATAACTCCCACATCTCCTAGAACAAAAGCTTGCAATCATGTAAGTTTCTTGCATTTTTGCCTCTTATTTATATATGAATTGGCATTCAGCCTAATAGTACACACCGGTTTGAATTAAGTGAATTGGCATCAAGTCTAATAGTACACACCAGTTTTAATTTAATTTGAGGCTACAACTTATGTTCTTTTTGTGCATGTGCTACACTTTCTCGAGCACAAAATCTTATGATATGCACTAAAGTGTTCATGATTGGCTAGTGAACAGTGGTGAGATGGTTATTTATGCATTTCTCAAAAGGATCAAGTCCGGCACTTAAAGAACAAGTGACTTCATGATTAAGGCAAAGTGATTAAAAACCACATACATCTTTCCCACACAACATGCACTACAAAGTTTCAACTAGTCAAGTGCAGTAAATAAGCTCATCAAGGTTAAACAAGGTACACAAGACATGACATGTGTAAAAAGATTGACCAACCTTGTTTTTAAAAATCAAGAAAAATAGTGTCCAACATAGATTTTGCTTTCTCCTTTTCCCTTTTTATTTTTTTTTATTTTTTATTATTAAAAGAGAAAACAAATAAATCCTAGAATGAAATGCATGTATGTAATGCAATGCAAGTCCTAGAACAAAAAAATACAAAAACCAAAGAACAATGGTCACAACAGAATAGAGCAATGGAGCACAAGGACCATGTCAGAAAGACCCAGTTATTTCGAGTCTTTTGCATCCAAAACTTTTTAGATGCACCACGAGCATTGGAGTTCTTATTCACATTAGAGTGATTCCCAACTCCAAGATTGGAATAAAAGTTTAACACCTTTACCAATTCACCAATTAGTGCCATAGGATCTTGTGCTTGAGGCACATACACTTTTGGTTTCTTTGTTCTCTTATTAGCTTGAAGCTTGAAACAGTTAGGACGAATGTGTCCAGACTTTCCACAGTAATGACAAACCCAAGCAGGTTTACCATGCATCTTGTCATTAGATTTGGTAGGCTCCTTAGGTTTAGCTTCTCTTAAGTCTACCCTAATCTTCTTAGGTAGTGAAACTTCTACAGGCTTAACAACTTCACTCACAGAAGGTACAGAAGAAGAAGAAGGAACAAAGTTTGTGGAATGTGGTCTAGAATCAAAGATGCTTTCAACATATCCTAACCCAGTTTTATCAGAAGGATACTTTTGAACATTCAGCATGTGATCAAGTTTAGAACTAGCAGATCTAGCAATAGATAAATCATGTTCCAAAGTTCTAACTTTATCAACCAAAAGCATGTTTTCAGATTTAACATCATTCAAAAACTCATTAGCATCAAACAGTTTAACAAGCAGATTTTTCTTTTCAAGCTCAAGAGAATCAATTTTCTTCAGGCCTAGTTCAACTTTCATAGCATCCTTTGCAGCAATTTTGCAAAGTTTGTTGTAGGCCTCTTGAAGATCTGCATCTTCAGAGAGTTCCAATTCAGAAGGGTTCTCCTCAGCAGATATGCTTTCATTGACTACAGCAGTAGCAGTGAAAACAATGAAGTTTCAATCCTCGTCACAACCGGACTCATTATCAGAAACCTCATTATCACTAAGGGTTACAGCCATAGCTTTACCCTTATTCTTCAAGAATGTAGGACATTCATATTTGACATGGCCATACCCTTGACAGCCAAAACACTGAGAACCCATAGAATTAATTGAAGATTGACCAACTTTTTCTCTAGGTTTTTCAAAGTTATTAACCTTAGTGGGATCATTCTTCCTAAAGTTTCTAGGTTCAGCAGTGTAAGTACCTCTTGTCTTTTTGTTGGTATTCCTAAGAAAATTTTTAAAGTTTTTGGCAAGATATGCAATCTCTGTAGCAGAGAGCTTATCATCAAATCCACTACCATCAACATCATCAACCGACTTAAGAGCCATTGATTTGGATTTGTTCACCTTAGGTAGGTCAGACTCATAGGACTGAAGAGATCCTACAAGCTCATCAATAGGGATGGAGTCCACATCCTTGCTTTCAGTGATGGCAGTTACTTTGGATCTAAAGCCTTCAGTTAAGGATCTAAGTATCTTCCTAATAATTTTAGGTTGATCATAGATTTCACCCAAATTAAAAGCAGAATTAACAATATCATTAAGTTTAGCATAAAACTCATCAAAGGTTTCATCATCAGACATTCTAATGCTTTCAAACCTAGAAGTTAATTGCTGCAATTTGTTTATCTTAACAGCCTTTGTGCCTTCATGCACAGTTTGGAGGATTTTCCAAGTAGTATGAGCAACCTCAACATTAGAGATCCTTTTAAATTCCTCCATTGAAACAGCATTGAAGATGGCATTCATAGCTTTGCTATTGAAGCCTGCTGCTTCTTTTTCAGAAGTTTGCCACTCACTCACAGGAGTAGTGGGCTTCTGCCATCCGTATTTAACGGAATTCCAAACCCTCTCATCAATGGATTTCAGGAATGCTTTCATCCTTACTTTCCAGTAAGCATAGTTGTTCCCATCAAAGTGAGGAGGAACAAAAAGAGAGTGTCCATGCTCCATGAAAACAGGGGTTAAGGATCAGCTCAGAGATAAAAATCTCAAACAAAAGAGCAACCTGCTCTGATACCACTTGAACGGTTTTAAACCCCTTAAAAACAACCAGATTGTGTAGCCTAGATTAATTAGCCAAGTTGTTACTTAGTCAAATTAAACAATTCTAGGTTAAAACAATCAAATAATCATATCATGTATATAAAACATATAAAACAGCGGAAATAATAAAGAACACAAGATATGATCACCCAGGAAACCACACGGAAAAACCTGGAGAGGATTTTACCCACCGATCCTGAAGGCAAACCAGAATTCACTATGAAAGAATTGAAGTTCTTACAAAAAGACTACAAGCTCCCCGCTTGACTTCCTAATGCTACCAACCAGTAAAACTTCCTGACACGACACGTGCAGGCTCCGAGTCCACGGACTACTTCTTTCTTGAATTCCTCAATCAGCTACAAGCTCCCCGCTTGTTTATCTTTTAGTTCTAATGGTTGCAACTTGTAATGATCTACAAGATGTTGAAATCATCTTTACCTTGAAAACCCCAAGTTTTGTGTAAAGGAAAGCTCCTTTAAGATCTCACAAGAGATTCACATAAAACAGAAAATATGAGCAACAATATAATATGGAGTCTCTTCAAAAACGTGGCTAGGGTTTTGTTTATATACCTAGGGTAAAAACATAAAACCCTAAACGTTTAATGAAGTAGGGCTGAGTTGGAAATTCTGCAGAAAAATCAACTTGTGCGATTTTCGATCGATCGAGCCTATCCTTCGATCGATCGAGCCAGGCCGAAAGTTCCAAGTACTTCTGCAGCCACTCGATTCCAACTTTACAATATTAAACCAACTTTGAGCAAGCCTAAACAAGACTAAATACATTGTTTTGATCATGGTTTGCCAACATTACAAATTAGAGTTCTAAATACATAAAATCCTAAGACCTTAGAACCTAACACTTAGGATTAGACAAAAAATGATAATGGTCATACATAAAATTTGAAAGAAAAAAAAAACAACATCAACAACACCAAAAAGGTTAAAAAAATTGTTAGGTTCTAAGGTCTTAAGATTTTATGTATTTAGAACTCTAATTTGTAATGTTGGCAAACCATGATCAAAACAATGTATTTAGTCTTGTTTAAGTTTGCTCAAAGTTGGTTAAATATTGTAAAGTTGGAATCGAGTGACTGCAGAAGCATTGGGGCTTCTCGGCCTGGCTCGATCGATCGAAGGTTAGACTCGATCGATCGAAAGTCGGCCCAGATGCGTTTTTCTGCAGAATTTCAACTCAGCCCTAACTCTTTAAACGTTTAGGGTTTTATGTTTTTGCCCTAGGTATATAAGGCAAACCCTAGCTACGTTTTTCAGAGTTGCACAAGTTGTGTTGTTGCTCATACATTGCTGTTTTGTGTAAATCTCTTGTGAGATCTAGAGGAGCTTTTCTTTACACAAAGCTTAGGATTTTCAAGATTGAGATCACATCAACATCTTGATGATCAACAAGGTTGCAACCATTGGAACTTAAAAGAAAAACAAGTGAGGAGCTTGTAGCTGATTGAAGGAATACAAAGAAAGAAGTAGTCCGTGGATTCGGAGCCTGCGCGTGGTCGTGTCAGGAAGTTACTACTGGTGTGTAGCATTAGGAAGTCAAGCGGGGAGCTTGTAAGTCCTTTTGTAAGAACTTCAATTCTTTCTTAGTGGATTCCGTTTTGCCTTGAGGATCGGTGGGTAAAATCCTCTCCAGGTTTTTTACCGGTTTGGTTTTCCTGGGTGATCATATTACTGTGTTCTTTATTATTTCCGCTGCTTTATTTGTTTTATATGCTTGATATGATTTTGTGATTGTTTTAACCTAGAATTGCATAATTTGACTAAGTAACAACTTGGCTAATTAATCTAGGCTACGCAATCTGGTTATAGTTTTAGGGGTCTAAACCGTTCAAAAATAAAAATAAAAAAAGGAGAGAGGAAAACTTGAGATGTTTAACGTACGTGGGATAGAAAGTGGGATTTTTTTAAATAGTACATAGATAGAACATGAGATTTTTTCAAACGTGTACTTTTTGTTTTTTTGATAAACTTTTAAATAAGGATAGGGTCACACCAATTCCCTACCTTAATCTTTTAAATTTCCCTAAAATTTAGCCTTTTCTTTTCTTTCAAAATCAGATATGTTAGTGCCTAAATATAAGGATATGGATGAAGAAATTATAGTAATAGTTTTATAGTAGGAGTCTTTTTTTTTTTTTTCTAAAATATGGAAGAGATTTTTTAAAAAAAAAAAGAAAAAAAAAAAAAGAGGAAAACGTGAGATGTTTAACGTGGGATAAAAAGTGGGATTTTTTAAAATAGTACATGGTTAGTACATGGATAGATGTATACTAGCCTCTGAGCACGCGCTCACGCGCGTGCTCAAAGGCTCTTCTATTTTTTGAGTAAGTGAGCGCGTGCTCAGAGGCTCTTCTATTTTTTGAGTAAAGGTTAATTTAGAGCATTTATTAAAATTTGGGATTACTACATTTTTCAATCACAAAAAAAAACCTAGGGTTGTGATGATCACGCGCGTGCTCAGAGGCTCTTCTATTTTTTGGGTAAAGGTTAATTTAGAGCATTTATTAAAATTTGGGATTACTATATTTTCCAATCACAAAAAAAAAAATCTAGGGGTGTGATGAGTATCATGTGTGGAGAAATAATTTTTCATCACACCCCTAAATTTTTTTGTGATTAGAAAATGTAGTAATCTCAAATTATAATAAATGCTCTAAATTAACCCTTACTTAAAAAATAGAAGAGCCTCTGAGCATGCACGTGAGCGCGTTCTTAGAGGCTAGTTTTTCAATAAAGGGTTTCCCTTCTATTTAGAAAAGGCTTCCAATAGTGAAAGAATCAAAGATTGAGAGATTGTTACAAATCATTGGGATTAAATTAATTCAGTCAAGAATTAAACTATTTTCCGTACAATATACTTACGCATAAGGTTGTCAAAATTGGAATCCACGTAGGATCGTGGGAGGTAGGTGGGATTGTACATTGTATGATCGGATCGTGGATCATAAGATCTTACATATTTTCATACTTAAAGCAAAAAACACGTTTATACTGACTTTGTATGTTGAATAATCATGTAAATTGTGAATTTATCTATAAAAAAAATAAAGATTTTCGTCATATGATGCAATTTTCATGTTATACATTGTTACTTCTATACTAACAAAACAAATATATTTAAGTTTTGACCTAATGTATCTAAAAAGTTCAATAAATGTTTAATTAGCAACCAAATACCAAAATATTTATCAACACATAGAAATATTTTCCAAGTTCCAAGTTTAAAATCCAAAATAAGTTATTAAATGGAAACTAGCTAACTAAAATATGAAATCCAAAAGCAAGATGAATATTAAAGTGAAGTGAACATTTCATTGTTCTCATTCTAGGGTTCTTATAACCATTGTCCTAATTATCATTGTTCAGTTCATCATCTATGTAGACATTGTATATTTGTATACTAGAACTGCAAAAGAAATCAAGATACAACTTCGCATTCAACTATTCAAGTTATACTACTTAGCAACAATTATAGAGCATGCTTAAAAAAATTAAGTAATCAATATATAAATACAAGCATACTAATAAAATTATATATAAGAAAAACATTTTGGTAATATTAGAACACAAATTAGTATATTGATCAAACAAATTTAACAACATTATAGCTTAAAAGATAGCAAAGCCAATATGAAATTTTCATTTACAAATGATGAAGCCAATATAAAAACCCTTAAAGCTTCATCAAAACCAAAAATTTATTTCATAAAAAAAAAAAAAAAAAACCAAAAACTGATGTTTTGGTAGGATCGGTAGAATCGGTAAGATCCCATATGATCCTATGATTCTATACGATCCTACTATTTTTACAATCCTTGTACGATCCTAAAAGTTTAGGTGAGGTAGGATCGTAAAATTGTGTGATCCTATGATCCAGATCGCGATTTTGACAACCATGCTTACACATTAGGTGTTTGATTTGTATGGAAAAAAAATAAAGAGAAAGTTTAATTACAAAACTAATTGTAACTTAAGGCTATAACCTTACTCAATAAAATGAACATTACTATATAATTTGAAAATTTCTAACTGTTAAATTGCATATTCTTTACACTTTTAACACACACGTCAAATTTTATGTTAATCGGATATTATTTACTATATGATATATAAGCTTATAGTTTATGCATAATTTTAAACTACAAAACTTGTAATTTAAACAATTTAGTGATGACATAGCTATTGATCTTTAATTTTCTAGAAATTTTGCAAGCATATAGGATATAAGGAGAAGATGTAATCCAATAGTGGATTTGTCAAAATTCATCTCCAATAAAAAGATATTGAGTAAGGTTGTAGTCTTAAACTACAACCAATTTCGTAGCTTAATTTTGTCGAAAAAATAAAAGAGAAGAAAGAAAAAGGGTAGTCATAACTTTAATTTGAACCTTGCAATATTTCTCTTCAATCTCCAACTCCTCACCTCGCTTCATATACAGCCTCTTAGTGTTTTCTTCAGCTCGCTTTATGTATATAATTTACATTAACTGGTTTCAAAATGATACACTTATATTAACCGGTTTCAAAAAATATTTCATTCTCCTAACAAAACCGAAATTGGCTCATGTACAAAGTTAAGCCTAAAATGCTAGAACAATAAATAATGTCTAGTTCCCATTCCAAACCACCCCTTATAGAAAAAAATTGGATATATCAAGATACTTAAAAGTCCAAATAAAAACCCTGACCCTTGAAGCCAAATCCAAAAAGATAATTAAAGTCCTCAATGATTACCTTAAGCAAAAATATAATCATTTTCTTGCTATCTATCTTGACCTAGAACAACCATGGAAAACCCCTTTTGTTTTTTGGATAACCAACTAGACTGTCATACATTATCTTTACATGTGGTATTTATTCAATGAGTATAATTTGTGCCTTCATTTTGAACCAGGGTTTTACAAACTTGTTTTCCCCACTAAAAACAAATATTTTCAAAAATTTTGGTTTGAGATTTTGAAAAATGATGCTCATGATGGAGATTGGAAGAAGTATCCTGTCACAGATCATCCAAGATTTGGTCATAAAGTCACTATAGGATCCATGATTGTTAAGCTCAATTCAAAAAATGACAGTCGAACAGAATGAATCTTTCAATTGCCAGAAGTTCATTAGCTCACTAACCCAGATGACTTCCTCCATGTACATATGGACACCACATTGGCATGTTGTCAAAATGCACTCAAAAGAGTAGAATCTCTTAATTAGAGAATCTTATCCGAAATAGGGCCAAGTACTCCAGAAACTTACAGACAACAATGGCATATGAAGGAAACCTTTTGGGGGAAATGGTTAATCTTTTAATTGGTTACAATGATCCCTATTATGATAACCATGACTCAAATGTTGACATCGACGAAGAATGGTTCCTTGGAAGAGACGGATGAGACTAAGTGTGTCCAACACTTGAAAAAAAAAGACCTAGAAACATCCTGAAGCAGCTTCACTTAGCCTTATCCATGCATGTCAGAAGCATTTATTGTTCTCTATAGTAGTCTTATCTAGCAGAAGCTTTGGCTCAGCCATGCCCCTACATCTTCAACCACTTGTTAACCATAAACCAAGTGTTAACCATAAACCAAGTCCCTACTATCTCATGCATGATCGGACATAACTGATTATAAATTGCAGTTAAGTTGGTTTAAATTCCGTGGCCTGTAGATAGCCCCTTTGTAACTATGGAAAGACAAAACTAAGTCTCTGAATATTTCTCTTATGTAAAACCCTTATGTCTTATGTAAAAATCTTGTTCAATCTAATAATATCAGCCAAGTTGTTGTATTAAATTATCTGTTCTATTTCATGTTTTTAAATAATTTCCTATATTTTCTTAACCAGTTTCCATAATCCTCTTACACTTTCTGTTTTCTTCTATGCTTTTACTCTCTATATATATTTGGCATCAGGGCTAGGTTTCAATCCTGGCCCCTGGGACCTATGAATTATGGGCCCACTACGCTTCCATTGTTAGAGGGTAAAAGTGTGATAGTGGCATCGTGAGAACACACTTTTACCCAACACAACTTACTATGGGTCCATTTGGATTGAACTTATTGTTGCTGAAACTGAAAATACTGTAGCAAAATAATTTTTAAATATGTGAATAGTACCGTGGGACTCATTTTTAATATTTTTTATTGTGTAAACAGTGCATGAACAGTGCGTCCACTGTTCACGCACAGTATTTTTTTCTCTCAGAGTCAACATAAGCGGCTGAAAAAAAAAAAAAAAAAAAAAAACAAAGCCCGAAATGAAAACGTGCCACGAGAATAATCTCAATCCAAGCCGCCTCCATATGACAAGATGTAGAACAAAATTGTGACAAATATATGCACTTAACGTTACTTTAAATTTTTCCAAGCAAAAGATCGTTGGCGAGTTGGAATGTGTGAGAAAATGTATTATACTCTCTTGGCGTGAAACACGCTCAATTGCCTTTTCTACTGTTTATCAATAAAAACAAATTGCCTTTGCTGACCGACAAAGAACCACACAGCTTTTTCTCAAAAAATAAAATAAAATAAAAAAAACCAACCATTCAGCTTGTCTCTCTCACTTACCGTGTTGTCTACCTCCTCTGACATGAGAAAATTTTACAAATGGTTGATGAAAAGTAGTAGCTCACATCGATAAAAGGGGTCTTCTGGTCCTGTTCACAGTGGAAGTGATTGAGTCCCTAGAGTAAATAAAGTCTAGTCTAGTAGATATTAAAACTGTGTAGCATAAAACAGTGTGTTCGGGTTGGCTTTAGCATCTTTTGTATCTCTTGCGCACTCTGTCACTGACAGGTGGGCTCCGCTCCATACATATGGGATCCCGCTATTAGTGAGAAAGTGGTTTTAAGAAAAATTTTTCTCTTTCCTCTTTGTCTTTTGATGAACAATGGAAAATATTCAGATCGATTTCTTTTTTTTTAGAAACAATCCAGATCGATTTAGTAGCGTAGTATGACTCACTTTTACTGATAAGAAAATGAGCGGTAGCTACTTGTCAAATATCTACAGAGCAGTCGGAAAATGGAATGACCATCACAATGTCTTCTCAAAAGCTGCTCTGTTCATTTCAGGTAATATTAATTCCTGCAACTATTGTTGGTTGCCTTTAAACTTTACGGAGTGGCAGATAATTGATATTCTTTCCCTTGTTGAACTTCAGGTTTAGTTTTGAGCCATAGCCTGGTCGATCATGCTGTTATGTTCATCTTGATACGCTATCTCCAAGATTGTTGGAAGAAGCAACATTTACCAAAAGCTGTAGCAATTATTACACTCCAAGATGGCGTAACGACCGTATTAGCAGTTGTTCTCGCTCATGTAGCTGATTCCTGTATAGGTCGTTTCAAAATGGTTTTCTTTACCACTGTTGCCTATATTTCGGTAAGTCCATGATTGAGCTCACAGGTATATTACCCCTCCATGAAGTTTGAAAAAAAAATTGAGTAACCTCTTATTTTCAAAAGTCAAAGCGTTATTTCTGAAAATATAAAATAAATTATTGATTTATTTTTTGTCTAGAGAGGTCAAGAATTATATTTTGTTCATCAAGAGTAAAGAAAGATTGATAAGTAGCCTATTAATTCGTCTTGGCTCACAAAAAAGAATAAGATAGAGAGAATTATTTGTGATTACAATAGATCAAGGAAGGCTGCCACCAAACGTGAAGGCTAGTTTTTCCCAACTCAGATAGAATGATGCAGATTTGTTGATTTGAGCAAAAAATAATTGTAAATATTTTATGTTGCTTCTCCTTTTCCAGTGGAATTAGTATTTTTTTTTTTTGTTCTTTTTTTAGTTGAATTAGGATTTTATGTTGTTCGTCTTTTTCTAGTTAAGTTGTTTTCCTTTTTCTAAAGGGAATAGTAGAAGTTTTTTTCATACAGGGAGGTAGATGATTGTTATCATTAAAAGTTCTTTTGAGAGGCTTTGTCTAGTTTTTTTTGCTTGTTAGCCTAGGGTTCTTGTTGAGCTTAGATTTTGTGGAAAAGTTGTTAATGTTGGGTGCAAATTTAGAACAATATGGCTCGGAGTAGAATTTAGTATTTAAGTTGCTGTTATGCTAGATACAAAAAAACAGAGTATTGCAGAAACTCTATTCCATTGCAATTTTTATTTCTTTTTGGGATGTTAGAGCATCCACAGCAGGGGGCAAAAAATTTAGCTTTTTAGCTCCATCAAAAGTTACTTTATCTATTTTACTTATACACATGCTGCAGCAGTGAATCTATTTTAGCTTTCAACATAATAAAATAATATAAACATTACAATAAAATAATATATCTTCTACAATAAAATAATATATTTCACTACTCAAAAAACATCCACAGCACCAACCACAACTACCTCTACCATCAGCCACAACCACACCCACCACCACCATCACCGGCCACAACCACCGCTCTACTTTGGCAACCATAACACAACATAGAAAAAAAAAAAAAAACCACAACCACAATCACAAACCCATCACCACTGGTCACCACAAACCACCAGCCGTGACAACCACAACCACAACCCACAGCCACAACCACAAAACTCATAGCCAAAATCCACAAAACCCATTACCAAAGCCAAAATCATCCACCACAATCACAACCAAAATCCACAAACCCGCTGTCAAAATCATCCACCACTACTACCATAGCCAAAATCAACCACCACCACCACCACAGTCACCAAACCCATATGAAAAAAAAAAAAAAAAAAAAAAAAAAAAAAACTCAATCACCGCAAAGAGAATAGAGAGATGGGTAGCAGCGGTGGCTTGGGGAGAACAGTGTCGGTGTGGGTCTGATCGGCGGAAGAGAAGTGGGCGGAGGCGTGGATCGGCGGCTTAGGGCTTGGGTCGGCTTGGGCCGGTGACGTTGAGGTCAGCGGAGGCGTGTGTCGGAGGCTTGGGGCTTGGGTCGGCTTGGGCCGGTGATGTTAAGGCTAGCGGAGGCGTGGGTCGGAGAGCACGGAGTGACTGAGAGAGAGAGAGAGAGAGAGAGAGAGAGAGAGAGAGAGAGGTGAGAGTGACTGAGAGAGGAATTTTTCTTATTTTAATCACTAGCCAAATAAAATAATATTTTTTTTTTTAGCTTTCATGAGCAGTGCACATCTATAGATAGATGTGCACTGTAGCTGAGAAGCAAAAAATTTTACTTATAGCTCTACTGCTATACTCTTCTTTTGTGATCAGTGATGCTAAAAAATAGCAATATAGCTATTTAGCACCACTGTGAGTGCTCTTCCGACTTCATTTACAACTCATATCTATATATGGATGTGTTAGGTGTTTAGGATGACTACAAGCTTGACACTTGTCCATGAGGTGTCTACTTGCATGTTTGCTTGGTGCTGGAATTTTCATTTGTTGACACTTAGATTTCAATTGCATCTTTCTTTGACACATAGGGAGCCACTTGTCAATTGCAAATTACATTTTAACAGTTAATTGTGTGTTACTAATTCTACTTTTACGTGCCTATGTTGTATCACGTTACATATTGGCCTTCTTTATATCAGGGATTGGTTCTCTTGTGGTACTCCAATTTCCATAATCCAGGTATAGAAATCAAAATGTTCTATGCTGTAGCGGTGTTGCTAGCACTGGGCAAAGCTGGTCGAGACCCCCCTCTAAGAGCCTTTCTTTCTGATCAATTGATCAAGACAGAAAACCCCAACATAGAAGAGCAGGAAAAAATAGATGGTCGTGCAAATGTTTGGTGGCAGATTGCCTGGTTTTCTGGAGCCATCATTGCTTTCTTTTACCTTTCAGCTGTTAATTGGGAAAAAGCCTTCGCCGTTTCCGCCCTAGTGATGGGAGCAAATCTTTTCTTATTTTTGTGTGGCTTCAAATTTTACAACCGCCAAATACCAAACAGGAGTCCGTTAGGAATTATTGTTGGAGTTTTCAAGGCAGCTATATCCAATCGACATCTCAACTACCCTCCTACAGAAGAAGGGTTTCATTGGAAAAATGATACACCAAGTCAATTCCACAACAACGGTATTGGTCAAACATTTTTGTTGCCAAAAGTTCGATTTCTTAGGTAGAACATTCTCTCTCTCTCTAAAAAAAATACCGTAATTCAATATTTATATGAAGTAGAGATGACACCAATCACATACATTCATTATTACCTAATTATCTAAATGCACAAATTAATGCCTGATAATGAAAATACTTGGCAATCTAATAAATAAATAGTTGAATTAGGTTTTATGGATTATGTAGTACCATCTTTATTATTCTTAACATTACTCTTTTCCAATATTGAATATAGGTGGTTAGATAAAGCTGCAATAATTGATAAAAGAACCAATCTAGAAGATGGCGAAATTGGTGGGCAGCTTTGCCCAGTTAAACAAGTGAGGGAAGTAAAGGGCGTTTTTACATTGATGCCTATTTGGATAACCTATTTCAGCTGTAGCTTGGTTGCAGCTACCGGAAACACATTCTTTATTGAACAAAGTAGAAACATGGATTTTAACAGTACCATTGGTGTCCCGCTTGCTATAGTTAGTTTCGTTGTACTCAGGTCCTTTATACGCTTCATGATATCATTCTTGTTTTCGTGGAAGAAAGCAGAAGAACAATGTGTTACTGGGATAAGAATTGCTGCTGGGATGGTTTGTTCTATAATATGTTGCCTTCAAGCCCGGTATGTGGAGGTCTTCAGACTAAATTTAATTGAGGAAACGGGAATTGATCCTAGTGATCCTGATCATATTATCCCCATGAGTGTCCTTTGGTTAGTTCCACAATTTTTTTGGTTAGGACTAATGGAAGGACTTGCTTATGATGGATTTCAGGAATTCTTCTATAACCACGTCGCTATGTCAATGAGGAGTTTCACCCCATCATTCTGTGATTGTGTATTAGGTTTTGGAAATTTCATCAGCATACCAGTTGTTTTACTGTGTAGAAGCTGGTTCAAGGATTCCATAAATACAAGTCATTTAGACAGGTATTATCTGGCTTTAGCAATACTGAGTTCTGTGTTCCTTGTCTTTTATGTTTATGCTTCATGTTCAATGTGGTATGTACACATGGGAAGTGCATCGGAGAATGAGGAACTAAACGGGGATGAGGAATTAAGGGAAATCTTGGTAGATGACTCAACTGAATCCCAGCCGACAAGGAGCATCTCTTTCTCCCTACGGAGAAGAAATGTGGGCCATGTGGATACAGTTGAAGAAGTAGTCTCTGAAGAGAGCCGCCATGACCTAACTGAATCCTTGCCAACTAGAAGCGTCTCTTCCTCCCTACTGAAAAGAAAAATGGGTATGGCAATCACTGCCATTAGCTTCTCTTTGCGCTTATGGAATAAAATGACCGCAAATGCAGACTCCCCTGAATCTGATAAACTCCCATTGCGACCCCATGCGGGGACTGAAGCTGAAGACGTAGTCTCTGAAGAGAGCCGCTAGACTAAATATGGATGGACAGGGTAAATATGATCCATGCCCATAGTTGTCTAGCAGAGAAAACTTCCCCCAAAAAAAATTGATTTGAGTTTGTAAAATATTGTCGCTAAAAACTTGCATGTTTAACTATCCCATGCTCTTGAATTTCATTGTCACCATGCATAATGTATCTACAAGTGAAATTGGGCATATGTTTAAATTAAATGTTTCATTAAAACTGGAGCCATGTTTTGATTTGAATGGGTGTTGCAAAGTCTTGCAAAAGTTTTCTTTCATAGTGGTTTAAACCTAATATGTGACGATTCATAATAAAACCACTTATGTATATTGAATCACATGACTAACATTTAAGATGCGCAATGCACAAGATTATTATTATTTTTTTATTTTTGTTGAGAAAATGCACAAGATTATTTTAATTATTAGAAGACATTCAACTTAACATAGCAATATATTAAAATTTGTCCAAGACTTCTTGTACTGCTACTCATTTGTCCCACTTGTAGGTATTCCATCCATATAATACAATAAAATTCTAGTGGTAGGATAATTATTTAACTGTTCTTGAAACAAACCATCATTAGACTTTAATTACAAAAACATTATAGGTGAATTTGAATACCGTTTATTTTGTTGAAAACTGAAAACAATAAAAAAAATAATAAAAAAGTTATTGTTCACAAAAAGTTACTGATCCTAAGCCTAAATGCACTGTTCATGAAAAATGCACTGTTCATGTTCCATGAACAGTGCAATAGGCGTTGGTTTAAAAAAAAAAAAAAAAAAAAAAAAACTGAAACGCGTTTTGTTTGGAGACGTGGACTCAAAACGCAGTACCCAAACCCAACCTATATCATAATAATTCTAAAATAGTTGTACAAATGAACTTAATATAAAAAACTTATATCATAAAAAGTTAAAAGACACATACAAATGTTATAATAAATAATAGAATTAATTTAAAAAGTAACAAAAATATATGTTGTACAATTAGATAAATGTAAGGTTTGTCAAGCAGGATGAGGTTTGACAAAACAAATATATTGTTATCCAATAACGATATCACTAAAGTTCCATGACTAGTTATGAGAGGCCGCGCCCCTAGCCCATTCCTAAAAACTATAGGTTATGGCACTTATACAGTACACAAGCCAATGTAAGTAAACGCAATGACCTAGTTACATTTGAACCCTACATGTGGACAAACCATGAAATGAAAGAAGAAGGATATTGGTGAAGGGAGCTGTGCCTTTGGCTTGTGCCAATAGCGTGATCATCGCTGGGGGAGAGAAATGCACAATTTGGCATGGACACCAAGAACTACCATGAAAGCGAATTCAGTTCTTGTTGGTTAGGGATTGCAGAACACCCTTATTGGCTAGTACCAAGCTAGACCATTGCCAAGGACACGTGCAACGCCCTCAGCATCCATGTAGTCCATTTCCTTGTCGATACTTGTCCCTTTCAATGTAGCAGAGCCGCCTTTCATCCTACTACCCTGGCAGAAGCGGTTTTTCTCTCTCCTCTAGGCATGATATAGTACAGTAGCTGTATTAGGACTTGTGGGGAAGAATGAAAATGAGACACCTGTTATTGTATGTTGAGGCTAATTTTTTATTAAAACCCAGCAGGCCCAAGGCCCAAAGTTGTGGGCAAACTAAAAGAAACAGCAAAAAAGAAAAAGAAAGCATATGCATGGTTTAAGGGTCCATGACATGGGTCCAGAAGAAGCAAATGGGCTTGAATAGGCCCGGAAAGAGAAAAGAAACAAATCTGTGAAAAGGATGAGGGAAAAGAAAGAATGGGCCACAGCAAGCCCACTGCAATAAGGAAAAAAAGAGAGTAATAGGCAAATGGAGAACCCATGAGTCCAAAGGATAAAGTTTGTAGAGAAAATTGAGCCAAGGAAGCCCAAAGTGAGTTAGCAAAGAAATCCATGTATAAAGCAAAACCAAGATGGGCCAGGGATGCCCACAAGAAAAATAAGAGACATTGGAGCCCGCAAGAAATGAAAAAGAAGCCCAGCAAGCATACTGGGCTACTGAGAAGGAAAGTATATGGTGGGTTCGAAAAAGCTCAGCAGGACTGAGTTGAGCAACAGAAATAGCAAACCTGGCATGGCAGGAGGTGCAAAGCCACAAAAGTAAAACGCCCAAAAGGGAAGCCCACTACAGAGCTCAACCCTCCAAAGAAAGGGACAACACATGGACGTTGGCCTGCCGGAAAAACAATCCACATCAGAAAATGCCAAAAAGCGCACGGCAGGATATGCGCACCCATTTTCAGACCTTGGCAAACGAATGAAACATCAATAAGGTAATGCATGCGAACGACCCAAGCATCACCAGCCTATACCCAGCCACTATGGGAAAGGGTGACGTCATGGGAGAGGGCATGGTCTGGCGGTGGGGAGAGGAGCGGGAACCCATTTTTGCGTTTCTTGCCCAGACTCTTATAGTGGGCACAGTCTTACTAGGATGACATGCCACCCAAAAGAGGCAAGGTTGGGTAAGGACCGCTGGGTGCATGCCATGAGAGACCGAGAAAGAGAGGACACAATGGACAAAGTAGAGAAGGAAGTTTCGTTGTCTGAAAGCCACGAGTCAATGGTGGATCAGAACCATTTGACTCGGTATGTGGATGGCAAAAGGCTACGATGGTAGAATAGGGCCATAGAAAGGCTAGAACAGTAAAATCGGCCACGGCAGGCCCTATATAAGGGACCTGCGGCTGTGTGAAAAAGGGAGAGGAAAAACAAGAAAAAGTTGATCAAAAAAGAAAACGGGGAGAAAAGAATTGAAAGAAAGAAAACAGAGAGAAAGAAATTCTAAGAAAGAAAAAACAGAATGCTTATGGCAAGCATGCACCAAAATGGGTTAACCCCCTCTCTCCCTCAATAGCCTTGTCCTCAAAAGGTAATACAAAATCTATACCAGGGCACATACCATTTGGGGCTGTCCTCTCAAAGCAATAAATTTCATCAAGTGAAGTTACTTGCGTTGAGGGAGTAGTTTTCCATTCCGTGGTTGAAATCCCGCGGCAATACTAAATATGACAAACTCGTTATTTTACTCTACTAATTTCGCGCTATTATTTTGCTTAAGCGTTTTTCTTTAAAAGCAAGGTCTTTAAGTCACTTATCTTGTTCGTTGCAGAAGAAAACAGCGAATGCCTTTTTTTTACGTTTTCTATTTTATGTCTGCCTGCCATAACTTGTCAACAATAACTCTGCTTGCTGTGAGCTCTTAAATAAACTTTGGCAGACGTGGTAAAGATTGTGCACAAGCCGGGCCAAGGTGTGCTCCAATTGGGCCGATCCCAACTCCTCACCCAAAAACTACCCGGGCCTAGTACGGTAGGAGCTTGCCCAAGACCCCAAGCCAAGCCCACCCCCTTACACTGTATATCCAGCAACATTCCTCATATTAGAAGAAGAGAATGTTGCTAAGCAAAGAGGGTAGAGGTAGAAAATCTGGGTAGGAAACAAAAGCAAAAGGAACAGGTTTTGGGAATGAAAGTTCAATTAGTGTGTAAAACACTAATGAATGTTTAGACCCCTAGTTACAAAATTACCAATGCAAGCTTATATTCAAACAATATATGTGCGAAATATGAAATATAAGCAATACTTAATTTGGCAAACTACTTTAACACATAATTAATCACAAACACAGCAACAATTAATGGTTAAAGAGTAAAGGAAGAGAGATGCAAACACAATGATAACATTGGCATGTGTTATCGAAGAGGAAACTGAAGAATTCGGTGAAAAACCTCTATGCTCCTCTCCAAGCGGTTAAATGATCCACTAAAGAATAAAGTTGGGATACATGAATAATAGAAGACCCTTTAAGACTAATCTACCAAATGCACCTAAGCCCTCCAAGTTTCTTGCTCTAATCGGATTACACCTAACTTTGTCTTCTTTGGCTTCCTAGATCCCATACTAAGTCCATTGCATTAACCAAGTAAATTGGTCATCTCTGAATTGCTTCCCAACCACCAAAATACCTCTTCATTGATATGGGTATGGTGAGATAAGAATTTGACAAATGTATCTCTTAAGGATATGTCAATAGAAAGGATGAGAGTAGAGGAATTTGGAGAATTACATTTCAAAGATTGTGGATGAGCCAATCTTATTTTTCTCTAGGATTTCTCTTTCAAAATTCTCTTTGGAAACTCTCTACATTTCGTGGGTATAAGGGTATTTATAGTAGTGTATGTGAGGAATGCGAAAAGTCAATTTTCATCCAAATAGTGCAATTTGGCGACTCAGTCTCGCGAGTGAAACAAGTCGCGAGTTTGAGTTGTGAGCTAACTACCTAGCCAGACAGTACATTTTGTCCTGTAGTGCTCAACTGTCGTGACCCTTCAGTTCCCTGCATGCTTCACACATGTAACATTTTGGCGATTTGCCAGTCGTGAGTCAGTCGCGAGATCTAGTTGCGAGGCTCCTTTGTATGTACACATCTTGAGTTTTCTTAACACTCTCTTATACACAACATTTACATAATTTTCACCTAAATACAAGGTCTTTAATTGCTAAAATACAAGCAAATTATGCACGGAATAAAGCCAACATATGATTGAATAAAATCAACCTTACAAGGAAGAACATCACATTGTAACCTTAAATTTTCCATTTTATTACATAGTCTTTTAAAAGTGAAGGATATTTTGTCCTTCACTCATCGTGGTTTTTCATCCCTTACACAGGGTTTTTCACGTATATGTTTGTTCTCCTTTACTTTTCTACCTTGTCATTGCTTTCCTTTTGGTGATTTGGTGTTAAAGTTTACATTTTTATTGCTCACCAAGTTTTAACACCCAAATGTACTGTTAGGCTTTTAGGTCACACACTTCTAAACACCTAAAAATCTAACTTGCACGTACAGAAATTGTTCGACACAAAAGGGGTGGAGTCGTATTATTGCCTTTCAAGATATAGTTAGGAGGATCATACTATTGTTGTTCTCTCTCCTATAGGTCAAGGGTATTACAATAGAGTTTCCACTTATTTAATTCAAAACCAAATTGAAAATGCATCATTCTTATTGATGAATTGAAAATGTACATCTCTTTGATAATAACCAAAAATTACATTATTTTGGTTCTAGATACAATCTAAAACAAAGTACAATGCTTTGATTCTTAGTTACAATTTAAAAAGAGAAGATTGCAAGAATAAGTCTAATATACTGACTCTTTATCTAAGTTCGGAGGCTAGATTACAAGATTAGGAATGTGTTAAGAACCCTAACCTGCTCGGTGAAACCTGTCTTCTATACTTTGATGACCAAAGTCATATCTTATCATTCAAGCAGTTTATATGATCCAAGAACAAGTGATTGAAGAGTGAAACAAAAATTGATAAGCATGATAAAAACCTATCCTAGGCATGCAAATAATTGAAATTGAAAGACATGATGAATATGTGTGGGTGTGTGATAAACCCTAATCTAGAACATGTAAACAGGTTAATTAAATTGAAAACCCTAATCATGCAAAGACTAAGAACAACCTAGATTTAACATGTTAGCAATCAAGAGTTGAAATGAAAATCTAGGTTGTTCTTAGTCTTTGCATGATTAGGGTTTTCAATTTAATTAACCTGTTTACATGTTCTAGATTAGGGTTTATCACACACCCACACATATTCATCATGTCTTTCAATTTCAATTATTTGCATACCTAGGATAGGTTTTTACTGTCTCTTACTCTATTTTGGAGGACGGTGTTGGTGAGCGTGGGTTTTTCTTGGTGGCCAGGTTCTACACAGGTCGGGTTTTGAGCATGGAGGCAATTGCGAAGACTCTGAAGGGGATTTGGAGAACTAGAAGGGGCTTTGAGGTTAGGGACATGGGAGAACACAGGGTGCTGTTTATTTTTCGGGATGAAGGGGACGTTGAGCAGATCATGAAAGGGGAACCATGGTCTTTTGACAAACATCTTGTGGCGTTAAAAAGGGTCGAGAAACTCACTGATTTAAGTAAACTTCAATTTGAAACTACTAGTATGTGGGTTCAATTGCATAATTTACCTATATGGATACCTTCTAGCACTGCAAAGAGCATTGTTTCTGAGGTAGGCAAGGTGTTTGAGAATAATCCGGAGAATGAGGTGTATGAAGGCAGCAACTTTGTCCGTGTAAGGGTTGGAGTGGATATCACAAAACCATTGTGCCGAGGGAGAAAGCTAGCATTGAGGACTGGACAAGACAGTTGGGTGAGTTTTAAATATGAACGATTGCCCAATATATGTCATTGGTGCGGTAAGCTTACGCACATGGACAGGGAATGTCCTATCTGGTTGAGAGGCAAGCTTGCACTGAAGGAAGATGATAAACAGTTCGGGTCTTGGATGAGGGCTATGACACCAAACCTGGCTAGGAAATCGGTGGTTAAGGTGGCAGGTTTTGAGGAGGATGACAGTGAAACAGAGGACTGTACGCAGGACAATGACGTTGTGGGAAGTGGAAACGTGGGCAGCCATGAAGTTATGGTTCTCCCCCACGGTACTGAAGGTCAGAATTTGGGTGGACAGGAGATGCAGCGGGGTAATGTTGAGGCCGAGGACACTACTTTAAGGGGAAGTCCAAGTGAGAAAGGTGTGGAGGATAATTGTGACAGCCCACTAAGCCATGTTTCAGTAATAGATGCTGGCCATATCGTGGCTGATATTCCAAGGGAAAGTGAGACTTTAAGGCCGGATTTAAATGCCCAATTGCTGGAAATTGACAGGGAATTAGCACGTTTTGATTCCAACATAGGTGGGTTGAAGGAGCTAGATGCAAGTGGCCAATCTCATGTGAGCTGGCACCCACCACGGGTTAGTGAAATTAATTCTATGGAAGAAACATTAGAAGGGCAGCAAGGACTGCCAAAAGCTGGGAAAGGTAAGCCTAAGACTGGATATACCCGTTCTACCATTCGAAACCAAACTAGAGGCAAGGGTGAGCTCACTTCGTGTAGTCCCAAGGAAGGCAGCAAAGTAGGATTGTTAAAAAGATCTTTTGGAGATTTTGAAGGGGATGGGGAGGAGGCAGTTTGTAACAAAAAGCAAAGAGGAGCGAGTCTTGAAGATTTAACGGTGGAGGCTGGGTCCCAGCCCCGCCGACAGCAATGAATCTGTTAGCTTGGAACTGCCGGGGGCTTGGGAACCGCCGTGCAGTTGATGAGCTTGGGGAAATTGTCCAAGCAAAAGATCCCGGGATCATGTTTTTGTCAGAAACTTGGTCTACTAAGGAGAAGATGGAGCGTATTAAAAACAAGTTGAATTTTGATGGTTTGTTTACTGTTACTAGTGAAGATAGGGGGGGTGGTTTGGCATTGATGTGGAAAAATAGTAGTAAGGTGTGGGTAGATAGTTTTTCTACCTATCATATAGATGCTATTATCAGTGGGGGTACGGATGATGCTTGGAGATTAACTGGGTTTTATGGTGAACCGGAAACAAGTATTCGCAATGAAGGATGGAATATGTTGCGTATGTTGGGGTCGAAACCAAAACTACCGTGGTGTTGTTTCAGGGATTTTAATGAGTTATTACAGGTGGAAGACAAGAAGGGGGGTGCACCACGAGCTCACAATCTCATGCAGGCATTTAGGGATGTTCTTGATTATTGTGGGTTTGTAGACTTGGGCTATTCAGGTCCGGATTTTACTTGGCATGGTCGTAGGAGAGGTGAATTGATTTGGGAAAGGTTGGATCGAGGGGTAGCGAATTATGAATGGCTTGCTAAGTTTCCTACAGGGAGGGTTCGACACTTGCATTGTTTCACTTCAGACCATCGCCCGATTCTGTTATCTTTAAATCCGAATGGTGAACATCAAAGGTGGAGACGGAAGCCTTTTCGTTTTGAGGCTATGTGGTTAACAAATCCGGAGTGCAATGGTATTGTCTCAAGAGCTTGGGCGGTCAACCAAGATGGTACTCCCATGCATGTGGTAACGAAAAAATTAAAAAATTGTAAAAAGATGTTAACTGCATGGAATCGTGATCATTTTGGCAGTGTGGTGAAGAAAATTAAAAAACTAAAGGAGCGTTTGTGGAAGGCAGAGGAAGATTCGGTCCAAACAGGCGATGTGGAGCTGGTGAACCAATTGAAAAGGGAGCTGAATGTTTTATGTGAGCAAGAGGAAAAAATGTGGCAGCAAAGGTCTCGAGTTAAATGGTTACAAAGTGGGGATCAAAACACTAAATTTTTTCATGGTGTGTCTACTCAACGTAAACGAAAGAACTTTATAAAAGGGTTGCGGGATGAGAATGGTACTTGGCAGGAAAATGAGGAGGTAGTTTCGGGTATGTTAATAGAGTTCTATGCCAATTTGTTTACTTCTTCCAATCCACATAATCTAGAACGGATCTTAGAAGGGGTTCAACCAGTGGTGACCGAAGACATGAGGAATGCCTTGGCAAGGTCCTTTACAATAGAGGAAGTAGAAGGTGCAATCAAGGATATGGCTCCTTTAAAGGCCCCGGGACCAGATGGGATGCCTCCCTTATTTTACCAGACTTATTGGACTGATGTAGGTATGGATATCTCTCAAGCTGTTCTATCGTGCTTAAATTCTAGACCCATCCTGAAATCTATTAATCATACTTTTATTACTCTTATTCCAAAAGTTCAAAATCCTGAGAGGGTGTCTGATTTTAGGCCTATTAGCCTTTGTAATGTGATATATAAGATTGTTAGTAAGGTTATTGCTAATCGCCTTAAACCATTGTTGGATTCTATTCTATCTGAAACTCAAAGTGCCTTCATTGCTAATAGGCTAATCACAGATAATATTTTGATTGCTTTTGAATCTTTGCACCATATGAAGAATAATTGTACAGGAAAGCAGGGTTACATGGCTCTTAAGCTGGATATGAGCAAAGCTTATGATAGGGTGGAGTGGTCTTTTCTCGAACAAATTCTTCTCAAATTGGGTTTTCAGGAAGATTGGGTGGCTTTGTTAATGGAGTGTATTACAACTGTCTCTTACTCTATTTTGGTCAATGGTGAGCCGAAGGGTTTGTTTAGGCCTTCAAGGGGTTTAAGACAAGGGGATCCCTTTTTGCCTTATTTATTTCTTTTTTGTGCTGAAGGCTTAAATGCAATACTGAAAGAAGCAGCTTTGAAAGGGGAAATTCATGGTTTCTCTATTTGTAGGACTGGCCCAAAACTCACCCATCTTTTCTTTGCAGATGATTGTCTTTTGTTCTGCAGAGCTTCATTATTAGAGTGTGAAAAGATCCAAGAATTATTGGGTTTTTATGAAGAAGCTTCGGGACAAATGATAAATAGGAACAAAACTACTCTATTTTTTAGCAAGAATACAGATGCCCAAACCATGGAGGAGATAAAGTTGTCTCTGCGTGTTCCTGCTATTCAGCATTTTGAGAAGTACTTGGGGCTGCCCTCTTTTGTTGGTAAAGAGAAAAAAGCATGCTTTACTCATATTAAAGAACGGATTTGGGCAAAAATGCAAGGATGGAAAGAGAAGCTCTTGTCGCAGGCGGGAAAGGAAGTTATGATAAAAGCGGTGGTACAATCTATACCTACCTATTCGATGAGTGTGTTTAAGTTGCCGGTGGGTTTATGTAAAGATATTGAAGCAATGATCCGAAAGTTTTGGTGGGGGCAAGGGGAATCACAAAAGATTTATTGGGTTAAGTGGAGTACTCTTTGTTCGTCTAAGTCAGTGGGAGGCATGGGTTTTAGGGACATTCAAAATTTTAATAATGCTCTTCTTGCAAAACAGGTTTGGCGCTTATTACATCATAAAGACTCTTTACTTTATAAGGTCTTTAGTGCGAAATATTTCCCTAATGGTAGCATATTGGAAGCTCCGGTTCATCCGCGATGTTCTTTTGCTTGGAGGAGTATTTTACAGGCAAGGGATGTCATCACAAAAGGGGCTGTTTGGAGAGTAGGAGATGGGGAATCTATCAGAATTTGGGAGCATAATTGGTTGCCGGACTTGTCAAGCAGTAGGGTGATTTCTCCACGGACAAATACTGATATTCTCTATGTGAAAGACTTGTTCATGGCTGGTAGAAGAGTTTGGGATCCGGGTTTAGTGGATGAGGCTTTTTTGCCATGGGAGGCTGAGTTAATAAAGAGGATCCCGGTGAGTGAAGGGTGGGTTGAGGATTTGTTGATTTGGCCCTTAACTCCTACTGGGGATTATTGTGTGCGGAGCGCATACCGAATGTTGGAGACAAATGTAAGAAGATTAAGTCCGGGTTCTTCTTCTTTGGAAGGGCAGAGCAAGGTTTGGAAGGGGATTTGGAAGATCAAGACACCGAATAAAGTCCGTCATTTTATTTGGCGAGCTGCGCGTGATTCTCTTCCTACAAAAGTGAATCTCCGACACCGACATGTCCCTGTTGAAGCTTCATGTTCAATGTGTGATGAGCCATCGGAGTCATTAATCCATTGTTTGTGGTTATGTGATCATGCTCAGGCAGTATGGAAGTCTAATTTTTATTTTTCCAGGTTCTACAGAAAACAATACAGGAGCTTTATCGAGCTGTTAGAGGAGGTTATGGGCAGCGCTTCAGAGTTTCAGATGGCTCTGTTTTCAACAATTTCCTGGTTTTTATGGCAGAGGCGAAATAGGTTGAGAGAAAATCAACCTGCTTGGCCGCTGAATGAAGTTGGAGAGAGAGCAATTGGCCTAGTACGTGAATTCTTTGAAGTAGGAAAGTCTGAAGCTGTAACGCGTGGTGCTGCTGCTCCTGTGCGTTGGTCTCGACCTCCAGATGGTTTTTACAAGGTGAATTTCGATGCTGCTCTATTTGAGAATCTGGGATGTGCAGGTATTGGAGTGGCAGTACGAGATTCGGTTGGTGCGATAATTGCTGCGTTATCACAACAGATCCCTCTTCCTCTGTCAGTGGAGATGGCTGAAGCCATGGCAGTGCGTAGGGCTGTTCTTTTTGTGCAAGAGTTGTGTCTTTCTAAGGTGTTAGTGGAAGGTGATTGTCTGCGGGTGGTTTCGGCGTTGAATTCTCCGGTTTGTTGCAATACCTTGTATGGGAATGTCATTGAGGAGTCGCGTTGTCAGGCCAGTCAGTTTCAAGCTTGCAAGTTTATCCATGTGCGCCGAGGAGGGAATCAGTTAGCTCACGCCCTTGCCAGAAGAGCAGTTTCATCTGCAGAGTTTAATGTTTGGGTAGAAGAACTACCTTCTGATTTGGAGTGTGTACTCTAAAACGATGTTTCTTAATTTTCTCTATTATATGATCTTACCTTTTTCTCAAAAAAAAAAAAAATTTTCTTCTGAATTTAAACTTCCATTTATAATTTTCTTGGTCCTCAAGTACAAAAAATTGATTCTAAATATGTCTAATTAATTAATTAATTAATTAATTTTTACCATATGAAAACCCAATCAAAAAGCCATCATGGGAATCTTGGACTAAACGGGCAGGGTGACATCAAAATTCAAATGCCCTTTAGGGTTGAATTTTTAGGAGCAAAAGATCATTGGGCGTTGAAATGCGTGAGAAAATTTATTATACTCTCGTATGAAACACGCTCACTTGCCTTTTTTGACTGTTCATCAATAAAAACAAATTGCCTTTGCTGACCGACAAAGAAGTGAAAGAACCACTCAGCTTTTTCTCCCAAAAAAAAAAACCATTCATATTGTTTTCCGCACTTACCGTCTGTCGACCTCCTCGGACATGAGAAAATTTTTCAAATTGTTGATTCGTCCCATTGTTGATGAAAAGTAGTAGGTCACATGGATAAAAATTATCTCCTGTTCCTGTTCACAGTGGAAGTGATTGAGTCCCTAGAATAAATAATGTCTAGCCTAGTAGATAAATCTCTAATTAAAAATATGTTATAAATATCAATTTGGAGCTCATTTTGATTTGTTCAATAAAACGATATATTTTGATATCGGTCAATTTTGACGTACTTTTTTTTACTGTTTCAATGTTTCTTGAAAATTGTGTATATATATATATATATATATATGTATATATCTTATTACTTTTAGAAAAAAAAGTTATATTTTCATACATTTATAAAAATTGTTATTTTAAAATTAATCTAATTAATTAACTTTAACAGTCAAGCTACTATTTATCTTACTTAAAATTCTAATTATTTTTTTTAATGCAACAAAGTGAGAATAAAATTAAAATAAGGCTGGCAGTTCGGCTAAGCACATTGCCCAAGCCAAACCAACCATATGTCCACCATTACCATTTTTTATTTATTTATTATTCTTACTTTTTTACTTGCAAGCCAAAATTTTTTTTTTTATATAAATATTTTCTATCTCCACACGCCATCGTATCTGTCTATAATTCCTCGATTTCCACCCTTCATCACTTTTCATTTTTTCCTACACTGACTGACTCATCATTATAGCTTTCTGTCTTCCTTTTTATTTCTTCTACTCACACACGCAACTGTGTCTGGGTTAATAAGCTTTAAGGGAGTGCTTGATGGCTGATTTTAAATAACAATTATTTATTTTTAAATAATATTTCACATATTTTTACACATTTTTTTCAATCATATATACTTTCACAAAAATTTTTAAATAACAATTTTCAGTTTTTAAACCCATCTACTAAACGGGCCTTAGCTCTCTCAGTCTTCCTTCTTTATTTTTTCATGGAGTATATAATTTTCAGATCGAATTAGTAGTGTAGTGTGACTCTCTTCTACTGATAAGAAAATGAGCGGTAGCTGCTTGTCAAATATCTACAGAGCAGTCAGAAAATGGAATGACCATCACAATGTCTTCTCAAAAGCAGCTCTGTTCATTTCAGGTAATATTAATTCCTGCAACTGTTTTTGGTTGCCTCTAAACTTTACGGAGTTGCAGATAATTGATATTCTTTCCCTTGTTGAACTTCAGGTTTAGTTTTGAGCCATAGCCTGGTCGAACATGCTGTTATGTCCATCTTAATAGATTATCTCACAGATTTTTGGAAGAAGCAACATCTACCAAAAGCTGTAGCAATTATAAATCTCCTAGATGGCGTAACGACCGTATTAGCAGTTGTTCTCGCTCATGTAGCAGATTCCTGTATAGGTCGTTTCAAAATGGTTGTCTTTACCACTGTTGCCTATATTTCGGTAAGTCCATGATTGAAATCATAGATATATTATACACTCCATGAAGTTTGAAAAAAACATCAAGGAGTCACCTCTTATTTTCAAAAGTCAAAGTATATATCTGAAAATATAAAATAAATTATTAATTTATTTTTTTAGTCAAGAGAACGTTGGTGTTATTTATAATATTATTCAAGGTTCTAGGATAAGAAACTAAAATTTATTGGAAATTTTCAAAATAAGTTGCATAAATATGAACAAAAAGAAAAATTCTACTTTTTGGAAATTATATATGGGAATTTTAAACTTCATTTATCTTCATGTTTGGCGTAAATGATAGAACTTTTAGGTATTATATAATCCTTTGCCAAAATATTTGTTGTGCGAGAGGGTATTATCTCCATGGACAATGGGGATGAATCTATTATATTAAAGAGGAATTACAAAGCGTTACCCTTGCAATAACAAGGTTTATGTAGGCCCACTATTTATTTTTTCACCCAACAATAACAAGATTTGTGTCCGAAAGGTAACATTGTCATTTATCTTTTTGTATCACCGAAGTGGGTTTTATTGAGCTAGATCCACGTGGTGAGAATAGAGGCACTTTTCACAATATTAGTGATGAAGCTTTGATGCAGATTGGTTGATTGGGCAAAAAGAATAATTTTTAATATTTTATTTTGTTTCCTTTTCTTTTTCTTTTTCTTTTTTTGTTGAATGAAGATTTTATTTTCCTTTTTAGTTGAATTAGGATCTTAGTTGTTGGTATTTTCCTAATTGAGATGTTTTCCTTTTTCTAGTAGAAGTTGACCTTTATTTTATTTTTTTCTTAAAAGGAGTAGAGAATTAAGAGTTTTTCTCTATTCTTTTACCTGCTAGCCCAGGGTTCATGTTGAACTTAAGTTTTGTGGAAGAGTTGTTGTTAATGTGTGTTACAAATTTTGCTTGTATATACCTATGCTGCATCAATTGCTATCAAAGCAAGACTAGGTTCCTACCATAGCATGAATAGAAGCAAATAGGGAAAGACATGATGTAGATGATGTGTTTGAACGTGATCAGATTGCATGCATTGCACTAGGGGCGGAGTCAGAAATTTTTGTTTGGGGGAGGGGGCAAGTTATGGCATTAATATTTATCAAGACAACTCCCACACACATATATACGCGCACACGCTTTTTTATTATACACACACACATATATATATGCACACACCCAACAAAAGACCAAAAAACATAGTATTTTCAATCAAAATTATGTTCGATGACAATCTTTCATAAAATAAAATTCATTTTTACCATTGTCATAGTAAAATTCTTAAAAAAGTTTCGTTTTCAATACAAATTATCAAATTATAAAAAAATCTTTCAATTGAACTAAAGAAATTTTCAAAAATATGAATGATTCTAAACTTGGAGGAATAAGTTAAGCTCTAAACAAATTTGAAGCTATTCTACTTTAACGCATTATGTGGCAACTAAAAAACATTTCATGTGTAGTTTTAGTGACAAGATTTTTTTAATGAGTTAGTAACTTGTTAATCGCCACATAACAGGTTGAAAAAGATAGATTCAAACATGTTAGGTGCCAAAGTTTATCAAATATTTAACAGATATACAAGCATATTTTACAATAAAATAACCAGAATTGCGAAAAATAAAGTTATACCTCTATAATTATTAGACCAATTATTTTTTTAAAAGCATCATTAAATTAATTCAAATATTTGGAGGGGCCAATTTTAATTTTGTATACTAAATTTTGAAACCATTAAAATAATTATATATATATATATATATATATTAAAAAAATTCAAAATTTTGGGGAGCCATGGCCCCCCACCCTATAACATAGCTCTGGCCCTGCATTGCGCAACTAAAGGCATTCTTTCAGTGAATGGAGAATTGGTTTGACATGCTATCAAAGTAACTCATTATCTTAGTCATTGAAAATCAACCTCAAAATTTCAGTCCAAATCTATGTTATTTGGATAAGGAGGACGATATCGATGTCAAGGAGGATTGCGATGTTGAAGACGTGGATGAATGCATTGAATGTGTTGGTGCTATAGATAGGGTTTCTCTACCAATTTATAACAGCTATCCTAAAGAGCATAGCCAAGGAGACAAAGTTGAGCTTGATGAGGATTAAGTAATATGCATACAAGGTGAGCTCATAACCCACACCGTTGAGGCTTTCTATGTTCAAGAACAAGAGGTTGTCGATTTTATAAGAGGAAATCATTCAACGGTACAATTAGTATGCTTACCAATAGAAAGATACTCTATTGATTATTGGGACTTCAATTTCCCGAAGCTTGAACACATTGATATCTATGTTTTCATTGGAATTGATAGGTTTTTCTCTTATTTTCTTGGTGATAGGGTTAGTCTTACTTTGGAAAGACTGGCTAAAACTTTCTTAATCCTTTTTGGGAAGATTTTCTTCAACGAGAACTAGTAGAGGTAAACAAGAGACGTGAAGAGTGATTTTGTGTTAACTTTGGGCGATATGAATTTTATGGATGCATGCATGGATTCTTCTGTAGAATTTGCTTTCCATATTACATTTTGGCAAGAGAGGTCAAGAATTATAATTCGATTATCAAGATTTATTACAAGGGAGAAAAGATTGATAAGTTGCTTATTAATTCATCTAGTCCTATAAAAAAATAATTTGATAGAAAGAATTATTTGCAACTTTAATAGATCATGGAAGATTTCCACCAAAATTGAGGGCGGGTTTTTCCCTTTCCTAGTTGAATGAAGATTTTTTCCCCTGTTCTAATTGAATTTAGATCTTATATTGTTTGTTTTTTCTAGATAATTTGTTTTTCTTTCTCTAGTAGAAGTATGACTATATTATTTATTTTCCTTATAGGAATAGGAGAAAATATCTTCCTACAAATACTCCATCTAGGGAGGTGGAGGATTATTATATTGTTATTAATAACAGTTCTTTTGAGAGGTTTTCTCCTTCTCTTTTTTGCTTGTTACCCTAGGGTTCATGATTTGGTTTTGTGAAAAAAAAATTGTTATTGTATGTTACAAATTCTACTTCCACAAGCCTACGTTGTATTACATTCAATGTTGCCCTTCTTTATAGCAGGGATTGGTTCTTTTATGGTACTCAGAGAAGTTCCTTAGTCCCAGTACAAAAATTGTAATATTCTGTGCTGCAGCAGTGATTCTGGCAGTGGGTAAATCTGGTCAGAACCCACCTCTAAATGCCTTTCTCGCTGATCAGTGGAGCAACAAAGAAAATCCAACCGAAGAAGAGCAGGAAAAAATATATGTTCGTACAAGTGTTTGGTGGCGGATTGCCTGGTTTTCTGGAGCCATCATTGCTTCCTTTTACCTTTCAGAGGTTAGTTGGGAAAACACCTTCCTTGTTTCCGCCCTAGTGATGGGAGCGAATCTTTTCTTATTCTTGTGTGGCTTCAAATTTTACAACTGCCAAATACCAAACGGGAGTCCGTTAGGAATTATTGTTGGAGTTTTCAAGGCAGCTATATCCAATCAACATCTCAACTACCCTCGTACCGAAGAAGGGTTTCATTGGAAAAATGATACACCAAGTCAATTCTACAACGATGGTATTAGTCAAACATTTTTGTTGCCAAAAGTTCGATTTTTCAGGTAGAGTATTTTCTCTTTAAAAAAAGTAATTCGATATTTTTATGTTGTAGAGGTGATTCCAATCACATGCATCCATTATTACCTAAATTTCTAAATGTGCAAATTGAGGTGAGCACATGAATATGACTCGTGGACTTAAAGCAATTTAATAATTAAATATTTAAATTACTTTTTTTTTCATTGATACCACATTGGTTGTATATGTTATGCAGTACAATCTGTAGTATCACCATTCCAATATTTAATACAGGTGGTTGGACAAAGCTGCAATAATTGATGAAGGAACCAATCCAGAAGACGAAGAAAATAGAGGACGGCTATGTACGGCTAAACAAGTGACGGAAGTCAAGGGCGTTCTTACATTGATACCTCTTTGGATGACTTTTTTCGCCTATAGTTTGGTTGGAGCTACTGGAAACACTTTCTTTATTGAACAAAGTAGCAACATGGATTTTTACATTGCCGTTGATGTTCGAGTTCCTATAGTTAGCTTCTTTATACTGAGATCCTTTATACGCTTCATAATACCATTCTTGTTTTCGTCGAAGAAAGCAAGAGAACAAAGTGTTACAAGGATAAGAATTGCTGTTGGGATGGTTTGTTCTATAATATGTTGCCTTAGAGCTCGGTATGTGGAGGTTGTCAGACTAAAAATAATTAAGGAAAAGGGAATTGATCCTAGCGATCCTAGTCAGATTATCCCCATGGGTGTCCTCTGGTTATTTCCACAATTTTTTTGGTTAGGACTAATGGAAGGACTTGTCAATGACGGACTTCAGGAATTCTTCTATAACCATGTCGCTACATCAATGGGGAGTTATGGTCCATCTTTCAGTGATTGTGTATTAGGTTTTGGAAACTTCGTCAGCATGCCATTTGTTTTAATGTTTAGAAGCTGGTTCAAGGATTCCATAAACACAAGTCATCTGGACCGGTATTATCTGGCTTTAGCAATACTGAGTTCTGTTTTCCTTGTCTTTTATGTGTGCGCTTCATTTTCAATGACGTCTGTCCACATGGGAAGTGCATCGGAGAATGAGGAAGCAAACGAGGGTGAGGAATTAGCGGAAATCTTGGTAGATAACTTAACTGATTCCCAGCTAACTAGAAGCGTATCTTTCTCCCTAAGGAGAAGAAATGTGGGCCATGTGGATACAGCTGAAGAGGTAGTCTCTGAAGAGAGCCGCCATGACTTAACCGAATCCTTGCCAACTAGAAGTGTCTCTTTCTCCCTACTGAAAAGAAAACTGGCTATGGCAGCCACTGCCATTAGCTTCTTTTTGCACTTAAAGGATAAAATGGCCGCAAATGCAGACTCCCATGAATCTGAGAAACTCCCTTTGCGATCCCATGGAGTGACTGAAGCTGAAGGTGTAGTCTTTGAAGAGAGCCGCCAAGACTAAATTTGGATGGATGGATGGATATATGGTTTGTTCTATAATATGTTGGGTTGTTATAGATATACTATTTTTGGTAGTTTTGGGTGGTGGTGGGTTGAATTTGGGGTTTTAATTTGGACGTTTTGGGTGGTGGTGGTGGCTGGCGGGTTGTGAGTGGTGATGGCTGGCAGGCTGTGTGTGGTGGTGGGCTGATTTTGGGGTTTTAATTTGGAAGATCTAGGAGGTGGTAAGTTGATATTGGGGTTTTATTTTGGTGGTGGTTGCTGGTTGTGGCATTGGGTTGGTCTAGTTTTTAGTTAATACTAGTCGCTAACACGTGTGATACACGGAAAAATTATTGATTATGAAAAAAAAAATCAATAATGAATGAAGAGTTTAAGCTATCACCTATGCAATTTGTTTTGTGCATTTCAGTTAGACTACAGACAATAATAATATGGTTATTACTTCTACTATTTTTGGGTTGAAATAAATTTTTTTTTCCTGAATTGAAATAAAGTTATTTGTTTACTATTTTTTTTATGTTGGAATTTATTTACTGTTATTGTTAAGCTAAAATATTTAAAAATGATTATCTGATTATTTATTTAAAAGAAATATTTTTATAAAATGATGTAATGGTAGTTTTGTGAATAAAAAGGCATGTGATGGCATTGTAAAGGAAGTACCTGCCTAGAAACTTCCTTTCTACCCCTCCCAAGTGTCATAAATATCATCTCCCTTTTTTTTTTTTTTTTTTAAACTCTTTTCATTCCTCTTCTCAGATTACTCAAGCGTCTGCAAATCTATATAACACTCCTCCTTCGTCTCATCTTCTTGGCTCAAATTTTTTTTTTTTTTTTTTTTTTTTAAATCGGTTTTCTTTTTTAACATCCGCATCATCAAATCCAAAAAAAGCTACTTAGTGAAAACACATTCTTCATTTAGCTCAAAAATTCATATTCTGTTCGGAATGACAAAATTTCAACCAGAACGTCGATACAGGCTGAATTTTGGAGCATAATAGAATAGTGGGGTTACCTATACCATGGTTTTGAAACTTAGACCATTCAAAGAACCAAAGAAGGAAGAGGTTCAAAATTTTCGAGGTCAGACTAAGGTCGAACCGTGATGATATCATAATTAATTTAATAGTTATTTAAAATATATATAAATATAATAAATTAATATAAATAGAAAAACTAACTGAAATAATTTAGATAAATATAAAGACCATCATTCAAATGTATTTTCTATATCATAACTTTCATTATAATATATCAAAAATCAATGGAATATTATTATTAATTGTTAAAAATAATAATAATTGTAAAATTATAAGTTTACATTATACTATCAAGATAAAATAGATTTATATTATAAACAAAATGAATGTCTATAACATTATATATTTTTATGCAAATATGTATAATATTGCACACTTTTTTATAAATTTATGTAATAATATACCGATTTAATTTATAATATAAACCCTAATTTACAATAACAATACATGAGTGGTTGTTGAGAAGAACAGTACGTGAACTTAATATACGGATATGCAGTTTTGTAGTACCAACAAAAAACGCAATTAAATGAAAAAAAGTTAAAAAAAATTTAAAAGCAAATGAATGGTTGAAGCAAGGCCACATGTCCAACTTTTTCATGGGGGAACGGGTAGAGTCTGCCATATTGGTAGACAACTTCATTGGAAAAGAAAAAATCTAACACCTTTGATTTCTTTTGGTTTGGGCACCAGTGACAGAAGAAAGGTAACGCACTAACGCCAAAGAAGCAAATGAAGAATAAACGCAGAAGAACGCAGAAGAACGGAGAAGAAGGAAAAATTGGAAAAGAGAAAGAGTTGATCGGGTTTTTATAAGGAAGGAGAAGGAGTATCGGGAGAAATATTTATTAAAATCAGAATTTTTTTATAATATTAATGTTTTAAAAATAATGATGACGTGAAAAATTGTAGGAGCTTCAAAAGCTTAGGTTTTATATATATATATATATATATATAGATTATTTTAATGTAGTGTATATTATTTTAATGTGTTAAATTGTAAAATAGAACATATGATGTAGGGAGTATTGTAAAGTAGCGCGTTAAAATAGAAAAGGTAGTTTTTCGATGTGTGAAAATAGGATTTTATTTTTATTTTATTTTTTTAACAACACCTGCTCTGGATGCTCTAAGTATTGTAACATAAAACTTGCATGTTTATGTGGTGGTGCATTTTAATATTAACTAGTTGTAGACCCATGCAATGCATGTAAATCGATAATTACTTTGTAAATTTGATATAAGTATTATTTGTTCTCCTAAATTTGTTGAAAATAATTTGCTCTACCAAAAAATTAAAAGAAATGTTATGTTGACAATAATTTCATAACCGTTACACACTTTCACAAAATTAAGAGAAATGTTATGACAAAAAAGTAATTTTAGTGATAAGTTTAAAATTAAAATCGATAATAACTTATCAATTATGACTTATTGTGAAAACGTTGTAGACGTAGCACTTTTCAGAAATTAAACAATTTTTAAAATTATTTTTAATGTCAATATCTCTACAAATACAAATATATCATTCTATTATTTTTGGGTATATTTGATTGAAATTTATTTATTTTTTAGGTGGTTCATATTCCTCTAAATTATGTTATGGTGCTTTATGTTTTCCTAATTTGGTTTTTTAGTTTTAGATTTTGGATTATGCTTTCTTTTTTGTTTTTTCAACAACTAGATTTTCTTTTCAGAATTCTCTCCTCTTGAATATCTAGAATTGAAACTTTTTAACTAAGTATTAGCTAAAAAAAAAAAAAAAAATTAAATCAAAACAATAAGAAGGAGAGAGAGGACTTCTGATAGAAAACTCAATTCAATTTAATTGGTCTTCTTCATATTTTATCCAATTTCAGTTTCTTCATATAGCCAAGCATACATCTTCGTGGAATTTCTCACATCCAATTGGTTTTTGTGAATTTTGAGATTTTGTCCAAACTTGGATAATCTTTCACCTTAGTGTTTTTTTTTTTTTTGGTCTATTGCTACCTTAAATAGTTTTATACATGTCCTTTGATTTAATTTTCTTTCCATTGACATCAAATTCTACAATTTTGGCAAAAGTCTTATCACAAAGGCATCTCATAATAATATCTAAATTTTTTACAATACAAAAAAAAAAAAAAAAAAGTATAAAAGAAAAAGAAAAAGAAAAAGAGTAACATATCTTGAACTAAGTTATGCGTCTACATTCATGTCACAACTAATATGTACATACAATAAAACTAATTTATGCTACGCCTATATAAAGAGAGTTATTTATCTATAATGGTGAATGCATCACACAAATGCACATAAGAGGCACTACAAAAAAATGGGGCTATCTCAGCGTTTGCAAAATCGCTGGGATAGCCCTAGAAAGTGCTGGAATAGGCCCAAACTGCCTATCCTGGCGCTTCAAACTGCCGTGCAGTGACAGTCGATATAGGGTCGTCGAACCTGTACCAGCGCTTTTCAAAAGTGCTGGGATAGGTCCCGACGCTTTTTACACCCTGTTTTGGCGTTTGTACTTGTGTAGAGACAGTCCTTACCAACAGCTTTAAAGACCTGTACTGGCGGATTTCAAGGCCTATATCGATGCTTTTTTTTTTTTTTTTAATATTAAAAATCGCCGCTATAGGTCAATCTATACCAGCGCTTTTATAACCGCCTCTACAGGGTATTTACGAAAATATGAATACAACCTATACCAGTGCTTTTGAAAGTGCTGGCATAGGCAGTACCTTTTCCAATGTTTTCAAAAGCATTGGTATAGGTCTTCAATGGATATAATATGAATACAATCTATACCAGTGCTTTTGAAAACTCTGGAATAGGTACTGCCTATGTTGGCGCTTTTAAAAGCGCTAGTATAGGTTGTATTCATATTTCTGTAAATACCCTGTAGAGGTGATTATAAAAGCGTTGGTATAGATTGACCTATAGCGGCGATTTTTATTATTAAAAAAAAAAAAAAGCGCCGATATAGGCCTTGAAATCCGCCAGTATAGGTCTTCAAAGTTGTTGGTAAGGGCTATCTCTATACAAGTAAAAACACCAGAACAAGGTGTAAAAAGCGATGGGACCTATCTCGGTGCTTTTGAAAAGCGCTGGTATAGGTTCGACGACCTTATATCGACTGTCATTGCACAGCAGTTTGAAGCATCGGGATAGGCAGTTTGGGCCTATCCCAGCGGTTTTACAAACGTTGAGATAGCCCCATTTTTTTGTAGTGCCTCTTATGTGCATTTGTGTGATGCATTCACCATTATGGATAAATAATTCTCTTTGTATAGGCGTAGCATAAATTAGTTTTATTGTATGTACATATTAGTTGTGACATGAATGTAGATGCATAACTTAGTACAAGATATGTTACTCTTTTTTTTTTTTTGGTTGTATTGTAACAAATTTAGATATTATTATGAGATGCCTTTGTGATAAGACTTTTGCCAAAATTGTAGAATTTGGCAAGTAGACACCTCATGGACAAGTGTCAATTAAAGAGAAATGAAGCAAACTTCTGTAGTATTCTTGAAGCTTGTAGTCATCCTAAACGCCTAGCACATCTATATATAGATGTGAATTATAAATAAAGTTGTAACATCCGAAAAAGAAATAAAAATTGCAATGAAATAGAGTTTCAGCAATAGAGTTTTTGCAATTCTCTGTTTTATTTTATTTTATATCTAGCATAACAGCAACTTAAATAATTCTACTCCTAGCCATATTGTTCTAAACTTGCACCCAACAAACATCACCTGTATAAGTAGCTCAGTTTTCAAACGCCTACTTGCTTCATGCTCACTACGTCCTTCGCCACCATGTTGACTAATGATAGCATCAATCTGTCAAATAACACCTTAATGTCATATAAGCAAGTATCCATTCAATCGCTACATGAATCAAGTTTTTATAAAGAAAAATGCATTACAAATATTATAATTTGTCCTTTTTCCCCCTTTTTCCCCCTTCTCCTAAAATCAGTAGAGCAAGAAATAAAAATTTAAGAATGGGAGAGATCAACAATGAAGGGCACCACATCTTTATGATGAGGTTGCACCACTTTAATACACAATAAGTGGGGCAATTTTAGACTACAACCATTTTTTAATTGAGGACACCTTACTTGAAAGTTGATATAAAGCGCGAAAAAGGAGAGAATTTTTGCAACATAACATAATTAGTATGAATTAATAAGCTTAATAATATGCCATCACACAAAGAAAAGGACTGTATATTTTATTTGGATTTTACCAGTGCAAATAAAATATACAATTATAAACAATATTTTACCAGTGCAAATGCACCATAGTAGCAGTTCTCCAACCCTCTAGAGAAGTATATTTTTAATTCTCAGTTGGATCAGGACCCGATTAAGTTCATGTATGACCATGCACTGCCCCCCACTCCACCCTGACAACTGATCCTGCCTTGATATGCCAGCTTCCCTACCCTACATCAGTATCCATCAACTATACATGCCCCCATGACAATTGATAAGGCCGTGCATCTCCCTTCATCTCTCTACTATATTATTACTATTTCAGATACACACACATAAAATCCCTACATAATGTTGTGAGATGTACTCCATGCACATGAGAAGTGGGGCATGTGTTACAAGTTAATTGATAGTAGAGTTTTCACATCACTTTAAAGTTTTTGAAAGAGTTATTTAGAAGAGAACCACTTTGCATTTTGAGGTGAGTTTGGATCTTCAGTTACAATGAGAGTAAGAACCAAGCACATTTGACAAAAAATTAAGAATTAAACATTCAGAACATTCTATAAAAGAATAGGTGAAATGGTCCACAAACCATAAAGACAATCAACTTTCAGATTGAAAATCTAAATGAACCTGCTTATTCAATGACAATGAGCATGTAATTATAAAACAATCAAATTTGTCACAAAAATTCAATTCATGACCATCGATGCAGTTTATTTTTCAGAACCAATCAACTCACAACCATTGATACAGTTAAAGTAAAATACTACAGAATATTCTTGAAAGAAAATAGAACTATCTTCAATCTTTGATAAAAAAAAGCGATTTTTGGAGGCAGGGTAGGTCTTAGAATGAAATCTCATTGAATAAAAAGTTGCAATGCATCATTACTTATGCTTATGACTTTCTATTTCAAATAAACCAATGAAAATATGTCAAACCAGAGGAATGGGAGAAATGAAATGGCCTCTTTCAAATTCAAGGACTGAAATGTTTGAACCCTTTCATATCTCATAGAACATTCAGCTTAAAGCAATATCAAAATTAAATGACCATATGTCTCTTTGGATCAAAACAATCATTCCTTTATCACTATCACTATCATAGACACAGAGTAATCAGATTCAAACGCATTCCAGTTCCCACATTTACCTAGAAAGACCAACAACAATTGAATCAAATTTAGTATATAACAAAGTATACCCAGATGAGAAAATTAACAAATTATTGGAAAGAGGCATTAGAAAGAAAGAATGACTTACACTGTCAAAGTTCAAAATTTTAAGCCCAACACTAAAAGAGAGATTTAAATCTACAGAACCTAGAAAACGGTTATTCATTAGAACCAAACCAATTCAAATTTATAGAGGGGGAAAAAAAAAACCCCCCAACGTTATTTCCAAAAAAGTTTGAAATTTCAGATTAAAAACAAACAAAAGTAAATTAATCTAATGAAAAAGAAATCACAAAAAAAAAATAAAAAATGGGAACTGAACCAACTGAATGAAAAGATAGTGATGAGGGAGGGAAGGAGTCCAAGGATGGCCACGGTGGCTGTGTTGTTGGAGGTGGTGGTATTGGCATTAGAAGGCAAGGTCGACGGAGTGTGAGGGAGAGTGAGGAAGGGAGTGAGGGAGAATGAGGTTGTCGGAGGACTGTTGGACTGGCAGCGTGGAGGACAGTGGTGGCTCGGCAGTTCGAGCAGCGAGGGTATGGAGACGAGAGTGAGGGGGAATGAGGTAGAGAGTGTTTGGGTGGGCAGTCCGATGGTTTGATTTGAGTGAGAGAGTAAAGAGACCCCAAATTTTTACTAAGTGTTTTGGTGGGAACTGAAGAGTTTTAGAGGGAATTCTGAATTTTTATTGTGACAACATTTTGACCTATTGTGACAATATTCAGAATTTTAAAGCTGCTGCAATAAAGAAAGAGTAGGCTAAGGTTTATTATGACGGGAATATAACTTGCTGTGGCGAAATTAAGCCCGCCTTAATAGCTCTTTACGGATTTTTTTTAATAAAGTAATATTTAATACTTCAAATTAATAAAATATAATTTAATAATTAAAAAAATATAATTTAATCCTACAAATTAACAAATATATAATTTAATACTTCAAATTACTAAAGTGCAATTTAATACTACAATTGTCAATAAAATATAATTTACTAATTAATAACAATATAATTAATACTTCCAATTATGTAAATATATTTTAATTCTGCAAATTATTTGAGTATAATTTAATAATTAATAAGATTTAATATAATACTTCAAATTAATAAAATATAATTTAACACTACAAATTAATAAAATGAAAGATATTAATTAATAGAAATATATTTTCATAATTCAATTAAAAAAAATCTAATTTAGTTTAATACTTCAAACTAATTTAATATTTCAAATTAATAAAATATAATTCCTTGCTACAAATTACTAAAATATGATGTAATAACTAGAAAAAAAATTGTAAGATGAGACTGGAGGACCAAAAAATTAAAATATAATTTAATATTACTTTGGAATGACTAAAATACCCCTAAAACTAAAAGAAGGCCAACTTACCTGCATAACCGTAGAAAATGACCAAAACACCCCTACCACCCAAAAAATGGCTGAAACACCCCCGAAGCAGGAAAAATAGCTGAAATACCTTTGAAGCCTAAAAAAAGACCACAATACCCTTGAATCCTAAGAAAACACCAAAATTGAAGGAAATATAATGTATTATTCAGTGAAAATGACTAAAATACCGCTAAGACTAAAAGAAGGTCAACCTACCCCACAAACTCAAAAAATGGCTTAAACACGCCTACCACCCAAAAAATGACTGAAATACCCTCGAAGCAAGAAAAATAACTAAAATGCCATTGAAGCATATAAAAAGAACACAATACCCTTGAATCATAAGAAAAAACCAAATTTGGAAGAAATATAATTCAATATTCATTTGAAAATGACTGAAATTCTCCTAAGACTAAAAGAAGGCCAACCTACCCCACAATAAACTCAAAAAAAGGCTAAGACACCAAAATACCACTGACAGCTGAAAATGAACCAAATACCCCATAGGTAGGGGTGGCAAATGGGCGGGTTGGGTCATAAATTGGTTGGGTGTGTAATTACCCATTTATCCATTTATGACCCATTTATATATAAATTAATTATCCATTACCAACCCAACCCATTTAATTAGTAACCCACCCATTTATCCCAATATGACCCAAACACCTCTAAAACTACTTGAATACCCTCTTAACCTCCAAAATTACCAAAGTACCCTTAAATATCTAAAATGATGCAAATACCACTACACTTTCAAAATTACTAATATACCCTTGGACATCCAAAAGTATCCCCAAAATCTCTAAAATGAGCAAAATACCAATAAAACCTCTAAAATAGGTTTAGGGGGTATTTCGGTCATTTTTTAAGGTAAAGATGGTATTTCGGTCATTTTTTAGGTTTAAGGGAGTATTTTGGACATTTTATTGTTTTGGAGGGTATTTTTCTCATTTTAGAGATTTTGGAGGTATTTTGGTCATTTTGTGGGTTTTGGGGGTATTTTGGTCATTTTTTTGGGTTTTGGGGGTATTTTGGTCATTTTTAGGTTTTGAGGGTATTTTTTGGGTTTTGGGGATATTTTGGTAATTTTTAGGTTTTCGAGGTATTTTGGTAACTTTTTTAGGCTTTGGGGATATTTTGGTCATTTTTTGGGTTTTGGGGATATTTTGGTAATTTTGAGGTTTTTTGGGTTTTTGGGTCATTTTTGGCTTTTGGGGGTATTTTGGTCATTTTTTGGGTTTCAGGGGTATTTTGGTCATTTTTTGGTTTTGGGGGTATTTTGGTCATTTTTTAAGTTTCAGAGGTATTTTGGTCATTTTTTAGAAATTTAGATTTTATGTTGTTTATTTAAATTTTAGATGGGTTTTAGTGGGTATTAGTGAGTTTATCCATTAAGACCCATATAATTAAATAAACAAAAATACATTCTAAGACTAAAAAAATTACCCAAATACCCTCGTAAACGCAAAAAATGACGAAATACCCCCTATGCTGTAATAAAGTTTACACACATACATCCTAAGCCTAAAAAATGACATAAATGCCCTTGGAACTTAAGAAATTAATAAAATGTTTAAAGGGTATGAGATCATTTCTTATGTTTTGGGCAGTATTTTGGTCATGCTATAACATTTCTCTAATTTCTCTGTCATTATAATGCTGCCTTCACAGGTTCTTTGATGATTTTTTACGCTTTAGGGGTGTATCGGTTATTTTTTAGGTTTCGAGTATATTTCAAACAGCTCCAACGATTACGGGGGCATTTGGTCATTTTTTGATTTATATGGGTATATTGGTCTTATTTTAGTCATCGAGGGGGTATTTTGGTCTTTTTCAAACATAGGGGGATATTTATGGTCGGTTTCCATGTTTCGGGGGGTATTTTGGTAATTTTATGCACTTTTTGGGGGGGGGGGGGGTTGGTCATTTTTTAAAGTTTTGAGAGTGTTTCGGTCATTATTTAGGTTTCAAAGGTAATTCGGTTTTTTTTTTTTTTTTTTTTTTTTTAAAGGTTTTTGCGGTGATTGGGTCTTTTTTTTTGGTATCGGGTGTATGTTGGACATTTTTTGTGGTTGCGAGGGCATTGTGGATTTTTTATTTATTTATAGGGCTATTTTGGTATTATTCAAGTAATCGAGGGATTTTCCACATTTTTCAGGCATGAGGGGTACTTTTGTCATTTTCTAACTTTTAGTAGCTATTTCGGTTATTTCGATGTTTTGGGGGTATTTCGGTCATTTTTTATGTTTCGGGGGTGTATCAGTCTTTTTCTAGGTGTCGGGTGTGTTTTGGACATTTTTTGTCTTTCTGGGGGCATTTTGGTCATTTATTAGACTTATAAGGTTATTTTGGTCTTATCTAAGTAATCGAGGGTATTTTGGCTAGTTTTAGGCACAAGGGGTACTTCGGTCATTTTCGCTGTCATAGGGGATGCTTGGGTCATTTTTGATGTTTTGGAGGTATTTTAGTCATTTACTAGCTTTCGGGGGTATATCGGTCTTTTTCTAGGTATTGGGGGTGTTTTTGCTCTTTTTCGATGTTTTGGAGTGTACTTTGGTCTTTTTCTAGGTTTAGGGGAGTATTGGTCATTTGTTAATTAACAAATCCTTATAGGTAACCTATTATTCCAGCGCTCCAAAAGCGTTGGAATAGGTCTCTCTCCATAAGGGAATGAAGTGATCCTATTCCAGCGCTTTTGGAGTGCTGGAATAGATGGACCCTATTCCTGCGCTTCCAAAAGCGCTGGGATAGGTCTCTCTCCATAAAAGAATGGAGTAATCCTATTCCAAAGCTTCCAAAAGCGTCAGGATAGGTCTTTCACATAAGGGAAATCAGTAACCCTATTGTAGTGCTTTTAGAGCGCTGGGATAGAACAACCATATTCCAGCGCTTTTGAAGCGCTAGAATAGGATAGTTTCAAAAATTAAATTATTGGAAACCGCCACTATAGGCCTCCTATTGCAGCGATTTATAAAGCACCGATTTTAAGCTACCGTAATAGGGTTTCCTATACCAGCAATATCAAAAAGCGCTGGTATAGGCTTCTCTATTATGACAGTTTTTAAAAGCGCCCGAAAAATACGTTGCAATAGGATGATTTTTTTGTTGTTGTGAGGTATCCCACCAATGGAAAAAAAAACTTATCCATGATTATCAACCACATAAATTATAGTAGTAAGACCACATTGCGATTCTGTTAATGTATTCTTCACCATGGCTTTGAGATTTTTTTGGTTGGTTTATGGGAACCAATGTTGTTGGCACTTGATATCTCCAATGGCACATCATTAACAAAATTAATTCAGAAAACTTGAAGAATATGGGGAAAACAATTCACTTTAGAGGGATTTTCCAAATTTGCAGATGTGAGGTAGAACAATTGCAAATATATATAGACAAAAAATCAGTAAGTTTTTTATTTTGGAACTCTTCTAGGGTGGCAATTGAACAGTTTTCATAATTGCTTGATTCGGGAGAGGGAGAGTCATAGAGTTGAAGGAAGTTTGAATTATTATCAGATTGGGTTTGATGGAATAATAAATGGAAAGTTGAAAAGTTAGAAAACGTTGATTAAGAGATGGAGTTTTTTTTGGATGTGATTGAGAAAATGTTAATATGCAAAAGGAAGGAAAAGAAAAAGAAAAAAATAAATTAGTGGGATTGATGACGTGACCGCTAATGTGGCTCAACAGGAGCGTAGCAACAATAAATGCTACGCTTTAGCTTTTACACACACACACACACACACACATGTTGGAAAATAAATTGAAATATTTATTTTTTTATACTATTTATCAGTGTTATTAAACTCGACTCGGCCCAGCCTATTGGACCGATAACCCAGTAATTCGGCACATAGATCGGGCTGGGTGATCAATTGATCACCCGGCCTGGTCCAATAAAATAACTCCAATCTTTAATTCTTGAAACTCCAACATTAAAATAATAAGTATCATATTTATGAATATATATATATATATATATATATATATATATATGGGGTGATAATTATCATTTATTTTGTGTAATTTCTATGAACCTATATATAGCCCTCTGTGCACCATTACTCATATATTGATAACAATATATACATATGCCTATATGTATAACAATATCTATGTATGTAAGATGTGATATACAATTATACATCTTTTGAGAATGGTTGGACCAAAAAGGGTATTCTTGTGGTGTTTTTGCTATGTGAAGTAGTGCAAATTCATTAAGCCTACAATGTTTGTGGTTGGGCTGTTGTATCTTAGGGGCATCATGCTAGTGAACCATGGCATTGGTTGAGATGTATCTTTGATATTTTCCCATGATGGTGCGAAAAGCCTTAAAGAGAGCGAGTGCCGCATGTGGGCGCACCACCCCCGCACTTAAGGGTTGCATGACCCGCTTTTTCTTTCTTTAGGAGTCGCCACTTGGTTTAAATTCATAAACCAAATTGGGCCTCTTACAAGAGTTTACATACTAGAAACTAAGTCCAGAGTTAAGGTATGGGGATGAGAATATGTTAGGCACCCAATCCCACCCGGCCTATGCTTGTGGGTCGGCCTTTACTAATGTTGACAAGCCACATTTAATTAAGGATATTATTAACAAAGCCTAAAATTCCTAACCATGCAATTATTAAGTTAAATAAAACACACAAGGCAAATATCACATCATATTATAAAATGAAACAAATTTAAATCAAATATCAAACAAATATATCAAGTCAAATATCCAATTAATGACAAATCAAATCAGACTAAATCAAATAAGGAAACATCTTATTTTAAACATGTCAAATATATAATCATGGAAAAGTCAAAGAGAAAATCACGGCAAAGCAAATAATTAGCATTTATCATCCTAACCCTAGATGTTCATGATCAACAAAAACATGTTAAATGGAATCAAACAAATCAAGCCATTAAAACACACATTGTGTCAAATCTGGGATTAGGATGCATGTGCATGGATCAAGCATATATGCGTATGCATGTATCGAGTATGCGTACACATGTATCGAGTCTGCATACACACCTTGATGCAAAAACACAATTCTAGGATTATTTCACATGTTCAAACAGATTCATACATCCATTAATATATCAAATCAGCCCATTTGATGAGAATAAACAAAATAAACCAAAATCTATTCCTAAACATGACCAAAGACACACCAAAATAAATCAAGACAAAAAAAAAAAAAATTTATTCCTAAAACACACATTTTGTCAAATATGGGATCAGGATGCATGTGCATGGATCAAGCATATATGCGTATACATGTATCGAGTATGCATACACATGTATCGAGTTTGCATGCACACCTTGATGCAGAAACACAATTCCAGGATTACTTCACATGTTCAAACAGATTCTTACATCCATTAATATATAAAATCAGCCCATTGGATGAGAATAAATAAAATAAACCAAAATCTATTCCTAAACATGACCAAAGACATGACAAAATAAATCAAGACAAAGAAAACAAAATTTATTCCTAAACATGCATAAGATATAACAATATTCAAGAACAACACGTAACACACCAAAACAAGTTCATAATATATCTAATCATTCAACTCTTTATTAAAACAAAACAAAACATGTTGAAAAAAAAAAGATTAAAGAAAATCCTAAACATGCTAAAGATCCAAAACTAATTAAGAACACTAAACGTGAATAATAAATTAAGGGAGAGCCATGGAAGGGACTCATCTAGCTTATGGATCACAAGTTTGTAAAGATTTAACCAGCCCTTTAGTGCGTACACAATAGTGTTCAATGAGATATCAAGTAAATAAAAGAACTCAACAATTCATAGGTAATCACAACTCAAAATAAATAAATAAAAATTCTTGAAAAACTTAATTAGAAAGAGTGTTTGAAAAAAATGTTTCTTAGAATGAGATAGATAATTTATGCCCTAAGATCACTAGAGAGAAGTTTTAAAAAACGTGCTTTGGTGCTTGATGTGCAGAAGATTAAGAGAAAGAAAGATTTTTTGAAGAGTGTAGGTGAAAAATAATCTCTCTCTTGCTAGGGTTTTAGTTGGCGACATAAAAGGATATTTATATGCTAAAAAACTAGGGTTTTTAGAGGGTTTTGGACATTCCTAAGGGTCTAGGAGCTGTGACCCATCAAAGAATGAAGTTTTGGGCCTTTAAAATTGAAGTTTTGAAGTTCTGGAATGCAGCATGCGCATGCATACCTCGAGCATGCACACGCATGCTTCCAAACATGCATGCACATATACACCAAGAACCCTAATTTTGATTGCACTAATGCTCCAACTTTAAACGGCCATAACTCACTCAATTTAAATCCCAATTGTGCAAGATATATGTTTGAATTAAAGCCCATGATGTATACTTTCCAATGAAATAAACTTGCACTCAAAATTTATTTGTGATTCAAAAGTTATAATCCAAATCGTGAGCAAATGTCATTTTTCAGTATCGTTTTCAAAGTGATTTGAAACACTTTTGGGTTGTGATTACTTCTGAGCTATTAAGATAACTTCAATTACCCTTTTTTGATATATCAAGCTCATCATTGAGACTAAGGACTAAAGGTTATTAATTAGGTACAAAATGAGGTGTCTAGATCGCACCTTAGCCAAGCCATGTACCAGGTTGATATCTAACATACTAGCTATTTTTATTATTACTAGTTTTTTTGCACATTTTATGTGATTACTATTTGAGTGATTAACATAATAAGTGTAAGTTTATATAATTTCTTGTGAGCTTATTACATAATTATGAATTATATTATTATTTTATTATTTTTAAACCGTGAATCCAATTGTATGCTCTTGAATTTCTATTTTCATCATGAAAATTGGATATGCAAGTAAAATTTGTCATGTTTAAATTAAACGTCTCATTAAAAGTGGACCAGGTTTAATTTCAAGAGGTGTTGGAAAATCAAGTAAAGTTTTCTTCGAAAGTGGTTTCACAACAAGAAAATAGCCTTATTGCAATGAAATTTTTTGTTGCAATGAAAGTTTTTCGTTGCTCACTGTTGCGATAAAGTTTGTGGCAATAGACTATTGCAATAAAAATTTCGTTGCAATAAATATTTGTTGCATTAAGTTTGTTGCAATAAAATAAATTATTATTGAAAATACTTTATTACAACAAAAACATTGTTGCTATAATCTATTGTAACAAAATTTTTGTTGCTATAGATTACTGCAACGGTAATTTTTGTTGCAATAAAGTACCTTTGGAAACTTATTGCAACAAAACTTTTTGTTGCGATAAGTTACTGCAACAATAATTTTTGTTGCAATAAATTATATATATATATATATATATATATATATTCAACCATATAAATTCATTATCATAAATCATCAATATACAACTAGTTGAATTAATAAAATTTGTAGGTCAAACATGCTATATTATGAGTTAAAATTTCCTATATCTAAAATTGTTTAGAGATACTATTGGATCTAAATTTATGACATTGATAACGTCAAAGAGATGCTTATTTAAAATTTCAATACAAAATTGACACTCATTTTAGCTTACAAAATCAATGAATCTGCCTCCTCTTTTTCAGCTTCTTTGGCAGCTTAGCTTGGACTAAACTAATATCACCAAGCTCACCAAAACTGCTTTCCATGTTCAACCATTCTTCCAATAACTTTGCTTTTTCCAATTTCAACTTAGGTGTAGATGTTTTGTACGTAGTAGTTGACGGCTTTCTCAAAAACCCCTGATTCATAGAAAACAAAAGAAAAGTGTCAGAGCTTGTTTCATTGGTGATGAAATTTAAAAATAATCAGATTATCTGCAGTCTTTTACTCTAGTTTGTAACCAAATTAAGCTGTAAACAAGAAATAGCTTTTATAACAATTGATTTTTTTTTTTTTTTTAAAAAAGTCTTATAGTAAAAGTGGGCATGGCTAACATGACCATTACAATGCCAATACAATAAGATCAGCAAGCAACTTCAATTATGATTCATACCAATCCAAAAAAAAGAGGCATTTTACGTTAGGTGGCATTCCAACAAAACTAAACCCACACAACTACTAAGTCTGTTAGGTTCTAAGACTTTAGGAACTAATGTATTACAACTTCAATGTGTATTATGTTGGCAAACCATGATCAAAACATAGAGTCTAGGTTTAAGCTTGCTCAAAGTGTGGTTTAATGTAAAATTGGAATCGAGTGATTGCAGGAATTATTATTCAAAATCTGTAAGGCTCGATCGATCGAAAATTAGACTCCATTGATCAAAAATTAGACTCGATCAATCGAAAGTCATGCATATGTAATTTTCTGTAGAATTTCTAATCTAGTTCAAGCCCGTATAACGTGTAAGGTCTTGTGTTTCACTCCAAGTATAATAAGAAAAACCCTAGCTACGTTTTAGAGGTCTTTTGGTGAGTTGTGTATTGAATCTTTTGTGAGATCTGAGAGGCGCTTACCTTCATGCACACACATAAAGTTATCAAGATCAAGATTCAAGTCAAGAACTTGATGATCTCTTTAGTTGCTACATAAAGAACTTTAAAGAAGATCTAAAACCTTTGAGTGGAGTCTCAAAGTCACAAGTAGTCAAACTTGTGGTTGCAACAGATCAAAGAAAGAAGTAGCACGTGGACTCGAAGCTGTCACGTGGTCGTGGTAGTAAGTTTTCTCCTCGAGGTATCAATAGGATGTTAGTGGTCTAAGTCTTATTGTACAAACTTCAATTATTTCAAAGTGGATTTGTTTTTATCTTGAGGATAGCTAGGTTAAATCTTCCCCAAGTTTTTTACTGGTTAGGTTTTCCTGGGTCATCATATGTGTGTGTTCTTTATTTTTCCACATTATATCTTTTTACACATATTGGTTTAACCTAGATCTAATCAAAAAACTTGTTAATCAACTTGGCTTAATATTAGGATAAACATATTGTGTTAAGGGGTCTAAAAACTAACAAAGTCTACACGCCAGGTCATGATTTCAATGTATATAACCATGTCAAAATTTCACAAATTAGTCCATAGCAAAGCTAAAACTTCAACAAATACTTTTTTTTAAGCAAGACAAGAGTAACTTGTTGATTTTACATTTGGGGAAAAAAAAGAAAACAATATATCCAACAATAAGTAAAGCTGAAAAAAAAAAAAAAGCAAAAAGTTCAAAAAAAGCACCTGCAAAAGATGATTGTCTCTTGATGCATAAGCATCTTCTTGAGGAAGAGAATGTCCTTCAAGTCGAATAACTTCAAGCAACTGGAAGGCACACCAACAGTTAGCAAGAATTAATATCTGTGATATATGTTATCCCATAGTCTCACTATGTGTCATTGCACTTTCTCCAAGCAAATCTAGATAAGCACATCTCTGCCCACTCTAATTCCATGCTGATATACCCACCTAAGAAGAAATAGAGGGAGGGGGAGATGACAACTACCGTTTGAAAAAAAGAAAAAGAAAAAAGAAGAAGAAGCATAACTCTTCATGTTCTATTGTGTGGCCAAGAGGCATGATAATTTGGTTCCAGTAAACCTTGTAATCCACATGATATGAAATATAAATTACAACAGCCTAGAACCTATATAAGGATGGTTCAAAAAACAAATGCCATTAATTGACACTCCTCACAATGAAAATGATCTATAAAAAAAACACCAAACACACCTCATTTTTAATTCCAAGTGCCAATGACAATACAGCAGCTATGATCAAGATGATAAGGTTTAAATCTTGCCAAGCTTACCAAAGGAACCTCTGCAGGAAAATAATGGAGCATGGAAACAAATAAATACACATATTGTTGTAAAATAGCGGAAGCTCAAATTACCAAGATTGATTGTGAAAATATTTTAGGCTTGTGAAAGATCTCCAAACTAATAATAGGAATGAATAACATTAATCCAAAAGAAAATAAACACAAAACACAAAGAATTACGTGGTTCGGCAATAGCCTACATCCACGGGCGACGACAAACAAATTTCACTATAACAAATTTGGGATAATACAAATTGGTGTAGAGGCACTCTCATAAACCTAAATCCCAAATACACCTAAATAACTCTCTCTCACAAATACAAAACCAAAGAACCAAATACGAATTGCGCACGAATCAAAGAGAGAGCCACAAAGCAAATTCAAAATTTGCAATGCACCAAGAGAGAGCAAATCACCAAACCGAGAAACCAAAATCAAGTGGCAACAAACCTCTCTCACTTTTCCAAATTGCAACCCACAAATATCAAAGAACCAAACAAAAGAAAACCTCTTTTTCTCACACTCACACAACCTTCTCTCCCTTTTTTTTCTCTAATTTTCCGTAGTAGCACTATGCTTATATAGGAGACTTGAGTAGGCTAGCATATTCAAAACCAAGAAGAAGTAGACTTCTTTTCCACACGCAAAAGGAGAATCACTCATATTCCAAAAAGAATTCCAAAACAAGTAGTAGACAAGACTTCTAATAGAGTTTGATAACTTCAAACAACAGTAACCCAAAAGGAATAAAATTCCTTCCTTATCCAAATCAAACAAGGAGTCGAACTCCTAACTCAAGCCATATTCTACAAATCTCCACCTTGGCTTGAATTCCATCAAGCCTCACAAATGACATTTGCGGACCACCAAATACAAATCCTTAACAAGTCTCCACCTTGACAAGACATCTCCCAAACCACAAATACAAAGCACTCAATCAAATCAGAGCCTAACCAAAAAAAAAGTGCAAATTATCCAAAACCACTTCCAAATATGCCAATAGATGCCAAATGCAACTAAAGATGGTGCCAAATCCAAATAAGAGTCCAAAACAAAGTGCATATCACCACAAACGAAACTTCTTTGTCGCCACCACCAAAGCCCCTACAAGCTAATTCAAATTGCAAATACCATACAGTTCCAAGCAACACTTGAACTTGTGCAAAGGCTTAATTACCATGTCACCACCAAAATTAACATCATGATTCGTACCTCTAAAAGAAGCAACCTTATAGGATCCCATACATCAGTGTGTACATAATTTAGCAAACCCTTAGTATGATGAACTATTGTACCAAAATTGTCCCTATTTTGCTTCTCCAAAGCACAAGGCTCACAAACTTCAAATTTGCAGTTCTTGGCATTCTCAAACAAAGTATTATCATTGGCTTCTTCCAAATGTCTAATAGTGTCTAAAGTAACCTCCCCAATCGCTACTCCACCTACAACATTACTCCCTTTAAGGAAATATATGTTCCTACGATGTGTGGCCATCATCACTACTAAAGCACCAGGTTGTACCTTCAAAGTTCCATTCTCCATAGCAATCTTGAAACCCTTGGATTCTAATAAAGCAACTGAGATGAAATTCCTTTTCAATTTAGGTACATATTGAACGTCATTCAAAAAATGAACTGTTCCATCATGCAATTTTAGCTTGATTTTACATTTCCCTAAAATCTCACAGGTTTAATCACTACGCATGATGACTAAACCAAGTTCTGACCCTTCTAGGTAGTAAAACCATTCCTTTTTCGGACACATATGGAAGGTGCAAGCTGAATCCAAAACCCACTAATTTGAATGGAAAACAAATGATGAACTAGTCAATGCAAAATTAGAATCCTCATCACAATCATGTGCTACATTTGCATTAGAATACTTCTCGTCTTTGTTTTGCAACAAATGACAATCTTCATTCCAATGCCCCTTTTTGTGACAATAGGCACACTCATCTTTCTCAAGTTTCTTATCATTAGACACGCCCTTAACAATCAAAGCCTCAGTCATCGTGTCCCTATCTTTCATATGATACTCATTATTAGTCAAAGCATTGGACACATCATCAAACTTAATTTCATCTTTTCCATACAAGAGTGTAGTAATTAGATGATCATAAGTATCAGGAAATGAATTCAATAACAAGAGAGCTTTATCCTCGTTGCTAATATCAACTTCCAAATTTTGCTAATCAGCAAGTATTTTATTGTGTTCATTCAAGTGCTCAGACATAGAAATACTTGCACGATATTGGAAACGGAAGAGGTTCTTCTTCAAGTAGAGACGATTCTCCACACTCTTGGTCATATACTTGTCCTCCAATTTTTTCCAAAGCTCTTTAGCATTCGTCTCCCTCATAACAAAATACTTTTGATTCCTGGCCAAACATAAACGAATAGTGCCGCAAGCTTGTCTATTAATCTTTTCCCAATCCTTGTCTGACATCCCTTTAGGTTTTGTCTTCCAAAGTAATATCCAACTCTTGTTGGACCAATACATCCATAACTTCGCATTGCCACATGCCAAAGTTATTCGTTCCATCGGATTTCTCTACTTCAAATTTGGCATTAGAAACCATCGTCCTAACCGCCAAAGGTTTTGCAAAAGACTAACAAAGATTTTCCAGAAGAATCTGCCTAAGATTTTGTAGAAGAATCACTTGACATCTTTCTCCCTAATAATCAGATCCACGAACCAATCACCAAAATCTCCAAAGAGAACAAATCCAAACGCCTAGGTAGTGACCCTGGGCTCTGATACTAGTTTGCTGTAAAATAGCGGAAGCTCAAATTACCAAGATTGATTGTGAAAATATTTTAGGCTTGTGAAAGATCTCCAAACTAATAATAGGAACGAAGAAAACTAATCCAAAAGAAAATAGACACAAAACACCAAGAATTATGTGGTTCAGTAGCCTACATCCACGGGTGACGACGAACAAATTTCACTGTAACAAATTTGGGATAATACAAATTGGTGTAGAGGTACTCTCATAAACCCAAATCCCAAATATACCCAAATAACTCTCTCTCACAAATACAAAACCAAAGAACCAAATACGAATTGCGCACAAACCAAAGAGAGAGCCACAAAGCAAACCCAAAAGTTGCAATGCACCAAGAGAGAGCAAATCACCAAACCGCGAAACCAAAACCAAGCGGCAACAAACCTCTCTCACTATTCCAAATTGCAACCCACAAATATCAAAGAACCAAACAAAAGAGGGCCTCTTTTTCTCACACCCACACAAACTTCTCTCCTTTTTTTTTCTCTAATTTTCCATAGTAGCAATATGCTTATATAGGAGACTTGAGTAGGCTAGCATATTCAAAACCAAGAAGAACTAGACTTCTTTTCCACACACAAAAGGAGAATCACTCCTATTCCAAAAAGAATTCCAAAACAAGAAGTAGACAAGACTTCTAATAGAGTTTGATAACTTCAAACCAAAAGGAATAAAATTCCTTCCTTATCCAAATCAAACAAGGAGTCGAACTCCTAATTCAAGCCATATTCTACACATATAGCATAAAAAAAAAGTAATAGCTATAGATTGTGTCAAAAAAAGTAATTCTATTTAATGTTATTTTTTTTTCTAATTAAAATTTTTAAGTTGAAACACATGTTTTAATTTTTAATTAGACCAAGACAAGACCACATGTGTGACCTTGAGCAGTGACCTGTGGGAAAATTCTTAAGCATGACTCATGCGTTGAGAAATTGAAAACCACCATTCCATCTTCTGACTAATATGTTACTCAGTTAGTTCCAAAAGACCATTGAACATATCCATCGTCCACAAGTTAGTTCCTGGAAATTCCATCTATTTACAACTTAAATCTAAACTATTAAAGCTATAAACTAATTATCCTCCACAAATATCTTAATTCTTTGTTTTCCTTTTAATTTATTTTTTACTCTCTGGGTAATTTCCACAAGCACTTGGCACACATACTCTATGTCTAGACTTGTATAGACCAGGTTGAAGGATAGTAAATGTTTTCCACTTCCAGTCAAGGAGTCTAGCAAATGAGAAATACATCAACTTAACTCAGCAGCTAAGAAATATCAATTTAAAAACATATGGCTTTATCAAAAGTTATTCTATAGTTGAGGAAGTGTTATCATTGACTTCCTCATCACATCATGATGGGTAAATTATCTAAATCGGAGTTGCCTAATGCCTAACACTACTCCTCCTATGACTAGTTTGCAATTAAAGGAGATATTTGAAGCCAAAATAGACAAAATGAAAAACAAACCTAAACTCAAAAGCATTTTGCATTTACATGAAGGAACATCAATGTTTACCTTAAGGAGTAAAAGTCATATGACACCAAGTACATGCCCTACGCATCCAACAAACCCAATGGACTCACAAAATAAGAAAGATGCAAGTATAGCCACTGTTAAAGATTGAGAGTCAATTATCTAATCATCAAAACTCAAATTCATGTTTAAACTAGTATTTCCATTGGTCAAGAAAGTCAACTTCAATGGCGGTAAATAACAATTTAGCTATTTTTGTGATAAGTAACAATTCTAGATTTGCAGTTTAATTATACAAGTTAAATAAAAAAAATTCCAAAATCAAAATCAAAACATTTATGCTATATATGGAAAAACAAAGAAATACAAAATTGAAGGTGCCTGATCCTAATAATGGAGCTGTATTACTCTTAAACATTCTGCCTACTTCCTCTCTCTCTCTCTCTCTCTGGTTCTAGTCTTCAACAACACACTGACAGACACACTCCTCATTCTCTTTCTCTTTCTCACTCACGCGTAAACACACATATATTTACTCCCAACCAACCCACTCTCCTCACTAGTCCCTCAAACCAACAACGTAACAATGCTTCTCCTTTTCCTTTCCCTTCTCTCCCTCTTTCCACCTCTCACCCTCTCTCTAAACCAAGAGGGTCTCTACGTCCAAAGCATAAAACATTCCCTTTCTGATCTAGACTCCTCACTTTCCTCCAAAGCCTAGTGATTTTGGCATTCTTTTACTATTGTAACTATTTCTGCTTTGCAGATAGTTCACATGAACATGCCGATTCTTGGATTTTTTTTTGATAATCAGAGTAATATTATTGATTACACACATGCTGGAATTACAATAAGCACATGGGTAATTGATCATGATCTGATCCTACTGCCTGCATGTACCAGACAACCTAGAATACTACTAACTATAAACTAGGACAATGCTGACTATAACAAGGGTTATATCATAATTCACCAAAACAAAGGGTTACATCATACAGTCAATTGGCCAAAAACTATCAAGTTCGAAGAACAAGATCTTCTAATCATTACACATCAAGAAGACAAAATAAGGAAGTGAATGTACACAACCGGGTTTTTTTTAAAAATTTATTTTTAAAGCTCATTCAAGAGGGTGGGGGCAACTAGTCCATGGAAGGCCATGCCTAGGTGTGACCATAGCAGCAGCTATCCACTGATGCCCAATGCCTAAGGGGCCTAGACGGATGAGAAACTAATTGAGATGGGTTCAATTATAGCTTAAGTCCTAATGGGGTCCAAGTAGTATCATATGATACTCTTTCTTGGGTTACTGTGAGGTTTAAGAGATTAATCAGTTGGATCCTACACTTCCTGTCGTCAAAATTTTGAATTATTTTCCCTACATTATCTCACAATCAAATGGACAAGAGACAATATTGAAATGGAGTATATCAGAGTATATTATTCAATGCAAATTATAATCTTTTTTTCTTTGTTGGGTGAGATAAATACCCAAATCTCAGTAGTATGATTTCTAAATATTCTTTAACTTTCAATCATTCTTATTGGGTTGCCACAAAGAACAAGCCCCCACATAATTCAACCAGTACCAAAAACTTAAGCTTCCTAAAAAATGTTTTCCAAACTAAAAACTTCCATCAACTAATATTTTCTTATGGCATCAAATTTATTCAACAGAAACCAGGGGCCTTAGCATAATGAAAAACACTTTGTTGTTTTCATATAGAATAGGAAAAAGCTTTGAAGAGTTTTTGTACCTGATGGGATGACAAAAAGGTATGGAAGATCAGTTCAGACTTCAAAGTGAGTACTGAGGTTGTAAACCCGTGATTTGATCAATTCTAGTGGCTTGCACCACTAGATACAACTCATACAAGTAATTTTTTTTTTTTTTTTTGATAATTAACTCATACAAGAATTTTTTTTAAAAATAAGTATTTCACTAGAAAAGGAATAACATCTTTAGTCCTTAACCAAAACAGAACCCAAAAAATTGGAAATTAGCAACCATCTATATCACAATGTGTGTTAGTATATACTATATAGCTTAGTTTAGTCTAGCCCATCGGGACTAGCTTAGTATACTGTATTTGTAGTATATTTATATTACTTGTACTTCGCACATACTTAGCCTATATAAGGCTCTCTATTATACAGTGTTATACACACAGAATATACAGACTATTTAGTCTTTTTCTCTCTCACTTTATATTCTTAGCATGGTATTAGAGCCGTTGCTCTGACTTTCTAGTATTTATGGTTATCTCTGGCGTTTTTCCACTACCATCGCCTTCATCCAGTAATTATTGTCAGAAGCGAGTCACCATCGTCAAGCCACTGCAATCCTCAGATCCAGTCTGTTCTCTTATCAAATCATTGAACCACAGCCACGAATTGATAGATCAGTCACAATTAACAAAATATATGTAAAACTCTCTCTAACTAAAATGATAGCACACTCCCTTTATATATGTATATATATATATATACAAGCTCATGCGTTTGCACAAGTTTAATTATAAATTTATAGAATAATTTTATTGAAAAACAATAAGCCAATAACTTATTTTAGATAATGTTAATTGCATAAAGTATTGTGCTTTAAATCTCAAACAAACACACGTGCGCGCAAATACACACATAAATATATGAGATAGGTTCAAGTTAGACTTAGTGTAACTCCATAAGAGTTACACCTTTTATAAGCCATAGATTTTTAAGAGATCTAATGGTTGAAAAAACATCATTAAATGTAATACATTCCATCTTATTACCTAATTAATACTAGCATTTTTTTCTCTCTCCTTATTTATTGGCTTCCACTTGATTAAAGGGCACTACCATTTTCAATAACCTGCAAACCTTACATATGCTTGAATGAAATTAGAATCTCACGCTATAGTCAACACAAAAGCTTATGCTTTCTTGGGTCCAAATTGTTTAGACAAATCCATAGCTATGAACATAAATAAATAAAAACCAATGTCTCGATAATTAGTAAACATCTACCAAATCAAAATTTACCAATATGAAAATATAATACTTCACAAACAAAAGACAAATTTATATAAGCAATTGTTGCTCAACATTAATGCTTATCATGTGGACCAATTACGAAAACAACTTTAGCACAATTTACTTACTCATCCCGCCATTATATTTATAGCTTATTTTGGTCCATATGTCAGTTTGAGTGGAAAAATGCATTTCTTTTGGTAAGTTTTATTAAGAGGTAATCTTATAATGGTTTTGTTCTGCGTTAATATAGTTGTTTTTCTCTTAAATATTTAGTTTTGATAATTGGATGTAGTTTTAACTTTTGTTTCAATCACTGCTTCACATTCTTCCTTCTTCTTTAGTTGACTTTTGGGTTCCTTTTTTACTTTTCATTTTCTTATGCTCTTTTTTCTTTTGGTGTTGAATCCTGTTTATTGCATTTGAACAGAGATTTTTTTTTGAAAAAAAAAATTTCTTGGGTCTAGTGCTCTATTTGGAAACTGAAAAAATGAGCAAGAACAAAGGTGAATTGCAAATCTGATTGATATTGAAAAAAACAATTTTGGACCCAAGAGAGCATAAGCTTTAGTGTTGACTTTAGTGTGAGATTCTAATCTCATTCAAGCATATATAAGATTTGCAGGACAAAAGGGGCTTCTGCCCTTTTTGGGAAAATTAAATAGGAAAATACCCCCTCTTCCCAAACTAAATAGGGAAATACCTTTATTTTAAAACTCGATTTTTGATAAATCGAGTTAGAAAAATAAAATTTTCTAAAGCTCTATAGTGGCGTTTTTAAGGAGCCTATAGTGATGTTTTAAGGACCTATAGTGACGTTTTTTTAACTCGACTTTAAAGAAATCGAGTTATAGGCAAAAAAACGCCACTATAGGTTGATTTCATTGCCTATAACTCAATTTTATTGAAGTCGAGTTAAAAAACGTCACTATAGGTCTTTAAAACGTCACTATAGGCTCCTTAAAAACGCCACTACAGGGCCTAACTCGATTTATCAAAAATTGAGTTTTAAAAGAGGGGCATTTCCCTATTTAGTTTAAGAAGGGAGGCATTTTCCTATTTAATTTTCCTGAAAAAGGCAGAAGCCCCTTTTGTCCAAGGTTTGCAGGTTATTGAAAATGGTAGTGCCCTTTAATCAAGTGGAAGACAATAAATAAGGAGAGAGAAAAAAAAAATGCTAGTATTAATTAGGTAGTAAGATTGAAAGTGTTAAAATTTAATGACACTTTTTCAACAATTAGATCTCTTAGAAATCTATGGCTTATAAAAGGTGTAACTCTTATGGAGTTACACCAGGTCTAACTTGAACTCATCTCTAAATATATATATATATATATATATATATATATTGCCATGAAATTAATAATTAAAAACTAATGTTAGGCTTTTTATTTTCACTTGTTGTAGTACTTCAATATTCTCAAAACTGGTAGAGCCATTTACCATTGCCAAACATTAACACACACACACACACACACACAAGAGCGCAAATTGAGACAAAAAACATGAAGAAAGAAAAACAATTAAAAAAATTAAGAAAATTTAATTTATTTTAATAAAATGTAATGTAAAATGAATAATTTGATGTTAGTGTTTAAAAAAAAGTAAATATGTAAAATAAACTAAAGTTAGTTCTTATAGTTAAAATGTGAATGCTCTAAGCTCTAGCAATCATCCCAACAAATTTATATGAAAAAAATTTGAATTCAATAATAATTGAAAATGTAGGGACCCGGTTAGGGCACTTCCCTCCTGGGGATGAGTTGACCCGAGCCTAGGTGACCCCGTACAATGAATTTGTAGAGAGTGGATGGAAGGACTAGACATTAGCGAAAGATACAACGGTCGATGTGGGTTTACAGGATCAATAACTGGGATTTGGCTAAGTGTTCTAAGGTAAAGTTCGTCCTCGACCTAGTCTGAGGAGCTCTTCCCTTAGAATTAATGAATACAAGAATTGCCTTAGAATACCCCAAAAACCCTTGAATCCTTTGAACCGAAGGACCCCGAAAACCAACCTCCCTAACTTTGGGGGTTCAATCTATTATATAGTCTCGTTCAGTTGATCTCTGCCGTTCATTTGTCGGCATCTGAACTTGTGTCTGAGGGCTCGTCCCATCAGCTGCCTTTGCAGGCTTTCTGTTAGTTGAAGTAACCAAGGCATCACTGTTCGCTGGTCATTTCACCATTAATGCGGCCAAAGTGTTGGTTGCGTACATTTAATGGGTGGATGACAGCTTCCTCTCTTTGATGTCGGCCTGCCGAGGATGTGGTCATCCTCGGCGAAGTTCCTTGATGACTTAGGCCTCCCCTACTCTTCCTCGGATTCTGTACTCTCCTTGGCATGGGCCTTGGGCCCGATATGGAATGGGCCAGGGTAGCCAAATCTTTGGGCCCTACAATAGCCCCTCAAAATTCTGCTACTCGGCTCCTTGGGCGGGGAGGAGGATTTTGATGTCCTTGGGTCCTTAACCTGGCCTGGCGAATCTTATCTTCCTGTCAGTACCAAAATCCTTTCAACTGCTCAAAGAACATCCCTGGCGTTTTGGTATTTAAAGCGCACATTCATTAAATTTCGGTGGCTCCGTGTCCTCCACGTTTAACGGTGTGATGATGATTGGACGGTAGGGATGCTTTTGACTTAATGGGAGGGAAAGCCCGTGCGGTTACTTTTAATTAGGGGTATAAATACCTAATCGAATTGATTTGCCCATTCACTTTTGCATTCAAGAGACCTTGCACACATACTTCAAATTCGGTCACATCTCCAACTGTACTTGCGACTTCCTTTAGCACAAAAAGCCTGCCCGATGAGCTTTTCCCCATTTCTGTAAGTCCTCTTCTTTCTCTGGTTCATACTTTTCTGCCTGAGTTCTTCGTTAGTTCTTTAGGATGGGTAGGTTTAAGAAGTTAGTTGAGTTTGAGGAGGTAATGGATAAATTCGTTACTGACTATAAGATCCTTGACACAGTGGGTTTAAGGTATTGTGGAGAAGGGGAGTGGAGCACAAAGAGGAAAGAGGGTGAGGTGGCGATTCCTATAATCGCCTTTCTTGAGGGTGGTATGAGGATTCCCATGGGGCCGATGATGAGGGATTATCTCAAGCACTTCGGCTTATCTCCCACCCAGTGTGCCATCAATATATTTAGGATCTTAGATTGTGAGGATGCCTTGAATGAGAAGATGGGGCTCAGACTAACCAATCATGATGTGAATTGGTGCTACAACCTCTAGCGCCTGAGGGGGAAGTCTTATTACATGAAGATGAGCCACGATAGGGTCCGGCTCATCCAGTGCCCCCCTGAGCCCAGCAAGGGCTTGAACAAAGACTTCCTCATTATGTCTGGAGAGTGGTACGAGGGCCTTCATTGTCCAACAGTGGAGGGTACACCAGGTGGGGCATCCAGACTAGGAGAGTGTTTAATTTCTTGTGCTTTCGTGTCCTGCTTTGCTTGGTTTTTGACTGGAGCTTGTTTTCTTTTATGCAGATCCGCGCGCTTTTGAGCGTAACTTCAGCTTGGTCAACAGAGAGGATTTGCAAACCATACTAAGGTCGGAGATTTTTGTGAATAAAGCCGACAACCAAGTTAGAGTCGCTCACGTGATCCTAGGATACGATCCGATCCAAAAATGGTTCTTTGCTCCAAAGTACGTGATCCGAGCTAAAGATCCTCGGCTGCATAGCATCATCGTAGTCAAGCACGGATTTCTGATCCCCGAAGGGTCCCCCATTCCCGAGGGCGTACTGTTGGTAGGTACCTTTTCATCAGCTCAAGTCGCCGAGGCTGAAAGGGGAGAGTTAGGGGAAGAGGAAGTTGCTGACTCTGGTCCCTCCGAGGGCGAGTTTGACGAGTTCGACCAATTTCATTCGCCCGAGAACCCTTTTGGCGATTTGAGTGACCCCAGCTTAACTGAAGCAGACTTTTTATCTGAAGAAGCTTCTCCTCGATCGAAGATGAGTTTTAAAAAGCGACCTCAGGCGAGTTTGTTGGCCCTGATTGAGGGGCATCCGGGGAAGGACGTGCCGGGGAAGTCTCCTTCTAAGCTTCCTCCCCCCTACCCCCATAGAGTTTGCCGTCTAGGTCCAAGCCCACTAGACCTCCGCAGAAGAAGGACAAAGGAAAAAGGCCCAGGGGGGGCGAAGAGTCTGATCCTTCTTGAGGTGATGGTGACGCTTGGCAGCCATTGAAACAGCTGAGGATAGGGCGCTGAGGTTAGAAAAAGCAAGCTGCCATCCAGCCCGGGGCCTAGGCTTGGCTTCTTGCCCCTATGCTTTATGGGAAGCCTTTGACGGATGACGCCTCCCTCAGGGACCCTCAAGGGGGCGAGGGTGCGCTTGTGGCTGATGCAATGGGGAGGTCCTTTCTACTCCCTGCGGACATGGCCCAGCTGGAGGCCCTGAGGAGCAATGAGGTCTTCCTCGGCCTCAAACAATACTTGGGCATGGTAAGTTTCCTGATCGCTTGTCATTCTCTTTACTTCCTGTTTCTTGGCTTCTAATCGTTGTGCACTTGTTTCAATTGGCAAGCTATCTAGGCTACCTTCAGGTTGGAGGATATGGCCAGTAGCCAAAGCAAGGTCGCGGGCTCGGAGCGTACCAAGCTGTTGGACGCTGTGCGGACCCTCAATGCCTCCAAGGCTGATCTTACAAAGGTGATGGACCAGTTGGAGGAGATGAAGAAGGCTCGAGACACCGCCGAGTTAGCCCTTGCTGCCACTGAAAAGTTGGCCCTAGACCAAATTGAGGGCCTGCTTAAGGCAGAGGATCAGCTGAGGGTCGCCAAAGAGGAAATCGCGACCCTGGAAAAGAGGGTGCTTGAGGTAGAGGGGGCCAGAGGTGCTGCGGAGTCTATTAGGGATGAGGCTTTGAAAGCCAAGAAAGAGGCTGAGTCTGCCAGGGCCGAGGCTGAGGCCTCTAAAGGCAAGGTCGCGTAGGAGGCCTATGAGGCAGGGGTAGCTAAGACAGAAGACAACCTTAGAGCCCAAGTGCCTAAGGTGTGCAGACTTTACTGCTCCCAGGTCTGGAGTGAGGCCCTTAAACAAGCTGGGGTTGAGGCCTCGTCCGACCTGTGGAAGGTGGAGAATGTATATTATCCCCTTGCCATCCGCGAGGCTGCCCCTTTAAGTTCTGAGGCTGAGGTGGCTGCCGAGGGAGTTGGGGTGGTTCCTGAGGAAGGCGTCTTAGCTGCTACCACTTCGAGCGAGCCCACCAAGGAAGCTGATCCCCCTGGGGCCGTTGAGATAGGCAAGGGTCCTACTGCTGATGCGCCTTGGGAGGTTGCGGACCCCTTAGCTGATGTCCAAGCCCCTCTCGTTGGGGAGATATCTTATCTGGCTAACCCTCCCCAGGCTGCAGTCCCGAGCGAGGGTTACCAAGACCGAGAGACTTCTTCTGCCTAACCCCCTCAGGGGGGAGTTGAGATGGAGTTGAAGGAATGATCCTCCGTTGCGCCTTTACTTTGTTTTTTTTTTTTTTTTTTTTTTTTTTTTTTTTTTTTTGTATTGTAATGGCACATTTGCCTTGTATAACTTTTATAAAGATTTAGCAAAGTGCATATTTCGTTTCCTTTTATTCGTTTTGTTTGTATTATATATATATATATATATATATATATATATATATATATATATATATATTTTCCTTTACTTACACGATTCTGGCTTTAATTGCATTTCAGCCGACTACATTGATCATCGTCCCCTGCAGTGCTCATTACTAGTACCAAAGTGGTCAGTCTCGCCGTAGGTTTGGGCCCACGGTCAATACAAGGCCTTGGTTCTGTCTAGTGCTTAGATCCTCATAAAGTGACTAGTTTCCCCATAAGTTTGAGTCCTTGAATCATGCAAGACCTTGGTTCTATTTAGTACTTGGATTGCCTTGAAGCAACTAGTTTTCCCATAGGTTTGATGTCGAGGAACATGATGATGATAACGAGTACCTCCAAATCCTCCAAATATTCGTCCATGTGATTCGTCCTTAAGGAAGGTGGATGAATTGAAGCCTTGTCACCGTCATAGCCTCGTCCGTCATCAGCAAGGACGGACGAGGCAGATATGGACTTGGCCAAACTGGAAACTATGACAAAATTGGCTTTACCAATGAACCAATACCTCCTTTGTCCAAAACGAAGCTTCAGTCTAGATAAAATAACTTCCATGGAAGTTATGGAAGTTATTTTATACTCTGATAAGTTCCTCAACAATAGGAACGGTTTATTGAATAAATAACCATTCCATATGCACTATATAAGTATTTTTCTACAAAGAGGTAAGGCATTTCAGACTTTTTTCTCTAGAAAACAGAACAGCCTTAAAGTGATTTTTCTTCATCCCAAGTCACTAACTTTATCATCGGAGGATCATAGGCCGGCCTCCACCGGTCTTCTCTCTGATTGAGTTTGGTTTTTCAGGATTCCACCGTGAAGATTGCCAAAGTCCGGAGACTTTCAATCCACTGATTTTTCAGTAACATCAGAACATACAAGACCTTGGCTCTGCCTGGCACTTGGTATTTCATGAGGGGATGGTTTCTCCATTGGTTTGGATCCGAGGACTATGCAAGACCTTGGTTTTGTCTAGTACCTAGTTCTTGAAATAGTTAGTTTCCCAAGAGACTTGAGTCCGAGGACCATGCAAGACCTTGGTTCTGTCTAACACTTGTCTTCTGAAGTAACTAGTTTCCCCATAGATTTGAGTCCGAGAACTATGCAAGACCTAGGTTCTGTCTAGCACTTAGTTCTTCTTTAGTAGTTAGTTTTCCCATAGGTTTGAGTCCGAGGACCATGTAAGGCCTAGGTTCTGTCTAACGCTTGTCTTCTGAAGTAACTAGTTTCCCCATAGGTTTGAGTCCGAGGACTATGCAGGACCTAGGTTCTGTCTAGTACATAGTTTTTGAAATAGTTAGTTTCCCCAGAGGCTTGAGTCAGAGGACCATGCAAGGCCTTGGTTCTGTCTAACACTTGTCTTCTAAAGTAACTAGTTTCCCATAGGTTTGAGTCCGAGGACCATACAAAACCTTGGTTCTATCTAGTACCTAATTCTTTTTGAGTAACTGGTTTCCTCATAGGCTTGAGTCTGAGGACCATGCAAGGCCTTGGTTCTGTTCAGTACCTATCTCCTGAAGTAGCTAGTTTCCCCATAGGTTTGAGTCTGAGGACTATGCAAGACCTTGGTTCTGTCTAGTACTTAGTTCTTCTTGAGTAACTGGTTTCCCCATAAGCTTGAGTCCGAGGATCATGCAAGGCCTTGGTTCTGTCCAGTACTTAGTTCTTCTGACTGCTTGGAGTTAAGGAGCCCATCCTCAGCGTTGGGGAGTCTGCCCTTAGAGAGGTAGCGGCTTTGAGCTTGCTCCGCCGAAGGGGTACCCTTCTTCAGTCTAGCCCCTTCGTCCGGCGCCCTTCTTCTGATTACGAGGCGTATTTTGGGCTATTCGAGTAACGCGCTTGACGCTTCGGTGTGCGAGCCGCCTCCCATTAATGTCCTTGCGGATTTACGAGGATCCAGCGGCTGATAAGCTCCTTGAAAATTGGGTAGAGTTAATATCTCCGGTAATTTCTCCTTAGGATTCTGTGTGGGCTGGCTTTCACCAGCTCTTGCCTTCTATATAAGGCATTTTAGGGTAGTTTTTTCTTCAAACTTCACAAACACCTGGGTTCAAATCTCACAAACACACCGTTTTCTGGGCATTTCAAAAGTCTTGCCAGAACAGTAACTTGTGCTTAAGGAGATGAAGTGGCCTTGAAAAAGGGCGGTGACAAGGAAGCCGAGCCCCTTTCAGGAGCCAAGGATGCCACTCCGATCCCAGACGACACAATGGAGGCGGAATAGGCAGAGGCCGAAGATCCTCCTTCTTTTCAACCTAGCCAGAGATGGGACTCCCCTTGCTGTTTGGAGGGGGATCCGAAAGGAACGTAACGTCTCTCCTCCGTGTGCGGATCTACCAGCCCTCCAAGCTGGTAGTAATTCATCGGCTCCCAGTTGTTGTGGGACTGGGAGGGAAACCTGGAGAAACCTTGAGGTGACACCGTTAGGCGCTGCGACCTCTTCTTCCTTCTCTTTCAGAGCGCTGCAAGTGTTGGTTGGGGAGCTGTCGACGGCCTTAGCATAGGTCTGTCTCCAACTCTCCCTCCAACACTTGGCTTGGCTTTAAAACATGCCTGCCTAGGCTTTTCTCTTTTTCTTTTTCTTTTAGTTTCAACACAAGCCCGTTTGGGCATTTACCTTCGTAGTTAGCTTTAGAATAAGCCTGCTTGGGCATTTATCTTCGTAGTTAGCTTTAGAATGAGCCTGCTTGGGCATTTGTTATATAACGTAACTTCTCTTCACTTATTAATAAAGAAGTAGCCCCATTTCGTTTCTTTTACTTCTAGCATATTTTCATTTCTTTGCGATGATTGCCTTCTGAATGAGTATGTTGCCATTGTTTGTATTGTTTTTTCTTTTTATGAACTTGAAAGAAGTGTTGTTATTGATCTTTCTACACCAACCGTCACACTTGCTAATGCACAAGTCCTTCTCACAGTCGGCGCCAATTGTAGGGACTCGGTTCAGGCACTTCCCTCCTGGGGATGAGTTGACCCGAGCCCAGGTGATCCCGTACAATGAATTTATAGAGAGTGGATGGAAGGACTAGGCATTAGCGAAAGATACAACGGTCGATGTGAGTTTACAGGATCAATAACTAGGATTTGGCTTAGTGTTCTAAGGGAAAGTTTGTCCTCGGCCCAATTCGAGGACCTCTTCTCTTAGAACTAATGAATGCAAGAGTTGCCCTAGAATATCCTAAAAACCCTTGAATCCTCTGAACTGAAGGACCCTAAAAACCAACCTCCTTAACTTTGGGGGTTCAATCTATTATATAGTCTCGTTCAGTTGATTTTTGCCGTCCACTTGTTGGCCATCAGAACTTGTGTCTGAGGGCTCGTCCCATTAGCCGCCTTTGCAGGCTTTCTGTTAGTTGAAGTAATCAAGACATCATTGTTCGCTGGTCATTTCACCATTAATGCGGACAGAGTGTTGGTTGCGTACATTTAATGGGTGGATGACAGCTTCCTCTCTTCGATGTCGGCCTGCCGAGGACGTGGTCATCCTCGGCGAAGTTCCTTGATGACTTGGGCCTCCCCCACTCATCCTTGGATTCTGTACTCTCCTTGGCATGGGCCTTGGGCCCGATATGGAGTGGGCCGGGGTAGCCAAATCTTTGGGCCCCACAAAAAACTATCCAAAAACTAATTGAAAACATATTTAAACAAAAACCTCAATTTAATATAAGGAAAATGCTAATGAGTGCCCTTAGAGCACTGGTTAATAATCCATTTAATGAAAGTTTTGATACCACTTTTATGGGAAATGAAAAAAACTATCAAAATATTAATTACTTTTTTTTTTCATTTCCCATAAAAATTTTCTTTAAATTGATTATTAATCAGTGCCCTAATGACACTCGTTAGCATTTCCCTTAATATAATTAAGAACAATCTAAATTACTAAATATTAAAAGATTGGAATTATAGGAACTCATACGAGAGTTGAATTTTGTTTTCAAAAGTGAGGGAGCACTAAAACTGAAGTGAATTTCAGCCCATGAAAAAAAAAAAAAAAAAATAGAGGATATACAAACTTTGAAGTATTTCATTGGAGGAAGAATTTTGAATTGAAGTTCAAGTTATGATTTCTATCTTCTTGTGGGGGTTATATCTTAGTTATGAGTGCATTAAATCTTGGTTTTGAAACCTAGACCAGACCATACAGTCGGGCCAGGTTAACCACAAAGCAGTCATCACTTCGATTTTTTAAATTCAGAAAACCTAAAAATTAAAATTTTTGCTATGAACCTCTTAACCTGCGAGTAGACCGTCCAAGTTTCTAAACTGGGCATGAGCTCACAGATTAGACCTCAAGATTGCCCCAAAAATCTTCTATGAAAAATGGCCGATAGACAACTCTTTTTTGGTCGGATGAAGTCATGAAGCAATATCTTGTTGTTTTCCGATTGAAGCCCAAGCCCCTATGAATCTCTTATGTTAGCTCCAATAGCTCATAGTCCTTGGATCTTTACCATTTTGGAGGTTTAGATTTGTTTTGGAAAGAATGGGGCGATAAAGACAAAGAGGGAGAAAGAGAGGAGTGAGAGAAGGCTGCTTCTAAGTTCTAACTTCTGAAATTTTTTAATGAGATGGGAATAAAGTCTCAAGTTTGACACACTAGGAGAGTGTTTGGTTTGAGTTTTCAAATAACAATTTTCAGTTTTTAAACAATATTGCACGTATTTTTACACACTTTTTTCATTCACACATATTTTCACAAATGTTTTCAAACAATAATTTTCAGTTTTTAAACACATGTACCAAACGAGCCCTAGAGTGCCGGAGTGGTTTTGTTTTTAGGGAATAGGAATTTTTTAAAAATTAAATAAAAATCTCTGCCCTTTATCATGTCAATTTGAGGTCCGTTTGGGAATAACTTATTTAGTTGAAACTGAAATTTTTTTGTTGAAAATACTATATATAATGTAAAAAGTTAGTTGAAATAGTATAGTAGAATTTATGAATAGTACCAAAAGTGCAATAAGACCTATGAATAGCAGTAAAAATAAGTTAAATAGTAAAAAAAAACTATCTAATATAAGTTTATCCCAAACGCAACCATAATCTCATTAGTGTACTTTTTCTTTTCTTTTCTTAATTACATTTTTGTACTGGTTTCACATATCATTTGAATATGAAGTTTTTATCTATAAGTTTTTTCAATTATATTAGCAAATTAAAGTTTTTGAAATATTGTTATAAGTATGGATTTGTCGAAATATTTAAACTAATAGTAAGATAATGTTTATATAACTTTAGTAATAAATTAAGAAAAATATTTTTTTTATCTTTAATCCATATAAAATTAATCAGATATAAATACTATTTTAGTTTATATTGCTAATTTTCATATTCCTTTTTTTATTTTTATATTATTAAATTATTAAATTAATTATGAAATTATCGTGATTTGACCGGTCGAACCTACATCTAACCTTGAAAATTTTGAACCTTTCTCTTTATCAATTTGTTGAATGGTCCGAATCTAAAAACCATGCTCCAAATTGGATCATGCAACGTGTTAAGTATTAGACTTCATCTCTAAGAATAAGAGTTATCTTCTTGTAGGTTGTATCTTTGTTATGAATATGGGTTATCCCTTCCTTTTGGAATAAATTTTATAATAATTACCACAAAATATTTAACTGACGAAAACAAGGTTTTTAACCCTATCTAAATGGTTAGGAGACTATATATAAAAAGATACGATAGATAGCATCCTCGCATTCCATTGCCTTTTTTTTTTTTTAGAAAGACATTCCATTGACTTAGATTAATATTAGCCCCACTTTCAACTTAGAATTAAATAATTTTGTAGATATCTAACCTCAGACAATTCACGGGTCGAGTCAAATCAAGTTTTGGATTGACCCGCACTTAACCTAATTGGATAAGGTGAACAAAAATGGACTCGAATCTGAAGCACAACAACAAAGAGAATAGAGAAATTCAAAACCCAGACTAAGGAACAGAGAAATCAAAACCCAGACCCATAAAAAATCAACCAAAGAATAGAGAAATCAAAACCAACCCAGACCCATGAGAAATCAACCAAAGAACAGAGAAATCAAAATCAACCCTTACCCATGAGAAATCAACCCAAAGAACAAAGAAATAAAAACCCAAACCCATGATAAATCAACCCAAAGAACACACAAAGAAATCAAAACCCAAAACACAAACCTAAACAACGCACAAAAGCCTATAGAAATCAAATAGCACAAATAAGTCCACAAACCCCAGATTTATGAGACGAAAAGAGAGAGAATACTAAACTGGCACCACCACCACTCCATCTCCCACCACCACCACATCCATCACAAGATAAGTACAAAATTAAAAAAAAAAAAAAAAAAATACTAACCCACCATCAGATGCACAAGATCAAAGCCTCAAATGGCAGATCAGAGGTGGCTTCAAGAGAGAGGGATTTGGGCAAGAGAGAGACTACAAGTGAACAACGGCGAGTGCAACGAGGACAACGAGTCAACGATAGCGAGGGCAATGAGGACAGTGACTTAACAACGGCAGCGGTAAGAAGGGGGCTAAGGTTAGGGATGAGAGAGAGAGAGAGAGAGAGAGAGAGAGAGAGGAACGTGTTACTGAAATGTGAAAGAAAAAAAAACTGATACCCATCCCCTTTTTTTCTTTTTTAAATTTCTCACGGGTCGGGTCGGTTTATATGGGTTAATAAATGTGGAACACGAACTCAAACAGAACACCTGAATTTTTTAAGACTAAAAGACTTGCACTCGACCCATCTGAGATTCAAAACCGACTGTGGGCCTTCAGGTTGAACGGGTGGGTCGGGTTTTACGGGTTGTTGGACAACCCTAATCTAACCCATTAAAAGAGTCTCAGTGCATCCGCATTAATAGAATCAAATTTTTAACTTTCTGACACCATAAAATTATCTATTTTAACTTATCATTTCATAAGAGCATCAGCATCCGGAAGTGGGAATGCCAAATGCAAAGGATATTTAGCATTAACAGCCACAAATCACTCAGCAATAGGAAGGCCATATGCCATATGCCAAATTTTTTTTGAGATTTTGCTACAGTACCATCTCAAATGTAAGATGGTACTGTAGCAAAATCCTATAAAAAAAATAATTTTTTAATACTTTAATTTCTCTCTCCTCTCTCATTTTAACCCGCCAACTTCTCTCTTCTCTCTCATTTTTTCACTTTCTTTTCACTCTCTTCCTTCTCTCTCTTTCTTCCTGCTTTCTCTTCTTCAACGGAATGGAGGCAACGGCGTGGAGGCTTGATCAAAAAAGCTGCGGTGGAGGAGTGGAGGTCATGGGTTTCCGGCGTTTGGGTGGCGTTGGGGTGCTGTTTGGCGTTTGGCGTTTGGGTCGAAGATGGTGATGATGATGATGGTGATGAAGATGGCGTTTGGCGTTTGGGTCGAAGCGTTTGGCGTTCCGGTGACCCTCTCTCTCTCGCCATCGCTGCCGGTGAGAACAGATGGGTTTGGGTTTGGTGAGAACAGATGGTGATGGGTGGGCGTGGGTGAGATGGGTTTTGCTTTGATTTTTGTATGTGGGTATCGGTGAATCTGCAGGTTCATGGTGGTGGGGATGGGTTCAGCTTCTCTCCTGGATTTGGATTGAGGTTTGGGTCGGTGGTTGATTTTGTGTTTACTGTTTCGCTGATCTGGGTTGGTTGATTTTTTTCTTTTCTTTACTGTTTCGCCGATCTGGGTTGATATGGATGATGGAGTTGTGTGGAGGAGTTGGGTTGATATGGATGATGGATTGGAGGAGGCTGGATCTGGAAGAAGGTGAAAAGTAAAGTAATGGAGAATAGAATTTTGAGATGTTGAGTATATTGTAAATGGTATGGTATAATTGATAAAGTAGATTTTTAAGATGGTAAAATAAGATAGGATATAGAATCCGGATGCGGATGCTCTAACTCACACAACGGTTTTATTCTCACATCAAAGTTAAACACTATTCACTTTATTTATTATTTTTTCTCTCCCTTCTTCTTTGTTTCTTCTCCTTCTCTTGGCTTGGGTATCTTGAGGGTGAGATTTTAGGGGTTTTTTTTGGGGAGCCTCAATGGGCAGGGCAAGATATGGGGTCTAGTCCTATCGGCAGCTGGAGCATTGGTTTTAGTGTTGTGGGAGGGTCCAGTTTTGCCAACTTCTAGGTTGTCTAACATTCAAGCAACTAGTGATGGTGGTATTGGCTTAATAATGATCGTTGTTGGAGTGCTTGCAACAAGCTTTTGGAATATTATGGTGGTAAGAAAATTTCTCCAAAGTTTATCAATGATTTACATGAACTTGGTATTGACTATATTGAGCATTCATATAATAAGCCTGAGATTGTCATCCACTATGATCATGTTCATATTAGACTATTATGTGTTCAAGTTTGCTTAATTCGCAAAGCCTTTTACCTTTTAATAAAGGGATTGACTTTGAATCTCATTCATATCAAAAAAGAAATTTATTAGTGTTTTGGCTTGATGATACAATTATTATAGTGCTGAACAGGGTTAGCTTAGTGTAATTTGTGACATGAGACCATAAATATTAAATAATTTAAATGGATATTTTTTATTATTAATTACTAATTTTGCATCTCAATAGTCAATACAATATTTAAATGTTTATTGCTCCTTGAGAGTTGAGATACAAAATTATTAATTAAGTTGTTGTGATATAGATTTTATCAACATTCTCTTTTCAATTGATAATATGGCATTATGGCCAACTCAATCAATTTAAAGTAGGATTATATCAATTTTAGTTTTAAAAAATTATCTCTACCAAAACAATTATTAGGAGGGTGCCTTTTTGAATTGAGATTGGACTTATTTTTTTTTCAAACCAATTATTCAGCTACAAGATGGTCATTGTTTTTTTTAACTGGGAGCCTTTTTGGGGCCTTAAGCCTAGAACTTAAGCGGTCCTGAAATGGACCTCATAAAGTTTATCTATATATCAAAAATGTATATATATTGGACCATAATTTGGATGACATATTCATGTAATCTTGCAGAAGCATGCCACTCAATTTTACCCAGCAGAACTATCCTTAAGCGCAATGATGAGCTTCTTTGGCACCATCCAAACTGCTATAGTAACTGTATTTGTGATATCGTGGTCATCTTGGGAGCTAAAGTGGGAAGGAGGGCTTGTCTTGGTTACCATATTACTTAGAGTAAGCCTAAATTTTAAGTCATCCCAAAAATCCAACACAAGTTTCATTCTTCCTCACAAATCATTGATCCATGTGTTGTGGAATTGCAGGGAATTGTGGTGACAGGATTATCATATTATGTGATGACTTGGTCCATTAAGAAGAATGGTCCTGTGCTCACATCGGCATTTAACCCACTTCTAGTCGTTCTCTCTTTTTTGCTACAAACATTTGTATTGGGAGATTCTGCACATTTGGGCAGGTATGTCTATTTTCAGCCCGTTTGGCATTAGCTTCAGTTTTTAGTTTTTAGTTTTTAGTTTTTAGATACAGCTTTTTAAAATCTCATTTTTTTCCAGTCTTTTTTCATATTTTTCAAATTTTTTCAAGATATAAATATACTTTAACATATTTTTAGCAAAAAAATTTTAGTAAAAAATTAAATAAATTGTTTTCAAATAAACATAATATATGTCTCAAATTATATATATATATATTTTTGATGGCTACCCAGTACCCACCATGATGGATGGGGTTGGCCTATTAAACCCATGGCCAGGGGCCTTCACATATATCTTTTTTCATTTTTGGTAAAATCAGAAAACACCTTCACATTTATCTCTTTTACTTTAACATGGTGCTAAATACTAATGGAAGAATAAAGTCTAAAAGGGAAGTAATTCATGAAAAATGATGCTCCATTCTTTCATATTTATAATGGAGTCTATTCGTTAAATTCATAGTAGTATCCACCACAAATATGAAATGAGAGAACACAATTTCTCTATACTCCGAAAGTAGCTATGAATTTTCCTTAGAAGGAGAACCTTAGGCTAATCTAAATCAAATATCTCACTAAAAATTACAAGATACCAATTAACTTGCTTCAAGATTACAAAGTCCAATCCCAATTAAAATAAAGGCGTTATCCCAATTAACTTGCTTGGCGATAAAAGATGAATCTAGTTTCGACAAAGTAAGTTGAGTAAGAAACTATTAGGTAAAGACCGTCTCTAATTTAAATTGTTTTGCTTATTCCTTGATCTGTAGCATTGTGGGAGCAGTTTCGGTTATATTTTGCCTGTACCTAATCTTATGGTCAAAAGCCAACGACATGGAGAAGAAAAAGATTGTGGCTGATGATTCTGTTTACGATCCATTGATTCAAACCTGAAAGAGGGAGGCAAGAGTTCAATAAGAAACTGTAATTCGCATGGCAATTCTTCAGCTAGGTGACTCAAATCACTTGTGAGCAAATGTCAAACAGTAGTATTGTTTCATTCATTCACTCTATTAGTTGATGGGCTTCTTAATTTGACTCCAAACAAAGCTAATTTTAGATTTTGGTTGAGCAATTTTGGCAAATAATGCCATGTAAGTAATTTTTTTTATATCAACGCATGGATATACTATGGTTTGACTGAATTTTCGTGGGTGTATTAAAACTATATATGAATACATTTATTCTTTATGAAATGAATCATTTTTGCTTTATTGTATGCGATATTTGTTTGTACTCCGGTCCTTTATACGCTACATAACAAACACCATACTTGTTTTGGTCCAAGAAAGCAAGACAACAATATGTTACACAATGAGAATTGATGCTGGCATGATTTGTTCTATATTAATATTATGTTGCATTGCAGCTTGGCAGGTCCTCTGGTTACTTCCACAAATTTTTTTTTTGTTCGGCCTAATGGAAGGACTTGCCAATGAAGGGCTTGATGAATTCTTCCTAAGCCACGTCGCTGAATCAATGAGGAGTTACGGCCCATCATTCAATGATTGTGTGTTAGGTTTTGGGAATTTCTTTTAGCTTTCCTTTGGTTTTACTGTTTAGAACATGGTTCTAGGATTGCATAAACACGAGTCATCTAGATAGGTATTTCCTGGCTTTAACAATACTGAGTACCGTGTTCCTTTGCATTTATTGGTATGCTTCATCTAGGTATGTCCACGTCGGAGGTGCAACTCGGGATGTGGAAGATGGTCATAATGAAGGGGTTTAACTTATTTTCAGTACTTTTTTTAACTAGATATCTCTTGTTGTTTTAAATATACAATAACAAGTGATAGTGAGTTTTAATCTCCACATTTTATTTAGTTAGTGTGTGATATGGCAGTTTCTCATTAAAATAAAATGAGATTCTAGATAAAAAAGTACTGGAGGTAAGTCATACCTATAATGAAGCTTTGTATTTTAAAATGTAACTTTTTGCAAAGCATTTTAATTTTGTATACATTACCAAATGCTCATTTTAAAATTCTAGTTTCAAAAAGCGTGTTTTGGCTCAAGAAAGTGGAAACAAACGCACACCTGCAAAATAACCCTCTTTCACCTTCTTAGGGTTGATGTGATGAATTAATTTTGGCTGCATGAATGGAAGTAGTGATATAAGGTTTAATGCGGTTGTCTATAATTTCGGTAATGATTTTATATGATGTGTTACATAGGCTGATGGGCCAAAAATGAGTGATGAGCTCTGGGCTATTAATATTATTTTTAAGAATGAGAATGATTTGAGTGTCTTGGTCTCTGATGGTTATATAAGAGATCTGGAGTTTAATCTCCACTTATACCAAAAACCGATCAGTGTTTTAATCTAATGATAAAGAACTATTATTAATAGTGAACGCTATAAGTTAAAATTCTCTCAGAATGATTTGGGTGTGGTTTAAAGGATGTAGAATTATCACCGTTACGAAAATGGTTTGGGTAAATTTAGAGACGTCCTTAAGATCAATATGCCAACTTGTTTGGTAAAAATGAGCCTGAAAACCATTTGGGCATGGCGCTTTGAAGGAGCCCATTTCAAATAAGGCTTTACTAATTTCATCCTGGGATGGGAACTTGATCATAGAGACTTGAAAAGATTGCCAATCCATATTTCGAAGGGCCAAGGGTCTGGAGTCAGGGCGGTACGGTAGATGCTTTAGGTTCAACCAACCAGACACTTAAAAGCCTTTTACCAGCTTTTTCTTGACCCACCTCTTTCACAGCACTCAAATTATTTATTTATTTATTTTTACTAAACAAGTCAATTAAAAGTTAAAAGAATATCTTATTATCTAACTCCAAAAAATAAAAGCATATATATATTTACATATATATTTAATAAAAAAAAATTGTATTATCCTCCAATTTTTTTCCCTCTCTTACGGCATTTCAATTGGTGGATCCCATATTATACACAAAATAATAATAATAATAATAAAAAGAAACTACTTAGTATCTTTGTAATACACAAAACCTCTAAAGCCTCCTCTATATTTTTTCTCTTCCATGATCCATCTCTTGGAATTTTTTTTTTTTTTTTTAAGTTTCACACTCTAGGTTTTTCCTATCAACCCAAAATTTCAATATACCTAGAAGAACATAGAAAGAAATACTGAATTCTATACTATTTAAGAGCATTCAAGGCATTGAGACATATATACAAATTTTCAAGTATATTCAAGATTATTGGGAATGAAGAAATCATGGAATAATTTAATTTGAGTAAATTAAACTAGGTAGGAAAAATTAATAACAATTTACATGTATATTAAATTTTGTATGACAATTACATTAGTTTATAATGGTTTATTTATTATTATTTTTATTAATATCGATAATATTTTTCATATTAACTTTGCTTTTAATCTCGTCTCTTGAACTGAAATTCTTACTTTGCCATTAGTTGTTGTACATATATAGTGGATGTGCTCATATCGTGTGAACAAAAGAAAAATGTAAAATATTTTCTGTTTTCAAGTCCACACTGAACACTTTCAAGATGAACAAAATATTCTCCTAAAACTTTTAGAACATATTTAGTAGGCAAGTTCAAATTCATATTTTCATATTTTAAACAACATTACACATATTTCTACACACTTTTTCACCCACACATATTTCAAAAAACTACAAACAACATTACTCAAACTACTCTACAAACACACCTTTAAATTTTCAAAATACCTTGTAAAGCTCCAAATTATTTAAAATACATCTGAAATGTACCTAATAGGACCAAAATACCACTTGGAAACTTCAAAATAGTCAAAATAAAAAAAATTTTAAATGATCAAAATATTAAAAAAAGAGTATAAAATTACTAAAATACTCCTAAAAAATATCTTTAAAATTTCAAAAATAGTCAAAATACCACCGAATATTTCAAGGTTTGTGTTTTGCATAAGGGACATCTCCCTTAAGAGCATCCACATCAGTCCATGGATAGTCTTGCAAAATACACAAAGCAACCCTTTTTACACATTTTGGCCAAAAAACACCCACATCAATGGGTGTAAAATTGTGCAAAATATACACCCAGCTGTGCAAATGAACAGTAACCGTGTATATATACACGGTTACTGTTCGTGTGTAAACGATTTTTTTATTTTATTTTCTCTCTCCTCTATCAAACAGCTTCTCTTCCCCAACCATTACAATAACCCAGCGCACCAGAATAACCACCCTAGCACAGAATATTAACCAAAATCAACTGAAAATTAACTTAAAATCAACTGAAAATTAACCCAAACACATCCACACTGACAAATCAACACAAAGATACACTTGCTCAAAAAAAAAAAAACACAGAGATACACAAACACACCCACACACAAACAAACCCAAACGGACAAACAACAAAGAGAGATCGGTGCTTATCGGAACGATCGGTGCTTGATTGGAATGAACGGAGCTCGTGGGTATGGGTCTTGCCTGATCGGAGTTAGGGAGATACACTAACTGATCGGTGCTTGTGGATCAGAGCTAGGGAGATCTCGGTCAAACCAACAGAGAGATAGATCGGTACTTGTGGAGCTTGGTTTGTGGATTGGCCGGTGAAGAAGTGATCTAGGTCATGGAGCTTGGTTTGTGGATCAGCCGATGAAGAAAGGATTTGCATCGCCAGAGCTTGGTTCGTGGATCGGCCGGTGATGAAAGGATCTGGATCGGCCGGTGAAGAAGTGATCTAAGTTGGTAGTTTTTGAGAGAGAGAGAGAGAGAGAGAGAGAGAGAGAGGTGATCTGTTCAGAAAAAATGAGTAGAGAGAGAGAGAGAGAGAGAGAGAAAAAAAAAAGAGCGCGCGAATGTAGGTAAAGAGTAGTTGAGAGAAATAATAAAAAAATTAAAAAGAATGAATATTTTATTGAAATATCTTGTAAAATAGATAAACTGATGTAGGTATTTTGTAAAAGTAATAGTATAAAATAGAAATAATATGTTTTTTCATGTAAAATAGACAAAAAATTTAGAAGAACTGACGTAGATGCTCTAGGTAAAAACAAAGCATGAATTAAACCGTGAATAGTGACTTTTTTTACTATTCATAATAGGTCCGTGAAGGGAGAAGTTATTATGTGTTTCAGTGGTATGTTTCTTCTTTCTGGGATCTATCTTCACGTTTTCCCCGTGAAGGACATCAGGGGCAAGACCCGGAGTCTTTGCAGAGGAACTAGCTTTTAACAGGCTTTAACAATTTGTCAATTTGTGCCAACAGAAGCAGTACTCCCGTGAATTTTTCCCCGTGAAGGACATCAAAAGCAAAACCCGAAGTCTTTGCAAAGGAACCAGCTTTTAACAGGCTTTAACAATTTGTCAATTTGTGCTAACAGAAGCAGTACTCTCGTGAATTTTTCCCACATCAGGGCCAAACCCGGAGTCTTTGCAGAGGAACTAGCTTTTAAGAGCATTAGCATTGGAGAATATTTAGGGAGAATTTAGCATTTTTAGCTTCAACATACTTTGCATCAGGGAATGCTATACCTAGTATTGTAAATTATTTTGCAATACTGTTACAGTACTATTCTAAAGGTAGAATAGTACTGTAGCAGTATTCTAAAAATATATATATATATATATATATTTATATTTTTTGTTCTTCTCATCTGGAATCTCTCTCTCCTCTGTCATTATTCATGTTCTCTTCTCTCTCTTCCTTCTCTCCTCTCATCTGCTCTCTCCTCTCTTCAGACCCAAACAATATCTTCCTCCCAACATCAACATCACACATCACAGTGGAGGAAACGTTGATCCGGGTTGTGATTCTCGCCGATGCTGTGATTCTCGCTGATGTCTGGGTTTTGATCGGAGTTGAGCTGGGTTGATCTAGCGACGGCAGTGACGACGGTGTCTGGGTTTTGATCGAGGATAGAGGAAATGTTCATCTAGCAGTGGCAGTGGCAGCGGTGTCTGGGTTTTGATCGCCGATGTCTGGGTTTTGATCGGAGTTGAGCTGGGTTGATCTAGCGACGACAGTGACGACGGTGTCTGGGTTTTGATTGGGGATGGAGGAAACGTTCATCTAGCGGCGGCAGTAGCAGCAGTGTCTGGGTTTTGATCTAGGTTTTTTTTTTTTTTTTTTTTTTTTTTTTTTTTTTTTTTTTTTTTTTTTTTTTTTTTTTTTTTCTGTTGTGATCGAGGTTGATCGGCGGTGTCTGGGTTTTTGTTCCGATGGGATTTTGGTGGGCCTGGTGGAGGCGCGGTGGGATTTGGGTTGTTTTGGTGGTGATTGATGATGGTGGAGCCGTGGAGGCGCGGCCTGATTGATTGATGATGATGATCGGGGTTGTTTTGGTTGTTCTGGTGGTGATGGGATTCTGGTGTGTTTTGATCGGGGTTGATTGGTGGTATATGATAAGAGGTTGAAGCAGTTAGGTTGAAGCATTTTGGTGGTGGTGTGGTGATTGATGATGGTGGAGCCGTGGAGGTGGTGGTGTGGTGATAGATGATATAGAGTTTAATAAAAAAAGATGGTAGTGGTGTGGTGTGGTGATTGATGACGGTTGGAAAGAAATAATAAAAAAAGATTAAAAAAAATAATATTTTAATAAAAATAGAGTTTTGGGATGTGAGAGGTAGTGTAAAATGGTATGGTATAATGATAAAGTGGGTTTTTGGAATGGTAAAATAGAGTAGAATTAAAATTTGCTGATGCTAATGCTCTAACAGGCTTTAACAATTTGTCAATTTGTGCCGACAGAAGCAGTACTCCCTTATATATATATATATATTTGAATAATTGTTGTCTAGAACTAGAAGTGATTGTTGTGTGCATTGTAAAATTAACAAGCATGAGATGATGTGTCCTTTCATCAAAAAAGAAAAAGAAATGATGGGTCCAACTTTATCTTTGTATCTTTGTGTGACGCCTTTTTTCCCCCAGTGAGTTTTACGTTTAGGTTGCCTCCAACTTTTTTGAGATGAAACTTTCATGTCGCCGTGGCAAAATGTAGTTCTAAGAGCATCCAGAGCAATGGGGCTAAAAATTTAGTTTTTTAGTTCCATCAAAAGTTACTTTATTTATTTTACCTATACACATGCTGTAGCAGTGGATTTATTTTAGATTTCAACACAATAAAATAATATAACCACTATAATAAAATAATATATCTCACTACCAAAAAAAATCCACAGCACCCACCACAACCACACTACCATCAGTCACAACCACAACCACACCCACAACCACCACCACCACCACCAATAAGAAAAAAAAAAAAAAAAAAAAAAAAAACCACAGCACCACAAAACACGAAACAACCACCGCCACCACAGCACCACAAAACAAACCCGCTCTACCATCAGCCATAGCCACAACCACAGCCACAACCACCACCACCACCACCACTAGTCCACAGCAAAAAAAAAAAAAAAAACAAACCCCACAACACCACAAAACACGGCACAACCACCGCCAACACAGCACCACAAAACAAACCCACTCTACCATCAACCACACCCACAACCACAACCACAACCACACCCACAACCCCCACCACCACCACCACCAGTCCACAACAGGAACAAAAAAAAAAAAAAAAAAACCACAGCCACAAATCACAAATCGAACCCACGCTGATACGATCCACCACCAGCAAAATGACCCACCACCACTACCATCTCCATTATGACCCCTGAAATACAGCAACCCAAATGCCGAAACCCACCAAACCCAAATCCAGCTACCCAAACGTCGAAACCACACACCAATCTCAACCCCGATACCAATGCACACCGGAGCACAACCACGACCTAGCGATGGAGTGGAGGTGAGGGAAGCCACTTCGATCCACGAGGCCGGAGGCGATCGGCGGCGTGGGTCTGAGGCAGATGGTAGCGTGGGTTTGAGGCAATCAGCACTGGGTAGGGGCTTGGGTCGGCGGCGAGTGGAGGAGGGAGGAGAAAGAAAAAAATATGGTGAAGGAGGAGAGAAGCAACGGGTAGAAATGGGGAAGGAGGAGAAAGAAAAAATAAATAAAATATTCTAATCATAGTGTGAACACAAAATAAATTTTTTTTTTTAATTTTTTATTTACCTTTGAGCTATAGTGCACATCTATCTTTAGATGTGCACTATAGCTGAGAAGCAAAAATTTTTACTTATAGCTCCATTGCTATGCCCTTCTTTTGTGATCAGTAGTGCTAAAAAATAGCAATATAGCTATTTAGTACCACTGCTGTGAGTGTTCTAATATTTGATTATAATGCTTGTCCCACAGTTGACAGTTCATCGAACCCAACGCGCGTCCAAACGTCCAGTGTTTTCCCAGTTTTTTTTTTTTTAATTTTTATTTATTTATTTATTTAGTGAGAAGCATTCCATCACGTGTGTTTTGTCTGTAAGTGGATCCGTCTTTAACTGCAAAATTTACACTAAAATTGCACTGTTTAGTGGGTCCGTATACTGTTTATGAGACCCACAAACTTTTTTTTTTCACTAAAGATTTCATTAAAACTGGGTTCCATGGCACTATTCACACATTTTAAAATTATTTTATTACAGTGTTTTCAATTTTCAACAAAATAAGTGGTATTCAAACCCACCTTAAGGTTGCTTTAAACTTATATTGGGTCACTTCTTTTACTATTTAGCTTATTTTTCTTACTATTTATGAGTTGTATTGTATTTTTTAGTGCTATTTATGAGTTTTAGTACTATTTCAACTAACTTTTAGCTTTATTTACAATATTTTTAACAAAAAAATTTCAGTTTCAATTAAATAAGCGGTTTCCAATGAGATTTAAAGGCATAAACTAAAAAACTAAGTCTTTTTTTAAAAAGAAAAGAAAGGAAAAGTGGTTTTCAACTATTCTCCTTTACTTCAAAGTTTATCCGTATATGAGAAGTTGCACATCAGTCCTGAACCACGCCTCTAAATGTATATTCTTCTTCAATCCAATCACTACTAAGATTCTGTTTTTCTAGGGGCAACAGGCAAGTCGGAACGCATCGTGATATTTTTCCACGGAAACCCTTCACGGTTCCTTTAATTAGTGCAGCTGTGGTCAATAAGTTCATATAGAGTAACCACATTAGATCATGCAAATTTTCTATCTATTTTACTAAAAAAAAAACTTACTTTTTCTATTTTACACATCTACTTTTACAAAACATCCACATCAGTTTATCTATTCTACACATTTATTTAATAAAATATTCATTCTTTTTACATTTTTTATTATTTCCTTCTTTTTGGAACAAACTCACAAACTCGTCTTCTCCGTCGAGCCACACCCACACCCATCCTTCAACAAAATCACCCACACCCAGCCAGCCACCGTCTTCTCCGTCGAGCTACAGACCCAGCACAAACCCAAAATCACCCACACCCAACCACCAGCCACCATCAACGATCAAATAGAACAAACCCATCGAACTCACCGATGTTCACTGAGTCAAGGCCTTGGATCGCCAAATCATGGTCCCCCAAGAAAGCCAGTCATTTTCATGTGATTGGAGATGAGAGAGGCTGATCGGCTTGGAGAGAGAGTTGATCGGTGAGAGTGAGGTGAGAAAGGAAATAAGAAAAAGAGAGTAAGGTGAGTCAAAGGTAGAGAGAGAAGAGAGAAAAAAAGAATAAAAAAGTCATTTACACGGTGAACAGTAACCGTGCATATATGTACAGTTATTGTTCATTTACACGGCCATGGTGTATATTTGCGCATTTTTACAAAGACTAATGTGGGTGTTTTTTGGATTAGAATGTGTAAAATTGGTACTTTTTTATTTTTTATTTTAGAAGATTATAGATGAGCTGATGTGGTTGCTCACGTTCACAGCTCTTTCAGATTTTACATTTTTGATAGCTTCAACATCTTATAGCATCTTCTCCTCCTAAGATTTAATGTTATTGCTACTATATATATATATGAACATAAATTAATAAAGGAATATGTTTATTATGAGCGCTTGATTGTATTTGTTAAGAAGGAATTGAGCCCTCTCTATTTGCTCTTTTTATATACGTAGAGATTATAAAGAAAAGAAGAGAAGATATATAATATTGGTCCTGACTCCCGCCTATATTGATAAGATAATGAGTGGTGGGTGCTTGTCACTGGTATAGTTATTATATTTTCTCTTCAAGTAAATTCTCAAATTGGACTTGTTCAGAGGCACTTGATAATTTTTAAATTACGGGAAAAAGCCTAATTGCTCCGTATTGACTCAGTTTAACCCTAGTCTATTTCGACAATTTTTTTTTTTAAATTATATTAATTTTTGTATATTGTTATCTAGGATTACTTTTTTTTTTTTTTTTTTGAGAAACATCTAGGATTACACAGATGAGAATTTTTAATTAATTAATATTATAATGCTGATGAGAATTGATGCTGGGATGATTTGTTCTTATTAATATTATGTTGCATTGTAGCTTGGCAAGTCCTCTGGTTACTTCCACAATTTTTTTTTTTTTTTTAATGCCTAGCTAATGGAAGGACTTGTCAATGAAGGGCTTGATGAATTCTTCTTTAGCCACGTCCCTGAATCAACGAGGAGTTACGGCCCATCATTCAATGATTGTGTATTAGGTTTTGGGAATTTCTTCAGCATTCCTTTGGTTTTACTGTTTAGAACATGGTTCAAGGATTGCATAAACACGAGTCATCTAGATAGGTATTTCCTGGCTTAAACAATACTGAGTTCCGTGTTCTTTTGCATTTATTGGTATGCTTCATCGAGGTATGTCCACATCGGAGGTGCAACACGGGATGCGGAAGATGGTCATTAACGAAGCTATATGATTTCTAAGTTAAGGTGGTCATAAAAATAATGAAGCTATGAATTTTAAGTCAGCGGGGAGATGATTAAAAGCTTTTTTTTTTTTTTTTTGAGAAGATTAAAAGCAAAATTAGTCCCAAAATAAATTCTAGCGATTTTCTAAATATATAGGTGTTAAAAGTATAGTAATAGCTGGAAAGCTATATACAATTTCATGCATTGATTGCTTTTAAACAATTATTTTTCTTTTTCAATTTTACTAAAAAAACTTAAATTTATAGCCAAAAAAAAAAAAAAAAATCAAACAAGTTGAGATATTAAAGGAAAAAAGATTACTGAATTCTTTTTTTTTTTTTAGAAGAAGATTAGTGAATAGATTAAGGTAAGAATTTAGGGGCAAAACACCACTCTTTCCAAAGTATCTAGCAAAATTGCCATGCTTTTTAAATTTTATATTGTTGATGTCGAGTTTTATGCATATTTTGCCACTTAATTTTTACTTTTTTGAAAATTTAAGTAGAACTTGACATTGTTAATGTCGAGTTCTATTTAAAAATACATATGGAACTCGATTTTAAGGATATCGAGTTTTATGCGGAATTCCAAAACAAGAACTTTTTGTTTGTTTAGACCCCTTAAAACATATTGTTTAACTTAATGAATTAGCCAAGTGTTTACTTAGGTTTATTATGAGATTTAGGTTAAACAATAAAAGATCATATCGTGCACAGTGGAAAAGTAAATAACGCATAGATATGATTATTCAGGAAAACCAATGAAACGAACCGTTTCAAGGTAAAAACTTGGAAATGATTTGACCTAATTAACCTCAAGGTAAACAAATCCACTAATAGAAAATTGAAGTTTTTACAAAATATTTAACCCTAAATCTATTGCTATCTCTAATAATAACTTATTGACACGACCATTTGCAAGCTCTGAATTCACAAACTCTTTTCTCTTGGATTTGCGAAAATACAAGCTCCCATACTTATGACTTTGAGATTCCACTCAAAGTTTTCAAATCACCAGTTGTTGATCTTGTAGCAGCAACTAGATTCCACTAGCACTTGATTGTAGATCTTGTTCCGATAGATACTTGTAGAGTTAGAAGGTACACAACCTCTCAGATCTCACAAGAGTAACTCACAAGTCCTTCAAGAGTCTTCAAAACGTAGTTAGAGTTTTCCTTTTATACTTAAGAGTGTTGGACTGAAGCCCTAGAAATTTTTGCGGGCTTGAGCCTAATTTAAAATTCTGTAGAAACTAATTTACTGCGATTTTCGATCAGTCGAATCTAATTCTCGGTTGGTCAAGCTTCATTGAAATTTGGCTCTTCTTTTTGCAGCTTAAATGTTCTTGAGACTTGACTTGTACCACCTTGAGTAATGTCTAACACCTAATCTAGACATGTTTTATTCTCGGTTTGCCAACATAAACAAAATAGGAATCTAAACATTTAATCCTAAATTTTTGGAACCTAACAAGAACATTTTGCTAAATACTTTGGAAAGATGAGTGTTTTGCTACATATTTTAAAAATAAAGCATTTCTGCGAATTAAGTGGCATAAGACATAAGTTAACAGTTTTTTTTTTTTTTTTTTTTTTTTTTTTTTTAAATTATTGTTTCTAAGTTTAGCCAACTACTGTGAGTTAAAATGCCAGTGGAAAAATGAATTTGAATTGAACTTAAAAATGTCATGATAAGGGAGAATTGAATATGAAAAGAGTCGGGTGAGACCACATGTCAGTTTAAGGAGAAGTTTCTTGCACTAAAAGACTATTAATTTCAAGGTAAAATGTATTTAGCTGAAATACACTCCTACTAATCCAAATCCAAGTTGTAATGATATGACTATATTATAAACTACGTATAAACTATAAAGATTCACGAGGCTGAGGTCAATCAAATTGTTAAAAGAAGAAAAGAAGAGCCCTCAACGGTGTCGTTTTGTGTGTTAAAGACAGCAAGAAATAATACTTACACCAGACGACGACGTTTCCATTTAAACAACTTAAGTAAGACAAGTGCATTTCAGAAGAACAAAAACGTGCGGTTTTGCTTAAAGCCCAAGCCAAACCATATATTTCAACAAGCAGATGACACGTGGTGATTAAGCTGTTAATACTCAGCAACTAATTCCGTGAATTACTGGTTTAGATTAGGCAGTTATAGATTTTCTGTATCTTATACACACACACTAGCCTTTGAACATGTGCTCAAGCCCGTGTTAAGACGGTTTTTTTTTTTTTTTTTTGGTAAAAGTAAATAATTTGCATTCATTGTAAATTTAGATACTACATTTTTCAATCACAGAAAATTCCCAAGGGTGCGATGAGTAATATGTGTTTGTGGCTAAAATAATTTTTTTATCACACCTTTAGGAATTTTTTGTGATTGGAATATGTAAAATCTCAAATTATAATAAATGCAAATTATTAACCATTACAATAATAATAATAATAATAATAATAGAAGAGCCTCTGAATGCGTGTTCAAAGGCTTGTATATGATTTAAATTATACATGCAAAAAAATCATAAAAGTGATGAGTAACAAATTGCAACATAGTTCATCAAACAAAAATTATCAATGGGTAAGAAATTTCTTCTATCTTATCCAATGGTCTCTCTCTCTCTCCTTGTGAATCCTAGTAATGCCTTTGGAATGAAAGGATTTGATGTCCAGGAGTATTCATCAATCTAAAGAAAACAAAATTATATTAAAATCAACATCATAAAGCTTCATTGATTCAGTGACATTGAACTCCACAATTGCTTCCTTTACATAAGCCTGAATGATGCTGCAAAAAGATATTAAAATAATTAGAAAAAAGTTTATTTAACATGAGAGAGAGAGGAAAAAAAAACTCCTTAAAAAGAGTGTATAAAAAAATGGAATAGAAAATTTTACTACTTATTACAAAAATAATAAAAGTTCATTGTATTTGTGCTAGTCCTTCACCACAAACAATGTGCTACCTTTGCCCTAAAATTAATAGTCGTATTATCAAAAAAATGATTCATAAAAAGGGAAAAAAACAGAACCCATTATCAACCAAAGTTTAATAGAGAAAAAAATAAATATAAAAAATCATATGGATTGAAATTGAAGTTGGAGAATGCACATGAGGGTATGAAAACAAATGGGTTTGGAATAAGCAAAAAAAGGAGAGAGATATGAGAGTGATGGATGTGGGAGTTTTCATTTAGAAAAAAACTAGTTGCTAACCCGTGCGATACATAGGAAAGCTATTGTGTATAAAGATATAAACTATTCTTTTTCTCTTCCTCTTTGATTGTACATTAGAATTCTAGTCTTATAGTTTCCTATCTTTGATATGAAACATTAAATTACGTAATGAACATTCTAAAAAAAATAAAAAAATTACGTAATGAAAAATAAAAATCAAACTTAATTTTAAAATAAAATGAAGAATTAAATCTTTAACATCCTCAATTATTCATAAAATGTATGAAACACAAATTTAAAGAACTATTTAATCAATATTTCAAATAAATTGAAAAAAAAAAAACAAACAAACTTTAAAAAGTGTTTTTTTTTTTTTTTTTTTTTTTTTTTTTTTTTTTTTTTTGTATCTTCTTCCTTTGTTGCTTTGTAATAGTCACTGAATATGTCCTTCTTTTGTTTTCCTTGAGTACAGATGTTGGTGTGAGTTGCACATTGCTTTAAACATCAACTTTTAGAAACTTTGTAGAATCACCATCTTGTTCACTTGATAAGTTGCTACTACATTTATTTAAAGTATCACTGATGTAAGCCTGACAATAAAATAGGTTGATAAATGTATTACAACATAAACAAATTAAATCTCTAATTTGTAATTTTGCTATATTAAAAAATACGTATTTCTAACATTTTATCAAGCTAAATTGCTTTGTCAGTATTTTCAGAAGATTCAAAAACTTTCTTGACAGTGTAGAATTCCCATCCATACTTAAGATTATAGTCATTTAGTTGTATTTGAAAAAAAAAATTCTATTCCATTCAGATTTTCTATTTGCACAGGAAGGATATCTATTTTTATAAGCTTTTTCTGAGTGTTGTTTCCAACTGACTTAGACGTAGACATGATGCCTTTGTATCTGTAAGTTTTTTGAAATATATTGATTAAGTTTTGAATGCAGTGAAGTACAGTTGTTTTTCTTCCTCAACACCTAAATAGAAGCTTAATTAAAATTTTTAGAATATAATCCAACATGCAAAACCTAGAAAAATCCCTAAAAAATCACAAACTTGGTCATCCATAAAAAATAAAAACAAATCTAGGTATCCATAAACTTGGTCATCAAAAACACGAAATTTAAACTCTAATCAACCATTAATCTATCCAAACCTACTGTACCTGAAATTTCAACTAAAAAATTTCTCAAATTTAAATCACATACACAAACCAAAATTCAACAAAATCAATAAGAAAAATCAACCGGTACATACAATTCAAAAGAAATACTGAAAAAACCCATTCTCGCCTTCTTTTCATTTGTAATTAAAACCAATAACCCAAATGCCTAAATTAAAGACCATCAACCCAATAACCCATATACCTAAATCAAAGACACTTAACCCAAAATAACAAAACTTGAATCATATTTAACACCAATTTTTCTCGTCTAAAAATACCTGCACTGTAGTGGTTCCGGTGAAATATGGGTGGAGGCTAGGTTGAAGGTGGGGTGATGGTTTGACGTGGTGGTAGCCCTCAGATCTCTTTCTCTCTCTACCATTGACGGAAAAAGAACTGAACGGTTTTTGGTTTTAAGAAAGAAAGAAAGAACGGCTGAACTTGTCGAAGGAGAAGGAAAAGCAGAATCGGAAAGGAATAGAGAGCATCTGAAATTTGAATGCGTGAGGTTTGAAAGAGAGGAGTCAGGTTAAGCTAGGTTTTGTTTTGTTTTGTTTTTGTTTTTGTTTTTGTTTTTTTTAAAGATAAGTATCCAGTTTTTTTTTTTTTTTGAGTGAAAAGAGTTTTTAATTTTATTTTTTAAATATTGTGCTGATGTGGAAAATTGTGCGAGTTTCAAAGGTTTCGGTTATATAGATATATATATATATATATATATATATATATATATATATATATATATATATATATAGATGATCTAACCAACTTGTGGTGATATGGTTAGCAATTTGAAAACCAATAGGAGAGTAGTAATGTCTAAATTTAAGGGATATGGATGAAAAGTTATAGTGATAGTTTTATAGTATGAGTTTTTTTCCCCTCTTCAATTTCAAAATAAAGAAGAATTTTTATAAGGAAAAATAAAGAAGAATTGTTATAAAAAAATAAATAAATAAAGAAGAATTGATTTGGAAAAAAAAAACGTGAGAACTCATATTTTTAGGGAGTAGGAGTAAGGGAAACATGAATTCAAAAAAGAAAAAAAAAAGAAAAAGAAAAAGAAAACCTAATATCAAAAAGGAATAATAAAAAAACAAAGAGGTAAGTATAAAAAAAAAAAGAGTGAAAAAGAAAAAGAAAAAGATCATGTCAAAAATGAAATAGATAAAGGAAAAAAAAAATTGTGGCCAATTAAAAAAGAAAAAGATCATGTCTAAAAAAAAAAGGAAGAGAAAAGTGTAAATGTGGAGTTATGGAGGAAATTCAAATCTCTTAATACTTTCTTCTAAAAAAAATTTAAAATTTATCTTATTTTATAGGCAATTTTTTAGGAAAAAAAAAAAAAGTGGATGGCAAGGGAATGAAGTGTAGGGTTTTAACATGAGTTTCTAAAATTAAAAAAAAAAAACTTTTTTAACGTGGGTTAAAAAAAAAAATTCAGCCAGCCAATTAAAAAGTAAAGAAAGAGAAAAGTTTAAATGTGAAGTTTGCTTAATAAGTAGGTTAGTGGAAGAGTGATCCTATTTTGTAGGCAATATTTTAGTGTAAGTTAGACATATATTTTTACTAGACTATCCTTTAGTTTTGTCTCTACTTAAACTTAAGAGTATTAGAAGTATTTTGGAACAAAAAAAAAATCCGGTCAAAATAGGAAAAACCCTTTAAATCAGGTTAGTGAAGTTTGCTTAATAAGTAGATTAGTGGAAGAGTGATCCTAATTTGTAGGCAATATTTTAATGTAAGTTAGACATGTATTTTTACCAGACTATCCTTTAGTTTTGTCGCTATTTAAACTTAAGAGTATTGGGCGTATTTTGGAACAAAAAAAAAGTCCGGTCCAAATAGAAGAATCCCTTTAAATGGTAGTACTAGCTACTGAGCACGCGCTCACGTGCATGCTCAGTGGTTCTTCTATTTTTTAAGTAAGGATTAATTTAGAACATTTATTATAATTTGGGATCACTACATTTTCCAATCACAAAAAAACCTAAGGGTGTGATGTGTATTATGTGTGGTGAAATAATTTTTCATCACACCCCTAGGGTTTTTTTGTGATTGGAAAATGTAGTGATCCTAAATTATAATAAATGTTCTAAATTAACCTTTACTTAAAAAATAGAAGAGCCTCTGAGTATGCGCGTGAGTGCATGCTCAGAGGCTAGTTATATTACTAATAACGTGATTCCTTATTTGGGTTTCATCATTTTGCGTATCAAAATACCCTCAAATTCATATGTTTAGAAAAATTAAATAATAAGGTTAGATATGTAAAAGTACTAATTTAAACACTTCTAAATTTTAGATATTTATCCATATCCCTTAAAATTAGGCACTTCAATCTCTCCTTATTCCTTCTTACTTAAGATTTGACAGAATAAGTATTTCATTTTGCAATGACATATTTTCAAGTTTGATAGAATAGGTATCATAAGAGTTTCCCATGTTATTTTGATGTAGCAACATAGTCATTTATATCACCTAAATATGCAATCTGTAAAAATGTAGCTTTATTCAAGATAAATTGGTGAGAATTATCACCTAAAGTTGCAGAATTATATTAAGGACCAAAAAAATTACAGAATTATTTGCAAGTACATAATTTATATCACCTAAAGCTCCAAAAGTATCACCACCAAATGTATGTGGATTACATAAAACGGATTATTGTTAATGCCTAGTTATATGTTCTCAAGCACTGTAGCACTAGCTATTGAATCTCCAGCACTTGTAGCAGCAACCCTTGCTTCTCCAGCCCTTGTAGTAGTTTTAGTTACAAAAACAGCACTAGTTGTATTTGTTGTAGCCTTGCATGTGTCTTCTGACCATTGGTAGACAATGTCTCCTACATTATAACGCACAAACCATATATACATAAGCATCAAAATATTAATCCCCCCTAAAAAATAAAAATAACTTAGAGCACATAGTTAACTTGGCCTCATTAAGATTCCTAAACATGAATTAACCCATTAAGATTCATGAACCTTCCCCCATGATGAATCTCGTATTTTAAATCATCTTCCTCCCTATTGTTGTTGTCTCTATTCTGCATTAAATATTAGCTTTAGTAGAAAACAAAATAGAAGCTTTCTCATAGGCTTAAGACGGTGGTTTCAAATTTGGGAAGAAATAGACCATTTCATTCCTTACTTGGATAGAATTGATCATTTGACTCGGCGTCTACTCCAAATGTGTTGTATTTAGTAGCTTTAATCCCTCTTTAAGGGCCTAATCAAGGAACTCAATTAAGTTTCTTTCTTGTTGAAAATAGTATAACAAAGTAACACAATGGAGAAAGGAATGGACTATTGCTAATTTGCTAATAAAATTATATAAGAAATTCTAAAATCTAAAAGAAAAAGGAAAAAGGGGGAAAAAAAAAACCTCAAAGAATAAGGTATAGATATAGTCATGAATATCAATCCACCTAAATTGTGATTCTCACTTATTTGAATGCAAAAACATTGCTCCAATACCAAAAGACCTTGTCCGTGCAAATCTTCTAAAAAATACATGAAACCAATAGAAAAAATCAACATCCCACAATTTGTTGATAGAATTATATAAGAAATTGTAAAATCTAAAAGAAAAAAAGAAGAAGGCAGTAAACAAAAAAACTAAAAATTTAAAAAGAACATGAGAGGCAGAGAGGGATGCCTAGCATATAAATGAGATAGACCAACAATTGTATGAAATCCTTGCCGATAAATTTCCACCTGCACACCACCAAATTGAAACAAATAAATAAATCACAACCTATGAAAACCACAACACATAGAAGTAAAATGTCAATAATAGAATACAAAACCACAACACCTTTTATTTTTTATTTTGAGCGATGACCTTCTTTGCACGTTTCTTTGCCTTTTTTTTTTTTTTTTTGGTTTGATACCAGACCTCTCGGGCTCTTAACGTAGCAAAGATTTTTTGTTTGTTTGTTTGTTTTTTTTTTTTTTTTTTTTTTTTTTGGAATTTGAATTTGCAGATGGGATGTGAGGATAAGGATGGATATGGTCAAATTAAATTGTAACTGCTAGACTCTAACTGTTTGATGATAATGGGAATTTAAATTTTCTTTTTTCTTTTTTCTTTTTTATATGAGGGGAGTTTAAACTTGTACGTGGGTAAAAGAGTGGATGAATTTTTAATAGTGTTTTTTTAATTGTTCAAAAGATAATTGTTGTGATAATTGGATTGAGATAAGAATTGGGGTAACATTTACTTTTTTTTTTTTTTTTCTTTTTTATAAAGGTAATTGATTTTATTTTTCTTTGCAATAAAGGCTTATGTGTGTGTGTGTGTTTTATTTATTTATTTATTTATTATTATTATCAATTATCATGGCAGATATATTCACAAACAAATCGTGTGTTTGTTTTAATTAATTAATTTATAAATGGATAAAGAAATTTGAAAACCATCAAGAGAATGGTCCTATTTTGTAGGCAATGTTTTAGTGCAAGTTAGACATGTATTTTTACTTGATTATCCTTTACTTTTGTCTCTATTTAAACCTAGAGGTGTAGGGGTATTTTAGAACAAAAAACAAATCTGGCCCAAACAGGAGAAACCCCTTAAATAATAGTATGAATATGTTATATATATATATATATATATATATATATATATATATATATATATTGTACGGCAACAAAGCTCCTTAGGCCAACTGAAGTGTCCAGGCCCATTGGGACCCTACATTCATTGCATGCTCGGAGAACGGCACGCTGACCTTGTCCACATGCGCGGGCTGTTCAAACCAGCATCCTTCCCCGCGAGTCCTCCTCGGGGAACTAACACCCGACCAATTCACGATCGGGAATCGCAATCACCGAGCATCCCAGAGTAAGAACCAATTCCAAGGCCACTCCCACCTAAACACCCACTTACGACTAACAGCATTGGACCTCCAAACGCACTAGCATCGGAGGCAATCATCACTATTCCACTAACATCTAGCTATAAATACAATGAGCTGGGGGAGGAAGAAGGGGTTTTTGAAAATTTAGAGGGCGGAAGGAGAGTAGATAAGGCTAATAGAAAGGGATAGAAAGATTTCGATTGGTCTCAGCACAAGGATGACCCAGTGTAGGAAATCCAAGCTCACTATACAAATAGATTGTGAGCCCAAGCGAATCACGGCCCAGTAGCCTCGTTCTAGGCCTGCACACACACACACACACACACACACACACACACACATATATATATATATATGACAGAGCACCTGATATGTATTCATTCATTCTTACTCATTCTTCAATTATATGTATCACATTAACTATCTTTTTTTCTTTTTAAATGTAATTTTGAAATGTTGGTGGTGACTGAATGTATATGTTTTTGGCGTTAAATTTTTTTATTTAGGTTTGTAGCAACCTTGAGTTCTACTTCTTTCTTTCTTTCTTTTTTCTTTTTTTCTTTTATGTATCACGTTAACTCTCCTTTTTTTTTCTTTTTTTTTTAAATGTAATTTTGAAATGTTGTGGTGACTGAATAATTTTAAACATGAGTAAGGAAAGTGAAGTGAGTTTGCTTTGAAAACTAACATGAAGTTGTCCTATTTTGTAGGAAGTTAGATATATATCTTTATTTTGAACAATTTTAATAGGATTTTTAGGAAAAATGATCTCATCAAAATTTAAATCAAACACAAGCTCTAACACGCACGCTAACTTTGGTTTGTTGATTAAAGTTTTTTTTTTTTTTTTTTTTTTTTTTTTAAATACTTGGTTTAACCCTAATTCTTTTATCTATCTCAGGTTCATGTACGCACAAATTTTTTGGATTGCATTGAGGAGTCATTGGAATGGAATATTAGACAAGTTCGGGTGAGAGACTTTACAAGAATTATTATAGGTATTAAACCTAAAGAAAGTTTTTTTTTTTTTTTTTTTTTTTTTTTTGTTTTTTTACCATCATTTTATATGTTTTTGGCGTTAAATTTTTTTATTTTTTTTATTTAGGTATGTAGCAACCTTGAGTTCTACTTTTTTTATTTTTTATTTTTTTTTATGTATCATGTTAACTCTCTCTCTCTCTTTTTTTAAAAAAAATGTAATTTTGAAATGTTGGTGGTGACTGAATGTATATGTTTTTGACGTTAAAATTTTTTATTTTTTATTTTTATTTAGGTATGTAGCAACCTTGAGTTTTACCCCTTTTTTTTTATCACGTTAACTCTATTCTCTTTTTCTTTTTCTTTTTTTTTTAAATGTAATTTTGAAATGTTGGTGGTGACTGAATAATTTTAAACGTGAGAAAGTTTTCTTTTCTCCTTGAGTTCTACTTTTTTTTTTTTTTTTTTTTTTATATGTATCACGTTAACTATCTTTTTTTTTTTTTTTAATGTATTTTTGAAATGTTGGTGGTGACTGAATGTATATGTTTTTGGCATCAAATTTTTTTATTTAGGTATGTAGCAACCTTGAGTTCTACTTCTTTTTTTTATTTATTTTTTAAATTTTTTTTATGTATCACGTTAACTCTCTTTTTTTTTTCTTTTTTTTTAAATGTAATTTTGAAATGTTGTGGTGACTGAAGAATTTTAAAAGTGAGTAAGGAAAGTGAAGTGAGTTTGCTTTAAAAACTAACAGAAAGTTGTCCTATTTTGTAGGGAGTTAGAATTACTTCATTTTTCAGTTACAAAAAATTCTTAGAGGTGTGATGAATATTATGCATTTGTGTTTGTGAGAAGTTCAACTACTGAGAAGTTTTTTTTTAATGAACGTGGGGAGTGTTTTGGTGTACTAGGAGTGTTTTGTTTTTATACAGCCTTTTTTTTCAATAGGAACGTGGGTAGATATTTGATAAAGCGTGTGTTTCTTTTTTATTAGTTTTTTTTTTTTTTTACTTGAATTTCTAAAGGTTTTGCAGGGAAAAGTTTCTTTTTTTTTTTTTATAAACTACTGGGATAAGTTTGTATTTGTGAGAAGTTACGTGGGTAGATAATTGATAGAGTGTTATTTGAACGTGGGGATTTTTTTTTTTTTTTTTGGTTGATGAATGTGGGGAGTGTTTTGGTGTAGTGGGAGTGTCTTTTTCTTGGGTGGCCAAGGTAGTTTTTTTTTTTTTATAAAAAGAACATGGGATAGTATTTCAATGTGGGTAGGAATTTATTTAGGATGGAATTTACTATTTTAACCCCATTTTGATTAGTTTAGATTAATTAAATTAGGGGTATTTTTGACAGTAAAAAAAACAATAACTAACTTTTCGAATCTCTTAATATATACAGATAACATGCACGCTAACTTTGGTTTGTTGATTAAAGTTTTTTTTTTTTTTTTTTTTTTTTTTTTTTTTTTTTTAATTCTTGGTTTAACCCTAATTCTTTTATCTCTCTCAGGTTCACGTAAGAACAATTTTTTTGGATTGCATTGAGGAGTCATTGGAATGGAATATTAGATAAGTTCGGGTGAGAGACTTTACAAGAATTATTATATGTATTAAACCTCACATAAAGTGGTTGTTATATAAGAAAGTGTTGTAAAAAAATTTCTTTTGAAATAGAAACTATATTTCTTTTGTATACAATTAAAGTGCATCTCTTGCCATAAAATTTTCAATTTAAGCTTTTATTTACTTATGTTATGGATGTGTAGTAAATGACTAAATTTTAGGATTAAAAAACCTACATCTTAGGATTAGACAAAAAATGATAATGGCCATACATAAAATTTGAAAAAAAAAAAAACAACATCAACAACACCAAAAAGGTTAAAAAAATAAAAATAAAAAAAGGAGAGAGGGAAACTTGAGATGTTTAATGTACGTGGGATAGAAAGTGGGATTTTTTTAAAATAGTACATGGATAGAACATGAGATTTTTTCAAACGTGTACTTTTTGTTTTTTTGATAAACTTTTAAATAAGGATAGGGTCACACCAATTCCCCACCTTAATCTTTTAAATTTCCCTAAAATTTAGCCTTTTCTTTTCTTTCAAAATCAGATATGTTAGTGCCTAAATATAAGGATATGGATGGAGAAATTATAGTAATAGTTTTATAGTAGGAGTCTTTTTTTTTTTTTTTTCTAAAATATGGAAGAGATTTAAAAAAAAAAAAAAAAGAAGAAGAGGAAAACGTGAGATGTTTAATGTGGGATAAAAAGTGGGATTTTTTAAAATAGTACATGGTTAGTACATGGATAGATGTATACTAGCCTCTGAGCACGCGCTCACGCGTGTGCTCAGAGGCTTTTCTATTTTTTGGATAAAGGTTAATTTAGAGCATTTATTAAAATTTGGGATTACTACATTTTCCAATCACAAAAAAAAAAAAACCTAGGGGTGTGATGAGTATCATGTGTGGAGAAATAATTTTTCATCACACCCCTAAAATTTTTTGTGATTAGAAAATGTAGTAATCCCAAATTATAATAAATGTTCTAAATTAACCCTTACTTAAAGAATAGAAGAGCCTCTGAGCATGTGCGTGAGCGCATGCTCAGAGGCTAGTTCTTCAATAAAGGTTTTCCCTTCTATTTAGAAAAGGCTTCCAATAGTGAAAGAATCAAAGATTGAGAGATTGTTACAAATCATTGGGATTAAATTAATTCAGTCAAGAATTAAACTATTTTCCGTACAATATACTTACGCATAAGGTTGTCAAAACTGGAATCCACGTAGGATCGTGGGAGGTAGGTGGGATCGTAGATGGTATGATCAGATCGTGGATCATAAGATCTTACATATTTTCATACTTAAAGCAAAAAACACATTTATACTGACTTTGTATGTTGAATAATCATGTAAATTGTGAATTTATCTATAAAAAAAACAAAGATTTTCGTCATATGATGCAATTTTCATGTTATACATTGTTACTTCTATACTAACAAAACAAATATATTTAAGTTTTGACCCAATGTATCTAAAAAATTCAATAAATGTTTAATTAGCAACCAAATACCAAAATATTTAGCAACACATAGAAATATTTTCCAAGTTCCAAGTTTAAAATCCAAAATAAGTTATTAAATGGAAACTAGTTAACTAAAATATGAAATCCAAAAGCAAGATGAATATTAAAGTGAAGTGAACATTTAATTATTCTCATTCTAGGGTTCTTATAACCACTATCCTAATCATCATTGTTCAGTTCATCATCTATGTAGACATTGTATATTTGTATACTAGAACTGCAAAAGAAATCAAGATACAACTTCACACTCAACTATTCAAGTTATACTACTTAGCAACAATTATAGAGCATGCTTAAAAAAAATTAAGTAATCAATATATAAATACAAGCATACTAATAAAATTATATAAAAGAAAAACATTTTGGTAATATTAGAACACAAATTAGTATATTGATCAAACAAATTTAACAACATTATAGCTTAAAAGATAGCAAAGCCAATATAAAATTTTCATTTACAAATGATGAAGCCAATATAAAAACCCTTAAAGCTTCATCAAAACCAAAAATTTATTTCATAAAAAAAAAAAAAACCCAAAAACTGATGTTTTGGTAGGATCGGTAGAATCGGTAAGATCCCATATGATCCTATGATTCTATACGATCCTACTATTTTTACAATCCTTGTACGATCCTAAAAGTTTAGTTGAAGTAGGATCGTAAAATCGTGCGATCCTATGATCCAGATCGCGATTTTGACAACTATGCTTACACATTAGGTGTTTGATTTGTATGGAAAAAAGAAAATAAAGAGAAAGTTTAACTACAAAACTAATTGTAACTTAAGGCTATAACCTTACTCAATAAAATGAACATTACTACATAATTTGAAAATTTCTAACTGTTAAATTGCATATTCTTTACACTTTTAACACACACATCAAATTTTATGTCAATCGGATATTATTTATTATATGATCTATAAGCTTATATTTTATGCATAATTTTAAACTACAAAACTTGTAATTTAAACAATTTAGTGATGACATAGCTATTGATCTTTAATTTTCTAGAAATTTTGCAAGCATATAGGATATAAGGAGAAGATGTAATCCAATAGTGGATTTGTAAAAATTCACCTCTAATAAAAAGATATTGAGTAAGGTTGTAGACTTAAACTACAACCAATTTCGTAGCTAAACTTTATCCAAAAAATAAAAGAGAAGAAAGAAAAAGGGTAGTCATAACTTTAATTTGAACCTTGCAATATTTCTCTTCAATTTCCAACTCCTCACCTTGCTTCATATACAACCTCTTAGTGTTTTCTTCAGCTCGCTTTATATATATAATTTACATTAACTGGTTTCAAAATGATACACTTATATTAACCGGTTTCAAAAAATATTTCATTCTCCTAACAAAACTGAAATTGGCTCATGTACGAAGTTAAGCCTAAAATGCTGGAACAATAAATAATGTCTAGTTCCCATTCCAAACCACCCTTTATAGAAAAAAATTGGATATATCAAGATACTTAAAAGTCCAAATAAAAACCCTGACCCTTGAAGCCAAATCCAAAAGGATAATTAAAGTCCTCAATGATTACCTTAAGCAAAAATATAATCATTTTCTTGCTATCTATCTTGACCTAGAACAACCATGGAAAACCCCTTTTGTTTTTTGGATAACCAACTAGACTGTCATACATTATCTTTACACGTGGTCATGGTTGTCAAAATCCCGATTTGGATCTTACGATCCTACGATTTTACGATTCCACCTACTCAAAACGATCTAAATCTTTCAAGGATCTTAGCAATCATTCAAGATTGGTAAAATCGTACGATTTTGACGATCCTAAATAACCTTGATTTCTTATAATCTTTGTTAACTTGACAAAAGGCCCAATTAAACCCAAATGAAAAATAAAATCCTAATAAACCAAGTTTTTCCACTCTAATGTAAAGAGAGTGTCAGTTGGACTCAAATAAAAAATATTCCAATAGAGTGTCACATTTTAAGGTTTTTGACCTCTTTAAATGATGCTTACAAATGGTTGTAGTAATGCATGGTAATTATATCAATAAATGTATAATTTATGTGATTATTTAATATACCAATGTGTATTTTTTGTTTTTTTCTTAAATAATGTAGGATCTTACGATCCACGATTCGATCCTACGATCCACGATCCCACCTACCTCTCACGATCTTACGTAGGATCTCGATTTTGACAACCTTGCACGTGGTATTTATTCAATGAGTATAATTTGTGCCTTCATTTTGAACCAGAGTTTTACAAACTTGTTTTCCCCACTAAAAACAGATATTTTCAAAAATTTTGGTTTGAGATTTTGAAAAATGATGCTCATGATGGAGATTGGAAGAAGTATCCTGTCACAGATCATCCAAGATTTGGTCATAAAGTCACTAAAGGATCCATGATTGTTAAGCTCAATTCAAAAAAAGACAGTCGAACAGAATGAATCTTTCAATTGCTAGAAGTTCATTGGCTCACTAACCCAAATGACTTCCTCCATGTACATATGGACACCACATTGGCATGTTGTCAGAATGCACTCATAAGAGCAGAATCTCTTAATTAGAGAATCTTATCCGAAATAGGACCAAGTACTCCAGAAACTTACAGACAACAATGGCATATGAAGGAAACCTTTTGGGGGAAATGATTAATCTTTTAATTGGTTACAATGATCCATATTATGATAACCATGACTCAAATGTTGACATCGACGAAGAATGGTTCCTAGGAAGAGACGGTTGGGACTAAGTGTGTCCAACACTTGAAAAAAAAAAACCTAGAAACATCCTGAGGCAGCTTCACTTAGCCTTATCCATGCATGTCAGGAGCATTTATTGTTCTCTATAGTAGTCTTATCTAGCTGAAGCTTTGGCTCAGCCATGCCCCTACATCTTCAACCAGTTGTTAACCATAAACCAAGTCCCTACTATCTCATGCATGATCGGACAGAACTGATTATAAATTGCAGTTAAGTTGGTTTAAATTCCGTGGCCTGTAGATAGCCACTTTGTAACTATGGAAAGACAAAACTAAGTCTCTGAATATTTCTCTTATGTAAAACCCTTATGTCTTATGTAAAAACCTTGTTCAATCTAATAATATCAGCCAAGTTGTTGTATTAAATTATTTGTTCTATTTCATGTTTTTAAATAATTTTCTATATTTTCTTAACCAGTTTTCATAATCCTCTTACACTCTCTGTTTTCTTCCATGCTTTCACTCTCTATATATTTGGTATCAGGGCTAGGTTTCAATCCTGGCCCCTGGGACCTATGAATTATGGGCCCACTACGCTTCCGTTGTTAGAGGGTAAAAGTGTGATAGTGGCATCGTGAGAGTACACTTTTATCGAATACAACTTACCATATAACAAGTTGTAGAACAAAATTGTGACAAATATATGCACTTAACGTTACTTTAAATTTTTCCAAGCAAAAGATCGTTGGCGAGTTGGAATGTGTGAGAAAATGTATTATACTTTGGCGTGAAACACGCTCAATTGCCTTTTCTACTGTTTATCAATAAAAACAAATTGCCTTTGCTGACCGACAAAGAACCACACAGCTTTTTCTCAAAAAATAAAATAAAATAAAAAAACCAACCATTCAGCTTGTCTCTCTCACTTACCGTGTTGTCTACCTCCTCTGACATGAGAAAATTTTACAAATGGTTGATGAAAAGTAGTAGCTCACATGGATAAAAGGGGTCTCCTGTTCCTGTTCACAGTGGAAGTGATTGAGTCCCTAGAGTAAATAAAGTCTAGTCTAGTAGATATTAAAACCGTGTAGCATAAAACAGTGTGTTCGGGTTGGCTTTAGCATCTTTTGTATCTCTTGTGCACTCTGTCACTGACAGGTGGGCTCCGCTCCATACATATGGGATCCAGCTATTAGTGAGAAAGTGGTTTTAAGAAAAAATTTTCTCTTTCCTCTTTGTCTTTTGATGAACAATGGAAAATATTCAGATCGATTTCTTTTTTTTTAGAAACAATCCAGATCGATTTAGTAGCGTAGTATGACTCACTTTTACTGATAAGAAAATGAGCGGTAGCTACTTGTCAAATATCTACAGAGCAGTCGGAAAATGGAATGACCATCACAATGTCTTCTCAAAAGCTGCTCTGTTCATTTCAGGTAATATTAATTCCTGCAACTATTGTTGGTTGCCTTTAAACTTTACGGAGTTGCAGATAATTGATATTCTTTCCCTTGTTGAACTTCAGGTTTAGTTTTGAGCCATAGCCTGGTCGATCATGCTGTTATGTTCTTCTTGATACGCTATCTCCAAGATTGTTGGAAGAAGCAACATTTACCAAAAGCTGTAGCAATTATTACACTCCAAGATGGCGTAACGACCGTATTAGCAGTTGTTCTCGCTCATGTAGCTGATTCCTGTATAGGTCGTTTCAAAATGGTTTTCTTTACCACTGTTGCCTATATTTCGGTTAGTCCATGATTGAGCTCACAGGTATATTACCCCTCCATGAAGTTTGAAAAAAAAATTGAGTAACCTCTTATTTTCAAAAGTCAAAGCGTTATTTCTGAAAATATAAAATAAATTATTGATTTATTTTTTGTCTAGAGAGGTCAAGAATTATATTTTGTTCATCAAGAGTAAAGAAAGATTGATAAGTAGCCTATTAATTCGTCTTGGCTTACAAAAAAGAATAAGATAGAGAGAATTATTTGTGATTACAATAGATCAAGGAAGATTGCCACCAAACTTGAAGGCTAGTTTTTCCCAACTCAGATAGAATGATGCAGATTTGTTGATTTGAGCAAAAAATAATTGTAAATATTTTATGTTGCTTCTCCTTTTCCAGTGGAATTAGTATTTTTTTTTTTTTTTTTGGTTCTTTTTTTAGTTGAATTAGGATTTTATGTTGTTCGTCTTTTTCTAGTTAAGTTGTTTTCCTTTTTCTAAAGGGAATAGTAGAAGTTTTTTTCATACAGGGAGGTAGATGATTGTTATCATAAAAAGTTCTTTTGAGAGGCTTTGTCTAGTTTTTTTTGCTTTTTAGCCTAGGGTTCTTGTTGAGCTTAGATTTTGTGGAAAAGTTGTTAATGTTGGGTGCAAGTTTAGAACAATATGGCTAGGAGTAGAATTTAGTATTTAAGTTGCTGTTATGCTAGATACAAAAAAACAGAGTATTGCAGAAACTCTATTCCATTGCAATTTTTATTTCTTTTTCGGATGTTAGAGCATCCACAGCAGGGGGCTAAAAATTTAGCTTTTTAGCTCCACCAAAAGTTACTTTATCTATTTTACTTATACACATGCTGCAGCAGTGAATCTATTTTAGCTTTCAACATAATAAAATAATATAAACATCACAATAAAATAATATATCTTCTACAATAAAATAATATATTTCACTACTCAAAAAACATCCACAGCACCAACCACAACTACCTTTACCATCAGCCACAACCACACCCACCACCACCACCACCGGCCACAACCACCACTCTACTTTGGCAACCATAACACAACATAGAAAAAAAAAAAAAAAAAAAAAAAACCACAACCACAATCACAAACCCATCACCATTGGTCACCACAAACCACCAGCCGTGACAACCACAACCACAACCCACAGCCACAACCACAAAACTCATAGCCAAAATCCACAAAACCCATTACCAAAGCCAAAATCATCCACCACCATCACAACCAAAATCCACAAACCCGCTGTCAAAATCATCCACCACTACTACCATAACCAAAATCAACCACCACCACCACCACAGTCACCAAACCCATATGAAAAAAAAAAAAAAAAAAACTCAATCACAGCAAAGAGAATAGAGAGATGGGCAGCAGCGGTGGCTTGGGGAGAACAGTGTCGGCGTGGGTCTGATCGGCGGAAGAGAAGTGGGCGGAGGCATGGATCGGCGGCTTGGGGCTTGGGTCGGCTTGGGCCGGTGACGTTGAGGCCGGCGGAGGCGTGTGTCGGAGGCTTGGGGCTTGGGTCGGCTTGGGCCGGTGATGTTGAGGCTAGCGGAGGCGTGGGTCGGAGAGCACGGAGAGAGAGAGAGAGAGAGAGAGAGAGAGAGGTGAGAGTGACTGAGAGAGGAATTTTTCTTATTTTAATAACCAGCCAAATAAAATAATATTTTTTTTTTTAGCTTTCATGAGCAGTGCACATCTATAGATAGATGTGCACTGTAGCTGAGAAGCAAAAAATTTTACTTATAGCTCTACTGCTATACTCTTCTTTTGTGATCAGTGATGCTAAAAAATAGCAATATAGCTATTTAGCATCACTGTGAGTGCTCTTACGACTTCATTTACAACTCATATCTATATATAGATGTGTTAGGTGTTTAGGATGACTACAAGCTTGACACTTGTCCATGAGGTGTCTACTTGCATGCTTGCTTGGTGCTGGAATTTTCATTTGTTGACACTTAGATTTCAATTGCTTCTTTCTTTGACACATAGGGAGCCACTTGTCAATTGCAAATTACATTTTAACAGTTAATTGTGTGTTACTGATTCTACTTTTACATGCCTATGTTGTATCACGTTACATATTGGCCTTCTTTATATCAGGGATTGGTTCCCTTATGGTACTCCAATTTCCATAATCCAGGTATAGAAATCAAAATGTTCTATGCTGTAGCGGTGTTGCTAGCACTGGGCAAAGCTGGTCGAGACCCCCCTCTAAGAGCCTTTCTTGCTGATCAATTGATCAAGACAGAAAACCCCAACATAGAAGAGCAGGAAAAAATAGATGGTCGTGCAAATGTTTGGTGGCAGATTGCCTGGTTTTCTGGAGCCATCATTGCTTTCTTTTACCTTTCAGCTGTTAATTGGGAAAAAGCCTTCACCGTTTCCGCCCTAGTGATGGGAGCAAATCTTTTCTTATTTTTGTGTGGCTTCAAATTTTACAACCGCCAAATACCAAACAGGAGTCCGTTAGGAATTATTGTTGGAGTTTTCAAGGCAGCTATATCCAATCGACATCTCAACTACCCTCCTACAGAAGAAGGGTTTCATTGGAAAAATGATACACCAAGTCAATTCTACAACAACGGTATTGGTCAAACATTTTTGTTGCCAAAAGTTCGATTTCTTAGGTAGAACATTCTCTCTCTCTCTAAAAAAAAGTACCGTAATTCAATATTTATATGAAGTAGAGATGACACCAATCACATACATTCATTATTACCTAATTATCTAAATGCACAAATTAATGCCTGATAATGAAAATACTTGGCAATCTAATAAATAAATAGTTGAATTACCTACTTTTATTGGTAATACGTTAGTTTTATGGATTATGTAGTACCATCTTTATTATTCTTAACATTACTCTTTTCCAATATTGAATATAGGTGGTTAGATAAAGCTGCAATAATTGATAAAAGAACCAATCTAGAAGATGGCGAAATTGGTGGGCAGCTTTGCCCAGTTAAACAAGTGAGGGAAGTAAAGGGCGTTTTTACATTGATACCTATTTGGATAACCTATTTCAGCTGTAGCTTGGTTGCAGCTACCGGAAACACATTCTTTATTGAGCTAAGTAGAAACATGGATTTTAACAATACCATTGGTGTCCCGCTTGCTATAGTTAGTTTCGTTGTACTCAGGTCCTTTATACGCTTCATGATATCATTCTTGTTTTCGTGGAAGAAAGCAGAAGAACAAAGTGTTACTGGGATAAGAATTGGTGCTGGGATGGTTTGTTCTATAATATGTTGCTTTCGAGCCTGGTATGTGGAGGTCTTCAGACTAAATTTAATTGAGGAAACGGGAATTGATCCTAGTGATCCTGATCATATTATCCCCATGAGTGTCCTTTGGTTAGTTCCACAATTTTTTTGGTTAGGACTAATGGAAGGACTTGCTTATGATGGATTTCAGGAATTCTTCTATAACCACGTCGCTATGTCAATGAGGAGTTTCACCCCATCATTCTGTGATTGTGTATTAGGTTTTGGAAATTTCATCAGCATACCAGTTGTTTTACTGTGTAGAAGCTGGTTCAAGGATTCCATAAATACAAGTCATTTAGACAGGTATTATCTGGCTTTAGCAATACTGAGTTCTGTGTTCCTTGTCTTTTATGTTTATGCTTCATGTTCAATGTGGTATGTACACACATGGGAAGTGCATCGGAGAATGAGGAACTAAACGGGGATGAGGAATCAAGGAAAATCTTGGTAGATGACTCAACTGAATCCCAGCCAACAAGGAGCATCTCTTTCTCCCTACGGAGAAGAAATGCGGGCCATGTGGATACAGTTGAAGAAGTAGTCTCTGAAGAGAGCCGCCATGACCTAACTGAATCCTTGCCAACTAGAAGCGTCTCTTCCTCCCAACTGAAAAGAAAAATGGGTATGGCAATCACTGCCATTAGCTTCTCTTTGCGCTTATGGAATAAAATGACCGCAAATGCAGACTCCCCTGAATCTGATAAACTCCCATTGCGACCCCATGCGGTGACTGAAGCTGAAGACGTACTCTCTGAAGAGAGCCGCTAGACTAAATATGGATGGACAGGGTAAATATGATCCATGCCCATAGTTGTCTAGCAGAGAAAACTTCCCCCAAAAAAAATTGATTTGAGTTTGTAAAATATTGTCGCTAAAAACTTGCATGTTTAACTATCCCATGCTCTTGAATTTCATTGTCACCATGCATAATGTATCTACAAGTGAAATTGGGCATATGTTTAAATTAAATGTTTCATTAAAACTGGAGCCATGTTTTGATTTGAATGGGTGTTGCAAAGTCATGCAAAAGTTTTCTTTCATAGTGGTTTAAACCTAATATGTGACGATTCATAATAAAACCATTTATGTATATTGAATCACATGACTAACATTTAAGTTGCGCAATGCACAAGATTATTATTATTTTTTTATTTTTGTTGAGAAAATGCACAAGTTTATTTTAATTATTAGAAGACATTCAACTTAACATAGCAATATATTAAAATTTGTCCAAGACTTCTTGTACTGCTACTCATTTGTCCCACTTGTAGGTATTCCATCTATATAATACAATAAAATTCTAGTGGTAGGATAATTATTTAACTGTTCTTGAAACAAACCATCATTAGACTTTAATTACAAAAACATTATGGGTGAATTTGAATATCATTTATTTTGTTGAAAACTGAAAACAATAAAAAAAATAATAAAAAAGTTATTGTTCACAAAAAGTTACTGATCCTAAGCCTAAATGCACTGTTCATGTTCCATGAACAGTGCAATAGGCGCTGGTTTAAAAAAAAAAAAAAAAAAAAAAAGCTGAAATGCGTTTTGCTTGGAGACGTGGACTCAAAACGCAGTACTCAAACCCAACCTATATCATAATAATTCTAAAATAGTTGTACAAATGAACTTAATATAAAAAACTTATATCATAAAAAGTCAAAAGACACATACAAATGTTATAATAAATAATAGAATTAATTTAAAAAGTAACAAAAATATATGTTGTACAATTAGATAAATGTAAGGTTTGTCAAGCAGGATGAGGTTTGACAAAACAAATATATTGTTATCCAATAACGATATCACTAAAGTTCCATGACTAGTTATGAGAGGCCGCGCCCCTGGCCCATTCCTAAAAACTATAGGTTATGGCACTTATACAGTACACAAGCCAATGTAAGTAAACGCAATGACCTAGTTACATTTGAACCCTACATGTGGACAAACCATGAAATGAAAGAAGAAGGATATTGGTGAAGGGAGCTGTGCCTTTGGCTTGTGCCAATAGCGTGATCATCGCTGGGGGAGAGAAATGCACAATCTGGCATGGACACCAAGAACTACCATGAAAGCGAATTCAGTTCTTGTTGGTTAGGGATTGTAGAACACCCTCATTGGCTAGTACCAAGCTAGACCACTGCCAAGGACACGTGCAACGCCCTCAGCATCCATGTAGTCCATTTCCTTGTCGATACTTGTCCCTCTCAATGTAGCAGAGCCGCCTTTCATCCTACTACCCTGGCAGAAGCGGTTTTTCTCTCTCCTCTAGGCATGATATAGTACAGTAGCTGCATTGGGACTTGTGGGGAAGAATGAAAATGAGACACCTGTTACTATATATCCAGCAACATTCCTCATATTAGAAGAGGAGAATGTTGCTAAGCAAAGAGGGTAGAGGTAGAAAATCTGGGTAGGAAACAAAAGCAAAAGGAATAGGTTTTGGGAATGAAAGTTCAATTAGTGTGTAAAACACTAATGAATGTTTAGACCCCCAGTTACAAAATTACCAATGCAAGCTTATATTCAAACAATATATGTGCGAAATATGAAATATAAGCAATACCTAATTTGGCAAACTACTTTAACACATAATTAATCACAAACACAGCAACAATTAATGGTTAAAGAGTAAAGGAAGAGAGATGCAAACACAATGATAACATTGGCATGTGTTATTGAAGAGGAAACTAAAGAATTCGGTGAAAAACCTCTTCGCTCCCCTCCAAGCGGTTAAATGATCCACTAAAGAATAAAGTTGGGATACATGAATAGTAGAAGACCCTTTAAGACTAATCTACCCAATGCACCTAAGCCCTCCAAGTTTCTTACTCTAATAGGGTTACACCTAACTTTGTCTTCTTTAGCTTCCTAGATCCCATACTAAGTCCATTGCATCAACCAAGTAAATTGGTCATTTCTGAACTGCTTCCCAACCACCAAAATACTTTTTCACTGATATGGGTATGGTGAGATAAGAATTTGGCAAATGTACCTCTCAAGGATATGTCAATAGAAAGGGTGAGAGTAGAGGAATTTGGAGAATTACATTTCAAAGATTGTGGATGAGCCAATCTTGTTTTTCTCTAGGATTTCTCTTTCAAAATTCTCTCTGGAAACTCTCTACATTTCGTGGGTATAAGGGTATTTATAGTAGTGTATGTGAGGAATGCGAAAAGTCAATTTTCATCCAAACAGTGCAATCTGGTGACTCAGTCTCGCGAGTGGAACAAGTCGCGAGTTTGAGTTGTGAGCTAACTACCTAGTCAGACAGTACATTTTGTCTTGTAGTGCTCAACTGTCGTGATCTTTCAGTTCCCTGCATGCTTCATACATGTAACATTTTGGCGATTTGCCAGTCGTGAGTCAGTCGCGAGATCCAGTTGCGAGGCTCCTTTGTATGTACACATCTTGAGTTTTCTTCACACTCTCTCATACACAACCTTTACATAATTTTCACCTAAATACAAGGTCTTTAATTGCTAAAATACAAGCAAATTTGGCACGAAATAAAGCCAACACATGATTGAATAAAATCAACCTTACAAGGAAGAACATCACATTGTAACCTTAAATTTTCCATTTTATTACATTGTCTTTTAAAAGTGAAGGATATTTTGTCCTTCACTCATCGTGGTTTTTCATCCCTTACACAGGGTTTTTCACATATATATTTGTTCTCCTTTACTTTTCTACCTTGTCATTGCTTTCCTTTTGGTGATTTGGTGTTAAAGTTTACATTTTTATTGCTCACCAAGTTTTAACACCCAAATGTACTGTTAGGCTTTTAGGTCACACAATTTTGAACACCTAAAAATCTAACTTGCACGTACAGAAATTGTTCGATACAAAAGGGGTGGAGTCGTATTATTGCCTTTCAAGATATAGTTAGGAAGATCATACTATTGTTGTTCTCTCTCCTATAGGTCAAGGGTATTACAATAGAGTTTCCACTTATTTAATTCAAAACCAAATTGAAAATGCATCATTCTTATTGATGAATTGAAAATGTACATCTCTTTGATAATAACCAAAAATTACATTACTTTGGTTCTAGATACAATTTAAAACAAAGTACAATGCTTTGATTCCTAGTTACAATTTAAAAAGAGAAGATTGCAAGGATAAGTCTAATATACTGACTCTTTATCAAAGTTCGGAGGCTAGGTTACAAGATTAGGAAGGTGTTAAGAACCCTAACCTGCTCGGTGAAACCTGTCTTCTATACTTTGATGACCAAAGTCATATCTTATCCTTCAAGCAGTTTATATGATCCAAGAACAAGTGATTGAAGAGTGAAACATAAGCATGATAAAAACCTATCCTAGGCATGCAAATAATTGAAATTGAAAGACATGGTGAATATGTGTGGGTGTGTGACAAACCCTAATCTAGAACATGTAAACAGGTTAATTAAATTGAAAACCCTAATCATGCAAAGACTAAGAACAACCTAGATTTAACATGTTAGCAATCAAGAACATGTGAAAAACTAGAAATAAAATCGTGCTTGAACGTAATTATAAATAGCATGGAAACATATTTATAATTAGGAGAAACCCTAATTCTAAACATATTAACATACTATTTGAATTAAAAACCCTAGAAACATAGAAAATATGATAAACTAAGCAAAATCTAGATCAAGCATGATAAACAAACAAGAACTAACTAAGAACATGAACATAAAATATGCTTGAATCTAAAGCTAGGGCATAATAAAAGGAAGGGGTTAGAAACCAAACCTATATACATAACACTCCAAGCTAGACAACAACTCATGAGGGAGAGAGAGAATTCTCAGTTTGCTAGGAAGCTTTGAGATTTTGGGGGGTTTTTTTTCCAATGTTTCTCAATGTTTTAACAGAGGTGAAGGGGGGGGGGGGGGGGGGGGGGGGGGGGGGGGGGGGTTATTTAAACTAGGAGTGGTAGAGCTAAGATTGAGTTTCAAGGCGACGTAGGACTTCAGAAAATTAGGTTTTTTTTAAGCAAAAAATGCAGGGGCAAAGTCAAACTGAGTGTCAAGCAAGCTGAACTTGAGGAGGATGGAATTTTGGAAGGTTTTGACCTAAGTGCCGATCGACACTTACCTCTAGATCCTCCAGATTCTTCCCTTTTTCATTTCAACTATTTGCGTATTAAATTCAGACCTTATTTCTTCTGAATTTAAACTTCCATTTATAATTTTCTTGGTCCTCAAGTACAAAAAATTGATTCTAAATATGTCTAATTAATTAATTAATTAATTTTTACCATATGAAAACCCAATCAAAAAGCCATCATGGGAATCTTGGACTAAACGGGCAGGGTGACATCAAAATTCAAATGCCCTTTAGGGTTGAATTTTTAGGAGCAAAAGATCATTGGGCATTGAAATGCGTGAGAAAATTTATTATACTCTCTTGGTATGAAACACGCTCAATTGCCTTTTTTGAATGTTCATCAATAAAAACAAATTGCCTTTGCTGACCGACAAAGAAGTGAAAGAACCACTCAGCTTTTTCTCCCAAAAAAAAAAAAAAAAAAAAAACCATTCATATTGTCTTTCGCACTTACCGTCTGTCGACCTCCTCGGACATGAGAAAATTTTTCAAATTGTTGATTCGTCCCATTGTTGATGAAAAGTAGTAGGTCACATGGATAAAAAGTGTCTCCTGTTCCTGTTCACAGTGGAAGTGATTGAGTCCCTAGAGTAAATAATGTCTAGCCTAGTAGATAAATCTCTAATTAAAAATATGTTATAAATATTAATTTGGAGCTCATTTTGATTTGTTCAATAGAAAGATATATTTTGATACCGGTCAATTTCGACGTATTGTTTTTTACTGTTTCAATATTTCTTGAAAATAGTATATATATATACTAGTATTATGCCCGTGCGATGCACGACTTAATAAAAAATATTTTGATAATATAATTAAATTTAATAACAAATAAAATGAAAAAAGAATTAATTCAAAATTTAAGATTAAAAAAATAAATTGTACTTGTACACTTAAAATAAATTTAATTTTTATTTCTTATTTTGATATTTAAATCATTTGTTTTAGTGTTGATTTCATTCAAATGGTTATAAGTTATATTAACCTTAAACCAGCATATGTATCCATATGTAACATTCTAAATTAATAATAAATGAAAATATAATACTCTAACTAAATGTAACATTCTAACTTACTAATAAATAAATATAACACCCTAACTTAAAGTAATGTTTGTAATTGTATTGTGTTTTAGCCTTTAAGAACACATATAATTTTTTTTAAACATAAAAAAACATAGATATTAATATTACACATGAAAAAAATAATGAATTCAATAATTGAAACGGTTGAAAACAAAATTAAGCCAAAACCTCAATTCATTAATGAAAAAATATCCAAATTTTTGAACTTTAAAAAAAAAAAAAAAACGGAGTTAAGTAAAAATAGACTTATATAGAAATTTGGATAAATGGATTCTCTTGTATCCAATTTCATTTTGACAACAAATTTTGCTTTTAATTAAAGAATATAGATTACATAGAACAAAGCACCAAACAAAAGCCATAACAAATTAAATCCATTATAAAATATTGATGTCAACAACAAATAATCATGTAATAAGAAATTAAAAACATACAAATATATTGCTTGCTATATTGACTTCTTAAAAAAAACACTAAAAGGTGTGATCAAGCATAGAATTTTAGTCTATCTATAAAACCTGTTGGTAAAAATCATATTATATATAATAAAAAGGCAACAGATACACAAAATCTATTCAATTAGATGAAAGAAAAAAAAAATTACCTGCAAGGTTATAGGTAGGGTAGAGAGGAGAAAGGAAAATTATAACAAATAATTGTAAAGTACGTAATAGAAATAATAAAACACCAAAAAGTTGTGTTTATATATAGTGAGAATTTTAGGTTATGAAGAAGATGATATGAACAAAAAAAAAAGTAGTTTAGGTGAAACTCAAATACTTTTTTATTTTATTTTATATTAGAAAAAAGATGACATAAGATGCAAATTTATCCAAAAAAAAAAAGTAAAAAAAAAAAATGCAAGTTGTATCTTTTTTTTCCTTTTACCCTTTTTTTTTTTTTTTTTTAACTTATCATAAAAAAAGAGAGAAGTTTGGAACGTGTATCAGCTTTTTCATCTCAAATGGACTTGAATAGGAAAAAGTTGATGAATGATAAATTGGAGTGAAACTGAAAAATACTGTAGTAAAATAATTTTTAAATATGTGAATAGTATCGTGGGACCCATTTTTAATGAAAAAGTTGCTGAAAAGTTAAATTTGTGGGTTCGTAAACAGTAATTTTGGGACTGAAAAGTCAAACTTTGCGACTACTGTTTAATGAACAGTATCTGCTACAGTACTGCTACAGTAAAAGATGGCTAGAAACGGGTAAAAAAAAAAAATGGTGAAAACACAGACGCAGATGCAAAAAAGTGCAAGCCAAACGTATCTTCTGTATCTCATGCGCTCTCTCTCTCTCTGACAGGTGGGCTTCACCCACACATGTGAGAGTGAGACTCACCTTTTAGTGAAAGAATGGTTTTATGGGCCAGACGCATGAAATTTTTTTCTCTTCTTCCCTATCTTTGATGAACAATGGCAAACTATTCTTTGTCACAATCCAGATCGATTTTTTTGAGAAACAATCCAGATCGAATTAGTAGTGTAGTGTGACTCTCTTCTACTGATAAGAAAATGAGCAGTAGCTGCTTGTCAAATATCTACAGAGCAGTCAGACAATGGAATGACCATCACAATGTCTTTCTCAAAAGCAGCTCTGTTCATTTCAGGTAATATTAATTCCTGCAACTGTTTTTGGTTGCCTTTAAACTTTACGGAGTTGCAGATAATTGATATTCTTTCGCTTGTTGAACTTCAGGTTTAGTTTTGAGCCATAGCCTGGTCGAACATGCTGTTATGTCCATCTTAATAGATTATCTCGCAGATAATTGGAAGAAGCAACATCTACCAAAAGCTGTAGCAATTATAAATCTCCAAGATGGCGTAACGACCGTATTAGCAGTTGTTCTCGCTCATGTAGCAGATTCCTGTATAGGTCGTTTCAAAATGGTTGTCTGTACCACTGTTGCCTATATTTCGGTAAGTCCATGATTGAAATCATAGATATATTATACACTCCATGAAGTTTGAAAAAAACATCAAGGAGTCACCTCTTATTTCAAAAAGTCAAAGTATATATCTGAAAATATAAAATAAATTATTAATTTATTTTTTTAGTCAAGAGAACGTTTGGTGTTATTTATAATATTATTCAAGGTTTTAGGATAAGAAACTAAAATTTATTGGAAATTTTCAAAATAAGTTGCATAAATATGAACAAAAAGAAAAATTCTACTTTTTGGAAATTATATATGGGAATTTTAAACTTCATTTATCTTCATGTTTGGCGTAAATGATAGAACTTTTAGGTATTATATAATCCTTTGCCAAAATATTTGTTGTGTGAGAGGGTATTATCTCCATGGACAATGGGGATGAATCTATTATATTAAAGAGGAATTACAAAGCGTTACCCTTGCAATAACAAGGTTTATGTAGGCCCACTATTTATTTTTTCACCCAACAATAACAAGATTTGTGTCTGAAAGGTAACATTGTCATTTATCTTTTTGTATCACCGAAGTGGGTTTTATTGAGCTAGATCCACGTGGTGAGAATAGAGGCACTTTTCACAATATTAGTGATGAAGCTTTGATGCGGATTGGTTGATTGGGCAAAAAGAATAATTTTAAATATTTTATGTTGTTTCCTTTTCTTTTTCTTTTTCTTTTTTTGTTGAATGAAGATTTTATTTTCTTTTTAGTTGAATTAGGATCTTAGTTGTTTGTATTTTCCTAATTGAGATGTTTCCTTTTCTAGTAGAAGTTGACCTTTATTTTATTTTTTTTCTTAAAAGGAGTAGAGAATTAAGAGTTTTTCTCTATTCTTTTACCTGCTAGCCCAGGGTTCATGTTGAACTTAAGTTTTGTGAAGAGTTGTTGTTAATGTGTGTCACAAATTTTGCTTGTATATACCTATGCTACATCAATTGCTATCAAAGCAAGACTAGATTCCTACCATAGCATGAATAGAAGCAAATAGGGAAAGACATGATGTAGATGATGTGTTTGAACGTGATCAGATTGCATGCATTGCACTAGGGGCGGAGTCAGAAATTTTGGTTTGGGGGGAGGGGGCAAGTTGTGGCATTAATATTTATCAAGACAACTCTCACACACATATATACGCGCACAAGCTTTTTTATACACACAACACACACACACACACACACACATATATATGCACACACCCAACAAAAAACAAAAAACATAGTATTTTCAATCAAAATTATGTTCGATGACAATCTTTCATAAAATAAAATTCATTTTTACCATTGTCATAGTAAAATTCTTAAAAAAGTTTTGTTTTCAATACAAATTATCAAATTGTAAAAAAATCTTTCAATTGAACTAAAGAAATTTTCAAAAATATGAATGATTCTAAACTTGGAGGAATAAGTTAAGCTCTAAACAAATTTGAAGCTATTTGCTTTAACGCATTATGTGGCAACTAAAAAACATTTCACGTGTAGTTTTAGTGACAAGATTTTTTTAATGAGTCAGTAACTTGTTAATCGCCACATAACGGGTTGAAAAAGATAGATTCAAACATGTTTGGTGCTAAAGTTTATCAAATATTTAACAGATATACAAGCATATTTTACAATAAAATAACTAGAATTGCGAAAAATAAAGTTATACCTCTATAACTATTAGACCAATTATTTTTTTAAGAGCATCATTAAATTAATTCAAATATTTGGAGGGGCCAATTTTAATTTTGTATACTAAATTTCGAAACCATTAAAATAATTATATATATATATATATATATATTAAAAAAATTCAAAATTTTGGGGAGCCATGGCCCCCCACCCTATAACATAGCTTTGGCCCTGCATTGCGCAACTAAAGGCATTCTTTCAGTGAATGGAGAATTGGTTTGACATGCTATCAAAGTAACTCATTATCTTAGTCATTGAAAATCAACCTCAAAATTTCAGTCCAAATCTATGTTAATTGGATAAGGAGGACGATATTGATGTCAAGGAGGATTGCGATGTTGAAGACGTGGATGAATGCATTGAATGTGTTGGTGCTATAGATAGGGTTTCTCTACCAATTTATAACAGCTATCCTAAAGAGCATAGCCCAAGGAGACAAAGTTGAGCTTGATGAGGATTAAGTAATATACATACAAGGGTACTTATAAAAAAAAAGTAATATACATACAAGGTGAGCTCATAACCCACACCGTTGAGGCTTTCTATGTTCAAGAACAAGAGGTTGTCGATTTTATAAGAGGAAATCATTCAACGGTACAATTAGTATGCTTACCAATGGAAAGATACTCTATTGATTATTGGGACTTCAATTCCCGAAGCTTGAACACATTGATATCTATGTTTTCATTGGAATTGATAGGTTTTTTCTCTTATTTTCTTGGTGATAGGGTTTAGTCTTACTTTGGAAAGACTGGCTAAAACTTTCTTAATCCTTTTTGGGAAGATTTTCTTCAACGAGATCCAACGAGATCTAGTAGAGGTAAACAAGAGACGTGAAGAGTGATTTTGTGTTAACTTTGTGATGGGGGGCGATATGAATTTTATGGATGCATGCATGGATTCTTCTGTAGAATTTGCTTTCCATATTACATTTTGGCAAGAGAGGTCAAGAATTATAATTCGATTATCAAGATTTATTACAAGTGAGAAAAGATTGATAAGTTGCTTATTAATTCATCTAGTCCTATAAAAAAATAATTTGATAGAAAGAATTATTTGCAACTTTAATAGATCATGGAAGATTTCCACCAAAATTGAGGACGGGATTTTCCCTTTCCTAGTTGAATGAAGATTTTTTCCCCTGTTCTAGTTGAATTTGGATCTTATATTGTATGTTTTTTCTAGATAATTTGTTTTTCTTTCTCTAGTAGAAGTATGACTATATTATTTATTTTCCTTATAGGAATAGGAGAAAATATCTTCCTACAAATACTCCATCTAGGGAGGTGGAGGATTATTATATTGTTATTAATAACAGTTCTTTTGAGAGGTTTTCTCCTTCTCTTTTTTGCTTGTTACCCTAGGGTTCATGATTTGGTTTTGTGAAAAAAAAATTGTTATTGTATGTTACAAATTCTACTTCCACAAGCCTATGTTGTATCACATTCAATATTGCCCTTCTTTATAGCAGGGATTGGTTCTTTTATGGTGCTCAGAGAAGTTCCTTAGTCCCAGTACAGAAATTGTAATATTCTGTGCTGCAGCAGTGATTCTGGCAGTGGGTAAATCTGGTCGGAACCCACCTCTAAATGCCTTTCTCGCTGATCAGTGGAGCAACAATGAAAATCCAACCGAAGAAGAGCAGGAAAAAATAGATGTTCGTACAAGTGTTTGGTGGCGGATTGCCTGGTTTTCTGGAGCCATCATTGCTTTCTTTTACCTTTCAGAGGTTAGTTGGGAAAACACCTTCCTTGTTTCCGCCCTAGTGATGGGAGCAAATCTTTTCTTATTCTTGTGTGGCTTCAAATTTTACAACCGCCAAATACCAAACGGGAGTCCGTTAGGAATTATTGTTGGAGTTTTCAAGGCAGCTATATCCAATCGACATCTCAACTACCGTCCTACCGAAGAAGGGTTTCATTGGAAAAATGATACACGAAGTCAATTCTACAAAGATGGTATTGGTCAAACATTTTTGTTGCCAAAAGTTCGATTTTTCAGGTAGAGTATTTTCTCTTAAAAAAAGTAATTCGATATTTATATGTTGTAGAGGTGATTCCAATCACATGCATCCATTATTACCTAAATTTCTAAATGTGCAAATTGAGGTGAGCACATGAATATGACTCGTGGACTTAAAAGCAATTTAATAATTAAATATTTAAATTACTTTTTTTTTCATTGATACCACATTGGTTGTGTATGTTATGCAGTACAATCTGTAGTATCACCATTCCAATATTTAATACAGGTGGTTGGACAAAGCTGCAATAATTGATGAAGGAACCAATCCAGAAGACGAAGAAAATAGAGGAAGGCTATGCACGGTTAAACAAGTGACGGAAGTCAAGGGCGTTCTTACATTGATACCTCTTTGGATGACTTTTTTCGCCTATAGTTTGGTTGGAGCTACTGGAAACACTTTCTTTATTGAACAAAGTAGCAACATGAATTTTCACGTTTCCGTTGATGTCGTTGATGTCGAAGTTCCTATAGTTAGCTTCTTTATACTGAGCTCCTTTATACGCTTCATAATAACATTCTTGTTTTCGTCGAAGAAAGCAAGAGAACAAAGTGTTACAAGGATAAGAATTGCTGTTGGGATGGTTTGTTCTATAATATGTTGCCTTAGAGCTCGGGATGTGGAGGTTGTCAGACTAAAAATAATTAAGGAAAAGGGAATTGATCCTAGCGATCCTAATCAGACTATCCCCATGAATGTCCTCTGCTTATTTCCACAATTTTTTTGGTTAGGACTAATGAAAGGACTTGCCGATGATGGACTTCAGGAATTCTTCTATAACCATGTCGCTACATCAATGAGGAGTTATGGCCCATCTTTCAGTGATTGTGTATTAGGTTTTGGAAATTTCATCAGCATGCTTTTTGTTTTATTGTTTAGAAGCTGGTTCAAGGATTCCATAAACACAAGTCATCTGGACCGGTATTATCTGGCTTTAGCAATACTGAGTTCTGTGTTCCTTGTCTTTTATGTGTGGGCTTCATTTTCAATGACGTCTGTCCACATGGGAAGTGCATCGGGGAATGAGGAAGCAAACGAGGGTGAGGAATTAGCGGAAACCTCGGCAGATAACTTAACTGATTCCCAGCTAACTAGAAGCGTATCTTTCTCCCTAAGGAGAAGAAATGTGGGCCATGTGGATACAGCTGAAGAGGTAGTCTCTGAAGAGAGCCGCCATGACTTAACCGAATCCTTGCCAACTAGAAGTGTCTCTTTCTCCCTTTGCGATCCCATGCAGTGACTGAAGCTGAAGGTGTAGTCTTTGAAGAGAGCCGCCAAGACTAAATTTGGATGGATGGATGGATGGTTTGTTCTATAGTATGTGTTTGGATTGTGAGTTTTGTTGGGTTGCGCTTTGCAACTGCGTTTTTTTTTTTTTTTTTCTTCTTCGCACTTTGTTTCGGCTTTTAGATACAAAAATTATTGTTCATAAACAGTGCATGCACTGTTCATATACTGTTTATGATTAAAAAAATATTAAAAATAGGTCCCGTGGTACTATTTATCTATTTAAAAATTATTTTGCTACAGTGTTTTCAGCAACAATAAGTTTTCAGTAACTTTCAGCAACAATCAGTTTTCAGTAACTTTCAGCAACAATAAGCTGTATCCAAATGAACCTATAATACGTTGGGATGTTATATATATACTATTCTTGGTAGTTTTGGGTGGTGGTGGGTTGAATTTGGGCTTTTAATTTGGACGTTTTGGGTGGTGGTGGTGGCTGGCAGGCTGTGTGTGGTGGTGGGTTGATTTTGGGGTTTTAATTTGGAAGATCTAGGAGGTGGTAAGTTGATATTGGGGTTTTATTTTGGTGGTTTTTGGTGGTGGTTGCTGGTTGTGGCATTGGGTTGGTCTAGTTTTTAGTTAATATTATTTTAATGTGGTGTATATTATTTTAATGTGTTAAATTGTAAAATAGAACATATGATGTAGGGAGTATTGTAAAGTAGCGCGTTAAAATAGAAAAGGTAGTTTTTTGATGTGTGAAAATAGGATTTTATTTTTATTTTTATTTTATTTTTTTAACAACACCTGCTCTGGATGCTCTAAGTATTGTAACATAAAACTTGCATGTTTATGTGGTGGTGCATTTTAATATTAACTAGTTGTAGACCTATGCAATGCATGTAAATAGATAATTACATTGTAATTTTGATATAAGTATTATTTGTTCTCCTAAATTTGTTGAAAATAATTTGCTCTACCAAAAAATTAAAAGAAATGTTATGTTAACAATAATTTCATAACTGTTACACACTTTCACAAAATTAAGAGAAATGTTATGACAAAAAAGTAATTTTAGTGATAAGTTTAAAATTAAAACCGATAATAACTTATCAATTATGACTTATTGTGAAAACGTTGTAGACGTAGCACTTTTCAAAAATTAAACAATTTTTAAAATTATTTTTAATGTCAATATCTCTACAAATACAAATATATCATTTTATTATTTTTGGGTATATTTGATTGAAATTTATTTATTTTTTAGGTGGTTCATATTCCTCTAAATTATGTTATAATGCTTTATGTTTTCCTAATTTGGTTTTTTAGTTTTAGATTTTGGATTATGCTTTCTTTTTTGTTTTTTCAACAACTAGATTTTCTTTTCAGAATTCTCTCCTCTTGAATATCTAGAATTTAAACTTTTTAACTAAGTATTAGCTCAAAAAAAAAAAAAAAATTTAAATCAAAACAATAAGAAGGAGAGAGAGGACTTCTGATAGAAAACTCAATTCAATTTAATTGGTCTTCTTCATATTTTATCCAATTTCAATTTCTTCATATAGCCAAGCATACATCTTCGTGGAATTTCTCACATCCAATTGGTTTTTGTGAATTTTGAGATTTTGTCCAAACTTGGATAATCTTTCACCTTAGTGTTTTTTTTTTTTGGGTCTATTGCTACCTTAAATAGTTTTATACATGTCCTTTGATTTAATTTTCTTTCCATTGACATCAAATTCTACAATTTTGGCAAAAGTCTTATCACAAAGGCATCTCATAATAATATCTAAATTTGTTACAATACAAAAAAAAAAAAAAAAAAAAAAAAGAGAAGAAAAAGAAAAAGAAAAAGAGTAACATATCTTGTACTAAGTTATGCATCTACATTCATGTCACAACTAATATGTACATACAATAAAACTAATTTATGCTACGCCTATACAAAGAGAGTTATTTATCCATAATGGTGAATGCATCACACAAATGCACATAAGAGGCACTACAAAAAAAAGGGGCTATCTCAGCGTTTGCAAAATCACTGGGATAGCCCTAGAAAACGCTGGAATAGGCCTAAACTGCCTATCCCGGCGCTTCAAACTTCCATGCAATGACAGTCGATATAGGGTCGTCGAACCTGTACCAGCGCTTTTCAAAAGCGTCGGGATAGGTCCCGACGCTTTTTACACCCTGTTCTGGCGTTTGTACTTGTGTAGAGACAGTCCTTACCAACAGCTTTGAAGACCTGTACTGGTGGATTTCAAGGCCTATATCGATGCTTTTTTTTTTTTTTTTTAAATATTAAAAATCGCCACTATAGGTCAATCTATACCAACGCTTTTATAACCGCCTTTACAGGGTATTTACGAAAATATGAATACAACCTATACCAACGCTTTTGAAAGCGCTGGCATAGGCAGTACCTTTTCCAACGTTTTCAAAAGCGTTGGTATAGGTCTTCAATGGATGTAATATGAATACAATCTATACCAGCGCTTTTGAAAACTCTGGAATAGGTACTGTCTATGCTGGTGCTTTTAAAAGCGCTAGTATAGGTTGTATTCATATTTCCGTAAATACCCTGTAGAGGCGATTATAAAAGCGTTGGTATAGATTGACCTATAGCGGCGATTTTTATTATTTTAAAAAAAAAAAAGCGTCGATATAGGCCTTGAAATCCGCTAGTATAGGTCTTCAAAGTTGTTGGTAAGGGCTGTCTCTACACAAGTAAAAACACCAGAACAGGGTGTAAAAAGCGATGGGACCTATCCCGGCGCTTTTTAAAAGCGCTGGTATAGGTTCGACGACCCTATATCGACTGTCATTGCACAGCAGTTTGAAGCACCGGTATAGGCAGTTTGGGCCTATCCCAGCGCTTTCTAGGGCTATCCCAGCGGTTTTACAAACGTTGAGATAGCCCCATTTTTTTTTTGTAGTGCCTCTTATGTGCATTTGTGTGATACATTCACCATTATGGATAAATAATTCTCTTTGTATAGGCGTAGCATAAATTAGTTTTATTGTATGTACATATTAGTTGTGACATGAATGTAGATGCATAACTTAGTACAAGATATGTTACTCTTTTTTTTTTTTTTTTGGTTGTATTGTAACAAGTTTAGATATTATTATGAGACGCCTTTGTGATAAGACTTTTGCCAAAATTGTAGAATTTGGCAAGTAGACACCTCATGGACAAGTGTCAATTAAAGAGAAATGAAGCAAACTTCTATAGTATTCTTGAAGCTTGTAGTCATCCTAAACGCCTAGCACATCTATATATAGATGTGAATTGTAAATAAAGTTGTAACATCCAAAAAAGAAATAAAAATTGCAATGAAATAGAGTTTCAGCAATAAAGTTTTTGCAATACTCTGTTTTATTTTATTTTATATCTAGCATAACAGCAACTTAAATAATTCTACTCCTAGCCATATTGTTCTAAACTTGCACCCAACAAACATCACCTGTATGAGTAGCTCAGTTTTCAAACGCCTACTTGCTTCATGCTCACTACGTCCTTCGCCACCACGTTGACTAATGATAGCATCAATCTGTCAAATAACACCTTAATGTCATATAAGCAAATATCCATTCAATCGCTACATGAATCAAGTTTTTATAAAGAAAAATGCATTACAAATACTATAAGTCTGTCCTTTTTCCCCCTTTTTTTATAAGCCCTTTTTTCCCCTTCTCCTAAAATCAGTAGAGCAAGAAAAAAAAAGAATGGGAGAGATCAACAATGAAGGGCACCACATCTTTATGATGAGGTTGCACCACTTTAATACACAATAAGTGGGGCAATTTTAGACTACAACCATTTTTTAATTGAGGACACCTTACTTGAAAGTTGATATAATGCGCGAAAAAGGAGAGAATTTTTGCAACATGACATAATTAGTATGAATTAATAAGCTTAATAATATGCCATCACACAAAGAAAAGGACTGTATGTTTTATTTGGATTTTACAAGTGCAAATAAAATATACAATTATAAACAATATTTTACCAGTGCAAATGCACCATAGTAGCAGTTCTCCAACCCTCTAGAGAAGTATATTTTTAATTCTCAGTTGGATCAGGACCCAATTAAGTTCACGTATGACCATGCACTGCCCTCCACTCCACCTTGACAATTGATCTTGCCTTGATATGCCAGCTTCCCTACCCTACATCAGTATCCATCAACTATACATGCCCCCATGACAATTGATAAGGCCGTGCATCTCTCTTCATCTCTCTACTATATTATTACTATTTCAGATACACACACATAAAATCCCTACATAATGTTGTGAGATGTACTCCATGCACATGAGAAGTGGGGCATGTGTTACAAGTTAATTGATAGTAGAGTTTTCACATCACTTTAAAGTTTTTGAAAGAGTTATTTAGAAGAGAACCACTTTGCATTTTGAAGTGAGTTTGGATCTTCAGTTACAATGGGAGTAAGAACCAAGCACATTTGACAAAAAATTAAGAATTAAACATTCAGAACATTCTATAAAAGAATAAGTGAAATGGTCCACAAACCATAAAGACAATCAACTTTCAGATTGAAAATCTAAATGAACCTGCTTATTCAATGACAATGAGCATGTAATTATAAAACAATCAAATTTGTCACAAAAATTCAATTCATGACCATCGATGCAGTTTATTTTTCATAACCAATCAATTCACAACCATTGATACAGTTGAAGTAAAATACTACAGAATATTCTTGAAAGAAAATAGAACTATCTTCAATCTTTGATAAAAAAAGGGATTTTTGGAGGCAGGGTAGGTCTTAGAATGAAATCTCACTGAATAAAAAGTTGCAATGCATCATTACTTATGCTTATGACTTTCTATTTCAAATAAACCGATGAAAATATGTCAACCAGAGAAATGGGAGAAATGAAATGGCCTCTTTCAAATTCAAGGACTGAAATGTTTGAACCCTTTCATATCTCATAGAACATTCAACTTAAAGCAATATCAAAATTAAATGACCATATGTCTATTTGGATCAAAACGATCATTCCTTTATCACTATCACTATCACAGACACAGAGTAATCAGATTCAAACACATTCCAGTTCCCACATTTACCTAGAAAGACCAACAACAATTGAATCAAATTTAGTATATAACAAAGTATACCCAGATGAGAAAATTAACAAATTGTTGGAAAGAGGCATTAGAAAGAAAGAATGACTTACACTGTCAAAGTTCAAAATTTTAAGCCCAACACTAAAAGAGAGATTCAAATCTACAGAACCCAGAAAACGGTTATTCATTAGAACCAAACCAATTCAAATTTATAGAGGGGGGAAAAAAAAACGCCAACGTTATTTCCAAAAAAGTTTGAAATTTCAGATTAAAAACAAACAAAAGTAAATTAATCTAATGAAAAAGAAATCACAAAAAAAAAAAAAAAAAAAATTGGGAACTGTACCAACTGAATGAAAAGAGAGTGATGAGGGAGGGAAGGAGTCCAAGGATGGCCGCGGTGGTTGTGTTGTTGGAGGTGGTGGTATCGGCGGTAGAAGGCTAGGTCGACGGAGTGTGAGGGAGAATGAGGTTGTCGGAGGACTATTGGACTGGCGGCGTGGAGGACGGTGGTGGCTCAACAGTCCGAGCAGCGAGGGTACGGAGACGAGAGTGAGGGAGAATGAGGTAGAGAGTGTTTGGGTGGGCAGTCCGATGGTTTGATTTGAGTGAGAGAGTAAAGAGACCCCAAATTTTTACTAAGTGTTTTGGTGGGAACTGAAGAGTTTTAGAGGGAATTCAGAATTTTTATTGTGACAACATTTTGACCTATTGTGACAATATTCAGAATTTTAAAGTTGCTGCAATAAAGAAAGAGTAGGCTAAGGTTTATTATGTCGGGAATATAACTTGTTGTGGCGAAATTAAGCCCGCCTTAATAGCTCTTGACGGATTTTTTTAATAAAGTAATATTTAATACTTCAAATTAATAAAATATAATTTAATAATTAAAAAAATATAATTTAATCCTACAAATTAACAAATATATAATTTAATACTTCAAATTACTAAAATGCAATTTAATACTACAATTGTCAATAAAATATAATTTGCTAATTAATAACAATATAATTAATACTTCCAATTATGTAAATATATTTTAATTCTACAAATTCTTTGAGTATAATTTAATAATTAATAAGATTTAATATAATACTTCAAATTAATAAAATATAATTTAACACTACAAATTAATAAAATGAAAGATATTAATTAATAGAAATATATTTTCATAATTCAATTAAAAAAATTTAATTTAGTTTAATACTTCAAACTAATTTAATATTTCAAATTAATAAAATATAATTCCTTGCTACAAATTACTAAAATATGATGTAATAACTAGAAAAAAAATTGTAAGATGAGACTGGAGGACCAAAAAATTAAAATATAATTTAATATTACTTTGGAATGACTAAAATACCCCTAAAACTAAAAGAAGGCCACTTACCTGCATAACCGTAGAAAATGACCAAAACACCCCTACCACCCAAAAAATGGCTGAAACACCCCCGAAGCAGGAAAAATAGCTGAAATACCTTTGAAGCCTAAAAAAAGACCACAATACCCTTGAATCCTAAGAAAACACCAAAATTGAAGGAAATATAATGTATTATTCAGTGAAAATGACTAAAATATCCCTAAGACTAAAAGAAGGCCAACCTACCCCATAAACTCAAAAAATGGCTGAGACACCCGTACCACCCAAAAAATGACTGAAATACCCTCGAAGCAAGAAAAATAACTGAAATACCATTGAAGCCTATAAAAAGAACACAATACCCTTGAATCATAAAAAAAAAAAAACCAAATTTGGAAGAAATATAATTCAATATTCATTTGAAAATGATTGAAAAACCCCTAAGACTAAAAGAAGGCCAACCGACCCCACAATAAACTCAAAAAATGGCTAAGACACCAAAATACCCCCGACAGCTGAAAATGAACCAAATACCCCATAGATAGGGATGGCAAATGAGCGGGTTGGGTCATAAATGGGTTGGGTGTGTAATTATCCATTTATTCATTTATGACCCGTTTATATATAAATTAATTATCCATTACCAACCCAACCCATTTAATTAGTAACCCACCCATTTATCCCAATATGACCCAAATACCTCTAAAACTATTTGAATACCATCTTAACCTCCAAAATTACCAAAGTACCCTTCAATATCTAAAATGATGCAAATACCCCTACACTTCCAAAATTACCAATATACCCTTGGACATCCAAAAGTATCCCCAAAATCTCTAAAATGAGCAAAATACCCATGAAACCACTAAAATAGGTTTGAGGGGTATTTCGGTCATTTTTTAAGGTAAAGGGGGTATTTCGGTCATTTTTTAGGTTTAAGGGGGTATTTTGGACATTTTATAGTTTTGGAGGGTATTTTTCTCATTTTAGAGATTTTGGAGGTATTTTGGTCATTTTGTGGGTTTTGGGGGTATTTTGGTCATTTTTAGGTTTCGAGGGTATTTTGGTATTTTTTTGGGTTTCGGGGGGAATTTTGGTCATTTTTTCGGGTTTTGGGGGTATTTTGGTCATTTTTAGGTTTTGAGGGTATTTTGGTCATTTTTTGGGTTTTGAGGGTATTTTGGTCATTTTTTGGGTTTTGGGGATATTTTGGTAATTTTTAGGTTTTCGAGGTATTTTGGTAATTTTTTAGGCTTTGGGTATATTTTGGTCATTTTTTGGGTTTTGGGGATATTTTGGTAATTTTGAGGTTTTTTGGGTTTTTGGGTCATTTTTGGGCTTTTGGGGGTATTTTAGTCATTTTTTGGGTTTCAAGTCATTTTTGGTTTTGGGGGTATTTTGGTCATTTCTTAGGTTTGGAGATATTTTGGTAATTTTTAGGTTTTGGGGGTATTTTGGTCATTTCTTAAGTTTCAGAGGTATTTTGGTCATTTTCTAGAAATTTAGATTTTATGTTGTTTATTTAAATTTTAGAAGGGTTTTAGTGGGTATTAGTGAGTTTATCCATTAAGACCCATATAATTAAATAAACAAAAATACATTCTAAGACTAAAAAAATTACCCAAATACCCCCGTAAACGCAAAAAATGACGAAATACCCCCCTATGCTATAATAAAGTTTACACACATACATCCTAAGCCTAAAAAATGACATAAATGCCCTTGGAACTTAAGAAATTAATAAAATGTTTAAAGGGTATGAGATCATTTCTTATGTTTTGGGTGGTATTTTGGTCATGCTATAACATTTCTCTAATTTCTCTGTCATTATAATGCTGCCTTCACAGATTCTTCGATCATTTTTTACGCTTTAGGGGTGTATCGGTTATTTTTTAGGTTTCGAGTATATTTCAGACAGCTTCAACGATTACGGGGGCATTGTGGTCATTTTTTGATTTATAAGGGTATATTGGTCTTATTTTAGTCATCGAGGGGTATTTTGGTCTTTTTCAAACATAGGGGGATATTTATGGTCGGTTTCCATGTTTCGAGGGGTATTTTGGTAATTTTATGCACTTTGGGGGGGGGGGGGGGGTTGGTCATTTTTTAAAGTTTTGAGAGTGTTTCGGTCATTATTTAGGTTTCAAAGGTAATTTGGTTTTTTTTTTTTTTTTAGGTTTTTGTGGTGCTTTGGTCTTTTTTTTTGGTATCGGGTGTATGTTGGACATTTTTTGTGGTTACGAGGGCATTGTGGACATTTTTTCGATTTATAGGGCTATTTTGGTATTATTCAAGTAATCGAGGGGTTTCCACATTTTTCAGGCATAAGGGGTACTTTTGTCATTTTCTAGCTTTTAGTAGGTATTTCGGTTATTTTGATATTTTGGGGGTATTTCGGTCATTTTTTTTTGTTTCGAGGGTGTATCAGTATTTTTCTAGGTGTCGGGTGTGTTTTGGACATTTTTTGTCTTTCTGGGGGCATTTTGGTCATTTATTAGACTTATAAGGTTATTTTGGTCTTATCTAAGTAATCGAGGGTATTTTGGCTAGTTTTAGGCACAAGGGGTACTTCGGTCATTTTCGTTGTCATAGGGGGGTGCTTGGGTCATTTTTGATGTTTTGGAGGTATTTTAGTTATTTACTAGGTTTCGGGGGTATATCAGTCTTTTTCTAGGTATTGGGGGTGTTTTTGCTCTTTTTCGATGTTTTGGAGGGTACTTTGGTCTTTTTCTAGGTTTAGGGGAGTATTGGTCATTTGTTAATTAACAAATCCCTCTAGGTAACCTATTATTCTAGCGCTCCAAAAGCGCTGGAATAGGTCTCTCTCCATAAGGGAATGAAGTGATCTTATTCCAGCGCTTTTGGAGTGCTGGAATAGATGGACCCTATTCCTGCGCTTCCAAAAGCACTGGGATAGGTCTCTCTCCATAAAAGAATGGAGTAATCCTATTCCAAAACTTCCAAAAGCATCAGGATAGGTCTTTCACATAAGGGAAATCAGTAACCCTATTCCAGTGCTTTTAGAGCGCTGGGATAGAACAACCATATTCCAGCGCTTTTGAAGCGCTAGGATAGGATAGTTTCAAAAATTAAATTATTGGAAACCGCCACTATAGGCCTCCTATTGCAGCGATTTATAAAGTGCCGATTTTAAGCTATCGTAATAGGGTTTCCTATACCAGCGGTATCAAAAAGCGCTGGTATAGGCTTCTCTATTATGACGGTTTTTAAAAGTGCCCGGAAAAATATGTTGCAATAGGATGATTTTGTTGTTGTTGTGAGGCATCCCACCAATGGAAAAAAAACTCATCCATGATTTTCAACCACATAAATTATAGTAGTAAGACCACATTGCGATTCTGTTAATGTATTCTTCACCATGACTTTGAGATTTTTTTGGTTGGTTTATGGGAACCAATGTTGTTGGCACTTGATATCTCCAATGGCACATCATTAACAAAATTAATTCAGAAAACTTGAAGAATATGGGGAAAACAATTCACTTTAGAGGGATTTTCCAAATTTGCAGATGTGAGGTAGAACAATTGCAAATATATATAGACAAAAAATCAGTAAGTTTTTTATTTTGGAACTCTTCTAGGGTGGCAATTGAACAGTTTTCATAATTGCTTGATTGGGGAGAGGGAGAGTCATAGAGTTGAAGGAAGTTTGAATTATTATCAGATTGGGTTTGATGGAATAATAAATGGAAAGTTGAAAAGTTAGAAAACGTTAATTAAGAGATGGAGTTTTTTTTGGATGTGATTGAGAAAATGTTAATTTGCAAAAGGAAGGAAAAGAAAAAGAAAAAAATAAATTAGTGGGATTGATGACGTGACCGCTAATGTGGCTTAACAGGAGCGTAGCAACAATAAATGCTACGCTTTAGCTTTTACACACACACACACACACACACACACATATATATTGGAAAATAAATTGAAATATTTATTTTTATACTATTTATCAGTGTTATTAAACTCGACTCGGCCCAGCCTATTGGACTGATAACCTAGTAATTCGGCACATAGATCGGGCTGGGTGATCAATTGATCACCCGGCCTGGTCCAATAAAATAACTTTCCATTATATTTGAAATTCCTACACTTTTTCAATTACCACAAAAATAAATATAAATAAATAGTTTATTTTTGTGGTAATTGAAAAGTGTAGGAATTTCAAATATAATGGAAAGTTATTTTATTAGAAAATAACTCCAATCTTTAATTCTTGAAAATCCAACATTAAAATAATAAGTATCATATTTATGAATATATATATATATATATATATATATATATATATGGGGTGATAATTATCATTTATTTTGTGTAATTTCTATGAACCTATATATAGCCCTCTGTGCACCATTACTCATATATTGATAACATTATATACATATGCCTATATGTATAACAATATCTATGTATGTAAGATGCGATATACAATTATACATCTTTTGAGGATGGTTGGACCAAAAAGGGTATTCTTGTGGTGTTTTTGCTCCATGAAGTAGTGCAAATTCATTAAGCCTACAATGTTTGTGGTTGGGCTGTTGTATCTTAGGGGCATCATGCTAGTGAACCATGGCATTGGTTGAGATGTATCTTTGATATTTTCCCATGATGGTGCGAAAAGCCTTAAAGAGAGCGAGTGTCGCATGTGGGCGCACCACCCCCGCACTTAAGGGTTGCATGACCTGCTTTTTCTTTCTTTAGGAGTCGCCACTTGGTTTAAATTCATAAACCAAATTGGGCCTCTTACAAGAGTTTACATACTAGAAACAAAGTCCAGAGTTAAGGTATGGTGATGAGAATATGTTAGGCACCCAATCCCACCCGGCCTATGCTTGTGGGTCGGCCTTTACTAATGTTGACAAGCCACATTTAAATAAGGATATTATTAACAAAGCCTAAGATTCCTAACCATGCAATTATTAAGTTAAATAAAACACACAAGGCAAATATCACATCATATTATAAAATGAAACAAATTTAAATCAAATATCAAACAAATATATCAAGTCAAATATCCAATTAATGACAAATCAAATCAGACTAAATCAAATAAGGAAACATCGTATTCTAAACATGTCAAATATATAATCATGGAAAAGTCAAAGAGAAAATCACGGCAAAGCAAATAATTAGCATTTATCATCCTAACCCTAGATGTTCATGATCAAACAAAACATGTTAAATGGAATCAAACAAGTCAAGCCATTAAAACACACATTTTGTCAAATCTGGGATCAGGATGCATGCCCATGGATCAAGCATATATGCGTATGCATGTATTGAGTATGCGTACACATGTATCAAGTCTGCATACACACCTTGTTGCAGAAACACAATTCTAGGATTATTTCACATGTTCAAACAGATTCATACATCCATTAATATATCAAATCAGCCCATTTGATGAGAATAAACAAAATAAACCAAAATCTATTCCTAAACATGACCAAAGACACACCAAAATAAATCAAGACAAACAAAAAAAAATTTATTCCTAAAACACACATTTTGTCAAATCTGGGATTAGGATGCATGCGCATGGATCAAGCATATATGCGTATACATGTATTGAGTATGCATTCACATGTATCGAGTTTGCATGCACACCTTGATGCAGAAACACAATTCCAGGATTATTTCACATGTTCAAACAGATTCTTACATCCATTAATATATAAAATCAGCCCATTGGATGAGAATAAATAAAATAAACCAAAATCTATTCCTAAACATGACCAAAGACATGACAAAATAAATCAAGACAAAGAAAACAAAATTTATTCCTAAACATGCATAAGATATAAAAATATTCAAGAACAACACGTAACACACCAAAACAAGTTCATAATATATCTAATCATTCAACTCTTTATTAAAAAAAAAAACAAAACATGTTGAAACAAAAAAATAGATTAAAGAAAATCCTAAACATGCTAAAGATCCAAAACTAATTAAGAACACTAAACGTGAATAATAAATTAAGGGAGAGCCATGGAAGAGACTCATCTAGCTTATGGATCACAAGTTTGTAAAGATTTAACCAGCCCTTTAGTGCGTACACAATAGTGTTCAATGAGATATCAAGTAAATAAAAGAACTCAACAATTCATAGGTAATCACAACGCAAAATAAATAAATAAAAATTCTTGAAAAACTTAATTAGAAAGAGTGTTTGAAAAAAACGTTTCTTAGAATGAGATAGATAGTTTATGCCCTAAGATCACTAGAGAGAAGTTTTAAAAAACGTGCTTGGTGCTTGATGTGCAGAAGATTAAGAGAAAGAAAGATTTTTTGAAGAGTGTAGGTGAAAAATAATCTCTCTCTTGCTAGGGTTTTAGTTGGCGACATAAAAGGATATTTATATGCTAAAAAACTAGGGTTTTTAGAGGGTTTTGGACATTCCTAAGGGTCTAGGAGCTGTGACCCATCAAAGAATGAAGTTTTGGGCCTTTAAAATTGAAGTTTTGAAGTTCTGGAATGCAGCATGCGCATGCATACCTCGAGCATGCACACGCATGCTTCCAAACATGCATGCACATATACACCAAGAACCCTAATTTTGAATGCACTAATGCTCCAACTTTAAACGGCCATAACTCACTCAATTTAAATCCCAATTGTGCAAGATATATGTTTGAATTAAAGCCCAGGATGTATACTTTCCAATGAAATAAACTTCACTCAAAATTTATTTGTGATTCAAAAGTTATAATCCAAATCGTGAGCAAATGTCATTTTTCAGTATTGTTTTCAAAGTGATTTGAAACACTTTTGGGTTGTGATTACTTTTGAGCTATTAAGATAACTTCAATTACCCTTTTTTGACATATCAAGCTCATCATTGAGACTATGGACTAAAGGTTATTAATTAGGTACAAAATGAGGTGTCTTGATCGCACCTCAGCCAAGCCATGTACCAGGTTGATATCTAACATACTAGCTATTTTTATTATTACTAGTTTTTTTGCACATTTTATGTGATGATTATTTGAGTGATTAACATAATAAGTGTAAGTTTATATTATTTTTTGTGAGCTTATTACATAATTATGAATTATATTATTATTTTATTATTTTTAAACCGTGAATCCAATTGTATGCTCTTGAATTTCTATTTTCATCATGAAAATTGGATATGCAAGTAAAATTTGTCATGTTTAAATTAAACGTTTCATTAAAAGTGGACCAGGTTTAATTTCAAGAGGTGTTGGAAAATCAAGTAAAGTTTTCTTCGAAAGTGGTTTCACAACAAGAAAATAGCCTTATTGCAATGAAATTTTTTGTTGCAATGAAAGTTTTTTGTTGCTCACTGTTGCAATAAAGTTTGTGGCAATAGACTATTGCAATAAAAATTTCGTTGCAATAAATTTTTGTTGCATTAAGTTTGTTGCAATAAAATAAATTATTATTGAAAATGCTTTATTGCAACAAAAAACATTGTTGCTATAATTTATTGTAACAAAATTTTTGTTGCTATAGATTACTGTAACGGTAATTTTTGTTGCAATAAAGTACCTTTGGAAACTTATTGCAACAAAACTTTTTGTTGCAATAAAGTACCTTTGGAAACTTATTGCAACAAAACTTTTTGTTGCGATAAGTTACTGCAACAATAATTTTTGTTGCAATAAATTATATATATATATATATATATATATATATTCAACCATATAAATTCATTATCATAAATCATCAATATACAACTAGTTGAATTAATAAAATTTGTAGGTCAAACATGCTATATTATGAGTTAAAATTTCCTATATCTAAAAATTGTTTGGAGATACTATTGGATCTAAATTTATGACATTGATAACATCAAAAAGATGCTTATCTAAAATTTCACTACAAAATTGACGGACATTCTGGCCTTTTGCCCCTTTTGGGCAAAATAATTAGCGTCGTGCCCCTGTTTCGAAACTATATAGGGGCGTGCCCCTGTTTCGATACTCGACCAGCGTAAAGTCGAGTTACTTAAAGTACTCGATCCTCTAGTGGCCGAGTTCAAGGCAGGTTCCTGCCACGCTGGTCATCCAGCGTGGATTTTGGGCAATAAAATATTCCCGCGTTACTGTTTGGAACTCGCTGATGGGGAAACCGAGTTATTAATCTGAACCCGATGACTGCAAGATCGAGTTATTAATATCACTCGTCCCTCCTAGAATTAATGTGTATCTGCTGTGTTCTGACCGACTTTCAAATTCGCATGTGAAGCTAAACCCGATGATTTGGAAATCGAGTTATTAATGTTACTCGCCCTTCCTGTAATCGAGTTGTCCTGGTATTTACTCCGCCCCCTCCACAAATTAGATTCTCATGCAATTCTCCTCATCATTTTCAGATCAGCTTCTCCTCATTATCAGGATTTTCTATCAACAAAGGTGAAAAACTCATTTTCTTCTTTGAAATACATAGAGAATTATATTGAGTAGGTAAAAATAGTTGTAGATATTATATAAATGGGATCACCCAATTTCAAATGTAGGTTTTTCACTTAAGAGGTTGTATTACTTGTGCTTTGGTATTTTCTTGAATAAGTGTTATGTGAGTGGATTAGGATTATATTAGTTTTTTGGTGCTACAAGAAATGTACAATAATCTATAGAAACGGTGATAAGTGTCATTTGTGTTATATTGGGTCTTTGTTGGTGCAAATTTCATTGGCAAATAATAAAATTCTTTAGATTTGCTAAAACTAATGAATAGTTAATCCTTAGAGTTCCAAAAATTGAATGTACATACGCATCATTGCTATAGAATGTGCTACAGTAGCGGGTTGGTGAGGTGTACTGCAAAAGAGGTTGTGTATTTATTCACGTGAAGACTATTCAGAAATCATATGCTTCATCTGACATGACTTGATAGGACAGTTCCAAGCTGTGTTAAATGTATCATAAAATTTTCAAGGATGCTCTGCATCCTTGAAAACGATGCATCGCAAAGGGATGCATATCTGTGTATTGATGTGCGTGTAGGTGATATGGCTGGACAGGGTTCACGTGAAGACTATTCAGCATTCTTGTGCTTCATCTGACATGACTTGACGAAACAGTGCCAAGCTGTGTTAAATGTATCATTAACTTTTGAGGGGGCTCTGCATCCTTGAAAATAGTGCATTGCAAATGGATGCAAACTGTGTATCGACCTTATGCGTATGGGTGATATGACTAGACACAATTCAACAGTGTAGCAATGGTGGACAGCTTACCCCGACACTGTTGAGCAGCACATGCAGCACTACAAACATCAGTGTAGCAATGGTGGACAGCTCACCCCGAAATTGATGCATACACTTTTCAAGGATGCTCTGTGTTTTCACGGCAGTGTGGATGGGTACTTATGGGTAGGGTTCAACAATGCTACACTAACCACCGTAGCTACAGTGGGATTGAAGAAAGCTAATAACAACATTTGGGTTTGTAATGGTTGGTAGGATTTCATTGAACGTGATTTGCCCAGAACACGTGAGTCTAAGAAAATGTTGTTACCAACAAAGTTTCGTGTACATAAAGACGAAGAGAGAATGAGTGGTTAGTCTAGTTTGGATGAGTTTGTATGTAATGTATCTGTATAAAGTAGTACAGTAGCAGAACTAAGATACACGGATACATGTATATGGTACAGCGACTCACGGTGTCATATCTATGAATTATTCGTATTAATAATCATATGCATGGTTGGTCTGTGGGATTTGGATGAGTCTATATGTATTGAATCTATTAAAATTTCGTACAAGTTATGTGCAATAAATCTAAGTTGGGTGATGAGTGTTATGTGGGTAACATTTTAAATTAGACAGTCAAAATATTGGAAACATCAGCATATCTAAGGTTTTTCCTACACTACAAAGCAGAGGACACTGTCCAACCAAAGCAAAAGAATCATACGCAGCAACAAAGAATAGGAGGGAAAAAATGAGCTAGTGAGTGATTTCATATACACTTAGCCAATCCATTGAAAACATTGCGACATACTAACATAGCAATTTAATACATTACCAATTCCATGTCATGCATTGTGGAATGGAGTATCATTTTGAACAAATGTGAGTGTGTACACCTTGATGGTGATGGTCCCAGTTGGTCTGTGTGGTTTCGATGAGTCTGTATGTATTGAATCTATGCGTAAATATTCAGATTAAATTTTCATATGTAGCAACAAATAACAGCAGGGGAAAAAGTAGAAACTGATTTCAGATAACCTTAGCCAAAACTAATGAACAGTTAATCTTTAGATTTGCAAAAGTTTAACGTACAAAATCATCATTTGTCAGACATTAAGAACAACAGTTTGTCTTCCACAAAATGTGTAGACATTAACAACAACGTCTAATGTTCGTAGGTAGAAATTTTTGAAAATCATCATTGCTTGAATCTGAGAAGTTTGAAATATCTCTATCATCATCTAACGCAATAATTTCATTAATAGACTTCATGGCTCGCTCTTGTGCCTTCCCCTTTAGATGCTTCCTAGCTTTTTGGATTGCGTGAAAACGATCTAGTCGCCTTTGCATTTGATTGTTCTCTTGTTGAAGACGAGCAAGTATGTTGGCAGGTTCATCTCTAGGTAACTCAGCTGAGCGTGCCTTAGGAACTCGCAACCCATGCCATCGACAATACACCTCCAACTCACACCTCTTCTCGTATAGGGTTGACCATGGTGGTTCTGATACGGAAAACTCTATTGCGGTGCTATCTGTACTTAGTTTTGTAGGTTTGCCAACCATGATGTGCCCGACGCTTCCAAGACTCTCATACGTGTATATTGGCATATTGACGAAATCTCTCTTCTTTCCAACCCATTGTCCTCCATAGTGATCTGTGTATGTCTGTAGTTGTTGATTTGCTGGAACTTGTGAAGATCCACACGTTGAAGTAGTTCCAAACTTGTTTCGCATTTTACGATTTGACGTTGAGGCATTGCGACTCATAGCTTAGTCAATCTATGAAGTTAGTGGATAGAAAGAAGATAATTATTGTGGTGCATTTATAACCTCATTTCGTGGTCCAAGCATTATAATTTCAGTTATTAGGGCTTGTCATGTCAATACAGGCTGGAAAAACACTATATGAACAGGATTTTAAATGTTCCCAATGTCTTGTGTCTACATTCATGTGGGGACCACACTAATTTAAATATGAAATATAATAAATTTTCCTCCATCCGTCTAAATTTAACCGGGATTGTAATTACGTTCACCTTCACATAGAAGAGTCACAGTGAAAGTTAGTTGCGCTCAATTTTTTTCCCTTTCTCACACTCGCGTATTTTTAGGTTCACCTCCCCTTCTACAACAATCAAAACCCAAAATCGTTCCTCTCCTACCCAGTTTTCAGTAACATGTTCCCAGTTACCGCACCGATTTAGGCACCTTAACATACAGATCCTGTCTTCATTTTCGTGTATAACCATTTCACCATCAAATTCTTGTATAATCATTCCAAAATTCATAAACACATTAATATTATGTATTGTTATTTAATATGATACTATGAACTAGTACAAATCATTTTATTATAAGTAGTAACTGAAATGTTATAACACTATTTAAAGTAAAAAAAACATATATATATATATATATATATATCATACTGACATATTGGTTGAAATCTTTTCGAAAGTAGGCAAAGATTAGGCAACACTCTTGGGAAACATTAAGTTAAGGTATAAAAAACTATTTTCTCAATTTGTATCTACTTATTTATTTCCCTCTATATAAATTATTTAGTCTATTAATTTAATTTTTTCCTTTTTCTTAATTAGTTGTAAACGCTTGAACAAATTAACAGAAAGCAAACTTGTCCTCCAACAAACCCAATTGACCCCATTTTTCAATCACCTAGCTCTAGTACACGACAAAGAAAAAACCCTAATTTTTCAGTACTATGAAGGAGAAAATCCCGATGCGCTACTGATAGTGGGAAGTTGGGAATACTTTTTGAATGAAGAAGTTGTTGAAGGAAAAAAAATAATTGAAACACGACTCCATGTGATAATTTTATTGCAGCTTATATACATGGAATCAGGCTAGTTTGGCATTCAAATCATGGATGCATTGATAACCTTTTGGAAGCATTGGCTTTGAAATTGATAACCTTTTTAAATGATGAACATGGGAAGCAGTGGCTTGTAAATTGACGAAATATGCATCGACACGTAGCTGCATGAATAGGCTTGGAACCGATATCAACCTTATCCTTACAGTTATGCAAAATTAGTGGTTACGTGCAAAAGATGCTCAATCGACCTTAAAATGTTTAAGCTGGTGAATACGCTTCTTTAACCCTATTTATTTTATTTCTTTTCCCTCATTGTAGCATCACTTAAATAATAAGATGCAATCTTCTGTTTTTTTTATTAATTGTTTGTTAAGCTTTGCAAAAGTTTTACATTTATGATTTCCTTAATGGTTTGCCAAAAGGAACGATTACCAACTGTAGACAATTGAAAGCGTAATGAATTGTTATCCTTGTGATTATCAAAAATTTGTACTGACGTCTCATTGAATATGAAAACCAAACTAAATTCCTTTTTAAGATTTCAGCTATACTCTAATTTCATCCCATAAAATTTGAATAATCTGCATTTTCTAATAAAGTTTGCTAAATGAGAAATTAGAACCATCATTTGTAACTAAAAATCTTTGGATTTATATATCTAATCTAGCAAACAATAGTACCAAACAATTAATCAAAATGTTTGTTGTCCAAAGCATATTTCATGTATATTACTAAAAGCTGAAGCGTAGCGTTTAATGCTGCTGCTCTCACGTTGCGCCGCATCAGCTGCGACGTCCTTTTCTTAAAAAAAAAATAAGGTTTTCTTCAATTTGAAAATGGTTTTTCAAAAAATTCAACCCTATAAGTGCTGGGAAATTATTAGGTACTCCCGGAGTATCATAAATGCGTACTCCCTCCTCTCACATGAATGGCGGGCCACACCATGTATTTAATTAGTAGGACCCACCATTCATGTGAGAGGATGGAGTACGCATTTATGGTACTCCGGGAGTACACAATAATTTTCCATAACTCCTAGCCCTATACATGCAGCTCGCTAGTTTTTTATTTAGTTCCGCTATCACCCGATAATAAATTTGTATAATTAATTCAGCCCACCTCTTATTTATTTACTACCACTCAGCCCAACCCAAAGCCTTTTCAGTTCAGCTTAAAGGAAAAAGAAATTACAAATACGAAACGTGCTAGCCGATTTGGAAGAAAGGGAACAAAAAAAAAAAACAGGGAAGCTTAAAGGGAGGGGGGGAAAAAAAGAAAAAAAAAGTATAGCCTTCAGGTGAGAAAACAGAGAGTTTTCAGTTCAGCTTAAAGGAAAAATAAATTAAAAATACGAACTGTGCAAGCCGGTTTGGAAGAAAGAAAAAACAACAAAAAGGGAGGCGTTCAGGATTTTGCGTGACCAAAAAGAAAGGTGAGCAGAGACAGAGGTTGAATATTGTAGTGTAGAGGGAACTTAAAGGGAGGGGAAAAAAAAAACGTTGAAGCCTTCTGCCTATAAAAACAGGGAGTTTTCAGTTCAGCCTAAAGGAAAAATAAATTACAAATATCAAACGTGCAAGCCGGTTTGGAAGAAAGAAAAAAAAAATTAAGGGGAGGCATTCAGGGTTTTGCGTGACCAAATGGAAAGGTGAGCAGAGAGAGAGCTTGAAGATTGTAACGTAGAGGGAATGGGACAACAAAAACTGTGTTGAAGCCTTTAGGTGAGTCAGCTGAGAGTTTGAAAGCTACCCACCGTCATGCTCTATCGTTTCGCAATAACGGTTGCCTATTTGATTTCGTTCCTCCTTTATTCCTTTCCACACGGTTTATAAATATTGACAAAACCTCCCTCCTTTAGCTGAGGTATCTCTACATCTCAAAAAAAAAAATTTTTTTTTGGTGCAAAACTTTTATGCTCTATTATATGAGACCTTTTTTTTTTTTCGTTTGTTTGTGTTTGTGTTTATATTAGATGAGCATAATTGGCATGCCATTGATATCTTTGTGAGATTGCTTGAATGACAATTCAATAGTGCTACAATTTTACAGCCAAAAAAAAAAAAGTATTTTATTTTACTTTGGTTTATTTGGAAATTTCTCGGGTCTCATTTTTTTAATGTGTTGTGGCTTATTGGAAGAATGTAAGACTTTGAAGTAGCGAAGTATAAAGTGTTGGTGGCACATCTCAAATCACCTTCCAACGTATTTCAACATGAAAGATTCCGTTTCTTGAATTGATCAGATTGTAGTTGTCATTAATACGTCCATTGTATACTACATCATTTAGATTGATGTCCACTTCCAACAATTGATATTAGAATCTTTGCAAATTATTTTTGGTGTTTCAATTTTTGCTATCAGCTTTCTGCATAATTTTACTGCATAATCCTTGGTAGCCAAAAACAGTTTTTTATTTTATAATCATTGTGGAGATATGAATACCTAGAAACTTACAAACTTACAGTAGCTTTAGAGAGGATGGGAAAACCAAATCCAAAGTTACAGAATCAGACTCACTTGAGCTGAAGTAAAATTAAGCAATTGAATTGGTTATAAAAATAAAAAAAAAAAGTCACACACACGTACAAAATGAATATGAGACAATTTAATATTTGTGAAGGCAAGTTTGGGAGAAAATTGTAATCCACAAATATGATGTTCAACATAGTTCACTTTGTGGCCAATTATTTTATGACTCTATCATAAGAATTGGCATCTACTTATTGAGACAAACAAAAAAAAAAAAAAAACAAAAAAAAAAGAAAAACAAAATTATAGAAGTGTGGTTCGTAAGTGATTGGAGGGAGAGGAAGGTCAGTTAACAATAATTCAAATCATTTTATAGATTGCAAGGAAAACAAGTAGGGAACTCAACATTGGTTTGTAAGTTTTGAATTACCCTTACCCTTGCAGTTACAGTCTCATTTAATGAGCAACTTCTATGTCAAATTCAATTTGCAATTTTGTTTTTAATTATTACTTTTCTGCTCCATAAACAACGTTACGTACATTTTTGACATGTTTGAAATGTAATATCTTTTTAACTTTTGTTATGGATGTGTAGTAAGTGGCTAATCCCAGTATGATCCTTTCACCGTAAAGTAATTATATCCGAAATTTCAACTCTTTTTCACTTTTGTTATGGATGCGTAGTAAGTGGGATTTTGTAAAACGTGTAGTTTTTCTTTTTACATTTTTTAGTTTTAAATAAGAATAGGGTCACACCAATTCCCCACCTTCATCTTTTAAATTTCCCTACAAAAATATTGTAACCTTTTATTTTCTTGGACAATCACATATGTTAGTGCCTAAATATAAGGGTATGGATGGAGAAGTGGAAACATAGGTGTATGAGTACGGCAAGTATAATCTATATAACTGTAACTGTAAAGGTTAGTATCTATTTACTCTACTTTTATGATATTTTTTTCTTTTTTTGGTATAGCCATTGCAGAAGTAATCGATAATGCAATGACGAGGCAGGTCCCTTTATGTTATCATTTCAATGACTGTAGGTTTTCTTCAAATATGCATATGTTATTAGTTAGGTTACCTAATCCACATTCCAGTGAAAGGAAAAAAACAAAGAAAATGATAATTCATCTAGTAAATTAAAACCACGTTTGTGGACCTGGAATAGTAAATATATTAATATACAAATACTGGTAAATCACATTAAATTACTTTCATATAATCTACGCGATCGATACAAAAACAACTCTCCCCCCTACACTACAATCCCTACTTCCCCTGTCTGTTATGCTTTGCCAAAGGCAAACATTAAGGGTCAGAGGGTGGAGGAGGTGGAAATCAAAAAGCTTAAACAAACATAAGATTCTTTAACATAAGATTCAAATTATCTTAGGCTTTCTAACAACCAAAACACATAATTCATCAACTTTAACATAAGATTCTTTTAAACAAACAAAAAAAAGAACTAAAAATTTCAAAAATTATAAAACAAAAATATAAGATCTTCAATATTTGTGTGTCCAAGGTTACTAGTAACTAACTTACCACTGCATGAAAAACGCTAATCACATCTGTACTAACTCTAAGGAAAAGCTCGAAGTCGACATCGTCGTGGTCATGATGATCAGGATAGAAATCATGGATAAACGAAGTTCTCTCTTCTTCAGTGAGATTCTCTCCAACCACTTTCAAACGAGACATCTTCGAAGCCAGCTCTCCCAGTGTCACTGTCCCACTCTCCCTCCTCATGCTCATAAACTGCATCATCACCCAAAAAAGAAACAAACAAACACATGCAAATTCATGAAACTCGTAGTTCAACTGGCACTTCGTGGTGTTTTTAACGGAGATGTACAGATTCAAATTATAATAATGAAAAAAGAAAAAAGACCCATTAACGTACGTGAGTTTTTAAGCTGCGGAGTTCAACTTGAGTGAACTGGTTCTGAAGCCATGGATCTGAAACCAGAATGCCTACATAACCAGACAGTTCTCTCTGTTTTTTTGGTTTGAATGAGAGTTTGATCCTTCTTTGGTTTGGCTTTTTTTTGGTTTAAACTTTAAACTTCTCACGGGCTCATAATATGCAGAGAGAATATAGTTCCTCATCATTATAGGGGCTTCACATGCCATTCATGGAGTGTTAGCTATAACTATTGATGCCCTCCTAAAAGTGTCTCTCACTCTCACTTCTCTAACTCTCACTTCTCTAACACTTGCCCTCATGGATCCAATAATTCTCCTTGTTCTTGCATTTCTCTTCACTCATCCACTTTCTCGAATAGTCCAACCAACAAATATCCCCTCTCGGATTACTGTAGGGGCCGTTGTTTATTGTGATAACTGTCCCAACAACACTTTCTCAAGACACAGCTACTTCTTGCCAAGGATTTAACCCCTAATCCACATCTACTATATAGTTTCATTCAATCTTCCAAAAATAAAAAAGAAATAAACGTCTTGAAAATTGTTGTTCCCATAAACACGTTAGAAATTAATCCTAGAGAGTAATTTATAGGTTTAGTGGAGTATGTGAGTGACCACAAAAAGGAAAAAAAAAAGAGGGTCAAATCAATATGAAATAATGGGTCTAAAAAAAGGACATTAACATGGGTAATTGTAATTCTGAATTAAAACTAAATCAATGAGTAATTGTCAATTTTTTTACTTTAACCTGATCCAAATGAGACCTCTTCTTCCAAGTTATTAAGTGTGGGGTTGTATTGATCAGGTGCAGATGTTCAAATACAATGCAAGTTCAAACCGAACTCACCCAAAACCACTGAACAGGTCACATTGTCAGTGAACAGAACAAGAAATAAGCATGGAGTGTGTAACCTGGGTCTTTCAACTAAGCGGTAACAGCTAATGGTGCAAAGTAAGCTTAATAAGGAGCTCCTCTGCAGCCTAGAATGTGCCAGTGTTAATGACAACGTCAAATGTGATTACAGTGAAGTCTAAGCAAGACAATCCCTATATATACAACTTGAATGCAGTTTTTAAAACAGCGTCAAATGTGATTACAATGAAGTCTAAGCAAGACAATCCCTGAATATACAAGTTGAATGCACTAAGTTATAGGCCATCGAAGAATACTGCTAGTCTAGGTGGAAATCAGTAGGAATTTTCAAGATCTTTGAATGCCTGAAAGTGCATTCTTCCTTACTTCCCACCATATGGATTCCCTCTCCCTCAATTTCCATTCCCTCCATTGCAATTAACCCTCCATTACCCTTTCCTCCTCTACCACCATTTTCATCGCTACCCTTTCCTCCAACTCCCTCTAGTTTTTTTCCCACCTCCTCCACCTGCATTTAATATAAGAGACCCAAGAACTTCGATACCTTATTTTTAAGTCACTGTCTCCTCCTCCACCACCAACATCGAATCTAATGTTAGACACATACAAAAGCTTGGATACCATATACCCCTTCATCCCCTCCATCCCCTTCTAACGACCCTCAAAATCAAAATCCATAGCAATTGCTTTATTTTAGTTGTTATTCAATTGTTCCAAACATATGATTAGTGCTACTACTCGGTTGCAAAACCTTCTATGTTAATGTTGGAATGCATATAGAAACTACGATAAAATTTGCCTAACTACATTGCAGCTATAGAAAAGGATTTACAAAATACTCCAAAAGTTTCGTATGATTCTACAAAACAAGAAGAAGAAGTAACCACATATATGTACAAATTCTCTATTAAATTTGTGACTCCCTCACCCTAGGAAAAATAAAAACAGGAAGAATTTATGAAGAGAGTGTCCAAGAGACATAAAGATCACGTAATTTATGAGTGCAAGTTTTGTCCCAAAAGTTTGAGTTGATAAATTAGTAAAACCCATCTCATCTCACTAATTAATATTTAAATTGAATAGCATCATTGAGTAGTCTTATTTAATGGCTTCTTATATCGGGCAGGGGGGTGTTGCTTGTATGATATCAACAATAAATTGGGCTACACAACTCAAAGAATAGGGAAAATTATAGTTCCACAATGAGTAGATAAAATTTGTAAAGCAAGACCCTAACCCTTTGTCAAAAAATTAGAAGACACAACATCAATTCTTAACCCACCACAACACCTAGTACAAATCCTGCAACCCCCATAAATTGACCTCATCCTATTATGAATTCGTACTTAAAACCCTTGTGAACACCTACTAAAAACCATCTTCAACATATCAAAACAAGTTTGAACTGGTGGTCGTTGTTGTTAATTCATAACAAAGTAAGAAAGAAACATAAGGCCAAACCAATTGTGGCTGGAATTTTACCCCCATATGGTCCACATCATGCCGAGCTTCAGCGATCTTTTCGTTTCCTCACAGGTACCTTGGTAGGTCTCGTCTTACCTGAAATTGAAAGCAGAGCACATTACTTGAATGCACACATTCCCTAACAGCCAAAATAGAGTTTAAACATAGGGATAGACCATGTTTTGTACTGTGTATGTGTCATATTATTAATACTTTTTAACCGAGTTTAATTATTGTTTTGAAATAAAAGTGCTTTTTACAGAGTAAAATTTCTGACTAAATAACCATATACACAACCGTAGTCATTCACAATTAATTCACAGTTATTGGCAATATTATATGCAACTACGACAATTGGCATATCTGAAATGACTATTAGATCGACGTTAATGCAACATTTGGGGGAATGGAAGTCTACATGAAGACTATCTAATTGCGCTATATGTACATGTACATTGGGTCATCTTCCCTTTCACAGTAAATGCATTCACTGGTTGTGCTTCTCATATTATTGTTTGATTAAATAACTTTGGAAGAAGGTAGCAGGGGAATGCATGGTATTTACCGTGACCGGTCCCGCAACCAGGGGGATGTATGTCAGTGCGGAGTGATCTTCGCAACACATGGACCGGCTCAATATTTTCACTCCGTATTTGTTCAATCTGTGCAGCCGGTTCGTCGGGGTTAGGAAGTGAAGGTTCCTGGGTGGGCTCAGCCTGAACTACAGGTGGGGTCGGTCGACCAGGTGTGGGTACAAATATACAGCCACCCGCATGGGCAGAGCCGCTGAACAATGGGGGAGACAGCGGAGTGGGTAGTGGGGATTGAGGGTGAGCCTGATCATGGGATGCATGTTCTGCACTATCATCATGGCCAAAGGGATGGGATGCCTAGGCAGTGGCGTCAGAGGCGCATCGCGATGACCCGACGCCATCCATGTACGTGTCCCAATCGGCCTCCAATGCCTCATCATCTGTACAAAGACAATTGTATTTATTAAGATGACAACGGAAGAATGGGATATCGTGTGTGGCTGTGATAAAAATATACTTCGCTACTATAATACATCCTCTAAAAATATACTTTGCTACTATAATACATCCTCTAAATAAATTAAAACTGAAAGTACTAGAATTGGAAATCAATCAATAAGCTAGGGAGGTGTTAGTTGGAAGTTACCCAAGTCATCCTCATCATCAGGACCAGGTCCACGACCTCCACGACCTCCACGGCCTCCACTACGTACACGCCCTCCAGACCCACCACCTCGCCCACCACGGCTTGTGGCCTGTGTGGTCGCCTCACTCGCCATGGCACGCGCATTATCCAAGGCCACTCGGTTCAACTCCCCAACAAGCTCCAACGTCTTCGTCAGCTGGTTGTAAATATCAGAACCTGGTTGGCATTGCAATAGCATTTCCACATTTGACTCAACCTACGGAATAAAGGAGTCGCATTAAAACTTTTCTGGCGCCTTTAAACATTGAGAAACTATAAAGATTTCAGGTCAAATCGTATGAAATTTGATTATATATCTTCGCAGGTAATTCAGGTCTAATTTGGGAAAAGATATAGAGAGATGAGCTTATTCATATATATATGAACATTGAAATGGCATACCCAGTGGCAACAAATGCATATCTAGTGGCAAGAAATGAAATGTAAAAACCCAATGAATGTCAAAATATTGAATCAATGGCGCCACAAAACTTAATATTCATAATGCTCTTTGCAACACACGTATAATATCAATCCATAAAAGAAGCATTGAATGGTTGCCTTACCAGGATTTCCCAGTACGCCGACTCTCGCGTAATATACCGTCTAGTCGACCTTCGGTACTCGGCCATGTATGCAGCAAGGTACGTCGTGTCCCCATCCAAAGTGGGTGCGTTGGCAACATGTTCCCCTCTATGGTCCCATCGGTCAATGTAGATAGCATGTTCTTGCACCCAATCCCTCTCTAATTTACCTTGGAGGGAGATTTTGTGGAGTTCAACTGACGTATCCACGAAAGCCGGTGGCGCTTGCTTCATCCCAAACTGACGAAAGACACGTTCGGGATGATGATCCTCTACTATCCAAAAATAGATCAACGGCACTGTGGCCCTCCACACATGTCGGCCAGCAGTGCAATATGGGGGCAGTGAGTCTAGGACATCCCTATACGGCTCCCAAACAACCTGAATAAATGTCCAACAAAAACAAATTAAATACGTACGTATGTGTGGCAATCCTCAATTTAAGCAAAAATGTAAAAGACCATTGAAGACTCAAAAAAATCCTAAGTCATTATTGACCCTGTTATTGGATTTTACATGGTAAGATGCACCCGAATACTACTGGTTGCACTAGCTGAAACTGAGGGAGAAATTTGAAAGGTTCACAGCTAAACATGTGTGGAATAAAAACCACAAACATCAATTCAAAAGAAGGCCAATCAAGGTACTTTATATTGACTGCCCATAGTTGTGAAATGATAGTAACTAATTCCTTGTATATATATGGTCTACTTGACAACCCACCAGGTGAAACAAGAAAACTAGGGAGAATTATATTGTCGTGACATGAAGCGGTAGAATACCTGGTGTGCCCGTATGCTCGAAAATGACGCACGATACGCAGCTAGCACATGTGTGGCATGCTCGGTCGTGCTCTTCGGCCCCTTCCACCTGGTAAACATACAATTGTGTTAAATGGTCATTAGTTAATATCAAACAACCATGCTACCATAAGAGTAAAATGCTTATCAAAAATGAAGCCAGTAATTAGCTTTTACTTTTTCGTTGGAAAGTACTTATTACAAATAAGTAAGGAAATATGCTTTGTTTGTTTTTTCCTCCATACAACAGTCATGTAGCACAAAAATGATTATCAATTTCATGTAGCACAAAAATGATTATCAATCTCATGTAGCACAAAGATGAAGAAGCTGATTCGGTTGTGGGTAGCAGAAGGTTTTGTTAAAGAAAGAAAAGGGAATACTATGGAGGAGGTAGCAGAGAAGCACCTCCCAGATCTTATTCTACAAAGCATGATTCAGGTCAAAGAGGAGCACCTCACACAACCATGTCACAACACCATCTTCGCTCTTTCTTTGTATTTAAGACAGATAAGTGCACCTCATTCTCTTTGGATGCAGCACTATCCAAATTCAAATTGGTAAGGGTGCTTAATCTACAAGGAGTTCCTGTTGAAACAATTCCAAGCACATTGGGTAGGTTGTTCAAAATGTAAATGGGTGATCAGAGCATATTGTATATCTATTTGGTTACTTGGTTACTTGGTTATGGTCAGAATGTAAATGGGTGATCAGAGCATAAATAGGTGATTTGGAAGATTTTAATACGACCTTTAAAGCACTCCGATAGGTATGGGTGATTCTTTTTGTATCTACTAATTATGTGCCAATTTTCATACGAGAGAGAGAGGGCGAATAAATAAATAACATTATTTTCTCTTCAACTTCCTGATCTTAGTACTAGTATTAAATTTGTATATAAAAGAAAAGTACTAATATTATATTAAAAATTATAATATGTGTTTCACAAAATGGATAACTATAGAGACATGCACGGTGAATAACAACTGCCATGACAATTGAATCAAACTAGTCAGAGAACATACCGACAGGCGAGGGGACCTGCATCCATCGGCGGTTGTGGTGGCCTCGTAACAGGGCATATCAATGGGAACCTTGAATACGCCCATAGTTGCACCAACATCAGCGCACCTCCAATCTGCTTCGCCTTCGTCTCCGATGCCTTGCATAGGTGCCTGTACAACCAGGCTAATGCTCCACTACCCCAACTGTACCTCTTCGCATTGCTGATTGGGTTTAGTAACAGTAGAGGCCTCACTGACACCCGATCTGCTGACTTGTCCATAAATAGAATGGACCCCAACAACACGAGTATGTGATAACGTGCGTGTTGCTGCACTACCTCGTCAGTAGCATCCACAGCAAGGGGATCTCTAAACTGTTCCTTCAGCCAGCTGACTCTTAACCTCGCCCCAGCAAGGATAGACTTGTTTTCATGGGGATGCGGAACTGGGTCTGGCGGAAGGCGACCAAGGAAATCACGACACAATGCAGGCCAATTCCCCTTGGCACTCCCAGTGACGGGCAACCCATCAACGGGTACCCCTAGCATCACCTCAATGTCTTGTAAGGTGATACCCATCTCTCCATGCGGTAAGTGGAAGGTATGCGTCTCCGGACGCCAACGCTCGACCAATGCTGTGATCAATGCGTGATCAACTTCCATGTTTGGAACCTTCGATAACCCTTCAAAGCCTGCCTCAGCTATGTACTGTTGAATCCGTGGGCTTAGCCCATGGGGTAACTCCCAAGATCGGCGTCTACACCTTAGCACGCCTGGCACTGCCTGCACAAGAAAGAGCATTGTCTTAGGATAGTGCACATGAAATAACTATAAGAACTATGTTTAATGTTTTTGTAGTATTAGTAGTTCCAATTTATCCGGAAATAAGACTAGATGCTGTTGATGAAAGAGTGTTTTCAAAATTCACGCTTCATACCATTTTCTCTTTTGATTAAATAAAGTGCTGCCTAAACCAAAACATAAATGATACCATTTCAAACATTTATTTACAAATAATGAAAGAACCCTACAAAAAGAAAATGAAACGATTTCGACACGTCCGAACTTCTATACAAGTACGTACCTGACCGACAGGTGTCTCCCACAGTGCCGTGGACCGATGCCCTGGCTGCTGCGTCAACTGTGTACCAATCGCGGGTCCAGGTTCCACACTTTGCAGTTGCTGCATATCTGACACGCATGCAATCATGTTAATATACCGTTGACCACAAGCAGACATTAACAAAGTTCGCTGCACTTGCAATTATTAACATTCATAATTTCCAATACAGCCAAGACTTGCGAAAAACATAGAACTTGTTTCAAAGGGAATAAAGGGAATATAAGTTAACTTTATTACATATTAAGCTTGAAAGTATCAAAAAAATTAACAAACCAACTAAAATGCAACTTTTGGCACAAAACAACATTTGAAAAGATAAGGATATTTAAAAAATTACAAAATGGTGGGAACGTAAAGCATTCAACATATTCCATATACTTTGTTCCAAGTTTAGAGGAAAATCTAAATACATAAAAAGCTAACAGGCAAATAGCAATCACAGCTTAGAGTCTTCATTCGATATAATTTGTTCCAAGTTTTTATAATTTTCTCTATTCTAGGCTATACTGTCTGTTTTGTAGTGTAGTAGCGTTACATGAATGCCAGGTTTTGAAATACAATGGAGTTGATAAGGTTTCACAAACATACATATTCCATATAACAAAAGAAATGGAGATTCTACTACTAGCAAAAAAGCATAACAGAACTAGGAACAAATCCTTCTTAAATATATTATGAAATTCAGTCCAAGTGATAGAGTAGGATTACAATAATTCTATGAAAACACATTACACAAACCCCTAACCTTCCTCCCAAACCCCTAGTATAGGATTTTTGGATTACTTTGTCCCCGCACACAAAGAATTTCTGGACAAATTTCAAATACAACCAATTAACATCAAGTTCTAACCCATAATTTCAATTAACTATGCAAATGATACAAATTTGATAGTTAGATGTCGAAATTAATTCCCCCCAACAAAGAGAAGAGTATACAATATGTTATATCTCTTAAAATGAAAACAAAGAGCTGCTTAACAGCTTTCGAGACACCTGCAAAGTTAGAATTGGCTACCACAGTGTTCTGATACAAAGAGCTTCTTAATATGCTTCTGCCAAATACCTGAAGTTCAAGTAATTGAGATTTTACATTCTATGGACCTAATATCATGTATGTTTGTGAGAGTTAGTGCCTTATGAGGTGGCTTGTTATTCTCTGGCAGCACATGCAAGAACTTGTTATGCTGTCATGAGATGTGCTACACACTTGTACCTTTATCAACAAAATTTTACTAAATATCATACTAGAGAATAAAGATACAAAGAGATAACAATAAATTGGACACATTGACACTAACTAATTTTTTTTAAATGGGAGATACACAACACTTAATCTCTTACACCAATTGAACTTCAATTTTCATCACACTTTTTAAGTTTAAATAAAAATCATCTACTAAATTGTGTTTAAAATATTTCATGGCTCCAACTCCAAGTAGTGGATCCATACTTTCAAATTATGTCTTATTTTTTCATGACACCAAATCTCTAATGCTTACATCTTTCCACTAATCTTTTTTTTTTTCCCCCTCAATCTCTTTGACTCTTTCATTGTTTCAAATTCTATGTGGTTGAATACCCAAACTTTGAGGCTTTTTAGCAATGAAGTGTTAAAAATTAATTAAAAAATTGAATGGGAGATCAATAGATGAACGATTGTGCTTCCAAAGTCCCCTATAATTTTGCCCCCCCTGAATTGAAATCCTGGCTCCGCCACTGCGTAAGAGTCTAGTTCCAGACTTATGATTACAACTCAATGTCTCTATAAACATGTTAAAAAGTCCTATTTCAGCTTTTGAACATACGTTCCCAATCAGCAAATTGCTTACACATGCAACCACATAAGTCTAATACGCATTCACTCACTCAAAGTCTGGCAGACAAGCACAATCAACCCAGAACATCCCAATCAACCCAGCAAATTCCCATATTCTCTTTAACAAAAATCAGAAAAAGAGAAAAGTAAACATCAATTACAATGACAAACACGTTTTGGATACATAATACAAAAATTCCATTCCCAAGTCAGTATAATTCATCAAAACCTGACTGAAATGACAGCACATATCCAGGGCATTTATGAGTTCACTATAGTTCAGTGACTGTGGATGTCCATTATGTGCATTTTATGGTCTGTGTATAATTTGTGAATAATTTCTGGAAGCGTGACATGCACTTTCAAACTATGTAAATTAAAAATCAATGTTCCCTAATAATGAACACCATTGTCATGCCAACTTAACACCCGTACCCGTACCCAAAACCCAGTTCAAAACCAAACCCAGCAAAGCTAAAACAGCAACAATAATAATGAATAGAGATAACTCTAACAGATAAAAACTTAATAAGCCACACCCACACTCAAATCAGAGTACATGCACAAGCTACCCATAACTCAGATACTCAGATTAAATGCAAAGGGAAAAAAATTGAACTCAGCATTTACAAATTACCTTAATAACTTTCTAATCCTTTAACTCTGAAGATGGATTGGGTTCAGCTTCGGCGATGGTGAGAGTGAAAGGTGTGGGTTTGGATGTGGGTTTGGGTTGAGGTTCGGAAAGGGTATACTGAACGGTTTAGTTTGGGTACAGGTAGAAATAATAGAACTTCAAGATGAAGATGCGTTGAACTGAGGGGGTGGCTACTGATCGGACTGAGGAAGGAGGAAGAAAGACTGTTTGGGCGACGGACTGAGGAAGGAGGAAGACAAACTGTTTGGGAGACGTTACATTTGAAATGGGGTTATATTTTGCATATAACTCGGTTTACTCATCAGCGAGTTATAAACAGTGAGGCGGGAATATTTTATTGCCCAAAATCCACGGTGGACGAGCAACGTGGCAAGAACCTGCACTGAACTCGGCCCTTCTACGATCGAGTACTTTAAGTAACTCGGCTTTGCGGTGATCGAGTATCGAAACAGGGGCACGCCCCTATATAGTTTCGAAACAGGGGCACGACGCTAATTATTTTGCCCAAAAGGGGCAAAAGGCTAGAATGTCCCAAAATTGACACCCATCTTAGCTTACAAAATCAATGAATCTGCCTCCTCTTTTTCAGCTTCTTTGGCAGCTTAGCTTGGACTAAACTAATATCACCAAGCTCACCAAAACTGCTTTCCATGTTCAGCCACTCTTCCAATAACTTTGCTTTTTCCAATTTCAACTTAGGTGTAGATGTTTTGTACGTAGTAGTTAACGGCTTTCTCAAAAACCCCTGATTCATAGAAAACAAAAGAAAAGTGTAAGAGCTTGTTTCATTGGTGATGAAATTTAAAAATAATCAGATTATCCGCAGTCTTTTACTCTAGTTTGTAACCAAATTAAGCTGTAAACAAGAAATAGCTTTTATAACAATTGAATTTTTTTTAAAAAAAGTCTTATAGCACATTAGCTTTAAAAGTGGGCATGGCTAACATGACCATTACAATGCTAATACAATAAGATCAGCAAGCAGCTTCAATTATGATTCATACCAATCCAAAAAAAAGAGGCATTTTACATTAGGTGGCATTCCAACAAAACTAAACCCACACAACTACTAAGTCTGTTAGGTTCTAAGACTTTAGGAACTAATGTATTAGAACTTCAATGTGTGTTATGTTGGCAAACTATGATCAAAACATAGAGTCTAGGTTTAAGCTTGCTCAAAGTGTGGTTTAATGTAAAATTGGAATCGAGTGATTGCAGGAATTATTATTCAAAATCTGTAAGGCTCGATCAATCGAAAATTAGACTCGATCGATCGAAAGTCATGCAAATGTAATTTTTTGTAGAATTTCTAATCCAGCTCAAGCCCGTATAATGTGTAAGGTTTTGTGTTTCACTTCAAGTATAAAAAGAAAAACCCTAGCTACGTTTTAGAGGCCTTTTGGTGAGTTGTGTATTGAATCTTTTGTGAGATTTGAGAGGTGTTTACCTTTATACACACACATAAAGTTATCAAGATCAAGATTCACGTCAAGAACTTGATGATCTCTTCAATTGCTACATAAAGAACTTTAAAGAAGATCTAAAACCTTTGAGTGGAGTCTCAAAGTCACAAGTAGTCGAACTTGTGGTTGCAACATATCAAAGAAAGAAGTAGCCTGTGGACTCGAAGCTGTCACGTGGTCGTGGTAGTAAGTTTTCTCCTCGAGGTATTAATAGGATGTTAGTGGTAGTTGAGGGTCATTTTTTGTAAAGCAGGCCTGACTCAGCAAAACAGGTAATAAGAGTGGCAGGCGTAGAAATAAGACTATTAAGCCCAAGCGGCAGGATTAATAGAGCACATGCTCATAACATGAATAAATGGGTCTTGAGGAAGCAAACGGGCTCAAAGAGCCCGGAAAGAGAGAAATGGCACCCATGGGTAGTATGTGGTATGGAAAAGTGAGAATGGGCCGTGGCAGGCCCAAAGCAATGTAAACAAAGAAAGTAGGGGTTGATGGCAAGCCCATAAACCCCAAGGATGAGAATGAGGAGATTGGGCCGGGGAAGCCCAATCAAGTTAGCAAAAGCCCATGGGAATGAAAAGTTAGTGAATGGGCTGAGGAAGCCCAAAGGAAGTAAATGGGCCGCAGGCCCAAGGGAAAAAGAAAGGGACAATAGAGCCCATGAGTGAGAACACCAGTGGCTCTGTTAAGTCATTGGGGGAAGGAATGAAACGGCAGGCTTGAAAAGAGGCCCAGCAGGAACATATCGTTATGGCAGGAAATGCCAAGTAATGAAATAGGACATGAGTATAACCAAGAAATGGGCCAAGAGAAATGTGAAACATAGTATTAAGAGAAGCCCAATCCCAAAGGGAAGCAGTGAAATGTATAGAACGGCACACATGAAAGAACAAAGAAGGATGGCAGACAATAAAAACAAAGCTTCAGATCACAACAAACACATGAGCCGCAGATAGATTTTGAACGTACATAACAAGAAAGCACGCGCAAGGCTCAGGCACCACCAGCTTGTACCCAGCCAATATAGGACGTGGTGGGGCCATGGGTCAATGGTAAGAGGTAAGGGGGGGTGTGGTTTGGTGGTGGGGAGAGGGGATAAGATCTATTTTACGTTCTCTGTCCAAACCCTTTTGGGAGGTACGTCCTGCTGGGATGACAGACCGCCCAAAAGAGGTAAGGCTGGGGGGGGAACGTTGGGTGCATTCCATAGGGAGAGAGAGAAAGCATTTACGCCACGGCAGGAGAAAGTGCCACGGCAGACTAAGAAACAACACAAATCTGTCTTCGTCTGGCGAGGGTAAGTAGTACACAGACGGTGGTCGGCAAGTACGCCCAGACCAGACAAAGGCCGTTGGAGGGTAAAGTGGTAAAAATCAATCACGGCAGGCCCTATAAAAGGAGCCTTGCCATGCCGTGTATAGAGGACCAAAAAACAGAGGAAGGAAGAAATAGAAGAAAAACTAAAAGAAAAAGAAAGGAAAGATGAAAAAGAAAAGAAAACAAAGAGTAAGGATAATGGGCATGCACCAATAGATCATTTCTCTTCTCTCCCCCTCAAAATCCCACTCTCTAAGAAACAATTAAGCAAAAGGAATTCCTTCAAGCATTTATCACTTAGGTTCGATTCCCTCAAAGTTATTAATCCCCGCGGCAGGATATTCTCCTGGGAGATTAGTTTCATTGAGAGGAAGCGTTCTTCCTCCTTGATCCTTTGCCATTGCAGACTTAAAACTTTACTTGACGTTTATTTTTTGATTAACTTCCATCATCGTTCAATCAATTATTCTTTTCTATAAAAACCGTTATTATTATTACCATTGTTATTACTGTGATTGCCATAGGAATATTCGGCCTTGTTATTAAGAAAAAGCCGCTGCACTCTGTTTTTCTTTATTGTCATTATATCTGTCTGCCATAACCTTGTTGTAATAGCTCTGCTTGCTGTAAGAACGTTCCTGGCAGACAAGGCTCAGTTTGTGCGCAAGCTGGCCCAAAGTGAGTTACAGTTGGGCCGGTCTCAACTCTCCTACTCAGAAAGATATTCGGGCCCATCACCGCAGGAGACAGCCCAGCCCAGCCCAGCCCAAAACACAAAAAAGGCCCCTACAGTGGTCTAAGTCTTATTGTACAAATTTCAATTCTTTCAAAGTGGATTTGTTTTAATCTTGAGGATAGCTAGGTTAAATCTTCCCTAAGTTTTTTACTGGTTAGGTTTTCCTGGGTCATCATATGTGTGTGTTCTTTATTTTTCCACATTATATCTTTTTACACATATTGGTTTAACCTAGATCTAATCAACAAACTTGTTAATCAACTTGGCTTAATATTAGGATAAACATATTGTGTTAAGGGGTCTAAAAACTAACAAAGTCTACACGCCAGGTCATGATTTCAATATATATAACCATGTCAAAATTTCACAAATTAGTCCATAGCAAAGCTAAAACTTCAACAAATACTTTTTTTTAAGCAAGATAAGAGTAACTTGTTGATTTTACATTTGGGGGTAAAAAAAGAAAACAATATATCCAACAATAAGTAAAGCTGAAAAAAACAAGCAAAAAGTTCAAAAAAAGCACCTGCAAAAGATGATTGTCTCTTGATGCATAAGCATCTTCTTGAGGAAGAGAATGTCCTTCAAGTCGAATAACTTCAAGCAACTGGAAGGCACACCAACAGTTAGCAAGAATTAATATCTGTGATATATGTTATCCCATAGTCTCACTATGTGTCATTGCACTTTCTCCAAGCAAATCTAGATAAGCACATCTCTGCCCACTCTAATTGGGGGAAATTATATATTCATGCAATAGAGGGAGGGGGAGATGACAACTACCCTTTGAAAAAAAGAAAAAGAAAAAAGAAGAAGAAGCATAACTCTTCATGTTCTATTGTGTGGCCAAGAGGCATGATAATTTGGTTCCCAGTAAACCTTGTAATCCACATGATATGAAATATAAATTACAACAGCCTAGAACCTATATAAGGATGGTTCAAAAAACAAATGCCATTAATTGACACTCCTCACAATGAAAATGATCTATAAAAAAAACACCAAACACACCTCATTTTTAATTCCAAGTGCCAATGACAATACAACAGCTATGATCAAGATGATAAGGTTTAAATCTTGCCAAGCTTACCAAAGGAACCTCTGCAGGAAAATAATGGAGCATGGAAACAAATAAATACACATATTGTTGTAAAATAGCGGAAGCTCAAATTACCAAGATTGATTGTGAAAATATTTTAGGCTTGTGAAAGATCTCCAAACTAATAATAGGAACGAAGAACATTAATCCAAAATAAAATAAACACAAAACACAAAGAATTACGTGGTTCGGTAATAGCCTACATCCACGGGCGACGACAAACAAATTTCACTATAACAAATTTGGGATAATACAAATTGGTGTAGAGGCACTCTCATAAACCTAAATCCCAAATACACCTAAATAACTCTCTCTCACAAATACAAAACCAAAGAACCAAATACGAATTGTGCACGAATCAAAGAGAGAGCCACAAAGCAAATTCAAAATTTGCAATGCACCAAGAGAGAGCAAATCACCAAACCAAGAAACCAAAATCAAGCGGCAACAAACCTCTCTCACTTTTCCAAATTGCAACCCACAAATATCAAAGAACCAAACAAAAGAAAACCTCTTTTTCTCACACTCACACAACCTTCTCTCCCTTTTTTTTTCTCTAATTTTCCGTAGTAGCACTATGCTTATATAGGAGACTTGAGTAGGCTAGCATATTCAAAACCAAGAAGAACTAGACTTCTTTTCCACACACAAAAGGAGAATCACTCATATTCCAAAAAGAATTCCAAAACAAGTAGTAGACAAGACTTCTAATAGAGTTTGATAACTTCAAACAACAGTAACCCAAAAGGAATAAAATTCCTTCCTTATCCAAATCAAACAAGGAGTCGAACTCCTAACTCAAGCCATATTCTACAAATCTCCACCTTGGCTTGAATTCCATCAAGCCTCACAAATGACATTTGCAGACCACCAAATACAAATCCTTAACAAGTCTCCACCTTGAAAAGACATCTCCCAAACCACAAATACAAAGCACTCAATCAAATCAGAGCCTAACAAAAAAAAAAAGTGCAAATTATCCAAAACCACTTCCAAATATGCCAATAGATGCCAAATGCAACTAAAGATGGTGCCAAATCCAAATAAGAGTCCAAAACAAAGTGCATATCACCACAAACGAAACTTCTTCGTCGCCACCACCAAAGCCCCTACAGGCTAATTCAAATTGCAAATACCATACAGGTCCAAGCAACACTTGAACTTGTGCAAAGGCTTAATCACCATGTCACCACCAAAATTAACATCATGATTCGTACCTCTAAAAGAAGCAACCTTATAGGATCCCATACATCAGTGTGTACATAATTAAGCAAACCCTTAGTATGATGAACTATTGTACCAAAATTGTCCCTATTTTGCTTCTCCAAAGCACAAGGCTCACAAACTTCAAATTTGCAGTTCTTGGCATTCTTAAACAAAGTATTATCATTGGCATTTTCCAAATGTCTAATAGTGTCTGAAGTAACCTCCCTAATCGCTACTCCACCTACAACATTACTCCCTTTAAGGAAATATATGTTCCTACGATGTGTGGCCATCATCACTACTAAAGCGCCAGGTTGTACCTTCAAAGTTCCATTCTCCATAACAATCTTGAAACCCTTTGATTCTAATAAAGCAACTGAGATGAAATTCCTTTTCAATTCAGGTACATATTGAACGTCATTCAAAAAATGAACTGTTCCATCATGCAATTTTAGCTTGATTTTACCTTTCCCCAAAATCTCACAGGTTTAATCATTACGCATGATGACTAAACCAAGTTCTGACCCTTCTAGGTTGTAAAACCATTCCTTGTTCGGACACATATGGAAGGTGCAAGATGAATCCAAAACCCACTAATTTGAATGGAAAACAAATGATGAACTAGTCAATGCAAAATTAGAATCCTCATCACAATCATGTGCTACATTTGCATTAGAATGCTTCTCGTCTTTGTTTTGCAACAAATGACAATCTTTATTCCAATGCCCCTTTTTGTGACAATAGGCACACTCATCTTTCTCAAGTTTCTTATCATTAGACATGCCCTTAACAATCAAAGCCTCAGTCATCGTGTCCCTTTGAGCTTGATTATCTTTCATACGATACTCATTATTAGTCAAAGCATTAGACACATCATCAAACTTAATTTCATCTTTTCCATACAAGAGTGTAGTAATTAGATGATCATAAGTATCAGGAAATGAATTCAATAAATAGAGCTTTATCCTCGCTGCTAATATCAACTTCCAAATTTTGCTAATCAGCAAGTATTTTATTGTGTTCATTCAAGTGCTCAGACATAGAAATACTTGCACAATATTGGAAACGGAAGAGGTTCTTCTTCAAGTAGAGACGATTCTCCACACTCTTGGTCATATACTTGTCCTCCAATTTTTTCCAAAGCTCTTTAGCATTTGTCTCCCTCATAACAAAATACTTTTGATTCCTGGCCAAACATAAACGAATAGTGCCGCAAGCTTGTCTATTAATCTTTTCCCAATCCTTGTCTGACATCCCTTCAGGTTTTGTCTTCCAAAGTAATATCCAACTCTTGTTGGACCAATACATCTATAACTTCGCATTGCCACATGCCAAAGTTATTTGTTCCATCAAATTTCTCTACTTCAAATTTGGCATTAGAAACCATCGTCCTAACCGCCAAAGGTTTTGCAAAAGACTCTAACAAAGATTTTCCAGAAGAATCTGCCGAAGATTTTGTAGAGGAATCACTTGACATCTTTCTCCCTAATAATCAGATCCACGAACCAATCACCAAAATCTCCAAAGAGAACAAATCCAAACGCCTAGGTAGTGACCCTGGGCTCTGATACTAGTTTGCTGTAAAATAGCGGAAGCTCAAATTACCAAGATTGATTGTGAAAATATTTTAGGCTTGTGAAAGATCTCCAAACTAATAATAGGAACGAAGAAAACTAATCCAAAAGAAAATAGACACAAAACACCAAGAATTACGTGGTTTAGTAGCCTACATCCACGGGTGACGACGAACAAATTGCACTGTAACAAATTTGGGATAATACAAATTGGTGTAGAGGTACTCTCATAAACCCAAATCCCAAATATACCCAAATAACTCTCTCTCACAAATACAAAACCAAAGAACCAAATACGAATTGCGCACAAACCAAAGAGAGAGCCACAAAGCAAATCCAAAAGTTGCAATGCACCAAGAGAGAGCAAATCGCCAAACCGCGAAACCAAAACCAAGCGGCAACAAACCTCTCTCACTATTCCAAATTGCAACCCACAAATATCAAAGAACCAAACAAAAGAGGGCCTCTTTTTCTCACACCCACACAAACTTCTCTCCCTTTTTTTCTCTAATTTTCCATAGTAGCAATATGCTTATATAGGAGACTTGAGTAGGCTAACATATTCAAAACCAAGAAGAACTAGACTTCTTTTTCACACACAAAAGGAGAATCACTCCTATTCCAAAAAGAATTCCAAAACAAGAAGTAGACAAGACTTCTAATAGAGTTTGATAACTTCAAACCAAAAGGAATAAAATTCCATCCTTATCCAAATCAAACAAGGAGTCGAACTCCTAATTCAAGCCATATTCTACACATATAGCATAAAAAAAAAGTAATAGCTATAGATTGTGTCAAAAAAAGTAATTCTATTTAATGTTATTTTTTTTTTCTAATTTAAAATTTTAAGTTGAAACACATGTTTTAATTTTTAATTAGACCAAGACAAGACCACATGTGTGACCTTGAGCAGTGACTTGTGGGAAAATTCTTAAGCATGACTCATGCGTTGAGAAATTGAAAACCACCATTCCATCTTCTGACTACTATGTTACTCAGTTAGTTCCAAAAGACCATTGAACATATCCATCGTCCACAAGTTAGTTCCTGGAAATTCCATCTATTTACAACTTAAATCTAAACTATTAAAGCTATAAACTAATTATCCTCCACAAATCTCTTAATTCTTTGTTTTCCTTTTAATTTATTTTTTACTCTCTGGGTAATTTTCACAAGCACTTGGCACACATACTCTATGTCTAGACTTGTATAGACCAGGTTGAAGGATAGTAAATGTTTTCCACTTCCAGTCAAGGAGTCTAGCAAATGAGAAATACATCAACTTAAGTCAGCAGCTAAGAAATATCAATTTAAAAACATATGGCTTTAGCAAAAGTTATTCTATAGTTGAGGAAGTGTTATCATTGACTTCCTCATCACATCATGATGGGTAAATTATCTAAATCGGAGTTGCCTAATGCCTAACACTACTCCTCCTTTGACTAGTTTGCAATTAAAGGAGATATTTGAAGCCAAAATAGACAAAATGAAAAACAAACCTAAACTCGAAAGCATTTTGCATTTACATGAAGGAACATCAATGTTTACCTTAAGGAGTAAAAGTCCTATGACACCAAGTACATGCCCTACGCATCCAACAAACCCAATGGACTCACAAAATAAGAAAGATGCAAGTATAGCCACTGTTAAAGATTGAGAGTCAATTATCTAATCATCAAAACTCAAATTCATGTTTAAACTAGCATTTCCATTGGTCAAGAAAGTCAACTTCAATGGCGGTAAATAACAATTCAGCTATTTTTGTGATAAGTAACAATTCTAGATTTGCAGTTTAATTATACAAGTTAAATAAAAAAAATTCCAAAATCAAAATCAAAACATTTATGCTATCTATGGAAAAACAAAGAAATACAAAATTGAAGGTGCCTGATCCTAATAATGGAGCTGTATTACTCTTAAACATTCTGCCTACTTCCTCTCTCTCTCTCTCTCTCTCTCTCTCTCTCTGGTTCTAGTCTTCAACAACACACTGACAAACACACTCCTCATTCTCTTTCTCTTTCTCACTCACGCGTAAACACACATATATTTACTCCCAACTAACCCACTCTCCTCACTAGTCCCTCAAACCAACAACGTAACAATGCTTCTCCTTTTCCTTTCCCTTCTCTCCCTCTTTCCACCTCTCACCCTCTCTCTAAACCAAGGGGGTCTCTACCTCCAAAGCATAAAACATTCCCTTTCTGATCTAGACTCCTCACTTTCCTCCAAAGCCTAGTGATTTTGGCATTCTTTTACTATTGTAACTATTTCTGCTTTGCAGATAGTTCACATGAACATGCCGATTCTTGGATTTTTTTTGATAATCAGAGTAATATTATTGATTACACACATGCTGGAATTACAATAAGCACATGGGTAATTGATCATGATCTGATCCTACCGCCTGCATGTACCAGACAACCTAGAATACTACTAACTATAAACTAGGACAATGCTGACTATAACAAGGGTTATATCATAATTCACCAAAACAAAGGGTTACATCATACAGTCAATTGGCCAAAAACAATCAAGTTCGAAGAACAAGATCTTCTAATCATTACACATCAAGAAGACAAAATAAGGAAGTGAATGTACACAACCGGGTTTTTAAAAAAAAATTATTTTTAAAGCTCATTCAAGAGGGTGGGGGCAACTGGTCCATGGAAGGCCATGCCTAGGTGTGACCATAGTAGCAGCTATCCACTGATGCCCAATGCCTAAGGGGCCTAGACGGATGAGAAACTAATTGAGATGGGTTCAATTATAGCTTAACTTAAGTCCTAATGGGGTCCAAGTAGTATCATATGATACTCTTTCTTGGGTTACTGTGAGGTTTAAGAGATTATATCTGTTGGATCCTACACTTCCAGTCGTCAAAATTTTGAATTATTTTCCCTACATTATCTCACAATCAAATGGACAAGAGACAATATTGAAATGGAGTATATCAGAGTATATTATTCAATGCAAATTATAATCTTTTTTTCTTTGTTGGGTGAGATAAATACCCAAATCTCAGTAGTATGATTTCTAAATATTCTTTAACTTTCAATCATTCTTATTGGGTTGCCACAAAGAACAAGCCCCCACATAATTCAATCAGTACCAAAAACTTAAGCTTCCTAAAAAATGTTTTCCAAACTAAAAACTTCCACCAACTAATATTTTCTTATGGCATCAAATTTATTCATCAGAGAAACCAGGGGCCTTAGCATAATGAAAAACACTTTGTTGTTTTCATATAGAATAGGAAAAAGCTTTGAAGAGTTTTTGTACCTGATGGGATGACAAAAAGGTATGGAAGATCAGTTCAGACTTCAAAGTAAGTACTGAGGTTGTAAACCCGTGATTTGATCAATTCTAGTGGCTTGCACCACTAGATACAACTTATACAAGTAATTTTTTTTTTTTTGATAATTAACTCATACAAGAATTTTTTTTTTAAATAAGTATTTCACTAGAAAAGGAATAACATCTTTAGTCCTTAACCAAAATAGAACCCAAAAAATTGGAAATTAGCAACCATCTATATCACAATGTGTGTTAGTATATATACTATATAGCTTAGTTTAGTCTAGCCCATCGGGACTAGCTTAGTATACTGTATTTGTAGTATATTCATATTACTTGTACTTCACACATACTTAGCCTATATAAGACTCTCTATTATACAGTGTTATACACACAGAATATATAGACTATTCAGTCTTTTTCTCTCTCACTTTATATTCTTAGCATGGTATTAGAGCCGTTGCTCTGATTTTCTAGTATTTATGGTTATCTCTGGCGTTTTTCCACTACCATCGCCTTCATCCAGTAACTACTGTCAGAAGCAAGTCACCACCGTCAAGTCACTGCAATCCTCATATCTAGTCTGTTCTCTTATCAAATCATTGAACCACAGCCACGAATTGATAGATCAGTCACAATTAACAAAATATATGTAAAACTCTCTCTAACTAAAATGATAGCACACTCCCTTTATATATGTGTATATATATATATATATACAAGCTCATGCGTTTGCCCAAGTTTAATTATAAATTTATAGAATAATTTTATTGAAAAACAATAAGCCAATAACTTATTTTAGATAATATTAATTGCATAAAGTATTGTGCTTTAAATCTCAAACAAACACACGTGTGCGCAAACACACACATAAATATATGAAATGGGTTCAAGTTAGACTTAGTGTAACTCCATAAGAGTTACACTTTTTATAAGCCATAGATTTTTAAGAGATCTAATGGTTGAAAAAACATCATTAAATGTAATACTTTCCATTTTAGGTCCAAATTGTTTAGACAAATCCATAGCTATGAACATAAATAAATAAAAACCAATGTCTCGATAATTAGTAAACATCTACCAAATCAAAATTTACCAATATGAAAATATAATACTTCACAAACAAAAGACAAATTTATATAAGCAATTGTTGCTCAACATTAATGCTTATTATGTGGACCAATTACGAAAACAACTTTAGCACAATTTACTTACTCATCCCGCCATTATATTTATAGCTTATTTTGGTCCATATGTCAGTTTGAGTGGAAAAATGCATTTCTTTTGGTAAGTTTTATTAAGAGGTAATCTTATAATGGTTTTGTTCTGCGTTAATATAGTTGTTTTTCTCTTAAATATTTAGTTTTGATAATTGGATGTAGTTTTAACTTTTGTTTCAATCACTGCTTCACATTCTTCCTTCTTCTTTAGTTGACTTTTGGGTTCCTTTTTTACTTTTCATTTTCTTATGCTCTTTTTTCTTTTGGTGTTGAATCCTGTTTATTGCATTTGAACAGAGATTTTTTTTTTTTGAAAAAAAAAATATTCTTGGGTCTAGTGCTTTGTTTGGAAACTGAAAAAATGAGCAGGAACAAAGGTGAATTGCAAATCTGATTGACATTGAAAAAAACAATTTTGGACCCAAGAAAGCATAAGCTTTTGTGTTGACTTTAGTGTGAGATTCTAATCTCATTCAAGCATATATGAGGTTTGCAGGACAAAAGGGGCTTCTGCCCTTTTTGGGAAAATTAAATAGGAAAATACCCCCCTTCCCAAACTAAATAGGGAAATACCCCTCTTTTAAAACTTGATTTTTGATAAATCGAGTTAGAAAAATAAAATTTTCTAAAGCTCTATAGTGGCGTTTTTAAGGAGCCTATAGTGACGTTTTAAGGACCTATAGTGACGTTTTTTAACTCGACTTTAAAGAAATCGAGTTATAAGTAAAAAAAACGCCACTATAAGTTGATTTCATTGCCTATAACTCGATTTTATTGAAGTCGAGTTAAAAAACGTCACTATAGGCTCCTTAAAAACGCCACTATAGGGCTTAACTCGATTTATCAAAAATTGAGTTTTAAAAGAGGGGCATTTCCCTATTTAGTTTGGGAAGGGATGCATTTTCCTATTTAATTTTCCTGAAAAGGGCGGAAGCCTCTTTTGTCCAAGGTTTGCAGGTTATTGAAAATGGTAGTGCCCTTTAATCAAGTGGAAGGTAATAAATAAGGAGAGAGAAAAAAAATGCTAGTATTAATTAGGTAGTAAGATTGAAAGTGTTAAAATTTAATGACATTTTTTCAACAATTAGATCTCTTAGAAATTTATGGCTTATAAAAGGTGTAACTCTTATGGAGTTACATCAGGTCTAACTTGAACTCATCTTTAAATATATATATATATATATATATATATATATGGGTTGGGTTCAAGTTACACCTGGTGTAACTCTAAGCAATGTTATACCACTCAATATTTTTTAATTGGATGCGAATATTGACAAATCCACTGTCAGATTATATTATATTCGTATATTCTTCATGCTTGCAAAATTTCGAGGTGATCAAAGATTAATAGCCATGTCATCAATCAATTGTTAAAATTCAAATTTTTGTAGTTTAAAATAATGCATAAAAGATGAGTTTATAGATCAAATGGTAAATAGCATCCGATTGATATGAAAATTGGCATACATGTTAAGAACATATAAAACATGTAATTCAACGGTTAGATTTTCAAAATATTAATTTAATAACAAGTTATTGGGTGGTGTAACATTGTTTAGAGTTACACCAGGTGTAACTTGAACCCAACTATATATATATATATATATATATATATATATATTTCCATGAAATTAATAATTAAAAACTAATGTTAGGCTTTTTATTTTCACTTGTTGTAGTACTTCAATATTCTCAAAACTGGTAGAGCCATTTACCATTGCCAAACGTTAACACACACACACACACAACAGCGCAAATTGAGACAAAAAACATGAAGAAAGAGAAACAATTAAAAAAATTAAGAAAATTTAATTTATTTTAATAAAATGTACTGTAAAATGAATAATTTGATGTCAGTGTTTAAAAAAAAGTAAATATGTAAAATAAACTAAAGTTAGTTCTTATAGTTAAAATGTGAATGCTCTAAGCTCTAGCAATCATCCCAACAAATTTATATGAAAAAAATTTGAATTCAATAATAATTGAAAATGTAGGGACTTGGTTCGGGCACTTCCCTCTTGGGGATGAGTTGACTCGAGCCCAGGTGATCCCGTACAATGAATTTGTAGAGAGTGAATGGAAGGACTAGACATTAACAAAAGATACAACAATCGATGTGGGTTTACAAGATCAATAACTGGGATTTGGCTAAGTGTTCTAAGGGAAAGTTCGTTCTTGGCCTAGTCCGAGGAGCTTTTCCTTTAGAACTAATGAATACAAGAGTTGCCCTAGAATACCTCAAAAACCCTTGAATCCTCTGAACTGAAGGACCCCAAAAACCAACCTCTCTAACTTTGGGGGTTCAATCTATTATAGAGTCTCGTTTAGTTGATCTCTGCCGTCCACTTGTCGGCCATCTGAACCTGTGTCTGAGGGCTCGTCCTATCAGCCGCCTTTGCAGGCTTTCTGTTAGTTGAAGTAACCAAGGCATCACTGTTCGCTGGTCATTTCACCATTAATACGGCCAGAGTGTTGGTTGCGTACATTTAATGGGTGGATGACAGCTTCCTCTCTTCGATGTCGCCTGCCGAGGACGTGGTCATCCTCGGCGAAGTTCCTTGATAACTTGGGCCTCCCCCACTCATCCTCGAATTCTGTACTCTCCTCAGCACGGGCCTTGGGCCCGATATAGAGTGGGCTAGGGTAGCCGAATCTTTGGGCCCCACAATAGCCCCTCAAAATTCTGCTGCCCGGCTTTTCGGGCGGGGAAGAGGATTTTGATGTCTTTGGGTCCTTAACCTGGCCTGACGAATCTTATCTTCTGTTAGTACCAAAATCCTTTCAACTGCTCAGAGAACGTCCCTGGCATTTTGGTATTTGGAGCGCACATTCATTAAATTTCGGTGGCTCTGTGTCCTCCACGTTCAACGGTGTGATGATGAATGGACAGTAGGGATGCTTCTGACTTAATGGGCGGGAAAGCTCGTGCAGTTACTTTTAATTGGGGGTATAAATACCCAATCGAATTGATTTGCCCCTTCACTTTTACATTCAAGAGACCTTGCGCACATACTTCAAATTCGGTCACATCTCCAACTGTACTTGCGACTTCCTTTAACACAAAAAGCCTGCCCGAGGAGCTTTTCCCCATTTCTGTAAGTCATTTTCTTTCTCTGTTTCATACTTTTCCGCTTGAGTTCTTCGTTAGTTCTTTAGGATGGGTAGGTTTAAGAAGTTAGTTGAGTTTGAGGAGGCAATGGACAAATTCATTGCTGACTATAAGATCCCCGACACAATGGATTTAAGGTACTGTGGAGAAGGGGAGTGGAGCGCGAGGAGGAAAGAGGGTGAGGTGACGATTCCTATAATCTCCTTTCTTGAAGGTGGTATGAGGATTCCCATGGGGCCGGTGATGAGGGATTATCTCAGGCACTTCGGCTTATCTCCCACCCAGTGTGCCATAAATGTATTTAGGATCTTAGGCTGTGTGGATGCCTTGAATGAGAAGATGGGGCTGAGGCTAACCCATCATGATGTGAATTGGTGCTACAACCTCCAGCGCTTGAGGGGGAAGTCTTATTACATGAAGATGAGGGACGATAGGGTCCGGCTCATTCAGTGCCTCTTTGAGTCCGGTAAGGGCTTGAACAAAGACTTCCTCATTGTGTCTGGAGAGTGGCACAAGGGCCTTCATTGTCCAACAGTAGAGGGTACACCAGGTGGGGCATCCAGACTAGGAGAGTGTTTAATTTCTTGTGCTTTCGTGTCCTGCTTTGCTTGGTTTTTGACTGGAGCTTGTTTTCTTTTATGCAGATTCGTGCGCTTTTGAGCGTAACTTCGACTTGGTCAACAGAGAGGATTTGCAAACCATACTGAGATCGGAGATTTTTGTGAATAAAGCCGACAACCAAGTTAGAGTCGCTCACGTGATCCTAGGATACGACCCGATCCAAAAATCATTCTCGGCTCCAAAGTATGTGATCCGAGCTAAAGATCCTTGGCTGCATAGCATCACCGTAGTCGAGCACGGATTTCTGATCCCCGAAGGGTCCCCTATTCCCGAGGGCGTACCGTTGGTGGGTACCTCTTCATCAGCTCAAGCCGCCAAGGCTGAAGGGGGAGAGTTAGGGGAAGAGGAAGTTGCTGACTCTGGTCCCTCCGAGGGCGAGTTTGACGTGTTCGACCAATTCCATTCGCCCGAGGACCCTTCTGGTGATTTGGGTGACCCTAGCTTAACTGAAACGGACTTTTTATCCGAAGAAACTTCTCCTCAGTCGAAGATGAGTTTCAAAAAGCAACCTCAGGTGAGTTTGCTGGCCCTGATTGAGGCGCATCCGGGAAAGGACGCGCCGGGGAAGTCTCCTCCCAAGCTTCCTTCTCCCCCACCTCCACAGAGTTCGCCGTCTGGGTCTAAGCCCACCAGTCCTTCGCAGAAGAAGGACAAAGGAAAAAGGCCTAGGGGGGGCGAAGAGTCTGATCCTTCCTGAGGTGATGGCGACGCTTGGCAGCCATCGAAACAGTTGAGGATAAGGCGCTGAGGTTAGGAAAAGCAGGCTGCCATCCAGCCTGGGGCCTAGGCTTGGCTTCTTGCCCCTATGTTCCATGGGAAGCCTTTGACGGATGATGCCTCCTTCAGGGACCCTCAAGGGGGCGAGGGTGCGCTTGTGGCTGATGCATTGGGGAGGTCCTTTCTACACCCTGCAGACATGGCCCAGCTGGAGGCCCTGAGGAGCAATAAGGTCTTCCTCGGCCTCAAACAATACTTGGGCATGGTAAGTGTCCTGATCGCTTGTCATTCTCTTTACTTCTTGTTTCTTGGCTTCTTATCTGTTGCGCACTTGTTTCAATTGACAGGCTATCCAGGCTACCTTCAGGTTGGAGGATATGGCCAGTAGCCAAAGCAAGGTTGCGGGCTCGGAGCATACCAAGCTGTTGGATGCTGTGCGGACCCTCAACGCCTCTAAGGCTAATCTTATAAAGGCGATGGACTAGTTGGAGGAGATGAAGAGGGCTCGAGACACCGCCGAGTCAGCCCTTACTGCCGCTGAAATGTTGGCCCTAGACCAAACTGAGGGTCTACTTAAAGCGGAGGATCAACTGAGGGTCGCCAAAGAGGAGATCGCGACCCTGGAAAAGAGGGTGCTTGAGGTAGAGGGGGCCAGAGGCGCTGCGGAGTTTGCTAGGGACGAGGCTCTGAAAGCCAAGAAAGGGGTTGAGTCTGCCATGGTCGAGGCTGAGGCCTCCAAAGGCAAGGCCACGCAGGAGGCCTATGAGGCAGGGGTAGCTGAGACAGAAGACAACCTTAGAGCCCAAGTGCCTAGGGTGTGCAGACTTTACCGCTCCCAGGTCTGGAGTGAGGCCCTTAAACAAGTTGGGGTTGAGGCCTCGTCCGACTTGTGGAAGGTGGAGAATGTATATTATCCCCTTGCCATCTGCGAGGCTGCCTCTTTAAGTTCTGAGGCCGAGGTGGTTGCCGAGGGAGTTGGGGTGGTTCCTGAGGAAGGCGTCCTAGCTGCTACCACTTCGGGCGAGCCCACCAAGGAAGCTGATCCCTTTAGGGCCGTTGAGACAGGCAAGGGTCCCACTGCTAATGCGCCTTGGGAGGTTGTGGACCCCTTAGCTTATGTCCAAGCCCCTCTCGTTTGGGAGATATCTCATCTAGTTGACCCTCCCCAGGCTGCAGTCCCGAGCGAGGGTTACCAGGACCCAGAGACTTCTTCTGCCCGGCCCCCTGAGGGGGGAGTTGAGATGGAGCCGAAGGAATGATCCTCTGTTGCGCCTTTGCTTTGTTTTGTTTTTTTTTTTTTTTTTTAGTATTGTAATGGCACATTTGCCTTGTATAACTTTTATAAAGATTCAGCAAAGTGCATATTTCGTTTCCTTTTATTTGTTTTGCTTGTATTATATATATATATATATATATATATATATATATATATATTTTTTTTTTCTTTACTTGCACGATTCTAGCTTTAATTGCGCTTCAGCCGACTATATTGATCATCGTCCCCTGCAGTGCTCATTACTAGTACCAAAGTGGTCAGCCTCGTCGTAGGTTTAGGCCCATGGTCAATACAAGACCTTGGTTCTGTCTAGTGCTTAGATCCTTCTAAAGTGACTAGTTTCCCTATAGGTTTGAGTCATTGAACCCTGCAAGACCTTGGTTCTGTCTAGTACTTGAATTCCCTTGAAGCAACAAGTTTTCCCATATGTTTGACGTCGAGGAACATACAAGACATTGGCTCTGCCTGGCACTTGGTATTTCATGAGGGGATGGTTTCTCCATTGGCTTGGGTCCAAGGACTATGCAAGACCTTGGTTCTGTCTGGTATTTGATTCTTCTTTAGTTGTTAGTTTCCCCCTATGCTTGAGTCCGAGGACCATGCAAGGCATAGGTTCTGTCTAACACTTGTCTTCTGAAGTAACTAGCTTCCCCATAGGTTTAAGTCTGAGGACTATGCAAAACCTAGGTTCTATCTAGCACCTAGTTCTTGAAATAGTTAGTTTCCCTAGAGGCTTGAGTCCGAGGACCATGCAAGGCCTTGGTTCTGTCTAACACTTGTCTTCTGAAGTAACTAGTTTCCCCATAGGTTTGGGTCCGAGGACTATGCAAGACCTTGGTTCTGTCTAGTACCTAGTTCTTGAAATAGTTAGTTTCCCCAGAGGCTTGAGTCCGAGGACCATGCAAGGCTTTGGTTCTGTCTAACACTTGTCTTCTGAAGTAACTAGTTTCCCTATAGGTTTGAGTCCGAGGACTATGCAAGACCTAGGTTCTGTCTAGCACTTAGTTCTTCTTTAGTAGTTAGTTTCCTCGTAGGCTTGAGTCCGAGAACCATGCAAGACCTAGGTTCTGTCTAACACTTGTCTTCTGAAGTAACAAGTTTCCCCATAGATTTGAGTCCGAGGACTATGCAGAACCTAGGTTCTGTCTAGTACCTAGTTCTTGAAATAGTTAGTTTCCCCAAAGGTTTAAGTTAGAGGACCATGCAAGACCTTGGTTTTGTCTAACACTTGTCTTCTGAAGTAAATAGTTTCCCCATAGGTTTGAGTCCGAAGACTATGCAAGACCTTGGTTCTGTCTAGTACCTAGTTCTTGAAATAGTTAGTTTTCTTAGAGGCTTGAGTTAGAGGACCATGCAAGACCTTGGTTCTGTCTAACATTTATCTTCTGAAGTAACTAGTTTCCCCATAGGTTTGAGTTCGAAGACTATGCAAGACTTTGGTTCTGTCTAATACCTAGTTCTTCTTGAGTAACTGGTTTCCCCATATGCTTGAGTCCGAGGACCATGTAAGGCCTTGGTTCTGTCTAGTACCTATCTCCTGAAGTAGCTAGTTTCCCTATAGGTTTGAGTTTGAGGACTATGCAAGACTTTGGTTCTGTCTAGTACTTAGTTCTTCTTGAGTAACTGGTTTCCCCATAAGCTTGAGTCCGAGGATCATGCAAGGCGTTGGTTCTGTTCAGTACTTGGTTCTTCTGACTGCTTGGAGCTAGGGAGCTCATCCTCAACGTTGGGGAGTCTGCCCTTAGAGAGGTAGCGGCTTTGAGCTTGCTCCGCCGAAGGGGGACCCTTCTTCGGTCTAGCCCCTTCGTCCAGCGCCCCTCTTCTGATTATGAGGCGTCTTTTGGGCTATTCGAGTAACGCACTTGATGCTTCGGTGCGCGAGGCGCCTCCCCATTAATGTCCTTGCGGATTTACGAGAATCCAGCGGCTGATAAGCTCCTTGGAAATTGGGTGGAGTTAATATCTCCGGTAATTTCTCCTTAGGATTCTGTGTGGGCTGGCTTTCACCAGCTCCTACCTTCTATATAAGGCATTTTGGGGTAGTCTTTTCTTCAAACTTCACAAACACCTAGGTTCAAATCTCACAAACACACCGTTTTCTGTGCATTTCAGCTTGAGGAGATGAAGTGGCCCTAGAAAAGGGCGGTAACAAGGAAGCCGAGCCCCCTTCAGGAGTTAAGGATGCCACTCTGATCTCGGACGACACAATGGAGGCGGAATAGGAAGAGGCCGAAGATCCTCATTCTTTTCAACCTAGCCAGAGATGGGATTCCCCTTGCTGTTTGGAGGGGGATCCGAAAGGAACGTAACGTCTCTCCTCCGTGTGCAGATCTACCGGCCCTCCAAGCTGGTAGTGATTCATCAGCTTCCAGTCATCGTGGGACTGGGAGGGAAACCTGAAGAAACCTTGAGGTGACACCGTCAGGCACCGCGACCTCTTTTTCCTTCTCCTTCAGAGCGCCGCAAGTGTTGGTTGGGGAGCTGTCGACGGGTTTAGTATAGGTCTGTCTCCACCTCTCCTTCCAACACTTGGCTTGGCTTTAAAACATACCTGCCTAGGCTCTTCTCTTTTTCTTTTTCTTTTAGTTTCAACACAAGCCTGTTTGGGCATTTACCTTCGTAATTAGCTTTAGAATGAGTCTGCTTGGGCATTTACCTTCGTAGTTAGCTTTAGAACGAGTCTGCTTGGGCATTTACCTTTGTAGTTAGCTTTAGAATGAGCCTGCTTAGGCATTTGTTGTATAATGTAATTTCTCTTCACTTATTAATAAAGAAGTAGCCCCATTTCGTTTCTTTTACTTCTTGCATCTTTTCATTTCTTTGCGATGATTACCTTCTGAATGAGTATGTTGCCATTGTTTGTATTGTTTTTTCTTTTTATGAACTTGAAATAAGTGTTGTTATTGATCTTTCCACACAAACCGTCGCACTTGTTAATGCACAAGTCCTTCCCACAGACGGTGCCAATTGTAGGGACCCGGTTCGGGCACTTCCCTCTTGGGGATGAGTTGACCCGAGCCCAGGTGACCCCGTACAATGAATTTGTAGAGAGTGGATGAAAGGACTAGGCATTAGCGAAAGATACAACGGTCGATGTGAGTTTACAGGATCAATAACTGGGATTTGGCTAAGTGTTCTAAGGGAAAGTTCGTCATCAGCCCAGTCCGAGGAGCTCTTCCCTTAGAACTAATGAATACAAGAGTTGCCCTAGAATACCCTAAAAAACCTTGAATCCTTTGAACTGAAGGACCCCAAAAACCAACCTCCCTAACTTTGGGGGTTCAATCTATTATATGGTCTCGTTCAGTTGATCTCTGCCGTCCACTTGTCGACCATCTGAACCTGTGTCTGAGGGCTCGTCCCATCAGTCGCCTTTGCAGCCTTTCTGTTAGTTGAAGTAACCAAGGCATCACTGTTCGCTGGTCATTTCACCATTAATGCGGTCAGAGTGTTGGTTGCGTACATTTAATGGGTGGATGATAGCTTCCTCTCTTCGATGTCGCCTGCCGAGGACGTGGTCATCCTCGGTGAAGTTCCTTGATGACTTGGACCTCCCCCACTCATCCTCGGATTTTGTACTCTCCTCGACATGGGCCTTGGGCCCGATATGGAGTGGGCTAGGGTAGCCAAATCTTTAGGCCCCACAAAAAACTATCCAAAAACTAATTGAAAACATATTTAAACAAAAACCTCAATTTAATATAAGAAAAATGCTAATGAGTGCCCTTAGAACATTGGTTAATAATCCATGTAATGAAAGTTTTGATACTAGCAAAATATAATCCATTTAATGAAATGAAAAAAAACTATCAAAATATTAATTACTTTTTTTTTTCATTTCCCATAAAAACTTTCTTTAAATTGATTATTAACCAGTACTCTAATGGCATTCGTTAGCATTTCCCTTAATATAATTAAGAACAATCTAAATTACTAAATATTAAAAAATTGGAATTATAGGAACTCATACGAGAGTTGAATTTTGTTTTCAAAAGTGAGGGAGCACCGAAACTGAAGTGAATTTCAGCCCATGAAAAAAAAAAAAAAAAATAGAGGATATACAAACTTTGAAGTATTTCATTGGAGGAAGAATTTTGAATTGAAGTTCAAGTTATGATTTCTATCTTCTTGTGGGGGTTATATCTTAGTTATGAGCGCATTAAATCTTGGTTTTGAAACCTAGAGCAGACCATACAGTTGGACCAGGTTAACCACAAAGCAGTCATCACTCCGATTTTTTAAATTCAGAAATCCTAAAAATTAAAATTTTTGCTATGAACCTCTTAACCTGCGAGTAGACCGTCCAAGTTTCTAAACTGGGCATGAGCTCACAGATTAGACCTCAAAATTGCCCCAAAAATCTTCTATGAAAAATGGCCGATAGACAACTCTTTTTTGGTCGGATGAAGTCATGAAGCAATATCTTGTTGGTTTCCGATTGAAGCCCAACCCCCATGAATCTCTTATGTTAGCTCCAATAGCTCATAGTCCCTGGATCTTTACCATTTTGGAGGTTTAGATTTGTTTTGGAAAGAATGGGGCAATAAAGATAGAGAGGGAGAAAGAGAGGAGTGAGAGAAGGCTGCTTCTAAGTTCTAACTTCTGAAATTTTTTAATGAGATGGGAATAAAGTCTCAAGTTTGACACACTAGGAGAGTGTTTGGTTTGAGTTTTCAAACAACAATTTTCAGTTTTTAAACAATATTACACGTATTTTTACACACTTTTTTCATTCACACGTATTTTCACAAATGTTTTCAAACAATAATTTTCAGTTTTTAAACACATGTACCAAACAGGCTCTAGGAGTGTCGGAGTGGTTTTGTTTTTAGGGAATAGGAATTTTTTAAAAATTAAATAAAAATCTCTGCCCTTTATCATGTCAATTTGAGGTCCGTTTGGGAATAACTTATTTAGTTGAAACTGAAAATTTTTTGTTAAAAATACTATATATAATGTAAAAAGTTAACTGAAATAGTATAGTAGAACCTATGAATAGTACCAAAAGTGCAATAAGACCTATGAATAGCAGTAAAAATAAGTTAAATAAAAAAATAAAAAAAAACTATCCAATATAAGTTTATCCCAAACGCAACCATAATCTCATTAGTGTACTTTTTCTTTTCTTTTCTTAATTACATTTTTGTACTGGTTTCACATATCATTTGAATATGAAGTTTTTATCTATAAGTTTTTTCAATTATATTAGCAAATTAAAGTTTTTGAAATATTGTTATAAGTATGGATTTGTCGAAATATTTAAACTAATAGTAAGATAATGTTCATATAACTTTAGTAATAAATTAAGAAAAATATTTTTTTTTAAATCTTTAATCCATATAAAATTAATCAGATATAAATACTATTTTAGTTTATATTGCTAATTTTCATATTCCTTTATTTATTTTTATATTATTAAATTAATTAATAAATTATCGTGATTTGACCTCGGTCGAATATTTAACCTTAAAATTTTTGAACCTTTCTTTCTATCAATTTGTTAAACAGTTCGAATCTAAAAACCATGCTCCCAATTGGATCATGCAACGTGTTAAGTATTAGACTTCATCTCTAAGAATAAGAGTTATCTTCTTGTAGGTTGTATCTTTGTTATGAATATGGGTTATCCCTTCCTTTTGGAATAAATTTTATAATAATTACCACAAAATATTTAACTGACGAAAACAAGGTTTTTAACCCTATCTAAATGGTTAGGAGACTATGTGAGCGTTTGGATATTGGGTTAAATGGCGTTTCTGCGTTTACGTTTTGGGCTTTTTATTTTTATTTTTATTATTATTATTATTTTTTCGGCTGCTGCACCAGCTTTTTGGGAGACAACGGCTACTGTTCATAAATAGTAGCCGTTGTTTTTAACTTTTAAACTCTCTTTTCAGTTCTGTGGGTCCCATGAACAGTAAATGGGACCAACAAATTTCACTTTTTATCAACTTTTTCATTAAACCCGCTGCACTATTCACACATTTAAAAATTATTTTGCTACAGTGTTTTCATCAACTTTCAGCAACAATAAGCTGTATCCAAACGGACCCTATATATAAAAAGATACGATAGACACAGCATCCTCACATTCCATTGACTTTTTTTTTTTTAGAAAGACATTCTATTGACTTAGATTAATATAAGCCCCACTTTCAACTTAGAATTAAATAATTTTGTAGATATCTAACCTCAAACAGTTCACGGGTCGAGTCAAATCAAGTTTTGGATTGACCCGCACTTAACCTAATTGGATAAGGTGAACAAAAATGGACTCGAATCTGAAGCACAACAACAAAGAGAATAGAGAAATTCAAAACCCAGACTAAGGAACAAAGGAATCAAAACCCAGACCCATAAAAAATCAACCAAAGAACAGAGAAAACAAAACCAACCCAGACCTATGAGAAATCAACCAAAGAACAGAGAAATCAAAATCAACCCTTACCCATGAGAAATCAACCCAAAGAACAAAGAAATAAAGACCCAAACCCATGATAAATCAACCCAAAGAACACACAAAGAAATCAAAACCCAAAACACAAACCTAAACAACGCACAAAAGCCTATAGAAATCAAATAGCACAAATAAGTCCACAAACCCCAGATTTATGAGACGAAAAGAGAGAGAACACTAAACTGGCACCACCACCACTCCATCTCCCACCATCACCACATCCATCACAAGATAAGTACAAAATTAACAAAAAAAATAATAATACTAGCCCACCATCAGATGCACAAGATCAAAGCCTCAAATGGCAGATCAGAGGAGGCTTCAAGAGAGAGGGATTTGGGCAAGAGAGAGACTACAAGTGAACAACGGCGAGTGCAACGAGGACAACGAGTCAACGATAGCGAGGGCAATGAGGACAGTGACTTAACAACAGCGGCGGTAAGAAGGGGGCTAAGGTTAGGGATGAGAGAGACAGAGAGAGAGGAACGTGTTACTGAAATGTGAAAGAAAAAAAATCTGATACCCATCCCCTTTTTTCCTTTTTTAAATTTCTCACGGGTCGGGTCGGTTTATATGGGTTAATAAATGTGGAACACGAACTCAAACAGAATACCAGAATTTTTTAAGACAGGCTGTGTTTGTTTCGCGTAAAACGTTTTCCGGAAAATACATATTTTCCGGAAATGCTATTTTCCGAAAAAGGAAAATATTTTTAAGTGTTTGGTTGAATTATGAAAATTGTGGTGGAAAATATTTTCATGTGTTTGGTTCTATTAGGAAAATGCTATTTTTCGGCGGCAAATTCCGGCAACAACACAACAACAACAACAGCAAATTCCGCCAACATCAACAACAACAATCAGTTCATAAAAAAAAAAAAAAAAAAACAACAACAATCAAATTACAAAAAAAACAGCAACAACAATCAAATTAAAAAAAAAAAAAAAACTGAGAGATCGAGGAAGAGAGAGCTGGAGGTGCGATGGCGCGATCGAGGGTCTGGGTCTGGGTCGAGCGGCGTTGGAGCGATGGCGCGATCGAGGAGGCGATGGGTCTGGGTCGACGACGAGGTGCGATGGCGCGATCGAGATGCGATGGCGATGGTGCGATGGCGCGATCGGCGCGGTGCGATGACGAGGTGCGATGGCGAGGTGCTGCGATCGGCGCGAGACCGGTGCGATGGCGCGGTTCGTGGGTTCGTCGGTTCATGGCGCTGGCGAAGTCGAAGGCTCGTGAACGCCGGTGAAGTCGAAGTCGAAGGCTCGTTCTCTCTCTCGCTCTCGCTCGGTTTGGTTCGTTAAGGTTCTGGCTCTCTCTTTTCCGGAAATCATTTGAAGGTAAAATAAGAGTGTAAAATGATTTTCGGGTCAAAGGAGTAAATCCGGTCAAACTGAAGCTGATTTTCTGGAAAATAAAATTTTCCTTTCCTGCCAAACACTGGGGTTAGGTGGTAAATGATTTCCGGAAATCATTCACCACCAAAACAAACGGAGCCTAAAAGACTTGCACTCGACCCATCTGAGATTCAAAACCGACCATGGGCCTTCAGGTTGAACGGGTGGGTCGGGTCTTATGGGTTGTTGGACAACCCTAATCTAACCCATTAAAAGAGTCTTAGTGCATCCACATTAATAGAATCAAATTTTTAACTTTTTGACACCACAAAATTATCTACTTTAACTTATCATTTCATAACTCACACAACGGTTTTATTCTCACATCAAAGTTAAATACTATTCACTTATTTATTATTTTTTCTCTCCCTTCTTCTTTGTTTCTTCTCCTTCTCTTGGCTTGGGTATCTCGAGGGTGAGATTTTAGGGTTTTTTTTTTGCGAGCATCAATGGGCAGGGCAAGATATGGGGTCTAGTCCTATCGGCAGCTGGAGCATTGGTTTTAGTGTTGTGGGAGGGTCCAGTTTTGCCAACCTCTAGGTTGTCTAACATTCAAGCAACTAGTGATGGTGGTATTGGCTTAATAATGATCGTTGTTGGAGTGCTTGCAACAAGCTTTTGGAATATTATGGTGGTAAGAAAATTTCTCCAAAGTTTATCAATGATTTACATGAACTTGGTATTGACTATATTGAGCATTCATAAAATAAGCCTGAGATTGTCATCCACTATGATCATGTTCATATTAGACTATTATGTGTTCGAGTTTGCTTAATTAGCAAAGTCTTTTACCTTTTAATAAAGGGATTGACTTTGAATCTCATTCATATCAAAAAAGAAATTTATTAGTGTTTTGGCTTGATGATACAATTATTATAGTGCTGAACAGGGTTAGCTTAGTGTAATTTGTGACATGAGAACATAAATATTAAATGGATATTTTTTATTATTAATTACTAATTTTGCATCTCAATAGTCAAACAATATTTAAATGTTTATTGCTCCTTGAGAGTTGCGATACAAAATTATTAATTAAGTTGTTGTGATATAGATTTTATCAACATTCTCTTTTTCAATTGATAATATGGCATTATGGCCAACTCAATCAATTTAAAGTAGGATTATATCGATTTTAGTTTTAAAAAATTATCTCTACCAAAACAATTATTAGGAGGTTGCCTTTTTGAATTGAGATTGGACTTATTTTTTTTTTCAAACCAATTATTCAGCTACAAGATGGTCATTGTTTTTTTTTTACTGGGAGCCTTTTTGGGGCCTTAAGCCTAGAACTTAAGCGGTCCTGAAGTGGACCTCATAAAGTTTATCTATATATCAAAAATGTATATATATTGGACCATAATTTGGATGACATATTCATGTAATCTTGCAGAAGCATGTCACTCAATTTTACCCAGCAGAACTATCCTTAAGCGCAATGATGAGCTTCTTTGGCACCATCCAAACTGCTATAGTAACTGTATTTGTGATATCGTGGTCATCTTGGGAGCTAAAGTGGGAAGGAGGGCTTGTCTTGGTTACCATATTACTTGGAGTAAGCCTAAATTTTAAGTCATCCCAAAAAACCAACACAAGTTTCATTCTTCCTCACAAGTCATTGATCCATGTGTTGTGGAATTGCAGGGAATTGTGGTGACAGGATTATCATATTATGTGATGACTTGGTCCATTAAGAAGAATGGTCCTGTGTTCACATCGGCATTTAACCCACTTCTAGTCATTTTCTCGTTTTTGCTACAAACATTTGTATTGGGAGATTCTGCACATTTGGGCAGGTATGTCTATTTTCAGCCCATTTGGCATTAGCTTCAGCTTTTAGATTTTAGTTTTTAGTTTTTATATACAGCTTTTTAAAACCTCATTTTTTTCCTGTCTTTTTTCATATTTTTCAAATTTTTTCAAGATATAAATATACTTTAACATACTTTTAGCAAAAAAATTTTAGTAAAAAATTAAATAAACTTTTTTCAAATAGACATAATATATGTCTCAAATTATAATATATATATATATATATATATATATGAGATGGGTTCAAGTTACACCTGATGTAACTTTTTAAAGTTACACATTTTTTAAACTATTAGATTTAAGTAGATCTAACGGTAAAAAAAATGACTCATTAATACTGATTATCTAATTAGCATTTCATTTATTGTCATTTATTTATGACATTCCATACCAGTATCTTCTTACCAAAAACGAGTTATATTTTCTCTCTCCTCCTAGATTATAGATGATTCTGGGAAGCCACCATGTATTATGTTGATTGTTGAGCACCACGTAGTCAGATTGGTTACCTGCATGTCTTGCTGCAAAGACTCTTTGTGGCCTATTTTTTTTTTTTTTTTTTTCATCATTAGCCTCTTCCATAAATAGCTTCATTGAATTGAAGAATTTTCCATGTAGATCTGGTCTCTCATATTGCAAAACCAATCTTGGCCAACTCCATTCCTAGTTCCTACTGCTTTTTTGACCTTGTAATCCTTGCTTTTTGAAATAATAATTTCAAAATAATAATTATGATAAGCTAAGTGAAAGAGATAATTACATTATCACGTAGAATGTTTTAGAAAGACAGCCATGAGTGTTTTTTCAATTATTTTCATCCTTAGACCTATTATTTTGGCAGACCTCAAACGAAATTGGTCATGAATATTTTAGAAAAACTTAGCCACAACAATTGTTCTCTAAAATAATTGTGACTTTGGCCATGAGTGATTCTTAAAAAAAAAAATGTTGTCATAGCACTAATTCCAGTACCTTGAAACAATGGTGTTAGAAATCAATGGTTGAGGCTTAAAGTGCATAAAACCAAAAATTCGTGTGATAGAGAAAGGAGAAAACGATGACGGTGGACATGGGAGAGTTCAATGCTGTTTTTTTTTTTTTTTTTTTTTTTTTTTTTTTCTACATTTAATATGAAAAGTTAATGCCAACCACTAATTTCTAGGGAATAATTATGACATAGCAAGAGTGTTTTCTAACCATCAGATCTAAGAAAAATCTATGGTCTTAAAAAGGTGTAACTCTTGTAAAGTTACACCAGGTGTAACTTGAACCCATCTATATATATATATATATATATATATATATATATATATATATATATATTTTGATGGCCACCCAGTGCCCACCATGATGGATGGGGTTGGCCTATTAAACCCATGGCCAGGGGCCTTCACATATATCTTTTTTCATTTTTGGTAAAATCAGAAAACACCTTAACATTTATCTCTTTTACTTTAACATGGTGCTAAATACTAATGGAAGAATAAAGTCTAAAAGGGAAGTAATTCACGAAGAATGACGCTCCCTTCTTTCACATTTATAATGGAGTCTACTTGTTAAATTCATAGTAGTATCCACCACAAATATGAAATGAGAGAACACAATTTCTCTATACTCCGAAAGTGCTAAGAATTTTCCTTAGAAGGAGAACCTTAGGCTAATCTAAATCAAATATCTCACTAAAAATTACAAGATACCAATTAACTTGCTTCAAGATTACAAAGTCCAATCCCAATTAAAATAAAGGCGTTATCCCAATTAACTTGCTTGGCGATAAAAGATGAATCTAGTTTCGACAAAGTAAGTTGAGTAAGAAACTATAAGGTAAAGACCGTCTCTACTTTAAATTGTTTTGCTTATTCCTTGATCTGTAGTATTGTGGGAGCAGTTTCGGTTATATTTGGCCTGTACCTAATCTTATGGGCAAAAGCCAACGACATGGAGAAGAAAGAGATTGTGGCTGATGATTCCGTTTACGATCCATTGATTCAAACCTGAAAGAGATTGTGGCAAGAGTTCAATAAGAAACTGTAATTCGCATGGCAATTCTTCAGCTAAGTAACTGAAATCACTTGTGAGCAAATGTCAAACGGTAGTATTGTTTCATTCATTCACTCTAATAGTTGATGGGCTTCTTAATTTGACTCCAAACGAAGCTTAATTTCAGATTTTGGTTGAGCAATTTTGGTAAATAATGTCATGTAAGTAATTTTTTTATGTCAACGCATGGATATACTATTGTTTGACTGAATTTTCGTGGGTGTATTAAAACTATATATGAATACATTTATTCTTTATGAAATGAATCATTTTTGCTTTATTGTATGCGATATTTGTTTGTACTCCGGTCCTTTATACGCTACATAACAAACACCATACTTGTTTTGGTCCAAGAAAGCAAGGCAATAATATGTTACACAATGACAATTGATGCTGGGATGATTTGTTCTATATTAATATTATGTTGCATTGCAGCTTGGCAGGTCCTCTGGTTACTTCCACAATTTTTTTTTTGTTCGGCCTAATGGAAGGACTTGCCAATGAAGGGCTTGATGAATTCTTCTTAAGCCACGTCGCTGAATCAATGAGGAGTTACGGCCCATCATTCAATGATTGTGTGTTAGGTTTTGGGAATTTCTTTTAGCTTTCCTTTGGTTTTACTGTTTAGAACATGGTTCTAGGGTTGCATAAACACGAGTCATCTAGATAGGTATTTCCTGGCTTTAGCAATATTGAGTTCCGTGTTCCTTTGCATTTATTGGTATGCTTCATCTAGGTATGTCCGCATCGGAGGTGCAACTCGGGATGTGGAAGATGGTCATAATGAAGGAGTTTGACTTATTTTCAGTAATTTTTTTAACTGGATATCTCTTGTTGTTTTAAATATACAATGACAAGTGGTAGTGAGTTTTAATCTCTATATTTTATTTAGTTAGTGTATGATGTGGCAGTTTCTCAGTAAAAGAAAAGACGATTCTAGATAAAAAAGTACTTCAGGTAAGTTAAAACTATAATGAAGCTTTGTATTTTAAAATGTAACCATTTTCAAAGCATTTTAATTTCTTATACATTACCAAATGCTCATTTTAAAATTCTAGTTTCAAAAAGCGCATTTTGGCTCAAGAAAGTGGAAACAAACGCACATTGAAGGCTTTATCAAGATGAGTTTTGGCTGCAAAATAACCCTTTTTCCCCTTCTTAGGGCTGTTGTGATGAATTAATTTTGGCTGCATGAATGGAAGTAGTGATATAGGGTTTAATGCGGTTGTCTATAATTTTGGTAATGATTTTATATGATGTGTTACATAGGCTGATGGGCCAAAACTGAGTGACGAGCTCTGGGCTATTAATATTATTTTTAAGAATGAGAATGATTTGGGTGTCTTGATCTCTGATGGTTGTATAAGAGATCTGGAGTTTAATCCCCAGCTATACCAAAAACCGATCAGTGTCTTAATCTGATGATAAAAAACTATTATTAAGAGCGGACGCTATAAGTTAAAATTCTCTCAGAATGATTTGAGTGTGGTTTAAAGGACGTAGAATTATCACCATTACGAAAAGGGTTTGGGTAAATTTAGAGACGTCCTTAAGATCAATATGCCAACTTGTTTGGTAAAAATGAGCCTGAAAACCATTTGGGCATGGTGCTTTGAAGGAGCCCATTTCAAATAAGGCTTTACTAATTTCATCCTGGGATGGGAACTTGATCATGCGGGACTTGAAAAGATTGCCAATACAGATTTTCGAAGGGCCAAAGGTCTGGAGTCAGGACGGTACGGTAGATACTTTCGGTTCAACAAACCAGACACTTAAAAGCCTTTTCCTAGCTTTTTCTTGACCCACCTCTTTCACAGCACTCAAGTTTTTTATTTATTATTTATTTTTAACTAAACAAGTCAATTAAAAGTTAAAAGAATATCTTATTATCTAACTCCAAAAAATAAAAGCATATATATATATATATATATATATATATGTATATATAATAAAAAAATTGTATTATCCCCCAATTCATTTTCCCTCTTACGGCATTTCAATTGGTGGATCCCATATTATACACAAAATAATAATAATAACTAGCCTCATCACACATGTTTCACACGTGCGATGAGTCATTTTTTTTTTTTTTTGTTAATGGTCCTATTTTGTAGAAAAAAACTCTGTTTTTATTATTATTATTATTATTATTATTATTATTATTATTATTATTATTTTGAAAATCTAATTTATAAATGAATAAATTAATTTGAAAATTAATAGGAAAATGGTCATATTTTTTAGGCAGTGTTTTAGTAGGAATTAAAGTTGCATTTTTACCGGATTATTCTTTAGTTTTGTCTCTACTTAAACATAGGGGTGTAGGGGCATTTTTGAACTAAAAAAAGAGGAATTCAAACAGAGAAAGCTTCTTAAATAATAGTATAGATAATAAAAAAAAACTACTTACTATCTTTGTAATACACAAAACCTCTAAAGCCTCCACAATATTTTTTTTCTTCCATGACCCAGCTCTTGGATTTTTTATTTTTAAGTTTCACACTCTAGGTTTTTCCAATCAACCCAAAAGTTCAATATACCTAGAAGAACATAGAAAGAAATACTGAATTCTATCTTATTTAAGAGCATTCAAGGCATTGAGACATATATACAAATTTTCAAGTATATTCAAGATTATTGGGAATGAAGGAATCAAGGAATGATTTAATTTGAGTAAATTAAACTAGGTAGGAAAAATTAATAACAATTTACATGTATATTAGATTTTGTATGACAATTACATTAGTTTAGAATGGTTTATTTATTATTATTTTTTATCAATATAGATAATATTTTTCATATTAATTTTTCTTTTAACCTCGTCTCTTGAACTGAAATTCTGACTTTGTCATTAGTTGTTGTACATATATAGTGGATGTGCTCATATCGTGTGAACAAAAGAAAAATGTAAAATTTTTTCTATTTTCAAGTCCACACCAAACACTTATAAGATGATCAAAATATCCTCCTAAAACTTTTAAAATTTCAAAATACCTTGTAAAGCTCCAAATTATTCAAAATACATATGAAATGCACCTAATATGACCAAAATACCACTTGAAAACTTCAAAATAGTCAAAATAAAAATCTTTAAAATGATCAAAATATTAAAAAAATAGTATAAAATTACTAAAATACTCCTAAAAAATATCTTTAAAATTTCAAAAATAGTCAAAATACTACCAAAAATTTCAATATGATCAAAATATGCCAGAAAGCTTTGACGTAGTAGGATGAGTTGAATTGTTGCAGTGATATATATATATATACACACACATTGTAGGGGCATTGGGCCCTGTAGCCCACTATTTATATGTGCATAGTGGGTTTGAGACCCAAGTCGAGAACTAAAGGCGTTCAAAGGTGGTAAATGCTGTCAACAAGGCCTATGTTGGAAAATGGAGAAGTTAGTTTTGATCATAACAACCCAAGGAGTGGTGCCGAGGATAATGTCCTCCTCGGTTAGTCTAAGTCGAGGTCCATAGAGGTGGTCTGCTGACCGGGGGAACGTTATAGAAACACTCAGTTGGTATGGATAAGCACTATGAAAGCTCAAGACAAGAAAGTGTCCTAAAATATCTAAGGAGAAAGCTGCTACCTCCGCATTAAACACACTGCAACTAACTCCCTAGCCGCATTAATGTAGAGGTGATACCTGAACAGTGTATTTCAGCCTTACAGTCACTACATGAGGACTTGTGGGAGGGGCTGATTGGACAAGTATCAACACCAACCATCTAGCATGTACGTGGAATGTGAGGATGAAAGGGAGAGACAGTATAAAAGAAAGAATGGACAATGAGACAAGGGATCGGAAAATTAGAGAAGAAACATTGTAGCAATCTAAAATCAAAACTTGTAACCACTTTTGAGAGCACTATATAAGAACCAGCATCCTCGGACATTGCCGAGGACATTTATTCTTCAGTTTACACTTGTCTATCTTCATCCTTTTATCACCAACCCACTTAATCTGTTGTTCGACTAATTAAAACCTAGTTTTCTAACCCATTTCTCTACAAATTCATTGTTTTGGGCTTTTTGGACTTAAGTCCATTCACATTTTGGGCTAGGAGTTTAAATTTGGTCCTTACATGTATATTTTTGAATACTTGTTGTCTAGAACTAGAAGTGATTATTGTGTACATTGTAAAATTAACAAGCATGAAATGATGTGTCCTTTCATCAAAAAAGAAAAAGAAATGATGGGTCCAATTTTATCTTTGCATCTTTGTATGATGCCTTTTTTTCCCCTACTGAATTTTACGTTTAGAGCATTCTTATCAAGAATGCTAAATATTTTAGCATTTACCCTTTCAAAATCCTACTTTATCAATTTTAACATACCACTTTACAATTCATCAAACATCAAAACTTCTATTATTTTACCATTTCATTTAAATATTCTTTCTTCATGTTTTCTTTATTCTTTCTTTTTATGTTTTCAAATAACTACCATTAAACAAATTGAATGTTCAATATGTGTATAAAACACCCTTCAACGTTTAGACCCCAAATTACAAATTATCAATTCAAGCTTATTATCAAACAATAAATGTGCGGAAAATAAACATAAACTAAAATAGAATTGATAAACAATCTAAACCATAAATAATCACAACCACAGTAGTAATTAAATGGCAAAGATAAAGGGAAGAGAGATGCAAACACAAGGACAACACTCGATATGTTATCGAAGAGAAAACTGAAGCCCTCGGCGTAAAACCTCTCCGCCGCCCTCCAAGCAGTCAATAATCCACTAGAAAATGTAGTTGGGATACATGAACAGCAATAGAACCTCCAATCCTAATTTACCTAGTGTACCTAAGCCCTCCAAGTTTCTTGCTCCAACGAGGTTATGCCAAACCTATGTTTTTTCTAACTTACCGGATTCCGCTATAGCCCATAGTATCAACCAATATGAATTGGTCCATTTCTAACTGCTTCCCAAAGCACCAAAAAGCCTTCTCACAGATATAAGTATGGTGAAAAAAGGATTTGGCTAAGAACCTCTCAAGGATGTAAAAATGGAGAGGTGAGAGTAGAGGAATTTGAAGAGTCTTTTAGGTGAAGATTGTGGATGAATCAATCTTGTTTTACTCTAGGATTTCTCTTTCAAAATGCTCTCTGGAAGCTCTCTATATTTCGTGGGTATAAGGGTCTATATATAGTGGTGTGTGTTTGGAATGCGAAGAGTCAGTTTTTCCAAAACAGAGCTGGCTGGCGGCTTAGCCTCGCGACTTGACTGAGCCGCGAGTTCTAGTCGCGAGGTAACTGAATGGCCAATCTGGACCTTTTGTCCTGTAGTGCAACAGCTGGCATGACGCTTCCGCTTCTCCGCATGCTTGGCACGTGACCTACTTTTGGTGGCTTGCCAGTCGTGAGTCACCCGTGAGTTCCAGTTGCAAGTCCCTATATCTTTGCACAAACATTTCTTTACACTCTCTCACATATTATTCTTACATGATTCCCACCTAAATACAGGGTTACTAAATGCTGAATTACAAGTAAATTTGGCACGGAATAAAGCCAATAAGATGGTTAATTAAATTCAACCTTACAATCTCCCCCTTTGGTTATTCCGTGACAAAACCCTACAACAAATTCTAGACTTAACACGTGAGTTAGGAACAGTTAAGCAAAACTCACTCACACCTAACTTTAGAATCTGTGAAGCTCTTGAATCATAAGTACAAGTATCTCCTGAAACACAACAACACAATAAGATTATTGTATGCAGAAAACTTGTAATGCATATGGGGCAAGCACAATGCGATCAAGCAAAAATGAACTTAAGCAGTAAAGCATGGCTTGACCAAAAACAAACAATCACAATAACTAGTGATCACAATACTCATTCACACATGGAATGAACATCCGAACATGCAAGCTAATAAGCTCATTTGCAAAGTATCATTTGTGTGTCCAACACTCAACTAATGCAACAACACTAGGTAATTGTATTAAGGATAAAAATCCAACAAAGAGCACAAGAGTGATGTATTGAAGAAAATGCATAACATTTAGAAATAAGTACTTAAGCTACAAAGCATGGGTACAAAAACTTAAAAGCTTACAAAAGCAAACGGTTACAAATGTACCATACAAAAAGTATTTTAAATAAACTAAAAGTGCTTAAAGTTTCTCCCCTTCAAAATATTGAGAAGCTGTGATGCACTTGATGCACTTGGAACATATATACCTGTAACCTGAAACACTTGTACAAAACACATTAGACCCTCATGGTAAAACAAGTTATAAAAAGAACAAGTATAATGTAACAAGTAAATTGCGATCAAGTAATCATGATGTGAAACATGTGAGCAACTTGATCAAACACCAAGCACCAAAACCAAATTTTCTTATTAGCTCAATGTCTTCTCCCTCTTGGTATATGCATCTCCCCTATGGAATACAATAGGACAAAAAGTCCAAATTGGCCATTCAGTTACCTCGCAGTTGGAACTCGCGGCTCAGTCAAGTCGCGAGGCCAAGCCGCCAACTAGATCTGTTTTGGAAAAACTGACTCTTCGCATTCTAAACACACACCACTATATATAGGCCATTATACCCACGAAATGTAGAGAGTTTCCAGAGAGAATTTTGAGAGAAAAACCCTAGAGAAAAACAAGATTGATTCATCCACAATCTTCACCTAAGAGACTCTTCAAATTTCTCTACTCTCACCCTCTCTATTGTTACATCCTTGAGAGGTTCTTAGCCAAATCATTTTCTCACTATACCCATATCTGTGAGAAAGCTTTTTGGTGCTTTGGGAAACAGTTAGGAAGGGACCAATTCATATTGGTTGATGCTATGGCCTATAGCGGAATTCGGTAAGTTAGAAAAGAATAGGTTCGGCGTAACCTCGTTGGAGCAAGAAGTTTGGAGGGCTTAGGTACACTAGGTAGATTAGGCTTGGAGGGTCTATTGCTATTAATGTATCCCAACTACATTTTCTAGTAGATTATTGACTGCTTGGAGAGCGGCGGAGAGGTTTTACGCCGAGGGCTTCAGTTTCCTCTTCGATAACACATCGAGTGTTGTCCTTGTATTTGCATTTCTCTTTCTTTTATCTTTGCCATTTAATTACTGCTGTGGTTGTGATTATTTATGGTTTAGATTGTTTATCAATTCTGTTTTAGCTTATGTTCATGTTCCATACATTTATTATTTGATAATAAGCTTGAATTGATAATTTGTAGTTTGGGGTTTAAATGTTTAAGAGTGTTTTATACATATATTGAACATTTAATTGGTATCAGAGCGGGTACACTTATTATGATCTAAATACCTAAGTGTGATCCTTGACCCCTTGTGTTTATTTGCCATGGATTGTGCTTTGTATGCCTCTTTGTATGATTTAGTTGATGATATATGTAACATGCCACGTGTTTGTGAAAATGCCTCTATGAGTGATAATCCTCATGATTGTGATGCTATGTTACATAAATCTTTGGATGTTGTTGATATTCCTAACATCAAACCCTTGAAGAAAAATGCTAAGAAGTTTCAAAAGAATTTGAGCAAGTTATTTTGTGAAAATAATGATTTGATTGCTAAGCTCAATGAATCCAACAAATTGGTTGAGAAATATAAGAAACTTGCTCAAAATTTTCTTGAAAAGTTGAAAGAGTTTGAATGTTTGAATATGGACTTAGATGCTAAACTTGTTTTGTTTAACAAATTTGTTGATGAGCTAAAAAGTGAAAATGAATCTCTTAAGATGCGTGCCAAGTGTTTGATTGCTGAACCTATTGATAAAAAAGATGAAAATATTTGTTGCAATCATGTTGTGGTACCCAATTTTACGCCTATTGTGTGTTCTACCTCAAAGGACAAATCAGTGTACATTCCTCCACATAAAAGAAACCAAAAGGTGGAGAGAAAGGCTCTTAAGTCAAAGCTTCCGTTTAGGTCTCAACCTAAAGTTTTGGATGGATCTAAGTTTGTTCTAACTTGCCACCATTGTGGTGTGATTGGTCATATAAGACCTCAATGTTATAAGTTAAAGAGAGAACAAAACATGTTGCTAGATCTCTTCCCAAAAAGCCTAGTGGACCTAAACACATTATATGTCACCATTGTGGTGCTTTTGGTCATCTAAGACCTCATTGCTCTAAGTTTCGTGCTCTTAAAAGAATCAAAAGAAAAGAGAAACTTGAACTTCTTGGAAGTTGTGCTAAAAAGGGCCAACCGGATTTGAATGAAAATAGCAAGTTGTTGAAAAAAGTGTTTAATGCTCTTAACTCCTTGACTATGTGCATCTCTGGTTCTCATTCTTCCAACTCTCGTCTCACTTCTTTTGAGACACTCATTCCAAACAATCGTTCCGTTTGGATGCATCCTATGGTTGAGCATTTGCTCTTTTGGTCCTTGATCTAATTCTTTCGATCTTTGTAGGACCCTTCATGCATTAAATGCCATATCTTTATGCATTTGTGCATCTTGCATTTATTTGTATGCATTGTTTTTGTTTTGATCTTACATTTTTGTCTTAGTTTTGTGTGAGTAAAAATCCAAAACCACATAAAAAGTGAAAAATTAAAAAGGTTTGATCGTATGTGTTTGAGCACATATCACATATGAGTTTTGCCTTGTACCTTCGTGCAAATGGCTTTATACATTTACGAGCTTAGCTTGTTTTTTATACACTTATATCTTTGTGGGAAAAATCTTGACATCTTTGTGTAATTGTTGTAAATCAATCTTCAAGCTTGTCATGAATGATTAGTCAATAGTCATGTTGGTTTTGATACATGCGTAGACTTGTGCCTATATCTCTTCCCACTCTTTTATTTTTTATTTTATTTTTACTTAAAGAGCTCAACAAATGTAAATCTCAAAATGAAAAAAGATAATGAGCTACAAAAGCCGTTGCATATACTAGTATTTGACTAGGAAAAAGAGAAAGCGACTTTTATAAAAATATATGATTCCCAAAAAGCCAAAAGCTTGTTCATCAAATTGAAATATCAAAAATTCTAGGAATCGATCTCAAAAAGAGATGTAAAGATAAAAAATGATCAAATGTTATGAATTGTAAAAAAGCCAAATGAAAAGCTTCAAAGATATGTAATCATTTTCTTATGAGGAGTCATCATATATGTTCATTTATATAAATGAGATAGACTACTTGGCTTAGTACTAGTTGTATACGACTTGATTGAATTGATAATTGAAGTTTCACTCTAGACTAAGGACTATTCCACACTTGATATACACACACAACACACATGCCTAATGTTTAATGAATGACTTATTCATTTGTTCGATTGTACTTGTTTAAATGTGATGTGTGTGTACTCAACTATATATGGATGAATCCAAAAAGATTTTTGATCTTTCTATCTGTTTTTGGAAGTGATTTTTATTACTCTTGTGTTCATGTTTAGTGCTTAGTTTGTTTTTCATTGTTTAAACATGTTTTGTGTTGAAAAACAAGTGTCAGAATTTTTGGCGACTTACCCAGTCTCAAGTTTTGGCGACTCGTTTTGGCGACTTGCCTAGTCGCAATTTCACACAGAATGGTTTCGCAACTCACTCGCGACTCATATCGTGAAACGCCCAGAATCAGCTTTTTAAAGAGTTTTTTCGTGGGAAACTTGTTTTAAACCTCTCATAAACTCTCTAAAACCCCTCTTTCAATATTTTTACATCAAAACTCAACCAATTTGAATGGTTTTTCATTCCATTAACATCTCTAAGGTAATTTTAAACTCTTTTCATTGATTTGGATCCTTGGATTATGTTTTGGTGAGTTTTGTGCTCTTGGTTGAGATTTTCATTGTAGGGGTTGAGAAAACTTCATTTTTGTCAAATTTTTATATGAGATTGGTTTCTTTTGATGATTTACTTTGGATGTTGGCCCCTTGTGGCAAAAAGAACATGTATTAAGGGTGTATTTCATAATGTTCATGCATTGTTTCACATTGTTCTTCATAGTGTGCATACTAGGTGTTTGATAAAATGCCTCTTAGGCATTTTCTCGCTTGTTTGGACTCCGATGAGTATCAAACTTTGGGATTTCTCATGTTTTCTTATTAGTAACATGTTTAGTTCATTGGTTGTGTATTTAACATACCTTGCCCCATATGTGCATTTTTCATGCATTGGTCATGTATTGCACATAATCACCCCTTGCACACACCTTTGCTACCCTTGTCATGCATTGGTTCATACATTTTTTCTTCATCCTAGCATGTCATGTTTACCTTATGCTTTGTAGTATTTTGTTTCGTCTTCGATTTGAGCTTCATTTTTTGATTCATCTCACACCCCTCATGCATCATTATCATTATTCATACATTCATCTCTTGCCCTTATTTCTTCTTGACCCTTTGTCTATTCCTGACCAAAAGGGAGAGAGTATACTCTAGAGAGTATACCTAAGAGTTTTAGTCATTTCTATATGACCCTTGTGCACATTCTTAGGGGGAGAAATTCTATTTCTCGTGCACATTTGTAGGGGGAGAGATATTCCATAGGAGAGATGCATATACCAAGGGGGAGAAGACATTGAGCTAATAAGAAAACTTGGTTTTGGTGCTTGGTGTTTGATCAAATTGCTCACATGTTTCACATCATGATTACTTGATCGCAATTTACTTGTTACATTATACTTGTCCTTTTTATAACTTGCTTTACCGTAAGAGTCTAATGTGTTTTGTGCAAGTGTTTTAGGTTACAGGTATATATGTTCCAAGTGCATCAAGTGCATCACAGCTTCTCATCATTTTGAAGGGGAGAAACTTTAAGCACTTTTAGTTTATTTAAAATACTTTTTGTATGGTACATTTGTAACCGTTTACTTTTGTAAGTTTTTAGGTTTTTGTACCCATGCTTTGTAGCTTAAGTACTTGTTGCTAAATGTTATGCATTTTTTTTTCAGTACATCACTCATGTGCCCTTTGTTGGATTTTTATCCTTAATGCAATTACCTAGTGTTGTTGCATTAGTTGAGTGTTGGACATGTAAATGATACTTTGCAAATGAGTTTATTAGCTTGCATGTCCGGATGTTCATTCCATGTGTGAATAAGCACTGTGATCACTAGTTATAGTGATTGTTTGTTTTTGGTCAAGCCATGCTTTACTGCTTAAGTTCATTTTTGCTTGATCGCATTGTGCTTGCTCCATATGTATTACAAGTTTTCTACATACAATGATCTTATTGTGTTGTTGTGTTTCAGGAGATACTTGTACTTATGGTTCAAGAGCTTCACAGATTCTAGAGTTAGGTGTGAGTGAGTTTTGCTCAATTGTTCCCAACTCACGCGTTAAGTCTAAAGTTTGTTGTAAGATTTTGTCACAGAATAGCCAAAGAGGGAGATTGTAAGGTTGAATTTAATCAACCATCTTGTTGGCTTTATTCCGTACCAAATTTGCTTGTAATTCAACATTTAGTAACCCTGTATTTAGGCGGGAATCATGTAAAGGTAGTATGTGAGAGAGTGTGAAGAAATGTTCAACATTGTGCAAAGATGCAGGGACTCGCTACTGGAACTCACGGGTGGCTCGCGACTGGCAAGCTGCCAAAAGTAGGTCACGTGCCCAGCATGCAGAGAAGCTGAGGCATCATGACAGCTGTTGCGCTACAAGACAAAAAGTCCAGACTGGCCATTCAGTTACCTCGCGGCTGGAACTCGCGGCTCAGTCAAGTTGCGAGCCACCTGCGAGTTCTAGTTGTGAGTCCCTGCATCTTTGCACAATGTTGAATATTTCTTCACACTCTCTCACACATTACCCTTACATGATTTCCACATAAATACAGGGTTACTAAATGCTGAATTACAAGCAAATTTCGCACGGAATAAAGCCAACAAGATGGTTGATTAAATTCAACCTTACACAGATATTAAACAAATATTTTTTTTTTACAATCTTGCTACAGTGGGCTGCTAGACATAGCAGTCCACTGTAGTTGGATTGTAAAATAAATAAGATTTGAAAGTATTGATGGAGTATGCTTTTTAGTATTTATAGCATTTTGTATGTTAAATTTTAGCATTTATAGCATTTGCCCTTCTTGATAAGAATGCTCTTAGTGGTCTCAAACTTTTTTGAGATGAAACTTTCATGCCGTCGTGGCAAAATGTAGTTCTAATATCTGATTATAATGCTTGTCCCACAGTTGACAGTTCACTGAACCCAACACGTGTTTCCGATACTTCTGGTGGTGTTGGAGTTTTTTACGTTTGATTCTTTTGCTATCTAACTGAGTGTGGGATAACATTAAGGATGCTCAACTTATATTGGGTAACTTCTTTTACTATTTAGCTTCTTTTTTTTTTTACTATTTATGAGTCTTATTATATTTTTTAGTACTATTTATGAGTTTCACTATACTATTTCAGTTAACTTTAAACTTTATCTACAGTACTTTTAGCCAAAAAGTTTTTAGTTTTAACTAAATAAACTGTTCCCAAACGGACCCTAAATGCATAAACCAAAAAAAAAGTCTTTTTTTTTTTTTTTAAAGAAAAGAAAGGAAAAGTGGTTCTCAACTATTCTCCTTTCCTTCAAATTAAGTAAACCTTTTTTTTTTTTTTTTTTTTTTTAAGGGAAAAGAAAAGAAGCATTATGTTTAGTTTTCAATGTAATTTCCTTTTCTAGAAGATATTGGAAAAGCTAACCAAAGCATGAAAAAAAATAGATGATGCCCTATCAATGTTAGTGCAGCACTTCCCCATCATGGATTGTCCCTATTTATATGTAGGGCATACTGAAGGGGGGGAAAAGCTAGGGCTATAGAGTGCCAAGCAAAACAAAGGAACATGCTTTATTAGTGTTTTGTAGTTTTTATTTAGAAGGCTAAGAGGTTGTGGAAGCCAATTAAAAGACAGGAGCTTCTTTGCTTAATTGTGACATTTCACAAATCCCATTGATTCAAGTGTTGAGACACCATATATATGGAGTAAAGGCACCATGGTGAGACTTCATGTTCTATCCTATCTTTTTTGGGTATTTGGGCACTCGTGCTTAACTATTTTAAATGTCAAGCCCTTGTAGTTCAGATGGACTTTTACCATTAAAAAAAAGGGAGATTGAGTTTTTGGCCTTGCTTTCATTAGATCAATTTGTTCATTAATTGACTTCTTTACTCAGTCAAGCTGGCTTGCTTTTTCTTTTGCACATCAGTCCTGAACCACACCTCTAAATGTATATTCTCCTTCAATCCAGTCACTATAAAGATTCTGTTTTTATAGGGGCAACTGGCAAGTGGGAACGCATCGCGATATTCTTCCACGGAAACCCTTCACGGTTCCTTTATTAGTGCAGCTGTGGTCAATAAGTTCACATATACTGTAACGATCACAGCTCTTTCAGATTTTATATTTTTGATAGCTTCAACATCTTATGGCATCTTCTCCTCCTAAAATTTAATGTTATTGCTACTATATATATATATGCGAACATAAATTAATAAAGGAATATGTTTATTATGAGTGCTTGATTGTATTTGTTAAGGAGGAATTGAGCCCTCTCTATTTGCTCTTTTTATATACGTAAAGATTATAAAGAAAAGAAGAGAAGATATATATAATATTGGTCCTGATCACTCCCGCTGATATTGATAAGATAATGAGTGGCGGGTGCTTGTCAACGATCCGCTGTGCAGTCGAGGACTGGTATAATTATTATATTTACTTCTCAACTGCTGCTCTATTCATTTCAGGTAATAATTCCTGAACCTAAAGTTGGTAATTGGCTTTAAACTTTGCTTTTTGAAGACAAATTAACAACATACTTTGTTGGAGTTGCAGATAATTGATATTTATTTTTTTCCTTGTTGAACTTCAGGTTTAGTTTTGAGCCATAGCTTTGCTGAATATGCAGTGGTGTCCACCTTGATAGATTATCTCACAGGTAATTGGAAGAAGCAGCATCTACCAAAAGCTGTAGCAATTATCAAACTCCAGGACGGCGTAGCCACTGTATTAGCAGTTGTTCTCGTTCATGTTGCAGATTCCTGTATAGGTCGTGTCAACATGATCGTCTTTACCACTATTTCCTATGTTTCGGTAAGTCCATTGTTGTGTTCATGTGCAATAGAGTGTGCACTAGTTATTTTGATGAATATGCACTAGTTATTACCCTTAGATCCCAAGAAGTTCGCCAGAAAAAAAAGTTAGCTTTCTTTTAAAAAAACAAAAATTCTAAGATGAGATAAAAAAACAGCCACTATTTTTTGCCATAATTATTCACATGGCAGATTATAAATTGTGGAAAAAAAATTTATAAATTCATGTAAAAGTAATAGACAACTAGTCATAGTTTACCGCATAAGATAATTGTGGTTTTAAAAAATGACATTTCATCTAATGGAATTCTTCTACTACCATAAATAAATACATAATTTTTGCCACAACTTTTTATTGTGATTGACTACTTGTCATACTTACTACTTTTCTTTTAACAATCACAATCAGTGATACAAGGTAATTGTGGTAAAAGTTGTGCATTTTTTCTAGTTCAAGATTTTTTTGCATCTCATAAATTGTATGATCCATATAACATTTCTTGAGTACTATTCATGTGTCTGAAAAATTTATGACGAAATATTCTTTTAAAAAAAATAAATTGAAATCTAATATTATTTCAAATAGAATGGTTATTAAGGAATTTGACTAGATATAAGCAATGAAAATTAATTAAATAAAATCAAGATTCAAAGTGTCATTTATGAGAATATAAATCTAATTATTGATATTATTCAAATTATTCTAGAAAAATGTTAGTGTAATTTACTTTACAAGATTTTTGGATAAAATTTCAAAAGCAAGTTGTATAAAATGAACATAAAGCCTTTATGTTCTGCTTTTTAAAACTCATATGTGAGAATTAATTCTAAACTTCATTATCAACATATTTGGTGAAAATGATGAAATTGAAAATATTTCATAATCCCTTGCCAAAATATTTTTGATGTGAAAGGGTGTCTAGAAAGCACTTATAATGTAATTATAAAAAACACTATATATATATATACACACATATTCTCAAGAGCGCGCACACACAAAAATATAGAATTGGGACTTGAATTCAGGGGCTAAATTTATTACTAACATACATGTCTTTATATAGTTGTGAATGTATAAGGGTCGTCAATGGGCCGGGTCGGGCCGGCCTGGCCCATTTTTACTTGGCCCATGGGCACAATGGGTTGGGCATAATGGTCTATTATCTAGTTAATGGGCCGGGTCGGGCTGGGTCAAAAGAGAAAACCTCAGCCCATGGGCAATGCCCATCTTGTCTTTAGCGAGGTGGGCTATTGGGTTGGGCCTAATGGGTTACCTGTGGACTTATGTTAGCATATTATTTTATTATTTTTATAAGAAAAGAATCAATTTTTTATAAGGGAATAATCAATCTATTTTTTTAAATGAAAGAATTAAAGAATGAAAATCCAAATGAAGAAAAGCTGGAACAAATAGAGGGTCGTACAAATGTTTGGTGGCGGATTGCTAGGTTTTATGGAGCCACCATTGCTCTCTTTTGCCTTCCAAATACTTCGTGGGAAAAAGCCTTCAAAGTTTCTGCCCTGGTGATGGGAGCAAATCTTTTGCTATTCTTGTTTGGCTATGGTATCTCCGCTTACGGTCTCTCCTTTTATGGTCTCCCCTGTTAGGCTGTTACAATATCCTCGAACCAAACGGGAGCCCACCTCGAATTATTCTTGGAGTTGTCAAGTTACCTATACACAATCGGCATTGCAATTACCCTTGTACAGAAAAAGGGTTTTATTGGAAAAACCATACACCAAGTCAGTTTGAGGAGAACCATGGTCAAATACATTTGTTGCCAAAAGTTTTATTTCTCGGGTAAAGTATCTCACACTCACACACTCACCCTCTTTTGAAAAAAGTAACTTAATATGAGCTTAAGGCCCCGCTTGGGAGTTCATAAGGGAATGGAATGAGATGGTCATAAGGGAATGGAAAGAAATGGAATGTATTTAAGTAAGGGAAAAGAATGGAAAAGAATGGAATGGAATGGAATTAAGTAACCTTGATTTGATGTTTTAATATAAAGGAATGAAAATGAATGGAATGTAAGTAATCCTTTTTGGGAGCAACATGGAGAGAATGGAATGGAATCATTTTATGACAATATTACTATTAGACCTCTATTTTAAAATAAATGGTTGAATATATAGGGGTATTTTGAGAGTTTTAGTAAAAAAATCATTAAATCTAATTCCATTCCCTCCCATTCCTCCCAATTTCGGGGGAATGAAAATTTGAGGTTTTAAGGGAATAGAGAGGAATGAGTGTTTCCTTCTACCCATTCCATTCACTCTCACTTAAACTCTCAAATAAGGGAATGGACTTTCCATTCCCTCCATTAAAACTCCCAAACAAAAGAAGGGAAGAATATTCTAAAATTATTCTTTTTATTTCTTTCCATTCCATTCCATTCACTCCTCCCAAGCGGAGCCTAAATTAAAACAGGACTTGGTATAAAACTGTAGATTTACAGCCATAATAATATTATGCCACATCAGATATTTTATAATTTAGCAATACATTGGTTCACACCCAAGTCTATTCTTCAAACAAATAAAATTAAAATTAAAAAGCTGAACAACTCCTCTCTCTCTCTTTCTCTCCACCACGTCTCTTCCACCGCCACCAGCATAACCACACTCACCGCCATGAGCATATCTCATTCCTTATCAATTTTTCTCTCTGAATTATCATAAGCCCACTCTCTCTTTTTCTCAAACCCAACTCTCTCCTTCTAACCCTTTTTGTTTACTCAAGCTCATCCATTGTTAAGCCTCAAACGGTTGATCAAGTCACCATGGTCGCCATCAAGGACAGTTTCCACGAGCCACATTTGAGATGACCCTCACTCTCACAGTTCTTACCCACTTCGCTCAACCTAGAAAAAGTCGAGACCCATAAATTCCACCACCATCACTAGCATAAGTTCCATTTCTATCTCTCTTTATCTTTATTTCACTGTAAAGCTGCAAATGAACCAAGCTGTTTATGAATAAGTCGAGCTCGGCTTGGGAAAAAACTTATTCATGTTCATTTGTTTAGAAAACAAACCAAGTTCAAGCCTAAAGTTTAGGCTCGATTACTAAACGAGTCAGGTTTAAACATAATAATGTGTTTATGAATAAGCTCGTAAACATGAGGACTCAATTTAATTATATATATATAATATTATATTTTTATATATATACTTGTCTAAAAATATATTTATATAGACTTGAAATTGGATTGTATAAGTTTGTCAATAGTTTCATAAGATATTAAATTATTATTTGTAACTTCTTGATGATATAAATAGTCTATTTGTAGTAAAAAATCATAGAATTGTAAAGAGGTAAAACATTTTACTAATTGTTTCACAATATATAGGAAAAGAATAAGTTAATCAAGTAGCTTGTGAACAAGCCCAAGCTTGCTCGATAAGAAAATGAGCCAAGCTTGAACATAAAATTTTATTTGGTGATGAGCTTGTGTTATAATCTTAGTGTCCCATATGGATTAAGTGTAAGCTTAACCATGTGTTTATAAGCTCTTAGGCACCCATTCCTTGCAAGCCAGTTTTCAAGGGTGAGTTCTCTACCCATAGGTTCCTAGTATCTTGAGCTTAACTCGTATTCAAAAAAAAAAATTGGAACAGGCTTGAACTTTTAAAACTCAGCTTGGCTCGACTTGTTTGTTGCCATATTTTTCAAACTATTTTCTTTTTAGTTTTTTATTATTATTTATTTCTGCCTTTTTTTTCTCTTGGTTGTGACCCATATTCCTCTTTTTATTTGGTTGTGTGGGTGTTTTTGGTATGGATCTATGTGGTGGTAAAGGAGAGTGTATGTGTTGAGAGTTCGTGTGTTGTGCATGTGCAAATTCAATTTGAAGCATTTTTATCTGATTTGGATAAAACTTTCAAAAAATTTATTGTTAAATTTGGATTTGGGAAATAGGGTCTGGTATCAACCGTTTTGCAATTACAGTGAGATTATTACTTCAAATCTCTATTGTTTTCAAGGTTTTTCACAGTGCTTCTCTTTAGAAATTTTAGGGTGATGATTGTGGTTGGGGTTGGAAGAGAGGGAGGAGATGTTCAATTGTTTATTTGTTTGAAGAATAGAATTAGGTGTGAACCTATCTATTGCAAAACTTTAAAACATCTTATGTAGCATGATATTATTGGTGGCTGTAAACATACACTTTTAGCCCTAGGCTTTAATTTAAACTCATTCAATATCACGATGCTTTCTTTGATGGAATAAAAACTAAACTGTTAGTTATTGGTAGTAAACTTCAAATTCCTGAAGCATTCCTTAAATCCACAAGGTAATAGGTTTGGAATCTAACAAACAAAACAATAGAGAAAAAACTCTGAATTTTATTAATAATAATCTGAATGATATTCTAATTGCCTCTGGAAGCTACATAGCTGTTAGGAGTGGAGTGAATGGATTTGATCTATTTAGCTGGATTTGTGGTCGGCTGGTCCTCTAAATGGAAAAGAGAAAAAGAAAAAGAAAGAGAAAAGAACAGAGAGGAAAACAGAGAAAGAGAAAGCAAATTGGAAACATTCTTCTTATTATTATATTTTGTATAGCCTTTCCTTTAATACCCCTTGACTAATGCCTTCCCCTCTAACCCATGTCTGGTACCCTTCCAACTAACTTTTACTCCAACTAAACCCAATTCCTAACTAACTCCTAACTAATTAAGTTGCCACCTTGCCACAGCTTTGCACATTACAATACCAACAATTACAAACAACACTAGCAATTACAACTCACACTATACAATGCTAACCGACTAATACACTTGCACAATTGCTTATAGTCATGCTACAAAATATCCCACAAATATCTGTTAGGAATGCTATAAGCATATGGATAATGATTGTTGTATTGAGATTTAGCTAGTTAGTTACAATTCCAAGCATGTTAATCACATTTAGCACATGTTGGAATTATTAATGCACATGGGAAATAATAGAACCAATAGGATGAGGCCATGTGGACTAGTGAGATTAGAGCTAGTCTCCTATAAATACATGATTGTAATCTAATAGGAGAAATCAATGGAGAATAAACCAATTTGTTAGTGTATTAGTGCATCTCTCTCTCTCTCTCTCTTAATCTCTCTTTCTCTATGGAGGGTGACTACCTCGAATTAAGTTAATTTCCCTATAATCCCCATCAATTCTCCTACAATTCCCATCAATCTCTATTAGGAACCACTGGGTTCCTAACAAGTGGTATCAGGGCCGTTGATCTTGAGACGGGTGAATATGACTGACAAGAAATCTTGAAAATGGTGAATGAAGTTTTAGAAAATGTTAAGGCCTTGACAGAATCTAACGAGGCTATTTTAAAGAAATTCAAGGCCTTGGCTGAATCTAACAAGGCCATGAATAAAGAGCTCTCAAGATTGCAAGAGGATCTTGAGAACATGACGGAAGAGGACTTACAATCTTTTGATTCAATGGAATTCGAAGAACAAATCAAATTCCAAGAATCTACTACTGTTGTTGTAAGCTAGGATGTTAATTTTTGTGTCAAAGGGGATGATGATATACATGAAGACGCAACCCTTGAAATTCAGTCCAAAGAACCAACAAAGAAGAAGATGATGATTTTCCAAGAATCAATTCTTGATGCACCAATAGAGGCTTCCATTTAAGAGTCTATAATTCAAGAATTGGCAATCCAAGTGTCAATGATCCAAGAATCCAAGATACAAGTTCCAACAATTTTAATGGTTCTAGAATCAAATAAAGTTTTGAGGATACAAGAACATTCCAAGTTTCAAAGAAACAATGAGACCTTGAAGATTGAAGAACCATTGAAGGCTCAAGAATTCGAGCAAAGTTTGAAGATCTACGAAGAAGAAACCTTCATTTGCATGAGACCACTTGTCAAAGAGAAATGCATGAATATGGTGATCAAAATGTCACTACGGTATTGGTCTATTGGAAGATCTCCTTTGATGAAGATGCTATTTCACAACACCTTGTGGGCAAGGTGTTTTCAAAGGGAGGGAAATGTTAGGAATGCTATAAGCATATGGATAGTGATTGTTGTATTGAGATTTAGTTAGTTAGTTAGTTAGTTACAATTCCAAGCATGTTAATCACATTTAGCACATGTTGGAATTATTAATGCACATGGGAAATAATAGAACCAATAGGATGAGGCCATATGGGCCAATGAGATTAGAGCTAGTCTCTTATAAATACATGATTGTAATCTAATATGAGAAATCAATGGAGAATAATCCAATTTGTTAGTGTATTAGTGCATCTCTCTCTCTCTCTCTCTCTCTCAATCTCTCTCAATCTTTCTCTTTCTCTATGGAAGGTGACTACCTCGAATTAAGTCAATTTCCCTACAATCCTCATCAATTCTCCTACAATTCCCATCAATCTCTATTAGGAACCACCAGGTTCCTAACAATATCCCATTCAATCATACTACAAAATATCCATAACAATAGCATATAAATACTGAAAAGACAAAACCCTTGAATGATAAGGAAAACGTTCAAAACCCTAATTTGACTAAATAACATTAAAGACACTTGAAATTAGGGAAATAATAACTCTAATCCTAAAAATCTGAAAGTTACATAAAATTACCAAAAATAACAAATTATAAAAATTAATTTGGAGATTCTATCCGACATTAGACCCCTCCATTTGAAAAAAAAAAAAAAAAAAAAAAAAAAAACTCATCCTCAAGTTGATAGTCAAACTCTGAAATTTTCCATTTCAAATAAACAAATATTTTGAATACTTTAGCAACTTGATCCATTTTTGAAACTTAAATCCTTCAAATATTGTAGCATAAAATTTCTTCTCATTTGCCTTCAATTCATTTGCAACATCAATCAACAAAGGGTATATAATAAAATCAAAATGTTCTACTCCAAGAAAATCAATAGATTTTGTAGTCATCTTTGGCAAATCAACTGAAACCTAGGGATCATGGGTTATGGACTCATCCTCATATTTGACCTCAACTGGATCTTCCACAATATTCTCAATCATTACCATCTCTTCATTTCTATCATTATCCACATTCAACTCAATCTTCTAATTTTTTGACCTTTTCATCAAACCTTTGAAAAGTGCTTTTTTCAAGCTTCAATTCAACAACTTGTTGCAAGTCTTGATCTTTTTCAACCACTTCAAAATTTTCTTTAGAAATTGGCAGCATCTTTTCAACCCTCAAACTCTTTTCTTTTCTTGACACATGACTTGGCTATGATAATTTCGGTTTTGTGTTTGGCTGTTACGAACAGAGATGTCGAATAGTTGTATTCAAGGACAACTGGGCCTCCAAGAACATAGAGAGATATGAACAGAGAAATAGAGAGAGAATGGAATTAGAATTGAAAGAATTGGAATTAAGAATTGATTTCTGATACATGTTCCTCTCTTCACTGTGCTCTAATACCCTCTCAATGCCTCACTCTCTAACTGCCTAACTGCCAATGCTAGCTGTCAATATTCTAACTAACTAACCATATTAACTAACTCTTATTCTGTACATCACTAGTGTGAATATAGTATATAATGCCAACTAAGTAATTACACCTATTCTTTAGTTCAATATCAGAGTACAGTTTGGCAGCACTAGTGGGTGCCCACCTCATCAGCTCCTCTTGCATGCCTCATTAGCAACTAACACACTCTTCATCAGCAACTTGTACACGCACCTCTCCAGCACCCCACATGCAGCATCACACGCACCCTCATGCAGCAGCTCACGCACAGCTAATCATCACTACACACCTCAGTCACTTAGTCTACACTTCTAACATTGGCTTATCAAGTTTTGAAAATATAGCTCTTCATATGAATATATAGAACTATAATAAAAAATTGTATATAATCTAGTATATCATAATAGTGATGAGGAATCCATAAATCAATTAATGCATTTTTCATTCTTTGCAAAGAACAGATTGGATGCTTACCTCGACGCTTTTTATCAATTTGTATGTCTTCCCACTATTCTTCTACTTCACCATCCAATATATTAAATGCAAGTGGTACTTCTTCTTCACAAATATTCCAAATATTAAAATACTATTCCGAATCAAGAAGTTAGTAAATAAAATCCAACTTACTCGTCTCTCCATCAAAGAATGCATTTTTTTTTTTTTTGGGTATTTTTGAGTGCGTCTTTAAGTATATTAGTCAGTGTTGTTGTGAGATAATTTTCTAGCACGAAGAGTAAGAATTGCTTATTGAATTTTACTTATATCTTGTTGTCTCTCTTCATGAAACTATTGAATCTCTTCACGAAATTGGTGGAACACAGCCCTAGTGAGGACCACGTCGTCAACTTTGTAGTCGTCATTGTGGTGGTTTCCGTCTCACTAATTAGCCATTAGAACGAGGTAAGTTAAGGCTCTGATATCAATTGATGTCTTAGAACCTTGAAGAAAGCACACAAGATACTATTTTTTATGAAACAGAAACTAAACAATTAGGGGGTGTTTGGATTTTGTGTTTTCAATCACTCATCACTAAAAATCTATGGGTCCCACACATGCATGGCTTGTTTGGATGAGTTTTCATTTTCTGTTTCCATCACTCATATCTCACCAAATTGAGTTATAAGTTAGTGAAAATGAAAACAATGACATTTTTGTAAATATATTCATATTGTGGGCCTATTGTGTCTTTTCTTTTCCTTGCCAGACCAGCTCTTTTCTTTTCTTTTCCTCTCCTCTTCCTCTTCTCTTCCCACGCCACTTTCTTCTTTCCATACCCATCTGCCATTAACACAATCCATTACTCTCTTCGTCTTGGTCTACCACTCTAGTTGAAGCTCAAGTCTTCCTTCTTCTCCGTTTTCGTCTCTGTCTCGGCAGTGGGTTTCATGGTTCCGGGTTGTGGTCGTCATCTCGGAGGCACAGATGGTGGAATCTGCCGAGCTCTCTCTCCATCTCCTCGAAAATATCAAAAAAAAAAATTTCTTGTGGGTGTGGAGTTCGAATTTGAGATGTGGGTGTAGGGTTTGGATTTTTGAGATGTGGGTGTGGGTGTGAGGTTCAGATCTATGGTGTGGCTGTGGAAAATGAAATTTTGATTTGGGTCCGGCTAGAGAGAGAGAGAGAGTCTAAGAGAGTAGAGAAAGAGCAGAGAAATGAGAAGAACCAGTCCAACTAGAGAGAGAGTCTAAGAGATTAGAGAAAAAGAAGTGAAAGGATAAGAAGAGAGTTTGAACTTAGTTAGTCACTGGGTCCCACATAAAGTGAAAATATTTGAGTTTTGGGAATGAAAACTCAAGTGAGTTGTAGTGCCAAACATGCCAGGGATGTAACTTGGGGATTTTTATGTGGTAAGTGATGAGTTATTGAGTGATGAGTGATGGTTTTTAAGTGATGAGTGATAAGTGATAGTGTTTCCACCATCCAAACAAGGCCTTAGTTTCCGGTTTCTAGTAGTGAACCTTGAATCCAATGAGGGGTTCCTTGAATGCACAATATGATAGATTTGGAATCCACTAGAGAAAACAAAAAAAAAAAAAACTCTAAATTTTATTAATAATAATTTGAATGATAGTTTGATTGCCTCTGGAGGCTACATAGCATATAAATACTCACCACGTTTTGTTGGTGCATTTGAAAATAATATAAGTAGTATTAGTGCTAATTTAAATAATATTGGTGATATTATGATGTAGAATAGATCACTATGGCTTCCTTGAAATGGCGCAAGACAAAAAGGCACTAGTAAAAATCATTTGTGCAATGGAGTCAGAATCGCATGAAATTTGATAGGTTAAAGGGAAATAGTCTTCTGATCAATAGTTGTCACTTTGCCATGAGGTTTGCTTTGATTTTGGCAAATTCCTTGATTTTGCCATTTTTAGTAATTTTGTTTCTTTAATAACTTTTTGCTCAAAGGTTAAAATAAGGTCCCGCTTGTTTTGGGATAACCCTTAAGGTTAGTAATTAATAATTTTGCATTTAACTCAATTTTACCATTTTTGGTAAAATTTGGTATTTTGCCACATAATCTCATAATTAGTGCGAATTAGGATTTCAGACGTTTCCTAATCGTTCTAGGATTTTACTTTGTTAGTATTTATATGTTTTGTAGCCTTTAAAGGCCAATTAGTTTGTTATCAATTAAAAAAAATACAGACTTTTTGTCAATTGTTTTCTCTGGTAGATTCCAGAGTTATCACATTGTGGATTCAAGGGACCCCTCGTGGATTCAAAGTTTACTACCGAAAACTAACAATTTAATTTTCATTCCATCAAATAGAGCATTTTGCCACATAATCTCATAATTAGTGCGAATTAGGATTTCAGATGTTTCCTAATCGTTCTAGGGTATTACTTTGTCTGTATTTATATATTTTGTAGCCTTCAAAGGCAAATTAGCTTATTATCAATAAAAAAAATATAGACTTTTTGTCAATTGTTTTCTCTGGTGGATTCCAGAGTTATCACATTGTGGATTCAAGAGACCTCTCATGGATTCAAAGTTTACAATCGAAAACTAATAATTTAGTTTCTGTTCCATCAAATAGAGTATTGTGTATGCTTTCTCCAAGCTTTCGTGACATTATATTATTTACTCATAGTTTAAAAAACTCCTTTTCCCCGCTTTGTCAATAGAACCGTGTATGTTTAACAATCCTATACTCTTGAATTTCTGTTGCAAATTGGATTTACAAGTATTAGCATGTTTAAATTAATCGTTACATTAAAAGTGTAGCCAAGATCTAATTTAAATATAGGTGTTGCAAAATCGGAAAAAGTTTTTCACCCAAATAGATTTGAAAGAATCCCTCTCTCACTAAAATTGAAAATTAGATTCTATGTTCACCATTTATCATCTTTCTCAAGGTATTTATTATTATTATTATAAAAAAAATTTCTTAAATTTTATACTTTGATATTCAATTCTCTATATGTAAAATTAATCTTAGATTGGTTAGTATCAATTCATCGAATTATTTATTGAATCTGTCCTTGCTTGAGTAGGTTAAGATTATTGAGTAATTCTATCATTAAGTAAAGTTACAATAGTGTTTTTGGGACATTTTTTTTGTGTGCCAAATATTCATTTTTTGTAAAACAAAAATTGTAGAGTACATTTTTAGGTTGGCAACCATGAACAAATATAACCTTTTTAGAACTTAGTGTGTTTAGTTGATTAGTGATAAATTAATCATTGGAACAAAACAAATCAAGTTCAAAACAGTTGAAAACTCAAGAATACAGATAATATAGTGCTAGAACACTGCATTTCGACTATAGGCTTGACAGGTTGAAAGTCACTTATGTCGACCGATTGAGATTTGTACATAATAGAATCTCAGCTTTCTCTAACAACTGTTTGATTTAGGGTTTTAATGGATCTTAAGTACATATATATACAAACCCTAGAACATGTTTTTGAAGACAAAAGAGGTTAGTGTTCTATACACAGATCTAAAGTTTTTCAAAACCTTTTTGAAGCTATAGCTGGAGACTACTTGCAAACATCATATCTGGTTATAAAGCAAAGTTATTGCAACCAGTTAACCACAATTACTGATCAAATCTTTAAACGAAGATCTCAGAGTCACGAATGGTGGAGTTCGTGTGTAACAGTCCATAATGAAAGAATTTGTGGATTCATAGCTACGTGCGATCATGCTAGTAAGTACTACATGAGATAGCAATAGATATAGGGTTAAATATATTGTACAAACTTCAATTCTATTAATGGATATGTTGTTTTGAGGATTGTTTAGAATAAATCATCCCTAATATAGCTTTTGTATTTTGAAAAGACTGCACCACCGCTTATTATCTTATGATGATAACTGTGGTTGTAAGGATCGATATATATATATATATATATATATATATATATATATATTGGCTGTACTTTATTTGACCCTGCCAATTAAACTCGAAGATCCAATTTACATGGTGAGAATAGAATTTCGCATAGGATACTTACTTTTTATTATTTATTTATTATTATTATCTATACTACTATTTAAGGGGCTTCTCTTGTTTGGATTCCTCATTTTTTAAGCCTAAAATACCTTCATCATACCCACTTACAAGTTTTCAACTACCGAGGATAAATATGTAAATTAAAACTCTTACACTTTAAGACCCACAAGCTCACGTACGCTTTGCAGTTTCTATCTCACTTTTTATCTCTCATTCTTCTTCAGATTGAGACATTTAGTTTAGCTCTCTACATCCTCCTTTCTTTTTCTCTAGATTAAAAAAATTTACTGTCAAAGGCTCCAACAAATTTTCAGGTTCTATCTTTTGCAAGCTCTTCTTTGTTTTCTCTTCTTTTGTTTATGATTAACTTTCTTTGAATTTTACTTTTCTTTTTCTATTTTTCTTTTTTATGTGTATCACGTTAACTCTCTCTTTTTTTTATTTATTTTTTTATATGTAATTTTGAAATGAATGGTTCCTTCATATACTCTACCACTGTACTTCTTAATGAATTGTAATTTCCTGTTGTAGGTATTGTGATCCAAAGACAAGGCTGCTTTATGCTACAAAAAAAGCATTCAAAATCATTCGTGAACAGTTAACCAGTATGACTTCCCTTACCTCCTTTAGTAGCCTTTGTTTACATTTTATTTAAAAAATTTGAATTGAAATAAAAATAGTTACCATAATCCCAGCAGTTGGTTTCAAGTTTCAACGTTCAAACTTCAAAAGTACCCAACTTTGAAAACAATGAAAAAGAAAATAAAAAGCAACCATATATTCTGGTATGTTCTGGGCTACTTTCTTTTTTCGGCTCACGGTTTTTGGGTTTCTTGCTGCAACCGAACAAGTTCAATTTTCGTTTTCTTTAATATCCATCCTGCAATTTTACTATTTGATTGATATATTGCTTATATGTATATTGACTTTTTTTATCAATTACTATTTCCTTCTCCTTCCTCACTTCTTTTTTTTTTTTTTCTTTTTTCTTTTTTTTTCTTCGTATTTTTTTTCTTTTGAAGAAATTTTTTTTTTTACCACCATTGTATATGATTTTGGCGTTAAATTTTTTTATTTTATTATTTTGGTACGTAGCAACCTTGAGTTCTACTTCTTTTATTTTATTTTATTTATGTATCATGTTAACTCCCTTTTTTTTCTTTTTTTAAAATGTAATTTTGAAATGTTAACTCCCTTTTTTTTTTTTTAAATGTAATTTCACACATTAGCTCCCCCTCTTTTTTTAGATCTCCATTAGTTATTTTGACACATTAACTCCCTTTTTTTTTTCTTTTTTTTAGATCTCCATTAGTTATTTATTTAAATAGTTGATGATGTGGTGATAAGATTTTAAAGAGTCCATGATAGAGTTAAATTCTAAAAAATCTTTATCTTTATTTTGAACAATTTTAATAGGATTTTTAGGAAAAATGATTTTATCAAAATTTAAATTAAACACAAACTCTAACAAAATTATACTATTATCATTAATTGCCACACACGCTAACTTTGGTTTGTTGAATAAAGTTTTTTTTTTTTTTATTTTAAATACTTGGTTTAACCCTAATTCTTTTATCTTTCTCAGGTTCAGGTACGCACAAGTTTTTTGGATTTCATTGAGGAGTCATTGGAATGGAATATTAGATAAGTTCAGGTGAGAGACTTTACAAGAATTATTATATGATTTAAACCTCACATAAAGTGGTTGTTATCTAAGAAATTGTTGTAAAAAAATTTCTTTTGTAACAGAAACTATTTTTATCATTTGTATAATTCTAAGTCAAATTCAATTTAAATTTTTTTCATAAGTATTAATTTACTGCTCCATAAAAAATGTTACATACTTTTTTCTTAGTTTTAAAGATTATTGATGTTGTTTATATATTTGAAATTTAAACTCTTTTTAACTTTTGTTATGGACGTATAGGAATTTACTCTTCTCTTTGTAAAATATTGTGACAAACTAAAACTCACCGCCAGTGTGTTAGCTAACATATATCAACTTCATCACTTACATTACCTCAAGTCTTCAATTGCGGTGTAATTTACTGTTTTTTTTTTTTTTTTTTTTTTTTTTTGGCTTTTGATAAGAGAGTTTTCTTTTTTAATAGAAAAGGCTTGCCTTGGCTCACACATGAAATGTAATCCTATTTTATCAATAGCGCGTCACATTGTGTGATCCATTAGAACAAAATTTTCCTACTATTCATTGATCATAATTAATCCAATCAATAAATACTGGCATGGATTTTTATTTTTTTATTTTTATATAGGAATTTACTCTCTTTGTAAAATAACGTGACATAACAGGCCTACTACTTGGTTTGGTGTTTTTTTTTATAGGAATTTTTTCAGGAGATTACTCTACTTAATTGGTTTCCCAATTTAAAACAAACACAAACTCTTTTTTTGGTTTTTTTTTTTAATTAAAGTTTCTTTTTTTTTTCCTAACTCTTTTAGCCCTCTTAGGTTGATGTATGCACAAGTTTTTTGGACTGCATTGAGGAGTCATTGGAATGGAATATTAGATAAGTTCAGGTGAGAGACTTTACAAGGATTATTATATGATTTAAACCTCACAGAAAGTGGTTGTTATCTAAGAAATTGTTGTAAAAAAATTTCTTTTGTAACAGAAACTATTTATCATTTGTATAATTCTAAGTCAAATTCAATTTAAATTTTTTCCATAAATATTAATTTACTACTCCATAAAAAATGTTACGTACCTTTTTCTCAGTTTTAAAGTTTGTTGATGTTGTTGATATATTAAACTCTTTTTAACTTTTGTTATAGATGTGTAGTAAGTGGCTCACTTTTAGGACTAAAAAACTAAAATTTTGGATTAAACAAACATTGATAAATGTTATTAAATTTTTTTAAAAAAAAAAAAAAAAAACAACACCACCAAAAATAACGTGTATCTCCTGCCATAAAATTTAAAATTTAAGCTTTTATTTACTTTTGTTATTGATATGTAGTAAATGGCTAAATTTTAGGATTAAAAAACTACATTTTAGGATTAGACAAAAAATGATAACTACCATATATAAAATTTGAAAAAAAGAACAACATCTACAGCACAAAAAGGAAAGAAAAAAAAAAACCTGGATGTGTAGTTACTACATTTTAGGATCTTTCCAAGAGCATTTCCTTTAACAAAAACCTTATTAATTTACTATTCCATACAAAATGTTATGTACCTTATCTATACTACTATTTAAGTAGTTTCTCCTGTTTGGATTCCACATTTTTATGCCTAAAATACCCTCATCATACCCACTTACAAGTTTTCAACTAACGGGGAAAAATATGTAAATTAAAACTTTTACACTTTAAGACCCACAAACTCACGTACGCTTTACAGTTTCTATTTCACATTCTATCTCTCATTCTTCTTCAGATTGAAGACATTTAGTTTAGCTCTACATCCTCATTTCTTTTTCTTTAGATTAAAGACATTTATTGTCAGAGACTCCAACAAATTTTCAGGTTCTATCTTTTACAAGATCCTCTTTGTTTTCTTTTCTTTTGTTTATGATTGACTTTCTTTGAGTTCTACTTTTTTTTTTAATGTAATTTTGAAATGAACGGTTCCTTCATATATTCTACCACTGTACTTCTTAATGAATTGTCATTTCATGTTGTAGGTATTGTGATCCAAAGACAGTGCTACTTTATGCTACAAAAGAAACATTCAAAATTATTCATGAACAGTTAAACAATATGGCTTCTCTTACCTCATTTAGTAGCCTTTGTTTACATTTTATTTAAAAAATTTAAATTGAAATAAAAATAGTTACCACTATACTCCTGATTAATGATCAAAATATAAATGATCAATTACTATTTCCTTCTCCTTCCTCACTTCTTTTTTTTTTTTTTTCCTTCTTTGTATTTTTTTTTTCTTTTTAAGAAAGTTTTTTTTTTTTTTTACCATCATTGTATATGCTTTTGGCGTTAAATTTTTTTAGTTTTTTTTTTTTTTTTTTTACCATCATTGTATATGTTTTTGGCGTTAAATTTTTTTATTTAGGTATGTAGCAACCTTGAGTTCTTTTTTTTTTTTTTTTTTTTTTTCTTTTTTTTTTTTTTTGTATGTATCAAGTTATCTCCATTTTTAAAAAAAACGTAATTTTGAAATGTTAACTGCCTTTTTTTTTTAAAATGTAATTTTGACACGTTAACTCCTTTTTTTTTTTTTTTCTTTTTTAGATCTCCATTAGTTATTTATTTAAATAGTTGATGATATGGTGATAAGATTTTAAAGAGTCCATGATAGAGTTAAATTCTAAAAAATCTTTATCTTTATTCTGAACAATTTCAATAGGATTTTCAGGAAAAATGATATCATCAAAATTTAAATCAAACACAAACTTTAACAAACTTATGCTATTAACTTTAATAACACGCACGCTAACTTTGGTTTGTTGATTAAATTTTTTTATTTTTTTATTTAGGTATGTAGCAACCTTGAGTTCTACTCTCTCTCTCTCTCTCTCTCTCTCTCTCTCTCTCTTATTTTTTTATTTTTTTATATGTATCATGTTAACTCCCTTTTTTTTTAATGTAATTTTGAAATGTTAACTCCCTTTTTTTTTTCTTTTTCTTTTTTTTTTAAATGTAATTTTGACACGTTAACTCCTTTTTTTTTAGATCTCCATTAGTTATTTATTTAAATAGTTGATGATGTGGTGATAAGATTTTAAAGAGTCCATGATAGAGTTAAATTCTAAAAAAAAAATTATCTTTATTCTGAACAATTTTAATAGGATTTTTAGGAAAAATGATCTCATCAAAATTTAAATCAAACACAAACTCTAACAAACTTATGATATTATCTTTAATAACACGCACACTAACTTTGGTTTGTTGATTAAAGGTTTTTTTTTTTTTTTTAAATACTTGGTTTAACCCTAATTCTTTTATCTCTCTCAAGTTCACGTACATACAAATTTTTTGGATTGCATTGAGGAGTCATTAGAATGGAATATTAGACAAGTTTGGGTGCGAGACTTTACAAGAATTATTATATGTATTAAACCTCACATAAAGTGGTTGTTATCTAAGAAATTGTTGTAAAAATATTTCTTTTGTAATAGAAACTATATTTGTCATTTGTATAATTCTATGTCAAATTCAATTTAAATTTTTTTCCATAAGTATTAATTTACTACTTCATAAAAAATGTTATGTACCTTTTTCTCAGTTTTAAAGGTTGTTGATATATTTGAAATTTAAACTATTTTTAACTTTTGTTATGGATGTGTAGTAAGTGGCAAACTTTTAGGACTAAAAAACTAAAATTTTGGATTAAACAGAAATTGATAAATGTTATTAATTTTTTTAAAAAAAGAACAACAACACCAAAAGAAATGTGTATCTCCTGCCATAAGATTTGAAATTTAAGCTTTTATTTACTTATGTTATGGATGTGTAGTAAATGGCTAAATTTTAGGATTAAAAAACTAAATTTTAAGATTAGAAAAAAAATGATAACTGCCATACATAAAAGTTGAAAAAAAGATCTACATCAACAACACCAAAAAGAGGGGGGGGGGGGGGGGGGGTGGAGACAAACAAACAAACGTGGATGTATAGTTACTAAATTTTAGGATCTTTCTAGGAGCATTTCCTTTAACAAAAAACTTATTAATTTACTTATGTACCTTATAAAAATGCAATATAAGTATTGATAATCATAGTTTGTCAATTTTAAACTCATTGGATACTCAACTATTGTAAAAAGTAGTGGAAGCATCCAAATCCCAATCCAAAAATGCAAGCCATGTACCAGGTGGTTGGGTAGTTTTTAAACGTGGGATAGAAAGTGGGATTTTTTTAAAATAGTACATGGATAGAACATGAGATTTTTTTAAAAGTGTAGTTTTTCTTTTTTTGATAAACTTTTAAATAAGGATAGGGCCATACCAATTCTCCACCTAAAAATGTAATGGAGGATATGATATGGTTGGAGGAAACCCCTCCACCAGTTGTAGAAGCACTATTCAATGATTTGTTGCATTTATCTAAATGAATGAAGAACTTGGTTTCAAAAAAAAAAAAAAAAAATCAGATATGTTAGTGCCTAAATATAAGGATATGGATGGAGAAGTTATAGTAGTGGTTTTATAGTAGAAGTCTTTTTTTTTTTTTTTTTTTTTCCAAAATATGGAAGAGATTTAAAAGAAAAAAAAAAAAAAGAAGAAGAAGAAGAGGAAAACGTGAATTTGAACTTAAACGTGAATTTGGATGTTGTTCCTACTGCTATGAACTCAAACTACATTTAGTGTGCTTTTGTTCAATAAAAAATTTAGAAAAACAACATTGACGAATTAAAATAAAAGTTCATTATTATTCCTATTGGGTTTTTGTTAAACCCCCTTTAATAATACTTTATAGTATTTTTTTTTCTTCTCAACAAACAATCATGAAGTTTTTATACAATTTTTTTTCTAGATACTTCTAATCATTAATTCCCAATTGTATTAGCCTTTTGTTAAGGTTAAAGAACCATTTAATACTTTATTAAAAAAAATCTCAAAATACAATTGTGGTTTTATACATTTAATGTGTATCTCTTGCCATAAAATTTTCAATTTAAACTTTTATTTACTTATGTTATGGATGTGTAGTAAATGGCTAAATTTTAGGATTAAAAAAACTACATTTTAGGATTAGACAAAAAATGACAATCGTCATACATAAAATTTGAAAAAAAGAACAACATCAACAACACCAAAAAGGAAAAAACACAACAAAAAAAAAAAAAAAAGAACGTGGATGGGTAGTTACTAAATTTTAGGATCTTTTTAGGAGCATTTCCTTTAACAAAAATATTATTAATTTACTACTCCATAAAAAATGTTACGTACCTTATAAAATATAATATAAGTATTGATAGCTAGCCTTTGAGCACGCCTTCATGCTCGTGCTTAGAGACTCTTCTATTTTTTGGGTAAGAGTTAATTTAGAGTATTTATTATAATTTGATATTACTACATTTTTCAATTACAAAAAAAAAAAAAAAAAAAAAAAAAAAAAAAAAAAACCCTAGGGGTGTAATGAGTATCATGTGTGGAGAATTAATTTTTCATCACACTCCTAAATTTTTTTGTGATTGAAAATGTAGTAATCCCAGAAGCTAGTTATTATTATTATTATTGTTATTATTAGAAAAACCATATTGATACCCAATTAATGTACCAAAATACAAAAGAGGGTGCTGCACTTACACAGACTGGCCAGCCTCCTTCAAAATTCCATTTAAAGCAGCAATATCATATGCTCTTGTAAATAGGATACTTAATTAAACATGAAAGTTTTCAATTATATTTACAAAAGCAGCAATATTATTGGCTAGACAGCTATGGGTGCATGGAATTGTTAGTTGAATTGATCATATTCAGCTCCATCCATCCAATTTAGTCATGGTGGCTCTCTGGCTTATCATCAAGCGGGAGTCCCTCTTCAGCTTTAGTCGATGCGTGGGATTGCAAAAGGGGTTCCTCCATATGTTCAGGGGAGTCTACATTTGCGGTTGATTCTCCAAACTTTTTATCTTTGCGCAAAGAGATGCTCCGTAAGGGGAAAGAGAAGCTCTTAGTTGGCTGGGATTCAGTGGCAGTGGCTGCTGCAGCGTTTGCCACATTTCTTCTCCGCATGGGGAAAGAGACGCTCCTAGTTATTGGCTGGGATTCAGTTAAGCCGTCAGTGCCACGTACCAAGATCTCGTTTAATTCCTCATACTCCGATGCATTTCCCATGTGGAAAGACTTCAATGAATATGAAGCATACGCATACATGACAAGGCACACGAAATTCAGTATGGCTAAAATCAGATAATACCTGTCGAGATGGCTTGTGTTTATGGAATCCTGGAACCAGCTTCTACACAGTAAAACAAAAGGTATGCTGATGAAATTTCCTAAGCCTAATACACAACCATTGAACGATGGACCGTAACTCCTCATTGATATAGCGACATGCTTATAGAAGAATTCCTGAAGCCCATCTCTGGCAAGTCCTTCCATTAGTCCCAACAAAATAAATTGTGGAAATAACCAGAGGACACTCATAGGGATAGTCTGATTTGAGTCAATAGGATCAATGTTCTCTTCCTCAATAAAATATAGTCGGCGGACCTCTACCTGCCAAGCTACAAAGCAACATAATGCAGAACAAATCATCCCGACACCAATTCTGATCCGTGTAACATGTTGTTGTCTTGCTTTCTTGGACAAAAACATGAATGATATTATGTAACAGAAATTGGACCTAAGGGCAAATAATTTATCGGCAATGTGAAAATCCATGCTGCTTCTTTGTTCATAAAAGAAAGTGTTTCCGGTAGCTGCAACCAAACTACAGCCGAGAAAGCTTGTCCAAATAGGTATCAAAGTAAAAAGAATCTTTCCTTCCCTCACTTGTTCAGCTGTGCAAAGATGCCCACGAAGTTCTTGTTCTTTTGGACTGACTGGGGGTGTTCGTTCATCAATTGCTGCAGCTTTGTCTAACCTTCTGTATTCAATATAGAAAAGAGTGACGTTATGGATGTTCATTATTAGGTTGTTTAAGTTCCCTAATCATGCTCATTACTACAACTATGTGAACAAATATGGTTGATGTCATTGTACGTATATACAACATATATATAAATATTGAATAACTCTTTTTTACGAAAGATAGGGAAAAATACACCTGAAACAGGGTATAATTCCTCTTAAAGATAGTGTGTGTAAGAGATATTTTACCTTAGAAATAGAACTTTAGGCAACAAATATGTTTGACCATGGCTCTTCTCGATTAGTCTTGGTTGTGGTTTATGGTTTTTCCAATAAAACCCTTTTTCTGTACGAGGGTAGTTGCGACTCCAATTGTGTCTAGCTGCCATTAAAACTCGAAGAATAATTCCAGAGGAGCTCCCGTCTGGTTTGTGGAGTTTGTAACAAGAGAGACCATAGCCAAACAAGAATAGCAAAAGATTTGCTCCCATCACCAAGGCGGAAACTCCGAAGGCCATTTCCCATGTAGCATCTGGAAGGGAAACGAGAGCAATAGTGGCTCCAGAAAACCTGGCAACTCGCCACAAAATATCTGTACGATCATCTATTTCTTCCTGCTTTTCTTCTGTTGGATTTTCTATCTCATCACTCAATTGATCAGCAAGAAAGGCTCTTAGAGGTGGGTCCTTACCAGCCATACCCACTACTAGAATCACCACTGCAGCATAGAGCATTGAAAATTTGCTATTAAGGTACTTTGAGTACCTTAAGAGCATCAATCCCTGCAATATACATAAAAGACAATCTGATGTGTGGATATTTGTGAAACGTCATCACAAATATTGTATTTTGAAAGGTGGCTCCATTCTCAGTAATACTACAGTTACAAAGATTTTTACAAATTATTGATGTGATAAATTATTACTAATTTTAATATGGACCTATTACTTACATTATACTTTTTCTTACCAATAATTATTTGGAGAATGATAAAGTCATATAATTTGTTTGTAAAAATGTTTGTGTCTATAGCATTATTTTTCTTTGTTTCACCACGTAGATCTTGCCCACGAGTGTGATTTGCACAACGCATGCTAAGACAATCTAAAAAATCTGTGAACACAATTTTATCGTAATCCTGATTTATCAGTGAATTATGAAAAAAAAAGTGGTACAAAATGATTTCTGTTTAGGATTTTGTGTGAACAATTTTTTTTTCTTTTACTTAGTAGGAATTTGTGTGAACAATAAGGTCTTTTTATCTTGTCCTATTTGATTATAAATATATCATTTGTGTGAAATGGAAAAAAGTTTTATATAAACACAAAGAGAGGTACTAGCTATTGTTTCAGTTTGAGGGCTTAAAGTTAAAGAGTTTGAGAGGCTTAAAAGATCTTATTAATTGATGGCATTTATTGATTACATAGATACTTTGTAATTTCTATTGATATATAGTAGATTTATTCTCATTGTCCTTTGGCATGATTTATCACTGAACCACATAAAATGTTTGGTGTTTTTCTCTTGTTTATAACCAACAGATGTCCGGCATAATACGCGAATACATTATAAGGGTCCGTTTGGATTGAGCTTATTGTTGCTGAAATTGAAAACTGAAAACTGAAAATACTGTAGCAAAATAATTTTTAAATGTGTAAATAGTACCATGGGACCCATTTTTAATATTTTTTTAATGCGTGAACAGTGCTGTGAACAGTGATGAACAGTGCGTAAACAGTGATTTTTGTCCTCTGCACAGTAAACCTAGGTGATGTTACTGTTCACGCGTAGGGGAGAAAAAAAAAAATATGAAAACGCAAAACATGGACGCCACTTTCAGCTAAAACCAAATGCTCACTAAGTTTTATATAAAAATATTTTATAAAAGGTTATTTTTATAGTTGTATAATACTTATTGGGTGGTGTTATATTTGACAATTAGTTATATCACATGTCATTAAAAAGGAAAGAAAATATGAATTATTATAATTAATATAATTCTGTAAAACCAAATGCTCACTAAGTTTTATATAAAAATATTTTATAAAAGGTTATTTTTATAGTTGTATAATACTTATTGGGTGGTGTTATATTTGACAATTAGTTATATCACATGTCATTAAAAAGGAAAGAAAATATGAATTATTATAATTAATATAATTCTGTAAAAGAATATATTGTTTGAATGAGAAGTCGCAAATATTTTATTATTTTGACTAACTTAATTACTTAACCACATAATTATTTTCTATATTTTTTATTGCATATATTATTTAATTTTCTTTTGTGTTCTATTATTATTATTATTATTATTATTATTATTATTATTATTATTATTATTATTATTATCAATTGTGGCTATAATAACAAAATTTGATCAAGAATATCATATTCCAAGTTAGTTGTTATAATTAATATAAATAATATAAAAATATCCATATAAATTATCAACACTCCAGCGTCTCACTTGTAAAAAATTAATACTACGTAGAAATGAATGCATGTACTTCATTAAACACATGTGAGAATAAATTAATATTTTTTCAAAAAATGAAAAAAAAAAAATCTATTATTTTTGCTGAATAGGAAAGAATACTAAATATAATTGAAGCAACGATTAAAAAAGTTTTCTTAGGTAGAAGGTTAAATGAAGAGTATTCTATTTTCTTCTCAGTGAACGCAACACTTGGAAAAACCTTAAGTTATTGAAACCTGGAATAAAATGGGTGAAGCAAAATTATTAGTTGAAATAATATATACTTGAAACATTTTATTTTGAAGATTTATCAGCCAACAAGTTAATTTACATGTTGGTAATTAAGTCATTTGAGGTGCTATACATATACTCTGCTAAGTGGTTGCCCAGGATTTTTATTAAAACTAGTGATGTCCCCCGTCATATGCATGTGTGCTACAAATTTAAAAATATTTGATAAGAAATTGTTATGAGAGGTGTTACGACTACAACATTTTCATAACAAATTATAAATGATTGGTTGTTATTAGTTTAAATTTGAACTTACCACTGAGATTACCACTGAAGTTCCCTTATTTTCACAACATTATTTTATGACTAATTTGTAATACTCATTTAAGTATTATATATATGAGAAACAAGCTAAAATTATTTACATGTCAATATAAAAAGGGAAAATGTAAATTTGTTTGCGTAAATTGGCACATATTAATTACCTTTCTAACTTAAGAACATTATTATTCTTTGTATATTCTTGATTGTGAGTTTAATTTTCTATGTTTGATTTTGTATTTATTCTCGAAGAATGTGTCACATGGTTTGGTCTTAGGTTACTAAGGTTAATACTTAACAGACTAAAATGTCAAATTTTAAACTTAGTGGACTAAAATGAAAATTCACCCTAACTTATAAGGTGGAGAGAGAGAGAGAGAGAGAGAGAGAGAGAGAGAGATTCTTTGACCTTATTAATATAAGAAATAAATGTACATGTCATTAATTATTACTTTGACATAAATGCTAGACTTTGATAAGGTGGAAGTCTAAAGTAAAAATAGAAAAATGATATGTCTACAACATTTTTATAACATTTTCACAACAATTCCTAAGTGGCAAGTTGTTACTAGTTGTTATTGTTGGGGCAAAAAAGTAATTTTAGGGTTAGTTTCAAATTTGAACCAATAACAACTAACCACCTGTATGATTTATTGTAAAAATGTTGTAGACGGAGCATCTCTCGTAAAAATATAAGGTGTAGAGAGAGAGATACAAATTATTTAACCTTATTAATTTATTGAAATAAATGTATATGTCATTAATTACTATTTTGACATAAATGATAAATGCTAGACTTTGATGAGGTGGAAGCCTAGGTAAAAATAAATAAAAATTTCATAGAATGTCTGCCACATGGCAAAATCTTATGTTTTCTGGCATTACACTGTTTTTATATATATTGATTTAACTATTAAGGAATAAAATTATTTACTATTGAAAATAAATAAATAATAATTAAATAATTCATTAAAACTGTTGCTTTGGTTAAATGTTAAATAAATCAAACTCAATAAAATCTTTGCATAGGTGAAATGTCCTTTCAAAAATTAATGACACATGATAATAATTAAAATATAAGGTGGAAAACTAATTGGAATAATTTTCAATAGATGCAATACATTGATAGAACTTCATGCTCTTAGACATGAAATTCCTACTTTTATTTATATATTTATATATATATATATATATATATATATATATATATAGAGAGAGAGAGAGAGAGAGAGAGAGAGAGAGAGAGAGAGAGAGGCAATTGCCCCTCTAGTCCCTCTAAAAAATCTCCGTTCATCCTCTTCTATTAAATATTTTTTGGTTTTGAATTTCATTTTTCATTTTTTATATTTCCCTTAAATATTTTGTATAAGTCAAACATAATTCAATAGTATAGAAAAAAAAAATGTTTTCTACTTTATTAGTGCCTTTTAAAGTTAAAAAGATAGAAAAGAAAAATAAGATTAAAAATAAAATTAAAGAAGAAAAAGTTTTATAATAGGAGGAAAACCTTTTTAAAAAAAAAAAAGATGTTACCTTTAAAAGGATCAATAGCTCAAATTCTTTATATAATAATTTATTTTTTTTCACAAAAATCAATGTATAAGTAATAAAATTGAAAATTTATTATATAATAAATTCCATGATATGATATTATTTTAAGTTGAACTCTAATGTTTAGATACCCAAATAGTTACAATATGACTTAAAATTGTTATGATTTAATTATTTTATATTTTTAACAAAATTCAAGATAATTTGTACTTGAGGTTTATTATTTACTAAAAGTCATTACATGGAACTTTTTTTTATGTTCATTTTATACAACTTACTTTTGAAAAATTCATACTACTTTCAATTTATCCGAAATTCATGGAAAATATTGTAAATTATACCCATCTTTCTCTAGACTAATTTGAAAATATATCAATAATTTAAAACATATTTTCATAAATGAAACTTTGAATCTTGATTTTGTTTAATTAATTTTCATTGTTATCTAGCCAAATTAACCATTATCAAAAATAATATTAGATGTGAATATTTAATTTAGAAAAAAGAATATTTTGTCAGAATTTCTAAGGACACCTCAAGAACTGTAATACGGATCATACAAGTTATGGGATGGAGTGGTTTTTGAAAATAAGAGGTTACTCCTTGATTTTTTTTTTTTTTTTTTTTTATTTAATAACTTCATGGAGGTTTAATATACCTCTGACTGTGAGCTTAATCATGGACTTACCCAAATATAGGCAACTGTGGTAAAGAAAACCATTTTGAAACGACCCATACAGGAATCTGCTACATGAGCAAGAACAACTGCTAATACTGTCGTTACGCCATCTTGGAGATTTATAATTGCCACAGCTTTTGGTAGATCTTCCTTCACCCAATTTTCTGTGAGGTAAACTATCAAGAAGGAAACTGCTGTATTTTCAGCGAAGCTATGGCTTAAAACTAAACCTGAAGTTCAACAAGTAAAACAAGAGAAAGAAATTAATATCAACTATGTTGTACTCCAACAAAGTATTGTTAATTTGTCCGCGAAAATTAAAATTTAACTTTAGTTTCAGGAATCATTACCTAAAATGAAGAAGGCTTTTGGGGAGAAGAAAATATAATTGCGAAACCATTCCTTGACTCGACGGCATCTACCCCTCATTATCAATTTCAGTGGGAGTCTGTACGCCCGGTATTTTGCCCAAAAAAATAAAGTGCTGGGATTCTTAGAAAAGCCAGTAACTTTTTTGGTTTGACAAACTGATCAATTATATTTATAGGAAGAAGAATATAAAATTAAAGTTAAAATGTAAAATTGACCATCTAAATTTCACCAAAATTCATTTCAGTTCTCTAACTTTGATTTTGGTTTTGGTCAACTCAGTCTTCTAAGTTTCAAAAAGTTCAATTCAAGCCTTTCACTAACTTCTGTTAATGCTCTACCGTTAAGTGCATTTTTTTCTTCAATTTTTTATATTAAAAAAATGTAGAAAACTAATTTAAATTAAAAAAAAAAAATTTAAGAAATCCCATCCCAGAACACACAACAAACCCAGAACACAAACAACAAAAAATTTCTTTACATTCATCATAACCAAAAATGGCATCCAAACGGTCCCAACATTTTAATACACAAATTCAAATCAAAGCCCAGCAAATTTGAACAATAGGATCTAACATCAACCATCAGTATCACATACAATTTACAAATTCGCTACCCACAACAATGATTATTTATTCAACAATGGAACAATGTTTCTGGGTTTTTCTTTTTTGTGATTCATTTGGTTTTTACAAACAAAATCAGAAACAAGAAAAGATTTGACTAAAAATTGAACTTGAAAACCCAAATCAAATCAAATAGAGAAAGAATCCAAGGATACCCATATTAGATTGGAGAGAAATAATCCAACAACCCAGACCAGATCATAGAGAGAGCTTAACCAGGTTGTTCACCAAATCCTAAAAACTTTGAAACCAACCAAAACACAACAGGCCAGCTGTGGGTTGGAACTCCAATGAAGGTTTGAAGTCAAACCAAGTTAAGAGAAAGACAACCACTGCCAAGGAACGACAATCGGACAATGACCGGTGAGGAGCAGAGAGTGGCTAACCTTGGTGGTTGGCCATAAATGAAGCTTGGAAAGGAGCTCCTCGGGTCCGGCCTAGAGAGAGACAGAGGAGAAGAAGAGAACTGAGTTGATAAAATTTCTTATGGATTTTTTGAACGGAGAAATTAACAAAAAAATTTTAAAAAAATATGAAACTAATGTAATAGTTAACAGAATCAAACGAAAGGACTTGATTGAACAGTTTTTAAACTTATAGGACTGAATTAACCGAATGCAAAGTTAGAGAACTAAAATGAATTTTTGGGAAATTTAAAGGAACAATTTTGCATTTTAGCCTAAAATTAAAGTGGAAATAATGCTAAAGAGAAACTCAGCTTGTGTGTATATTTACAAACATATTTTAATACCTTGTCAACAAAAAGATTTCAACAAAATAAACTGTTCTGGACACGGCTTCTTTTTTCATGGTAACTTACTAATTTCCGTCTTTCTCTACTTATCAGACTTGCTTGGCAAAAATTGCTGCAATATTTTAAGTTATCTCTATATATTTAGAAGATTTAGAAAGTTAGTTATGATTTCAAAAAGTTTTTCTAAAATGGTTTATTATTTTATGCTCTAAGGGTACACATTTGTAAAATCCATTAGACAACCGTTATTCTTAAAAATAAAAAATAGAGTTAAAATTGTAATTCAAAAACAAAAAATTACCTGAGAAACTTTTTTCTTAAAAATTAGTACACACTCTTTATTTAAATGGATTCAAATCTTCTAGAGTTCTTAGAGTACTCAACAACATAAAAATCATTTAATTCTAACATTTCTTTTTAAAATTAATGGTTTAGATTAAACTATGTCATTAATCCACTAAAAAAGCCTTAAAATAGATGTCACATTAGCTATTAAAATAGAAATGTCCAATTTCAAAATTTTTTTTGAGTTTAAGAAATTAAAAAACTCAGAAGATCTGAGTCCCAATCTTGTCTCTAGCAATATTTAGGCAGTGGAACGACAGAAAATCTCTCCTTTTAAAAGTATGGATTTCACTCACTCTTGAACATATTTTGATGATTCGGGCTTTCATAGCTGGGAAAGATTCAAATAGGCAAATTAGATTTTAAGGAAGGCAGTTGAAAAAAACGTTGGAGAAAATAGACTGCCACTGCTAAATTGGGGCTTCAACACTTTCTTCTCAAAAAAGAAAAAGGGTTTTCAACACTTGTGGGCTGAATTTTGTACTTTTCTTTAGATGTATCTTGTGGAACAAGTTAGGTGCCATAAGTGTCACAGTAAAATTATGGTTCTTTTTTTTTTTTTAAATAAAATACATTTAAATTTTGACATGTCCATTTTAATAGCTAATGTAGAGTTTATTTTAAGGTTTTTGTTAACAGGTTAATGACGTGTAGACATGGCAAAACGGGCGGGTTGTGTTAATCGGGTTGTGAGTCAAATAGGTCAAAAATTGGTCATTTTAAATGGGTTAAAAATGGGGTTCGGGTCAATTGGGTTGCGGGTCGGGTCGGGTTGACCCGTATTTTTCAAATTATTTTTTTTTTATATTTTTTTTATAAAGAAAACATGTATTTGTCATTTGGAAAATTATGCAACAAATTACTTTATGTAAAATGCATTATTTTGAATTCACCACTTATATCAAGAATGAACTCAGTTAAACTTATTAATACTTATTCAATAATTTTAAAATTATACAAATCCTAACATTGCTATCTAAAACAAAATAACACAAAGATTAGTAAAACAAATACACAAGTTTTATTTCTACACAATATCAACGTCCCAAAATATAAAACAAAATTACAAATAACTTATTGGATAACTCATTTGATAAAGAATATAAACATATAAGAAATTTACAATCTTGAAAATTAATTTTATAATCTATTATCAATTGTGGTTGACACTCTATTTGAATTGAGATATATATTAAAATTTGATTGCTTACTTATTTATACATGATATTTTTTATGAATATCATATTATTGTTAAGCAACACATACTCTAAGAAATATCATAATTTATTTTGAAAAGTCATTTATTTTGGACATAAATTGTTAAAAAAATAGGTTTAAGCATTCATAATTTATGCTAATTTGATACTTTGGTTTCACTATTTTCACATTTGTGAATGTTTCTCACACATGTCTAAAATTTTAAATCTATGTTTTTAACTCTACAGATTATCTTGGCATGTACTTTGCTATTTGGTATCTAAAAATCTTTACTCATTACAGAATGCTCAACCACATGCATTTATCTTTCAATTAATTTGCATGCAGTTATGTAAATGTATAAATTGTTTCCTTAAAGCTCACAATAAACAATTAAACCAATATTGTTTTAATTTTACTATTTTTTTACCCCAAAAAAAAAAAGTTTTAAAATGGTTCGGGTTCAGGTTAGGTTGGGTTGACCCGCAAAAAACATGACTCGGGACATGGGTCAACCCATTTTTGCTTTGGGTCAAAAAAATCGAGTTCGGGTCAAGTATTTTTCGGGTTGGGTCAGGTCGGGTCAGAAAATTCTGACCCATTTTGCCATGTCTAAATTGACGTGGTATAATCCAAACCATTTATTTTAAAATGAAAGGTTAGAATTAAAAATACTATAAATGGTAGAGTACTTTAAAAACTCTAGATGGTCTAAATTCCTATTTAAATATATCTACATGCAGTTAATACATTTTTTTCTTAAAAACTAGAACACACTAAACCTTGCAGTTTACTCATTTTCAAAATCCTAAATTTTAATTTCTTAAAAATCTCTTCACGTATAACCTCACTAATAATAGACAAATTGAAATTAAAAAATTACATCAAACTCAAAATAAATAAATAAATAAAATCTTATTGCACGTGTTTGAAAGAAGAGTAGAATTAAGACCGGACGTGGCCCAATGTACGGTATGTACCAGTTAACCCACAGACCTAAAAAGCCAAAAAATATGGCCTACAAGTAAAAAATGTCAAAACAATGGCCCTAAGAGAAAGATGAAGACCCCACAAGTTGAAAAAAAAAAAAAAAAAATCTTTGGACTACTTTCTACTTTATGGGTGTGTTTAGATACCGCTTATTTTGCAAAAACTGAAAATTTATTGCTGAAATGAAAGGTTAGAATTAAAAATACTCTACATGGTAGAGTACCTTAAGAACTTTAGAGGATCTAAATTCCTATTTAAATATATTTACATGCATTTAATACATTTTTTTCTTAAAAACTAGAACACACTAAACCTTGCAGTTTACACATTTTCAAAATCCTAAATTTTAGTTTCTTAAAAATCTCTTCATGTATAACCTCACTAATAATAGACAAATTAAAATTAAAAAATTACATTAAATTCAAAATAAATAAATAAAATCTTATTGCACGTGTTTGAAAGGAGAGTAGAATTAAGACCGGACGTGGTCCAATGTACGGTATGTACCAGTCATCCCACAAGCCTAAAAAGCCAAAAAAATGGCCTACAAGTAAAAAATGTCAAAACTATGGCCCTAAAAGAAAGATGAAGACCCCACAAGTTGGAAAAAATATATATATATATATTTGGACTACTTTCTGCTTTATGGGTGTATTTGGATACCGCTTATTTTGCTAAAACTGAAAACTTATTACTGAAAATACTGTAAATAAAGATAAATGTTAGTTGAAATAGTACAATGGGGCTCATGAATAGTACAAAAAATGTGCAGTAGGGCCCATGAATAATAGCAAAAAAAAGTTGAATAGTAAAATAATTTTAATTGGTTCCAAATGCACACTATGTCAACTTTTTTTAACTGTATAGGGTGAGGATCCAACTTTATAGGGAGAAAGAAAAAAGACATTTGTTACCTTGTGCCCTAAGGGCACACGTTTATGCCAATGATAGTGGTGGGCACTTTACATAGAAACTTGAAATAAGGTGAAAAGGGGTTCTTTTTTAATCCTGCCAACAATCTTTTGACGTGACCAGATCTAACAAAACAAAATTACTATTTGTCCTCAAATCTTTTTAATAAGACAAAAATGTTCTTGTTAGGTTCTAAGTACTTAGGAACTAATGTATTAGAACTCTAATTTGTATTGTTGGCAAACCATGATCAAAACAGGTGTTTAGTCTTGTTTTAGACTTGCTCAAAGTATGTTGTTTATGTAAAGTTGGAATCGAGTTAACTGCAAAATTGACTGTGTAATTCTGAATGGCTCGATCAATCGAGAATTAGACTAGATCGATCGAAAGCCGGGCAGAATGTTTTTTCTGTAGAATTTCCAACTCAGCCTTAAGCCCATATGACGTATAGGGTTTTATGCTGAGCCATGTTTTTGAGGTTGCTTTATTTGCTGTGTGTGTGAATCTCTTGTGAGATCTGAGAGGTGGTTACCTTCACATATGCTTAGGATTATCAGGAATGAGATTTCATTGAGAGCTTGATGATCATTCAGTTGCTGCACTAAAGAGCTTAAAGGTATACAAGCGGGAGTGCTTGTACTTGCTGAAGAATCTAAGAAAGAAGGAGTCCGTGGTCTCGGAGCTTGCATGTGGTTGCGTCAGTAAGTTTTCTACTGGTGGGTAGTAATAAGATGTTAGTAGTCTAAGTCACTATTGTAAAATTTCGATTCTTTCATTAGTGGATTCAGGTATACCTTGAGGATAACTAGGTTAAATCCTCCCCAGGTTTTTTACCAGTTTGGTTTTCCTGGGTCATCATATCTTTGTGTTCTTTACTTTTCGCACTTTACATTGATAGGATTGTATGATTGTGTTAACCTAGATTTGGAATTTGGACTAAGTAATAACTTGGCTTGTTAACTAGGTTAATCCAATTGTGTTTTAAGGGGTCTAAAAACAAACAGTTCTTTTTGGAATTTCCCTCAATTTCCTATTTCATCTCCCATCAATGTGTACTTTACCTCTTAAATTTTAAATTGCAAATTACACTCCTAAAGTTTTAGGGTGTTTGAAAATTTGGATTTTACCTCTTAAATTTTAGAAGTGTTTGGATTTTACTTTCTAAAGTTTTTGGGTATTTGAATTTTACACCCCGAAGTTTCTAAATTTTGGAGTGTAAAATCCAAACACCCCCAAACTTCTGGAGGTTAAATATAAATTCTGAAACATCAGAGTGTATAATCCAAACACACTCAAATTTTAGAAGTGTAATTTGCAATTTACCCTAAAAAAATGTCAAACTAATTTTGATATCAAAATAGGCTAAAGTGCACACTTCACCCTTAATGTCGGGTTGTTTTTGGATTTTACATCCTAAGGTTTTAGAATTTTGATTTTACCTCTTAAAGATGTATATTGTTTGCATCAGTAGTCTCTTCATTTATACTTTTCCACTAAGTGCCACAAAATAATGTTACACGTGTTTAGTTTGTCCAATAAAATAATGTCACGTTGCAGAAAAAAAAATAACATGAATAATAGAGACAATTGATACTTATAATAAATTTCACAATAAATTTCATTATGGTTAAAATAATTAACTATGATATAAATACTTAAATAATTTCACAAATACTTATAAAAAGTTGCATTGGTAGCATTATTTAATCATTAAACTTAGATAATTGTTTGTAGCAAAGAGCTAAGGATCCATAGTCAAAAAGTTATTCACTGTGTAGGCCTTTACGAAAAAAAAAAATTTGTTGTGTGGCTTTTTTTTACCACGTATCCACATAAGGACAACAGGTAGAACTTTGGTTTAAAATTTTTTTGTCTTCCTTTCAATTGCTACACCGCTATAACTACAACCGAGGATATTGTAAGGGAGGAAAGTCTTGGCCTTCAATGGTAGTGTTTCTTCTCTTTCAGTTTCACTACATTTTTTTCTTTCTTTCTTTCCTTCATTTTCTCTCAGATCCTGTCTCTTTCTCTATATTTTTCTTTCTTTCGTTCCCTCAACAGATAGAGACCACTGAAATCAAAGAGAACTCAAGCACAAAATGGGGATGGCTTCAAGGAACATCCGATCATGAACCATGCCTGGCCGACGCACCCATTTCAAGGCCCTTCCTGTTGTCGGCAACAAACAGTTGTTCAGCTTTGAACAATTCCAACGCCGAGATTCACAACTATTTAAAACCCACATCGATTTCTTTTAAAAAGATATTTAAGTCATAATTTTTTTTATTGATTATGGGTGTGTTTGGATACTGCTTATTTTGTTGAAACTAAAAAATTATTGCTGAAAGTACTGTAGATAAAGGTAAAAGTGAGTTGATATAGTACAATGTGGCCCATGAATAGTACTAAAAAGTGCAGTGGGATCCATGAATAGTAGCAAAAAATAAGCCGAATAGTGAAATAAAGTAAATAGTAGCAAAAATAAGCTGAAAGGTGGTTGTCCGATGCTTTTCTCTTATTCCCAAAAAAGTCATTATTGTCTTGTGAAAAAGCAAAACAAAATTAATAAACTATTCCTTGATATGAGAAAATGGGTAATGGGTGTGTTCACTTTTTTTGGGGGGGGGGGGGGGGGGGGTGGGGAATGTAGTATGGCCTGACATTTTTCTCTCCAAGCTCACCAAAATTAAATCATTCTAATTTGGAGTGAAAACACAGATGAAAATGTTTGGAAATATTTAGGACAAAATTACCTAGGCTAATGTTCAAAGCCTTTTAACTAATCAAAATAATAAAATCGCAAAAATATTGCTAATCAATTCTGAACATTAAAAAATTATAATAATGAACATATTAGACCGATCAAAGTAAGGAATTTGATATAGAATCCTTCTCCCATTCAAGGATCATGGATCACGGATTGGAAGGGGGAAAAGTGTTAGGGCTCAACATTTTTCTCTCTGAGCCCACCAAAATTGAATCACCCCAATTTGGAGTGAAAACACCTACTAATGGAAAATTTCTTTATTGGAAAATATATTAGTTTTATAAATTAATACATCTACTAAAGAATAGCTATTATAACATTTTTAGAGATAAATAGTTATTCCTTATTTTAAAGAATAGCTATTCATAAGAAATTATTATTTCCTGTGATAAAAACATAATCAAACTATTGAATAGCTAAATTATAGGAAAAGCTATTACATTGATTACAGTGTCTATTATAGTCTATTAAACGTACCCCTAATGTTTTAGGACGGAGAAGAGTGGATTGCAATGGGGAAGTACCCCATTTACGCTAGTTGGTGTTGACTCAGCTACTGAAGTGGGATGGAAGTTTTGGAAATATTTCTAACATTGCACAAATATGTTCTAAATTAAATGAAGTTTAATTCAAAAATTAACAATAAGCACAAAATAAATCCTCCAAAAATCAAAAACCTTAAATTAAAGTTTATGAACAATCTTATTGTTAGGATTATAAAATATGTGGGTTTTCAATTAATTATATATATATATATATATAATTGTAACACTAAAATGGTACACTGTTATTAATAAATTCTAAAATTTTTCATTCTTCTGGCAAAACAAAAATGATAACATGTACGAAGTTGACTCCCTCGCCCAAAATACTAGTATCCAAACCTATCTACTACACATCTTCACGACCTCTTAAAGAAAAAATTTGGTATGCTAAAATACTTAAATATTAGTTAGGGAATCGATTTTTGAATTCAAAGTCCTTATTAATTACCTCTCAACAACTTCACTACGACTCAAAAGATAAAACTAAGTTAGCAATACATCTCTTTCTTCTTTGTGGTAAAAGCAATACATCCCAGAGAAAATTGGCCAATGCCCTTTTCGCACAAATTATACAACCTTCTGCCCCCCTTCTCAAACTAATTAGGGAAATTCCCCTCTTTTGAAACTCGATTTTCTCAAAATCGAGTTAAGCCCTATAGTAGCGTTTTTAAGGAGCCTATAGTGACGTTTTAAGGATCTATAGTGGCATTTTTGAACTCGAGCTCCATGAACTCAAGTTATAGGTAAATAAAATAAAATAAAAAAAATCTCCTATAACTTGAGTTCATGGAGCTCGAGTTCCAAAACGCCACTATAGATCCTTAAAACGTCACTATAGGCTCCTTAAAAACGCCACTATAGGGCTCCAGAATTTTTTTTTTTTTTTTTTAACTCGATTTTTAGAAAATAGAGTTACAAAAGAGGGGCATTTCCTTAATTAGTTTGGGAAGGGGGGCAAAAGGTTGTATAATTTGCACGAAAAGGGCATTGGCCAATTTTGTCCAATACATCCCTTTCATTAATGTAAAGGGTGCAAAATAATTTTCATTTCCATTATCTGCCTCCTGCATCTTATCCACCACCCTAACTTCATCCTCTCACGTTAGTGAAGCAGATTTGTTCATTAATTGACTTTTTTACTCAGTCAAACTGGCTTGCTTGTTCTTTAGTGTAGTCTGGGTCCATAGTCTATGACTTAGCGTGCGTTTGCCTAAGGATTATTAGGTGTTTTGGAATTTTTGGCTGGGTCTCACGACATTGTTAATGACTCTGTCAAACTTCAAAAAACGTGCCTAAGCAGGCCAGCTATCGGTCCCACAGCACTATTCATAGTTTAAAAATTATTTTGCTACAGTGTTTTCAACAATAAGTTTTTAATTTTCAGGAAATAAGCGGTATCCAAACAAAACGTTAATGTCCGTATATGAGAAGTTGCACTTTAGTCCTAAACCACGCCTCTAAACGCATATTCTCCTTTAATCCGATCACTGCAAAGATTCTGTTTTCTAGGGGCAACTGGGAAGTGGGAACGCATCGCGATATTCTTCCACGGAAACCTTTCACGATTCCTTTATTAGTGCAGCTTTGGTCAATAAGTTCACATATATTGTAACGTTCACAGCTCTTTCAGATTTTTCATTTTTGATAGCTTCAACATCTTATGGCATCTTCTCCTCCTAAAATTTAATGTTATTGCTACTACATATATATAAACATAAATTAATAAAGGAATATATTTATTATGAGTGCTTGATAGCTTCAACATGAATTTGCTCAGTAAAATTTGTGTGAAGTATGAAGGACAAAATTGGCTTTTGTCATTTTCGGGCAAAAAAAATAGCATTTTGCCCCATTTTCCAAACTAGTTACGAAAATACCCCTCTTTTGAAACTCAATTTTCTTAAAATCGAGTTAAGCCTTATAGTGGCGTTTTAAAGAGCATATAGTGACGTTTTAAGGAGCCTATAGTGGCATTTTGGAACTCGAGCTCTATGAACTCGAGTTATGGGCAATTTTTATTTTTATTTTTTTTTACCTATAACTCGAGTTCATAGAACTGGAGTTCCAAAATGTTATTATAGGCTTCTTAAAACACCAATATAGGGCTCTAGAAAAAAAAAATTTAATTAGTTTGGAAAATATGGCAAAATGCTGTTTTTTTTTTTTTTTTTTTTGCCTGAAAAGGGCATTTGCCAATTTTGTCCAAAGTATGAATGAACAATAAGGTCATTTTATCTTGCCCTATTTGATTATAAATATATAATCCGTGTGAACACTAAATAGTATAAAACACAAAGAGAGCTGTTGTTGTTTTTAATTTTTGAGGGCCTAAAGAGTGTCAGAGAGTTGAAAGATCTTATTACCTGTAAGGGTTTTTTGTTTACGTAAATACTTTGCAATTTCTATTTGATACAGTAGATTTATCCTCATTGTCCTCGGACATGATTTATCACTAAACCAGATAAATGTTTGATGTTATTCTTTTGTTTATAACTAACTGACCCCTCTCATATACGCGAATACATTATAAGTTTTACATAAAATATTTTGTAAAAAAAAGTTTTTTTAGTTGCATAATAATCATCACATAGTATTATATTTGACAATTAGTTATACTGTCATTAAAAAAGAGAGGAAATATAATTTATTATAATTGATAAAATTCCGTAAAAGAATATATTATTTGGCACTACATCAGGAGCTTGACTGAAATCTTTTCGCCCATCAAACTCCTTATCATGATTACGAAATTCAAGATCACTATCCAAGAATCTCCTATGCCCAATATAGCTGAATTTTCTTCCATGTTTTAACCAACGAGATTGAGGATTGTAGTTACAAGAAGGACATGCAAGAGCTCCTTTGGTACTCCAACCAGAAAGATTGCCATATGCTGGAAAATCATTTATGGTCCACAACAATGCTGCATACATTTGAAATGAGCTATTGGAAGACACATCAAACGTTTCTACTCCAACATCCCATAATTCCTTGAGTTCTTGTACTAAGGGTTGTAAGTACACATCTATATCGTTCCCAGGAGAGGTTGGACCAGGAATCAATAATGATAACATGAAATAAGCCCTTTTCATACACATCCAAGGAGGAAGATTGTATGGGACCAACATGAGAGGCCAAGTGCTATAAGCAGTGCTCATATTGGAGAATGGGTTGAATCCATCAGCTACTAATCCAAGCCTAACATTACGAGGCTCAGATGAGAATTCTACATACTTAGAGTCAAATGACTTCCAAGCTTCAGAGTCAGCAGGATGCCTCATTAACCCGTCATTTGTACGACCATCAACATGCCATTTCATGTGGGGAGCTACTTCGGGAGACATAAACAATCGTTTCAACCTTGGCTTCAAAGGGAACCACCTTAAGATCTTTGCAGCTTTCTTCTTTACCTTCTTGGAAGGAGCATTTTTATTTTTTGGAACTCCAGCCTCATTGCTTGCCCACCTTGAAAGGTTACAATTTGAGCAAGCTTCGAGGTTGGAATTTTCCTTCCAAAACAACATACAATCATTGGGGCAAGCATCAATCTTTTCATAACTCAAACCTAGATCCCTAATAATTTTTTTTGCCTCATAACAGTCTTTTGGCAACTTCGCACTTGAAGGTAGTAGCTCTTGCAAAAACTAAAGCAAGAAGGTGACTGATTTGTTACTCCAACCAAGTAGACACTTCAAGTGGTACAAATACACAATGACTGACAATTTGCTAAACTTTGTACAACCTTCATAACAAGGTTCCTCAACATCTTTGAGCAATTTGAGAAATTGGAGTGACTCTTCGTTAAGACCTTGTGTAGGTTGTTCCACACTAAGGTCTCCTACCACAGGATCTGATGCCATATCTTCTTCCATTGGTTCGGGCACCATATCATGCATAGGGAACATGTGATGCAACATTTCACGCATATTACTATTTTCATATGAGTTTTCTTGGACAGAAGTACTAGGAGTTCTAACAGAAGTCTTTCTAGATGATGATTCCCCGTGAAAAATCCAACGTCGATAACCCCTACAAATCCCATGTGATACTAGATGAATTCGTACAACATCTATAGCCAACATTGTTGAATGTGCACATTTTCGACATGGACAAACAATCGTACCATCTCGTTGTGCATGTTGAGATGCAAAATTCAAGAACTGTGCAACTCCATTTCTATATTCCACAGATGTCCTATTTCTAATGTCCATCCAACTCTTGTCCATAGCTATAGAACAAAACAACTAAACAATCCACCAGAAAACAATTATCAATATAACAATATAGAATGCTTACAAGTATTGAAGTCTAAAAAGTAATCAACAACCATAACTCAACAAAATCCAAATGTTCAAAAAATAATAAACACTCCCAATATGAATGTAAACCGCCTTATAACACCATGCAAGCCACCCGCTTGCTCCAACACAACAATCCTCCCAATACAGTTATCATAATCACAAATATAGAATCCTTACAAGTATTGAAGTCCAAAAAGAAATCAACAAATATAACTCAAAAATATCCATCCAAATTTTCAAAAAATAATAAACACTTCCAATATGAATGTAAACTGCCTTATAGCACCGTGCAAGCCACCCGCTTGTACCAACTCAACAATCCATCCCAACACAATTATCACCATCACAAATATAAAATGCTTACAAGTATTAAGTCCAAAAATTAATCAAAAAATAATCTAACTAAATAAATCATTAATTGTAGCACCATGTAGTTAACTGAGAACGTTTAAGATTTAAGTGAGGGAGATTTTAAACTTCAGTTGCAACAACTACATGGTCCCAAAAACAAAAATAATATAACTAGATAAATCATTAATTGTAGCCAAGGGCTTGAGGGCTAGCCCAACTAAATTATGTCTATCCAGAAGACCCAGGTAGTAGTAGTTACTCAAGCTTTATTCTGCAAGAAATGACACACATGTGTAATTATTTTTTGAACTAAGCCACATTGGTCATCATGTTTGTTGTTAAAATGTAATGACAGTAACTTTACCTATTTTTAGATACTCTCTTAGGATGTAATCACCTTTGAAATTAAATCTTTTTTTGGTTTTAAGAAATGAATGTTAAGGAAGGATAATGCTATAGCCTATACTACATTAAAATCATTCCACTTTAGTTTTCTTTTTCTTTTCCTTTATTTCCTTTTATCTTTTTGTGGGTATCCTAAAAAGTTTGTTACTTTGTCCCTTTGAAAGTAAAATAGGCTTTGCATTGGGAAATCTAAGATGCTAACTTCGTAAAAGCAAGAAGGTTGCACCAAAATTTGATGATGATAGTGCTGTGCATGCCAGTAGATTCTAAGTAAGGAAGTAGCATTATGTGGTACACATTTGAAAGTAACATACCATAAATTGTCCCTAAAGGGGAAAGGCAATGTTTTTTTTTTTTTTTTTTTTTTTTTTTTTTTTTTTTTTGCTATGAACATGGGATAATGTTTAATAAAAGAATCAAGCATAGTTACAAAGTTTAAATAAAAAGCTTAAAAAGCAAACAAGAGAAGTGGAAATAGCCAAACATGTCCTAAAGTGGGCACATTGTAGCTTTCTCTAAAATATGTTTAAGTCTTACCATCTATGGCCTTGCTAGAAGGTTTCTCCAATTTAGAATCAAGTTAACCAATGTAGAAGCAAAAGACACAGTATCAAATTTCAACCAATTAATAATAGTTAATGCCTAATAAAAAGGTCAAGTTTTTAAAGAAATAAACTGAAAACCCTGCCACCATAAAAGTTGGAAGGCCTAGCTAAATAGGTATGTCCCAAAGCTCATCTAGTCATCTCTTGCACTAAAAAGTGATCCCTAAGAATTTAAGGGAAACCCCATTATTCATCTGCCCTCATCAAGGCATTTTGTCATATTCATGTATATTATATAAATAGTGTATATTTTGGGTATGGTTTTCTTATTTATTAAGTTTGCATATTTATTCCTAGGTGCAGTTGAGCTATAAGTATAAACTGCCAAAAAAGAGTCTTGAGTACTGAATATTTTGCAGAACCCAGTAGTTATGATTTTGATATAAAGTATAGCTACAAATTTCAAGGGAAAAGATGACAAAAAAACAATAGGATGTTCTAAAAAAGAGCTTATCCCTCTAGCATTCCTCATTCTTTCCATTCTTCACAATGAATAAATATTATAAAATATTATTTCTCTTTTCTACTCAATATATTAAGAATGGGGTGGGTCCCTTGTTATTTTAATTTCCTAACTACTTTAATGTTTTGGAGTGTATCAAACCCATGTCATCTAGTGTGGGATTATAAAATTTTCAATGGTGTAAAGACTAATTTATATGTCTTGTGCTATTGTGTGAGTAAGTGAAAAGAAAAAATTTCAATTGCTGGCTCTTTTCCAATGTCAAGTGTCAACTTGAAATGATAACAAGACAAACAAAAGGTGACATTGTTTCATGCACTACAACTAATTTCAATCTCATCAAACCAAGCACTATTAAATTCACATGAAAATTTTTCAATTTTCTTTGTGGAAAATTGTGGTTATCAGATTCACATATCCTTTTGCTATTAGCCTATTATGATTTTATAACTTTGTCCTTATAATTTATATAATTATAAAAAAAAAGAAGTAAGCACTTCCAATATGAATGTAAACCACCTTATAGCACCATGCAAGCCACCCGCTTGCTCAAACTCAACAATCCACCCCAACACAATTATTAACATTTCAAGTATAAAGTTTTAAGCAAAAATTACTTACAATGCTCAAGCCAAGCAATCACCTTTCTAAAAAAAAGTCCAAGCTTATCACAATAAATGAATACTTAACCTACAAAATAAAAGAGGACAATTAAATGATGTGGAAGGCAAATAAAGGTGCCACTGCAGAAAAATTTTATGAGTTAGGACTTGGAACAATTAGGCAAATAATTAAGGTCCACTTTGCAAAAAATATTTGAAGTTTAATTGTATCCAAACTTTGTCATTTGGTACACATAAGAAAACTTACCCATTATGCCTAAATGTCTCAACTGAAAAAGGTACTCCAAATCATCCAAGTTTTGCATATGAGAATGCTATTGCAAAAAATTTTAATGAATCATGGTGCATGAAAATTTAGTAACAATATATATACATATATATATATATAGAGAGAGAGAGAGAGAGAGAGAGAGAGAGAGAGAGAGAGAGAGAGCATTTAGTTGAGATTATTTACTCACGACAAGAGTGAAATCCCAACACCTAGGCCAATAATGCCAAATGAAACTAGCAAAAAAAAGAAAGCCACAACTTTCTTAATTTTCCAAGATTATAAAAAATTACTATAATTTCATATAAAGCAATAATTGTAATTTCTAATATAATAACACACACACACACACAAAAACACAGCTTAATAAAAACTAATTCTCATCCATAAGTAATTCTCTCTCATTCTCATTCTCTGCATTCAATAAAAAATAAAAACTAAAGCAAGCATATACATATACATACATACATACATATATATATATATAATGATAACACATTAGGCAGTGGGCTTTTTAAAAAAAAAAAAAAATCTCCAGCTAGTTAAACCACAAAACTAATAACAAAAAAAATTCAAAATCTATATATATATATATATATATATATAATGATAACACATTACGCAGTGGGCTTTTAAAAAAAAAAAAAATCTCCAGCTAGTTAAACCACAAAACTAATAACAAAAAAAATTCAAAATCTACATGGTATAGAAAAATTACGTAGAAAAAAAATACAAGATTTACAAACCTATACATAAACTTACAATGATTCAACCTTTGATGCTCAAGTCTTTTTGCTCAAAAATCCAAATTTGAATAAGAGATTTCTGTAACAAAATCCAACCAAAACAAGCAAACAACAAAAATTAGCACAAAAGTTCCATGACCCATTAAAGAAAAAATAAATCAAAGCAAACCCATAAGCCAAAACACAAAGACACCATGACCCATTAAAGAAAAACTAAATAAAAGCAAACCCATAAGCTAAAACAGAAAAACTTACCCTTTAAAAAAACTTGAACACCAAAAAAGAGGGAAAAAACGTTGGTGGTGGCATTGAGTGGTAGTGGAGGTCGATGACAGCCGCAGTGGCTATGTTGGTGGCAATGGGTGGTGGCTAGAGAAGGAAGAGCTTGTAGAAGTGATAAGGGGAGGGGGAGAATGTAGAACTGAGAAATGAAGTTCTCTGCCTGAGCTAAAAAAACAAAACAATGAAAAGTGCAGGACAATGAAAAAAAGTGTAAGGTAAAAAGTAAAAAAAGAATAAAAAAAAGTGTAGGACAAAAAAAAAAGGGAAAAAGGAGGGCCAAAAACGTGGGAAGTGAAAAGTCACGAAAATTTTAGTGCGGTAAAAGGACAAAATTTTTGGGGAACATATAGCGACGTTTTAAAAACGTTGCTATATGTTGCCACAGAAACGTCACTATATATTCCCACAAAATTCTGGTTGGTGTTCTTAAAAACTATAGCGACGTTTTTATAAAACGTCACTATAAACAAAATATGCGCCACTAAAAGTGTACTTTTTGCAGCATTTTAAGAAACGCTGCTATTGTTTTGGGTTACAATGACATTTTTTCAAAAACGTCACGAAAGGATCACTCTTTAGCGACGTTTGTTAAAAACGTCACAATATGCTACGTATAGCGGCGGATTTAAAAACGTCGCTAAAAAAAACGCCGCCTAAACCCAGATTTCTTGTAGTGTGAACTTACAAATATTTAATTATATTGACTAACTTAACCACATAATTATTTTCTTATTCTTTATTGTGTATATCATTTAATTTTCTTCTGTGTACTGTTTTTTTTTTTTTTTTTTTCAATTGTTGCTATAACAACTAAAGTTGATTAAGAATGTCATATTCCAAATTAATTGTTTTTAGTATAAATAATAGAAAAATATCCATATAAATTATAAACACTCCAGTATTTTATTGGCATTGCTTTGGAAAAACCCACATTTAAATCCTCCCTCCCATGTCCCAACTATTTTGAGAAAAAAAAATCATATAAATTCCCTTTATATTAATAATTAGAATATCGCTTATAAAAAATTAATACTTAAAAATGAATAATTGTGCTTCATTAAACACATTAAAATAAATTAATATTTTGTCAAAAAATGTAAAAAAAAAAAAAAAAAAAAAAAAAACTATTATTTCTACTGAATAGAAAAAAGAGAATACTAAATATAATTAAAGCAACAATTTTTTTTTTTTTTTTTTTGAGGTAGAAGGTTAAATGAAGAGTATTCTATTTCCTTCTCAAGGAATACACGTCACATGGAAAAAACTTATAGGTTACAGCTTGTAATAAAATGAGTAGAACAAAATTATTAGTTGGGATAATATATACTTGAAACATTTTATTTTGAAGATTTATTGGCCAACACGTTAGATTGCATAATTGGTATTTACAGTTTTACATGTTGGCAAGTAATTTAAGATGCTATATATATACTCTGCTAAGTGGTAGCCTACAACTTTTATTAAATCTAGCCGATGCCCCGTGTAATATGCATTTATGCTATAAGTTTTGCAATATTTGATAAGAAATTATTTTATGACCAATTTTTAATACTCATTAAACATTATAATATTTGAGGAAGAAGCTAAAAATATATACATGTCTTTAGAAAAAGGAAAATGTAAATTTACAAGATTAATATAATTTAGAATATGAGCCTATTGTAATATTGTATGCTTAAATTGGCATATATTTAATTACTTTTCTAATTTAAGAATATTATTATTCTTGTATATTCTTAATTGTGAGTTAAATTGTTTATGTTGGATTTTGTATAAATTTGTTTTATTCTCCAAGAATGTGTCACATGGTATAGTTTTAGGCTACTGAGGTTAATGGATTAAAATGACAAACTTTAAACATAGTGGACTAAAATGAAAATTTATATAACTTATAAGGTGGAGAGAGAGAGAGAGAGAGAAATTCATTGAACTTATTAATATTGAATTAAATGTATATGTCATTAATTAATACTTTGACATAAATGCTAGACTTTGCTGCAAAGGTGAAAGCCTAAATAAAAATGTCATAGAATGCGACACATAGTAAAACATCTTGTTCTTTCATATATGAGATCACTACTATATATATTTATATATATATTTTTTTTTTTTGAGAGGTTGATAGCCCAAACACTTACCACACCATTTTAGAGTGTCAAGTGAGGTTTTGGTGCTGCTAGGAAGCATTGGAAGAAGCCGATGATGGCAGATGCAACATGGAGCTTGTTGCGAGATCCAGAGAGCTAGACAAGACATGGTTTCGAGAAGCCTTGTTGGAGTAGGAGCTTGGAGGGCTTAGGTACATCCGGTAGATTAGGCTTGGAAGGTCTTTTACTAACCCATATATCCCAACTAATTGTCTAGTGAATCGATTACCGCTTGGAGGGCAGTGGAGAGGTTTTTCGCCTAGACTTTGCTGCAAAGGTGAAAGCCTAAATAAAAATGTCATAGAATGCGACACATAGTAAAACATCTTGTTCTTTCATATATGAGATCACTACTATATATATTTATATATATTTATATATATTTATATATTTATATATATAGATTTAACTACCAAAGAAATAAATTATTTATTATTAAAAATAATTAATTCATTACAACATGACATATTACAATATATTGAAATACCAATAATATTCACATGAGGGTCATTTTTTTTAATCTAAATTAATCTTACGTATTATATATAACTAGCATGTAACTCAATGCAAACGCATTGATGCATTTCAAATTAAACAAATATTTTTTTATAAAAATATAAATAATTAGTCAAATTATTATTTTAAAAAAAAAAAAAAATGTAACACATGCATTCATGCATATTGAAAGTTCGAAAAAGTGTTGAAAATACAAGAGCTGTTTAAACCCCCAAATTAAAGTTACAGCTCGATAGATTTTACACTAACTTAATACTAAGTGCAGAATAGTGTAAATGCGAGTGAATAAATAAACAAACAAGTTACTCTAATCCATAATCAAGACAACACAACAGTAAAATGGAATGTAAAAGAGTAAGGAAAGATGCAAACACAAGATAACACACTAATGTGTTTTCGAAAAGGAAACCGAAGAACTCGGCGAAAAACCTCTCCACTGCCCTCCAAGCGGTAATCGATTCACTAGACAATTAGTTGGGATATATGGGTTAGTAAAAGACCTTCCAAGCCTAATCTACCGGATGTACCTAAGCCCTCCAAGCTCCTACTCCAACAAGGCTTCTCGAAACCATGTCTTGTCTAGCTCTCTGGATCTCGCAACAAGCTCCATGTTGCATCTGCCATCATCGGCTTCTTCCAATGCTTCCTAGCAGCACCAAAACCTCACTTGACACTCTAAAATGGTGTGGTAAGTGTTTGGGCTATCAACCTCTCAATGGTATGGAAATGGAGAGGTAGAAGTTGAGGAAAATCCACAAGCAATTGTGTAGAGAATTGTGGGTATAACAATCTCTAAGTTTCAAGGTTTGTGGCTAGGGTTTTCTCTCAGAAGCACTCCTTAACATTTGTGGGTAATGTGAGTATATATAGTGTGGGTACAGAAAGTGTGTATTAGATAGCACAGTCTAGCAAAATAGAATGTTTCGCGGGTGTCTCGTGGGAAGGCCTTACCCGCGAGCTATTCGCGAAACACAGATGTCTCCATCTTGTCCTGACTCTTTGCATTCCAGCATGTGCAGGTCACATGGATCATTTAGCAGAATGCTTAGTCACGAGATACTCGCGAAAACTCTTCAGCCTTCAATTGTTTGAGTCTTTACACACTCTCTCTCTATCACACAACCCTTACAATCAAATCCCACAATAAATATAGGGTACAAAAGATTGAATAAAATTACAATCAAATTTGGCACGGAATAAAAGCCAACAAAACACATAGTTGTAAATTACAATTTTACAATCTCCTCCTTTGGCTATTCCATGAAAAAACCCCTGAAATAGAATCTAGACTTAAATGTGAGTTTGGGAACAGTGGCAAAACTCACTCACACCTAATATAGAAGTTGTGAAACACTTGCAGGTATATACCTGTAACCTGAAACACTTGCAGACAAACAAAAATTTGATTAAGCTTATGAAAAGTTGAATACATGGTACGTACATGAGCAAGTAAAATGCGATCAGGTTTGTAAATAATATAAAACATGTAAGCATATCTTAGTCATAAAAAAAAACAGCCATTAAAGGATGACTACAATGAACATTTAGCTAGTAAATGCTCATCCAGACATGCAATGCAATTAAGAATAATTCCAAGGATCAATTGCATGTCCAACACTCAACCAATGCAAAATACATGAAGTATATGCATCTAGGATACAAGATCCTACTAGGATACAAGAGTGAGGTACTTAAGACATATTTGCAATATCTTAAAAGTACAAAAAAATGCTACAAAGCATTGAGATAACCACAACAACTGAATATAAAATTGAAATTAAGAACAATGTACTAAAGCTTTAAACAAAAGCAGTAAAAACAACTACCCAAGAGTTATAGATGATGAGACAGTTTAAATCAAAACATAAATAAAGCTAAATTGCCTGTAATGAACCAATATATCTAAGATCTAAGCTATGATAGCTATGCACCCCCTCAATTGTGCAAGCTCCCGCTCAAAAAATTTTCCCCCTTTTTGACCAAAATGGCCAAAGAGGCTAGAACTGATCAAACTCTGAATTTGATCCTTGCGGCACAAATAAATCATCGATTTGTGAGGATAAGGTAGTGATCTAGCCCTAAATATATGCAAACTAGTTCGCAGTGTGCTGCACATGTGAGTTAAGCACGGTAGACATCTGGACCATTTTAGCTAAGAGGCGATCAAGTTTGTCTGATCCTCATGCTGGTGCTGAAGATGATGGCTAAGCTTACATCTCTGGAGCAGAAGTGAATCTATCAATCTCTTCCTCTGTATCACCACCCTCATCCTCAACAAGATCCTGTGGTATAGTATGCACACCTGTTTTGGAGCCTTTGATGTGAGCTGTGCTCCTAATCACTATGTGTGCACCAATAGGATAGTCCCTCTTAACTACAGTAAGGCCACTCGGAAGTTTGAGTTTTGCCTTTCCAATGAGGCCTATTATGAGTGAAGGGAATGGCATGACTGTTCTGGAATTCTGCTTCTTAATACTCTTCTTCAATAGATGGAAGATGTGACCACATATATCAATCTCCTTGTGTGTAAAGAGATTGTACATAAATTTTGTCCTTGGAGTAGATAACATAGTCAAGTTGGTGAGCGGATACAGACTATGGATCATCACATAGGCTAGAGTCCTCATCTCTGGACTAAACAGAATAGTGTTCATGGAGGTCTTTTTAAGAGTACCACCAAGAGTCAACATCATCTCCTCAGTAGAACCCAATATATCCTCATATTGCACTATAATTGGCTGTGATGGAGGACAAACTTCTAGGAAATCCTGAATACTTTCTCTAGTAATGACAAACTCTTTGTGTCTCACCCAGCAGTCTATGTGATTTTCTTCTACACTGGCATTGGCGAAGAATTCTTTGATGATCTTCGAGTATACAACTCCACTCGGGTTCAAGAGCTTTTTCCATGTTCTGTCCTTGAATACTTCATGTATGAAAGTGTCCTCAAGTGATTCCATTTGTACGACCCTTTCCATGATGATCGTTTTATCCTTATAACAGTCATTATACTTCATATCAGCCTCAGCAGACCTGAAATTATCAGAATCAGTGTGTGCACATTTGGAAGATGATCTCTTAGGAGTTGCATGCTTAGTAGGAGACATCTACACAAAGGAACACATAATAGAGAAGAAACAAGTGCAAAAACACAAAACAAAACAAAAAAAACATGATTAGATACATGTTAGTTCAAAACAAAAGTAAAACACTTAAAACAAAGTATAACCAACTCAAAACAACATGCTATAATAGATAAAAGGCAAAAAAACAAAACTGACCCTCTAACTTTCACCTTTTTTCATTTCAGTTCTCTAACTTTCAGTTTTGTCACTTCAGTCCTCTAACTTTCAATTTTTGTCAATTCAGGGTTCCATTACAACTCAGTTATTGCAAATAAGAACAATCTGAAAAAAAAGAAAAAAAAGAAAAAAAAAAAAAAAAAAAGACATATAACGTTGTCATTCCCCTTCCCCTGAATCAAAACAAAACAAAGGACCCAAAATTTGGGTCCATATAATTTAATCCATATAACGTCAATTCAAAGCAAGAATTATGTTTAACTATCTGGGTATTGTATACAATGGAAAAAAAAAAAAAAAAAAAACACTCTACAACAAGCAATAGAATAACATAGAACTCGTTCACGCTTTTCATCGAAAAGATAGTGTGAAATATTTTCAGTTTAACCATGAAACAAATTCTGGAAACAAAAAGAGACAGACCCAAAACACAATAGTCAATACCATGCTCTGGTTTGGCTACTGAAAAGAAAAGACAAAAACTTCAATGGAGTCCATTACTTGCCTTAGTTGATTGTGTGGAGGCTGATTTGGGTCCTTTGTTTTGTTTTGATTCAGGGGAGTTGCTCCCCTTAATTTTTTCTTTTTTTTTTCCAGATTTTTCTTATTTCTTTTAACTCCAAATTTATTAAAAAAAAAAAAAAAAACATGCAAAACGACGTCGTTTTAGTGGTTCTAACGGCAGCAATAACTGAGTTGTAACGGAGCTTTGAATTGACAAAAATTGAAAGTTAAAGGACTGAATTGACAAAACTGAAAGTTAAAGGACTGAAATGAAAAAATGTGTAAGTTAGAGAGCCAGTTTTGCATTTTGCCTAGATAAAACAAGTAAGCATTAACACAATGCATGAATTTAAGTGACTATGCATGTGTGTGCATGTGCTGAGCATGTGGGTGCATGAGTCAATGCATATGGGTGCAGCATGAGATGCATTAGGTGTGCCTAGTGATGCATGGCATGGCAATGTGAGGCACACAATGGGCACCATGTGTAAAACACACATCCAATGACCAAAACATGTCTAGCATGTTCAATCAAAAGGAAACCCAAGTATTGGAACTCATCTGAGTCCAATTCAACACAAGAGTGTCACTAGGACATTCTGTCAAACACCTAACATGCAACAATGCACTACAATTATGAACAATGCATGAACATGTTGAAAACTGCCTCAATACATGCTTTAATTGCCACAAAGGGCCAACACAGATACAGACACAGTAAATGGGACTCAGCCCAATCAAAGTTTTGAGAAAATTTTCACAAAAATAAGATCCCCAACCCAGTTTTCGAAAATCCCTAATTTTTTTTAAAAACCCTAAGCTAAAATCTACAAAATTTAAGACAAAAGTGAAAACAATGTTTAGGAAAACATACCTTGAAGTGATTTTGCAGGGATTTTTGCTTGAAAATGATAGGGTTTGAGTGAAAATAAGATTTGGGTTGAAGGGGGTTTAAGAGAGGCAATGCGAGGGAAGTTAAGAGTATTTGAAAACATTTCACATTTGCTGCATAAAAACTGAAAACTCGCATTTTTCGCGGGTTAGGTAGTAGCGTGACAGTTGCGAGAATGGCCATTGAAGCTCAAAAGCTTTTGCGAGAAGCTGTTAGTCGCCAATAAGTCGCGAGACAGTCGCGATAGCCTCTGTATGAATTAAAAGAATTTAAGTCTTTGCCTAAAAACATTTCACAAGAAGTGGTTGGTCGCGAAATACTCGCGAGACAGTAGCAAGACTCTCTGTATGAATTGACAAAAAATTTATTTCCCTTAAACAGTTTTCGCGGGAAGCTCTAAGTCGCGAGCTTCTCGCGAAACTGCCTTTGAACTAGTTTTTGATGAAAAACACAAAAATGCATTTTGAACAAAAACTAAAAGCACGAAAGTATAAAATCACTTTCAAAAACATATAAAACACTCAAAAATCTTTTTGGGTTTGATCGACAAGTAATTGAGTATACACATCACATTTGAACATGTACAATCACATAAATGAGATAAGCATTAATTAAATCAAAGTATTGTGTGTTGTGTGTGAGTATCAAATGTGGAATAGTCCTTAGACCAAAGTGAAACTTCAATGATCAATTCAATCAAGTCATACACAACTGGTACTAAATCAAGGGTCTATCTCAATTATAGAAATGAACATATATGACCTCCCACAAGAGAATGATTACAAAACTTAGAAGCTTTTCATTTGGCTTCTGCATAAATTATAACATTTGATCCTTTTTGGATAAAACATCTCTTTTTGAAATTGGTGTTTGAAATTTTTGATATTCAACATTGAAAGTTAGCCTTTGCCTTTTTGAGCACCTTACATTTCATTAGAAATATCACTTTCCCTTTTTCCTAGTTAAATACTAGTATGTGCGACAGGCTTTTGCAGCTCAATATCTCTTTTCATTTGGAGATTTACATTTAGTGAGCTCTATTGCAAAAACATTAAAAAAAAAAAAAAAAAGGTGGGAAGAGATATAGAAATAAGTCTATGCAAGTATCAAGACCATCAAGACTATTGACCAATCATTCATGACAAGCTTGAAGATCTATTTACAACAATCACACATAGTTTTCAAGATTTCTTCCACATAAATATATGTGCATACATAACAAGCTAAGCTCGTAAATGCACTACGCCATTAATACGAAGGTACTAGGCCAAACTTTCATGTGATATACATAACATAAGCGATCAAACTTTTGAAGATTTTTCAATTTTTATGGGTTTTTGAATTTTTGAACACACTCAAAAACAGACCAAATAAAGTAAGATCAACAAAAACAGGTACAAACCAAAACAAGTAAAAAAAAAAAACATGCTTTAAACCAGAAGCAATTTACATAAATTGAATTTTGCATGTCATGATGCATGAACATATGCCCCTAAACATTGGAAGTATTGATGCATGGACATAAAAGGTGATCATGCATGAGTACCCTTCTTCACCCACACGTCACGTGCGTTTGGGGTGATATCCTTATAGGATTGGGTACGAGTGTTGTGGCCTTCAAACCTTCTGAAGAATCTTGCCAAATAGGTGGTGAATGCATCAATCATTTTCATCACATCCATCACTCCAGAATCACTATCTCGACCTCTTGATTGCTCAACAGCCCAGTTCCTTTTGTCATTTCTTGGTCCTCTTGACCTCAGATCACTTGCATTCTTCAATGCCCTCAGCTTATGACAATTTGGTCGGTGTGTCCTTAAATTCCACAATGATGATAGAAATGTTGAATTCTCGGACCTCTTTGTGACTTTGGAGGTGATTTCCCTTGAACCTTAGGCTTGACCACTGATTGGTTATGATGCTTATTCAACACCCGTCGGTCAGCCACATTCTTATTCTTCTCCTCCTTCACTTTCTCAACCTTTGTGGTAGTTACCATCAGTTCTTTAGCTTTTACAAATTTCACTTTTTTGGAGACATTGACAACTGAACTACTTTCTCCAGTATATCCCAATCCGGTTTTGTCAGAGAAAGGTTTTTTATGAGAAAGGACTTCATCAAGCTTCTTGGAAGAGACTCGCTCCACTTTAGCATTGGCTTGAACCACCTCAAGCTCAAGAAATTTTATCTTTGAGTAAGCTTCAGTTAGCTCTCCATTCAATGTTTCTATTTCATATTTGGCCTCCTTGTATCACACGAGGAGACTTCTATAGTCCTCCTCTACCTTCTTCATCTTTTTAACGGCTGCCTTAGCCACCCTTGTATATTCTCCTGACTTCTCAAGAAGGGAATTGTAGTTTTCTTGAAGTCCCACTGCACTTTCATCTTCTTCAGCATTAGATTCTTCTACTACTCCCATTGACTCCACTTCACTATGTTCCCCGAGCTCTTCCACTAGCAAACTCAAGTCCTCCGAGGACTCAACATGAGCAATAGTCATAAAAGGGGAGTAATTTCCTTTTCCATCACAACTCTCTTTTGAATCTGAATTGGAAGAATTTGAATCACTAAGTGTTGTGGCATATGCCTTGCCTTTCCCTCTTAGATAGTTGGGACACTCCTTCTTGAGATGTCCATGGCCATTGCATTCATAACACATAATGCCTTGAGGAGATGAAAACTTCCCTCTACTAAACTATTTCCCATCGTTCTACATCTTCAGAAATTTTCAGAAGTGCTACTTCCTTGCAAGAAATGCTACTTCCTTCTCCACACCATCTTCTTCGGAGGAATCATCCATTCTTTCAATGATGGTTTTAAGAGCAAGAGATTTACTTGACTTATGGGAAGGCAGTCCTAGCTCATATGTTTGGAGAGATCCAATGAGCTCTTGGATTTTGATCTCATCCAAATCTTTATTTTCCTCTATAGCTGTGACTTTTGCTCAGAAGCTCTCAGGTAGTGATTGAAGGATTTTCCTCACTATCTTTGAATCCTCCGTTTTCTCACCCAAGTTGAACTTGCCAATAACCACTTTGTTCAACTTGCTATAGAATGAGTTGAATGACTCCTCTTCACTCATTTTCAGCTCTTCAAACCAAGTGGTTAGCATTCGCAACTTAGTATCTTTCGCCTTCTTCGTGCCTTCATACCTGGTCTCCAATATCTCCCATGTCTCCTTCCTCTTCACTCATTTTCAGCTCTTCAAACCAAGTGGTTAGCATTTGCAACTTAGTATCTTTCACATTCTTCGTGCCTTTATACCTAGTCTCCAATATCTCCCATGTCTCCTTGACAACTGTTATGTGAGAAATCCTGTGAAACTTATCTGGAGAAACACCACAGAAAATTGCATTCAAAGCTTTACTGTTAGCATTAGCTGCCGCAAGTGCTACCTTATCCCAAGTGGATTTAGCGGCCTCCGGCCTAGTCCATCCTACTTCTACGGCATCCCAAACAGTATCATCAATTGAACATAAGAATGCCCTTATCCGAACTTTCCAAAAGGCATAGTTGCTACCATCAAAATAGGGCGAAACATTTAAAGATTGAGACCAGTCCATCTCAAACAGGGTCAATGATCACACTAAGGTAATTAAACCACAGCTAGTGCACCCGCTCTGATACCAATTGAAAACTCGAAAATGTGTTGAAAACACAAGAGCTGTTTAGACCCCCAAATTAAAGTTACCATGTCTTGTCTAGCTCTCCAGATTCCGCAACAAGCTCCATGTTGCATCTGCCATACTTGGCTTCTTCCAATACTTCCCAGTAGCACCAAAATCTCACTTAACACTCTGAAAGGGTGTGGTAAGTGTTTGGGCTATCAACCTCTCAATGGTATGGAAATGGAGAGGTAGGAATTAAGGAAAATCCACAAGCAATTGTGTAAAGAATTGTGGGTATAACAATATCTAAGTCTCAAGGTTTGTGACTAGGGTTTTCTCTTAGAAGCACTCCTCAATATTTGTGGGTAATGTAAGTATATATAGTGTGGGTACAAAAAGTATGTATCAGATAGCACAGTCTGGCAAAACAGAATGTTTTGCGAGTGTCTTGTGGGAAGGCCTTGCCCACGAGCTACTCACGAAACACAGCTGTCTCCATCCTGTCCTTACTCTTCGCATTCCAGCATGTGCAGGTCACATGGATCATTTTGCAAGATGCTTAGTCATGAGATACCTGCAAAAACTCTTCAGTCTTCAATTGCTTGAGTCTTCACACACTCTCTTTCTATCACACAACCCTTACAATCAAATCTTATAATAAATACAATGTACAAAAGATTGAATAAAATTACAATCAAATTTGACACGGAATAAAAGCTAACAAAACACATAGTTGTAAATTACAACTTTACACATATGTATAGATACATTTAAATTAAACACAATTTTTATCATAAAATATAGACAATTAGTCAAATTATTTTTTTAAAGAAAATATAATTAGTCACATATTAAAATTCTTACCTAAATTTAATACTACTGATGATCATTTTTTTTTCTAATTTTTAATAAAATAAAACGTGTGGTGATTTTTATTTTATTTATTTTTTAAGAAACATGTGGTGATTTTTATTGAGTATATGTAATTGTTTTTTTTTTTTTTAATTTTATAGTTCATTAATATTAGATTCTTAATATTTTGCACTCATTAACTCACTTGACACAAAAATTAAAAAACATAAGTAGACACATGGCACATGCTTAAGTAGATAATTATGGTGTAGTCTCCACATAAATTTAGACATGTGCAAAATTTGTTTATAATTTCAAATTCTAATTCAACTTTCTCTTAGTTTTAACTATTAATATATATATATATATATATATATATAGATGACTTATAAATTTGAATTTTTTTTAGTTATATGATTATGTTTTTTATGGTTTATTATATTGGACTTCTCGTTTTCTACACTAAATTAACTAATTTGGCATAAAAATTTAGATTAGATGAGACATATGGCGCAAAATTAAACTCTAATTGAAATTTAATTTTTACACTAAATTATCTCACTTGGCACAAAATTCTAAATTTAGATTAGATGAGACACGTGGTGCAAAATTAGACTCTATTTGAATTTCAATTTGAAAATTAATTGGATTTTCTCTCTACTTTACCTATTATTATATATAGATATGTATATGTGAATAATATGTGTTTCTGGGTATGTGGATTGATCAAGTAGACTTGGATTGATCAACAAAAGAAAAAAAAAAATCTAAGATTTGAGGAGATGTGGCTAGCTAATAAAGGTTGTGGGGAAATAGTTGAAGGAATGTGGCAAGCTAGTTTTGCTGGGCCGCGAATACTAAAGTGATGAGGAAAATAGAATCTTGTGGGAAAGAGTTAACAAGATGGAGCCGGAATTGTTTCGGCAATGTACGTAAAGAACTAGAAAAGAAGAGAAAGGATTGGCATGGGTTGAGAGATTAGCATTATGTGGGGGTTGTGCAACTCGGCTGGTGGCTATCCAAAAAGAGATAAATTCTCTTATGGATAAAGAAGAGCACATGCGGAGGTAGTGGTCACGAACTTTATATATAAAGGATGGGGACGAAAATACCCGATTTTTCCATTGTTGTGCCACTCAAAGGAAGCGACGAAACTCAATTGCTGGGATTAGAAACCGATCAGATGAGTGGTGTGCGCACTCAACTGGAACAAGTTGTTGGAATTTTTGTGGAGTATTATCAAGAGTTGTTCACCTCATCCAATCCTAAAAGCGTACTAGAAGCTTTGAGCTCCATTCCACAGCTAGTGACCGAAGATATGAACTCCACATTCATTGAGAATTTCCAAGCTTGGGAAGTGGAAGCTACTCTGAAACAACTGACACCTTTTAAGCACCGAGACCAAATGGAATGCCTCCACTGTTCTTTCAAAATTATTGGGATTTGGTAAAAGGTGATATTACCAGTACTATTTTGACATATTTAAATTCTAGTTCTTTACCTTCACCTCTAAATCATACTTTTGTAACTTTGATCCCAAAAGTAAAAAATCTAGAAAAAGTAACTGAGTTCTGACCAATTAGTCTTTGCTACTTTACAAGATATTTTCAAAAGTATTAGCTTATAGACTAAAAAGTGCATTACCTTTTATTATTTCTGATAATCAGGGTGCTTTCCTGAAAGGTCGATTGATAACAGATAATATCCTGGTTGCTTTTGAGGATTTGCACTATATGAAAAATAATAATTTTGGGAATACAGGTTTTATGGCTCTCAAGTTAGATATGAGCAAATCTTATGACCAGGTAGAGTGGTCTTTCCTGAAAGATGTCATGTTTCAGATAGGTTTTAATGGAACATGGGTAGCCCTTGTCATGGAATGTATTACATTTGTGACGTACTCTTTGCTTGTAAACGGTGAACCCCATGGAAATATTATACTCACAAGAGGTATTCGCCAAGGGGATCCTCTTTCCCTGTACCTCTTCCTCTTGTGCTCAAAGGGACTTCATAGACTCATTCAAACAGCAACTAATAGTGGGGATATTAAAGGTGTAATCATATGTCGGAATGGTCCTAAACTAACGTATTTACTCTTTGCAGATGATAGTCTTCTGTTTTGCAGGGCTAATAGTCGTGACTGTCAAAAGATTCTTGAGATTCTTTCAACCTCTAAAAGAGTTTCAGGCCAAAAATTAAACAAAGAGAAAACATTGCTATTCTTTAGCAAGTCCACATCTTTGGACATGCAGTCTCAAATTATGGCATATCTTGGAGTAACAAAATTGAAACAATTTGAGGATTATTTGGGTTTATCGGCATTGGTAGGGAAGAAAAATAGAGCAAGCTTTGATCAATTAAAACAGAGAGTATGGAAGAGGTTACAAGGGTGGGAAGGGAAGCTATTATCACAAGCGAGGAGAGAGGTCCTCACTAAATCAGTTATTTAGGCCATACCTACATATGCCATGAGTTGTTTCAAACTGCCCATCACTTTGTGTCCTAAGATTGAAACTCTTATTCGGAAATTTTGGTGGGGGCAAAGGGGGGATAGGAGGAAAGTTCATTGTGTTAGGTGGGATGAGATGTGCAACCACAAAAACCAACGAGGATTGGGCTTTAAGGATCTCACTATGTTCAATAAGGCAAAACTCTCATGGAGACTTCTTCACGATGATAACTTTCTATTCTTTAAAGTGTTCAAGGTAAGACTCTTCTCCAATGGAACAATCCTAGATGCGAAAGATTCTGCCTCAGCCTTATATGCATGGAAGAGTATCCTCAAAGGGAGAGAGCTAATCTTAAAGGGGGCACTATGGAGAGTGGGAGATGGAAAGCAAATAAAAATTTGGGGAGACAATTTATAAGGTTGAATTTAATCAACCATCTTATTGGCTTTATTCCGTGCCAATTTGCTTGTAATTTAAGCACATAGTAACCTTGTATTTAGGTGGTATTATTGTAAGGGTAGTATGTGAGAAGATGTGAAGAAAAGCTCAAGTATGTGCAAGATGGCAGAGTTTTGCAGCAAGGACTCGCGGCTGACTCGCGACTGGCAAGCCGCCAACTGCAGGCACGTGAGATGCACACATGGGGAGCTAAAGAGTCGCGCCAGCTGTCGCACTACAAGACAAAAGTCTCAGGCTGGCCAGGCTGTTATGCCGCAGCTTGAACTCGCGACTCAGACCAGTCGCGAGGCCAAGCCACCAATCAACCCTGTTTGGCAAAAACTGACTCTTCGCATTCCTTTCTCACCCCACTATATATAGACCCTTAAACCCACCAAATGAGAGAGCTTCTAGAGAGAATTTTGTGAGAGAAACCCTAGAGAAAAACAAGATTGCCTCATCCCCAATCTTTACCTTAGAGACTCTACAAATTCCTCTTCTCTCTTCCTCTCCATTGTCATACCCTTGAGAGGCCTTTTTACCAAATCCTTATCTCACCACACCCACGTCTGTGAGAATTTTTATTTGGTGCTGTTGGGAAGCAGTTAAGAAGGAACCAATCTACATTGGTTGATGCTATGGTCTAGTACCGGAATCTGGGAAGCTAAAGAAGAAACAGGTTTGGTGTAACCTCGTTGGAGCAAGAAGCATGGAGGGCTTAGGTACTTGGGTAGATTAGGCTTGGAGTGTCTTCTGCTGTTCATGTATCCCAACTACATTCTTTAGTGGATTATTCACCGCTTGGAGGGCGGTGGAGAGGTTCTACGACGAGGGCTTCGGTTTCCTCTTCGATAACACATCGTGTGTTGTCCGTGTGCTTGCATCTTCCCTTTCTTTATCTTTGTCTTATATTTACTACTATGGATGTGTTTATATTTGGCTTAAATTGTTTATCAATTCTGTGTTTGGCTTATTTTCATGTTCCGCACGTTAATCGTTTGATATTAAACCTGAATTGATATTTTTGTAATTGGGGTCAAAACGTTCAAGGGTGTTTCATACCCATTTTGAACTTTCACAATTGGTTACCAAGAAAAAATCAGCCCAAAATTGTTTCCCCAATGCTGTTTGGACAAACAAAATTCATCTATGGAGGTCCTGATAACCCAATTGACTCGAAGGTGGAGAGAAAAGGTGATTAACCAATGTTTCAGAGTGGAAAAGGCAACAACAATTAAAAGTATTTTGCTTAGTTCATCCCCTCAGTGTAATACACTTATCTGGCCCTAAAAGGGGCACTATGGACAATACTCTGTAAAATCTGTTTATAGGTTTTTGTATGAAGAAAGTAATATAAATCAGCCCACAAGCCAAGCATCAACTCCACTCTCAGGTTGCCGGAAGAAGTTGTGGAATTTGGAGGTCCCCAGTAAAGTAAAAAATTTTGTCTGGTGCACTTGTAGGGAAGCGCTGCCAACAAAAGCCAATCTGTGCAAACAAAAGATTACCACAGATGCACTATATGAGATGTGTAAGGTGCAAATTGAAGATTGTTCACATGCTTTATTTTTTTGTCCTGATGTGCAGGGAATTTGGGCCTTGGATCCACAATGGAAATGGCTTTTAGCGATGCAAGGAAGGTTGGCATTGGAAATTTTTAATCATGCTTTGGAAGAGGACAAGGACCCTTCTCTGCTGAAAGAAATCAAATTCGGTTCAATGAAGCAATTTGTCCACTAGACCGAATTCTACAAGACTCAAAAGAACGAAATCTATAGTTTCAACTTCTTCACCCTATCACATCGAAGCTGCAGCACAAGAAACATACCAGGTGGAAGCCTCCAGACATTGACAGATTTAAGGTGAACTATGATGTTGCAATTTTTACTGAACAAGGCAAATCTAGTATTGGTGTTGTTATCTGTAACTCGAAAGGAGCAATGATGGCTTCCCTTTCACAGCAACTACCCCTGCCAGCTATAGTTGCCCAAGTCGAAGCACTGGCAGCAAGAAGAGTTGTCGAATTCGCATTGGTGGTCGGCATCACTCAAGCTATCATCGAGGGAGACTTAAACATCATCTTCAAGGACCTCACTAGTCTAGAACCCTCTCTTACTTTACATGAGCATTTGTTTCATGATGTAAAACTTTTAGCAAATGCTTTTACAAACATTAGTTTCACACATGTTCGTCAACCAAGGAACACTGTAGCCCATGGTTTGGCTATGTGGGCAATTACCCTGCCCAATTTAACTATCTGGATAGAAGATGTATCACCAAACATTCTTCATGATGTGCAGGCTGATTCAACAGCCTTGATTAATTAAAGTCGAAGTCTTCTTTCTCAAAAAAGTATGAAGATATGTATTTTAGTTTATAAATTTTGTCCCCTTAAGTCAAATCACTGCTGGACCACTTTGGATGCCTTTTGCAGCATAAATATTTTTGGCAAAGAATTATGTAATCATTTCATGTTCATCATTTATTTCACCAAATATGAAGATAAATGAAATTAAAATTTTTTCTCACATATGAGTCTTAAAAGTGGAACTTTTTTCTTTTTATGTTCATTATATATATATATATATACACAACTTGCTTTTGAAAAACTCATACTACTTTCTTTTATCCATAATTCTTGAAAATATATATGGTAAATTACACCAATCTTTCTCTAGACTAATTTGAAAATATATCAATAACTTAATCCATATTTTCATAAAAAAAAAGGGCACTTTGAATCTTGCTTTTGTTTAATTAATTTTCATTGTTGTCTAGCCAAATTAACCGTTTTCTGAAATAATATTAAATGTGAATATTTAATTTAGAAAAGAGATGGGTTCAAGTTACACCTTGTGTAACTTTACAAGAGTTACACCTTTTATGAACCATTGATTACTATTAGATCTAAGGGTCAAAAAACACTCATAATAGTATCATTATTACTCCCTAAAAATTAGTAATTCTGGCATTAACTCTTCTTATTTAAAAAAAAAAAAAAAAAAAAAAAAAAAAGTCATAGCATTTACTCCTTTCTTTTTATTTCTTTTTCGTCCATATCATCATCTTTTTCCTCTTGACTTTCTTTTTGCAATATACTTTCAGCCCTCCATCATCTCTCTACAGTTTCTCTCAGACTATTGTAATGATAAGCTTTTATCTTGTCTATTAGTTGCTAAGCTTTAAAATTGAAACTATATAAGGCTTTGAAATTGAAACGATCTCAGAGGTTTCATATGAGCTCGGCTGTACCTTAGCCACCCTCTGATAATTAAAACCACCATATTTGGATATGACAGACAAGCTATATTTAAAATTTATACTGCTATAGCCTATAAGTTAAGGGGTTCCTTACTCTGGCATATCTTTCTTCTTCCGCTTCTTTCAATAAATCTATTTGCTTTTCCTTCTAATTTCCTCTCTCTTTCGAACTCCAAAACCAAAAATTAGATAGCGTAGCAATGCAAAGGTTTATTGCAGCGAGGTCTGTATGTGCCAGTATTTTCACAAGGAAGAGACACTTTTCTACCGCTCTACTCTTCGATGATACTTAGATACAGGTCTCTCTCACTCAATATATGAAGCACACAACTAGTCCCACAATGAACAAAAGAAAATGGTTTTAAGAGTCACATTTAGCTTTTTGAGGGTTGAATGTGATATTATTTCTTTACCATCATATTGGCTACATAATACAAAGATGGACAAATAAATTAGCACGCAAATGGTAATCATGTTTATTAAAACAAAATAAAGATAGGTTGTATTTACAATTTTATCTTGAGAATTTTATGAATGGTGGAGGCCTGCAAGTGTAGTGCAAAAAGAAAGAGAGGAAGAAGATGATGATATGGACGAAAATAAATAAATAAATGCTGTGGGTTTTTTTTTTGTTTTGTTTTTTTTTTTTTTTTAAGTAAGAAGAGTTAATGCCTGAATCACTAATTTTTAGGAAGTAATAATGATACTATTATGAGTGTTTTTTTGACCCTTAGATCTAATAGTAATCAATGGTTCACAAAAGGTGTAACTTTTGTGAAGTTACACCAGGTGTAACTTAAACCCATCTCTTTAGAAAAAAGAATATTTTTTCATAATTTATAATGACACATGAATAATCCTCAAGAACTTTTATACTGATCATACAAGTTATGGGATGGAGAGATTTTTAAAAGATAAGGGGTGACTCCTTGATTTTTTTTTTTCAAACTTCATGGAGGTGAAATATAACTGTGAACTCAACGATGGACTTACCGAAATATAGGCTACAGTGGTAAAGAAAACCATTTTGAAACGACCTATACAGGAATCTGCTACATGAGCGAGAACAACTACTAATACGGTCATTACGCCATCTTGGAGATTTATAATTGCTACAGCTTTTGGAAGATGTTGCTTCTTCCAATTATCTGTGAGATAAACTATCAAGGTGGACGCCACTGCATATTCAGCAAAGCTGTGGCTTAAAACTAAACCTGAAGTTCAACATGTAAGATTTGGAGCTTGATCGTGGTTAACAATGGCAGAAACTTGAAACATGAAATGAAATGAGAGAGAGAGAGAGAGAGAGAGAGAGAGAGAGAGAGAGAAATATTTCTGTGTTGAAAAATGAATGATTAAAACTAGCTCAAAATAATACATTACAACACACTCTATATATATACACTGGATAGCTTAATCTAGAACCTTCTAGAAGGTTCTAATCTAACAGACTCATAACTAATCTATAACCAGCTATCTGTAATTCCCGGATTGACAGTTGAAAGCTTGAGGAACAACTCTGAAACCATACTAGAACTGAGCAAGAAAACAAAGCACTGCTCGGAGAAGAGTCTGAAAAGAGAAGAAGCCTAGAGTTCAAAACGACACAGTTCTGATTAATGTGAAACGTCACCATTTCACCACTTCATTAAAACATGCTTCATTAAACACCACCGTTTCACCACTTTATTAAACTTACTTCACTTAAGTAGAATGAAACCGTTTTGCCTTGGACAAATGACCGTTGATAAACTAGCCATTACTCTTCTTCTTCTTTATAAGGTTTGAATACTGTGCAATCTGAGTTACTTCCTCTAACATCCCCCCTCAAAACCATGGGGTCAACAGATACCATGATTTTGGATCTAATGAAGCCAAAACGAGCAGTAGAAAGGCTCTTGGTAAATATGTCTGCTAATTGATCCCCAGTAGCAACATATTTGAACCAAATGCAACCTTAGATGCAGTCTTAGCAAGCATAGCTTTAGGCTTGATAATGCCATTCTTGGACCTTGTCACCATAGGATGTGAATTAGTAGTAGGAGAAACCTGAACTGTAGAAGTCACATGTGGCACTGTGGTAGAGGTATCAAGTATAGGCAATGGTGAAAGGATAGGTGGAATGGAGAGATGGGTAGGTTGTGATGCAAAAGGTTGTGAGGCAGAAGGCTGTGGTTGTGGTGACTGAGAAGTGGCATAAAGTGGAGTAGGTGAGGTGGAAAAGGATTGTCCAAAAGATAAAGAAACATATTGTGTTGGATGACTGTGAGGGCTAGAAGTACGACTTGTGGTAGGTGAAGCAAGTGGATAAAGTTGAACAAAAGAAGGAAACTGATGCAAAATAGGTTCTGTGGACTGTGACTAATCAGAAGACTCATGACTTGGACTAGTGGATAAAGACTAAGAAGACAAGAAGTCAATCTCATTGAACAAAACATTTCTTGAGATGTAAATCCAAGAATTAATAGGATCCAAGCAAATATAACCCTTTGTGTATGCAGGGTAGCCAAGGAAAATGCAGGAAGTGGTATGTGGTTGAAGTTTGTGATTGTTGTATGGTTTCAACAAAGGAAAACAATCACACCCAAAAGTCCTAAGATGTTTGATATCAGGACTAGAATGGAAAAGTAATTCCCAAGGTGATAAATTTTGAAGATTAGGTGTAGGAAGTCTATTAACTATATGCACAGCAGTAGATATGGCATAAGACCAATAAGAGGTAGGTAATCGGGAATGAGAAAGCATAGTGAGTGCAGACTCAACTAAATGCTTTTGTTTTCTCTCAGCCACTCCGTTTTGTTGGGGAGTATATGGACAGGTGAATTGATGAAGAAGACCATTAGACAAACAAAAGTGTTTAAAAGCATTTGAGGTATACTCACCCCCTCTATCAGTTCTTAACACCTTAATTCTTGTATCAAGCTGATTTTCAACTGTGGCTTTAAAATATTTAAAGACATCAAAAACATCTGACTTGAATTTTAACAGATAAAGCCAAGTGAATTTTGAGTAGTCATCAACAAATATGACATAGTATAGAAAATCATTGACAGAAGTCATGGGTGCTGGACCCTATACATCAGAGTGAATTAACTCAAGGGGTTTAGAAGCTAAGAAATCAGAAGAATTAAAGGGAAGCTGATGCATTTTTCCATTCAAACAATGTTTACAATGAGTGACAGTATTACTACTGTTCAATGTACAAGATATATCAATTGAAGAAAGTGCATTACTCAAAACCTTATTGCTAGGATGTCTTAACCTATGATGCCACAACAGCCATTTATTGACACTATTTACATGGAAAGCATAAGGTGTTTGAGAATATTGAGTAGGTTGAGATGACTGAAACTGAGAAGACTGTGGCTGTGAAGACAATGCAAAATTAAGAGAAGGCGATTTGATGAAGTACTTTGAGTAGATAGGGTAGACCCCATTTTCACTCAAGCCCTTGTAGAGGAGTCTCCCCGAAGGAATGTCCTGGATTTTGAGTTCATTTGCATCAAAATGACAAGAGCAATTATTATCAAGGCAGAACTTATGAACAGAAAGTAAATCTATGGCAATTCTAGGCATATGAAGGACATTTTTGAGCATAAAGTTGTGATATTTGGTATGTAGTGTAGTATTACCTATATGGTTGATTGGTAGGGACTGACCACTACTCACAGTGACTTGTTCAGGTCCTTTGTACTGAGATTGCAATGAAAGGTTGTTAAGATTGGCTATAAGATGATCAGTGGTGCCTGAATCAACAAGCCAAGGGTCCTGATTGTTAGTGATAGCAGCATTGGAGGCACTTGCCATGGTAGCAAGCTTAGTAGGTAAATTTTTGCCTTGGTAAGCAAAATCCATCCTATGATAGCAATCTAAGGCTCCATGTCCAGATTTCCCACAAATCTGACATCATGGACAATTAGCCTTGAAATTATGAAAAGAATTTTGATTCTGAGAGAAATTATGTGGAGAGAAATTCTGAGCTACCTGAGGACTGAAGTGCTGACCTCCATATTGCTAACCTCCATTGTTATTGAATCTACCTCCTCTCCCCCTATTGTTACTGAAGTTGTTCCTACCCCTTCCTCTTCCAAAACCATGACTCTGAGATTGATTCTGGTGAATGCTATTAGGTTTACTATTAGAAGCAAACATAGCAAGGGAGTTAGGAACTAGATCTGAGTGTTCAGTCATTGCTTGCTCTTCACTTTGGAGCATGATAGCAAGTTGTTCATAGGAGATAGAATCACTCCTAGTTCGAATAGCTGAGCAAAAGTGAGCATATTCTCTAGGAAGTCCTAGAAGCACAATGCATATCAACTCCTCATTATCAACTATGACTCCCACAGCAAGTAACTTGTCTCTGGCAATTTTGATTTTGTGCAAGAAACCATTCACAAAAACATTGCCTTTCTTGTGACTTTGAAGCTCAAGTTTCACATTCAAGATGTTCGCTCTTGAAGTAAAGGTGAACCTCTGTTCTAGAGTGTTTTAGACCTCTCTTAAGCTTGTGATTCCCACAACAAGAGAGAAAACTTGTGGTGTGAGAGTAGAGTTTATCAAGGAAAGCAAAGTAAATCCTTGATCTTCCAAGCTTGAAACTCTGGATTCACAACTGCAGTTGGATTTCCTGAAGAATCAAGAACAAAAGGAAGAGGTCTTTAAACAGTGCCATCAATGTGCTCAATCAAAGAATAAGCTTCTAGGATTGTAATCAATTGATGCTTCCATGGTACGTAGTTAGCATTGTCTAACTTGATGGACATGAGATTCGACATGTTTGATAGCAATAGTAGTGGAGATTTAATTGGTGATGGAGTGGTATGTGAAGGTTGAGTAGGAATTTGAGGTGTTGTTGAATGATTGGTATGTGAGGACTGAGCTATATCTTGAGGTGTTGTTGAAGCCATGAATCTATGGCTCTGATACCATGTAAGATTTGGAGCTTGAAGGTGGTTAACAATGGCGGAAACTTGAAACAGGAAATGAAATGAGAGAGAGAGAGAGAGAGAGAGAGAGAGAAATATTTTTGTATTGAAAAATGAATGATTAAAACCAGCTCAAAATAATACATTACAACACACTTTATATATATACACCGGAATAGCTTAATCTAGAACCTTCTAGAAGGTTCTACTCTAACAGACTCATAACTACTTTATAACCAACTATCCATAATTCCCGGACTGACAGTTGAAAGATTGAGGAATAGCTTTGAAGCCATACCAGAACTGAGCAAGAAAATAGAGCACTACTCGGAGAAGAGTCTAAATAGAGAAGAAGCAATTCAAAACGACACAGTTCTGATTAATGTGAAACGTCACTGTTTCACCACTTCATTAAAACATGCTTCATTAAACGCCACCGTTTCACCACTTTATTAAACTTACTTCACTTAAGTAGAACGGCACCGTTTTGACTTGGACAAATGACTGTTGATAAACTAGCCGTTACTCTTCTTCTTCTTTATCAGGTTTGAACACTGTGCAATCTGAGTTACTTCCTCTAACACAACATGTAAAACAAGAGAAAGAAATAAATATCAATTATGTTGAACTCCAACAAATTAATGGTCCGTTTGGATTGAGTGGAAGGGAGAAGGTAGAATAAAGTAGAGTGAAATTGGCCTTAAATTAGCTTATTTTGAGCTAACTCTACTTTACTCCCTCTACTTTCCCTTCTTCTCTCTCAATCCAAACGGGCCTAAGTATTGTTAATTTGTCAGCGAAAATTAAAATTTAGCCAACCAACTTTGGTTTCAGGAATCATTACCTAAAATAAAGAAGGCTTTTGGAAAGAGGAAAATATAATTATGAAACCATTCCTTGACTCGACAGCATCTATCCCTCATTTTCAATTTCAAAAAAGAAAGAGAAAGAAGTGCTGGGATTCTAGAAAAGCCAGGAACTCTTTTGGTTTGACAAACTGATCAATTATACTTATAGGAAGAAGATAAAATTAAAGTGGAAATAATGCCGAAGAGAATCTTTGTATAATTATTGATTGCTTCTTTCTTCTTCGTAAATTTCTAATTTCTGTCTATCTCTAATTGTCAGAGTTGCTTAGCAACAACCGCGGGAATATTTTTAAGTTATAATTTTATTAAAACTAGCTATAATTCCTGTGCATTATAAAATTTATTTTATTAATTTATGTTCATAACACTTGCAAAAATTTTAATATTTAGGAGGAAAAATGAGCGATCACAAAAAGTTTCCATTGTGAACTTGACCATGTTTGCACTAGACGAGTTTTGTTCCAGCGTCAACGTGACGTTGAGAGAAGACCAGACGCGTTCCCATGCCCAGTCAATCTTTATTCTTTAACAACCCAAAAGGCCAAAAATGGCCCTAGCTACAAGTAGGAAATGCCAAAATGGAACTTTAATTGTAGAGACAAAGACCCAACAAGTAGAAAACAGAATCTTTGTAGTACTTTTTGACATTTTTTAAGAGAATATACCGAGAATGTATTAGAAGTATGGTTCCGAACTTATCTGCAAGACTGCAACTTCTGACACTAGGATGTTTCTTGCAACGATCTTTAGAGCATTATAGTATCCGAGATCCTAATTTTTTTTTTTTTTTAATTTTAAAAACTATTTTATCATACTATTTTACAGCATTTAAATTTTTATTTTAACATACAACACATTAAAATACTATAAACTACATAATAAAATAAGATAGAGCTAATCTATCTCTCTCCTGTCCCATCTATATATATTCTCTCTCTAATTTCTAAAACGACCCAGAACCACTTTTTTTTTCCTCCTTTTCCTTTTATGCAATTTAAATCTCCTACAATTACCCATGGCCTTGAGAAGGACTGGACCATATTCTACATTAACTCTCAGACTTGTTTTCTTTTGACTCTGCTAGGTGGACCATAGAAAGTAAACAACATCCACTGCTCCTTCGGTGGTTTTAGGTGAATAAGAGTTACAGAAACATTTTGAAAAAATTACAATTTACTATCCTAAACTATACCCCAAATTACACTTTACACCATAAATTTTCAAAATGCACGATTAGTACCTTAAACTATAACTCATGTTATACTTTGCACCATGCCGTTAATTCTGTTGTTATTTTGGATGGCATCACATGAAAAGACTAAATTGTCCATTGTTTCAATTCCTTAAAAACTGAAAGCTCGAAAAAGTGTTGAAAACACACGAGCGGTTTAGACCCTCAAATTCAAATTACGGCTTGGTTGCTTTTACACTAACTTACTAACAAGTGCGGAATAGTGTAAACACAAGCGTATAAACAAACAACTACTCTAATCCATAATTTAAAGCAACTTAGCAGTAAAAATGAAATGAACAAGAGTAGGGAAGAAGGATGCAAACACAAATAACACCGAGACGTGTTATCGAAGAGGAAACCGAAGAACTCGGCGAAAAACCTCTCCGCCGCCCTCCAAGCGGAAATCGATCCACTAGACAATCAGTTGGGATACATGGATTAGCAAAAGACCCTCCAAGCCTAGTCTACCCGATGTACCTAAGCCCTCCAAGCTCCTACTCCAACAAGGCTTCTCAGAACCGTGTCTTGTCCTAGTTATCCGGATCCCGCAACAAGCTCCATGTTGCATCTGCCATTCAAGGCTCCTTCCTATGCTTCCCAGCAGCACCAAAACGTCACTCAGCACTCTCAAAGGTGTGTCAAGTGTTTAGGCTATCAACCTCTCAAAGATATGGACAATGGAGAGGGAAGGGTTGAAGAAATACCATAAGCAAATTATTTAGAGAAGATGGGGAAGACAATCTCTAATTTTCAATGTGTTTGGCTAGGGTTTTCTCTCTGAAGCATTCCTCAACAAATGTGGGTAATGATGGTATATGTAGGAGGGGTGCAAAAGGTGTGACTCAAAAAGTACAGGCTGGCAGAACAGCTAGTCTCGCGGGTGTCTCGCGGGAAGGCCTTACCCGCGAGATACTCGCGAGACACAGTTGTCTCCACCTGGCATGACTCTTCGCATTCCAGCATGTGCCTGGCACATGTTTCACTTCGCGGGAAGCTTGGTCGTGATATACCCGCGAGATACCCGCGAGAATCCTTTACTTCTTCAAATGCTTGAGTCTTCAACACTCTTTCTCTCACACACCCCTTACATCAAGTCCCACAACAAATACAGGGTTTTAAACGATTGAACATAATTACAATCAAATTTGGCACGGAATAAAAGCCAACAAATACACAGTTGTAAATTACAACTTTACAATCTCCCCCTTTGGCTATTCCGTGACAAAACCCTAAAACAGACTCTAGACTTAAACGTGAGTTTGGGAACAAAGGCAAAACTCACTCACACCTAATTCTAGATTCTGATAAGCTCTTGAACATATGAACAAGTATCTCCTGAAACACAACAACACAATAATATCATTGTACGTAGAAGACTTGAAATGCATATGGAGCAATAAAAACAAGATCAAGCTAAATGAAATAGAAACACTAGATCATGGCAAGATCAAACAAGTAATCACTATACACAAGCAATTACTATGCTCATTTACACATGAAATGAACATCCGGATATGCAAGATGATAAGCTCATTTGAAGAGAATCATTTGCAACTCCAACACTCAACCAATGCAAAATACACGAAGTATTTGCATCTAGGAACAATCCTACTAGGGCACAAGAGTGTTCATCACTCAACCAATGCATAGAACGTATATGCATCTAGGAACAATCCTACAAGGGCACAAGAGTGATGTACTAGAAGTAAAATGCATGACAATGAACAACAAGCAAACATGCATAAAGGTTGCATAAGCATGGTATAGCAAATGCATGGCACAAACCACAAAGACCTACAAATTATGCATGCAACAAACCCTTAAAGCTTACATAAGCAACATGGGTACAAGAAAAAAATGCCACATAGCACATATGCCACAAAGCATAGAAAACAAATGCAAACTTCTGAAAATATACTGAAATTAATACTAAAGTTAAAACCATAAGTGTCAGAAGTATAAACTTAAAATAGTAAGACAATAACTATAAACCAAACAAACTTTGAAAAACCCGTCTGTAAAACCAATAACCAATAGTTAATGTAGCTATGTTTCTAAGCTATGCTCCCTCTAAGGCTGTGCAAGCTCTTGTTCATCAGCTCCCCCTCAAAATTTTCTCCCCCTTTTTGACCGGAATGGCCAAAGGACTAGAATTGGCCGGATTCGGAGTCTGAACCATGTGTAGGGGATAAGCTCTGAATTTGAGCGGATAAGGTGGTGATCTGCTCCTGGAGGTATGCAAACTGATCCGCTGTGTGCTGTACATGAGTATCAAGCACTGTAGACATGTGATCCACTTGGCTAGGATCTGATCAAGCTTGCTGAGACCCTGTGGTTGTGCTGGAGCAGAAGATGATGGCTGTGTAGTCTCTAGAGCAGAAGTGAACCTCTCAATCTCCTCCTCTGTATCCCCACCCTCCTCTGGGACATCCTGAGGCACACTCCTAGACGGTGGAATGAGATGAGGACCAGTCTTGGGGCGCTTAATGTGTGCTGTGCTCCGAGTCAGAGTGTTCGCACCAATGGGGTAATCCCTCTGAACAACAGTAAGGCCACTAGGAAACTTCAGATTTGCCTTGGCAATGAGACCCATGATCAGTGAGGGAAAGGGCATTATGGTTCGGGAATTTTGCTTCGTGATGCTCTTCTTCAGAATATGGAAGATGTGGCTGCAGATATCAATTTCCTTGTGAGTAAAGAGGTCGTAGAGAAACCTCGTCCTTGGAGCCGAGAGAGTGGTGAGGTTGGTGACCAGATACAGGTTATGGATCATGACATAGCTGAGAGTTCTCATTTCTAGAGAGAACTTGAGAGTATCCATTGATGATTTCTTTGGAACTCCACCAAGAGCTGATATCATCTCCGTGATATGCCCCAATCTCTCATCATACTGAACTGTCATCGGCTGTGAGGGAGGACGAATCTCCAAGAGGTCTTGAATGCTATCCCTTGTGATCTCAAATTCTTTGTGCCTCACCCAGCAAAGAATCTTATTCTCCTCCACAGTAGCATTGGAGAAGAACTCTCTGATTATCTCTGAGTATACAGTTCCAACTAGATTTAGCAGCTTTGTCCAAGTTCTTTCTTTGAACACATCTGGAATGCATGTATTCTCAAGCTCCTCCAATTGAACCACCCTTTCCATGACAATGGTTGCTCTCTTGTAGCAATCATTGTACTTCATATCTGCCTCTGCGGATTTGAAGTGATCGGATTCAGTACGAGCACGCTTGGGACCCTTCTTCTTGGAACCCGCATGCTTGGTGGGAGACATCTGCACAAGTGAACACAACACATAGAGCACAAGTACACACACCATAAGAACAAAACTTGATTAGATTCAAGTTAGTTTGCATCAAATGATATTCTTCCAAAACAGAGTAACATTCAAAACAGAGCATGAGCAATTCATACAAAGCATGCTACACCACAAATATCATTAAACTAGACCACAAATGCATTGGAAAGCAAGATATTTTGCATGAAACTAAATCACTGTGCAAGTGTGTGAGTCTGTGTGTATGCAAGTGTGTGTAACATTAGATGCATGAGGGTGTGCCTAAGTGTGTGCCTAGGTGTTTGTCAAGAGTGTGCAACCTAAACAAAGGGAATGAACCACACAGTTAATGATCAAACTAAGTGCAATTAAGTCAAACGAGTGAAAGTCCATGTATTTGAAATCACTTGATTCCATTTCAGTACAAAAAATTTCACTTGAACATTTTGACGAACACTTTGCGTGCACACAAGCAAATATGATATGCATAATGCATGAACATGGAGAAAATATGCCTAAATACACTTTGAAATGCCACAAGGGGCCAACACAGATGCAACAATATCACAATAAACAAAACCCAATCAAAGATTTGGCACGAACACCACTCAATTTTGAAAAACAACCCAAAATTTCGAAAATCCCCAATTATCACAACCCTAACCAAAAAATCTGCAAAAACTAAGTAAAATCTTAAAAAGAAATGATTGATCAACATACCTTGAAGAAGAAAGTGCAGAAAAAGTCTTGATTTGGAGAGGGATTTGATGGAATAGTGTTTTTGGGTTGAGAGAGGTTCGAAGAAATGAAGGGAGGGAAGTTTTTATGTTTTGAAAAACTGTCACATCAGCCCTATAAAACTGAAAACACGCGTTTTTCGCGGGTAAGGGAGCCGCGAGACAATCGCGAGACAACCGCGAAAGAGGCCACTGAAGCACAAATTTTTCGCGAGAAGCTTTAAGTCGCGATACAGTCGCGAGACAGTCGCGAGATTCTCTGTCTAATTTTAAGAAAATCTCAGTTTTTGCCAAACAGCATTTCGCGAGAAGCTGTTGGTCGCGAGACAGTCGCGAGACAGTCGCGAGAATCTCTGAGTGACAAAAAAAAAAAAAAACATTTCCCTCAAACCTTTTCGCGGGAAGCTTCTTAGTCGCGAGCTTCTCGCGAGAAAGCCACTGAACCAGTTTTTGATGAAAAACACACAAAATTCATTTTGACCAAAAAGAAACACAAGAAATTCTAAAATCACTTTCAAAAACAAATAAAACTCACAGAAATCTTTTTGGATTTGATCAACAAAGATTGAGCATGTGAAACACATTTAATCAAGTACAATCACACAAATGATTATGACATTCATAGAACATAGACTTGTGTGTTGTGTGTGGATATCAAAAATGAGATAGTCCTTAGTCCAATGTGAAGCTTCAATGATCAATTCAATCAAGGCATACACAACTAGCACTAGATTATGTGACCTATCTCAATTATGGAAACATGCATATATGACCTCCCACACGTACTTGATAACAATTCATTGAAGCTTTTCATTTGGCTTCATTCTTAACACTTCATTTGTAACTTTTTAGCAAAGAGAATCTCATTTAGAGAGAGATGCCTGAAATTTTTGATATTTCAATTGATGAGTTAGCCTTTGGCTTTTTGGGCATCATACATTTTATTTTGGTCGCTTTCCCTTTTTCCTAGTCGAATACTAGTTTGTGCGACAGGCTTTTGCAGCTCTATATCTCTTTTCATTTGGAGATTTACATTTAGAGAGCTCTTTTAAGCAAAAAAAATAAAAGTGGGAAGATATATAGGCATGAGTCTATGCATGTCTCAAGATCAACACAACCATTCACTAATCATTCATGACAAGTTTGAAGATCTATTTACAACAGTCACATAGATTTCAGAATTTCTTTCACAATGATATGAGTGCATGAGGGACAAGCTAAGCTCGTTGAATGCACAAAGCCATAAGTACAAAGGTACAAGGCAAAACATATTTTGAGACAAAACTCAACAAAGTGATCAAACTTTTTAGATTTTATAATTTTTATGGGTTTTTGAATTTTTTTTTTTTTTTTTTTTTTTTTTGAAACACACCCAAAACAAAACAAGAAAAGAAAGATCAACAATAACAAGTGCAAACCATGAAAGTAATGCATGATACAATGCAACAGCGAATGTCCCTAATCATGGAAAGAATTAATGCATGGACATATTATAGTGCTTATGCATGAGTACCCCTCTTCACCCACACGTCACGTGCGTTTGGGGTGATATCCTTGACGGATTGGGTACGAGAGTTGGGACTTTCAAACCTCCTGGTGAAACTCTCCAAGCAAGTGGTGAAGGCACCGATCATCTTCATCACGTCTGTCACTCCGGCATCACGAGTTTGGCTTCTTGAGTTCTCACCACCCCAAGCTCTATTGTCATTCCTTCTTCCACGTGATCGAGGAATGCTTGCATTATTGTCTGCTCTCAATTTTTGACAGTTGGGTCTGGTGTGTCCTTGCAATCTGCAATAGTGACACACATAATCCGTTCTAGGACCCCGTTGAGGTCTTGAGAGAGATCTTGCTCTGGTTTCATGTCTACCTCCAGCTTGATTTTGGGGCTTATTCATCATCCGTTGCTCAATTACATTCTTCTTTTCAGCCTTAACATTCTCAGGAACGGCCTCCTCTACAATTGGTTCTACGGCCTTCACAAATTTCACTTCTTTGGTAGCTTTGACTGATGAGCTACTTCCTCCGGTATATCCCAATCCGGACTTGTCTGAAGAATGTTTTTGGGATGAGATAACATCATCCAACTTTCTGGAGGAGACCCTCTCTATCTTGGCTTGCGCTTGCACCACCTCTTGTTCAAGAAATCTGATCTTCAAGTATGCTTCTGATAGCTCACCATTCAGTCCTTCTATTTCGCATTTGGCCTCCTTATGCCTGATCATAAGACTTCGGCAGTCTTCCTCTGCTTTCTTCATTTTTCTCACAGCTGCCTTGGCTATTCTTGCATATTCCCCTGACTTCTCAAGAAGTGAGGAGTAATTTTCTTGAAGATTAGCTGTATTTTCTTCCTCTTCAGCGTCTGATTCTTCCACAACTCCAGCAGATTCTGAATCAGAATGCTCACCAAGTTCCTTCTCAAGTGCACCCAAGTCGTCCGAGGAATCTTCATGAGCAATAGTCATGAAAGCGGAGTAGTTTCCCTCACCGTCACAGCTCTCTTCCGAGTCAGAATCAGAAGATTCAGAATCACTGAGCGTTGTAGCATATGCTTTTCCTTTTCCCCTCAAAAAATTCGGACACTCCTTCTTTAGATGTCCATGACCATTGCACTCATAGCACACAATGTCTGGAGAAGGTTGATAGTCCTTTCCTTCTTTTCTCTTAAACTCTTTTTTATCACCTCTTGAAGGAGAGAACTTTTCTCTATTGAACGGTTTCCCACTGTTCTTCATTTTCAGAAACTTGCGGAAATTCTTTGCAAGATATGCTACTTCTTTCTCAACTCCATCTTCTTCGGAGGAATCATTTATTCTTTCGGTGATGGTTTTAAGTGCAAGCGATTTGCTCGTCTTATGGGAAGGCAGTCCCAGCTCATACGTTTGGAGAGACCCGATCAGCTCTTGAATCTTAATCTCATCCAAGTCTTTGCTTTCTTCTATGGCTGTAACCTTTGCTCTAAAACTTTCAGGCAAGGACCTCAATATCTTTCTCACCACCTTAGTGTCTTCAATCTTCTCCCCAAGATTGAGTTTAGCAATGACAATTTCATTGAGCTTCCCATAGAATGAGTCAAATGGTTCATCATCACTCATCTTGAGTTCTTCAAATTTGGTGGTGAGCATTTGGAGCTTTGTGTCCTTGACTTTCTTTGTACCCTCATAAGTAGTCTCCAAAATCTCCCAAGCTTCCTTGGCTACTGTCATATGAGATATCCTGTGGAATTCATCAGGGGACACACCACAAAAGATAGCATTTAAAGCTTTACTGTTAGCATTTGCTGCCGCAAGGGCTGCCTTATCCCAAGTGGACTTAGGAGCCTCCGGCTTGGTCTAACCTATCTCAACCGCATCCCAAACGGTATCATCGATAGAGCATAAGAATGCTCTCATTCTAACTTTCCAGAATGCATAATTGTTCCCATCAAAAAATGGTGGAACATTTAGCGATTGAGACCGGTCCATCTCAAGAAGGGTCAAGGATCACACTTAGGTAATTAAACCAAGACAAGTGTACCCGCTCTGATACCAATTGAAAGCTCGAAAAAGTGTTGAAAACACACGAGCGGTTTAGACCCCCAAATTCAAATTACGGCTTGGTTGATTTTACACTAACTTACTAACAAGTGCGGAATAGTGTAAACACAAGCGTATAAACAAACAACTACTCTAATCCATAATTTAAAGCAACTCAGCAGTAAAAATGAAATGAACAAGAGTAGGGAAGAAGGATGCAAACACAAATAACACCGAGACGTGTTATCGAAGAGGAAACCGAAGAACTTGGCGAAAAACCTCTCCGCCGCCCTCCAAGCGGAAATCGATCCACTAGACAATCAGTTGGGATACATGGATTAGCAAAAGACCCTCCAAGCCTAGTCTACCCGATGTACCTAAGCCCTCCAAGCTCCTACTCCAACAAGGCTTCTCGGAACCGTGTCTTGTCCTAGTTATCCGGATCCCACAACAAGCTCCATGTTGCATCTGCCATTCAAGGCTCCTTCCTATGCTTCCCAGCAGCACCAAAACGTCACTCAGCACTCTTAAAGGTGTGTCAAGTGTTTGGGCTATCAACCTCTCAAAGATATGGACAATGGAGAGGGAAGGGTTGAGGAAATACCACAAGCAAATTATTTAGAGAAGATGGGGAAGACAATCTCTAATTTTCAATGTGTTTGGCTAGGGTTTTCTCTCTGAAGCATTCCTCAACAAATGTGGGTAATGATGGTATATGTAGGAGGGGTGCAAAAGGTGTGACTCAAAAAGTACAGGCTGGCAGAACAGCTAGTCTCGCGGGTGTCTCGCGGGAAGGTCTTACCCGCGAGATACTCGCGAGACACAGTTGTCTCCACCTGGCATGACTCTTCGCATTCCAGCATGTGCCTGGCACATGTTTCACTTCGCGGGAAGCTTGGTCGCGATATACCCGCGAGATACCCGCGAGAATCCTTTACTTCTTCAAATGCTTGAGTCTTCAACACTCTTTCTCTCACACACCCCTTACATCAAGTCCCACAACAAATACAGGGTTTTAAACGATTGAACATAATTACAATCAAATTTAGCACGGAATAAAAGCCAACAAATACACAGTTGTAAATTACAACTTTACAAAAACAAATAAAATACTTTACCACCCCGCTAAATTATACTCTCAATTACATTTTGCACCTTAAACTTTGGTTTTCCATCCAAGTTAACAACAAAATTTATGGTAGGGTGCAAAGTGTAAAACTGATTATAGTTTAGGATACTAACTGTGCATTCTAAAAGTTTAAGGTGGTAAAATGTATTTATCCATAACATTTTTATTTGAGAAAACAACCTCCAAATCTGCTTCATTCCTCCACATTAGGATCAGCCCTCCTACTTTTCTAACAAGGTCTACGCAAAATAAATTTTCAAAATCTAGCTTTATTTTTGTAATTTTTTTCTAATCTTGGATTTTTTATCTTTGTTTCTAATAAGAACAAAATATCCGATTTGAGACCTCAAACAAGACCCTATAGGGTCCTTACTACTAAGGCTCTACCTGCACCCCGATAGTTCCACATAATGAGCCTCATGGCAATTTGGGGGGTTTAAGTTCCGTGATTCTTACCCCCTTTAGATGACATATCGGTGTATCAATTCCTTCTCACAAAGGCATGGTATGTGATACTTAATCTCCCACAAAGCAGTTTAGACTCAAAGCAAGCATGATCCTGGGAGTACGCAGTGCCTCTAAAAAAGAGGCAAAAAGAGTCACCACTTGGTTTTAGGTCTTGGAACCAAAAAAATGACTCCATGAAGGTCTTCTTACCAGACAAGGTCCAGAATTAGAGTATAAGATGGCAAAAGATTACGTACCTCAAGCTTGTGTAGCCATAGTTGGCCTTCATAAATCGTTACTAGATGGTAGATAAATGGTGTCTATCTAATGAGCCTATGTGAACATATGAGCATATTAACATGTGAACATGAGAGTATCCAAGCATGTGAGCATCTAAACATGTGAGCATGTGAGCATCTACACATCTGAACATGTGAGCATCTAATTAAAGCATGTGAACATGGGAATATACAAGCACGTGAGCATGTGAACATATGAGCATATAAACATTCAAGTATGTTAGCATGAGAGTAGCCAAGTATACATACACCTCTTACCTCTCGATCACCTCAACACTTAAGCATGATCATCAAATCATGTGAGCACATGAACATCCAACTGCATGATCACTTAAGCATCCAAGCATGTGAGCATCCAAACATGTGATCATCAAAGCATGTGAACATGGGAATATAAAAGCTTGTGAACATATGAGCATATGAGCATTCAAGCATGTAAGCATGAGAGTATTTTCAGTATACATACATCTTACCTCTCGATCACCTTAGCACTTTAGCACAATCATCAAAGCATGTGAGTGCATGAACGTCCAACTACATGATCACTTAGGGACTGTTTGGTAAGAGGATTTAAATATAGTTTTTTGTTTTGCAAACCATAAAATGGTGGGTCCCACACTTGAATACATTGTTTGGCTGATGTTCTCTAAATACAGTTTTCAGAAAATTGTATCATATTTTCTAATTCAGACTAGGATTTTGAAAATAGCTGAGAGGGTATTTTCAAGATACAGAATACATTTTTAATGACATAGTTGTAAATAAAATGAAAATAGTGGACCTCACAAATTTATCCAAACTCTTCTATTTCTTAAATTAAGGAGCTTATCTTTATCACCAAAAAAAAAAAAAATCTCATGCTCCAAATTTGAAACTTATCATTATCCAAAAGAAAAAAGAAAATGAGTTCTATCCCCTTATCATTATTAAAAAAAAAAAAAGGTAATCTACAGATTCTACATGTTACACTTTGTAAACTTTTTTTTTTTAATATCAAAAATAAAAATGGTCTCCCAAACATTATTTTGTGTTTTTAGTGTTTTGAAAAAAAAAATTTAAAGTGGAAGCTAAACACATATAATGTAAAAATTATTATATGAAAACTAGTTTCAATTTCAATTTTTTGAAAGTTGTTTTCATATTGTTTTGAAAACAAAAACAAAAATTCTCCTACTAAATAGACCCTTGAGCATCCATGCATATAGACATATCGTCATTCAAATGTGTGCACATGTGTGTGGATGTCAAACAAAGGGTTGAATGCTTAATGAGAATTAACGATTAAGTCTTATGAAGGAGTGACATTTAATTAGAGTGGAATCTTCATTAAGTGTTAAATGTCTTTCCTTTATTAAACCCAACATCAATTATTAAATGTGCTCTTGCCTTTTAAAGTTTCTTTTATTAAACCCAACTAAATGGGATTTTCATTTCAAAAACTGAAATTTAAGCAAAGTTATGAGACCCACGAAAAGTAGTGCTCTGCAGAATGCACGGAACGGCTCTCTTAAGTGCCTGCATAGAGCTTCTCTCTCTTCTTCATAACCTTTTCACTTGATCTTCTACTGTTTTCACAAACCCTATTATTTCACTTTAAAATCTCTGTCCCTCTTTCTCTACCCCTCTCTTCTCTCCCTCTCACTCTGCCTTTGTCTCTCCTCTTTCTCTTATTATTTTTCTTCAGTTATCAAGTAGTGTACTGAATGAGTTCTCCTCCATTTTCCCTTTCTCTTCATGTTTAAAATTGGGAGGCCAAACCCTTAGTTCATCAACCCCAAGTCCAAATAAAACCTAGGATACAAAGCAAGTATCTCTCTCTCTCTCTTAAAGCTATTGTCTAGCTACATGGATGAAATTTCGTTATACAATAATGGGTTTTGTGATTATAGGTCTGGTGATTTTGTTATCCCATTGATCCGTTGCATGCTCAAACTCATGGGTTCAATTTTTGAGTTCACGTTATTTCCCCCGATCCACTATGAAAGTGCTTACACAGTTAGGTTTACCGTGAGATGTGAGACCCAAAGATGAAAAATGGAGAGGTTCTACTTGATTTTGGATACCGAGACCTGAGACCAATTTGTAGTTGAGGATCAAGACGGAGATTTTGTTTCAGATGAGAGACCCACGACTTCTTGCAACCAACGGAGATGTAAGACCCACTTCAAATTTCACAACACACATAAACACGGAAGAGGAGAGATTGAAAGCTTCATCATTGGCAAGACCCATTATATACCTAGAAATCTAGAATAGATCCATTATATATATAGAACAGAAAATTATTAAAATTTCCAAGGCAACCATAAAACAATGAAAATTTTGAGAAGGGAAGACATGGAGTGGAATATATACATCACGTGTAACAAAGTTAATTTTGGACTATGCGAATGTTAAGATGTGGATGGGAAAGTTACTTGTATCTACATAGAAAATTTTGTAGCTTCTTCAACATTTGGAAATTGTGTTTCTTTGTTTAAAAATAGGTTTCTTACTTAATTTTTCTTTTATAAAAAAATAAATAAATACATAAATAAAAATAACTACACTATGCAAAAAAAAAATTATAAAATAAAAACCCAAAAGTAGGTTCTTTTTTACCTTGACAGGCCATCCTTTGGCTTGAGGTTAATTTTCTGGGTTGGTCCTATATTCGTGGAATCATCATTCAGAATGTTAAAAGACTACATAGAAACCCAATGTTCAGATTCCATTTAATATTGATAGGAAATTTTTCAAAAATTGTTTTTGAAGTGCTACTTTCTATGGAAACAAAAAGGGAATAAGGCCTATACAGGTAGTAGTACATACAGATTCAACAAAACCTCGTTGACACATGCTAGAAAAGCCTCGCATGTGGAGTCGCTAAGATTCTCAAAGAAGATGATAATCTGGTTTTTTTTTCCCCCAAAAAAGAATGAGAAAGAGAAAGAACTTAACATTTTATTTTTAATAGAAACAGAGATAGAGAGATTTAGGTACCTGTTGAAATTGATGCCAAGCATGGACAACATCTTGGTTGTGTATTTGAGATTGAGATTGAAACGGAAAAGTGAAAGGCCAAAACTCAAAATAGCAAGAGGTAAAAAGCTATGAGTTTGTGTAATTGAGGAGACGTTTGGATTTTGTAAGAGACATGAAGACAGAGTTGTGTTATAAGAGAGAACTTCTAAGGCACTACGGGCACGTTTGGTACACTGTAATGATTATTATATAGGAATAAGAATAAGTATTACAAAAAATACATTAAGTTGGAATGTAATAAGTAATACTATTCATTAGTTTGGTGGCTAGTTAAGAATAGAATCCTGAATATGCATCCACAATTTAGTAGAGTATAAAAAGAAGGTGTAATTAAATCATTTTAAAGTCAAATTTCCTAAAATACACTTATTTTAGGGTGTTCAAAATATAGCTAATAATTAACAAGAAGGAAAATTTATTTTCTTTCCTTTTGAAGATGTGGCAACTAATGGTTTTTTAGGAATTTTTAAAAAAAATTTATTACATAAGGTGAAGGAATAGATATTCAATACTTTTGATAATGAATAGTTATTCCTCATTTTAAAGAATAGCTATTCATAAAGAATAACTATTCATTGTAATAAAAACATAACCAAACAACCGAATAGTTATGTCATAGGAATATCTATTACATTACAATGTCTATTACAGTCTACCAAACGTGCCTTACGTTGTTCTCTGAACATGGGGTTAATTGTAGCTATTAATTATTACTTATTAGAGTTTGGGTGGGATTGAAAATGGGCTTGGGCTTGCTATGACCTTTGATCTTGGACCAAACATATTGTTAATTTTAAATGTCAGCCCATGTTTTTTCTAAACTACCCTATCAAAGTGCCACTTGGCATAACTTCCTGCTCTGCTGTTTGAGGTCTCTGTCTTTATATATAAGATTGAATATTGATGATTTGATACTTTAGCTTCACTATTTTAACACTTGTGAATGTTCTCACACATGTCTGCAATTTTAAATTTATATTTTTAACTGTATTGTAATCAGATTATCTTGACATGTATTTTGCTATTTAATATCTAAAAATCTTTACTCATTATAGAATGCTCAATCATTCATCTTTCAATTAATTTGCATGTAGTTATGTAAATGTATTAATTGTTTCCTTAAAGCTCACAACAAACAATTAAACCAATATTGTCTTAATTTCATTATCATTTTTTTTAAAGCCAAAAAAAAAGTTTTAAAAAATGGTTTGTGTAGGGACTCAAAATGTAGTGGACCCTTAACAATAAAATTTGTAGAGAAATGGGTAGGAAGGACTAAGCATATAACGGGCAAACAACGAATTTTTGGGGCGGATCCCCCTATACGAATTGGACTTAGAAGTTTATGTAAGAAAGATCCTCAATCCGTTGTCATTTTGGCCAAGTGTTTGTAAGGATCATAGATCCTCGGTTCTGACCGAGGATCTCTTTTTCTTCTCCAGAGGATCCTCCCCCCCTCTGCTTTAGAATCTTACTAGTTATATAGTCTTCTTTTCGTTGATCTTGACCATCCACTTGTCAATTATCTGATCGTCGTGTACAGGAGTTTGTCACATCGTCTGTAGTTTACAGGCTTTATGTTAGGTCAAAGCCGCCTTTGCAGGCTTTACAATAGTTGAAGTGACTGATGCTTTAGGGTTTTCAGGTCACCTCACCATTAAAGTGGTCAGAATGTTGGTGAGATATGTTCAACTGAGATGGGATATTTTCCCTTTAGCGAAGTCGGTGTGCCTGAGGACAGGTCATCCTCGGCGCGGGCCTTTGGATGTTCTGGGTTCTTTCCCATTGTCCTCGGCCTTAGCACTATCCTCGGCGCGGGCCTTGGGCCGCATGTAGTGGGCCAGCGTGGTAAGTGCAATGGGGCCCCACAATAGCCCCTCAAAATTCTGCTGCACGTCCCCTTGGGCGGGGAGGAGGATTTTGATTTCCTCGGCGCCTTTTCTCGGTCTGTTGGGTTTTACCGTACCGACAGTATTATCACTACTTCAGCCATTTTTGCAGCTTTCTTTTTGCGCGTAGGGTTGCCCGATAAGGGATAGGCTTGCGTCGTTTGTGCTATATCACTCGATTTCTCATGGTTTTTGCCCCTGAGGGGACTCGTTTACTTGGCACCTGAAAGGGAATTGGCTTTGCCTCAGTTTTTAGCTCATGACCCGTACAAGAGCCCTGGTTTCGATCAACGTTTGCATTGCTTCATACTGACTGATTCCCATAGAGGTTTGGGTCTGTCGTTTATACATGACCTTGATTTTTCTTAGCGTTTAGTTTTTACGGGGAGATTTTCTTCCTGTTGACCTGAGGTCTTTGATCATGCAATGCTTTAAGCTTTATTTAGTGCTCGATTTTCTCATTTTATGCTTGGTCTTCCCTGAGGCTTGGGTCCGAGGACCATGCAATGCCTTGGTTTTGCTTAACGTTTAGCTTTCATGATGACATGTTCTTCTTGCTGGAAGTATCGAGTTTCTCGATCTCATTTAGCTATCTGAAGTATCTGGTTTTCCCAGAGGCTTGGGTCCGAGGACCATGCAATGCCTTGGTTCTGTCCAGTACCTGGTTTTCTCTTTTTTAATAATCATCTGAAGTATCTGGTTTCCCCATGAGGCTTGGGTCCGAGGACCATGCAATGCCTTGGTTCTGTCCAGTACCTAGTTTTCTCGTTTAATAATCATCTGAAGTATCTGGTTTCCCCATGAAGCTTGGGTCCGAGGACCATGCAATGCCTTGGTTCTGTCCAGTACCTAGTTTTCTCGTTTAATAATCATCTGAAGTATCTGGTTTCCCCATGAGGCTTGGGTCCGAGGACCATGCAATGCCTTGGTTCTGTCCAGTACCTAGTTTTCTCGTTTAATAATCATCTGAAGTATCTGGTTTCCCCATGAGGCTTGGGTCCGAGGACCATGCAATGCCTTGGTTCTGTCCAGTACCTATTTTTCTCGTTTAATAATCATCTGAAGTATCTGGTTTCCCCATGAGGCTTGGGTCCGAGGACCATGCAATGCCTTGGTTCTGTCCAGTACCTAGTTTTCTCGTTTAATAATTTATTTTATCTATTTATCCGTAGCCGTTTTAATTCTTGCCGCGTTTTACAATAAGCATTAAATAATTACAGTTTTCAAGCAGAATAATAATTGTAGTAAATGCTGGAGTTGGTGGAGGATAAGACCTTGCCGTGTTTTACCTCTTCGTTTGGTGGAATTCTTCAGATAACGAGGCGTCTTTTGGGTTGTCCAGGTAAGGCGTTCTGACGTTTCGGTGTCTTCTCATTTAGTGAGGCGTCTCCTCATTAATGATGGCCATGGATCTACGAGGATCTAACGGTTGGCAAGCCCCTTGGAAGTTGGGGCGGCATCATTGCTTCCGAAAATCTCTCCCTGGGATTTATGGCAGATTGGCACTCATAAATATCCCACCATCTATATAAGACGCTTCCAGGGCAACTTTCTCCTTCACACTTGACAAACGTTCATATCAAATTTCTCCCATAAACATCCCCCAAAAAGGCTTCCTAAACATAGCCGCCTGAACCCCTTCGAATGAGTGGGCCCTTAAAAAGGGCGATCCTGGGGATGCACAGCCCCTATCAGGAGCCGAGGATGGCATTCCGACCCTGGCCGCTACGCTGGGATGGGTATTTGGGAGATCCGAAGATTCTCCTTCTTTTCAACCTAACCAGAGGAGGAGCCCTCCTCGCCGTCTGGAGGAGGATCCAGGCAGAACGTAACCACCTTCCCTTGGGTACGGGTCATTGACCCCCCAAGTCGGCTGCATTGGGGGTGGGAGGGAAATCAGGCGGAACCCGGAAACAAAGCCGTCCTGTGCCTCTACCTCTTCCGCCCCTAATGTGGCTTTCCTATCTTCAAATCCTTCTTCTCTCTTCTCTCTTCTGCTCTTCAACGAGCCTTCCTCTTTTCTTTTTCTCTTCTCTTGCTTCTCATCCAGCCCCCTTTTCCATCTTCTGTTCCTCCGCCAACTTTCTTTATTTCTTTTCCTCCTCTCTTCCTTCACTTCTTTTCCACCTTTTGTTCTTCTGCCAGCTTCGCTTTCTACCATTTATTCTTCATCTCTTCTTCTACTCTCTTTTTCTATCTTTCGTTCTTCTGCCATCGTCGTCCAGCATTTGCCTTTTGTTCTTCTGCCAGCTTTGTCGAGCGTCTGTCAGCTTCGCCAAGCGTCTGCCAGCTTTGTCAAGCGTCTGCCTTTTGTAGTTAGCTTTAGAACAAGCCCCTTGGGCATTACTTGTAAAAGATGTAATCTTTTTCCATATATGAATAAAAGAAGTAGACTTATTTTACACGTTGTCTCTCTTTCTTTTTTTTCTTTTTTCTTTTTTTTTCACTTGCTTCTTATTGTTGTAGACCGCCGGATGAATATTATTGCTCAAAACTGTATGAATCTGTGTCTGTTCTCGATTGACTTGTCGTTTTGTTTTCCATTCCCCAAACGTCGCGCCGCTGATGCACAAGTCCTCCCCACAGACGGCGCCAATTGTAGGGACTCAAAATGTAGTGGACCCTTAACAATAAAATTTGTAGAGAAATGGGTAGGAAGGACTAAGCATATAACGGGCAAACAACGAATTTTTGGGGCGGATCCCCCTATACGAATTGGACTTAGAAGTTTATGTAAGAAAGATCCTCAATCCGTTGTCATTTTGGCCAAGTGTTTGTAAGGATCATAGATCCTCGGTTCTGACCGAGGATCTCTTTTTCTTCTCCAGAGGATCCTCCCCCCCTCTGCTTTAGAATCTTACTAGTTATATAGTCTTCTTTTCGTTGATCTTGACCATCCACTTGTCAATTATCTGATCGTCGTGTACAAGAGTTTGTCACATCGTCTGTAGTTTACAGGCTTTATGTTAGGTCAAAGCCGCCTTTGCAGGCTTTACAATAGTTGAAGTGACTGATACTTTAGGGTTTTCAGGTCACCTCACCATTAAAGTGGTCAGAATGTTGGTGAGATATGTTCAACTGAGATGGGATATTTTCCCTTTAGCGAAGTCGGTGTGCCTGAGGACAGGTCATCCTCGGCGCGGGCCTTTGGATGTTCTGGGTTCTTTCCCATTGTCCTCGGCCTTAGCACTATCCTCGGCGCGGGCCTTGGGCCGCATGTAGTGGGCCAGCGTGGTAAGTGCAATGGGGCCCCACAGTTTGGATTTGGGTCGGGTCAGGTTGGGTTGACCTACAAAAAACACATGTTGGGTCACGGGTCAACCCGTTTTTGCTTCAGGTCAAAAAAATCGAGTTCAGGCCATGTATTTTTTGGGTCGGGTTAGAAAATTCTGACCCGTTTTACCATATCTAATATATTTAGAGGTAAGACAAAAATTAGAAAGTTACCTCGAAGAAAGGAGCAATCATGCTGCTTTTATTTGTGATAAAAGCTTTAGATAGAGATAGTTTTAAGACCGAACCTGTCTCTCATAATTTTTGCCATAGTCCTTGCTCAGTCTTTTATCAACTGCCTTTATAAACAACTTCTAGTCTACACTAAAGAACAAAGACTTGACATATTTTTTTTGTCAAGTGAAATCTATATCTATATATTACTAAAAGCTGAAGCGTAGCGTTTAATGTTGCTGCGCTCAGGTTGCGCCATGTCAACGGCCATGTCATTCCAATCTTTTTTTTTTCTTTTAATTTGTCCTACAATTTAAAAATAGTTTTTACAAATTTCAGAAGGATAGTAACTCTGCATAATAAATCCCAGCCCTATAATAAATTTGAGCCCACTTCTTATCTATTTACTTCCACTATCAAGCCCAACCCAAGGCCTTTTCAGCTTAAAGGAAAAACAAAAAGTTAGAAACCGTGGAAGGTGAAACCCTGAAGGATTTTGCATTTTGAAACAAAAAGTTTGAAAAATATAACGTGGAACCTGAAGGGTTTTGCGTGAGAACTCAAAACAAAGAGTCTGAAACCATGAAGGAAAACAAAGAGTCTAAAACTGTGAAGGCCAGGAAAATCTGATACCATTTGAAACCGTTGAAATCTCCCCACCTTCCTGCTTTATGGTTTCGTAGTAACGGCCGCCTATCTGAGTTCCTTCCTGTCTTCCTCTCCTCACAGTGTATAAATACTGACAGAACATGGTTGCTTTGGTTGAGGTATCTCTAAATCTCAACTCTTTTTGTGCTCCATTCTTTTGCTTGATGTTTTTTGTTTCCCTTATTACATTTTGTTATATGGATTGGTAGTAATGGTTTGCTGCTCGGTTTTGAACACACAACTCAATTTCTGATATTATAAGGAAGACAAACACACATTCAAAATTGAATCTTCATTATGGGTCTGAGAGTTTGGGTCTTTGATAGAGATATAATTGATTAATTGAGAGAGAGAGAGAAGCCCAAGAAAATTGATACGGATATGGCTTGAGAGTGAGGTTATGATAGCTATTGTCCTGCTCTATATGCAAATAAGCATGCAAGGCTGTGTGTGTATTTTTCTCATTGGGAAAAATTAATTTCATTAAATATCTTTTTTTTTTTTTAAATATTTGGAGGTTATTGTTTTACATTGTAGGTTTGGAGAATTGAAAGGTTTTTTTTTACTTGAGTTCTTTTGTGATGCAGAATGTACATTTTTTGATGAGTCACAATATGCATTCTTTGGCAAAGATGTTGTTGATTTGGGAGGTTGCCATTCTTCGTCGCTTGGAGTTTTTAAAATGGTTAGTGATGTTTTTACTTTAATTTTAGGATTTTCCCTTTTACCCGTTTTCTTTATTTGGCCCTCTTTGGTTTACTAATATATTTAAATTTTGTTCTTTTAATTCAAGGTTTTCTAAGCCAAGTTTGATCTTATCGAAATAAAAAAGTTTCTGAGCAAGGTCTGCTTCTTTAGTTTTAGATATTAATTTTGGTGTGTCAATTTCTTTTAGTTAGTGTTTTACTTGTATATTTAGCTACTATAGTTTCTTTTTTCTTTTTCTTTTATAGGTTTCTTCGTTGCATGTTATATAATTTATTTGGAGTTTGATATTAGAATTCATGTTTGTTTTATAAAATTTTTAACTTTATATTAGAATTTATTTATTTATTTCTGGAACCTAATTGATTTAGTTTTGCATATAATTCAAAACATAAAAGCCAATTAGTACTAGATGTATTTTATAATTGAACATGCGGGTAGGATTTAGAAGTCGGGCTTGGTGCAATGATAAGTACCTTCCACAGAACAAGTCACTATGGTAGTTGGAAATAATATAGTATGACCCATATTTTTTGGTCAAGAAGTCACAAATCGCATAAACCCCAACATAATTTGAATTCCATTTTTTTTTTGGCAAAATCATTTTGTTGAGAACAATATACTCCTATGAAACTGAAACTCTAGTTGTTTCCAATTGATGATGCCATTCGGAAAATGGCAAGATTAAAAAAAAATATTATTTTTTTGATAAGTGAGATTTAATTAAACATAAACCTCACATGAAGCTTTTTTTTTGTGTGTGTGTGTGTGTGTATGTTGTTAATTTTTAATTGTCTTGGTTGTTTGTCAGAATAGGTTTCTAATTTGTATATTACATTATTCTCAAATTTTTTAGGTGCTTGAAATTTATGATTCTCTCTATATCAGCACCTATAGATCAACTGGTGTACATGTGTTGGGATAATAGATTAGATGAAGTGGCATAAACTATATAATGGCCCATGGGTGACTAAGCTGCTTAATTAATTTGTGTAACTCTGTTTCATAACTTTTATTGATGAAAATTGTTACCTGGAAAGTGGATTCTGCTTTATGCAGAATGAGGTCTATTGGCATAAGTCTTATGAACTAGTTCATTAAAATTAATAGTTTGATAGAAATCATTTTATGTTTCACATGGCAATCTGTCTATGCATCTTCTGGTGTTAGGAATAGGTATTTCCCAAAAAAAAAAAAAAAAGCGTTCTTCAGTTTTATCATGAAGTCTTATGAATTAGATCATTGAAATTCATAATTTGATACTATTCATTTTATTTTTCACATGGCATATGTCTATGCATCTCTTGGCTATAAGATTTAGATAATTTCGTTATTTTCCTATGTGTAAGTAAGTGTAATTGTCATAAGGTATCCTTAAAAATTCAAAAGAGAAGTGTAAGTCAAATGTATGTCTTGAATACTTTTATATGTAACTTTATATGCTATTATGATAATTTTGTTCTTAAGTTTTAAGACATTGTTTCTCAAAAAAAAAAAAAAAAAAAGTTTTAAGACATTTTGCAGCAAGTGTTTTGTGTCAATATCCTATTGTGGGTTCGGTATGGAGAAGAAAATAGGCAGATTTTAATGTTGTTGGTTAGGGTATTGAGTGAATGATAAGGTTTTACTAGAGTTATTGATGTATTAGTGGCTTTTGCTATATTAGTTGATTGTGGCGTTGAGACTGAACAAGGTGTTGGTACATTGATAATTTTTAGTCTGTTTCAGTTGTGGGGTAGGGGTGGGGGATGTATCAGGGGCATATTCAATAGAAAAATATACAATACTTTTATAAAAAAAAAAATTAAAAAAAAAAAAATCTCGCATTCAATAACTTTCCCGTGCATCGCATGGGTTAACGACTAGTCTATATATTACTAAAAGCTGAAGCGTAGAATTTAATTCTGCTACTCTCACGTTGCGCCACATCAGCTGCCACGTCATTTTCTTTATTAAAAAAATAATTTTTCCTTCAATTTTTAATTGGTTTTTACAATTTGCAACCCTATAAATCCCAGCCCTATAATTATAGCCCACTACTTATTTATTTACTCCCACTATCTATTTATTTAATTCCACTATCTATTTAATTCAGCCTACCTTATATTTATTTAGTTCCACAAGAGAAAAGAAAAAAAAAAAAACAAAAGAAAAAATGAAAAAGGAAAAAAATACTTAAAAATGTTGGTATGGTAATTGCACAGTCATCAATAGACTTAAACATCTTTGAACGTAAGAATTGGGTAACGTAGAGGGAAGCTTAAAGGGCTGAAAAAGGAAAAAAAGAAAAAACGAAAAAAAGGAAAAAAAAAAAAAAAAAAAAAAGGTACATTCAAGGCCGTTTGGAAGAAAGAAAAAAGGAAAAAAAATAAAAAAGGAAAAAAATAAAAAGGGAAGCGTTTAGGTTTTGCATTTAAGGTTTTGAAATATTGAGTTCAGGGTCTTGTAATATATAACGTAGAGGGAAGCTTAAAGGGAGGAAAAAGAAAAAGAAAAAAATAAAACATTGAAGCATTCAGGTATTGTGTGAGAAAACAGAGAGTTTGTTCAGGTATTGTGTGAGAAAACAAAGAGTTTGAAAGCTACTCATCTTCCTGTTCTACTGTTTCTCAGTAACGGCTGCCTATCTGATTTCCTTCCTCCCTTTATTCCTTTTCACACGGTTTATAAATACTGACAGAATCTCCCTGCTTTGGTTGAGGTATCTCTACATCTTAATTCTTTTTTTTTTGGGTGCAAAACTTTTATTCTCTGTTTCAAAATTTTTTTTTTTGGTGCAAAACTTTTATGCTTTGTTTATATTAATATGAGACGCTTTTTTTTTTCTTTTGTTTGTGTTTGTGTTTATATTAGATGAGCATCCTTGGCATGCAATTGATGTGTTTGTGAGATTGCCTGAATGATGTTTCAATAGTACTACAATTTTACTGCCAAAAAAACTATTTTATTTTACCTTGGTTTATTTGGAAATATCTCAGGTGTCATTTTTTTAATGTGTTGTGGCTTATTGGAAGAATGTAAGACTCTAAAGTAGTGAAGTATAAAGTGTTGGTGGCACGGCTCATCCATTCCAAGGGGATTTAAAGGTGAGTTTTCATCTCTCTCAATTATTTATATTCCATGACTGAGGAAAGTAGTTTGGTAGTCGTATATTGGAGTTTGAGTGGTTATTAGGGGTGGGTATGGCCGGATTTTGGCTTGATCAATTGGTATATTGGAGTTTGGTAGTGGTACATTGAAATGTCTTTAATTTAAATCAAGTTTTGGGCCTGATTTTTTGAAAGAAGAACCTTCTACCATTATAGTTGTATTGTTTCCACATCTAATTCCAAGACAATACCTTCTACCATCACGAATCCTACAATATATTGTTTATACATATATAATGCAACTTAAGTAGTAAAAATTACAAAAATATTTCAAATAATAACACAATCATAAAAAAAAAATAACCACGCGCAACGCGCGGGTCTGCGACTAGTTTAAAATAAAAGTGATTCTATTCTAGCATCTTAACTAGTTTAAAGTGTGAGCAGTATTCTTTCTTCAATTTAGTTAAAAGCTTTGTAGTTCAATATAACTACTTTGTTAGGAAAATAAAAGTAAATATTTCTCCTCCACATGTTAGGAAAATTCAAATTCAAATTTCTCCTCAATTTCAACCTTAGTCCTTACTCCTTAAGTCTATTTCAACCGCCTTTTTTGGGCAAGAGAAAAGACTGAGATATACAGCTTGTAGTCTACACTAGGGACAAAGACTTGACTTGCTTTTTGCGATGTTAGACTCACGAAAGCCTGGAGCAGCATGTCTGTTACACACCACACACTTTGCATAAGTCACTTTTGCATTCAAATCATGATTTCCAACTTTGTGATGCAAAGAAGAAATGAAGGCAGATTCACCATAAATAGTTAGATAAACAGGGCATCCCAGATCCCTTTACTGAATTCTCACACAAAGTAGGTTCAAACGAAGTTATGGGACGTCTTAGCAAGAGTAACTTCTTGTCTGTCCTTTGTTGCCTTTGTTTAAACATAGGCGTTGTCGCTATAGACACAATCAGATCTTCTCAATCCATCAAAGACTCTGACTACATGATCTCCAATGGAAGTGGTTTCAAACTGGGATTCTTCAGCCCAGTAAATTCTACCAACCGCTACCTAGGGATATGGTATAGCAACATTTCTACATTCACAGTTGTATGGGTAGCAAACAGGCAGAAACCCCTCAAGGATTCTTCAGGAGTTCTTACTATATCTGAGGACGGCAACCTTGTAGTATTAAATGGACAAAAGGAGATTCTTTGGTCATCAAATGTTAACAACTCTGTAACCAATTCAAGCGCCCAGCTTTTAGATTCGGGGAACCTTGTCTTAAAAGAAAACACTGCAGGGGCAATCCTATGGGAAAGTTTTAACAATCCTTCTCATATAATGTTACCCGAGATGAAACTTAGTACTAATGAAAGAACAGGTGAGAAAGTGAAGTTGACATCATGGAAAAGCCCTTCTGATCCATCCATTGGAAGCTTCTCTGCCGGAGTTTCTGGTCAAAGTCTTACACAGGCATTCACTTGGAAAGATGGGAGACCATATTTCCGCAGTGGTCCATGGAATGGTCGGAAGTTTATTGGATCACCAAGATATCCTCAATTTCATGACAAATATGGTGTCGTACAAAACCAAGATGGATCTTATTTAATTCAATTTATTGCCTTTCATTCTTCACACATTGTCCTGACTGCACAAGGAAATACAGAGGCAAGATATTGGGATAGTGAGAAGAAGGTTTGGGAGGTTGAGTGGAAAGCTATGCTCAGTGTGTGTGATGTTTATGGTACGTGTGGTGCATTTGGAAGCTGTAATTCAATGAGTTCGCCAATTTGCAGTTGTTTAGAGGGATTTGAGCCAAAGAGCACCGAAGAATGGAATAGACAAAATTGGACTAGTGGATGTGAGAGGAGGACACCGTTACAGTGTGGGAGGGTGAATACTAGGGGTGAAGCCGACAAAATGGATGAGTTTTTGAAACTGAACATGATGAAGGTGCCAGACTTTGCAGAATGGTCAGTTGCTCAGGAAGATGATTGCAGGCAGCAGTGTTTACAGAATTGTTCTTGTATAGCTTATGCATTTGATTCAAGCTCAGGTTGTATGACATGGACTCGAAGCTTAATGGACACACAGAAAATCTCTAACGGCAGTGGATTTGATCTTTATATTCGTGTTGCTCATTCGGAACTTGGTGAGTTTTTTTGCTTTCTGTCAAAATTTTATCTCATGCTTCAAATCATGCACCCATAACACCCCCTTCCCCCCACCCCTAAGCTAAGGAAATCATTGTAAAACAAAATTATTTGACCCCCAAATGGAATTTAATTAAAAAAAAAAAACATAATTACGATTTTCTGATTTACAGATACAAAGGGAGATATGAGGAAAATTGTCACTATTACAGTGATTATAGGAACGATTTTTATTTCAGTCTTCGCGTACTTATTGTGGAGGTGGATGGCTAAACACAAAGGTAATATTCAGACTAGAACTAAAACAATGTACTAGGAAATGTTGCTATAAATTAGAGTATACTCACAAATGTAATGGAAATCAGCAAGGAGAAAGAAAGCGAAGGGGATGTTAATGTTAAACAGAGAAGTACATAAAAAATTTCCAAGTGAAGACATGCCTGGAGACAATATGAACCAAGTTAAAGTCCAGGAGCTTCCACTATTCGATTTTGTGAAGCTAGCAAGTGCAACAAACAACTTCCATGAACGTAACAAGCTTGGGCAGGGTGGATTTGGTCCCGTATACAGAGTAATGGTTGCTCTTTTAGAGTTTCTTGTCTGATAATGTGAATATGTACTAAACGATTTGATGTTTGTTTGTAGGGAAAATTGTCAAATGCACAAGAAATTGCAATAAAAAGACTTTCCAAAACTTCTGGACAAGGGTTGGAAGAGTTTATGAATGAGGAGGTAGTAATTTCTAAGCTCCAACATCGGAATCTTGTTAGGCTCCATAGCTGTTGTGTTGAAGGAGAAGAGAGGATGCTAATCTATGAATACATGCCAAACAAAAGTCTAGATGCATTTCTCTTCGGTTAGTTAATTTTGATATCATTTCTTATTACAAAAATATTTTACATTATTTTTTGACAAAAAATTGTGGACAAAAGTAGTGTATTTTGATACAATCGAACAATATTCATTGTTATGGTACTTCACATGAAATAGTTTTTTGATGACTTCAACCAAATGAACTTCTTCTTCATGTTTGTTCACCTTGTAAGTTTAACCCTTATTTTCTTTCTCTTGTTTCTTCTATTTAAATTCAATAGATTCACCCAAAGAAATACTGCTAGATTGGAGAAAACGCTTTCACATTATAGAAGGAATTGGTCGAGGCTTGCTATATCTTCATAGGGATTCTAGACTAAGAATTATTCATAGAGATCTAAAGGCAAGTAACATCTTGTTGGATAATGATCTAAATCCAAAAATATCAGATTTTGGTATGGCCCGAATTTTTAGAAGTAATGAAGACCAAGCCAATACTAATAGGGTGGTTGGAACTTAGTAAGTACCTTTCGAATTAGCCAATTCAATTAGATACTAATACTGTTAGAGATGACAATATTTGGTTGTGTTTTGTTGAAATTTAGTGGCTATATGTCTCCTGAATATGCAATGGAAGGGCGATTTTCAGAAAAATCCGACATCTTCAGCTTTGGAGTGTTGTTACTAGAGATACTTAGTGGAAGAAGAAACTCTAGCTTTTATCATAATGAGCAATCCATGAGTCTTTTAGAACATGTAAGTCATCCTTATCTCATTCCCTTACCTTTTACAACCTCCAATGTTTGTTTCTTTTAAGCTTTATTATTAATGCTAAGAATTTCAATCCTCTATTTATGTTTTTAGGCATGGAAATTGTGGAAAGTAGACAACATTGTGGCCTTAATAGACCCAATGATATCTGAACCATGCTATGAGATGGAGATTTTGAGATGCATACATGTTGGACTGTTGTGTGTGCAAGAATTTGCCAAAGATAGGCCAACTGCATCTACTGTAAATTCCATGCTTAAAAGTGAGATTGTTGATCTTCCATGTCCAAAGAAACCAGCATTTACTGAAAGGCAGATTGGGTTAAATACAGAGTCCCCTAAACTTAGCCAAAAAAAATGCTCAGTTAACAATGTTACTATTACAATGATTCAAGGTCGATAGGCAACATTTGTTATTGACATCATCATCTTGGGGTTTCATATTCATTTTGAACACTTTCCCAAGAATCTCATATGGTGTAAACACTGCCTTCTCTATTACCTTTTCAATGTCCACTTTTAGTCCAATCTAAGAAGAAAAACACCATTAAACCGTATTCTCTTCTTGGTACACTTAAAATGCTAACTTTATGGCACCTATAAAGACCATGTTTTGTTGGCTTTATTTCATACTAATTTTAATTGTAAATCTTCTTAATTTTGATTTGAGATTGCAATTTATTGGGGTAGATTTACTTGAGTGGTTGATTGCAATTTATTGGGGCAGATTTACTTGAGCGGTTGAGCCCATGCTGCTGTTGTTGAGTAGTTTAAGTTGCCCTTGTGAGCTGCATCCTAGGTTGTAAGGTGGACATGTGGCAGAGAAAGGAAGCATTTGTATTTATGAAGTCGCAACCTGCTCGAGGACAGACTTCCAGCACTACATTCTTATCTGCAACCATCTCATTCTTATCCAAAAAACAACGCAGGAGAGCTAGAGAGAAAACTCTATAAAGCAGATTGTGAACCTTTGTGAGAGTTTATTGTGCTCATCCTTTGAGAGAGAGAGAACCCATATTCCTTGAGTGAATCCATAGCCTTTTTTCTTCTCTTTCCCTATCACCATTTCCATATCTTGAGAAGTGATTTTCCAAACACTCCATGTTACCTTTGAGTGATATTCCTTGAGTGATTGGTGCTGGAAATTAATAGAGAAGCTACAGCACATATCCAAGAGATCTTGGTGTCTTACTGTTGATGTGCAATGCATGGACTCCAATACAAGGTGAAGAAAGGACTTCGATAATTTGGGTTATAGCTGGAGTTAGGAGGGCTCAAGTATTAGGGGAACTTTAGGCTTGGATGGTCTTTAGGAAACCAACATTGCAACTATTCACCAATGGAGATTCAATGGTGGTGCTTAGAAGAGGTTTGTCATCAGGAACTCTGATTTTCTTTTCGATAACACATCAGGTGTTATTTTTGGCTTGCTTCCCTTTTATTCTGCACTTTATATTGCTTTTTATTCATTTATTGCTATTTGAATATGCATGCAATACAATGAAAATTGGTTAATCACTTATATTAAGCATTAATTGTTAATTTAGGGTAAAAGTGATTGACTTAAAATTGGTTAGCTGGGGTTTAATTATTTGCTAAGAGTATCAATAGCAATTTCTCAGCACCTACCAATAACAAATGAACATTCTTATTAATTTGAAAGAGCATCTGCCACAAAATAGACAGCATACTTTTCTGGGGATTTAGCCATTTATGGGGTTTTAGCCATTCAGATAGGCACCTATACCCGAGTAGTTGTAGGTCTTGGCCTCAAAAGAACTGGTGATCTAAATAAAGCCTTGTCTCTAAGTTTGGTTGATCAGTAGCTTCTAATGCAGACAAGATGTGGGTTCATCTCCCCAAATTCAAATATCTTCAAGATTGAAGAAATCAACTGTTCCCAACTAGAAAGGAATTCACAACTCAATTCCATTGCTTAACAAAAACAAGGGTCTGCCTGTACCACCACATTGGATAAGCCTCAAATACCAATATATTATATATGGATTGATCCATGGGTCCATATAATCCCAGAAATCAACCATCTAGCAGATCTCATCTTCCCTGCTTCATTGCAATGGAACAATGACTTCTTTGCATTTTTTTTTTTTACTCCAATATAGCCATCCACGTTCAAAAAATCCATATTCCATCAACCCCATATGAAGTTTCATCATCTGGATCCCTAAAATAAAAGAGTCATTGAAAAGATTTTTACATCTTCCCCTGCTCAAGCCAAAGCTAAGGGCAGCCTTACTCTTGGCCTCCATTGCTACAAATCAAGGATGAAAATCCATTCTCCTTGAAGGTGATGCCAAAGTTGTCATTGATGCTCTGATATCAAGCCCATCTTGTGCTCAGGATGGTCCGTTCGAACGCTCATTTAATGGTCTGCCCCACGATTGGGCATTTTGGACTATGCAGAATTGAATAAATATTTCTTTTGAATCATTTATTAAAATTTATGCTTCTACCCAACCCAAGAACTTTCTTTTCAAAGTTCATGTGGATGGTTATTGAGGAAGAAGGATATCCCCAACAAAAGCGATAGTTCACAATCCTACTCTCATTTAAAACATCTCGGTATGAGAACCATTGACATGCAAGGGCAATGCCATGTTGTTGTAAGTAGAAGACGTAGTATAAGACAATAATCTATGATGATAGGCTTTTACCTTATATTGTGTCCAAATCCAATAGCCAAAACAAGTATGACCGTAACAAGGAGAGAGAGCTTTAGACTCACACCCATGGCATTCTTAGCCCAAATGGGAAGGCCTGCTCCCAACTCATTTGACACCCTTGTGCTGTCCCAAAAGTGTAATATTTTTTCAATATTTGGAACATACCGGAGAAAGGACAAAGTTTTCCTATAAACAGTTTTGAAGAATCTCTTCCAACAAATTATGTGGCATTTAGATGACCATCCACATATGCTTAATTGCTTCATTAAATCATTTGAACAAGTCATATAACTGGTAAAAATTTATGTGACTAAGTACATGTTGATGGTCATTCCAAAGGCAACATTAATATTGGGTTGGAGGAATTTTCCTTCAAGTTCTGCCCACTGAAAATAAAAATAAAAATGCAGACCTTAAAAAGATTAAGACAACTTAAGAAAAGGTATTATCCAACTAACCTGACAGCAGCATTGAGACCATCGAGAACATGTAAGCAATAGCTTCTGTATTCACGCTAAAGTTTTAATCCAGAAAAGAATTATCAAAGCAAAAAGATCAGGTCTGTAACTGGTATAGCCAGGGAAAAGGACAGTGAAACTTACCAAATAGAAATCAATGAAGTGGTTGTTCTCGAGTTTTTCAACAGTCCCGCTAAGAAAACCAGAATCTTGAAAGCCCAGTACTCCAAACTGGCAAAAATTTTTAATTAGGGGACTTGTAATATTTATAAGGTTATGTCTGTGCTTATGATAACCTGGTAGATCAAAATGTTATCATGCTTAAATGACTTGATGCCAGAACCCCTTGGTGGATACCATGTCTTAGGGTTCAACTTATCTCTTGGGGTGATTTTAGTCACAATGCTAATTTCAATATGGACCAGGTTTTTTTAGCCCGTCTAATTTCAGATCAGTTTAGAATTTCCATTATTCATGGTGTATCACTAATATAAAGAATAATTTCTAAATTTAAACCACTTCATCAAGCATTGGTGAGTGTTTTGTTCATATTTCTATCTTATCAAAACTTCCTCATATGTTGTTTTTCTAAAATATATTCCAATATCAAAATAAGGCTATGTCAAATTTTAGGTTTGAAAAAAAAAAACTTATTAAGAATAGTGGACACAATAGGATTAAAATCACACTTATCATACCATTGGTGCAGAGGGCAAGGCTAGTTTCAAGTCTATAGGAATGTATTGGAATGATTCCAATGAAAATCCCTCCCATGTACGCTCAAATTTCTCTGAACAAGTCAAATAGATGGCCAACATAAGGACTGATAACCATAATGAAACCGAAGCTGCCACTGGTGCTCCCACAAAACTGAGAGATGTCCAGTGTACTAAAGCATATGCAATTTCAAGATGAATAGCCAATGGTAGTCCTGTGACTATGACCAGGGGCCACACAATAGATTGTGCCTGAAGAAACCTCAAGAGTTTTTTGCAGGAAGCCATATGCAAATAATCCTGGAACGAGAAACCTTATATAGAGAGCGGCCATCTTTGCAATATCAGTATCTTGATGAAGTAAGATCAGTATGGGTTCTGTATAGAACCAGATGATGGTTGTGATGATAGTGAAAGGGATAAGTATGATATAAGAGGCTTGCAAATGAATCCCAACATTCTTTATTCTTTTGCCCCAAATCCTTGCCCACAAAGTGTTTCAAGACATCCAATTAACCCAATCTAGAATGAAAAACAAATAACTATAATGTAAGAGTCAACTGTGCAATTGTTTGTCAATGTTCATTTAGAGAAGGAGCTGAAAGAGGAGCATGAGAATTTTTAGATCAAATGAGCGGATTGGAAATTGGAGGATGAGTTAACATAAAGATTCCGAAAGACTGAGCGCAAAAGTTCTAAAAATATTTAATGGTGCTAGCTTGGTCAGCTGCTATATATAATATTTGGTTGTAAAGAAATATACTAGAGTTTACAAAAACAATATTAGAAGTGAAGTGGATGTTGTGAAGAACAAGACTTAAATGCCAGGAGGATTGCCTATGAAGATCAGTTACACTATTCAAAATAGATGCCTTTGTTGAATTCGAATATCCAGTGTCCATATATATATGCTTCATCATTGATCCAGCTAGGCTAATATGTTGTTAATACTTGCCAAAAAAAACCTGCTGTTATCTTGTATCAGAGCTTTTGTTTTAGCTTTCTTTTTCTTTGCAGCCAGGCTGTGAGTGTCTTTAGTTCTGCTATAGCAAAATTAATGGCTTTTGAAAGAAAGTTCTGAATTTATATTACCTTCATAAAATAAAGAGAAATAATCCTTAAAACTGAATACATAAAGTACTGAAACAATGTGTTACAACTTTTGGGAACTGGGTGTGGGATATAGTCAGAATTACTAAGAACAGAGAAGTCTATGGTATGACCGTGAATATAGCTTTTAGAAAGTTCAAGTGGCTTAAAATTTATTTGACAAGTTTAATACGCAACAGGTTGGGGGTTTAACTGAAAATGTTAAAAAGGCAAAAAGAGAACTTGAAGGGGTGCAATTGGGGCTGTTTAATAATCCTGGTCAAAATCAGAACACTGCCATAAAAGGGGAAAAATATCATTGCTGTGACTTTGAGAAATGCAAAGGCCACTTGAGACAGAAAGCTAGAGTTAGGTGGCTTAATTTAGGCGATCAAAACAGTTCAGATTCACAGAGTGATAAGGATTAGAGGCATTCAGAATTCAATTAAGTGTTTGTTAATGGCTACATCTTTGCTATTAAGCACTTAGGTGTTGGCAACAAAACCGTGCGGAATATGTGGAGGGATGTTGCACAATAAGCATACCCAAAGCCTGCCCCAAAGCGGACAATACTTGAGATGGGCACTGCCCTCAAAAGCGTCTTTTTGTAGGGGAGATTTTCCGTACAAGCTCTTTGTCCGCTTTGGGGAGCCAATCCCTCACGGTTTTGTTTCGCAAGCGACGTGAGCAAGCAAGCGTTGCACTTGGACTTAGTCTCACATCGGCAAGGAATGCGCCCCACTCATGCTTTATATGTGCTTGGCACTTGCATGAGTGTACCACCACTAAGTGTGTAGTGGTGGTACACTCATGCAAGTGTCAAGCACATATAAAGCATGAGTGGGGTGCATTCCTTGTCCAAGTGCAACGCTTGCTTGCCCACATCGCTTACGAAACAAAACCGTGCAGACTTGGCTCCCCAAAGCGGACAAAGAGCTTGTACGAGAAATCTCCCCTACAATTATTATAAAAATTTCTTAAATTTTATACTTTGCTTGAGTAGGTTAAGATTATTGAGTATTTCTATCATTAAGTAAAGTTGCAATAGTGTTTTTGGAACTTCTTTTTTTTTTGCCAAATATTCATTTTTTGTAAAAAAAAATTGTAGAGTTTACATTTTTAGGTTGGCAACCGTGAACAAATATAACCTTTTTATAACTTAGTGTGTTTAGTTGATTAGTGTTGAATTAATCATTGGAACAAAACAAATCAAGTTCAAAACAATTGAAAACTCAAGAATGCAAAAAATATAGTCCTAGAACATGTTTTTGAAGACAAAAGAGGTTAGTGTTCTGTACACAGATCTAAAGTTTTGCAAAACCCGTTTGAAGCTATAACTGGAGACTACTTGCAAACATCATATCCAGTTATAAAGCAAAGTTATTGCAACCAGTTAACCACAGTTGTTGATCAAATCTTTAAGCGAAGATCTCAAAGTCATGAATGGTGGAGTTCGTGTGTAACAGTCCATAATGAAAGAATCTGTGGATTCATAGCTACGTGCGATCATACTAGTAAGTACTACATGAGATAACAATAGATTTAGGGTTAAATATATTGTACAAACTTCAATTCTATTCATTCTCAAAAAAAAAAACTTCAATTCTATTAATGGATATGTAATTTTGAGGATTGTTTAGATTAAATCATCTCTAATATAGCTTTTGTCTTTTGAAAACACTGCACCACCACTTATTATCTTATATCAAATAACTATGGTTGTAAGGACCGATATATATATATATATATATATATATATATATATATAGGCAAAATTTAGGTACAGTATCTTAGATACAGTTCCTTAAGTTCCCCATTTAAATTTCAGCCATCTGTCAAATAAAAAATATTCACTAACGGCGTCAAAAGCCACAAACGGCTTAAACACTATCGTTAACTCTATTTGTGATTAAAAAAAGAAAAGAAGAAGAAGAAAAGAAAACCCAGCCACCAAAACTCCTATGCAACATCTCCAACATCAACCCACTCCTCGTCACTCACAATCTGCTATGCCACATCGCCAATGACTATTCCCTCTCACCCAAAATGTCTACTTTTGGTCTTAAATTGTAGGCAAAACCCAAAAACATATCATTCCTTAAAACCAAAATTTCCAAACAATCCAAACACAAAACCAAAACCCCAATAAAATTCAATTCATAAAAGGTAAAATCTAAAAAAAAAGATCCACCCAAAAAACCAAAATTTTACTAAGAGAATCTCTATGATCTTGCCAGAAAAGTTTCAAATCATTCATTGGTCAACAAAAGAAAAGACAAGATTCGCTGCTGGATTCACCAGCTTCATCACTGAACTCCGCCGTGTGTCTTCTTTGCCGCCACAAACTTCTTCAAATCTGGGAGTATTTGATGTGTAGGGAAGGACACATGAAGAGCTTGCATGTGTTTGGACAGAAGCGGTGGAGGCAATGGGCCTATGACAGCGAGGACTGGAGTGGTTAGGGTGTTGAAGTTAGGTGGAGCTGGGAAAAAAATTTTAACAGAAGTCATCTGGCTTTTGACATCGTTAGTGAATTTTTTTTTATTTGACAAGTGACTGAAATTTAAATAAGAAACCTAAGGAACTGTACCTAAGGTATTGTACCTAAAATTTGCCATATATATATATATATATATATATATCATTATATTGGCTGTACTTTAATTTGAACCTGCCAATTAAACTTAAAGATCCAATTTACATGGTGAGAATAGAATTTCGCATAGGATACTTACTTTTTCTTTTTTATTTATTTATTTATTATTATTATTAGAAAAAAACATATTGATACCCAATTAATGTACCAAAATATAAACCACCGAGGTGGTGTGGTTCAGTGGTGTTAGGTGATGCACAAAGAGCTGCGCCAAGGGTGAGGTCCCATGTTCGAGTCCAAATATGGACTTGCATGGGGTTGCCTTCCTTGGCAGCCTAGGATCGCTGGTGCCCCTCGTGGGGTTGGGGAAACTATGGCTCACCAGTCCCCCTACATCCCAGTAGGGCCCGGAAACTAGCGGATAGAGTTCTACTATGGTCACGCTCAGGTAGGATTGCCACGTTGGTCGCCCTCCCTACCCATTTTCATTCAGCAAAAAAAATTATTATAATGTACCAAAACATAAAAGAGGGTGCTGCACTTAGACAGACTGGCCAGCCACCTTCAAAATTCCATTTACAAAAGCAGCAATATCATATGCTCTTGTAAATAGGATACTTGAATTGATCGTCACTCAATTGATCAGCAAGAAAGGCTCTTAGAGGAGGTTCTTGACCAGCCATACCCACTACTAGAATCACTGCTGCAGCATAGAACACGTCAATCTCTCGAATTGGACTAAGGTACTTATTAGCTGAGCACCATAAGAGCATCAATCCCTGCAATATACATAAAAGACAATCTAATGTGTGGATATTTGTGAAAGGTCATCACTAATATTGTATTTTGAAAGGTGGCTCCGTGTAATACTACAATTATAAACATTTTTACAAACTACCATGCCATAAATTATTGCTAATTTTAATATGGACTTATTACAAACATCATACTTTTTCCCACCAATAATTATTTAGAGAATAATGAAGTTTTTGTAAGAATGTTAGTGTCTGTAGCATTATTTTTCTTAGTTTCACCACATGGGTCTTGCCCATGAGTTAAAAAATCTTTGAGTGTGATTTGCACAGCGCATGCTAAGAAAATCTAAAAAATTTGTGAACACAATTTTTATCATAATCCTAATTTATCAGTGAATTATGAAAAAAAAAAAGTGATACAAAATGATTTCTGTTTAGGATTTTGTGTGAACAATTTTTTTTTCTTTTACTTAGTAGGAATTTGTGTGAACAATAAGGTCTTTTTATCTTGTCCTATTTGATTATAAATATTTGTGTGAACCGTAAAAAAGTTTTATATAAACACAAAGAGAGGTGCTAGCTATTGTTTCAGTTTGAGGGCTTAAAGTTAAAGAGTTTGAGAGGCTTAAAAGATCTTATAAATTGAGGGTTTTTATTGATTACATAGATACTTTGTAATTTCTATTTGATATATAGTAGATTTATTCTCATTGTCCTTTGGCATGATTTATCACTGAACCACATAAAATGTTTGGTGTTTTTCTCTTGTTTATGACCAACAGATGTACATCTATACGCGAATACATTATAAGTTTTATATAAAAATATTTTATAAAATGTTATTTTTATAGTTGTATAATACTTATTGGGTGGTATTATATTTGACAATAAAAAAGAAAAAAAAAGTTATATCACATGTCATTAAAAAGGTTATAATTAATATAATTCCGTAAAAGAATATATTGTTTGAACGAGAACTCACAAATATTTTATTATTTCGACTAACTTAATTACGTAACCACGTAATTATTTTCTATATTTTTTATTGCGTACATTATTTAATTTTCTTTTGTGTTCTATTATTTATTTATTTATTTATTTATTTATTATTATTATTATTATTATTATTATTATTATTATTATTTTCAATTGTGGCTATAATAACAAAATTTGATCAAGAACGACATATGTCCAGTTAGTTCTTTTTTTATAAATAATATAAAAATATACATATAAATTATCAACACTTCAGGTTCTTAGTGTCATTGCCTTGGAAAATCCCACATTTTCCTCCCTCCCAACTTATTTGAGCAAAAACAAAAATCATATAAATTCCTTTTTATATTAATAACCATAGCTGTCAGTATCATACGATACGCGATACATATCGTACGATACGTATCGTATCGTGTACAAAAAATTTTGTATCATAAAGGCGCATCGTAAGTGCTCATGAATTGTCTGATACATAGATTCGTATTGTATGAATCGTATCGTATTGGTGAATTATACGATACGTACGATATATAGACATGGGGATTTAAAATGAGTTTTTTTTGTTAAAATTTGTGGTTTTATTTGATATAAACAAGTTGTTATACTTTTTTAACACAAAATTATTAGGAAACTTAATTGAGTCTAATAAAATAGCAAGTCCGTGATTTTTTTTTTTTTTTTTTTTCCTTCCTTCTCTTTTTCCTTCAAAATTTAGACTATACTCATAACACTCACTTTCATATGTGCAAATTTATTTTCTATGCTATTAATAATGTATTATATGAAAATATAATTATTTTTTATTTTGTTATTATTATTATGAGTCTAAAAATCTAGAATGCCAAGAAAAAATATAAAGAAAAAATTAATAGAATAAAAAAAAAAAGTAAATGTTGATAATAATGAAGAAATTATCTATAAAAAAATAACTTTGCAAGATGTTGAACATGATGATAACATTGACTTATATAAAGTTGATTAGCCAAGATGATGAAAATATACTATTATTTTGGTTCATATATAATGTATTATCACTTCTGAGTTTAATCAATTTGAACGTGCATGTTATAAACATAAGTTAATTTGATTTATTTAGTTAGTTTTGTTAAATTTTATTACATAAGTAATGATTAAATTGGTTATTAGTTAAAAATATTTCAAATTTATAATAAATATACCTTTTATATATGTATATCTATTATTATTTTATAATTTTATTAGGTGTTTGTGTATCTTATGATACACGATACAGAAAAATTAAATTTCGATTCACAATATGATTCACGATTTGACAACTATGTTAATAACTAGTGTCTCACTTATAAAAAAATTAATACTTAGAAATGAATGCATGTACTTCATTAAACACGTGAGAATGAATTAATATTTTTTCAAAAATGAAAAAAAAAAAAATCAGTTATTTTTGCTGAATAGAAAAGAATGCTAAATATAATTAAAGCAACGATTAAAATTGATTTCGTAGGTAGAAGGTTAAATGAAGAGTATTCTATTTTCTTCTCAATGAATCAACACATGGAAAAACCATAAGTTATTGAAACTTGGAACAAAATGGGTGAAACAAAATTATTAGTTGAAATAATATACACTTAAAACATTTTATTTTGAATATTTATCAGCCAACAAGTTAATTTACATGTTGGTAAGTCATTTAAGGTGCGATATATATACTCTGCTAAGTGGTTTCCCATGATTTTTATTAAAAACTAGTGATGTCTCGCGTCATATGCATGTGTGCTATAAGTTTTGAAATATTTGATAAGAAATTATTATAAGATGTGTTACGTTTACAATATTTTCATAACAAATCATAGGTAGTTAGTTATTATTAGTTCAAATGTGAACCTACCACTGAGATTACTATTGAGACTCTCTTATTTTTACAACATTATTTTATGACTAATTTGTAATACTCATTTAAGTATTATAATATATGAGGGACAAGCTAAAATTATTTACATGTCAATATAAAAAGGGAAAATGTAAATTTGTTTGTGCAAATTGGCATATATTGATTACCTTTCTAACTTAAGAACATTATTATTCTTTGCATATTCTTGATTGTGAGTTTAATTTTCTATGTTGGATTTTGTATAAATTTTTTTTTTTATTCTCTAAGAATGTGTCACACGGTTTAGTCTTAGGTTACTAAGGAACAAGCTAAAATTATTTACATGTCAAAATAAAAAGGGAAAATGTTAATTTGTTTGTGCAAATTGGCATATATTAATTACCTTTCTAACTTAAGAACATTATTATTCTTTGCATATTCTTGATTGTGAGTTTAATTTTCTATGTTGGATTTTGTATAATTTTTTTTTTTATTCTCTAAGAATGTGTCACACGGTTAATTCAGTCTTAGGTTACTAAGGTTAATACTTAACAGACTAAAATGACAAATTTTAACCTTAGTGGACTACAATGAAAATTTACCCTAACTTATGAGAGAGAGAGAGAGAGAGAGAGAGAGAGAGAGAGAGAGAGAGAGAGAGAGAGAGAGAGAGAGAGAGAGAGAGAGAGAGAGAGAGAGAGAGAGAGAGAGAGAGAGAAGCAATTGGCCCTCTAATCCCTCTAAAAAAATCTCCGTTCACTCAATATTTTTTGGTTTTGAATTTCATTTTTCATTTTTTATATTTGCATTAAATATTTTGTATAAGTCAAACTTAATTCAATAGTATAGAAAAAAAAAATGTTTTCTATTTTATTAGTGCCTTTTAAAGTTAAAAAGATAGAAAAGAAAAATAAGATTAAAAATAAAATTAAAGAAGAAAAATTTTAATAATAGTAGGAAAACCTTTTTTTTTTTTCTTTTTTTTAAGATGTTACCTTTAAAAGGATCAATAGCTCAAATTCTTTATATTATAATTTATTATTTTTCACAAAAATCAATGTATAAGTAATAAAATTTAAAATTTATTATATAATAAATTCCACAATATGATATTATTTTAAGTTGAACTCTAATGTTTTTAGATTCCCAAATAGCTACAATATGACTTAAAATTGTTATGATTTAATTATTTTATATTTTTAACAATAGGTTTATTTATTTACTAAAAGTCATTACATGGAACTTCTTTTTTTTTTTTTTTTTGTTCATTTTATACAACTTACTTTTGAAAAATTCATACTACTTTCAATTTATCCGAAATTCATGGAAAATATTGTAAATTATACCCATCTATCTCTAGACTAATTTGAAAATATATCAATAATTTAAAACATATTTTCATAAATGAAACTTTGAATCTTGATTTTGTTTAATTAATTTTCATTGTAGTCTTGCCAAACTAACCATTATCGATCTAAAATAATATTAGACGTGAATATTTAATTTAGAAAAAAGAATATTTTGTGCCACCTCAAGAACTGTAATACGGATCATACAAGTTATGGGATGGAGTGGTTTTTGAAAATAAGAGGTTACTCCTTGATTTTTTTTTCAAACTTCATGGAGGCTAGGTTTAATATAACTCTGACTGTGAGCTCAATCATATATGGACTTACCAAAATATAGGCTAAAGTGGTATAGAGAACCACTTTGAAACGACCCATACTGCAGGAATCTGCTACATGAGCAAGAACAACTGCTAATACGGTCTTTACGCCATCTTGGACTTTTATAATTGCTACAGCTTCTGGTAGATGTTGCTTCTTCCAATTATCTGTGAGATAATCTATCATGGCGGACACCGCTGCAAATTCAGCGAAGCTATGGCTTAAAACTAAACCTGAAGTTCAACAAGTAAAAAAGGAGAAAGATATAAATATCAGTTATGTTGAACTCCAACAAAGTATTGTTAATTTGTCCGCGAAAATTAAAATTAATAGCCAACCAACTTTAGTTTCAGGAATCATTACCTAAAATGAAGAAGGCTCTTGGGGAGAAGAAAATATAATTGTGAAATCATTCCTTGACTCGACGGCATCTACCCCTCATCATCAATTTCCGTGGGAGTCGGTACGGCCGATATTTTGCCCAAAAAAGAAAGAAGTGCTGGGATTCTTAGAAAAGCCAGTAACTTTTATGGTTTGACAAACTTATCAATTATATTTATAGGAAGAAGAAGGTAAAATTAAAGTGGAAATAATGCTGAAGAGAAACTCAGCTTGTCAAAATTATTAACTCCAGGAATACAATAAATGCGTACTCTCACCTCTCACTTAAATTGTGAGTCTCACCATAAATTTAATTAGTGAGACTCATAATTATGTGAGAGGAAAGAGTATGCATTTATGGTATTTTAAGAATATCCAATAATTACCCATCAGCTTGTGTGGAGTACCTTTTTAACAAAAAAAATTTCAGCAAAATAAATTGTCCTGGACACTGCTTCTGTCTTCGTGGTAACTTACTAATTTCTGTCTTTCTCTACTTATCAGACTTGCTTGGCAACACATTATATGCCTTAAGGGTACACATTAATAAAATTCATTAGATAATCTTATTCTTAAAAATAAAAAATATGGTTAAAATTGTAATTCAATAAAATTCAAAAACAAAAAATTACCTGGGAAACTTTTTTCCTAAAAATTAGTACACACTCTCTGTTTAAATGGATTCAGGTCTTCTAGAGCTCTTAAAGTACTTTACAACATGAAAATCCTTTAATTCTAACCTTTCTTTTTAAAATTAATGGTTTAGATTAAACCATGTCATTAATCCACTAAAAAAGCCTTAAAATAGATGCCACATCAGCTATTAAAATGGAAATGTCCGATTTCAAAATTATTTTTGAGTTTAAGAAATTAAAAAACTCAGAAGATCTGAGTCCCAATCTTGTCTATAGCAATATTTAGGCAGTGGAACGACAGAAAATATCTCCTTTTAAAAGTATGGATTTCACTCACATTTGAACATATGTTGATGTTTCGGGCTTTCATAGCTGGGAAAGGTTCAAATAGGTAAATTAGATTTCAAGGAAGGCAGTTCAAAAAAACGTTGGAGAAAATAGACTACCACTGCTAAATTGGGTCTTCAACACCTTTCTCTCTCAAAAAAAAAAAAAAAGGTTTTCAACACTCGTGGGCGGAATTTTTAAATTCTCTTTAGATGTATTTTGTGGAACAAGTCAGGTGCCATAACTATCACAGTGAAATTAGGGTTCAGATTTTTTTTTTTTTTTGAATAAATAAAATACATTTAAATTTTGACATGTTCATTTTAATAGCTGATGTGGAGTTTATTTTAAGGTTTTTGTTAACAGATTAATGACGTGGTATAATTCAAACCATTTATTTTAAAATGAAAGGTTAGGATTAAAAAAAATCTATATGGTAGAGTATCCTAAAAACTCTAAAGGATCTAAACGTGTACACATTTAATACATTCTTTTTCTACCACCGTGCATCCTTGGTGTGGTGATCATTCTACAAGTATAAATGCTTGTAGAGTGTAGGGGGTATGGGCCGGGGTTCAAGTCTCCAGGAGGAAGCTTCACATACATATACATTTAAATTAGGTTAGAGTATAAATTCTATCTTGTAAAAAAAAAAACTTTTTTTTTTCCTAAAAACTAGAACACGCTAAATCCAACAGTTTACTTATTTTCAAAATCCTAAATTTTAGTTTCTTAAAAATCTTTTCATGTGTAACCTCATTAATAATAGACAAACAAAATCTTATTGTACGTATTTGAAAGAAGAGTAGAATTAAGACCGGACGTGGTCCAATGTACCAGTCAACCCACAAACCTAATAGGCCCAAAACTACGGCCTACAAGTAAAAAATGTCAAAACTATGGCCCTAAAAAAGAAAGACGAAGACCCAACAAGTTGAAAAAAAAAATCTTTGGACTAATTTTTGCTTTATTATGTCAGCTTTTTTTAGCTGTATAGGGTGAGGATCCAACTTTATAGGGAAAAAGGAAAAATTCCGTAAAAGTTAAAATTTTAACAAAAAGATAAAAGTGCCATTTTTTCACATTTTCTCACAAACTCAAGCTTTTAGCCCACATTTCTTTCTTTTATCCGTATCGGTTGGGTTCAAAATAGAGTGAATAGAAAATAAACGAGAAAATGGGTAATGGGTGTGTTTGGTTGGGAGGGGAAAAAGTAGTAGAGCCCGACATTTTTCTCTCCGGGTCCACCAAAATTGAATCACCCCAATTTGGAATGAAAACACAGGTGGAAATGTCTGGAAATATTTTGGACAAAATTGCCCAGGCTAATGTTCAAAGCTTTTTAACTAATCAAAATAGTAAAATAACAAAAATATTGCTAATCGATTCTGAAAATTAAAAAAAAAATAATGAACATATTAGACCGACCAAAGTAAGGAATTTGATATAGGATCTTTCTCTCATTCAAGGATCAAGATCACGGATTGGAAGGGGAAAAAGTGGTAGGGCCTGACATTTTTCTCTCTAGGCCCACCAAAATTGAATCAACCCAATTTGGAGTGAAAACACCTACTAATGAAAATTTTCTTTATTTAGAAATATATTAATTTTATAAATTAATACACCTACTAAGAAATATCTATTACAACCCTTTTAGAGATGAATAATTATTCTCTATTTTAAAAAATAGCTATTCATAAGGAATTACTATTTCCTGTAATAAAAACATAATCAAACTACTAAATAGCTAAACCATAAGAAAAATTATTACATTAATTACAGTGTCTATAACAGTCTACCAAACATACTCCTAATGTTTGAGGATAGAGAAGAGTGGATTGCAATGGGGAAGTACCTCATTTACGCTGGTTCGTGTTGACTCAACTACTAAAGTAGGATTGAAGTTTCAGAAATATATATTTTCTAACATTGCACAAATATTTTCTAAATTAAATGAAGTTTAATTCAAAAATTAACAATAAGCACAAAATAAACCTTCGAAAAATCAAAAACCTTAAATTAAAGTTTATGAACAATCTTATTGTTAGGATTATAAAATATGTGGGTTTTCAATTAATTATATATATATATATATATATATAATTATAACACTTGTACACTGATATTAATTAATTCTGAAATGTTTCATTCTTCTGGCAAAATAGAAATGACAACATGTACAAAGTTGACTCCCTCGCCCAAAATACTAGTATCCAAACCTATCTACTACATATTTTCACGACCTCTTAAAGAAAAAATTTGATATGCTAAAATACTTAAATATTAGTTAGGGAATCGATTTTTGAATTCAAAGTCCTTATTAATTTCCTCTCAACAACTTCACTACGACTCAAAAGATAAAACTAATAAGTTAGCAATACATCTCTTTCTTCTTTGTAGTAAAAGCAATACATCCCTTTCATTAACGTAAAAGGTGCAAAATAATTTTCATTGCCATTATCTGCCTCCTGCATCTTATCCACCATCCTAACTTCTTCCTCCCACATTAGTACTGAAGCAGATTTGTTCATTACTCAGTCAAACTGGCTTGCTTGTTCTTTAGTGCAGTCTGGGTCCATAGCCTATGACTTAGAGGCTGTTTGGTTCACCTGTTTCCATAACTCAATTCTCTATTTCTATAACTCATAACTCAAAAATGATGGGACCCATAGCAAAAAAGTTGTTTGGCTGCACAATAACTCTGTTTCCATAACTCTGTTTCCATAACTCATAACTCAATGGCAATATTGTAATTAAACACACATAGGAGACCCACAAATAGTACTCAGCCGCACCTTTTGACCTTTTTTTTTCATTTCTTCTCTAGGTTGGCTGTTCGGTTCTTTTTTTTTTTTTCTTCTTCTTCTTCTTCTTCTTCTTCTTTCACTGGTTCGGTCTGTTTCTTCTTCTTCTTCTTTTTTTCACTGAGTTTGGTGAGTTCGAGTACTAGAAGAAAAAAAAAAAAAATCTGCACCGGGTGACAAGTGTGAGGCCCACAAATAGTATGAAAAATATTGAGTGATGGTGCCAAACAAATATGGTATTTTAGAGTAATGAGTAATAGTAAAAAAGTTGTTTGGCTGCACAATAACTCTGTTTCCATAACTCTGTTTCCATAACTCTGTTTCCATAACTCATAACTCAATGGCAATATTGTAATTAAACACACATAGGGGACTCACAAATAGTACTCAGCCGCACCTTTTGACTTTTTTTTTTCCTTTCTTCTCTAAGTTGGCTGTTCGGTTCTTTTTGTTTTTCTTCTTCTTCTTCTTCTTCTTCTTCTTCTTCTTCTTTTTTCACTGGTTCGGTCTGTTTCTTCTTCTTCTTCTTCTTTTCATTGGGTTTGGTGAGTTCGAGTACTAGAAAGAAAAAAATATATATATATATGCACCGGGTGACAAGTATGGGGCCCACAAATAGTATGAAAAATATTGAGTGATGGTGCCAAACAAATATGGTATTTTAGAGTAATGAGTAATGAGTGACGAAAATTGAGTGACAAAAAAAAATTGATCCAAACATGGCCTTAATGTCCGTATATGATTTGCACACTAGTCCTGAACCACACCTGTAAACGTACGCATATTCTCCTTTAATTCTATCACTGGAAAGATTCTGTTTTCTAGGGGCAACTGGCAAGTGGGAACGCATTGCGGCATTCTTCCACGGAAACCTTTCACGGTTCCTTTAATTAGTGCAGCTGTGGTCAATAAGTTCACATATATAATTGTAACGTTCACAGCTCTTTCAGATTTTTCATTTTTGATAGCTTCAACATCTTATGGCATCTTCTCCTCCTAAAATTTAATGTTATTGCTACTACATATATATAAACATAAATTAATAAAGGAATAAGTTTATTATGAGTGCTTGATAGCTTCAACATGAATTTGCTCAGTAAAATTTATGTGAAGTATGAACAACAAGGTCATTTTATCTTGCCCTATTTGATTATAAATATATAATCCGTGTGAACAGTAAAAAGTATGTAAACACAAAGAGAGGTGCTGTGTTTTTAATTTTGAGGGCCTAAAGAGTTTCAAAGAGTTAAAAGATCTTATTACCTGTGAGGGTTTTTTCTTTACGTAAATACTTTGTAATTTCTATTTGATACAGTAGATTTATCCTCACTGTCCTTGGACATGATTTATCACTAAACCAGATAAATGTTTGATGTTATTCTCTTGTTTATAACTAACAAACCTCTCTCATATATGCGAATACGTTATAAGTTTTAAATAAAATATTGTGTAAAAAAAAAAATTAGTTGCATAATATTCATTATGTAGTATTATATTTGACAATTAGTTATATTGTCATTAAAAAAGAGAGGAAATATAATTTATTATAATTGATAAAATTCCGGAAAAGAATATATTATTTGAATGAACTTACAAATATTTAATTATATTGACTAACTTTAACCACATAATTATTTTCTTATTCTTTATTGCATGCGTATATCATTTAATTTTCTCCTGTGTACTTTTTTTTTTCTTTCAATTGTTGCTATAATAACTAATGTTGATCAAGAATGTCATATTCCAAATTAATTGTTTTTAGTCTATATATATATATATATATATATATATATATAAAATAATAGGTAAAGCTGAGAGAAAATCTAATTAGGTTTCAAATTGAAATTTAATTAGAGTCTAATTTTGCGCTATGTATCTCATCTAATTTAAGTTTTTAAATTTTTGTGCCAAGTGAGTTAATTCAATGTAAAAATTGGATTTCAATTATAGTTTAATTTTATGACATGTGTCCCATTTAATCTAAGTTTTTTTTTTTTTTTTTTTTTTGTGCCAAATGAGTTAGTTTAGTGTAAAAAATGAGAAGTCCAATATAAATAAATCATAAAAAACATAATCATATATCTAACACTATATATAAAATTAGAGGAAGAGGGAGTTTGAATAATTTTATATTTATGAGCCTTTTATATATATATATATATATATATATAACTTAAAACAATTCAAATTTATAAGTCATATATATATATATATATATATATATATTGTAGGGTTGAAATTTGATGGGCTAGGCACCAACTTTACGTATCGTGAGCCCAACAAATCCCCAACAATAAATTTGTAGAGAATGGGTTAAACAGCTGGGCTGGTTATGGATTTAGCAACGGTTCACGCATGCGAGTAAGAGTAAAAAGACGTTCGAACTAATATTTAGTAAAAATTCTCTTTGGTCTGAAGAGACTTAATATTTATCAACTTAGTCAATACTATTTTTCTTCCCCCTTCTCTTCAGAGGCTTCTTCCCTTTATATATCTCCCTCCTTCATCTTCACCGTACATTTGTTCTTCATCCAAGCATCCACTTGAGTACACGTCACATCAGTCATCTGCTTTAGTATGCCGTGAGTGGTGGTAGCTGAGGCTGAACTGTTCAGGTGTCTTCTCCACATAAATGCGGCCAGGAAAGCTGCTGCAGTGCATTAAATGTGGTGGTAGCAGCTTTTCCTTTAAGATATTTTTATGCTCTCCTCATCCCCAGGCATGCCCAGGATTTGCTCTCCTCCGTGGAATCAGTTGGGAAGGTCGCTTTTGCCCCCAGCATATTTGATTGATTAAGCACCATGATGATCCGACGATGGGACCTCTTCGGACAAGCAGGATAGTCTTCGGACGTATTCCAGTATTACTCTCCGAGCGTATTTCCACCAAACGGGCCAAGCCCTGACCCCTTTCACCTCTTCAGACAAACAATGGTATACAAATTGGGCCCTGGGCCCAATTCGCAGCGTTGGGCTCGCCCCCACAATAGCCCCTCAAAATTCTAATTTTTCCCACGCATCCGAGGAGAAAAAATAGGATTTTGATCCGTTACAAAATAGAAGTTTTGAAACCATTGAATCGCTGAATCCATACGTGTGCGCACTTAAATTTGGGTGCTACATTATTGCCGCTGTTGTTGCACCGTTTCCAAGGCGCCATTAATTGCTCCAGGCGGCGTCTTGTCTACGAGATCTAACGGTGGGTTAATGATCAACGGTCATGATTCTCCTCGAAATTTGGGCGGGATAAATCCCACCAGTTTGCTTGCCCTTATATAAAGCCCCAAAAGGGGGTCATTTCCCCCCTACTTTGCAAATTCCAGACTGTCAGCGAACTCAGGCATCTACGCTCACAACGCCCTTCCTGTCATCAACTCCAACTCACCCTAGAACACACTACGATCTCTCTGCGAGCATCAAGGTCGTTCTTCCATTCAATTCCGCGTAAGTTCCTCGTTCGAGATTCTCAAACTCTTTTCGGATTGCCTCTTCGGCCTTTGATAGCTCTTCCCCGGTTACTGTTTCGCACCTTCCCTTCTAACCTAACTGAAAATGGGTAGATTTGAATATTTAGTGAATAGTCCCTCCCAGGTGGAGAAGTTTAGGGCGATGTATCGCATTCCTCAGGACGTGGGCTTGAGGTATTGCTCTACGGAGGGGTTATTAACGAACCGAGAAGTGGGTGAAGTTATAATCCCCATTATCGCTTTCCTGGAGGGAGGAATGACCATCCCCATGGGTCCTGTTACCAGAAGCTATCTTACAGGCCATAGACTTATCCCTGAACAGTGCGCACCTAACGTGTTTAGGATTTTAGAAGCAATTGACGACCTAAACCGTCATTTAGGGTTGGAACTTACCTGGCTCGATGTGGTACACATGTACGAGTGTCGTACCAAAGAAGGAGCGGGATACTATCTAAGGTCCCGATCCGATGTTGTCAGGCTTATCTCCTATCTCCCCAAGTCTAATAAAGGGATGAAAGACGATTATCTGATCGTCTCGAGCGCATGGCATGACGGAATTCATTGCCCAACCCAGCCAGGAGTGCCAGGTGGGATATCCCCCGTTGAGATTTTCTAACAATAGGTTTAGGGCTTTTGCTTTCAGTCATTTGGCCTTCTCTTTTTATCTCATTTCAATCTTTTCTGACAGTTTTATTACAATGTTTACAGATAGAAATCACGTCGCTCCTCGGCTGAGTCTCACAAACACCGCGGCACTCAACTACCTTCTTCGGTCAGAAATCTTCGCAAGCGAAGACGGACAGCTTAGGGCCACTCACCTTATCCTCGGCTATACTCCAAAGTCGAAATTTCAGCCGATCGGCAACGCAATAACACTTGGAGACCACCGCATCAACCGTATTGACGTTGCTCGGAATACTTTTTTAGCTCCCTTCGACCTTGCCCCTGTGCCACATCCTAACCCACAGGGCATACCGCTGCTCGTTCAGCCTGTTCAGCAGGTTCCTCTTGAACCAGCAGCAGCGGAAGAGAGAGTTGCTTCTTCTACCCCTTCCCTTGACGAGCAGATCGACCAGTTCAGATTTGAAGGGGAAGCTTCAGAAGAGGTTCAAATTATAGACATTGACGAGAAGACAGATAGGCAATCGGTTGTTCTCCCACAGAGAATAAACGTGTCACACTACTCTTCGGACGAAGACATGCAGAGTCTAGCAGATCTGATGAAGAACAGAAAACCGAAGGCCGCGTCCAAGGGCACTAGCCCATCTCAGCCAGCGGCGAATCTTCCTCCTCCCCCTCCTCTAGCTCCCTCGGATCCCAGCCTAAAGCCGCTGCCGGATCTAAAAAAGAAGAGGATCGCGACTGAGGCTGAAGGTACTGAGGCTGCGCCTCCAAAGGGGCCCAAGCAACAGAAGGTGGCCCATGACACCAGGGGCAAAAGGGCTTCATCCACTGAAAGTAAGGAAGACCCTTTGGTCGCCGATATACGCCGGGGCGCTCGGACATGGCCTCCAAAATTGACACTGGATGGTGCGGCCATCCCATACGATGCTTCCATCAGAAATTATGGTGGAGGGAAGGCCGGCTACATTGCGGAAGCACTGGAGCAGCCTTTGCTCCTTCCGAAGGACATGGAGTCCTACAGGCGCTTCAGCCAGCAGGAGCTCTTTCTGTCCCTAAAAAGGGATTTAGCCATGGTAAGGGAATTGACCTTCTTGTCCACTTTTTGCTGTGTTTAACAACTTAAAAAAGAAATTTTCATCTGTTGTGCAGATCGCCCAGCAAATATATGTGGCCGAAGAGTGGAATAAGAAGACTCATATCCAAGTCCAAGCGGAGGTCAGCGCCCGCACGGAGACCAAAAAGGCTTTGGGTAGCCTTAAAGATGAGTGCTTCCAGATGTCTAAGCAGCTGAAACAGGAAGCAAAAGAGAAGAAAAGTCTGGAGGCGGGCCTTAAGAATGCCCAGGAGCAGGCCGAAGACCAACGCAAAAAACTGTACACTACTGAGATCAACCTGGAGACAGAGAAAGCGCTAGTGAAGGATCTTCGTGTCGAGCTCGACAAAGCCAAGGATTCTGCTAAATTGGCCAAGGAGGATGCTCAACTGGCCAAGGAAGCACTTGAGGCTGAGAAAAAGGCTGCTTATCTGCTGGGGGTGAAGGAGACCCAAACGAGGCTGACCGAGGAGTTCGCCAAGGTCTGCAGGGAGTACTGCGAGGTGACGTGGGGCAAATGCCTTGATGCGGCTGGAGTTCCCCCAGAGTCTGCCTTGAGGCAGCCTGGGAGTATTTACTACCACCCCGACATCCGCGACCTGCCTGATACTTTGGAAGCTTCTTTGGTCGGTCCAGACATCCCAGACCCCGTCGAGGCAAGCCATGCCCTTGTTCAGACTGAGGATGTGGGCGATCCGTTAAAGACTGACCCAGTGCCTCAGAAGAAGACTTAGGTGTTTAGGGGACATACTTTTGTACTCGCAATTGTTAAGACACCATTTTCCTTTGCTTTGTAACAAAGTTATTTTTCTTTCATCAATGAAATGGCTCACTTTTTATCTTTATTGCTATCATGTTATATGTCAGGATGCATCATTACAGCAAATAACAACAACTTGACAAATGAGAAACAACTAATGCCATGATTTTGATTTAGAAAATGCCAAGTAGGCCCTAGGGTAATAATGACTGCATTGGAATGTTAATTTGTGATAGTAACCTAGTCAGAGAACTGTTGATACAATTAAGTTCGAATTAAAATACTTGGGGAAGTTGTAAACCCAACCCCTGCAGCATGTTAATGACGTAGACAATAATACTTAAGAAAAACTGTTCGTAAGGGAGTTAGTAAATGAGCGTTAACTAACCCAAATGATCTGGTCCAAGGACTTGAGGCATGTTTAATTTCAAGTTTAAACACTTATGTGAATCGTAGAGGAGTGTTAACTAACCCAGATCATCTGGTCCGAGGACTACAGGTATGATTGAGTTTAAGTTTAAACACTTATGTGAATCGTAAAGGAGTGTTAACTAACCCAAATTATCTGGTCCGAGGACTACAGGCATGATTGAGTTTAAGTTTAAACACTTATGTGAATCGTAAAGGAGTGTTAACTAACCCAAATCATCTGGTCCGAGGACTATAGGCATGATTGAGTTTAAGTTTAAACACATGTGAATCGTAGAGGAGTGTTAACTAATCCAAATCATCTGGTCCGAGAACTACAAGCATGATTGAGTTTAAGTTTAAACACATGTGAATCGTAGAGGAGTGTTAACTAACCCACATCATCTGGTCCGAGGACTATAGGCATGATTGAGTTTAAGTTTAAACACTTATGTGAATCGTAGAGGAGTGTTAACTAACCCAGATCATCTAGTCCGAGGACTACAGGCATGATTGTGTTTAAGTTTAAACACTTATGTGAATCGTAGAGGAGTGTTAACTAACCCAAATCATCTGGTCCGAGGACTATAGGCATGATTGAGTTTAAGTTTAAACACATGTGAATCGTAGAGGAGTGTTAACTAACCCAAATCATCTGGTCCGAGGACTACAAGCATGATTGAGTTTAAATTTAAACACTTATGTGAATCGTAGAGGAGTGTTAACTAACCCAAATCATCTGGTCCGAGGACTACAGGCATGATTGAGTTTAAGTTTAAACACTTATATGAATCGTAAAGGAGTGTTAACTAACCCAGATCATCTGGTCCGAGGACTACAGGCATGATTGAGTTTAAGTTTAAACACTTATGTGAATCGTAGAGGAGTGTTAACTAACCCAAATCATTTGGTCCGAGTACTACAGGCATGATTGAGTTTAAGTTTAAACACTTATGTGAAGTTCTCAGCTTAATAAAATGGCATCATGACTGAAGGAAGAATTCACTTAATAGTAATACCTTTTGAGGTTATTTACATTCCACGGCCGGGGTACTACATGATTATCCAGATCTTCTAAGAAATATGTTCCAATGCCAGCCCTTGAAGTAATGCGGTATGGCCCTTCCCAATTTGGTCCTAGTTTTCCCCAAGCTGGATTCTTTGCAGTACCTACGACTTTCCTCAGCACCAGATCACCAGGCTCTAAAGGTCTAAGCCTTACGTTGGCATCGTAACCTTGCTTGAGCTTTTGTTGGTAATGCGCCAGTTGCACCATTGCATTTTCCCTTCGTTCTTCAATTAGATCCAAGCTCTTTTCCAGCTGCCCATCGTTGCTGATCGGATTAAAAGAGCTTGTCCTGTGTGTTGGGAATCCAGTCTCCAGAGGTATAACAACTTCAGCCCCATAGGTCATTGAAAATGAGGTCTCCCCGGTAGACCTGCGAGGTGTAGTTCTGTATGCCCACAACACGTGAGGCAATTCCTCCACCCATCGACCCTTCGCATCGTCCAGCCTTTTCTTTAATCCGTTAACTATGACTTTATTAACAACCTCCGCTTGCCCATTTCCCTGGGGATAAGCAGGGGTGGAGTATCTGTTTGTGATTCCCAGCTCGCTGCAGTAACTCCTGAAAGCTTTGCTATCAAACTGAAGCCCATTGTCCGAGATCAGGGTATGGGGGACCCCGAACCGAGTGACGATATTTTTCCAGATGAATTTCTTTACATCTACATCCCTGATATTTGCTAGAGGTTCGGCTTCGACCCATTTGGTGAAGTAGTCTGTTCCGACCAGAAGGTATTTCTTGTTTCCTACTGCTTTAGGGAATGGGCCTACGATATCCAATCCCCATTGAGCGAAAGGCCATGGACTGGATAGTGGATTAATGGTACCACTCGGCTGATGTATATTCGGCGCAAACCGCTGGCACTGGTCACACTTTTTAACATATTCATGGGCCTCTCTTTGCATATTTGGCCACCAATAACCCTAAGTAATGGCTCGGTGGGCTAAGTATCTACCTCCAGTATGGTTCCCACAGATCCCTTCATGCAATTCTTCTAGTAGTGACTCAGCTACTTCAGGATGCATGCACAATAAGTATGGACCTGAATATGAACGTTTATACAGTTTGTGGTCCTCGGACAACCAGAACCTCGTAGCTTTCCTCCGTACTTTGTCCGCTTCCCCTTTTTCTTCGGACAATACATCGTCCTTCAAGAACTTGATGATGGGATCCATCCAGCACTGGTCAGCCCTGATGTAATGAACCTGGACTGCCTTTTTTCTTAATTCCGTAGGTCTCTGCATGTCCTCAATGAGGATAACCCTTGGTAATTCCTGTGCCGAAGAGGTGGCGAGGGTGGCTAAAGAATCGGCATGCGTGTTGCCACTTCTGGGGATGTGCTACAGGTTAAAAGATTCAAACTCTGACTGCAGGGATTTAGCCAGGCTCAAATACCCCTGCATCCTTTCGTCTTTCGCCTCGAATTCTCCCTGCACTTGACCGACGATTAATCTTGAGTCCGAGAATATCTCAACTGACTTTCCTCCCATCATTCATACCATCTTCATCCCCATCAATAGAGCCTCATACTCTGCCTCGTTATTCGTTGCTGAGAAATCCAGCTTTAACGCTTTTTCAATGATAATTCTCTCTAGAGATATCAGCACTAGCCCCACTCCTGAACCTCTCTGATTCGATGCGCCATCTACGTATACTTCCTAGGGCAATGGGCTCCGTAGAGAAACCATGCCAACAGACCTTCCGTCCAGGCCCAATGTTGGTGTTACTTCTTCTAATTGGGGCTCCGTAAACTCGGCGACCAAGTCCGCAAGGATCTGGCCCTTCACTGATGTGCGAGGCATGTATTTGATATCAAAAGCCCCGAGGATCGTGCCCCATTTGGCAATCCTTCCAGTGTAATCGGCGCTTCAGAGTATGGCTCTGAGTGGGAGCTGGGTGAGGACTATAACGGTGTGGGCCTAAAAATAATGGAGCAGCTTCTTCGTACCTAGCACAACTGCCAGAATGGCTTTCTCCAGTGGCAAATAATGAACTTCAGCTTCTTGCAGTGACTTGCTTACGTAATAAACTAGTTTTTGTACACCACAGTCTGTTCGGATCAGCACCAAGCTTACGGCATTAGGAGCTACAGCGTTGTAAACAAACAAGACTTCATCTGGCTTAGGACTGGACATGATTGGAGGTCTAGCCAGGTAGTCCTTAAGTTGCTGAAAAGCAACAGCACATTCCTCCGTCCATTCGAAACCCTTCCACTTATTGATCAATGAGAAGAAAGGCCTACACTTGTCTGCTGATTTGGAAATGAACCTATTAAGGGCAGCGGTCATCCCAGTCAGCTTCTGAATTTCCTTGGGGTTCTGAGGAGCTCGCAAGTTGTTGATGGCCTTTATCTGATCGGGGTTAACTTCAATTCCCCTGTGAGTGACCATATACCCTAAGAATTTGCCTGATCCAACACCAAACAAACACTTGGATGCATTCAAGCGTAACCTGTGTTCCCTCAGGATTTCAAAAACATCCCTAAGATCCCCAATGTGCTCAACTATAACCTTACTTTTCACCACCATGTCATCAATATAAACTTCCATACTTTTACCCAATTGCGGCTCAAACATTCTGGTCATCATCCTCTGATAGGTAGCCCCTGCATTTTTCAAGCTGAACGGCATTACCTTGTAGTAGTAATTCCCCACAGGGGTTACGAAAGCTATTTTCTCCTGATCGGCGAGAGCCAGCGGTATCTGATGATAACCTTGAAATGCGTCTAAGAAACTCATCCGATGGTACCCAACAGTAGCATCAACTAGTTGGTCTATCTTCGGCATGGGAAACGGATCTTTCGGACAAGCTCTATTAAGATCGGTGAAGTCCACACACACCCGCTATTTTCTGTTTTTCTTCTTTACCACCACCGTGTTAGCCAGCCATTCGGGGTAAAAGATTTCCTTAATAGCCTCTGCCTGCTTGAGTTTTATCACTTCTTTCTCTGACCGCGTCAGCGTGTTCCCTTGATGGACGCCGGAGCGGTTGTTTCATGGGAATAATAGTGGGATTAACGTTTAGATGGTGGCAAATAAACTCTAGGCTTACTCTTGGAGCCTCTGCAGAGTCCCATGCGAATACATCAACGTTGGCTCTGAGGAACTCTATCAGCTCATCCTTCTCCTGAGGAGGCAGCATGGATCCAACTTGAAAGAACTTCTCTAAGTCGTTATCGACAACTATCCTTACTAAACTCTCTCACTCTGCCTTTTCGGCCGAGGCTTCGGTGTCCAACACCGAAGGTTTTAATTGCTATAACTTCTCACTGCCACGGTCTGAGCACTCGGCCTGAGGTTTGTGCTGGATAGCTGCTACTAGACATTTCCTGGATGTAGATTGATCTCCTCGAATCTCCTCAACTCGCCCTTCGGATGGGTATTTAATCTTTTGATAAAGGGTGGAGGATACGGCCCCGAGGGCATGAAGCCAAGGTCTCGCCACAATAGCAGTGTAGGGCGAATATGCATCCACCACTATAAAATCTACCTCCACCGTCTCAGATCCGATCTGCACAGGTAGTCTAATATGGCCCTTCGGGATGACCACTTTGCCATCAAAACTCACCAAAGGGGAACTGTACGGCGTTAGGTCATCGAGAGATAAGTTCAGCCCCTTATAAAGGTTTGGGTACATTATTTCCGCGGTGCTGCCCTGATCTACCATCACCCTCTTCACATCGTATCCATCTATTCTGAGAGTAACTACCAGAGCGTCATCATGCGGCTGTATAGTCCCGATTTTGTCCTCGTCCGAAAAGCCCAAAACTGGTTGAACCTCCATCCTAGGCCTCTTCAGCTCTCTGTTAACACTCTCCGAGAGCATCCAAGCAACCGATAGTATTCTTGATGGGCAAGACCCTATCCTCCCTGGTGCGGCAAAAATAACATTGATCGTGCCCAAGGGGGGTTTCACAGAGTCACCTCTCCTAGGCCCCGCATTTGCCTGGTTTCCCTGACCATATGAGTGGTGTAAAAGTTGCTTTAACTTGCCCTCGCTGACAAGCTGATCCAAATGGTCCCACAGGCTTCTACAATCCTCAGTGGTATGCCCATGGTCAAGATGATATTGACAGTAGAGATTGTAGTTGCGCCTTTCAGGGTTTCCGACTATCTTGTTTGGCCTCTTGAACAAAGGCTCATTTTTTATTCTCTCCAGGACTTGGTGCATTGGCTCACGAAAAACAGTACTGACTGTCTGAAAGCTTGCTGTACTTTGTCCGACCCAATCCTTTCTCGGCCTGTTGTGACTCTGCCGGTCCGACCTAAAATCCCTCCTCTCCTGAGAGATAACCTTATCCTTTCCCCTACCCTGCTGTTGGTCTTCTTCAAATCTTTTGTACTTGTCGATCCTATCCATCAACTGGCGTACGCTGGTAGCCGGTTTGCTCGTTAGGGACGTCCTCAAGAGATGTTCAGTGGGGAGGCCTAGCTTAAAAGAGCTGATGGCCACCAAGTCACAATCTTCCTCCATCTCATTATACGTTTCTCAGTACCTATCTGAATATGACTTCAAAGTTTCACCTTCCCTCATGCTGACGGATAATAGGGAGGCCATGTTCTGTGGAACCCTTCGACATGTGACAAAACGCGACCCAAATGCCTGAGTTAGCTCTTGGAACGAGCTTATGGAGTCCGCTTTTAGGCTATCAAACCATCTCATGGCAATCGGTCCCAAGCTGGACGGGAAGACCTTGCACATTAGGGCCTCGTCTCTGGAGTGGACGGCCATCCTCTGGTTGAAATGATTCACATGTTCCACAGGGTCTGTCCGGCCGTTGTAGATGGTGAATGTAGGCTGGTGGAAACGTCGAGGAAGTATTGCATTCTCGATGTTGCGTATAAAAGGAGATCTGGAGATCTGATCCAGAGCTTAATTCATAGCATCGCTCCCTACGCCCCTAGGTAAGGGGCTCCGAGGATTCCTCTCACGATGGTGCATCTCCTCATAGGGAAAGGACTCGCTGATTGGTGCCCGAAGTTTTGGCTTGTAGTCAACGTCCCGTTCGTCTTCAGAGTCTTCATCAGAGTACGAGGAAATGCGTTTCCTCTTTGCATGGCGCAGCTCCCTCTTTAGCCTTTCAATTTCTAACTGCATGCTTTGGTTTTTCTCTGCATGGTGCATGTGGCTCTCTCCATGCGACTGGTTACGATCGACGTGTGCGGTGTGCACGCTACCTTCACGATCCTACCTCCGTTCCAGGTTGAGAAAAGGATCGGTGTGCTGAGATGCCCTGGACTCCGCTGGTCGTTGCCTTGATTCAGACATTTTTGAGGTGTTGCTTCCACCTTTGCTCAAACTATTTCCCACAGACGGCGCCAGTTGTAGGGTTGAAATTTGATGTGCTAGGCACCAACTTTGCGTATCGTGAGCCCAACGAATCCCCAACAATAAATTTGTAGAGAATGGGTTAAACAACTGGGCTGGTTATGGATTTAGCAATGGTTCACGCATGTGAGTAAGGGTAAAAAGACGTTCAGACTAATATTTAGTAAAAATTCTCTTTTGTCCGAAGAGACTTAGTATTTATCAACTTAGTCAATACAATTTTTCTTCCCCCTTCTCTTCAGAGGCTTCTTCCCTTTATATATCCCCCTCCTTTATCTTCACCGTACATTTGTTCTTCATCCAAGCATCCACTTGAGTACACGTCACATCAGACATCTGCTTTAGTATGCCGTGAATGGTGGTAGCTAAGGCTGAACTGTTCAGGTGTCTTCTCCACATAAATGTGGTCAGGAAAGCTGCTGCAGTGCATTAAATGCGGTAGTAGCAGCTTTTCTTTAAGATATTTTTATGCTCTCCTCATCCCCAGGCATGCTCAGGATTTGCTCTCCTCCGTGGAATCAGTTGGAAAGGTTGCTTTTGCCCCCAGCATATTTGATTGATTAAGCACCATGATGATCCGACGATGGGACCTCTTCGGACAAGCAGGATAGTCTTCGGACGTATCCCAGTATTACTCTCCGAGCGTATTTCCACCAAACGGGCCCAGCCCTGATCCCTTTCACCTCTTCGGACAAACAATGGTATACAAATTGGGCCCTGAGCCCAATTCGCAGCGTTGGGCTCGCCCCCACATATATATATATATATATATTAATAAGTAAAGTTTAGAGAAAATCTAATTAGATTCTACAATTGAAGTCCAATTTTGCGTCATGTATCCTAAATTATTTATTTTTAGAGAGGGTTTTATTTTTTAATTTTGGAATCAAATGTGGGAACATATCATAAATATCCATTCAAGTGAGTTATTATGTAGAAAAATCAAAGAGTCGAGAATTAATAAACATAGAAATATTTTAAAAATTGACAATTTACATTTTCTACCTAATAACATTCTTACAAAACTTTTTAAAGAGTTAAAAAAAAATATAAGAATGACTATCAATAATGCTTAAATTATATATGTAAGAATTATACTATACATTTTAATGTGTATCTTTTAAATATATCTATGCATATACATGGGGTTACAAGCTAGTATAAATAATAGAGAAATATCCATATAAATTATAAGCACTCCAGTCTTTTATTGGCATTGCTTTGGAAAAACCCACATTTAAATCCTCCCTCCCAAGTCCCAACTATTTTAAGCAAAAAAAAAAAAAAAAAAAAATCATATAAATTACCTTTATATTAATAATTAAAATATCACTTATAAAAAATTAATACTTAAAAATGAATAAATGTGCTTCATTAAACAAATTAAAATAGATTAATATTTTCTCAAAAAATGAAAAAAAAAAAAAAAAAAAAAAGAACTATTATTTATGTTGAATAGAAAAGAATACTAAATATAATTAAAGCAATAATTTTTTTTTTTTTTTTTTTTTGAGGTAGAAGATTAAATGAAGAGTATTCTATTTCCTTCTCAAGGAATACACATCACCTGGAAAAATCTTAAGGCTGGTTTAGGGCACAATCAGGAGTTGAATTGGCTTGAGAAATGTTAAAATGAAAAATATAACTTTTAATGAGCAAATAAGTCAATTTTTGAAAGATAAGAGCCAAGGAAACCCTCGCTATTCGTACGCATGAATCAGCCTACATACGCGGCTTTCTGCATGCATACGCAAGCTTGATCTTGCGCACGTTAGCGATTTCCAAAAACCTAAACAACACAAGTTTTCTGCATTTATGTTGAGGTTTGAAATGAATCCCACATCATCTAGGGATCATTTAAAACCCCTTTTTTCAAACTATAAAATGCCTTACAAGGTATATTTTTGAAAACACACAGAAATCCCATGAGAAAACACTAAGATTCAATAGAAATAGTGAATCAAAAGGGAATTTTTCACAAAACACCCTTAAGTCAATTTTCTTTTAATTAGGGCATTTTTTGGCCTTGATCTTTGAGTTTAATATTTACTAATCACTTTTTTATTGAATTGTACATAGATTTCACTGAGGGAAACGGTCAAAAATTAAGCTTGAAGAGCTTTTCTTTGAAGTATTAGTTTTAAACCTTTCTTTTTCTTTTCTTTTATTTTCTGCTTTTAATTCTTCTGTTTGTCTTTTTTTTTTTGTTATAACATGTTTTGATATGCTTTTCTAGTATAGGTTTGTGTTTTTGTATGTTTAAAATGCATGTTAGGTTGCTAGAATTTTCGTTTTAAGGTTCTGCCCTGTTTTCGTGTTTTTAGGGTTTCCGGACAAGAACAAGCCAGCGTATGCTTAATCTTGCCTGCGTATGTAGGCTTGATTATGCATACGCAAGCTTGTTCTTGCTTGCGCAAGCTGTCGTCTAGAAACCATTTTTTTTTTCTGTTTGTTTTATTTCTACTTTCACATGTTTGTTTGTTTAGCTTCCTTTTTCATGTTTTGACGCTCTTAATGTCTATGCTTCACTTGTTTAATTTCTTGTTTGCTCTCACATGTTAGAATTAGGGTTTAGTTAGTGTTTTCTTTGTTTCAATGTCATAATCATGCATTCACATGCTCATGCATAATGCCATAGGTGCTGAGTTGCTACAAGGTAAGTCATGCATTGGGAATGCTCATGCATTGTAATATGATCTTGCTTAGGTTTCATGTTTTTGTTGGTGATCTTGATGCTTTGGATGATGACATGCTTTGTTTAATTAGCTATGTTTCTCCATTTGATCTTTAGTGCTCACATGTTTCTGCCTTGGTTCAATTATATGTGTTGCTACCTTGTTTTGTTGCTGTCTAGTTTGATATGCTTTGGTGCCTTGTGTAAAGTTAAATTTATTTAACTATGTGTTGGCTTTATTTCGTGCCATATTTGCTTGTAATTCAGCATTTAAAAACCCTGTATTTAGGTGGGAATAATGTAAGGGTTGTGTGTAAGAGAGTGTAAAGATTTGATCAAGAGTATGCAACAAGAAGGTGACTTGCGACTGGACTCGCGACTAACTCACAAGTGATGACTCGCCAAAATGAAACACACATGTGAAGCATGCAGGAAGATGAAGAATCAGACCAACTAGATTACTGCAGGACAAAAATTACAATCTAGCCTAGTCTAGTAACTCGCGACTCATCCCAGTCGCGAGTGACTCACTAGTGCACCTTGTTTTGCTGAAAAGTAATTTTTCACATTCCATCTCATACCCTACTATAAATACCCTTATACCCACGAAAAGTAGAGAGCTTCTAGAGAGAATATTGAGAGAGAAATCCAAGAGAAAAACAAGATAGATTCATCCACAATCTTATACACTTGATTCTCCAAATTTCTCTACTCTCACCCTCTCCATTGTTATACCAATGAGAGGATCATAAACCAAATCCTTACCTCACCAAATTCAGAGTAGTGAGGAGGTTCATGGTGTTTAGGAAGCAGTTCAAAAGAGAACCAATTCATATTAGTTGATGCAATGGGCTAATTGCAGGATTCGAAAAATTAGAGAAGACACGGTTCGGCGTAACCTTGTTGGAGCAAGAAGCTTGGAGGGCTTAGGTGCATTTGGTAGATTAGGCTTGGAGAGTCTATTACTATTCATGTATCCCACCTGATTTTCTAGTGGATCATTTACCGGTTGGAGGGCGACGGAGAGGTTTTTTGCCAAATTCTTTGGTTTCCTCTTCGATAACACGTACTGGTGTTATCTTGTATTTGCATCTCTTTTTCCTTTACTCTTAGCTTTTAATTTCTGCTGGTTGTGATTAATTAATGGCTTAGAGTAGTTTGTTAATTTGGGTATTGCTTATATTTCATATTCTGCACATATATTGTTTGAATATAAGCTTATATTGCAAAATTTGTATTTGGGGGGTCTAAACATTCACAAGTGTTTTTTACACTGAGTGTGAGTTTTCACCTTGATTAGATGAATGCTAGGTTGGTTGAGATGTCAGATGTATGCTAGATGAATGTTAGGAGATGCCATGCTAGATGAATGTTATGGTCTTTGATGAAGTGATATGCATGATTAGATGTATAATAGACTTTGTTTGTGAGTATGATAGCTGTATGGTTAGGGATGTTTGATGCCATGTTGATTGATAGATGCATGATTAGTGTGTGTGTGTGTGAGTTAGATTACAATGTTGAGTATGCTTTAATAGGGTTAAGACATAAGACACAATGATGAGAAGCCAACCTTAAAGGGTGGTTTTGGGTGCCTAATACCTTTCCAAGACCGTACCTTAACTTCGAACCCATATTTCTAGTAGTAAAATTAAAAGGTCATTCCTCGAAAAGACGCTATATATATGGTTCCTAGATCATTGCAAAAATTAGGTGGCGACTCCATTTTGACTCCATCCCTTGTGTCAACAGATATATATCAAAAATGCCTTTTGACCAAAAGGTACCTACTAAATGAAAAGGTACCTATTGAAATGTTATAATTATTTGGGTATAAATAGTGGCTTATATTCACTTGATAGCTACTTTTTTCCCTCCCAAAATTTAGTTTCTAAGAAACAAAAGAAATCCTGTGGGTATTCTCCAAAATTGCTATTTAAAGAACCCAATAACTTAGTTGTATTCTAGTAACTTGCGTATGAAGACAAATTAATATTGTCTAAGGATAACATTCAATTGTGCCTTCAATTCAATCATAATTTCTATTCACATGTTATGTTCATTTTGTTCTTTCTTTATTACTTCTTGGTTTGGTGAAATTCCCAACACTTCCAATACATGAATGCAAATTATTAACCTTTACAAAAAGCTAACCAAAGCATGCAAAAACAAAGGAACATGGATTGTCCCTATTTAGTGCAGCACTTCCCCATCATGGATTGTCCCTATTTATATATAGGGCATATTGAAGAGGGGGGGGGGGGGGGGGGGGGGCGGGCTATAGAGTGCCAATCAAAACAAAGGAACATGATCGAGGATTATTTTCTAAGAGGATCAATAAAAAACATAAATTATACAAAATTTAAAACAAAAAAGAATTTAAATATATTGATATCACAAAAACACACACACACACAGTCACACACATCCACAAAAACCCAAATACATGATATTTCATATTTTAAAATGGTTGCATGATATCTTCATTATCAATCTTACGATTTACATCCTATCAAAAAAAAAAAATCCTTCAATTTATATCTCTTTTAATTTACATAGTCAATCAATTATTCATCCATTGATCTCTTATTTAATTGATTTATTTCAAAAAATTTAAGATTTAAAGGGCGTTTTCTAATTTTTAAGATTAACAAATTTCTACTTTTGTTGTTGAACTTTTTTTCTTTTTTTTTAAGATTTTAAATCAAATTGGTTTATTATTGGCTTTTTTTTAGTATGTGTTTAAAAAGACCAGAATATTGTTACAAGGATTATATTCAAGTTTGTTTCAGTTGAATTTAAAAAAAAAAAAAAAAAAAAAAAAAGGTCACGGTGTTCAAAATTTTATTTTAGAAGTCAAAACAAAAACAAAACAAAAATTATATATATATATATATATATATTTTTTTTTTTTTCCTTATTTTGGCCATTCCGAGGACCCCTAGGCTTCAAGTGAAGCCACTCATGAGAAGACTTGGAGATGAGAGCCACCCATAACAAGACCTGGACACAAGCTAGTAAATGAACTTTGACGAGAATAATTCTGGTGTCACAACTTATAGCACAATTTGTGCCACAACTCGTGGTTGGTGGAAGGACGAATTGTGCCACAAGTTGTGGCACCAGAATTATTCCTTTAACAAATGTGGCAAGCAAATGGGTTGGGCAGGGACGGAACTAGGATTCGAAGTTGGGAGGAGGGGGGGAAGTATAAACACAAAAAAATTTATGAAAATCAAAACTAACATCTACTCAAGCTTGGTCGAATTTCATCCCATTTATTAACATTATAATCTCATATTTTCACAATTTGGATTGATACTGATTTAATTAATGGTAATTTTTTGGAATTCTATTTGAAAATTTTCATGAATTTGGACATCAACACTAGAGGCAAAGCTGCATTATTAGCTTCAAATTATTTGTAATTTTTTCTCTTAAAAAAATTAAATATTATAGATAATTTTCTCATCATCAACCATTCAAATAAAAGTTTCATTATTTCCATAATATATAGCTCTATAGTTTCAAAATTTAGTCCAAAAAATAAACCAAACAAACATACCCCACAAGCTACAACAACATTAATGTTAATAAATTATTTTCTAAAAATAATTAATAATTCATAAAATAAACCAACAAACAAGTATTATCAATTAATAACATTTATTACTAACTACTGCAAACATTTAATTTATAATTTCCACAAGCTTCACTTTTTGATGACTAATTTCCAGTTGTTCTATTCTTTTTGTTTTTTTATCTCATTTGTTTTTAATTGACCATTTCTTTTTTCAAAATCAAGAATCAAGACTCCATCATTATTACAGATGATGACTTCTTAAACAATACACAGTGCTCTTACAAAAAAGGGAAAAAAAGTACATAGTGCTCTATTCTTTTCAAAAATGGGAAGAGCCGGGGCCATGGCCTCCTCTGCCTTAAAATATAGCGCTGTGTAATTTTTAAGAAATCATCATTTGTAACAGGCTGGACCCACACGGTGCTATGATGTATATCCCAACACTTTCGTTGTCACATCACGTTAATGCTGTGAACCCTTCACGATTCCTTTTTTTCGGTGCAGCTGTACGTGTGGTCAATTAAGTTCACATTGGAACGGTCGCAGCTCTTTCAGATTTTTCATTTTTGATAGCTTCAACACGTCATGGCACCTTCTCCTCCAAAAATTTAATGTAATTGGCTAATTTTTTTTTTTTTTTGGTAAACATGTAATTGGCTAATTGCTACTATATATAAACATAAATTAATAAAGGAATATGTTTATTATGAGTGCTTGATAGCTTCAACGTGAATTTGCTCAGTAAAATTTGTGTGAGGTGCGAATAATAAGGTCATTTTATCTTGCCCTATATGATTATAAATATATAATACGTGTGAACAGTAAAAAGTATGTAAACACAAAGAGAGGTGCTGTTGTTTTTAATTTTGAGGGCTTAAAAGAGTTTCAGAGAGTTAAAAAGATCATATTACCTTTGAGGGTTTTTTGTTTATGTTTTTTTTTTTTGAGAAGGAATAAATTTTTTACAACACACACAGGGAATGGAGACAAAAGCATAATATCACACAACTTACCTCTTACAAAAGCCGGTAACTCTTGTAACTTTTTGTTTATGTAAATACTTTGTAATTTCTATTTGATACAACTTACCTCTTACACACACATGATTTATCACTAAGGCTGTGTTTGGTTCCCGTAAAATATTTTCCGGAAATGTTATTTTCCGGAAAAGGAAAATATTTTCAAGTGTTTGGTTGTATTATGAAAATTGTTATAGAAAATATTTTTATGTGTTTGGTTATATTCTGAAAATGCTATTTTCCTACAAATTTTTCGCATTTTCTCAGCATTCAAACAAATTTTATTACAAAAAATTTCAAAATCACAGCCAAATCTCAATGAACAAACTCCAATTCAACCCACGGCAGCAAACTCCGGCAATCAAAAGCCACAACCACCAAAACAATACTACCACCACACCACCACAACAACAACAAAAATCAAAAATCACACAGGAATTTGGTGGGTCGAAGATCGGTGGCTTTTGATCGGTCGAAGGTCGAAGATCGGTCGAAGATCGAAGGTCGAAAATCACACAGGTCGAAGATCGGTGGGTCGAAGGCGAGAACGCGCGGCGGAGGCGAGATCGAGCGACGCGGTGCTCGGGGTTCGCCGGTGACGAGACTGGTGCGATCTGGTGCGTGTGATCGTCGGACTGGAGCTCGAGGTTCGCCAACGACGTCAAAGGCGTTCTGGGCTCCCTCTTCTTCCTCGCGCTCTCTCTCTCTCTCTCTCTCTCTCTCTCTCTCTCTCTTCGAAAATCAATTGAAGTGAAAATAGGAACGGAAATGCATTTCAGTGGTCAAAGCTTAAAATTTACGGTCAAATGAAAATGATTTTCGGAAAATTTTATTTTCAAAACCAACTAAACAGCCTATTTTACGGAAAATGATTTCCTGAAACCATTTTCACCCAAAACAAACGCAGCCTAAACCACATAAATGTTTGATGTTATTCTCTTGTTGAACTATAATTAACAGATCTCCCTCATATACGCGAATACATCATAAGTTTTATATATAATATTTTGTAAAAACTTATTTTTATAGTTGTATAATATTCATTAGGAAGAATTATATTGTCATTTAAAAAGAGAGGAAATATAATTTATTATAATTGATAAAATTCTGTAAAAGAATATATTGTTTGAATGAACTTACAAATATTTAATTATTTTGACTAACTTAATCACATAATTATTTTCTTATTCTTTATTGTGTATATCATTTAATTTTCTTCTGTGTACTTTTTTTTTTCTTTCAATTGTTGCTATAATAATTACAGTTGATCAAGAATGTCGCATATTTCAAATTAATTGATTTTAGTATAAATAATAATAAAAATATCCATAAAAATTATAAACATTCCAATGTTTTATTGGCATTGCTTTGGAAAAAACCCACATTTAAATCCTCTATCTCAATCAAACTATTTTGAGAAAAAAAAAAAATCATATAAAGTGATTATATTAATAATTAGAGCATTCGCATCAGGTTTCTTCAAACTATTTTATTTTATCATCTCAAAACCTACTTTATCATTTACCATACCGTTTTACATCACTCTCAATATCCCAACTTTTATTTTCCTATTCTACTTATTAAAATAATATTTCTACACAATAAAATAATATAATTTATACTACCCAATAAATTACCCACACAGCCCATTGTCACCACCACCGAGCCGCCACCACCAAGCCAAACCCAACCCAACCCACCACCACCACCATCAACCCAACCAAAATTAAAACTCTCATCCAACCACCACCATCAACCCACTACCCACACCACCATCAAATTACCCACCACCAACCCACACAAACCACAACCACCAAACCAAGGAACAAATAAATCCGACCACCCATACAGCCCACTGCCACCACCACCAAGCCGCCGCCACCACCACCAAGCCAAACCCAACCCAACCCACCACCACCACCATCAACCCAACCAAAATTAAAACTCTCATTCAACCACCACCATCAACCCACAACCAACACCCGACTCACCAACAAAAACCCAGCCTCACAATAGAAACCAAGAAACATTGATCTCGTCATAACCCATGCCGTCACCCACGCCAAAAAAAAAAAAAATGCAACCACAGAACTTGCTGGATCGCAACCTATCAGAAAAAATGAGCCACTGTGAGGAGAGAGCAGATGATAAAGAAAGAAGGAAGAGAGAGAAGATAACAGAAATAATGAGAGAGAGGAGAGAGAAATTTCGCATCAGGTGAGAATAAAATATTATTTTTTCTTTTATAATACTGCTACAGTGCAATTCTACCTTTAGAATTGCACTGTAGCAGTATTGCAAATATTTTTGCAATACTTGGTATATAGCATTTCGGATGTGGGAGGTTTTTTAGGGAAAAATGCTAAATGAAGCTTAGATATGGCATTTGCAATTCCAGGTGCGGATGCTCTTAGAATATCACTTATAAAAAATAAATACTTAAAAAATAATACATGTGCTTCATTACACACATTAAAATAAATTAATATATTGTCAAAAAATGAAAAAAAAAATATATTATTTCTGCTGAATAGAAAAGAATATTAAATATAATTAAAGCAACAATAAAAAAAAATTTTGTTTGAGGTAGAAGATTAAATGAAGAGTGTAGGGTATGAAATTTGATGGGCCAAGCACAAACCCTGCAGGCTGGTAGCCCAATGAACCCCGAACAATAAATTTGTAGAGAATGGGTTAAACAACTGGGCTAGACATGGATTTAGCAACGATACAAATAGACAACAAAGGATAAGATGATGTTCAGACTCGTATTCCGTGAGAATCCTCTTGAATCCGAAGAGAAATAATGTTTACAAGCCCGAAAGACCCCCCTTTTGACAAAGGCCTATTCCATTTATATATGCTCCTTCCTCCTCATCTTCATCGTACACTTGTTGTTTATCTAAGCATCCACTCGAGTACTTGTCACATCAGATGCTTGCTTTAGTCTGCCGCGAGTGGTAGTAGTTGAGACTGCACTGTTCAGGTGTCTTCTCCACATAAATACGGCCAGGAAAGTTGCTGCAGTGCATTAAATGCGGTGGTGGCAGCTTTTCCCTCTAAGATATTTTGTGTTATTCTTGTCTTTAGGCGTGCCCAGAGTTCGTTCTTTGCCGTGGAAGCAGCTGGGAAAGTCGTTCAGGTCTTCAGTACATTTACTTGGTTAAGTTCTCTAGTGATCCGATGAGGGGAACATCTTCGGACCAACAGTAATGTCTCCGGACGTATCCACCATTCCTTTTCAATGGCAATTCCACAAAATGGGCTGACCTGATCCCTCTTACCTCTTCGGTCGAATAGTGACATTCAAATTGAACCCCAAGCCCAATTCGTAACGTTGGGCTTTCACACCCACAAAGAGTATTCTATTTCCTTCAAAGAATACACATCACATGGAAAAACCTTAGGTTATTGCATCTTGTAATAAAATGAGTGGAACAAAATTATTAGTGATTGGGATAATATATACTTGAAACATTTTATTTTGAAGATTTATTGGTCAACACGTTAGATTTCATAATTGGTATTTACAATATTACATGTTGGCAAGTAATTTAAGATGCTATATATATACTCTGCTAAGTGGTTGCCTACAGCTTTTAATTATTAAATCTAGCTGATGTCCCGTGTAATAGAATATGCATTTATGCTACAAGTTTTGCAATATTTGGTAAGAAATTATTTTATGACCAATTTTTAATACTCATTAAATATTTTCTCTCAAAAAAAAAAATACTCATTAAATATTTTAATATTGGAGGCAGAAGCTAAAAATATTTACATGTCATTAGAAAAAGGAAAATGTAAATTTATAAGATTAATATAATTTAGAATATGAAACTATTGTAATATTGTATGCTTAAATTGGCATATATTTAATTACTTTTCTAATTTAAGAATATTATTATTCTTGTATATTCTTGATTGAGAGTTAAATTGTTTATGTTGGATTTTGTATATATTTGTTTTATTCTCTAAGAATGTGTCACATGGTATAGTTTTAGGCTACTGAGGTTAATAGATTAAAATGACAAACTTTAAACATAGTAGACTAAAATGGAAATTCACAAAACTTACTAAGGTGGAGAGAGAGAGAGAGAGAGAGAGAGAGAAATTATTTGACCTTATTAATATTGAATTAAATGTATATGTCATTAATTAATAATTTGACATAAATGCTAGACTCTGATGATAAGGTAAAAGTCTAAATAAAATTAAATAAAAATGTCATAGAATTCGTCAAATGGTAAAACTAAAACATCTTGCTCTTTTATATATGAGATCACTACTTTTATATTTATATAGAGAGATGGGTTCAAGTTACACCTAGTGTAATTCTTTAGAGTTAAAATTTTCTAAACCATTAGATTTAAGTTGATCAAATAACGGTAAAAAAAATGCACTCATTAATGCTGATATTTTGATAAGAATTTCATTTATTATTCTTATTTATAACATTCCATGCCTATCTCTAATCCCAAAAATAGGTATATATTTCCCTCTTTTTCTCATCCACTACACATTTCTCTCTCCTCCATTGCTCTTCCACCTCTATTTTCATAAGGTTCCACCTCCATAGCCATATAGAATCTGATAAATCAAAAACTCGAACTAATTAAACATAAGGCTGAAGTAAATAACTTAAAAATTTAAACTAACCTTTTGCAAAGAACAAATGAAGCGTATGCATGCACTGAAAAATATATATTACTTGTTGAAATTCTTCCAATGCATATATATTGATCAGTAATTATATGGGTTAAATCATGATTACCTAAAATAGCTAGAGTAACGGGTGAATATAGGTAACCAAAAAAAAAAAAAACCTTATAAACCTATCGTATTAGCTTACCCATTTCCCTCATAAGATAGAGTTTTAGTTACAATGAATTCGATGCTGGTAAAAAGAAAAAATAGTTAGTTAAAGGAGAAAAAAAAAAGCTTTTATCCTAAAATAGAGAATTTTAGGGAAGTTACTACCAATACTCAGAGAAAGTCAATACTGTGTAAGAATCCTTTCTTTTTGCCTTTTTGGTAAATCAGTATAAAAGATTGTTGGCTTTACAATTATTGTTCTTTTGCTCTTTGAAAATAACCATACAATGTGGGTCTTTTCTCTTTTGAATTATTAGTGGCAAATGCCAAATGGAGATGTCTCAAGCTCACACAGATATAGCGGTTGTTGCTAAGAGCATTCTCATTAAGGATTGCATATGCTAAAAGATGTTTTTTTTTAGCATTTATAACCCAAAAACCTGCTCCATCAAATATTGGATATGCTAAAAATTTTGCAATACTGCTACAATGCGCTCTCATTTTTGAGACCGCACTATAGCAACATGCTATCATTTTTTATTAATTTCTTTCTCTCTCTCTCTCTCTCTCTCTCTCTTCCGTGCTTGTCTCCTTCCCAAGTCTCTTCTCTCTTCTCTCTCACTTCTCCTTTGTCACACCATCTCACCCAAGCTTCTTCCTCTCCCTCTCACCATCTCACCCAACTCTTTCACCATTGCAATCCAGAAAATACCCAAAAAATACCAGAAAGAACCCCGTTGCAATCACACAGAAACCCAACCAAAAAACCCAAAAAGAACCCCACTGCAATCACACAGATACCCAACCTCAAAACCAGAAAATCAGCACAAAAAAAATACTCAAAACCTCATTGAAAATACCCAGAAAATCAGCTTCCAAAATACCCAGAAAAAACAAACAAACACAGAAAAATAGCTTCCAAAACCCAGAAAATCAGCTTCCAAAATACCCAAAAAAAAAAAAAAATGAACACAAAAACCAGCTTCCAAAACCTAGAAAATCAACTTCCAAAATACCTAGAAAATCAGTTTCCAAAATACCCAGAAAATAAGCTTCCAAAGACCCAAAAAAAAAAAAAATGAACACAGAAAAACAGCTTCCAAAACCCATAAAATAAGCTTCCAAAATACCAAAAAATCAGTTTCCAAAATACCCAGAAGGGGTGAGAAGTGTTTTAGGCCGACGGAGCTTGGTGGTCAACCATGGAGCATGGGCTTGAGAGCAGATCAGAGACATGAAGCACGGGTTTGAGAGCAGATTAGAAAGAGGGAGAAGGTTCTAGTCTTCTACAGAGGGAGAGAGAGACAGCTTTTGGGTTTTGACAGAGGAAGAGAGAGACAGAGAGACAGAGAGAGAGAGAGATCAAATAAAAAATGAATAAAAAATAATATTTAAATGAAATGGTAAAAAAATAGAAGTTTTGATATAGGTTGTATTGTAAAGTGATATGTTATATGTTATAAAATTGGGTTTGGAGATGGTAAATGCTAATTTTTTTAGAATTGTTGACGGGGAATGCTCTAAGCAAGTCTGATATATAATCAGAGGTAAGACAGAAATTTGGAAGTTACCTCAAAGAAAGGAGCAATCATAAAAAGTTTCTCTTAAGAATTATTTTTACCTTTTGTCTTATTCTTATCAAAGGAGTTAATCTTATATTTGAGGCTGTACTCGTTTGGGTAGCGGAGCGATATATTTCGATATCAGTCAATACCGGTGTACCGTTTCGGATTTATCGCTATTTAAAAAAAACTATTTGTATATATTTATAAAATAAATAAATATCATTTGTATATTTATAAGTTTAATTATTTAGTAAAAGTTAATTTATTAAGCAATTAAAACTATTTAAAAGTATAAGGCCGAAGATGAACGAGTATAAGGCCAATAAACAATTTATAAGTTTATAATAGAAAAAATGAACAAAGGTAAAACTATAAGGCCAAAAAAAGAAAATAAAAAAGAAGGGCATTAGGTGAGCAATGAGATATATTACGTGAGATGGGTTGGCAAAAAAAGATTAAGTAATTAAAAAAAAGGTATTTGGCAGAAGAATTTGAATAATATTATTTAAAAATTTTTTTGATATACATATAGTACAGATAAAAAAATATATAAAAATACATATAAAATTATTTAAAATATCCAAAAATGTGTTTGAACTTACTTATCAGATACTTCCTAAAACGGAGGGTGATAAAACCAAATAACTCAAAAAAATTTCCATCTTTGAAGTACTTTTTGTCAGCTTTTTTTACTCTATGCACGTTAACTTACTGGCTAGCACAACTTCCTGTTTCACACCATTATTTTAATGGTAGCCAACTTCCTGTTTCACACCATTTAAACTTTCAAGACTCTCTCTATCTCACGTGACTTGCTCTTCTCACCACACATATTTTCAGATTTTTCTCTATGAGAGTATTTGCTTTCCATTTGCCAAAACATGTTTTCAGATTTGATCTCTCTCCTTCTTTCTTAGATTAGGCATTCAACTCCGTTTCACTGCTTCAATGCCGGTGCCGTTGTTCACTGCCAGCCAGATTTGTTATAACCATTGTGAGGCCAAGGTGAAGAGATCCCAAATCGGTATCTAATTTCCAGCTGAAATCAACCTCTTTTTCTTTTCTTTTTTTCCCGGTCCGGTATCTAATTTTCGGCCGAAACCTGGTATATATCCCGGTACGGGCGAAACGGATCCGGTATGGCCGGTATTTAAACCGGTACGAAACACCACCGTTTCTGTACCGGTGTACGCACCGGTACGAAATATACCGGCCATACCGGCCGGTACAGTACGAAATTGTCCTCCTTGCTTCTTATCAGTGTATATAATTCAGTTTGTCAAAGCAATAGTGTTACTCACTTTTCTAAGAATCCCAGCACTTCTTTCTTGTTGGGCAAAACACCCGTCCTGAAATTGATAATGAGTAACAGATGTTCGTCAAAGATCTACCGTGGAGTCAAGGAATGGTATCACTACTATATTTTCTTCTCAAAACCTGCCCTGTTCATTTTAGGTAATGATTCCTGAAACTAAAATTGGTTTGGCTGCTGTTAATTTTACTTTTAGGGGACAAATGGTATCAACATATGCTTAAATATTTGTTGCGTTTTACAGATAATTGATATCCCTTTTTCTTTTCTTTTTTTAACTTGTTGAACTGCAGGTTTTGTTTTAAGCCATAGCCTGGTCGAGTTAGCAGTGGCGGACATCATGATAGTTTATCTCACAGATAATTGGAAGAGGGAAAATCTACCAAAAGCTGTAGTAATCACGAACCTTCAGGACGGCGTAGCGACTATATTAGCGGTTGTTCTCTCTCATATAGCAGATTCCTATATAGGTCGTTTTGCGATGATTGTCTTTACCAGTGTTGCCTATATCTCGGTATGTCCATGATTGAGCTTATATAATATGCTTTAGGGTAAAATGGATTCAGATCTTCTAGAGTTCCTAGGTACTCTACCAATAGATTTCCTTAAATCCCAACCATTCTTTAATGATTTAATAGTCTAGATTTTGCCATATCAGCATTCCACTAATAATATTCTTAAAATAATATAATAATGTTGAAAACCAAGCAATTAAGATTATTATTAATGAAATGTTGACATGGCAAAATCTAGGACCATTAAATAATTAAATAACGGTTAAGATTTAAGGAAATCTATTTTGTAGAGTACCCTAGGAACTCTAGAGGATCTGAATCCAGGTAAAATACACCCTCAAGAAGTTTGTCCAAAAAACACACAAAATAAAAAAAAAAAAAAGAAGTGGGGTAAATTACATATTTGGTCTCCATCCTTTATAGCATATTTTAATTTGGTCCTTAACCTTTTAATTGTATCAATTTGGTTTTTAACTTTTTAGTGTCGTGTCAATTTAATCCTTATTGTTATATTTTGGATGATCCTTTATAGCATATTTTAATTTGGTTCTTAACCTTTCAATTGTATCAATTTGGTTTTTAACCTTTTAGTGTCGTGTCAATTTAGTCCTTATTGTTATATTTTGGATGAAAATTAATGACATGTCAAACGGTTAAAATAAAATTATAGCATATTGTCACATTAATGAAAGCTAATTTTTTATTTTAACCATTAGACACGTTATCAATTTTCATCCAAAAAATAATAGTAAGGACCAAATTGTCACGGCACTGAAAGGTTAGGGACCAAATTGACACAATTGAAAAGTTATGGACCAAATTGAAATATGGTGTATAGAATAGGGACCAAATATGTAGTTTACCCAAAAAAAAAAAAAAAAAAAAAGCAAAGATTTACTTCCTATTCTCAAAAATTACACTCCATCCCATAAGTTATATGATCCGGTATAACGTTTATCTTATCATCCCTTGTCAAAACATTTGTCGTGCGAAAGGCAAGAAAGAGAAAATAATCTCTCTCTCTCTCTCTCTCTCTCTCTCTCTCTCTATATATATATATATATGTATATATATATGAGAGTGTGTGTATAACTTTTTGTTTATGCTGAATTTTGTTTTTTATTTTTTGTTTTTTTGTTTTTGGTTTAGTATATTCAAAATCTTTTTGATAGCATTCCAAATTTTGTGTTACTTCAATGTTGTTTACTGTTTAAACATATATTTTACAAATGAAATAATTATTGATCTCTGGTCATTTTAATATTTTGCGAGTATGAATAATATAAAAAGGTAATATAATATATGACCAATAACTTATATTCTTAACCCACTTTAGTAACGTATAATATATAATCAATATTAATTTTTCAAATATAATCGATGACATGTAATATTATTGATAATTTCTAAAATATTATAAGAAATAATGAGTATTACACATGAACCATAATATTAATTTCTTATTAAAAGTTTTTAAATGAATTAATAGAGTACATGTGCATTGCACTGGACACCAACTAGTTATATACAGGAGAAAAATACCAAGTATTTACATAGATCAGTGATAACTTATGTTCGTAGGAGATTATGAGTCTATTATATTAAGGAGCAGTTACAAATTGTTTACACACACAAAGCATTTAAAAATAACAAAAATTTTAGAACCCTCTCAAATTAACTATCTAGGCTCTCAAACTAAAACTAAAACAATATATAAGACAATGTCTTTTTTATTGTTCAAATTAATCACAAACCCCTAAATCAAGACAATGTCTTTTTTATTGTGCACATCTTTTTTCTGCTAAATCTTTTTATAGTTCACACAAATTCAAAAACTAAATCCTTTTGTATCTCCTATTCACAAAAAAAAAGAAAAAGAAAAAAAAAGTATATCATGTTTTCGATACATGTAAGAATCTAACATCTCATTAATAATGATAGGGTCTAACAAGTGAGTAAATATATATATTAAAAGCCAAAGTTAAGAGAAATTTCAAATTGAAATTCAATTAGAATATAATTTTGCGTCATATGTCTCATCTAATATAAGTTTTTAAATTTTTGTGTCAAGTGAGTTAATTTAGTGTAGAAAATGAGGAGTCCAATAACCAGAAAAAAACTTAATCATATATCTAACTCTATATATAAAATTAGAAGAAGAGAGAGTTTGAATGATTTTATATTTATGAGCAGTTTTTTTTCTGTAACTAAAAGTAATTCAAATTTATAAGTCATTTATGTAATATTACTATGATTTTGTATGGTCCATAGGTAATATATATATATATATATATATATATATAAAATACCAAAGCCGAGAGAAAATTTAATTAGAATCAAAATTGGATTTTGCCTTTGTTAGCTTTCCGTACAAATTAATTTGTTTAGATTTTTTCTGTTATTTTTTCTTTGAACTAATGAACATATTTTTTATATTATTTCTATTCAAATATTTTGTATGTGAAGATATTGATCGTAATAAATTGTAATTGAGTTGAACGATTTCATACACCTATTCTCATTCAATTTAAGAGATACTATTAGACTAATTTATTCTTTTATTTTATGTTGTATCTAGTAGAATTTCACGAATAGTGATTTTGAATTGATATTGTATATGTTATATCTAATAGTGATATTTAAAATTATATACATAATAGTAATGTAATAAGAAACTTGGCCTAACCAATATCATAAGAATTGCAAAAAAAAAAAAAAAAAAAAAAAAAAAAAAATCATTTTAGTACTCAAATATTTTGATCAAAATAATGTCCTATATGTTTAATAACTCAAATTAGCATCAATAACACCACGGTAATTCATCATTCATGCACTAGTACGCTATATTAGAGTAGTTACATGCGTGTGGGATACACCGTATACCACATCTCTTACTGCATATCCCACTCAAAGTGGGCTTTGTCGACGCCTAGGCCCAAATGGGGATGATGTTTCACAAAATCCTCATATCAGAAAGTATTTTTTGTTGCAGGGATTGGTGCTCTTATGGTATTCGGCCAAGTTCCTTAGTCCTAGTAAAGAAACTAGAATGTTCTATGTTGCAGCGGTGATGATAGCACTGGGCAAATCTGGTCGAGACCCACCTCTAAGAGCTTTTTTTGCTGATCAGTTCATTGAGAAAGAAAATCCCAACATAGAAGAGCAGAGAAAAATAGATAGTCGTGCAAATGTTTGGTGGCGGATTGCCTGGTTTTCTGGAGCCAGCATTGCTTTCTTTTGCCTTTCATACCCAAACACTGGGTGGAAAAAAATCTTCCTAGTTTCTGCCCTGGTGATGGGAGCAAATCTTTTGCTATTCTCGTTTGGCTTCACCTTTTACCGCCCCGAAACAAAAGAAAGGAGCCCCGTTGGAATTATTGTAAGAGTTTTCAAGGCAGCTATATACAAACGGCATCTCAACTACCCTAGTACAGACGGAGGGTTTCACTGCAAAAACCATACACCAAGTCTGTTCTACAAGAACCATAATGGTCAAACATGTTTGTTGCCAAAAGTTCTATTTTTCGGGTAGAGTATAATTCAATATAACGCATTTAACATTTATAGTAATAGTACCTTAAATTTATAGTGTCTTTCTCATCACTCTTTGAATTCACTACAGGTGGTTAGACAAAGCTGCAATAATTGGTGAACAAACACCCTCAATCAGTCTAGAAGTACAAGAGGATCTTGGGCAGCTTTGCACAGTTGAACAAGTGACGGAGGTAAAAGGCCTTTTTACGTTGATGCCTATTTGGATAACCTTTTTCGGCTATAGTTTGGTAGTAGCTACAGGAAGCACTTTCTTTTTTGAACAAAGTAGCAACATGAATTTGTACATTGGCAATAATGTTCAGGTTCCTATGTCTAGTTTTGTTGCACTCCAGTCCTTTATAAGCTTCATAATACCATTCTTGTTTTGGTCGGAAAAAGCAAGACAACAAAGTGTTACACTGATCAGAATTGGTGTTGGTATGGTTTGTTCTATACTAAGTTGCATTGCAGCTTGGTGGGTGGAGGTCCATAGACTAAATTTAATACAAGAAGAGGGAATTGATCCTAGGGATCCCGCTCAGATGATCTCTATGAGTGTCCTCTGGTTAGTTCCACAATTTTCTTTGTTAGGACTAATGGACGGACTTGCCAGTAACGGTCTTCAGGAATTCTTCTATGACCAAGTCGCTCCATCAATGAGGAGTTACGGCCCACCATTCAGTGATTGTGTATTAGGTTTTGGAAATTTCATCAGCGTTGCTTTAGTTTTACTTTTTAAAAGCTGGTTCAAGGATACCATAAACACGAGTCATCTAGACAGGTATTATCTGACTTTAGCACTACTGAATTTCGTGTTCCTTTGCATCTATGCGTATGCTTCAACTGGGAGCCTCTATTCCTTCGGATGGAGGAGAAAAGTGGCTAAAGTATTCATTGCCACTAGCTTCTACCGTTACTTGATGATAAGGCGAAGCACCACGAAGGCTAAATCTGTGGAGGGCCGCCCTTTGATTAAGGAAGTCCCTGCTGATGAGCTTAAGTACCACGAAGTCTAAATTTGGATGGACTGAGGTAAATATGATAAATTCATGTGTTAATTCTATGCAACCCCAACACCCAAAAAAAAATAATAATAAAGTTTTGAGTTTGTATAATACTGTACCTTGCATGTTCTAGCATCTTATGCTCTTGAATTTCTATTGTTCACATTAAACGTGTCACTAGAAAGAGTTTAATTTGAATATGCGTTGCAAAATTGGATTGAATTTTCCACCAAATTGGTTTAGAGAAATAATTTCTCACCCATTATGTGATAATTTATAAAACCATCCATTCATATTAAGCAACCATGTAAATTGGTTTGCAAGAATATTCATCTCTAATCATAAGTCTTTTTCTTTTAATTTATATTCTCTATTTCCCCTTCTTTTTTACAATGTGTTACTTTTATTAACATGATGTTAATTCATTGAGCACTCTTTGATTTGCGTACGTATTGTTACTATTGTTTTATTGTGTACGTGCAGATTTGGTTAAGGCAGTTCCTGATGAGCACAAACGGTTTCTTGCTAATCCGGTTAGGGTGCACGAAGAGGTCAATATTGTTTTAGCTGCTTTTTTTTTTTTTTTTTTTTTTTTTTTCTTATTTTTGATATAGAACCTCTAATCAGCGCCAGTACGATGTTGTAAACTTCATTATTTCAGCGTCCTCTTCCTTTTGTGTCATAGAACAATATAAAGATATCTCATTGTAAATTGATCTTTAACTCTTGTGAACCCAAGAAAACATGATGAAGATTATAATGTTTATTTATTAAATAGATAAATAAAAGATGACAATGACCGTAGACTAGGTGACCATCTTTCATGAAGAAGTCTAGATGACAATTGATCTTTAAATCTTCACAAGATTTGCTTCATAAACGATGTTCGGTTTTCATTTAACATTTTCTTATGCTGTATTAACCTACCACCGTACTTGATTAGGAAATTGCTTTGTGATTTCGTTGAAATAAAATTGTATCATCATCCTTATAATTATGGAACATAATTGAAATCTGGATATTTGGCATTTCTTGTCCCATAGGAACCGATGATAATCTAACCATTTGTGGTTAGTGGTAATTGGTAAGTGCTCACCGCAGGAAACATTTTGTTGAGGGGCTTAGGCTGATTAGTGATAGCAGTGGTGATGCACTAGAGAAAAACACAGTACTTTCTATTGTGCTCCCCTCAATGAAGATCGTTCATGTTACCGATATTTTGTCATAATAAATTTTTAATTAAATTTGTTGAAAATGTTCATAATATGTAAAAATTATGCAATTACACACTACTCTTTTGTAATATCTTAGAATGAATTTTGCAAATATAGCTGCATATGAATTTGTATCAAGTTTTTAATGTTCTGAATCATTATGGAATTTGGTTGAATGAAATTTTGTAGATGCATCTTTGTATTCTAAGTAACCCTAATTTAGGGTTACATTGTATAGTTATGTCATTAGATATTTTCATTAACCCTATTAGCTCATATGAATTTGTACAATGTTTCTATTCAAATTCTTTAAAAGAGTTCTTGTCTTATTACACGTGCTCTCAAAAGCTTTTTTTTTTTAAATTCAAAATTTTATTTTTCATAATTCGTGATTTAAGCATTTGTCGAGTAGGGTTTGTGTTAGCTAATCATTGAAATAGTCTATAATGAAATGTAGGCATTTCGATGATTGGAAAACTTATAAATCTCATGCACCCCAAAATGGGATTAATGGAAAGTATTAACATTTAAATATAAAATAATAAAACGATTAGCACGCCCGAGAGGCTAGTTATTTATTTTAAATTTTTGATGGTGAAAGTAATGACTTGGGTAATGGCTGCATATCGGAAGTAACCTTAAGTAATTAAAGTAAAAATTTTCAAACTATGGATATGCAACATGAAATCGGCCTATAAATCATATGTAGTAAAATGTAATTATCTATTTTTTTAATTATAAAAATCCAAATAATTTTCAAATTCCAAAACAAAACAAAAAATCAAATAGATTTAAAAGAAATTTAGATTCTTTTTAGAGTAGAAAGATCTTTGAAAATTTGGGCCAGCATTTTTGTTTCTTCTTTTCTTATTCCACAAGAAAAGAAAAAAAAAACAACTATTTTTCATTTTTTGCAAAATGCTTTTGTAAGGACTCAAATTGTATTGGACCTAAACAATAAATTTGTAGAGTGTAGGTAGAAGGGCTAAACACCAACAAGGTTAGCAATGGTTGAAGTGAGATTCATAGAAATAACATAAAGGAATTTTACTAAGTGTTTGTGAGGATCATAACAATGATTTTGGTTAAGTGCTTGTGAAGCAGGTTCGTCCTCGGCCTGGTCCACAAGCACTTAACCAAAATCATTTCTTCCCCAGGAGTCCCCCCCCCCCCCCCCTCTCATGCTAGGGGTTCTATCAATTATATAGTCCTGTTTAGTTGATATCTGCCGTCCACTTGTCGGTTATCTGAACTTATGTCTGAGGGCTCGTCCTATTAGCCGCCTTTGCAGGCTTTCTGCCAGATAAAGCCGCCAAGGAATCACTGTCCGCTGGTCAATTCGCCATTAATGCGGTCAGAGTGTAGTTGTATACATTTAATGGGCGAGTGACAGCTTCCTTCTCTCAACGTCACCCCGTCAAAGACGTGGGCATCCTCGCGAGACCCCTTGATGACTGGGTCCGCGTCCGCTTATCTTCGAAGCCTACTCTCTCCTTGGCATGGGCCTTGGGCCCGATGTGAAGTGGGTCGAGGTTGCTAAGTATTTGGGACCTCACACTAAGTATTTGGGGCCCCACAGCTTTTATTAGTATTTTGGATTTTTTTGTAATTTAAAATTTTCAAAATACCATTACGTGGCAATTCAATCAACCATTTATATGTTCTTTTCTTCACATAACCCATTTAATGAGTCTAGTGATTTATATATATATATATATATATATATGCATTTAAATGTTCAATGGTTATGAATAAAGATATTTCGGAAATCATATCCTTTCGTGATATTGTTTAGACTTAAACTTATTTTCAAAGTGAGTTCCAATTAACTCAACTGGTAAAGTTTCTGGTAGTTGTATAAGAGATCTGGGTTCAATTCTCGTCTACATCAAAAACTGATTGGTATTTTGGTCTAATGATAAAAAGTTATCATCAAGAGTGGATGCAGTAGGTTGAAACTTTCTAAAAAAAAAAAAACTTACTTTCAAATGTTAATATGTCTATCATAAATATACATAATCTCAATCCCCCCCCCCCCCCCCCCCCCCCTCTCCTAAATATACACACACAAAAAAAAGGAAAATAATACAATTACCTTAAACTGGTCCTCTTAATTTATTTCCTCAAACTCATCGTCGCATATCATCAACTAGAAACCAATTAAGTACTTGATCTCCTTCAACTCAATTAGAAATCACCTCGCTTTCATCAATTTTGGTTCCCATGGCAACTTCACATAACTTTTTCTTTTTAAGGGCGGCTTTACATAACATTTGAGTGCTAGAAAAATTGAGGACACGAAGAAGGTGTTGATCTTCAACTACAAGAACACCATTTGGCTTTATAATTCAAATTGGTATATTTATTTAAATGAAAACCATTACTTTTTTTTACCGAAATGAAACCCATTACTTAACATGCTAATCTAATAATTGTGGGTGGTGTGGAATCCTAAAAGGCACCCACCTTGATAAAAGATTAATCTCAATGGTTGTTCTTTTTAAATTTAAAAATCTCAAAAGTTAAATGTTAAGAAAATGATCTCTCTCTCTCTCTCTCTCTCTCTCTCTCTCTCTATATATATATATATATATATATTTATATATATATATATATATATAATTAATTATATAGGTATAGTTTAAAAACCATGTAATGAAATGAATTTATTAAAAAAAGATACGTCCACAACATTTTTATAACAAATCTTAGATAACAGCTTGTTACTTACCATTAACCGTGAGCAAGAAAATAATGTCAGTGGTTGATTCAGATTAAAACCAATAACAACCTATCACCTATATTTGTGGTTAAAGTATTGCGAAAATGTTGTAGCCGTAACACTTATCATAAAAATATATTGATAAAGTTTGGCAACAAACTTGATTATAACCTAAGGCTACAACTTTACTCAATATTTTTTTATTATAAATGAATTTTGACAAATCTACCATTTGATTATATTTTGTTCTTATATCTTCCATGTTTGCAAAATTTCAAAATAAATTTAAAAAAAAATCAATAGATATCTCATCAATCAAATATTTAAATTTCAAGTTTTTTGTAATTTAAAGTTATACATAAAAAAATAAGTTTATAGATCAAATAGTAAATACAATTTGATTAACAAGAAATTTTACATATGTGTTGAGAACATAAAGAAATTGCAAACCAACAATTAAATTTTCAAAATATGTTGCAATGTTAATTTTTTAAATGAGGGTTGTAACCTTAGGCTATAACCAAGTTTCTAACCGAATTTTGTCCTAAAAAAATAAGCATTTTGGTTTTTTTTTTTTTTTTTTTATTTATTAATTGTGAATTTGTGATAGATTTAATATCAATAGTATTTAATTTTGAGTAATGCTACAGACACAAATTATTTTACAATATTTTTACAAATTGTTGATGTGACCAGCTTCTTATTGGTTTTCATCTAAGCCCACCATTAATATCACTTTTTCATTTACCAATAACCAATAACCATTCACCTGTCACCACATCAGCATTTTGTAAAAAAGTTTATATCTCTAGCATTATTCTTTAATTTTGTGTTTGGGTGATGGGGAATCTAAAAGGCATCCACCCTTAATTTTTGAGTGGAAGATAAAATTAATATCGATAGTATTAAATTTTGTATCATGTTTATCATAACATTTAGTAATAGCATGATGTTGGGAAAATTTAATATTGATACATTAAATTTTTTTTTTCTATATACGTATAGTTTCAATACCTTGTAATGGAAAAGTTTATATATTTTAAAATTTACTTTTGGATTACCACCTACGTGTGGGGTGTGGAGGGCAAGGACCGAGGTTCAAGTCTCCGGAAAGGAACTTCACACACATATGCACTTAGATTAAATTAGAGTAAAATTTCTATCTTGTATCAAAAATTTACTTTTGGATTCTTTCTAAATTGTAATAACATTAAATTTTATAAAACGTTTATCATAACATTTAGTAAGGCAATAATTTTTCTTTAAAAGTTTATGGGGAGAAACATAAAACTTAACATGTTTAGTGTCATTTTTTTTTAATTAAAGAAGCTTAAATAATTGGATTCCTTTAAGGAAACTCAGTATACATGTCATCTGATGTGACATAAAATAATTTTTTATTTTGGCCGTTAGTCGGGTCAGTATTTTTCATCCGTTACTTAACAGTGGTGACTACTTTGACACAATACCAAAAATTTATGGACTAAATTGACGCATTTGAAAGGTCATTGTCCAAATTGAGACACATCATAGAAGTTAGAGACCAAATAAATAATTTACCCTAAAATGTAATAAGCATGAAATTGATAGGCCATGGCCTAGCGGCCCTTAGGAACAGACCTAGGATTTCGAGTTAGGGGGCGAAGTATAAGTAAGAAAAAAAAAAGTCATGAAATTTCAAATAAGTATCTATTTAGTATTAACAAACTATCAACAAAGACAAATACACAAAATCATTGTTTCATAAAAAATTTATAATGCAATCATCGATCTACTAACAATGACAAAGACAAAAAAAACACAACTATTTCTTACTACATTAGAACATTCGCATCAACTCATGCAAAATTTATGTCTATTTTAGCATCATAACCTAAATTTTTTTTTTATATATACCCACTTTTCAAAATACCTTACATCAGATTATTTATTTTATACAACATTTCATTAGAATACTATTTCCTTATCATTTTTTATTATTATCTCAAATTATCTCTCTCTTCCTCAACCAAAAACTACTGCCCTCAATCTAATAAATTTCTAAAACATTCATTTGCATAGCTACAGTAATTGTGTAAATTTGTCTAATCAACTCCAAAATACACCTACATCAGTCTATGTATTATTGTACAAAAATACATTTGTACTACACTAATTGTGTAAATTTGCAAAATAACATTTGTGTTACAGTAATTGTATAAATTTACATGATTACACAGTAATTGTGTAAATTTATGTGGTACATTTTTTTCTCAACTCTTAAAAATGTCCAAAAAATTGAGTGATATTCAATTTTATTACATAGGTCTTACAAATTGATATATCACAAATTACAAAAAGTAATTTAATATACTAATTTATTATCTTGTTAAAATGTCATCAATCACATCCATTGTCAGATCAATTTTAATATTTTTTGTACAAAAAATTATTGTAGCTTTAGAGCGTCGACACTAGTTCTTCTAAAATAGAAAAAGTAGAATAATTGACACAATTTTCCCCAAAAACAACCAACATTAGTGGGTGTATAAATATGCATATCTACCATGGTTTTAAAAACTGAACCGATCATTTCAACTAGTTCAACCGGGAACTGGGCACCAGTCCAGTCAGGTAAAAACCAATAAAAAAACCAACCAAAATCAGTCAAAAATCAGGTTGAACTGGAACTGGAGTCAAACCATTTTTGCCCCAATCCGATTTTTAAAACCATGATATTTACACTTTTGCTACAACAATGGTGTATATGTACAGGGTTACTATAGTTGTATATAACAATAGTTTATTATTTTTTCTCTCTCACCACTACTCTTGTCAAAATCCCTCTCTTCCCCAACATCCCCAGCAACAGCAACAACAATAGAAGAAGAAAAAGAAGAACCACCCAACCACCAACCCAGTACCACCTAACCACCACCACCACAACCCATTTCAATAGTTAATAATCCACCACAAAATTGAGCCAAATTAACGGAAAATAAAACCAAAATCAACCCAAACTATCGGAAAACCCAACTCAAAATTAACCCAAACCAAAATCAAATCAAAACCAAACATAATAGAAAACCCACATGAAAAACCTAACAAAAAAACAGACGGATCTATTGCCGCTACTGCCTAGATTTTCTGCCATTGTTGCCGCCAAATCTGCTACTATCACACCATGTGTGTTTGGGTTTGGGACATGAGAAAAGAAGAGATTTGAGGGAGGACCAAAGGTGAGATTTGAATTGAGAGAGGTCGTTGAGATGAGAGAGAGATATCTTAATGAAAGAGATAGATAATAATAAAATAAAAATAAATATTATTTAAATAAAATAGTGTATAATGGATAATTTGATGTGAGTGTTTTGGAAAAGTAATTGTGTAAAATTTAAAAAGCATGTTTTTATGCTAAAATAGATGAAAATTTTAGACAAACTAATCTGAACACTCTTAGCATTATCTAGAAAAAAAATGCCAAAAATACTACAAATTTTACAATGAAAAATTTACAAACTTAACACGAATATTATTAGTGTCACTTAAAAAATATAATAAATAAATATTTTAATCACCTTTTTCTAATTAGTGATGTCTCAATTTGTGTGTACTAAAAATTCATAATATACTTAACATCTTTCATGTGAATTACACATTTTAAAAAGCCAAAATATTAGATTTTAAATAATAAAAAATTGTAATATAAAAAAATTGGACTAAATTAATTTTTTATAAACTAAATATTATTTAAGTGATATTTAAATTTTTTTTTTTAAAAACATTTAAAACAATCTCCTTTTAGACCTCAAATTAAAAATAAAATAAAATAAAATAAAATAAAAATCGTTTTTTCTTTTTCTTCCACTGAATTTTACGTGTAGAGGTTTTATGGTTGCAAACTTTTTTGAGAAGAAACTTTCATGTCGTCGAGGCAAAGAGTAGATACATTTGACCGAACCCAACACGTGCTTCCAGCACTTCTAAAATCTAATAGTCAATCTAACATTCAAAGAGGCATCCGACTCCTTCCCTCTCCCATGTCAACGTAGCTAGTTCTGTTCTATCCATGGTGAAACCAAAATAGTAGAACATTCCATATATAAGAAAACAAGAAAAAAACACAACAATGGTTGCTAGCTAGACACAACAAAATGGAGATGACAAGGTGTTTGTTGTTGGGGTTTGAGGCAAGCAAGGCATACTTGTTCCTCACTTTGAACGAACTCTTCCTTGCTGTATTCATGATTTTGGTACAGTCACTAACCTCCAATGGCGTCAGTGCCCTCGCCATTGTGGTCTACGAGCATGTCATCGCCACCATTCTCTTGTCATTTCTCGCTTTCTTCCTTGAAAGGTCAGTGCTGCTTTCATCTCTCCACGTATATGGAGATTATCTTTCCAACAATGCACAGATTTTTTTTCATTTTCAAAAAAACAAAGTTCAATCCGAAAAATTAACAATAGGCACAAAATATATCTTCCAAAATATTTTTTAAAACAAACTTGAATTAAAATCTATAAACAATCTCACAATTCTATAGAATCAAGTAAGGCGATGTTCTTAAAAGTTAATTTTTGTCACCTAGAGTGTAAACGTAATAGGTGTTAAATCAACAATTCTTCCAAAATTTAAATGAGAAGTAAGGTGATGACTGGGGATTGAACCCAGGACTTGGAAGATGGTGAATTAATTCATTAAATCTAACAATTGGAAACAGTTCCTTGGCCAATCAATTACTAACAATACCAAAATAACTTTGATTGGATGTTGATGATAATTAAAAGACACTCGGATACATAAACTAAATGATACATGTTATCCACATGGTTGCAACAAAATGTGGAACTTCTCTGTTTTAGTATTTTCTACAGTCTGATTTTTAAAGCACTGCCTATGATCAGTAACTTATAATAATAGAAATAATATTAGATAAAATAATAAAATACTATTCACAATAAAATAACATACTTTTGGTGCTATTTTATTACATGAAAATTTATTATTTGTATTCGATTTATATCCATGTTTTAAGCCTTTAGCTGTCCTTGGTCGCAGGAACAACAGGCCTCCTTTCTCCATCAAGATACTATGTTATGCATTCCTGTTGGGGCTGTTGCAGTTAAGTATAACACTTCTTCTTGTTCTACAAGCTTGAAGTTTTTCTCAGATCAGATTAGTTCAGATCACTTGATAATTTTACACATACGGTAAGAGGCCTAATTGCTCCACAGAAGCTCAGTTTAACCAAATTTGGCACTTGGCACACCTCTTCATGAAAGATTGTACCATTTTTTGGTTTAATTATCATTATAGGAAACATACCAATGTGATGCGACATATTGAAAGCTAACTCCTGTCCTACTTTGAGCAATATGGTTAATTATTTTCAACTTTTGTAAATTGGTGTCTAGGATTTCTCTTAGCCAAGTGCTATTCACAATGTCCCTGCAATTTGTAGCATCAACTTATCAAAGCGTTGGGCTGAACTTGATCCCCTCTCTAGTATTTGTAATGGCCCTCATTTTCAATCAAGAAAAGCTCAAATGTTGGAGCATCAACGGGCAAGCAAAGATATGGGGTTTAGCACTCTCGGCTGCCGGGGCATTGGTTGTAGTGTTGTGGAAGGGGCCAGTTGTGTTAAACTCTATGTTGTTCAACATTCAAGCAACCAGTGATGTTGTCACTGGCAGCATAATGATCATTGTTGGAGTACTTGCAAAAAGCTTTTCCAATATTTTGGTGGTAAAAAGAAAAGAATAAAACTCTTTGTAATTTGATCAATGATTTTACTTCAACTTCGAACTTTGAGTATTTATATAAGGAGTATGTTAACGAGTGGTCTTAAGGCAATCGTTGTGGAGAATAAAACAAATCTCCAACGTTAGAAAACAGCAGTAGTTAACAAGTTGGATTTTTTTTATTGAAAGTGGCTCAATTGCATAGAAAAAATTATTTGATTACATTGGAAATTCTACCTTAACGATCACATGTAGGGCACTCGATGACAGGACTCCTTATATAATGAGATTAACATTGTCGCGCACAAGCACGCATCTTTTTCGTACTCAACTTACCATTGTTTTATTGGATGACGTAGTCTTGTAGTATTGCAGGGTCATGTCATTCAGTTTTACCCAGCAGAACTATCCTTAACCGCAATGATGAGCTTATTTGGCACCATCCAAACTGCCGTAGTCTCTGCATTTGTGATATCATGGTCATCTTGGGATCTAAAGTGGGAAAAAGGGCTTGTCTTGGTTACCATATTACTTGGAGTAAGCCATATACATACCTAGAGAGTTATATACTTATTCAAATGTACCATAGCTAGCTAGTTATTTTTCATCGTTAAACATAGGACACTGCCATATATATATATATATATATATATTAGATGAACAGTTAAGATTAGGTAAGTAAGCTACATTCCAAGAAAAATACAAGTTTCATCTTCATTCTTCAAAACAAATCACTGATCATGTGTGTGGAATTTCAGGGAATTGTGGTGACAGGATTATCATATTATGTGATGACTTGGTCCATTAAGGAGAAGGGTCCTGTATTCACATCGGCATTTGACCCACTTTTAGTCGTTTTCTCATTTTTTCTACAGACATTTGTATTGGGAAATTCTGCATATTTGGGCAGGTATGTCTATCGTGATGCACTGAAGTGTGTGTCCCCTTTTTTTCAGTGACCCCCCATATCTCTACCACTGACGTGGTCAAACTGCTAATGGAAAAATAAGACTGGCATGGATTTTTTTTTTCCATAATCTGAGCCACAGATCATAACATAAGCATTTATTATTAGTAGGATCTAGTTAGAGAATTCATTCCTTTTTCATCTATCTAAGAATGCATTCCTAATACTAGCCATGTTGAATCTCCTTAGCAAGCATCGGAAGCATGCTCTTGCTAACACAGCCTCACTGGATTTTCTTGACAAGCATTGTTATTGATTCTTGCTAGTATCTGAACTCTTTTTGAACATTCTTTCTAATTGCATAATAATAATCATAAAGCTTCAACACCAATTTGTTGTGGAGATTAATCTAACAGATAATCTAATCTGACGTATGTCGTTCTAGATTACAAGATACCAGATTCACTTTTAATCTACATTAAGAATTTGTCCAAGCAATTTTACTCTTTATAGTCTGGAAGCACCCAATTGAGCTCATCATCCCAAAACCCAGTTTGCCTGCTTAACAAACATATTCTTAGGACTACATTCCAAATTAACATTGTATAAGAGCACTGAGAATGCAAGTGATCTCAAGTTCCTAACACGCTTTTGCAAAAGGGCAAAGCATGCCTCTAGTATAGCCCCAACCTGATGCCTATTTCTAGTGGCAAGTTTATTCTAATAGCTAATTAGCATATGAAAGAGTCCTTAGGTATTACTCTATTAAACCTTACAACTTTCCAGTTAATGTAAGCAATTTAAGTAAGAAAATAAAAGATGCAGACCATTTTTTCGTTTAAATTGTTTTGCTTGTTGATTCCTTGTTGTGTTGTAGCATCGTCGGAGCTGTTTTGGTTATACTTGGCCTGTACCTAATTCTCTGGGCAAAAACCAACGACATGGACAAAAGAGGAATTGTGACTGATGATTCTGTTTGCTCTCCCTTAATTCAACCATGAACGAGAGAGAAGCCAGATTTCAACAAGAAGCTGTAATTCACATGGCATTTCTATGGCTAAGTGACTTGGTAATATGTAAAAGCAGATTGTTCTATTATTTTTTCTCTTTTTTGTTCCATTCATTCCATCTCATAGTGGATGGGCTATCTTTTAACTCCAAATATTGTAAACTTTAAGCTTCGATAACGATTTTTGTATTATAATTTTGTTGAGCAATTGTGATAAATAATATTTTCATGTCATTAGATTTAAAATAAACAGATACAATCATACAAGACAAAAATGGAAGGAATTGAAAGAAGTTCATGACCAAATAATATTATATAGAGAAGAGACTTACGGTTCAGTGGCATTACTTAGTTTAAGGAGTACATGATTAATGCGTTCAAATGCTCCTACCCTAACTTGTTGTAATATATGCAATATGCATTATATTATAAATATAAGATACTTTTTGGGTTCATCAGAAATAATAATAATATTTTTTCGTAGTTTTGAGATTTGACTTGTCTAAAGTGGGGACTAAGATACTATTTTCTTTTTCTTACAAACAAGTGAAACGAGATTTGAACACAAGTTCTCCTTATAAAAAAGAATCAGACAATATCACTAAATCACAAAACTCTTGGTGACATGTGAGAAAGTAATTAATTCAAATCAGTATAGTTAATTTTATTTTGGGTTTTATACCTTCTTTGGCGCAAAGCAGACAATTTGAACTTTCATACGTTAGAGGCTTGCCTAATTTTGGTGAATTAGGATTGCTAACAGACAGGACCTATGGTACACAGAAAGTCCAGCTTACACATCTTTTCACCAAGGTAAAGTAAGCCCATCAATCCTTGGTACTTGGTCGGAATAAAAATGTTGGTAAAAAAATTTTTGTCCCCATATCAACCAAATACGAGGATTCTGAAAGCCTAATGCGTGAGTGAGTACTACCATATAAAACTTCAACTTTGCTACACTAAATTAGTAATTCTTTTAAGTTATGTTAATAATTAAGAAAACTTTGAGAATCATACTGTTAAGTGCAGTTTCTAAATTTTTTTTTAGGAAAAATTACACTGTTTTCCCCCTAAACTATCGAAATGCACTACCGACCCCAAATTTGAAATGCCAGCATTCTCGAACAAAGAAACTGTAAAAGATTACTTGAAGCATTAAGCTAGTATTTTCCACCATTCCATACAATAACATCAAATTTGATGGGAGAAATTGAAACTAAATTTATCCCAATAACATAAAATCACAAAAGTAGCAATCCTGCTTGACTTACAAAAACATGATGAACAAAAGAGACTACAAGTTAGAATGCGTAGTCATTATTGTACCCTCGAAACAAAGAGAGAAAATATAAGCACTAATGCACTATATTTGCATTTACTCCACAATGAACTATAAGTCTATAAGTCTCTTATTATCAATGATTTGGTTCAGAGATCATCTTTTCCTTCCACCTCAATGCCGAGAAGCTTAGCCAGTTCTCCACTTTCATATGCTTCAACAGTATCTGAAATCAATACATCAATGAGTTTCATACTGAGTTATAGAGCACTTTTCTATTGAAAGTATGGCAATGCTGGACAATTAACAACATGGAGTCGTGTCAAAGCCATGTCCAACATTTGAATGGACACTAACAAAAGAATTGCTAGGGACACTAACTTATAAAGCAACATAACTGCAAGGGTGTAACGATTTTTGTTTAGAAGGTTATAAGTAGTTATTAATTATTATTGTTATAATTGTTTCAACATCTCTACTGTGACTACTATTTATGGTTCTAATGCATGCAAAAACCACCCAAACACATGTAGATGTTTAATAATATATTGAATTCGCAATCAGACATATACATAGTGCCAAGTCCGTATGATTCACCCATCGAGAATGGTTTAGTTGAAATTCTTCCATGTCATTTTTAGTTTTGCCAAAAAAGAGCATATGTGTGGTGCCACATGCAACTTAGTCTAATTCCTAGACAGTATTGAAGTTTGTGAAACTACAGTTCTACTGTTTCCTAGAAGTCGTCCTCATTTTGCTTTCTTGGGCTCTTTTGATAAGTAAGAAATTTTATTAAAAGAGAATAAAGACCACCTCCAAGTACACAGGTTGTGTTTGTGTACTTGAGAGGCACCACAAATCAACTAAAATGACAACAATCTAGTAAGTCAAGAAGATTAGAGAATGAATGACAACTTAAAGCAATCATCCAATCATACAAGGAATGTAAGAACATTAGCTGAAGATCTGTCACAGCACGTTCCAGTCCTTTAAACCTCCTGCTTTTGTGTTCTTTCCCAATAGTGCACATTATGCATGAAGGGATTGTAATCCAAATATCGCCGTTGTGGTGACTAGCGAAGTGCCCCTTCCAATAGACCAACAAATCAACTACCCTATTAGACATAACCCACTGCACCCCAAATGAACATAACACTAGAGACCATAACTCTAGCAATATCACAATGTAGAAGTAAATGATGAACAGACATCCATTGTGCACATAAAACACCATTCCACAACAACTGTATCTCTTTTCTTAGGTTATATGTTGTAAGAATTTCCCCTAAAGCAGCTGTCCAAGTGAAGAAAAAAAAGCTACTTTAGTAGGAACTTTGACACTCCAAATACTTCTTCTTTTGATAAGTAAGATAAGTCCATATTAAAAAATCTTCTCTTTTAATAAAAGAAGAAAAAAGACCACCACCACGGAAAAGAACACATACCTCTAGCATAAAGTACTCTATAAAAGGACTTATCGTCAAATAACCTAGTGTATTGAGCTTTTACTCATGAGTACCGTAGTCATACTGTTCGTGCAGAACTTTATCAGCCTAGGTGACTGTATCTTTACAAAACATAACTGTACTATAACATGATGCTCACCAGAAATGCTTGGCAGCTTGCATGAGTCACTTGGCTAGGCACATATTGCCAGTGCCATACTAAAAGTGCCTCACACTGAGCATCCATTGTAGGGGTGCTGAGACAAGGGGTTGGCTCACCTTTGACGTCATTGATAGGGACCTATAAAAGAACTTGACCCTGACTGAGGCAAAATGCACAGCCCATGGCTAGAACTTCAAAAATTACGAAACACTGACTCCTTTTTTATATATATAGATAATAAGACTTTTATTGAAAGAACTGAACATCGTGATCATTATGGTGAACGCTCACTGACTCTTAAAACTAATGAACACTAATTCTAAGTTAATCTAGCAGTTAACTAGTACAAAGGAAAATAAAACAAGACCTCATAATGAGTACAGTAGCCTAAGGGGATGCCCATGAGGCCCCACATCAAACTTGAAACATGAACCTAAGCTTCTTGTAGCCTGTGTCAGTTTATTAGCTTTTTTTTTTTTTATATTTTATTCAAGAATTAAGCTTTATCAGTGGAAGTTTATGACTAGCCAACCAACTTTAATAGAGCCTTTCACTATGATCAATTGTACTCAAAACATTTAGAGCTTAACTATGAAATTCAGAGTTCTACGGCAGGTTCCTTAGTTTCTTCTTCTGCTCTATTCTAGTCTCCTTTTCTTTTTCCTTCCTTCTATCTCTTTACCATCTATATGTCTAGTCTAGTCTAATCTCTGTGCAACTGCTCTCTTTTTCCGTATTAAAAGAACCTACAAATCAAAACAGCTGTTACAAACCTAATCCACTCATCCCAATTACCACAGAATGCAACCATCCCACCATCTTTCCTTCACAAGACAACTCCTATACTTTGAATTTACCTGCCTCCTGCTTTTTTTGGGTTATCAAGTCAGAACCCTGTGTTTGTGTACAAACATGACACTCAGTGTCCAATTGTCAATGTCCATAGATCACAGGTTTTCTAGTCATTTCTTGTTAAATTAAATATAACTGTTACAAACAAAGGCAGTATAAATTTGTTGCTAAAAGAAAACAAACTTACCATCTGAACCTCCAATGTGCTTTCCATTTATGAACACTTGTGGTACTGTACGCCTCCCAACAATCTCACTTAAGGCATCCTGAATGATTGAGCCATCATCTACAAGATACAAAGTGAACATACTCAAACCATGCGCATACATAGGCACACACAATTACACAGTTTTCATTTAATGGGAGCAACTAATTTTCAACTTTGTTTATCAGAATACAAGTTTGAGCTTCTACCAAACAAAAAAATTTTGATAGGTAATAAAAGTTTTATTGATAGGAAAGGTGCAATGTGTTTCCGATAGTAAACCCACTGCACTTGAAACAGATACAAGAAAATCAAAGGGAAGAACGAACAGAAATTAAAAAATCAGAAATGGAAATACAATGCATAAAACCCCAAATAAGTTTGAGCTTCTACATTATATTTGCAGTCAATAGTGCTGAGATGCTAATCCTAAAAACCAAAACCGGAACTTAATACGCAAGAATGAGCAATTCATACTAATATAACTTGAAAAGTTTGCTAGTCTATTCAATAACCTTTGCTAATTGCTAATAATTGTTACGCCTTTGGTTCTACTTTACTTGTTACCAGCTTCTTATACACAAGATCCTTCATTATTTTCCTTTTTATACCAACCATTTTGATCAGTAAGGTATTTGCACACATACCTCTCTCATCAAGTTCAACAACATGTGGGACTTGGTTTAATGATTTGAAAACATTTTTGGCCTTTCTACAGTACCTGCATTACCAAAAGGGGAAATTAGAAAAAGTGAAAAAAAGGAGATGAAATATTCAACTAAAAAATAAATATAAATTATTTAGCTTGCACATGCAAGCAATGATGTTGAAATCCTTTATTGGCTTTAAATTCACTTTACTCACTAGCGGAAACATACACAAAATACGTATACATACATCATACTATGTATACAACAAATTTTTAATCTCATAATTACTGCATAAGTTCTTTGTCTTTGGATGGAAGCCTTTTTTTTTTTTTTTTGACAAGTGGATGGAAGCTATTAAATAACATTTAAAGGCAATTTTGTGAGCTTCTAGGTGTAAAGTAGAGAGACTCAATTCAGTTTAGTTTTACAATTTAAAAGGCATGCAAAGCAAGTCCATAGTATTTATGATTCTATTTGATATCCTTTGAAATTATTTAGATGTTGGTAATTTAGAATCTGCTGAAATTTCTTTAAAATATTTTGCAGTTAATTTTGGTAAAAAGTTCATTCTTCAATGCCTTTCATAACCCATAGAAAGGCCAAGAATTACATTTTAGTAGAGATAAAAATGAGACTGAAGAGAACATTTACCAAAAATAATATATGATCCTTTATTGAACAGACCCTATCATGGACAAATCAAGATAATAATAACTTCTACATAAAATTACATGGAGACTATCCTTCCTACTACCAATTATACAGAATTTGATCAAAAAGTGGATCTAATTGATCCTCATTGCCCCATGTTTCAAAATGGTACTCATCCTTTGAAATTTTTCATTTTAATCCTTATTCTTTTAAGTTTGTGTCAAAAAGGTCCCCCTGATTAACTCTTGCTTTGATTTTCTCTATCTCCAAACCAACACAAATGAAGCAAACAAAATATTTGAATAACCAATCTCTTCCCTCCTTTGCTGCTATTAAAATCCCCGGGATTTCGCTGAACTATCTTAACTCAAAATCAAACCTTTTTTTACATAATGTGGGTTTCTCAGCCTAAGAAATTGTTGCTTAATTGCTTATTTATTTAATTTTAATTCCTAACCTATGGCTATGGCGTCTGCTCTATGATGATTGTTCTTAATCATCTTGCCAAGACATCAATCAGTTTTTTGTGTACACAGGTCCAAACCCAAATCTTTTATTCGACAATAAAAAAATTTACCAATTGAGCAAACTAAAGCCCACATTTTTAATTATGTTTTCAACCTTATCTTTTAATCTTAGTTGAAATAAATCCTGATTCTTCCACAGGGTCCAAACCCAGATCTTTTATTTGACAATAAGAGACTTAAGGAGTGAGCTAACTAAAACCCACATTTTTAATAATGTTTTCAACCTGTATCTTTTAATCTTAGTTGAAATAAATCCTGGTTCTTCCAGTGCATTAAAATGAAAACAAAATGAATTGTATTGCAATAATAGCAATAGAATATAATAAAAGTGAAAAACACATAATAATAAAAGTGCAATGAAAAATCAAAATATATGAAAGATCTTGGAATTACAAAGAATAAATTGGAGGAGAGAGAGAGAGTACGGGCAATAGGACTTGGAAAAGATGGCGATCTTGTGGGAAGAAACGGTCTTCTTCACAAATTCAGCAGCAGCAGCGTCAGCTGAAGATGATGATGATGATGATGATAAAACACACCAGAGAGATGCAGCTGTTGTTATTACTAAAATTGACAATATTGTGGTTCTCGCGGCCGCCATTGAAGTAAACTCTCTCTGTCTCTATCTCTCTCTCTTTCTCCGTGTAGGATAGTATGTCTCTGTGTAAAAGTTAAATACACCAATAGAAATGAAATGAGCAACAAAGATGCTACGCAGTCTTATGCCTAAAAAATGAAAAAATAAATAAAGTTTTTTTTTTTAATTCATAGTTTTTCATTCTCGATTTTTTTTTTTTTTTTGGGATAGTTATTAATTGATAAATACTAAGTTCATAACAATTTTATAATACATGTATGACATGTTGTTACTTGCTGTTGCTAGTAGACAAGAAAAAGTTATTTCAACAATAGATTTAAATAAAAAATTATAATTTATCACTTAAAATTTATTGTAAAAATATGATGGATTTAGTGAATAGTACTTCTCTTATTAATTAATTGAATATGATGGTAGTCTTGGCTTTTTTTTTTATTCTTTTCGTTTTTTTCATTCTATTTTTTTTTTTACAATTTTTTTTGTAAATGATAGTTTAATTTGTTTTTAATTAAGGATAAAATATTATTTTGATTCTTAAACTTTGCCTAAAATTTATCTTTTTTCTCTAAATAAAGTTATATTTTTGTCATAGTTTATAGACAAAATTAGAGTCCTAAAAATAACATTTTTCAAAGTTTAGGGATAAAAAAAATTAAGACACAAAGTGAAACATTTTCAATAATTTAGAGAAAAAAAAAATTTTTAATAGTTTAAGGATAAAAAATAAATTTTTTAAACTTAAAAGACCCAAAAAAAAATTATTGATAAAATTTAAAGGCCAAAACAACATTTTGGCCTAATTATAGTGTTCTAAACTTTGGTCAAACTTCTTTCTCAAAAAAAAAAAAAACTTTGGTCAAACTTACCATGCGACCTTTAGATACATTAAATGACTAAAACAACTAGCCGATGTCTCCCAAGGAACACCCTTGCTATCAAAATGACTAGTGTTTTATTCAAGGGAACAAAAAAATGAATAGTGGTTTAAAAATGGCCTTTAGACTTCATTATTGTGTGGTGTGTGGTATCTCTTCTCTCATAGATTTTACAAAGTTTGCAAAATTTTCAAGCTACACTTTGAGTAAAACCCTTTTCTATTTTTTTTTTTTTTTTTTTTTATTGACATAGGTAGATAGTGGGAAGGGGGAAAGGAATTTGAACCTCAAACATTGGATAATAGCATGACAACTTAAAATTGAACATGAGTTTAAATAAGCTAAACATAAGCTTTACTAAGATTTTAGAGATTGTGGAGAGGAAAAAAAATCATTTTTTTAAAGTTTGAGAATAAATATTTTGGATATAAATTTTCTTACAAGTTTCACAAAATATCCTTTTGCATGTTAAGATTTATACTATGTTGGTTGAGAATAAAAGTAAGATAATGGAAAAAGGGGGAAGAAAAAGGGAGAGGAAAATTGGATATTCCATTGTTTGGATTGAGTGAAAATGGAGAGAAGAAAATTTGATATTCCATTGTTTGTTAGATTTTCCACCCGGCCTCACCGTTTTTGTCTCTTTCCAAATTGGGGATAAAATATCAAAAAAGACGATGACTATTCTTTTCTTCTCTCTTTGCAAGTCAAACAATTTTTTTTTTTTTTTTTTTTTGAGGAAAAGTCAAACAAAGATTACGTCTTCTTTCTTTTCTCATTTCCTCCCCATTTCCAAACATATACAAGGGAAGTGTTTTCTTTTCCTTTTCTCCTACCCTCTTTTCCCTTCACTTCAAGGGTGGCTCCACTTGGAGCCCAGGGGGTTCAAAAGAACCCCCTGAATTGAACCAAAAAATTCTTATTATAATATTTTTTTTTCTTATTTTGACACTTAAAATAAAAATGGCGAAAACACCATTTTACTCTTTACATTTTGGGATTACGGTTAATTTGGTCTCTACATTTTAGTACCAGTCAATTTGGTCTCTATTATTTTCAATTTGAAGTCAATTTAGTCTCTATCGTTAACTCACTAACGGAAAATGATTACGTGACAAACGGTTTGCCTTGTTGGGGCACATGTGGCTAACATAATAAAATAAAATCAATTAATTAAATATTATAAAAGCCACATCAGCATTTTAATAATAAAAGAAATCCATGTCAGACAAAAAAATTCTGAAAAGATTAATTGAAAAAAAAAATAAAGAAAATGAATTTTTAAAAGAATCCTCACTTTCTTTTATTTTCTTTAGAATTCTTGCACTTTCTTATTTTCCAAACACAATATACCCAGCAACACCCAACACCCAGCAACACCACAATATGAAATCAAGTCCCAATACCGAGTGTATAGCCAAAAAAATCTCACAATATGAAAGCGAAGATTCTTTTAGTTGAAGGAAACAAACAATTTGAAGTTCAATGGAATATGATAAGGAAAGAGACATAAATGCTTCTCTTCTGCATTAGTTGTCCATGGTTTATCTTGATTGCTCCCCTTGCAACTACTGTTGCATCTTTTTTGGGTGGCTTTCAGTTTTCTAGCAAAGTGAGTATCGACAAATTTCCAATATTTTTTATGAATTCAAATTTTGACATTTGATTCTTGTTCTCACAAGAGTGCTTGATAAGTGGCAATGACAACAAGCTTTCCTGGTGCTGGTAATCTACAAATACTGAAATATCACAATATGGGTATCGGGAATTTTTTGGCTAAACACTAGGTATTGGGATTTGATTTCATATTGTGGTGTTGTTGGGTGTTGGGTGTTGCTGGGTATATTGTGTTTGGAAAATAAGAAAGTGAGGATTCTTTTAAAAATTCATTTTCTTTATTTTTTTTTTCTTTTGAATAATCTTTTCAAGATTTTTTTGTCTGACATGGATTTCTTTTATTATTAAAATGCTGATGTGGCTTTTATAATGTTTAATTAATGAGAAATTATCTTATTTTATTATGTTAGTAACATGTGTGCCAACAATGCAAACCGTTTGCCACGTAAGCAACTTTCGTTAGTGAGTTAACGATAGAGACTAAATTGACTACAAGTTGAAAATAACAAGGACCAAATTAACTGCTACTAAAATGTAGGGACCAAATTAACTGTAACCCCAAAATGTAGGGACTAAAATAGTGTTTTCGCTAACAAAAATTTAAACACTCTAACCTTAAGCCCAACTGAAATAAACTTAAATATAATCATCTTAATAATATCTTGATCTTTTTAAACACAAAGAAAAATCTCAATAGCAAATCAATTTGATCTAAAATTTGGGGAAAAAAAAATTAATTAGCCCAACAACAAAAGTAGATTTGTTAAATCTTAAACCTTAGAAAAAGCTCATTTAGATTTTAAGAAATATTAAATAAATCTATCAAATGAGAAATAAGTGGATGAATGATTGCTTGACTATGTATATTGAAACAAATGTAGCTAGTAGGATTGATAGTGAAGATGTCATGCAACAATTTCAAAATACGAAACATCATATAAGGCAATTGTAAAACTTTATGTATTAAAGTTTTTTTTTTTTTTGTGATGTCGATATATTTAATTTATCTTTTGTTTAAAATTTTATATAATTTATGTTTCTTATTAAACCCCCTATAAAATATTCCTAGAGCAGCCACTGCTTCACTTATTTCTTTTCCTTTCTCTTCTCTCAATTGCAACTAAACAAAGTGTTTCTCTCTTTTGTAGCAAGTAAGACAAGATTAATGGATGTGCTAGGGCCCTACACGTGTGGGGCCGACATCAATTAATAAACCATCTTTTTAATTGTGCAATGGATGTATGGTACATAAGCGATTTGATGCATACTGCTGTTATATCTTTTCTGATTTGCATTCTACTAATTCTACCTTCTTTTCTTATGTGTATGATATTTTGAGAAAAGAACCTTGTCCTTCATTGGCTGGTTATTTCATTAAATTAATTAATTACTACTTCGCGTTAATGTATGTTCTAAGCATGGAATCGAGTACTAACAAATGACAATAATAGGAGCCAGGAGTCATGACTGTAAAGCCAGAGACTGAGTTCAAGGCAGAATCTACACGGCCTGTAGCTTAGCTATGAAACTATGAATTACATGTAGTATAAGTCTGTTACCATTTAGAGTCCAAGTGTCAGCATCCTATACTCTTGTCCACATGTCAGCACCTGAGCTATGATTATTTAATGCAGTTAAGCAATTCCACATTATACGAAAGTGGTTAATACCTATATATTAGGGTCTGTAATCCACATTGAGGCGATTGAATATCAGAACTGAAATTTTTCCACAAATTCTCTTTTTCTCTTCCTCTTTTCTCTTTGTGCTTTTCTTCTTTCTTGTATTGTTCTTGATTTCTCTTCATGTTATCAAAGCTCCATTAATGGCTTCTGCTCCAAGCTCTAGTTCCTCTACAACCCCTTCCACTACAACCACTTCCATTACTTCTATTGTAAATCCATCACTTCTATTGTTACTTTTATCAAACATGGCGAGCATGATGACAGTCAAGCTCGATTTTACCAACTATATGGTATGGAAGCATCAAATTGTTGCGATTCTGGAAGCATATTCCATGATTGGTTTTGTGAATGAGTCGTGTGAAGCTCCTGATCCATTTCTGAAAGATAGTGCTGGAAATTTCACGAGGGAGTCAAATCCTGAGTTTGTCAATTAGAGAAACAGAGAGCAAGCTCTATTCACCTTCATCAACTCCACTCTATCTCCCTCAGTTCTAACCATCACTGTGGGTCAAAAATTTGCTAAAGGAGTCTAGTAAGTTCTTGAAAAGAGGTTTGCTTCTGTATCTTGATCTCATGTCTAAATTCTAAAGAATGAATTGCTAAGCATTAAGAAAGGTTCTAAGAGCATTGATACTTTCTTTCAAAGATTTAAGGAAGCTAGAGATAAACTTAGTTCTATTGTTGTTTTCATTGATGAAGAAGAACTTATACATTTAGTTTTAGAAGCTTTGCCTTGTGAATATGATGCCTTTTGCTCTGCAATTAGAACTCGTAATGATGTGTTTTCACTAGAAGAGTTAAATACTTTATTGAATGCTGAAGAATGAGCTATTAAGAAGAAATCTGAATCTAGAGAGATAACTATGGCTATGATGCTTCAGAGTGGGTTTAACCAAAATAATAATAGAGGGAGAGGTAGAAATGGTAATCAAAGAGGTCGTGGTAAAGGATTCAACAATTTTGGTCCCCATTTTGGGTTTAATAATGATCAATCTTCTAGCCATTCTAATTTTGGGTTTAATGCTAGTCATTTCCCTGGAAATACCTCTAATTCTCCTCAATTTCCTAGATTTCAATCCAAGCCTGGTTCTAGTACTCCCACAAGTCAAACTCCAGGGCAGAGTTTTCCTAATTCAAGGCCTACATGTTAGATTTGTGGCAAGAATGGTCACACTACCTTGGATTGCTATCATCGCATGAATTTTGCCTATCAAGGCAGACATACTCCAGCCAAGTTAGCTTCTATGGCAGCTAGTTCAATGGCTGCTACTGCAAATTTTGCTTCAGCATCTACTTTTAATTGGCTTACTGATACAAGGTGCTCTGATCATATGACCCCCGATCTGTCACAACTTTCATTACTGTCTCAAGCTACTTCAGGTCATGAGACTGTCACTGTTGGTAATAGGCAAGAATTACCTATCACTCATGTTGGAAATGGTAAGCTTGTTACTGTTAGAATTATTTGCCCTCAAAAACAATATTATGCATTTTTATTTGATAATAAAAATTTATTTTCACATTCATAATTTTATAGGTATATTTCATTGTTTAAATGTGGCATGTGATGTCACCTCTGTAGAAAAATCATGTTAATGGTTAAGGAACCAAAGACAGGGAGTAATGATTTTTCATAGATTATTAAATTGTTCTAGGCTGTGGATATTAATTGAATATTACCACTAAAGACTACACTTGTTGTGCTGCTATATGATAAGATGATTTACTCCATCATTGAGGTAGTGACTTTAAGCAGACAAGTGGGTGTAATGTAACAAGTACATACACTGAATTGGATCCAATCAAGGACAACTTATGGAGCGATCACTGTTAATTAAAAGGCTGTCCTATCACAATTTTTCTATTGTCCTTAAACATGAGGGGTTTGTGTATATTTATTTATTATGCACATAACTTTGACAATGTCAACTGGTGATGCTGATTTTTAAAGGCTATATACAAACACGTTGGGTTATGTGTGTAATGAATAAAATATATAAATGCTCAACAATGAATCCACCAGTCTCTAAAGAAGATAGTATATTTAGTTGATTTTCATATTGAAGTTGGACTCAAAACAAAACCGGCCGGTGACATTTTTCAAAAAATGTTTTTCATATATATAATATTGTGTATATATATATATATATATTTAAAGAGTTTTTTAAAGATATTTTGGAGTTCAATAGAAATTATGAAATTAAGAAATTAAGGGTTACATAAGCTAGGGACATAATAGTGATATTAATCCAGTCCTAGTGGCTTGTGGGAATATAGTATGGTGGAAGGACATAGATATGAAATTGTAAGTAATGGGACCTCATTTGTAATTCTCTAATCTTCAAGGGCCAATTGCAATGTGTTGATGGACATTATTGCAATTTGTAGAAGTTCAAATATTTTCTTGATATGATTGAGAAAATTAAAGAATATTTTTGGAAAGAGTTTCAAGAAAAGTCAATAACGTTAAAAAAGGTTATTGATAAAATCCTACGGCTGAAGATTAGGATCCCTAAGGATCCCACGTCCAATCTCTCTCTAGGGTTTTAGAAGTCTACCATAAAATAAGATTTTATAATATCATATTTAGTGGTTGGCCATCAGAACTACTGAGTGATACTGCAGCCTTCTGAAAACTCAAAAGAAATAGAGAGAGAGACGTGAATACATTGGGAGGCAACACGCTTGGGTTGCTAAGAGAGGTACGCAATGTTTGTTCTATTTAGAATCCATGGTTGTGTGATACAACGATCTTTAAAAACAAAATATAAATTTTTTGTTCTATATTGCTTCCGCAAAAGTTTTCAGTGGTATCAGAGCAAACCACAATTAATCATGGATTTTAAATTGTTATTTAATATTAGTGTGTTTGCCGAGATTTATTTCCTATATGCTGTGATTGATATATGTGATATGTTAATTGTTTTTATTCAGAGAAGTTGAGAACAACGAAGATCTGTGCCGTGATTAATATATATGTGATATATTGATTGTTTGGTTCTGATACGTTTTAGTATTCTTGATTTATTATGTTGATTTGTGCCGTGATTGATAATATCAGCATGTCTTTTGCATCATACTCTTGAGTTGTGCGCCTTAGTGCTTTACAGATTGTCTATTATTGTTTTATATATGTGTGTGTGTGTGTGTGTGTGTGTGTGTGATTATTTGAGCAACCCATATTGACATGTTTTAGTGATATATAAGAGAGTATTGAGTATTGCCGAATTAAGGTATTGAATCCTAAGAGTATTACCGAATAAAGGTGTTGATTTTCAATTAGTGGGAATTGTATAAGATACATAAAGAATATTTTTTAAAGAGTCCCAGTAATAGTATATATGAAGTGCTAAATAGGATTATTTTACAAAATAATTCCTATGGCCCTCCATTGTCGGTAAATAAAGGTTCTATTAAATTAAAATTTTGTTGAAGCCAAAAGGATAGACTTGATTTTGGTTTAGTAGTTCCTCTTGTTTACTTCTTGGGAAGATAGGTGTGTGTATGACTGGTGGGAGTGTGGCTAAAATAGCAACATGTTCATGCTAGTACATATATCACATTCAGATAATGGTTTGCACTTAACCAAATAAACATGACCACTAAAATAGAGTAAAACATGTTTGATTTGGAGGCCAAAAGTAAATCGGGAGTCATAGATAAATTAAATAAAATTAGAAACATGGGATGAAATTATGATGAATAGTATCTATTTGCCTTTATATGGTGTGCACAGTATATTTCAAAAGAAATTATTGGAGCATGCAAGGTAAGGGTTCCCGATGCCCACTTCGAACTATTTATAAATATAATTGTTATATTCTGTTATGGGAATCTATGATATTTTGTTCTTGTGGGAGGTACCATTAGTTATTCAAAAACCAAAATAAGATGGATATATGTATGTGAAAATATTATTTTATATTATTTTGTAGATTCATTATGACCAATTTTAATCCCTTAGCTAAGATTTTGGATGAAAATCGATTATCAGGACCAAACTATGTAGATTGGAAAAGGAACCTAATCATTGTTCTCACTGCTAATAAGATAGCTCATGTCCTTAATACTGAGGCACCAGAACTTGCTTTAGCTGATGCCACTGAGGCGCAAAGAGATGCATTCAATAAGTGGCATGAGGCTGATGAAATGGCTAAATGCTACATAGTGGTCTCTATGACCAATGTGTTGCAAAAACCAATGCCAAGGCCTAGTTACAGCACAAGATATGATGCTGCACCTCAAAGAGATATTTGGAGAACAGAGCAGAAGTGCACGGCAAACTGCTATGAAAAATCTCATGTCCACCAAAATGGGGGAAGGAACTCCAGTTCGAGAACATGTCCTGAAGATGATTTCTTTCATCAACGAACTGGATCTGTTTGGTGCAGAAATTGATAGTGAGACCTAAGTTGATGCGATCCTAGCATCTTTACCTGATTCTTTTAATCAGTTTATCATGAACTATAACATGAATAAGATGGTAGTGACATTGTCAGAGCTGCTCAATATGTTGAAAGCAGTTGAGGATCTCATCAAGAAAGAAAAGTCTACTGTAATGTTGGCTGAAAAATCTGATTCTTCTCTTAAGTTGAAGCCTAAGGGTAAGAACTTTAAGAGAAAAGGGTCTCAGTCATTTAATAAGGCTCAAGGTGACAAAATGAATAAGGACACTGAGAAAAAGAAAGCAAAAGGAAATTGTTTCCATTGCGGTAAGCCTGGTCATTGGAAGAGAAACTATCGCCATTATTTGGCTTCTCTGAAGAATGACAAACCTGCAGAAGGTATGCCTAATTTGCTCGTTATTGAAACAAATTTAATGGATGGTCCATTTGATTCTTAGTGTGTAGATTCTGGTACAATCTCACGCATTTGCAATATGTTGCAGGGGTTCAAGGAGACCCGAAGGCTAAATGAAGGGGAGGTGATCCTAAAGATGGGGACTGGTGCAACTGTTGCAGCCACTGCCATTGGAACCTTTTATTTAGAATTATCTTCTAGTAGAACTTTTGTCTTAGAGGATTGCTTATATGTGCCAGAAGTGCGAAGAAATTTAATTTCAGTTTCAAAACTTGGTTGTTCAGGATATTCATTTCTTTTTACTTCTAAACTTCTTGTTAAGTTTAATAATAAATTTGTAACTTCTGGCATTTTACAAGATAGTCTTTATTTTTTGAGTTCTATTGATAATTCTATTAATTGTGTTGAGAATGATACTGCTGCCGGTGTGTTATCTCTTAAAAGAAAAGGAGATGTTAATCCTACCTATTTGTGGCACTAAAGGCTTGGTCATATCAATATTGACTGAATCAATAGATTGGTAAAGGATGGGCCATTGAATCTTTTGAAGGTAGAGCCTTATCCAATTTGTGAGCCTTGCTTACAAGGGAAAATGACCAAAAGTCCCTTTATAGGAAAAGGGAGCTAGAGTCACTGATGTATTAGGATTAATACACACTGATGTTTGTGGTCCTATGAATCACATGGCAAGAGGTGGTTTCTATTACTTCATTACTTTTATTGATGATTATTCTAGGTATGGTTATTTGTACCTAATGAAACATAAATCTGAATCCTTTGAAAAGTTCAAAGAGTTTCGTAATGAGGTTGAGAAACAGGTTGGAAAATGCATAAAAGTTCTTCGCTCTGATAGAGAAGGAGAATACCTCTTGGATCAATTTAAGGAATATCTAAAAAAAAATGGGATTATTTCTCAATTAACTCCCCCTGCCACACCTCAACATAATGGTGTAGCTGAAAGAAGAAATAGAACCTTATTAGATATGGTTCGTTCTATGATGAGCATGTCAGAGTTGCCAATTTCATTTTGGGGTTATGCTTTGGAGACTGTTGTTTATTTATTGAACAGAGTCCCTACCAAATCAGTTCCTAGTACCCCATATGAGTTATGGACTGGTAAGAAACCAAGTCTAAATCACTTAAAGATATGGGTTGTTCAGCACATGTTAGAAAATCTAATATGGATAAGCTAGGACTAAGGAGTGATAGATGTTTATTTATTGGCTATCGTCTACTGGTTTCTATTTTTACAATCCTAGTGAGCAAAAGGTTTTTGTGAGCAGGACTGCTATTTTTCTTGAGGAAGATTATAGCTTAAATGAAAGTAGAGCAAAAGTTTCTCTTGATGAACAAACTAATAACTCAATGGCTGAGTTGAATGAGAATAATGAAGAGTAAGTAATAGTGCCTACTGAACCAAGCAAAATACAAGAGACTCGATGTAGTAAAAGGACTATCAAGCCTTTAGTTAGACTCACTTTGTTAAATGAGATTTATCTAATGGAGTCAGAGGAGCATGATAATGATCCTTTTACTTATCAAGAAGCAATGACTGATAAGGACGTTGAGAATTGGAAAAGGGCCATGGAATCAGAGATGGACTCAATATATACCAACCAGGTCTGGACCTTAGTAGACAAACCAAAAGGTATTAAGCCTATTGGTTGTAAATGGATCTACAAAAGGAAGATAGGACCTAATGATAAGGTGGAGACCTATAAAGCTAGGCTAGTGGCAAAAGGGTATAATCAAAAGGCTGGAATTGATTATGAGGAAATCTTTTCGCCAGTAGTCATGCTAAAGTCCATAAGGATTCTATTGTCAATTGCTGCACATTATGATTATGAGATATGGCAAATGGATGTTAAAACAGCTTTCTTGAATGGACACATTCGAGAAGAAATTTTTATGGACCAGCTAAAAGGTTTCATATCTCATGGTCAAGAATCAAAAGTGTGCAAGTTGATGAGATCTATATATGGCCTAAAGCAAGCATCACGCAGTTGGAACATCCGTTTTGATGAGGCAATCAAATCATTTGATTTCTCACAAAATATGGATGAACCTTGTGTTTACAAAAGGGTTAGTGGGAGCACTATTTCATTTTTAGTTCTTTATGTAGATGACATACTACTCATTGGCAATGATGTAGGAGCAATGTCATCTATAAAAGTATGGTTATCTAGTCACTTTGCAATGAAAGATCTTGGTGAAGTGTCCTATATACTCGAAATGAAATTGTTTAGAGACCGAAAGAAAAGGTTGTTAGGACTTTCACAAGTCAATTATATTGACAAGATATTGGCTAGGTTTAGCATGCAAGATTCCAAGAAAGAGTTTTCACCTTTTAGACATGGAGTTCATCTCTCAAATCAAATGTGTCCTAAAACACAAGAAGAAAGAGAGAAAATGAGAAATTGTCCTTATGCTTCGGCTGTAGGAAGTCTCATGTACACAATGCTTTGCACTAGGCCAGACATTTGTTATGCAGTGAGCATTGTGAGTAGATATCAATCTAATCCAAGTTCTGAGCATTGGACAGTAGTGAAACATATCCTCAAATATTTAAATAGGACCAAACGTTATTTCTTGGTGTTTGGTGGTGAGGATTTGACTGTCCAAGGGTACACAGATTCAGATTTTCAATCTGATATTGATGATAGAAAATCAATTTATGGATTTGTGTTCACTCTTGGCAAGGGAGCAATAAGTTGGAGAAGTTGCAAGCAAGATACTACTGCAGATTCTACTACAGAAGCAGAGTATATAGCTATAAGTGAGGCTACAAAGGAAGCTGTGTGGATTCGCAAGTTCATTCAAGAACTTGAAGTTGTTCCTTCTATTAAGTCACCCATTACTATCTATTGTGACAATAGTGGGGCTGTTGCAAATGCAATAGAACCAAGGGCTCATCAAAGGACAAAACATATTGCACGTAAATATCACTTGATACGTGATATCATACAAAGAGGTGATGTAGCAATAACAAAGATTGCCTCTGCCAATAATGTTGCAGATCCACTCACAAAGGCATTGTCTTAAAAGGTGTTTGAGAAACATTTAGAAGCAATGGGTATTAAATACATGTATGATTGGTTTTGAGTGCAAGTGGGAGATTGTTAGAATTATTTACCCTCAAAAACAATATTATGCATTTTTATTTAATAATAAAAATTTATTTTCACATTCATAATTTTATAGGTATATTTCATTGTTTAAATGTGGTATGTGATGTCACCTCTGTAGAAAAATCATGTTAATGGTTAAGGAACCAAAGATAGGGAATAATGATTTTTCATAGATTATTAAATTGTTCTAGACTATGGATATTAATTGAATATTACCACTAAAGCCTGCACTTGCTGTACTGCTATATGATAGGATGATTTACTCCGTCATTGAGGTAGTGACTTTAAGCAGACAAGTTGGTGTAATGTAACAAGTACATACACTGAATTGGATCCGATTAAGGACACCTTATGGAGCGATCACTGTTAATTAAAAGGTTGTCCAATCACAATTTTTCTATTATCCTTAAACATGAGGGGTTTGTGTATATTTATTTATTATGCACATAACTTTGACTATGTCAACTAGTGATGCCGATTTTTAAAGGCTATATATAGACACGTTGAGTTATGTGTGTAATGAGTAAAATATATAAATGCTCAACAATGAATCCACCAGTCTCTAAAGAAGATAGTATATTTAGTTGATTTTCATATTGAAGTTGGACTCAAAACAAAACTGGCCGGTGACATTTTTCAAAAAATGTTTTTCATATATATAATATTGTATATATATATATATATATATATATATATTTAAAGAGTTTTTTAAAGATATTTTGGAGCCAAATAGAAATTATGAAATCAAGAAATTAAGGGTTCCATAAGCTAGGGACATAACAGTGATATTAATCCAGTCCTAGTGGCTTGTGGGAATATAGTATGGTGGAAGGACATAGATATAAAATTGTAAGTAATGGGACCTCATTTGTAATTCTCTAATCTTCAGGGGTCAATTGCAATGTGTTGATGGACACTATTGCAATTTGTAGAAGTTCAAATATTTTCTTGATATGATTGAGAAAATTAAGGAATATTTTTGGAAAGAGTTTCAAGAAAAGTCAATAATGTTAAAAAAGGTTATTGATAAAATCCTACGGCTGAAGATTAGGATCCCTAAGGATCCCACGTCCAATCTCTCTCTAGGGTTTTAGAAGTCTACTATAAAATAAGATTTTATAATATCATATTTAGTGGTTGGCCATCAGAACTACTGAGTGATACTGCAGTCTTCTAAAAACTCAAAAGAAATAGAGAGAAAGACGTGAATACCTTGGGAGGCAACACACTTGGGTTGCTAAGAGAGGTACGCAATGTTTGTTCTATTTAGAATCCATGGTTGTGTGGTACAACGATCTTTAAAAACAAAATATAATTTTTTTGTTCTATATTGCTTTCGCAAAAGTTTTCAGTTACCCTTTTGTCATCAATTCCGTTTAGATAATATTCTTAGGGTTCCTGCTGTAGCTTCAAATTTATTGTCTATCCATAGACTTTGTTTACAAAACAATGCCTTTTATTATTTGGATGCAAATCAGTTCTTAATTGTGGATTTACCTACGAGGAAGGTTCTTTATCAAGGCCTGAGCAAGGATGTTGTCCACCCAATCCCACTTTATTCTCCACTCTTAGCAGCTCCTGGTTTTCGTTCATCCCTTGCTTTCAACTCTTCAGTCAAGCATGCTGTCTCCAGTCAAGCAATGTTGTGGCATCAAAGGCTTGGTCACCCTTGTTCCAAGCTTCTTCAATCTACTTTAGCTTCTTTTCCTAGTAATGTTTCAGTTTCTGTAAATGATGACATTTTTTCTCAATGTAAATACTGCATAAGTGCTAAAATGCACAAACTTCCTTTTTCAAAGCATGAAATGTCCAGTACTTCTCCTTTACAACTTGTCCATAGTGATGTTTGGGGTCTTGCCCCTATAACTTCTGTACTTGGCTATAGATTCTATGTCATTTTTGTTGATGATTTCACTAGATTTACCTGGTTGTTCCTTCTTAAACATAAATCTGAAGTGTTTACATTCTTTCTACACTTTAAAGCTCTTGTTGAAACTCAGTTTGGGTCTGAAATTGAAACCCTTAGAACTGATGGTGGTGGTGAATACACCAATAATCACTTTAAGTCTTTTTGTTTGGACAATGTCATTCAACATCAGTTGTCTTGCCCTACACCTCAGCAGAATGGTGTAGCTGAGAGGAGGCATAGACAAATTGTTGAAAGTGGTCTTTCTATGTTTCATCAGTCTAAACTTCCGTCTTCCTATTGGTGTTATGCCTTTAGTACTGCCACTTTTCTAATCAATAGGGTTCCCTCTTTTGTTCTTCAGTTTAAATCTCCTTGGGAAAAGTTGTTTCAATCTCCACCTTCTCTGCAGTCCTTGAAAACCTTTAGATGTGCTTGCTTTCTCCTCATTAGGCCTTATTCAGATCATAAACTTCAACTTAGGTCTACTTAATATATCTTTCTAAGGTATCCTCCTTTAACCAAGGGTTATATCTGTTTTAACCCTCAATCACAGAAAATTTATATTAGTACTCATGTCATTTTCCATGAATCTGACTTTCCAGGCTTACCTACTTCTTTAGCCACTTCTTCCAACAATTCTGATGTTACTTGTCCTTCCTTTGATCTTTGGTTGTCCACTCTTTTGCCCATCAATTCTTCCTCTGATTCTTTCTCTACTGTCTCTGCTGTTTTTCCTTCTTTTCATACATCTGTTGCTATGCCCGAGGTGTCCACTAATGTGTCTCGTCATGCCTCTTCATCCAATCCTATTTCTGATGTGCCTGCTCCTACTGATCCTATTCCTCTTGATCAGTCCGTGTCTACTGATTCTATTCCTCTTGATCAGTCCGTGTCTACCTTTAATCCTAATACATATCCCATGCTTACCAGATCCAAGCATGGTATTTTCAAGCCTAAAGCCTACACAGTTGTGAGGGATTATACTCAGGTTGAACCTCCTACTTTCAGTGTTGCTTCTTTGCATCCACAATGGGTTGCAACTATGAACTCTGAGTATGCTTCTCTGTTAAAACAGAAAACTTGGACTTTGGCCCCTCTTCCAACTGGTAAAAATGTGGTTTCTTGTAAATGGGTTTATAAGATTAAGAAGGGTAGTAATGGAGCTATTGCTAGGTACAAGGCCAGACTTGTGGCCAAAGGGTTCTTGCAGCAATATGGGTTGGACTATGAGGAGACTTTTAATCTTGTGGTGAAACCTACTGCTGTGAGGATCATCTTGGCTTTAGCTGTGCAACACAATTGGTCTTTGAAGCAATTAGATGTCTCTAATGCTTTTCTTCATGGGGTGCTTCATGAAGAGGTTTTTATGTCTCAACCTCCTGGATATATTGATCCTGCACATCCTTCTCATGTCTGCCTTCTTCATAAGGCCATTTATGGATTGAAACAGGCCCCTAGAGCCTGGTTTGAGAGCTTCACCACTCAGCTGTTTCACATTGGCTTTCATACCTCTTCTGCTGACAGTAACCTCTTTATCTTGCATCATGGTTCAATTGTAGTTTACCTTCTTCTTTATGTTGATGATATCATTGTTACTGGTAGTGATGCTTCTTTCATTGATCAGCTTATCACCAATCTTAGTGTTGTTTTTGATTTGAAGGATCTTGGTCCTCTTAGATTCTTTCTTGGTCTCTAGATTGAATACACACCTCAAGGTCTATTTGTACATCAATCTAAGTATTCTATGGATTTTCTCACCAAGTTTAATATGCTGGATTGCAAGCCTTGTCTTACTCCTTGTTCACCAACTGTGCATATGAGTTCTCAGACTAGTCCCTTACTTGCTAATCCAACTTCCTACAAGAGCATGGTTGGTGCCTTACAGTATTTAACTTTTACTAAGCCTGATCTCTCCTATTCTGTTCAGCAAGCATGTCAATTCATGATTTAGCCTACTCAACACCATTTAATGGCAGCTAAAAGGATTCTTAGCTACCTTAAGGGTACTTTGCACCTTGATATTAATTTTCATCCAAATTCCTTTGCCCTCTCAGCCTATTGTGATGTTGATTGGGCAAGTGATCCCCTTGATAGGAAGTCTATCACTGGCATGGTGGTGTTTTTGGGCAACTCCCCTGTCACTTGGTCTGCTAAGAAGCAGTTGACAGTGGCTAGATCATCTACTGAAGCTAAGTATAAGGCTTTGGCTTCTACTGCTGCAGAGCTGTCTTGGATTAGACAAATTCTTAAGGATTTGGGTGTTTATTTGTCTTTGCCTCCTTTGTTGTGGTGTGATAATGTGTCTGCTCTGGCATTGGCTTCCAATCCTTTCTTCCATGCTCATACCAAGCATATTGAGGTGGATTACCATTATATCCGAGAGAAAGTTATGGCTAAAGAGTTGCAGGTTCATTTCATTTCTACTCAGGATCAATTGGCTGACGTTTTCACTAAGGCTCTTTCTTCTCCTAAGTTTCAAGCTCTTGTTTTCAACCTGATGGGAGTTCCTCCCCTCAGTTTAAGGGGGATGTAAAGCCAGAGACTAAGTTCAAGGTAGAATCTACACGACCTGTAGCTTAGCTATGAAACTATGAATTACATGTAGTATAAGTTTGTTACAGTTTAGAGTCCAAGTGTCAGCATCCTATGCTCTTGTCCACAAGTCAACATCTAAGCTATGATTAGTTAATGCAGTTAAGCAATTCCACATTATACGAAAGTGGTTAATACCTATATATTGGGGTTGAGGTGATTGAATATCAGAACCGAAATTTCTCCGCAAATTCTCTTTTTCTCTTCCTCTTTTCTCTCTGTGCTTTTCTTCTTTCTTGTATTGTTCTTGATTTCTCTTTAATGACTATTATACATTAATAATTAAGTGTCTCTTGTTTCTTTACTTTCTTATATCTTTTTTCGGCTTGTGAGCTTGACACATGCATGTTCAGCTGTAGCTAATGGAAAATGAAGAGAAATGAAAAGAGGAAAATAAAATAAAATAAAATATATTTATAGTATTTTTAACTATTGCAATGACTTCAATGTTATTGCAACGATTTTTCCATTGTAATAAACTTTTTTCTTGTAGTGATATAAAATTGTGGATTTTCCATTAACCTAAAACTTAGTAAAAAGTAAAAATTTCAAGTCACACATAAATATTGAAAACAAAAACGATACAACTCATTTTCATAGAATGTTTTCTTTTACACTTAAAGTATAGTACTATTCTGGAAGTATAGTACATACATACACACACAGATATTGAAAACAAAATCGATACAACTCATTTTCATAGAATGTTTTCTTTTACACTTAAATATAGTACTACTCAGGAAGTATAGTACATACACACATATTGAAAACAAAATCGATACTAATCACTTTCATGGAATGTTTTTTCTTTCATTTAAAGAGAAGTATAGTACGTGTATATATATATATATATATATATTGAAAACATAAACAATACAACAACCGATGAAAATCTAATAAAAGGAATGTAGCATGGAAAAGCAAACTATATATCTTCTTAACTAGAGAGCTTAACATCAAAAGGGGGTGCTACTAAAAAATGTCGTTAAGACTGCTGTCATGGTTCTTAACATCAAAAGGTTGGTACCTATTCCTAAGTTTGATACTAAATTTTCCTAAACAATTAAAGATGAGGTAAATCTCTCTCAATTCTTCTGGAGTAGGGAGCTTAACGAAGTTATATGGTTTGCTTCATTGTACTACATTCCTTTAGATTTTCATTAGAGAGCTTAACAATGGTAAAGTTTGCTCTCTATACTGTATTTCTTTAATTAGATATTTATGGGTTGTTGTATTATGTTCATTTTTATGCTACTGGAACATCTTCAATTCCTTTCACATTGAACTAGGACAACCAAAAGATGTGAAGCAGCAGCATGATGGTGACAATCTGAGCCAAGAGGGGATGCATGCGTACCGTCTTTCTACATAAATAAGGATGGGTAGGATGCACCACATTTCTTGTAGTCATGAGAGTCTGTAATATATGTCTACTTTTTTCGTCAATGTCCTTTCAATTGCTGTTCTACCACTTGATTGGTATACTGCACTATTATCTGTTCAAGTTTATTTAAGTTTTTTACTATGGAATGGAATTACTATTCTACACTTCTATGCTTGATTAGTTTATTGAACTAATTATCTGTTAAAGTTTATCTTAAGTCTTTGACTATGAAGTGGTTGGGTTTTACTAAATGAGTGGGTTTAAATATGTCTCTCTCTTATTATTTTTTTTATATTCTTCTATTCTTTATATGTTTTAAAGTATTTTATGTTTTATAATATGATTTTATCTTGCAATATGATTTCTACTTTTTAGATATGTTAGAAATTTTAGAATTGTGCTTTATATTAAAAAGATGTTGTGAGAGTGCACTGGGTGCAATACTAAGCCCAATCCAAATGTGAACACCCCCAATAGGGCACAATAATTTGATATATTTGTATGGTATTTCTTGAAGTAATAGACTATACCTACAAGATATTTGTCAAATTTTTTTGTTGCACAAACCTATTACTTTAAAATTTATTGCAACACTTCGTATCAACTATTGCAATAACTCTAATGTTATTGCAATGATATTTTTCGTTGCAATAGTATTATGAATTTTCATTAATCTACAACTTAGTAGAAGAGAAAAATTGCAAGTGCAAGTCACTTCCAAATTGAATGCAAGACCCATTTTTATTTTTTATTTTTATTTTTTGCAGTTAAAAGAGAATATAGTACTACTTTGGAAATATAGTATAGTATAATAATCTATATATTATTATTATATAATAATAGGTGAAGCTAAGAGAAACTCAAATTAGAATTCTAAATTAGAGTTCTAATTTTGCTCCATGTGTCCTAAATTATTTATTCTCAAAGAGTTTTATTTATTAAGGGATAATTACAGTAAACCCACCTGAGGTTTGGCCCGTTTGCACTTTGCCTACCCGTGGTTCAAAACTTATCACTTTGTCCACTTGTACTTCAATCTGTTACCCCCCTATTACCCACCTCACCCTCAGACGTTAAAAAAACACATTTTTATTCCAAATTAGAACATAACATGGATCAAATGCGAAAATCCCAGCAACCATCAAAATTTGAAACCCAATATACATGAAAATTGCAAAGTCAAAACAAAAACAAGAAAGTAAAAAATTGACCAAAAAACAAAATCAACAAAGCATTTAAGTGAATGGGTCTCTCATGGTTGAAGATCTAATTAAACCAAGCACCCATAAAGTCTGATCAAGTACAAAATTTTCAAAGAAACTCACGCAAAAGGAGAAGGCTCAACAGAGAGAGCAATACGGCGAGGCCTTGATAAGGCCTCAGAATTAAGCAAAGGAGCATTCATCTCCTCTTCTTCTCTAACCTCAGTGATAGTCATATTGTTATTGCTAATGTTACCGTCTGCTTTAGCAACAAAAAGCTCTTTCTTTTTATGGCTCAAACTCTTTGACCCTTCAAGAAAACACAACCCGGAAGCTTGTTTGGCAAAACAGTTAATGGGTTTTGTTCTTTGGGAGCTAAAGTTGGAAACTTTAACGGAAAACCTTGAGTACAAAGAAGGAGAAGAATAAGGTGAAAATGAAAAGGATGAAGAACAGGCAAAAAAAGATGGAGGAGAGAGAGTGGGATTTATAGAGAGAGAAGATGTGGTCATGATGGTTAAATAAGAGAGAGTGTTTGTTTATAAATATTCTCTAGGCTGTGTATATTTGTGTTTCAAAATTTGAAAATCCCAGCTACGTGAAAATCCCAGTAGATTTCCCATTATCAACTTCCTGTGAATCAAAGCTACCATCAAAACTTGAAACCCCAGCTCAAAACCATAAAGCAGAAATGTCGTACTTGGTGATGATCTATCTTCGAATATTCAATGCCTTAAGACAACCCAAAGTCAGAACCTCACCCTCACACGAAAGCACGATCAGAAAAATCAAAACCCCAGTTCAGTTACATGGATTTTCGCGTTCTAGGGCTCGTAAGGAAAAAAGAGTGAGTTCGTGTTGTTTGATCCGTATTATGTTATAATTTGGAATAAAAATGTGTTTTCCTAACGTCTAAGGGTGAGGTGGGTAACGGGGGGTAACAGATTGAAGTATAGGTGGGCAAAGTGATAAGTTTTAAACCACGGGTAGGTAAAGCGCAAACGGGCCAAATCTTAGGTGGGTTTACTGTAATTATCCCATTTATTAATTTTAGAATCAAATGTGTGACCATATCATAAATATTCATTCAAGTGACTTAGTAACTACAAAAACCAAAGAGTCTAAAATAAATGAACTGTAAACAAAAAAAAAAAAATCACTATAATGCTCAATTTATATTTTATATCTAATAATATCCTTACAAAATTTTTTAAAGAGTTAACAAAATATAAAAATGACTATAAATAGTATTTCAATTTTTTTTTTATATATATAGAAATTATATTATGCATCTTATTGTATATTTTTAAGTGTATCCATGCATATGCATGGAGTTACAAGCTTGTATATATAAAATTGAAACAATTAATACAACAACTCATTTTTCATAGAATGTTTTTTTTTTTTTTTTTTTTGCAATTAAATAGTAGTATAGCAATATTCTAGAAGTCTAGTACATACACATATATTGAAAACAGAAACAATACAACTCATTTTCATAGATTTTTTTTTTTTTTTTTACACTTAAAGATAAGTATAGTACTACTTTACTCATTTTCATGGAATGTTTTTTCTTACACTTAAAGAGAAGTATAGTACATATACACACATATATTGAAAATAGAAACAACACAACAAACAATGAAAATCTAATAAAAGAAATGTAGCATAGAAAAGCAAACTATATATCTTCCTAACTAGAGAGCTTAACATCAAAGGAGTGTCCTGTTGAAAAATGGCATTGAGATTGCTGTCATGATTCTTGACATCAAAAGTTTGGTATCCGTTCCTAAGTTTGATACTGAATTTTCCTGAACAGCTAAAGATGAGATAAATCTCTCTCAATTCTTCTGGAGTAGGAAGCTTAACGAAGTTATATGGTTTACTTCAATATACTGTATTCCTTTAGATTTTCATTAGAGAACTTAACAATGGTAAAGTTTGCTTCTTTATATTATGTTTCTTTATTTAGATATTTATGGGGTGTTGTATTGTGTTCGTTTTTAGGTTACTAGAACATCTTTAATTCCTTTCACCATTGAACCAGTACAGCCAAAAGATGTGAAGTAGCAGCATGATTGTGAGAATCTGAGCCAAGAGGGGATGCATGGGTATCGTCTTTCTACACACATAAGTTTGGATATGATTCACTGCATTTCTTGCGGTTATGAGAGTATGTAATATTTGTCTACCTTTTTTTGTCAATGTCATTTCAGTTGCTATTCTACCACTAGATTGGTATAATCTGTTCAAGTTTATTTGAGTTTTTTACCATGAAGTGGAATTACTACTCTACACTTCTATGCTTGATTAGTTTACTGAACTATTATTTGTTGAAGTTTATATATATTAAGTCTTTGACTATGAAGTAGTTGATGTTTACTGAATTAGTGGGTTTAAATATGTCTCTCTCTTATTCATTTTCTTTATATTCTTTTATTCATTATATGTTCTAAAGTATTTCATGTTTTACAATACGATTTTATCTTGCAATATGATTTCTACTTTTTAGATATGTTAGAAGCTTTAGAATTGTGTTTTATATTAAAAAGATGTTGTGAGAGGGGGATAGGGTAATTGCATCAAGTGCAATACCAAACCCGATCCAAATGCGGACACCCCCAATAGGGCACAATAATTTGATATATTTGTATGGTATTTCTTGTCCAAATCTCCACTTCACTTAAAACGTCACGTTATTATCCATTTCCCATTTTATTATCCCGTTGTGTTCCTCTCTGTTCTTGTATGTATAGTGGATGCTGAGTATATAAATTTGTTTTGAGAATGGATTTTCTCTAGTACCTCACTATTAGCTATTTGAGTCAACAAGAATAGAAAACAATAAGGACTAATAAAAAAAATACCAAAAGAGTCATGTTACCAATTTTTATATAAAAAAAATCCAAATTTCTTTTGTATGATTAAGGTAAAATTTACTTCACAAAAAATCCAAGCGTGAGATTAGATTAGATCCAAGGAAAAAGAAATAGAAATGAGAAGAGAAAGAGTCAATAGAGAAAGAGAAGACATGGCCCACGTGAGAGAAAGATGTGTAAAATTTGGGAATGAGAGAAGTTATTAGGAAAATGCAGATGCAGAGATTTCTTTTTGGAGGGCGTAAAATCCATGTTTTACACCTCATTCAGATCAAATTTACACTCTTACAATTAAATTCAAACATATAACAAAATTGAATTTTATTCTCCTTAGGAAAAAATATTGTTTGTGATGTATTTATAAATGCAAAAATGTGTTTGAATTTAATTGAAATTCTAATATATTGTACCTACGTTTTGCCCTATTTTTTAAGAAGAAAGTTTTGACAAGTGACAATATTCAATACGACTTGCGAACACAACAAGATTTTTTTAGTATAAAGGGGTTATTATCAAAAACAAGTTAACACACTTTAACGCGATTAATAAATCAGTTTTTCATGTTGACCTGCTTAAACTACAATAAACCCAAATGACTTGATTTATATAAATAAATGTCATTTTTCTATCAAATAAATTTTAATTTTTAAATGTAATTAAGTAATTTAAAGAATTTTAATGATTATATTGATAAATTCTTCGATAAAAATTGAAAGTCCTTGATTCTTTTACCTAAAACAAATAGAAAAAAAAAAAACTCTATGTTTCTTAAATTGTGTTTTAAACATGTTGAAATGAGTCGTGTTGTACCAAACTGTTTAATTAATGGATTGTGATAGAATTAAGGGATTTGACATTGTTATTAAATGGGCCAGGTTAAGGTATATTTGAATACCCAGGAATATCTGGCATTTTACCCCAATTTTTTTTTATTGGCAATATGCCCCTGTTTCGAAACTATATAGGTGCGTGCCCTTGTTTCGACACTCGATGACCATAAAATCGAGTTACTTAAAGTACTCAATTGGTTTAAAATCGAGTTATGCCCGATCAAACTTAAAAAAAAAAAAAAAAAAATTTGCATGGAACTCAAATTCTTGGAAATCGAGTTCCATACAAAAAAAATTTTAGAGTCATTGCCCCATACAAGGTTCAAGAGCCCTATAGTGGCGTTTTTAAGCCCTATAGTGACGTTTTAAAGCCCTATAGCGGCGTTTTCCTGCAATTTTTTTTCTAAGTGTGATTGTCCCATGGCAGGTTCAGGGAGTCTATAGTGGCGTTTTCCTGCAAATTAGTGTGATTGTCCCATGGCAAGTTTTAGGGAGCCCTATAGTGACGATTTAAAGCCCTATAGCTGCGTTTTCCTACAATTTTTTTTTTCTAAGTGTGATTGTCCCATGGCAGGTTTTAGGGAGCCCTATAGTGGCGTTTTGGAACTCGATTTCCATAAAATCGAGTTCTATGCAATTTTTTTTTTTAATTTGATCGGGCATAACTCGATTTTAAACCAATCGAGTACTTTAAGTAACTCGATTTTAGGATCATCGAGTGTCGAAACAGGGGCACGCACATATATAATTTCGAAATAGGGGCATAATGTCAAATATTTTTGCCCAAAGGGGCAAAAGGCCAGAATGTCACGAATACCCATACCTTGATACAACTTGAACATAAATTGCCACTCCTAAGTTTTGCCCCTTTGTTAGAACAAAATATTTACAACTCAAAATATGTTGTTTATGATTAAGTTTATATCTAACAATTCTTCATAAAACTTATTGATTTTAAATCCTATGGCCTAAATACTCCAAGATTAACAAATAAGGATTATACTATATCTCTTGTAAAAAAAAAAAAAGTGGATTGAGATCAATTGTATTGAACCATGTGCAATTGAGAAATCAATCTTGATGACTGAAATTAAGAGCTAAAAAATCAACTTTTAATTTTAACCATTAAATAAAAAAATGTGAGTTTTAGTTAGCTCAACTGATATATATTTGATGGTTGAATAAGAGCTTTGGAATTCAATTCCCACTATCATAAAAAACTAATTGGTATCTTAGTCTGATGATAAAGAACTATTATCAGAATTAAACGCCATAAATTGAAACTCAAAAAAAGAAAAAAAGAAAAAAAATAAAGAAGTGAAGAAATAATTAAAAAAAGAAGAAGGAAGAGTGATGGCTAATTGCTCCCAATGTAATATTGGTATTGGTTTTGGAATTGGATCCTAATCCAACAAATCGCATGCCTTCTTACCTTTTATTGAATTAAAAAAAAGAAAAAAAAAATGGCATGCGACCATCGGGCCGGACCAGCAAGTGGCTACAGCCACTCCCATATAAACAAAAACAACTAAACCCAAGAAGATTGCTCTATACTGAGATCGGAAATCGGAAATGAAATGAACTGAAGAAGGAAAGAAAGGAATTACTAGTTCCGTTATTTTGGTGATGCACCTTGGCCTATTGGCCATCTCGATCTGGTCCTCGCAGAGCGATCAGGAATCTACTCATTAGATCCCCATTCTTCACTTCTTCTCAGGAAAAAAAAAATCAAAAATGGCAGGCGGAGCAGCTGGTGGTTTCCTAAGTCGAGCCTTCGAGTCTATGCTCAAAGAATGTTCCTTCACCAAAAAATCTCCCGACCTTCAAAAAGCCATTCAAACCTTTCAAGGTCCTCTCAGATCTCCTCTTCAAATTTCATTTCCTTTCTTCTTTCTTTCACTTTCCACTTTTTTTTCAAACGTTTTCTTCTCTTTTTTCAGATAATTGCAAGACGCCGGATGCAGCGCCTCCTCAAGACGAGAGGTAATTGATTGGAAATTTTAAAATTCGTAAAAATTCTGAATTCTGAGATCACACCTTTTGAATTTTGTAGTTCGGGCGAAATTGAGAGTGCTGGATCTGTTAATGCCGTCTTGTCAAGTGCTGGAAACACACTCGAAGGACCGCAAGCTGAGCTTGTGCTGAATCCGCTTCGTCTCGCATTCGAAACTAAGAATTTGAAACTCATAGAACCTGCTTTGGATTGTCTTCATGTATGTATGTTTGCTTGTTTGTTATTGTTTAAAGTGTTGTAGATAGTTTATGTGTGGTGGCTGATGTTCTTGTTTGATGCAGAAACTGATTGCATATGATCATTTGGAAGGAGATCCTGGATTAGAAGGCGGTAAAAATGTGCCGCTGTTTACGGACATTTTGAACATGATTTGCAATTGTGTTGACAATTCATCGCCTGATAGGTACGCGAGTGTAGCGTGTTGGTTGTGCTTTTTGCTATTGTGTATGGTTGTTTAATTTCTTTTGGGATCGATGTGCAGTACCGTTTTGCAAGTTTTGAAGGTACTTCTTACTGCTGTGGCATCCGCAAAGTTCAGAGGTACGCGATCTTTTATTGTACCATTAGCTTTATACTTTATTCTTGTGGAAGCATTGTGCTCTGGAGTATAGTGCATTTTGGAATGTGGTGTAGGAGTTGAACACCCTAATCGTGTTATTAAACTGTCTGTGTTAAATGAGTTATTTGGCATTTTTCTAAAATTTGGTTAAAGTGTGGTTGAATTGAGAATAATGAGGCTCTAAAAAGCTGTGTCTTGGTCAGCATCCCTTCATCTACTTTATTAGAATATTTGGATTTATTGAATTTGAGATTTTAGTTCTTTAGGACTGGTATTTGATATGAATTTTGTGTATTTGAATACCTGGATAGCTCACTATTCTTTATCCTGATTTATATGAGTGCTTAGGTGATAAGGAAGCTTGTATGTCTGATGTTTTGAGTCACTAGGCGGTTGGGAATGATAGAGTTTGGAACTTGAGATTTTATAGGGATTTTCACGATTGGGAACTAGAGGCAGTTTTCTTTTTTCTTGACTTTTTTCACTCTCGGATTCCTAGGGGTGTGGGTAGTGACAGATTACGTTGGTGCCTTAAGGGAAGTGGTAAGTTTGATACTCAGTCTTTTTACCTAGAGATTTGGGATGCTCCTATCTCCATCTTTCCTTGGAAGGGTATTTGGATAGTAAAGGTTCCTAAAAGTGTTCCTCTCTTTATGTGGACAACAGCTTTATGTCGGATTCTCACTTTGGATGACCTTATGAGAAGGGGTCTCCCTTTGGTGAAGTGGTGCTGTATGTTCCATTGTAATGGGTAATCCATGGACCATCTCCTTCTTCATTGTGATGAAGCACATACATTGTGGGTGAATATGTTTCAGATTTTTGGGATTCAATGGGTCATGTCGTGCTCTGTTGCAAGTGTTGCAAGTTTATTATTTTGTTGGAGAAACTAGCTTGGGAAGTATAGATAAAATATTTGGAATTTGGTTTCAGGCTATTTGATGTGGATTGTTTGATGAAGTGGAATCGTTGCTTTTTTGAGGATATTGAAAAATCATTGGATTAATTAAAAGATTTGTGCTAGCGAATTCTTTTTGTTTGGTCTCGGTCTTGGGGTTCCTCGGATTGTTCTTTTAGGTTGCAGCATAGAATTCCTTGTTTCTCTTAGAATAGCCTCTTGATCTCTTTGCTTTTTTTTTGTTTTTTTTCCATCATCGTGAACTCATTGTTTTCCTATTTCTTTTATCAATAAAACTACTCTTATTACTTATTAAAAAAAACGTATTTGATCTGTCTCTTTTTTCAATAAAAAGTAAAAAAAACGTATTTGATCTGTCTCCTCTTTTTTCAATAAAATTACTTTTTACTTAAAAAAGAAGAAGGGAAATGTGGTTTAGGAGTTGTAGATTGCAAAGTGGTGTTCAATTGGTGTGTTATGTTTATTGTTTGAACACGTTAACTTGAACAGAAAATACTTTAACTGTTTCTGAGATAGCTCAAATTCTTGATGAGTTGAGTTGTAGCTGCCAATATTTGGAGAAGTTGTTCTGGTCTGGGGACAGCATGCAGGTTTCATTTAGTTGCTCCATTTGCTAGAGTAATCAAGGCCATTGATTGGGTGCACATGGACAATTAAAATGATGTACATTTAGGACATGAAATGTTGAAAAAAAAATAAAGTCAACATACCTGTTGATGAGTGTAAACTGTGAAGAAATGATCTAATGGATTTAGACTTTTCATTATTATGGATAGTTGGTTGAGTTGGATACTGTGGTAGTGAATTTCCTCACAAGGAGAGTGATACAACATGGAAAATTGTTGTTACTTCACAATTTGTAGATTCCAAGATTTATTTTGTAGCTATTGTGAAATTTCATATTGGCTCAAAGTGCAATATGGTTTCGAAGGTCAACTCTTTAGGAGTTTGGGGTTAAATTGGGTTTTTATTTGATGAGTTATAGTTAGTTAATCAGGGGCAATATGTATATATTTCCTGCACATTATGGTATCTTAGTACTTTTCAAACAAAAAAGAAAGGGTATATTGGTAATTGACTCCACTCTAAAACTTTCTTGAAGTTTCTAAGTGCCTTGAAATTATTTTCAGTTAGTAGAAAATTTGGTTGTCAAATTAAGAATCCCAAGAAAGAGTTCTTGTATTATGTAATCAATGTATTAAAAACGGTTTTCTCAAAAAAAAAAAAAAAAAAAAAAAAAATGGTGAGTTGATTAATGGAATTTGGGTGTATAGAGCATTCTTCTCTGTCTCTCTCTTCTTTAGTGCACTGTTAATAGTCATGTCAATTTTCGCTCAGTCTTTGAACTGCAACATACTTATCTACTTAACTTTTTCTTTTTTAACTCTTAATCAAGCCTTTCTCTTTACATCTTAAAACGCTAAAACCCCAATAACTACCAAATAACCTATCAAACCATGCTTAACTTCCCAATCACAATAATTGTCCAGAACGGTCCCACAATCTGTTTGCTTCAAGAAACAGTGCTCTTGTGTTTATTTCACCTTTGTTTCAAAATCCTAGTCAATCTTTGAACTTAATTTTTTTTTTGGTAAATTATGTATTTGGTCCCTAACTTTACGCTGTATATCAATTTAGTCCCTGACCTTTCAAATGTGTTAGTTTAGTCCCTAACTTCTTTGTATTGTGTCGAAATGGCCCCTGCTGTTAAGTGATGGATGGAAAATTCTGATGTGGCTAATAGCCAAAATAAAATATTATTTTCATGCCACACAAACTGCCACTTGGACTGCAACATCAGCATAACCTTAAAAGAAACCTGATAAGTGAGTAACTGCTCAATTTGGGATCAAAATCCCTAACAGTCAGCATGATTTCACTGGGCTGCTTCACATTGATTTTGAGTAATTGGATTAGCAAACTCACTGAACAACAGCAAATCCAAAAATAATTAGATTAGCAAACCCAGTTTTGGAGATTTCAAGCGGTGTTTTCTCTCTTTGTTGCCCAATATCTTTCAGACATATTACAGCAAAAATGGCACCAACACACACAAAACAAAAAGCCAGATTACCCTTTTTTTTTTTTCTGCAAAAGAGTTCCTGAAACCCAAAATAGACATCTGTACATGAATCAATAATTTCTAGGATTTATTTTTCCTTGACGGCCATGAAACATAGCCCAGACCTCTGCCATAGAAGACGATGATGAAGAGGCAGAGATAGGAATGGCAACGGGTCGGGTTCGGGCCGGGTTTTTCCATACCCTAACCTGATCCACGGGACAAGACCCGTGGCCCGGACCCGGCCCGTTTAGGGTATCGGGTTTTTTTCCGGGGCCCGGACCTGCCCCAGCCGGGCCCCGTTTAAGAATTGGGCCCAATTGTGGCCCAACCAAAAAAAAAAAAAAATTTAAGCCCAGATTTTAATTCAAGCCCAGATTTTGCCCAAATTCAAGCCAAGATTTTGCCCAGATTCAAGCCAAGATTTTGCCCAGATTCAAGCCCAGATTTTGCCTACATCAAGCCTGCATAATCCATCAAGATTACCAAATTCAGAATGATCATTGTTAAGTTATACATCTTATCTTTGTTCTTTAAGAAGCAGAATAAGAGAGAGATAATAATAACAACGAAGATTGCAATGAAAAATGATAATGAGAAGCACCTGATCGGAAATAGGGATGGGACTGAGCTTTGACTGAGCTGAAATGAGGCCGAAGGCGTGACTGAGTTGAAATGAGGGAGCGTCGGAGTGAGGGAGTGAGGCGAGGGACGGACTGAGCTGACCGATTTATGGGAGGGACGGACTGAGCTGACCGGTTTATGGGAGGCGAGAAAGGCTGAAATGAGGGAGGGAGGCGAGGGACGGAGGGAGGCTGAAATGAGGCAGGGAGGCTGAAGAAAAGGAATGAGGGAGAGGGATTACCGGATTAGGGTTAGATTAGGTTTATATATCTATAGAGGGTATTTTCGTAATTTAGGGTTCCGGGTTTTTTAACGGGTCGGGTCTCGGGTTTTTTTTATAAAACCCGGACCCGCTTCGGGTTTTTTTTTTTTAAAAAACCCATACCTGACCCTATTCCTAATCGGATCTGGTAAAACCCGGCCCATTAGGGTCGGGCCGGGCCGGGTACCCGCGGGTCGGGCAAAAATTGCCATCCCTAGGCAGAGCATTGAACCCATGGCAACAAACTTCGACGCTACGATCAGCCCCCAAATGTTGTCGTCCACCTCAGCTCTGGGCTCTGGCTTAGCCCATTTCCACCTCATCTTAAATGAACCCAACGGCCCCCACCGCTATGTGAGGTCAACGACATCCATCTCTCTGGTAGCTTCTTGTAACAAATTGATGGAGATTAATATTTATATTTGTGGGTGGTAGTGGGCTTGGGTGATGGTGGAGAAGATGACATAGGTGGTGTTGGCAAGAGAGACTTATTAGATGAACAAATTGATGGAGATTAGATAAACAAGCAATGACCTGTGGCTGTTTGCGTAATTTTTTTAATATTTAATTTAAAGGTTAAAAAGAAGGGAGTTAATATACTCGTGGTTTGATTTGGCTAGTTTTCTATGTTTGACATCCAAACTATGAAATTCATAAATTCTGGAATTTAAAATGATGGGAGAATTAATCCCATTATTTGTTAATTTCCTTGCAATTATCAAATTCCAAATCCAAACACACAGAAGGATAATACCAAACCCATTTGTGAAGCAGCCTAGTGAAATTGTGTGACTTATCAGGTTTTATTATTATTTTTTAAAATTTTTTTAAGGTTATGCTAACATGGCAGTCTAGGTGGTAGTTTAAGTGGCATAAAAATAATTTTTAATTTCGGCTGTTAGCCATATCAGCATTTTCCCGCCATCACTTAACGGAATGGACCCTTTTGACACAATACCAAAAGGTTAGGAACTAAACTGACACATTTGAAAGGTTAGGGACCAAAATGACACAACCTAAGTGTTAGGGACTAAATATGTAATTTACCATCTTTTTTTCTAAAGTTCTAAACCCTAGATTCATAAATTTTCATAATCCTAGGCCCGCTAAATTCACAAGTAGACAGATTTGACTACTTTTGATGCTATATTTGATCTCACTAATAATAAATTCTCAACCTTTGTATCTTAAAGGACATAATACAGTTGAGGCTTGAGAGTTCATGAAATAGGGTATGCACCATTGTATAAGAAGTGCCCATGGGGAACAAATCATCGGAATTTGGGTCAAGTAGAACTGCAGAAGTGTATTCACAATACAAGAATTAAAAACATTTACACAATAGACAAAGTTTAACATGATATGGTAAATTCAAGGCCTACATCCATGGCCAACGTCAACCAAATATATTATCTGTAATATGCATAATAGACAAATTCAATCAAACTTCTCACACCATACTTATAAACCGACAAATAAAAAACAAAAAAACAATCAAAACCCATTACAAACCCAAACTAAACAAATTTTTATTTCACCTAGGATAAATTTTCAAAACCAACTCTTAAAGAGGGTCTCCTTCTTTGTATGGATTGTAGCTTGGGGTAAGATTCTTACTTATGATAATTTTACCAAGAGGGGCCTCTCTTTTTGTTGGATGGTGTTGTATGTATTGCTGTACTGGGGAAATGTTGATCACTTGTTGCTCCTCTGTGAGATAGCTTATGTTTTGTGGAGTGTTTTTAGGATGTTTGGGGTTCTATTGGTGGTGCCCTCAAAAATGGATTACTTATTGTTTGGGTGGAGGAATTGGTTTGGAAAGCACTCCTTGGACGTTTGGAATCTTACTCTGCAATGTCTGATATGGCTTCTGTGGAAGAAGCACAATAGTCTTACTTTTGAGGATAGGGAGGGACTGCTGGATCAGCTAAAGTCCTTGTTAATCTGCACTTTGTTTGACTGGTCTCATGTGTGGGGTTTTACACATTGTAATTATATTTTTGAGTTCCAACAGCCACTTTTTTTCTGTTTGATTTATTGTAATTTGTTAGATATTTTGTGTTCATTTTCATGAACATGAAGTAGTTTTCCCTTTCAATAAAACTTTATTACTCATAAAAAAAAAAGAGTTTGTGTTCTATGACAGCAGCAGGCTCATGTTTAAATACTAAGGCTGGGATGCTAATTAGTTCCAGGGATTTTTACAAAATGTCTTACAATACCATTTTTGGAAGAAGATTTAACCAAAAAAAAAAAGGGAGGAACCATAATCCCACCTTTTTTATTTTTTCCCCTTTTCCTACTTAAATATTTGTGCGCATTATAACATTGGACTTTCTGCTTAAACTTGGGTGTATGAAATGTTTCATGTTATCGATATTTGCAATCATCATATCATACCATCGTGATTTTATTTCTCTTTACATCTATGCTTGTGCAATTAATAATGGTCCATAGGGTTTGTTATTCATTATTCCCTTATCATGGGTCTTCTGCTTTACCTGTCCAAAAAAAAGGGTCTTCTGCTTTGGGTCCTACTAAGGCTACCCCAAAGAATTCTGTTTAAGGTTTAGTTGACTAGGATTCTATTGATTAGGATTCTATTGCTTACTTGCATGCAAATACATAATTTTTTGTCCATTACATGTGAAAATATTTGTGTTTTTTTTCCCTCTGTTTTATTGTTTACTTTTATTTGTTATGTTTATAATTGGCAAATAATTCCATTTTGTAAAATTTGTCTCAAATGCAGTACATGGGGAGCCCCTGCTGGGGGTTATCAGAGTATGCTACAATATTGCTCTTAACAGGTAATTTTTGGGTTTGTTTCATTGGTATCTGATATCAACATGATGCAGTGCTCGTATTTGTAATTTGAAAACTTTGAATGTGTAGCAAGAGCCCTGTAAACCAAGCAACATCAAAGGCAATGTTGACACAGATGATTAGCATTATATTCAGGAGAATGGAGACTGATCCGGTGTGAAATTAGTCCCTCAGTTCTAAATTTTATATTAATTCTCTTATAAAAGAAGAGAGCAAAAGTTACTTCAAATGTATAGTAGAAAGTTACTAACGTATAATTGGGAAGTCAGATAGCTGATACTGCTGGAGAATCAGATGCTGCTTCAACACAGAATTCAAATACAGAAGTTGAGGAAACTTCTTCGGGGGACCCGGATGAGAAAGGAGTGACTTTAGGAGAGGCACTGAACCAGGCTAAAGACTCCTCTCTTGCGTCTGTTGAGGAACTTCATAATCTTGCAGGCGGTGCTGATATCAAGGTGCTTCTGTTTCTTAATTAGTATATTTTCTTCTATCTTCCACATAGTTAGTTTAGTATTAGTTCTGCCACCACTTAACAAGTTCCCAATATTTTGGATGTAGCTCATGCTGGGATTGACCAAGTTTTCTTTTGTGGTTCATATTGACCCTAACATTGTACTATAATGTGTTGTGTAGGGTTTAGAGGCAGTCCTTGACAAAGCTGTGCATCTTGAAGATGGTAAAAAGATAACACGGTATGAATATCATTTGTATTTTAGGTTCCACATTCTTTCTTTTGAATGATAACTGTATTTGCATATATTTGGTTGCTCAAAATTGTTACTCTAAACTCTTCTTAAGAGGGATTGACCTTGAGAGCATGAGCATAGGACAACGTGATGCTTTACTGGTATTCCGCACCCTCTGCAAGGTTGGTTTTCTCATTTATACTCTGCAAATTGTTCTTAACATTTCTGGGGTTTTGTTATAATTTCCTGAGGTATGATGTCTGCAGATGGGCATGAAGGAAGATAGTGATGAGGTTACAACTAAGACAAGAATCTTGTCTCTTGAGCTTCTGCAGGTTAATTTTTATGAATTTATCTGTGCTTTTCTTTGCATACTTTGATTGGTTGATAGGGCTAATGCATTGGATTGTTATTTTACTTGGGGTGCCATGTAAATATTATTTTATAAATGAAAAATTGCAATCTGGGTGGCTAAGGACCTGCTGAATTGTAAATTAAGCAGCATAGTGACAATTTTACAATTGGTTTAGAAAAAGAGGTAATATCCACTAAAATATTGACAGAAATTAACCCTCAGATTTTTTACCAAGGGAGGTGGAATCATTCAGGATCACTGAGCAGGGAACTTGTCAATTTGTCCTAGCCTTATTCTTAATTAATCTATAAACATGTTAAAAGGGAACGCGCCTACTACTTTTTTGCATTTATGAATAAATTTTAATGGTTGGTATGACTAAACAGATAGGTGGAAGATATAAAATTTGCTCCCAAGCATTAATGACATTTATTTTGGAGGAAAATTGCAAGAAATAAACCCGCTAAAACATTATACAGGTGATGTTAAGTCCACACATTATTCTGGGCTTGTACTTTTCCGCGTAAAGCTAGAGTTTAAGGATATTTGGGATTGATGGGCTATAAGCAGGCTTGAGCTTTCAGGGCTGCTTGGGACGTCAAATTAGATTGTAGAGCCGATTAGATTTGTATTTCTTTTTGAATATCTGTTATATTGGTTGTATTTCAATACTTTGGACAAATGCCATTAACTAGCCTTCATCCTTCTAAAATACAGTGAGGAAAGGAGAACATGTCATATGTAAATCATTGAGCTGATACACATTTGACCTCCTTAAGGACTTTTTTTAATTACTTTAATATGTGATATGGTTTTTCAGGGTTTGTTGGAAGGAGTTAGCCATTCTTTTACGAAGAACTTCCATTTTATTGACTCAGTAAAAGCATATCTTTCATATGCCTTGCTGCGTGCTTCTGTTTCACAATCCCCTGTCATATTTCAGGTTTACTTGCATCTAACTTCTTCTTTCCTTTGATTTTATCTGAATCTGCTATGAGAAATTTGTTTCTGATCATGGAATTCTTTCCTGGCAGTATGCAACAGGAATTTTCTCAGTGCTTCTATTGCGATTCAGGGAGAGTCTTAAAGTATGCATATTATCTTGACGGATTATTACAGCAATGTCTTCCAATGGTGAAACTATTTGCTTTGTCATAGTCCCGTTGTTTTTAATCCTTACCAAATTTTCTTTTCAGGGTGAAATTGGCGTCTTCTTTCCCTTGATAGTTCTAAGATCATTGGATGGCTTGGAATGTCCAGTTAACCAAAAACTAAGTGTTCTTCGGTACATTGTTCTTTCTGATTGATTGGATATTATGATACCATGAACATAAACATTTAGCTATATTAGTTTGCTTTCAGCTTATATTGGGTTGTCATGATGTTATTTTGGTTCTTATCCTTTGTAGTCTTACAATCAAGTGTGGTTTTGCAGGATGCTTGAGAAAGTATGTAAGGATCCTCAGATGCTCGTTGACATTTTTGTGAACTATGACTGTGATCTTGAGGCACCAAACTTATTTGAACGCATGGTATAATTTCACATATAATTCCTATTGTGATGTTTAGTAATGCATTTTGGTTCCACATAAGAAGCATTGTTATTCATTTAAAACCATGTTGTCTTCTGACCTATCATATAGGTCACTACTCTATCTAGAATATCTCAAGGAGCACAAAATGCAGATCCAAATTCAGTTGCTGTATCACAGACAACTTCCATCAAAGGGTCATCGCTTCAGGTTGGTTTATCTATTGCTTGCTTCCTAGAAATTAGTTATCTAGTCATACTATTAAGTATTAACAGTGTTTCTGGTTGACCCCTTTTCCCTTGACCTTTCTAGTGCCTTGTGAATGTACTTAAGTCACTGGTTGATTGGGAGAAGTCACATAGAGAATCAGAAAAGCAGACCAAAGGTAGTCAGTCTCTAGAAGAAAAGGTTTCTGTTAAAGAAGGCCTTGAGATAAAAAGAAGGGAAGACATCACCAGTAACTTTGAGAAGGCAAAGGCCCACAAATCTACAATGGAAGCTGCCATCTCTGAGGTAATTGTTCATATTTAGATAAAAACTTAGCATGTGTGGTGGGAACTTGGAAGCTTTTTATGATGCAACTTTGGCCTACGTGGTTTGGCTCAAATAGCATTTCCTCCCTTTGTAAGGAAATAAATGGAGGTTGAGGTCAAGTCACTGGGTTCAGTATAACTAACCAATAAAAAAAACAATGCTATAACTTTTTGAAATTTTTTTTACCTGTCCTTATTTGCTATGGTCTGCAGTCAGGGAATGACCTATAGTTTTAATAATCTTTCAGTTTAACAGGAAACCAGTAAAGGCTATAGAGTATCTGATATCAAATAAGTTGGTGGAGAATACGCCTGCTTCGGTTGCGCAATTTCTGAGAAACACTCACAGCTTGGACAAGGTGGATTCTTTAATCTAACACAAGGAATTTCATGCTGTGGCAAGAGCTAGCATGAAAGGCATCTCTTATGTACAACATGATTGTTCGTATTTCATTTTCTTTTCAAGCCAAGCTCTTCTATTTCAACATTGATGTAGGATTTTGAATCCCTGTTTGATCTTTCAGGCTATGATTGGTGATTATTTGGGTCAGCATGAAGATTTTCCCCTTGCTGTGATGCATGCTTATGTAGATTCAATGAAGTTTTCAGGAATGAAGTTTGATGTTGCAATCCGTGAATTTCTTAAAGGATTCCGACTTCCAGGAGAAGCTCAAAAGATAGATCGCATCATGGAAAAGTTTGCAGAAAGGTAGTGGGGTTGTCTCCATGTTGTTTGTGTATGTGCTTATTTGTATGTGCATGATGTATGCGCATGAAGGTGAAGGCATATGTGGGTTTGTGCACATGTGTGCAATCATTTCTGTGTTAAAATGTACTTCCTCATTCCTTTTCTGGATTTCCCAAATTGTGTCTACATCCTAAAATGAGTGGGTCCGTTTGAATATAACTTATTGTTGCTGAAAATTGCTGAAAACTGAAAACACTGTAGCAAAATAATTTTTAAATGTATGAATAGTACCGCGGGACCCATTTTTAATTTTTTTTATGCGTGAACAGTGGCTGTGGTCTCATGAACAGTACGTAAACAGTACCAAAACAGTGCGTAAACAGTGTTTTTTTGTCTCTGCACAGTAACTTTTGTCTCTGACCCGCGTGAAAGCAAAAAAAAGAAAAAAAAAAACTGAAAACGCAATGAGAAAACGCACCGCAACTAACTTGGGTATCCAAACCCTCACAGTGTGTACCATTTTATTGCTATCCTAGATTACCCTTACACTTCAAATTTAAAAAGATAAACACACTAAATAGAAATAAAAAGCAAAGTGCAAATTGGAAAGGTGGTGACCTGATCTTGCATGTGAAAGCATTTAATGCTTTGTCCTTTAAAGAAGTTGGCCTTTTGAAGAATGACCAATAAAATGGTGCAGAGAGAATATTTGTCTATGCTCTTAATGTAATGGGATATTCTGTTATTTTAAACTATGCACAATAACTTCATGAGCATGATATGGATCTTAGCATTTATTTTTGTAAGTTTTCTTCAGAAGATTTTGTTATATCAAAATTGTTTTAATGTCAAAGTGAAAAGAACTACAAGAAATCTAAGTGGACACATGGTACATGAGTATGTCATGCAAGTTACAATATCCAATAGTCTCTGGTTCTTGTTAGTTATCATTAAAATGATGTTTGGTACTTTTGATCTGAGCTAGAAGCTGCAGTTATTGTCTCTTTTGTAGGATTGGCATTGTAGATTGGAATTTCTGTCACCTATGAAGTGTTCCATCTAGTTTATAAAATGAAAAGAAAAACATAGAATTAATCTAGGTATCCGCCTTTTACAGATATCATTTGCCCTTTTTTATTGCTAACTAACGATCTAGTCTTGCATGTGTTGTGTCTGGCAGATATTGTGCAGATAATCCGGATCTTTTCAAAAATGCAGATACTGCATATGTTCTTGCTTATGCGGTCATACTGCTGAATACTGATGCACATAACCCAATGGTGTGGCCTAAAATGTCAAAGTCAGATTTCATTCGTATGAATGCCGTGAATGATGCTGAAGAATGTGCCCCTACAGAACTCTTGGAAGAGATTTATGATTCTATTGTTAAAGAGGAGATAAAAATGAAAGATGACTCAGTTGGTATTGAAAAAAGCAGCAGACAGAAGCCAGAGGGGGAAGAGAGAGGCCGGCTTGTTGGTATTCTTAATCTGGCTCTCCCAAGAAGAAAGTCATTGACAGATACCAAGTCTGAGAGTGAAGCTATTATAAAGCAAACACAGGCTATTTTCCGGAGTCAAGGTGCAAAAAGAGGAGTTTTCTATACTCCACAGCAAATCGAACTTGTAAGGCCCATGGTTGAAGCTGTAGGATGGCCTTTGCTTGCTACTTTCTCTGTTACCATGGAGGAAGGAGAGAATAAGCCAAGGGTTGTTCTCTGTATGGAGGGATTTAAAGCTGGAATACACATTACTCATGTTCTTGGGATGGATACCATGCGCTATGCTTTTTTAACATCTCTGGTTAGGTAACATAATCTTTTCTTGTGCTCCCTCCCGCTCTCTCTTATTGATTTATTTTGCTTGTTCAATCATAATAAATGTGTTTTTTCCCCTTTATATTCTTATTGGTAATCTGTTAGGCAAGTGTGACAAATTTTTTTTTAATGGAAGCATAATATGGAATTATTAATCTCACGAGCAAAAATTCTTGAACGTGCTAATTGAGCCTTTTGGTTTGCATCTCAGATTTACTTTCTTGCATGCCCCAAAGGAAATGCGCAGTAAAAATATGGAAGCATTGAGGACATTGCTGTCTCTTTGTAACTCGGAGACTGACTCCCTTCAAGACACATGGAATGCAGTTTTGGAATGTGTTTCTCGACTTGAATTTATCACATCAACTCCTTCTATTGCTGCTACTGTCATGCTTGGATCAAATCAGATCTCGAGAGAATCTCTTCTTCAATCCCTGAGAGAATTGGCTGGGAAACCTGCTGAACAAGTATTTGTGAATAGTGTTAAACTGCCTAGTGATTCTGTTGTGGAGTTCTTTACTGCTCTCTGTGGTGTATCAGCTGAAGAACTAAAACAAACTCCGGCTCGTGTTTTCAGCTTGCAAAAACTTGTTGAGATCAGCTACTACAACATGGCTCGTATACGCATGGTATATCTTCAATCTAATGAAAAACCAGCTAAATTTGCTTTTCCAGATCTCAAACTTTTCTTTTTCAACACTCTACTGGACTGGGTTGCAGTGTTAGGCTGTCATTCCCTCTCTTCTATTCATGATTTTTTTTCAGTTCATGGGTTTATGGACCTTTGTACTATACGCTCTTGATTTGTATCTTTGTCCCTGATGTATACTCCCTCTATACTCAGGTGACACCTTTTTTCTTTTCGTAATATAATTTTTTATTACTTATCAAAAAAAGAAGTGCTTAACTGATTGAGAGTATTGTTGATGGTACTACGATACAGTAATTAACCTATGCCCTTTAGTAGCTTTTTTGCTAAGCCATTGCTTTTCACACCTAATAAACCCACAAACGCACCAACTAGATGGACAGGAATAGGGAACATAAAGAAGATTGAAGGCCTTGGTGCTGGAGTGGGGAGAATGAGGGATGACGGCAGGCAAAGTGGGGATGAGGAGAGGAACGGCATGACAGTGATAGGTCAGGCAAGGTACTGGGCACAAATACTTCAGATGGTTGGGTATTGGGGACATGGAAACCCAACACTTGATCTGATCATGCCAGGTTTCTCACAACCCGCTACTGACAGAACTAGCTTTTGGAGCTGACCGTTTCAGAATGTCGGATGGGTTTGGTTGAGGAGCCGAACTTTCAATTCCTAGAACAAATTTGAGAGGAGGTTTTAGAAATGCTGAAAGTTGGGACTGTATCAAGATCAAACCTTTCCATAAATATATATATATATATATATATATATATTTTACCATAGTTTTTCTTATGCTCTATGCTTTCAACCATTTGGTCTTTGTCCCGATGTGTTTTTTTTTTCAATGCTTTTTTAAAAGCTCTCAGTTTTCATATTTTCCCTCATTGTAACATTGTTTTGGATATGCTTTATTTTGGCTAATTGTGGTATAAAATTCTACTGTTGCGATTTAAGTTGTTCTTTTTGGAAAACCTTGGCCAGAAGAGAGTTTGTGCCCTGTGACGGCAGCTGGTTGGGATGCTGATTATTCTCAGGAATTTTGATTCACTGTTTTCTCATTTATCTTGATTGGCTCTATATCTAGTATTTCCTCTTATTTTAATCTTCTTCCTCCCCTCCCCTTCTTTTGCTTTTTAAATTCTGATAAACAGGTTTCTATTAATTGAATCTAGCTAAATTGCTTACATCTTGTGTAAGCTTTACTGCTTTAGTGTCCACAGGAAAGCTAGTTGTGCCTGATTTCTGTCACTTGTTAATATATCTTTTCGCGTGAATGCTCTAGCCAAGCATACCTTCAAGTGTCTGCATATTTACAACTTTTCAACAGTCACATTGAAATGATATGAACATCTTTAATTTCATTCCATGAAGTGATAACATGTTGCATTCTACTGTGAATTATTGAATTACAACCTAAAAGTTTCTGCTGATTTCTCTTCCAGGTCTGGGCTAGAATATGGTCTGTTTTAGCAAATCACTTTATTTCAGCTGGGAGCCATCATGATGAGAAAATTGCAATGTATGCCATAGATTCTTTAAGGCAGCTTGGTATGAAGTATTTGGAACGTGCTGAACTTGCCAATTTCACTTTCCAGAATGACATTCTAAAACCATTTGTTGTTCTTATGCGAAATACTCGAAGTGAATCAATAAGAGGTTTAATTGTTGACTGCATTGTTCAAGTATGTCTTCTTAATTAGCTTTCTGTAACTCTGTTATAAATTGAAAGCTTAACTGTCTATATTACACAGTATTGGGTAATATTATTAAACATTAATTCTTGGTGTGTATTGCAGATGATAAAGTCTAAAGTTGGCAGCATAAAGTCTGGATGGCGAAGTGTTTTTATGATTTTCACAGCTGCTGCAGATGATGAATTGGAATCAATTGTTGAAAGTGCATTCGAAAATGTTGAGCAGGGTAAGAACCATTCTTCTTGCAGTAATACTGGGTTTTTTTTTTGTTGATAATTCATTAGTTATAACGGGGGAGAGGGGATTCAATCCTTGGATGTTTCTGTTGGAAAGTAATACTGGGTATTTACTGTACTTTGTTATATCTAACACCAAGCATGCACATTTACAGTTATCTTGGAACACTTTGATCAAGTAGTTGGTGACTGTTTTATGGATTGCGTCAACTGTCTTATAAGGTTTGCCAATAATAAAAGTTCGCACCGTATAAGTTTGAAGGCCATTGCACTCCTGCGTATATGCGAGGATCGCCTGGCAGAGGTTTGTTAGCTACCCTTCAGTTTCATTGAGCATATCACTTATGTTTCAATAGAGTACAAAATCCATGTACAAAATCCATCTCGGTGTTATACTTTAAAATTGTTGACAAGATGAGTTTGGTGGATTTGTTTAATGGTAAATCCATTGGAGACAGAGATTAAACTGATATAATGTCTACCTGTGGCAGTGTCTGGGAAAAGAAATAAATTTCTTGAAACTGATATGTACTTAATGATTCATACCTTTTTTTGGATAACAGCCACCAATGATTGGAGAATTAACTCCCATAACAAACAGCTGAACTTGGTGAAATTTAACCATTAACTTCTATCTTTCTTCTCAAAATGAATAAGTTAATTTATTTTTACTGAGTTATACAAAAACAATTTTGCTGAGTTGTGTTAACATGACCTTGTCACATTATCCTTGATTATCCATTTCAACATAAGATGTTCTGTTTGGGTATTGGGGACATCTAGGATATGCTCATAGAAGAGAGATTCTCATTGCTAGAATCAAACTTTTTTGTTGAATGTAGAGTTGGAAGGTGTTTTCAGTGGTGTATTAAGACTTTATGCTGTTAGTATTTCACTTGTTCTGAAAATGTAGCTAAAGGAAAAGGGCTATTTTTTTGAACAAAGGGTAGAAGTAGTGAGAAGGATTTTTGTTGCCTACCCGAAGTATATGGGACTAAAGTTGCATTTATTGTTACCTTCTTCTTCTTCTTCTTTTTTTTTTTTTTTTTTTTTTGGTGAATGCATTTAGTGTTACCTATTTGATGTAAATAGTGTTAAAGGCATTGGATGCTTTATTTTTCATTTTTTTTTAAAAACAAAATCATTATGACCTTTCTCACTTGATTTTCTATATTTACTTGCTATTTTCTTTTGCAATAACCTATTTTTTTACCGGAAAGGAGTACATCTAGAGAAGGTAAAGCAAATATGTCAAAGAAAAGCATGCAAGAATTGTGTAACATGAAAGGTTGCCATGAGATTGTTCTATGTCCATTATATTACTTTTAACTGCATCAAATATTTGAATGCACAATATTTGGTAGGTTAAAAAAATGTCTACTTGTATGTATCTATTTTTTCCTAGTATACAGTAGCAGCATGTCAGAAATGAAAAATGCTTGATCAATAGGTATCTTCTGAATTCTATTACATATGCGAAGCTTTGTTTTGAAGTAAAATATTTTCAAGAAAATATTTTCACATTTTATCATGTTTGTTTCGTAGGAAAATATTTTCACAGTTGGTCAAATGTAAAATATTTTGGGTCAAAGAAAGAAACAGGGAAAAAATTTGGAAAGCATTTAATGCTTGAAATAAGTGTAAAACATTTTACACTTTCTCACTCTCGACACTCTCCCCCTCTCTCATTCTCGGTTCTTCTCTCTTCCAACCCAGCCCACTGCCTCACCCACTGATCCTTCTCTCCCACAACCCAGCGGTGCCACCCACCAACTGACGCCACCCACCGTCATTGGTGCTACCAATCTTCTTCCTCGCACAAACCCCTCTCCTCCCTCTTCTCTTCTCTCCTGCAAAGTCCATTGGAATCTGACTGATGAGTGGCGGGTCTTGGGTTTTTGGTGGTTGCTTTGATCTTGCAGCCACTGGATTTGCTGTAGATTTTCTAAATAGGTTCTGTGTTCGTGGGTTTTCTTTTTGGATTTTTGATTTGGGTTTGTGGGTATTTTTGGCTTTCCGATCTGGATTTTTGGGTGGTTGGTGATGGTTTTGGTGGCTGTTTTTTGAATGGTTGGTGGTGGTTTTGGTGGCTGTTTTTTCTTCCTGATCTGGAATTTTGGGTGGTGGATGGTGGTTTGTGCAACTGTGCTCGCATTTGGTGGGTTTTGAGAACTAGGATTTTTTTTTACAGCGAAACAAACACTGAAAAATGATTTCCATGGCATTTTCAAATACGCATTCAAACACTATACAATGAAATGTTTTACTGAAAACATTTTACATGTAAAATATATTACATTTGAAAATAAACTACTTCTAAACAAACAGAGTGTTAATAGATTGTCTAATTCCAATTAGGAATTCCTTGGGACCTTTAGGATTAGGAAAAGACCCTCAAATTGCAATTTTTTATTCATGTTACCTTTTAATAACTCATGTGGATGTATCTCTGTGCATATTCTGTATATACTAGAAATTTCACTAATTACTGTGGTGTTCCTGTCTCACTACAAAAGCATGTTGTTGTATCGGATATTAAGGTAGTGTGCAAGACTCATTTGGTCTCGTCATTTTCTTCAACTAGTTTGGTAGAAGTTTGGTCATTTTCTTCAACTAGTTTGGTAGAAGTTTGCAGAGAGGTTGTCACTTGGCTTTTTGATCACAAGTTATTGTGTGTCACGGTGTGTGTTAATTGTAGGGCCTCATACCTGGAGGTGCATTGAAACCAATTGATGCCAATGGTGATGCAACTTTTGATGTGACTGAGCATTATTGGTTCCCAATGCTTGCTGGATTATCTGATCTGACATCAGATCCAAGGCCAGAGGTCAGAAGCTGTGCACTGGAAGTTTTGTTTGATTTACTGAATGAGAGAGGTAGCAAGTTCTCATCATCATTTTGGGAAAGCATCTTCCATCGGGTCTTGTTTCCCATTTTTGATCATGTAAGGCATGCTGGAAGGGAAGGCATTTCTTCTAATGATGAGTTGCTTCGTGAAACCAACATTCACTCCCTTCAATTGCTGTGCAACCTTTTCAACACTTTTTACAAGGTATTTAATGTTTGTTGTTTAAAATTTATCCCTCTTACTTCCAATTTGTCGAGAAATAAATTATTGATGCTATTGTTTATTAAAGATGCATGCCAAAATTCATGTGTTGGTTGTCAAGAAAAATGTTCTATTAGTCTTAACTCTTGATATTGTTTTGCTGCATATGTAACACATGATGTTGAAGAGACAAGAAAATATGTGTCATGTAGCATTATGTTTTAGAGCACTATTCATGCAAACATTTTAAAACCAAAATGATGTGATGAAGTCTGGCCAAAGTTCATGTTTTGTTTGAAGCAAATGCTGAATATTTTTATGATGCACCACAAACACAAAGTGTAATCTAGAGTGTTTGACAGGGATGCACTAATCTCATTTACATTATCAATGGATATAATGACAATCTTTATAGTTAATGCTAGCCTCAACTTCTATTTGAAGTTTTTCTTGTTGCTTGTTAAGAATTTTTTTCCCATATGTGGTATTACTTGGATTCCCATTTACATAAATAAATATATCAAAATGTTGGTGAGCTTATCAATTTTATTGATATCTTATTTGACACATCTGACCATGTTATCAAGTAAAGTTGTTTATTTGTTGGGCAGTTGGTATTTAAACTCCACCATGTGATTATCTGACTTTAATTATTTCCAAAAACTTTTTTTGACAGTAAATTTCTTGTACTTTTTTTTGTGCAGGAGGTTTGTTTTATGCTTCCACCATTACTGAGCTTGCTGTTGGATTGCGCCAAACAGACAGATCAATCAGTGGTTTCTTTATCTCTGGGTGCACTGGTGCATCTTATAGAAGTTGGAGGACACCAATTTAGTGAGAGTGACTGGGATATGCTGTTAAAAAGCATAAGGTGCAAATCTCTTATTTCCAGAAAATTGTTTGCAATTATTCTTTAACTAATCATTCTTTTATTTTGACCACCAGAGATGCTTTATATACAACACAACCACTTGAGCTGCTCAATGATTTAGGTTTTGATAGTGCTTTTAATTATGACGAAGTGGATGGCCAGTTTGAAATCAGGGACAATGGAAAGGTATCTCCATTTCCATTCTCAAAAACTGGTCCTGATGGCACTGCAGGGAACCCTAATTCAGCAGTCCTAATGGATCACAGTCGAGAATCAGGTTCACAGATTAATCTGGAAGGATCTGAAGGTTAGCTATAATTTTTTATTTATTTATTGAAATACATGTTTATAGCATTGCTCATGAATGACATTCAGGTAAATAAGAATCTGGATTCCAACAGATTGAAACAAGAATCTAATAATCACTTCTTCCATTTTCTTCCCATATTATGAGTGAATGGTTAATTCCACTACCTTTGAAGTGGCCAACGTGAAACTTAAAAAATACTCCTTCATAATATACAAAATTTTAAAATGGCATGATTATTAATGAAAAAGGTCAAAATATAGTGGCCATCTTCCTAAACTTTTTTTTTTTTTTTTTTTCACTTTATATGTATTTTTTAATAAGAAGAGTTTTTTTTTTTTAAAATTATTTTTTATTATATATATATATATATATATATTTTAAAGATGAGCATAATTGAGGAAAGCTTCACGCAGTTTGATGCAACTCAAAAACCCGAAAAGAATAGATGTTAATCAATTTTGGGACAGCGCAAGTAAATGTAAAAATAATGAAAAAGAAAGTAATTAATGGAAAGCCAATGAGATCTATCTCAAATGGCTTCTCCTCCCCTTGTAATAGCAAGGTGGAGGGTGCGGTTGTGGATTAAAACCCACCGGGTGGGTGAATACAAATTAAAAAACAAAAAGTGATTAATGGAAACTCAGTATAATTGAAAGTTTATTCTTGAAGGGATTCCATCACCATCAGGAAGAACTGACAAACCTGCTGATGTTGGAGGCCTCCAACGGAATCAAACAATAGGCCAAAGGATTATGGGAAATATGATGGACAATCTCTTTCTCAGGAATCTTACTTCTAAATCTAAAAACCGTGTGTCCGACGATTATGTGCCATCTTCTCCAGTCCAGGTATCTTGCTTGAAAATAATCATGTAGTAATGTCTATGCGATATCTACTTTAGACTTACGATGTTCATTACTATTTTTGTCACTTTCAATGCTAATGTTGTGATCGTCATATGTCAATCGAATTACAAAATTTCCATGTTTTTTTTGGGTTCAATTTTAGAATTAAGGAATTGTCTGCTGTACAGTTGCTGCTGGCCCACACCCCCAAAAAAGAAAAAAGAAAAAGAAAAAGAAAAAAAGAAGTAAGAGAGAGACTCTTTTGTGAGACAGGAAAACCCCTTCTAAACATAATTTTACTTAAAGCATGGCTGCTTTTGGATCTGCTGGGATTCCCAGTTTTTGTTTAAAAGTTTCCTTGGAGTTAAGGTGTGTTTTTGGTGGAACTTCATGTCAGGCTGGAAGCAGATTTGTGTTTGTAAGGCAATTTATTTGTCTTAGGCACATATGAATGGGTACCCATGAATTTTGTGTTAGTTATAAGCTTTGGGGTAAGAGGATGAGGCTGTTCTTTTGTTGTATTTTGTTTTTATGAAGCCTAAATCATTTTTATATGCATATTAATGGCCAAGGCTCTTAAACTCTCTTAATAGCATGGTACAACAAACAAAGGGCAAAGGGTGCTTGTTTTCAGTTGTTTTGTGCATGGAAATTTCATTCTGCTTCTTGACTAATGACATAATATATATATATATATATATATATATTTTAAAGATATTACAAAGCCTAATAATTCTTTCATTACTTGCCAATTTAGAAATAACCACTGCCTCATATTTAATTCCTGGTTGCTTACGTTCTGTAAGTTATAATTTGTCTATTCAAATATCCTATAATTTGATGCATATGGTGCTTGTAGTTTGCTGGGCACTTGTATTGTGAATGTATGATTGGTTATGTAATTTTGATGGCTACATGTAGACATATGGAATAACAGTATACTTTTCCTCTTCTTTTTTGAAAAAGAAAAGAAGATTGAAGCACATGAGAGTGGGAAATAGAAAATTTAACTTCTGAGAAAGAAGGGGTAGCTAACTTCTTAAAGCTAAGTCGTTTATAACTTTAAAGGAGCGGAGAGCATAAAATTTTATAAGGACACCATATCGAAAACAATCTTAGTAATACAAGCTTAACCTTATTCTGTGGATGTTGAACCTGGTAGATGGACTTGCTATCAGAAGCAATCTCAACAACGCAAGTACACTGTTAATTATACAATTTGCATTCATATAGCAGCTATTCTTGGTTTTAAAGCATTTTCAGGTGATATTGACTTTTCTATGGTGTTCTTGTGGCATTTCCATATCCTTCTTTAAAGGTTGTCCACCTAACGGATAACTGAGGGAAATGTCAATGCATAATATCTTTCCCCTTTTTTTGGGTGATATATCTAAAATCACATACCTTTTTTCTTTTCTTGATCCAATGCTACTCTAGCTTCCTGATGCTGTGGAGCCTGATGACAAAGATGAGGTAGAAAGTCCACTATTGGGAACTGTTAGGGGCAAATGCATCACTCAATTACTGCTGCTGGATGCCATCGATAGTATCCAGGTTTGTTTGTGATTATTGTATATTTTCATATTGCCATACACACTACCTTAAATACATGATTGTTTTCTCTTAATTGGTGAAAATCTACTCGATAATTCAACGTAATGAACTTTTGAATTAATCTCTTAGGCAATTATCTTCAGCCAGAAGGCTGACACATTTGGAAAGATTTACTAGTTCTCTAAATACCTTTATTTGGCCTATTGCTATTTCCTTAGGCATCACCCTTTAAACCCCGAAGAAGGAAAAGGAAAAAGATCATATTTCTCTAGGAACTTCAATAGATGATCAACTGACTCTCCACTAGACTTGCACATATAACAACAATTTACAAACATCATATTCCTTTTGATTTGACTATCCACAGTTAAGTTATTGCCAAAAGCTTAGCGTTCAAACGATGAGCAGCTCTTCTAGGGACTTTTCTATGCCAATGTGATTTCTTCAAGGGTGAAATCTCATTAGACCCTCTCAATGCCTCTTAAAATAAGACAAACACTGAACTTTTCACTTCAATTAATTTTCCATATCAATCTATCCTTGCCACCTCTTGTAGGGAATTTAGAATATAGTAGACTCAAGAGAAAGTCTTTGGAGCTTGATTTCCAATCATGTAAAGTATGACTGAGCTTAAGATTCCATGGATACCTTTTGTCTCCAGTAGAGTCCAAGTAAGAACTAATGGATGGATTCTTATCATCACCACAATTAGAAATAGATCTCAATATATATATATTAAAGCAATCCTATCAAAAAAAATATATATATATATATATTAAAGCAACATTTTCAATGACAATTGCTAATGAGCTCTAGCTCAAATGTCACTTCCTCCTTCCTAAGAATGGAAATATGGAAAGATGGATAAGAGAAGGACAGAGAAGATACTAATTTTCCATCCTGTGTGTTTGGTAGGAAGGATAGAAAGATGGATAAGATAAGGACAGCTTCTTCTTCTTATTCTATTTTTTCCCTTTTGGATATTTGCTTGGTACCAATTACCATATTGCTATGTCCTCATATTCTTAGCTCATTCATGAAAAAAAGAAGTATGATATAATGTTTGTGGTAATTGTTTAGTTGCTTTAGTGGTTGATGTTGAACATAGCAAACTAGTTCTTATAGACTTATAGTCATTAAGTGATTAAATTATTAACTAATTATTACTAATTAGTCATAGGACATTATGGATATTGGAGATTTAAGAATGGATATTACATGGAATTATTCATATCGAGCTAACCCAAAAAAATAAAATGGCTTGACTTTCAATTTTTGTGTTAAAATTGCTAAAGTAGGGCTTATCTAAATGTTATATGAATTATATAAAAAAAATTTATTTCAATTTATATGATAATTTGATTGTTGCATTTCTCATTAATAATTATTTTTAAAAATGTGAGCTTCACTTCAATCAGGCTCGCACTTGCGCTTTGCACCTAGGCTCTAAGAGGCCTTTGCGCTTAAGTGCGCCTCTTGCGTTTACCAACACTGATGCAGAACAAGCATGATTCTGAAACCAATGCTGTGCAAAATTTGCTGGAAAAACAAAACAGAAAGATAAGATAAAAATAGGAATCAACACCTAGGCTTGCTTGAAATCAACACCAAGCAAGAGAGAACAACACCTAGGGTTAGCTGGAATTAGCACCACGTCATTGAAAAATTTTCCAATTGAAATTTTATTCATCATAAATTTGTCTTCTTAGTAGTACAATAAAAATATAATTGACTTCCAAAATTAAATGAACCTAAATTAAAATAAAATTGCCTTTGCACTCCCCGCATCAAGCTCACCACACCCCCCCCCCCCCCCCCCCCCCTCCCCAATGCAGACCTCCACAATCTAACACCAAGGATAATGATCTGAAACCGTTCCAGAAAGTTGGTGTTGCACAGTATCATTGCATAATTCTTCTCATTTTGCTGAAAGCAGAAATCTAGCATGACGGTAATGGATCTTGGTTATTTGACCAAAGTGTAATTACCACCTACTAAGGACAAATCAATTAAAGTCTCCTTTGAAATAAATCTGAAGATTCAGATATGACTAATAAATATCTCACATGGTGAGCTCTTCCATATCTCTGGCCTGCACACGAAAAGGAGATATGGAGGTGGAGTGATTTCTAGATTAAGTTTAAACCACATCTTTATCTTGCAAAAATGAGATTTGTGCACTAGGTTATACCCTTTTTTTTCTTATCCTGCACGAATTTTCGGGGACTATGGGGATGTTAGAATAAATAGTCTCCCTAGGAGAGAGACAGACAGATTTTCTTATGCATCATCTAGTTGTGTGGGAGGTGTCTGAAAACTCTTTTCCACGACAATTTGCAGAAGAAATACTGGAGCAAGTTGAAAGTACCACAAAAGATCGCTGTAATGGACATTTTGTTATCTTTGTTGGAGTTTGCTGCTTCTTATAATTCATACGCCAACCTCAGATTGCGCATGCACCAAAATACTGATGAAAGGTATGCAACAAAATTGTACTCGCATTCATTTTCTTCTTCTTCTCCATTGCCTAAAATTTTCTTATTCTGGAACTGGAAGAGGCTTGTATCAATATTATCTCATTTTTGGACAGGCCACCTTTGAATCTTCTGCGCCAGGAATTAGCAGCAATTTGCATATATCTGGACATCTTACTGAAGGCAACTTCAGGATACGATGCCAGCAAAGAGAGAGATCTCAATAGTTCTCAGGATGTTGATACTACTCCAGGCAACAATTCTACACCAGAAGAGAAACTTGAAAGAACAGCTGAGGAGAAATTGGTATCTTTATGTGAACAGGTACTTAAGGAGGCATCTGATCTGCAGACCAGTGTTGGGGAAACTACTAATATGGATATTCATCGAGTGTTGGAGTTACGTTCTCCAATTATTGTTAAGGTATATAATTTGCTATTTATATAAAAACTGAAATGCCTGTTGGGAGTCATTCAATTTTCTCTGATATTTCAGTGCACATTGCTTTGCAGATGCAGATTTAGGGAAGTATTCTTTATATATTAATATATAATTTTGTTGCAAGTATGCAAACCACATTCCTGATTTATAAAGCTTTTTTGCCTCTTTGGTCCTCTTATAATAAGATATGCGACGTCTTTATGTTCACTTTAAGGGAGCACAACTCTGTGTTCTATTCTTTGCACATGCACCGTTCTAAAATCAGAACCAGGTCAGCTGGTTGGATTAGTTGGACCATCCATGACATCATTCTAGTCTGCTTAGAGCTGTTAGACCGTTTCACTGCAAAAAGTTGGTTGGCCCATGTTGTCTGCCAGCCAACTTAATGCAATTCACAGTTCACGTGACCCAGTCTAGATTATTGACTTGGCAATGAAATTGCAAATTTAGCTGGCCTTGAACTCATGATCTAATAAAAAGTGCCTCCAACCACTACACTACTTCCGTCTTTAGTGTTATAGATAGCTCCAGTTGAAAATTTTCTCAAAGCAGCATATGCTATAGGTGGGTTGTTTTCCTCTTAAAAAATCAATTGATGCACTAGTGGAGATTCAGACTTTTGATTTTCAAGTCATGAGGATGAGCCCTAACCACTAGATTACTGATACACTTATTATTCAAATATGCATGCATGACTGCATGAGTAATCAGTTATATGATATTTTTCTTTTGTCTTTTAGATTTAGGCAAGAAATACTATTTACACCCTCTAGTTTGCTTCTAAATCAGTCCCTTGATTATCAAATTAGCAATTTATACCCTCGACTATTACAACAATATACAATGTGTCCCATCTGTATACATCCATTAGAATCTTTCCATTAACCTCCCCCAAAATGACGTTTTAGACAGAAAATAGGAAAAAAAAAATTTGATAGGTAATAGAAGTTTTATTGATAAAAAAAAAAAAATACAATGTGTTTACAATAGTAAACTCATTGCACTTGAAGCGAATACAAATAAATCAAAGGGAAGAGCTAGAAAAAAAAAATTACATTGTTTTATTCCAGGTTAACATAAAATATATGACGGACCACAACAGAAAGGGCACATGGGTACCATTGAAATAGTCGAGGGTGTAAATTGCAATTTTTGAAAGTCGAGGGACCAATTTAGAAGCTACTTCAACTTAGAGGGTGCATATAGCATTAGATTTATTAATGATTAAAAATTTAGAACTTCATGCTGATCTCAGCAGTTAACCTGGTTTGATTCAGCAGTCCATTTGGTGATCCAGTTGCATTTCTGGGTCACTAGATGGTCCGGGATTCAAATATTCTGCGCATCCATGTTATATGAGAAACATGTGTTACTCAGTTTCTATGGCATCTCATCACAAGTCTTTTGTTTACTGAAATGCTACTTCCCTCCATTCTCTTCTTTTATTACCTGCCTGCTTTGATAGTTAGGGAACTCCTCTTTCTGTATCTGGGATTGATCAAATAATAATAAAAATTCTTTTATTTTCTCTAACCAGTGGTCTTTCTCCATTATAATTTGACTGGATTGGTGGATTCACCCAACTGTGCTTAATTTGTTAGATTATCGTGATTGTATTTACAGGCTTTGTTTTCTCATTTGATCATAATTAATGCAGCCATACCTTCATAATACTTTTCTTCTTGTATGAACAGACAGGACTGTTTACTTGATTCTTTTCCGTAATCACTTTTATAATTTGCTGTAATAACTAAGATATTTTCTTCTTCTACTCGGTCTTTCAGGTGCTTAAAAGCATGTGCTTTATGAACAATCAGATATTCAAAAGAAACCTGCGAGACTTCTATCCTTTACTTACGAAACTTGTATGCTGCGACCAGGTAATCTTCCACAGATCTTTTTTTTTTTTTTTGGTGAAACCTCTTCTTTTATAAAAACAGCTAGTGATTTAATGCTAATTTCCCGGCCATTGCAATAGTTCTTTACTAGACCCTAAATTTTTTAAAGTCTAGGTTTGTCCTTGATCCCCATATTTGAGTGTCATACTAGTTTCTAACATGAATATGCTTCACCACACCCTCCCCCCCCACCCCTTTCTCACAAGAAGTTAGAGAGGGGGCATTTTAAAACCAACTTCTCTCCATGGGACAGATTGGAGGCTCCTTGTAACGCAATGCTATAGCATTAAGATTTGAGTTTTTGTTTCCCAGAATTATATCTACTGTAGTCTACATAAACCCCTATGGTTTGGCCTAGTGCTTCCTGGGTCTCATGAGATCCTTGAGGACTTGGGTTCGAAACCTCTCACTAGCATTTTGGGGCCACCTCCAATGGATTTCGCCCTATAATTACCTGGTGTGTGGGGAGTGAGGGGACTACACACCTAGAGGAATGGTCTACTCGAAGAGTTATGGACACCCTCATTAGCAACAAAAAAAAAAAGGTCTATATAATAAATTATTTTATCTATTTCTAGATTACAGGTATGAAATTATTTCATCATGCCATATTATTTCTAACTTCTCTGTTGGCCACAAGAAGAGCTGGATCCTTATATTGACGAAACCTGGAAGACTAGAATAGGATTGTGCAACTCAGTCTTGGTTTTTAATGTAGATGGTTGGTATCACTGTAGCAGCATCTTACAACCTATGTTCAAGTTGATTTCTTAGCCTTTATTAATGCAAGCCATTTTATTATGCTAGGGAAGTAAGCAAACCTTTTGCTTAAAAAAAGGGGTATTTTCACATCTCAACAGATTTAGGAAATTGGAGAATTGGTTGTGCTTGTAATGGGTTATGATTTAGGAGGATTTGTGATTCCAGGGTTTGAAAACCTTTTTAAGGAAGGACTTCATAGAGAAGAGAAAAGATTTGATTTAGGATTGAAAAGAGGAAAGAAGGAATGAAAATTGAATTTCTCCACAATTTGTGAACAATGCTATTGAACATTATATGAACAATACCAAGAGAAAGGGAGGAAAGGGAACAATATGGTCAACGTGTTTTAATATTCAAATACTCTATTTTATTGTTCATCTATCTATTCTTCCAAGTACATTAAGTATATAAGAATTTTCTTTTGTACTAGTATTAGGACTTTGAATTTGACCTGTAAACTAAAAACTCAATAAAAGACTAACTTGTGCTCAAAGAAAATAAAACTAAGATGCATGGAATCTCATAGAAAATTTTGAATTACCAAAATGACGTTAATTTGCAGGGATTGCAAAAATTACAATTTGCCCCTTGAGTACAAAATTGACAATTATTTTTTAAATAAAAACCCAAATTAAAATCCCTTTCAAACTTAGGACACAAGTAACTAGAATGAGACCTTTAAAGCCACTCTTGAGTCTTGACTTTTATTTTAATTGAACATCACGCATGGACGAATGGAACCCAACCCATAAACTAAATCTTGAATAGACGCCAAGAGCCATGTAACTCAATTGGCACCAACTGTTTTTTAATGGAAATGTCAAAAGTTCAAATCCTCTCTCAATTTTCAATTATTAAAAAAAAAAAAAAATTTTTTTAAAAAATCTTGAATAGATGAATTGCCAAAGTATTGTTTAAATAATCTTGTATGGTTGCATCATTCTCCCCTAAGAACCTTTGAATTTGAAACCTACTCCAACTCTTCGATCATCTTTCGAAGCATTAAGGATAACAAATTTATCTTTACCACCATATCTTTAAATTTTTTTGGATAAAATCAATGCTTGGAAGCCTTTTTATCTTAAAAAATCCAGTCTCGAATTGATCCATAGCAGAACGTCAATATCTTCCTTGGCCTTTACCTTACGCTATCAGACTTGTGTTCACCCTGCTCCTTTGTGGTCTCCATTATCCTTATAATGCATTCTTTTGGCTTTTGTTGAAATTGGACATTTGGTAAATTGTAAGGCTAGATTTCTCTCTTTAACAAGGCTTGATGCATTGAACTAGCACCCACTTAAGGTTGTTGTGGCAGCAAACTGGCAGGGTTGCATCCATCAGATTTTGAAGGGGTAACGGATGCAATGTCTGCCAACAAGGGTGAGGATAAACTTGGGTTTAACTTTGGGTATCTAAGTTCTTGATGAGCTGCTGTTCTGGCAAGATATTTTGCCTGTTGCTCCCGGTGTATCCGAAGTTCCACGCATGGTATACTAATGTTCTAGCTTTACTTCTATTAAACACACGCTCATTCAATTGTTGAAAGGTTTTCTTGGTTTCATCAAAAATTTGAGAAAATTTTTGAAAGCTTGAATCTAGTTGTGTGTTGGTGGCTACCATCTTGAATGATAAATTTTGTCAAGTTATTGGAGGAGAAAATTTAAGCGAACAACTTGTGGTCGTATTTTAGCCTAATATCAAAGTGACTGTAGGACATGTTGGAGAATGTCCAGTTTGTCTATGTGTGCTGTGGTGGGTTATGGTTTTGAAGGATTTGTGGATCTAGAGTTTAGAACATTTTTTTAAGAAAGGTTTTGTAGGAAAGAGAAAAGATTTGATTTAGGATTGAACAAAGGTGAAGAGAGGGAAATTAAAATTGTCCACAATCTGTGAACAGTACATATGAACAGTAGAGTAAGAAAGAGAAAAAGAAAAGGGGAGAAGTGGAGGAAAAAGAACAATAAGGCCAATGAACTCAATCTATTATTGGTGTATATTGAATATAAATATATATAAAGATTTTTTCCTGTACTTCTTGTGTTAGAAGTTAGAACTTGTACTTTGACTACTAAACAAAAAGCCTAATAAAAGACTAATTTGGACTTAGCTTTGTTTGTTTAATTAGAATATCTTATGTGAAGACAATTTTCCTCCTTTTTCGGTGTTTGGTAGCATCGGAAAAAATAGGTCAAAGGAAAACTATCTTTAATCAACAAAAAACCCTATTAAAAATATAACTTGTTTTTACGAGGTTTTCTACTAAATTTTTTCAGAAAACAGCTCTATCTCATCACAAAACGTTTTCTAGCTTATTTCCAAGTTGCTACTAAATATAGAAAAATGAGACAATTTTCTAGAAAATATTTTTAAAAATGGTTTATTTTCCAAAAAAAAATTTATCGTTGAAACAAATGGAGCATTAGAGAAAATTAAACCTAAGATGCATAGGATATTCAAAAAAATTATCTACTCAACTAAACTACCAAAGCATCCTTAATCCACAGGATTGCATAGCTTTTTTTTGGGTTTCCTCCATTATGCTGCAATCATTTTTGTACGGATAAATTGAAGAAAGTATTATCACCATCTCTATTACCATATTTAATTGACTTCTGTATTCCATTAAGTTCAGAATCAATAATGCTCTTACTGCTACTAAATGAACTTGCAACTCACCTGGTGTCAATTTCTAATTAGAGAATCGGTTGTATTTCGAATAGACTGATGAGCTCCATTATTTTGCATTTCAGATGGATGTTCGAGGAGCTCTTGGTGATCTTTTCAAGGCGCAATTAAAAGCTCTCTTGCCATAGGTTTTTCTATTAGTCATTTTATCAAAGTTTCTTCTTTGAATTCATTGGCTCATGGTACATTCCAAAGCAGATAATCTCATTGTTCTGCTGATTTTTTTTTTTTTTTCCTATGCGGAAAATATGATGTGCGAGAAATTTGTTGTACTGTTTTGGTGGGAGAGTAAGGGAAAAGAAACGATATTTGACCTCAATGGCGGCTCTAGTATTAGTCTGTGGTTGTCTTTATCTTTAATATGGGTATGTTTGAATACTTCTTATTTTGTTGAAATTGAAAATTTATTGCTGAAAATACTGTAGATAAATGTAAAAGTTAGTTGAAATAGTATAGTGAGGCTCATGAACAGTATTAAAAAGTGCAATAGGACTTATAAATAGTAGCAAAAATAAACTGAATAGTAAAATAATTTTAATTTTTCATCTCTATCCAAACGGAGGCATAGTTTTAACAAAGTTGTACTTGCTGATCTTTAATTTATTCCTTATATATATATATATATATATAAATAATTAATAGGAAAAATGATTGACTTAGAAATTGGTTCTGGATTTGTTCCCTGGGTGTTAATTTGGAAGTAATGCAAAGCATACGTGGAAGTTTTGCGCGAGCAATGGCATTTCTATTTCTTCTTGAAGTAATTATTTTTAAAAAAAAATTTAGCCAGTAAGTTACACGTTTTCATAATTCCAGTAAAGAAATAACATGACTCAGTAAATTAAAGAAAATATAGGAGCGGTTTTTTATTATTTAAAAATGTGTGTATATATATACAGTTATACACACTTGACTTTGACAAAATTGAGCCCGACTATTAACTTGGACAGTTTTGCTTCGGACAGAAAACTCGTCTTGATTTGGTCCATCACAACATATTAAGACAGGATGGGATGTGAAAAAATCAGTGAAATATTTTATGTCAAAACACTTTTCTTAATTTGGATTATAAAAATGAGTATGGATAAGATTTTTATACGAAACCATACAGGCATGAGATTCTTTTTAATTTATGCATGAGAAAATTAGTGGAGATCAGATACAGAGTCAGTCATAGGTGAAAGCTAAAACATCCGAAATAGATAGAGGAGGGGTTACATAATAAACAAAAACCTCCTGTTGCAAGCTACCAATTTTTGCCAAAGATCAGCAGCTTTGTTGGTCTCCCCGAAGCAGTGCTAGAGACGGACCTGATGGAAAGCTTGAAGCATGACCCTGCATTCAGCCACCCAAGGCTGGGTTTGTCTATTAGACATTAGTGGAAGAAAAAGAAGTTACGAGTTTAACATCTCTCTCTCTCTCTCTCTCTCTCACTCTCTCTCTCTCGTTGGTAATGCCATTTTTGCCAATTGGCTTCTTCATCATCAGGCTTCCTACCTGATCGCCATCAAGTCTTCATCTCAACTTTCCCTAGCCCACTCACTCCTTTGTTGTTCAATATGGTGGGTGCAATGGATTTTAAAACGTGTTGTAAATTCTCCTAAATTCCATTCATAACAGTATCGATCTCTAGAATTTTTGTGGCGGTATCTTACACATGGAGTAGAATAATATGAAGTATGAACAAAGGCTAAGCAGCTAATCGACATTCACGCGAAGACCTCACACTCCTACTCTATACTAATATACTATGCTATCAAATCATTTAGTGTCAAAGAGAGGGAGGCACTTTTTGTCATGCATATGAGTCTATCCGGTGATGCTTGCTTTTGGTTACATACATTAATTAAAGTTGTTTCTTATCTTTCTTTTGTCATGCGTATTATTATTTACTCTATAGCTTCCAACTGCTGCAACTCCGAGAGTTGGTGCTATATAGGATGAGTATGAATGATTGATTTTAAGACATTATACATGAATTTTTTAAGAAAACTCTTTCAATCACTAAAATACATAAAGTGATTGTGTTAAATTTAGTTAACTAAATATATAGTTTTCTAGAAGTATAGCAACCTGAATTAACCATTTGACATTTTTTTAAATTAAAATATAAAAATAAAAAACCATTTAAAGACTAAATTAAATAAATTAAATAGGTTTGCATCAACCAAAATATAATTAAATAGATTTGACTGTAAAAATTTTTAATTAAGCATTAAATTTTTTGATCATTTTCATTAAAAAAAGTTGATTATTCCCTTATTAAAAATTGATTATTTCCATATAAAAAATAATAAAATAAGATCCTAAGGCAAGCCCATAGGTAGCCAATTAGGCCCAATCTAGTTGCCCAACCCGCTAAAGACAAAATGCGAATGTCCATGGGCTGGGGTTTTTCTTTTTGGCTCAGCCCGACTAGGCCCGTTAAATAGTTAATAGCCCTATATGCCCAACTCAATGTGCCGATGGGCCAAGTAAAAATGGGCCAGGCCTAGCCAACATAGCCCATTGACGACCTTTAGTCAAATTAAAATAGAAAATTCTCATTTGTTGGCTACAAAAAGATCAAGGGTTTTGACCTTACTATCTCATTTTAAAATTATATATGCTAATCAAATGTTAAACTTTTAACCAGAATAATGGAATTCAAATGAGTCTCCATTTGCAAGTTTCTTGTAGTTCATTAGCATAGCCTACTCTTCTTTATTAGAAGATCCAAGATTGAAATCCTCTTTCCCCCATTGTTCATAGAACTATTATTGTTTTTAAATGTCTTCCTTTTTTTTTTCTAATAATAAATAACCTCTCCAATATTTCTTTTCATCTTATTCTTCTGCCATCCTTTTTTTTTTTTAATGTTGTTAAGATTAAAATCCTATAAATTATCACAGAAAGTCGTGGATCACATTAGAAATCGTAACATTCTACTTTCCATAAATAATAAGATGAAAAATCATCAATATTAATACTGTATGTTAAAGAATTACTAAAATTATTCTAAAATATATATAAGTAATATAAAAACACAATCTCTCTTTCTTTCTTTTTCTTTTTTTTTTAAATTAAAAAATATATATTTTGAAAGAAAAAAAAGAGTTAATTAAAACCAATATATTCAAAAGAAAAATGAAGCTATATCTATATTAAAATATTCCTTGAAAGCAAAAGAAAAAATATTTATATAAAATCCAGTGGCCACAAACTAAAATTATCAATACAATTTTACTTTGTGACAAATCAATACATTAATGATATGAATAATGTTTTTCATAATAGTCTACCTAACCTGTTGTTATTGATGCATAAATCAAAATCATATGTTTTAGTAGGATCGTGTGAAAGTGATGTTGTCTTAGTTGTAACTTGACACCCATAAGTTGTGATATTCTATTCGTAATATGATTGTTGTTCTTTTAACTAACAATTTCATTCTCTTTCCCATCTTCTACCTTAGGCCATTGAAATGCAAGACAGCGGGAGAGATTCAACAATTTCTGATCTCTAGTGGACCTCTTAGTAGGACTCGAACCCAGATGAAGTTCTGACCTTTCACATTTGGAATGAGCGGTTTTGGGAAAAAAGAAAAAGGTAATAAATTATATAGTATGTTTATTATGAGAAAGTTTGGAAAGTGAGAAAGTTTGGGGTAAAGTGGGATTTTGGGTTTTTTTTTTTCTTGGTTTGTTTGGATGCTATGTACTTGGGCTAAGTTTGGAAAGTGAGAAAATTTGGGGGAAAGTGGGATTTTGGGTTTCTTTATGGTCTATTTGGATGCTATGGATTTGGATTTGTTAATGTTTTATTGAAGGGGTTGTGGATGGTTTTGTATGGACCTGTACAAGGATTTATGGCCCTAATGACAATAGACAGTGGGCTACTTTATAGGAGGAGCTGGCATGTGTGCGTGCTTTGTGGACAATGGCATGGTGCTTAATAGGCGATTTTAACATCATTAGATATCTAAGTGAGAGACTTAATTGTGATTCTTTCAACCCAGCTATGTTTGCTTTTTCTGATTTTATTGAGAATAATTATCTTGTTGATTTATCGTTAGAGGGGGCTTCCTTTCCCTAGTTTAAGGAATTTGTGACACCTTTTATGTCTAGAATTGATAGGGTTTTGGTATCTTTGGATTGGGAAGATCATTTTGAGAATGTATCTCAAAGGGTGCTTCCCCGGGTTATTTTTGATCATTGTCCACTCTTGTTGGAAGCATGTCGTTTTTGTAAAGGCCGATGTGCCTTTAAATTTGAGAACATGTGGTTGAAAGCTGAGAGTTTTGTTAAGAGAGTTCAACAATGGTGGAATGGGTACTGCTTTGTGGGTTCTTGTAGTTTTATTTTAGCTCAAAAACTAAAGGATCTTAAAGTTGATCTCAAGAAGTGGAATAGGGAGGAATTTGGAGACTTGGCCTTTAGGAAAAAAAAAGTTTGTTATTTGAATTGTTGGGGCTTGATGTTATCAGAGAGGTGTGAGTCTCTTGAATGTGGTACAGTCCCGCCGTATACAGATTAGAGGGGATATTGAATCTTTAGCTTCTTTGGAGGAGATTTTTTGGAGACAAAAATCTTGTGCCTTGTTTGTGAAGGAGGGAGACAATAAACTTGTTTCTTTCATAGATTAGCAAATTCCCATAGAAGAGCTAATCAAATTAATAGTATTGAGGTGGATGAGGTTGTTTATGAGGATGAGATGGATGTGCGTTCTCAGGTGGTTTGATTCTATTAGGCTTTGTATCAGGAGACTGAAACGAGGCTCCCTTTTTGTTAGGATTAGTGCCCTTAAATCCTATTGTATGATACTATGTATGACATTATGTATGACTTAATGTTGTAATTAATAAAGTCGTTTTATTATTATTTAAAATAATGGTAACATAAATATTTGAACATTATCATATAGTCCATGAGATGCATAGTATGTGATTTATGTGATTTAGTCACAGAAGATATAAATCACAAGTTCATTGTAAAGTCAAAATTTTAGTTCGTAGTCAGTGATAAAATTGAGCATTTCATCTGCGAAGACTATAACATATTAACTAAGATGATTTGTCTTAATCATGGAAGTTGAGACTTCTAGTTGATATGTTGATATATTTTAAAAGTTAAGACATATTGAACTGGACCGCTGTGAGATTTATTATTCTCATAACGACTGTCAAATGAATAATAAATCTCACAACTTCTATTTACATCAATTCTTAATCCTGAAAGAATAATAGACCTGATCATGAAGTGTAAGTTGCTTTGATATATTAGGAGTGAGATCTAAAGTCACGATCAAAACTTCAGTATGTTGGGCAGTCACATTTAATATTGATGGAACATATATTCTCAAGATGAAATTCATAATTTCTTAATGGATATATAAAATATTCCCTTGAGATAAGTTTAATGGGTTCAGTTATTCAGAGTGTAAGGCCTAACCACTTTAGTAAGGAGTTACTAAAGTATAAATTTATGAAATTGGATTATATATATATATATATATATGATGCATAACTTAAAGGATTAAACCGGGTACTCAAGAATTAAGATGTAGTAATCTTCAAAGTGGCAATCTACATTCATGACTTTGTATTACTACGAATATTTTATGAAAGGGTTGCATGTACAATAAAGTCTTGTATATAATTTATTATAAGGCCTAGAGTGCAATTATATTTATATAGTGGTATTAAATATGATTAATGGTAACTTTGGACTTGTCAAGAGTTGACAGAAAAACCCAAAGCCCATTGGAGCTAGTGTATTATTTGTTCCCTTTTGGCCCCACTCTAAGCCACATACTAAAGCCCAATTGGAATGGCTCAAAAGACTAACCCAATTAGATAATCAGTTATAAGGAGAAAAGCATACAAAATTTTGTAAGAGAATGAAATGATTTGTATTTGAGTGTTGGACACTCTCTTATTTTCCCTTGAACACATACATATAAATTGATTGAGAGACCACACTTCTTGGGTATCAAGTGGAATTAGAGTGAAGATTAAAAGTGTTCCTATGTACTTCTAATCTTTGTTTTGAAATTCACCACACCAAGATACACTCCCTTGTTCTTATATTCTAAAATTTACATAGTACGTGTTATTTATTGCAAATAAAGTAGATCCGTTAATTTCCGTTGCGTGTTTTGTATGCGATATAAATGTGTTTTTTCAACACTTCTATGAAAGAGAGGCTGTCATTAGAGAGGGAGTTCTCTAAAGAGGAAGTCATCCAGGTTTTGAAGGAAATGGAAGGGGATAAAGTCCTTGGTCTCAATATATAGATTCACTACGGCTTTTTTCCATAAATGTTGGGGTGTTATGGAAAAGGATGTTATGAACTTTTTTGATCACTTTCATTGTCACTCTGTGTTTGAATGGTCTCTTAATGCTTCTTTTCTTACTTTAATTCCTAAGGAGAGTAATGCTTTGAATATTAAAGATTTTAGGATATATATATATATATATATAATATATTCCCTAACTGCATATCTAAGATTATATGATTTTTTTCTATTCTTTTATAGATACCACAGCAGCTCAGGAACAAGAACGTATAACGAGGCGAAATTATTGGATCATCATTTCCCTTATCTGTCAGGCGGTATTTGCTGCATGTTGGACAATGGAGTATGGCAGCCGTTATTTTGCTGATAATGTTTGGAGCTCAGAAACCATTGCTTTTCTTATATTTCTTCTCCTTAGCTCTATTAACATGGTTATATACACCATTATAAACGTACTCGTTGAGATCGTTGTGCGAGGTCCATTTACAAAATTTGGTATCAATTTTGTAACTGCACTCATACATGAATTGGTTATATCTTTTGCGAAAGAGAGAATGACAATTTACATCATGTTTCTGTGCATCGTTGTTAGCATTTTAACCTTTAAAAGAGTTGTTTCTAATTCGGATAAAGGCGAATTGAACAAAATATGAATTTATGGACCAACTTAAATTCAAAATTGGACCATGAGTGGATAAGTTAGTACATGCATACACATATTGAGTTTAAATAGTAAAACCGGACATAATCAAACTGTGACCTTGAGTGTTCAAGATCATCACTACTGGGTGGTGAGTAGTGGTAGTGAGTAGTGACAGTGGTTTATTATTATTATTATTATTATTGATTTTAATGTGTAAGGCCGAGCCATAAAAATCAAATCAGACATGCCGGTTCGACCGGTTTAACCTGGAATTAGACCTTAATCCAATATGGTTCTTATTAAAATCCAGAATTATACTAAAACAGCAAAATGCCTTAGTTTTAGTCGAAATGATGCAGATTTATTTAACCACATTACCAACCACCTCAGCAAAAGACTTTAGTTTTATTAATTATATATATATATATATATATATATATAATTAGTGTGGGTTTTGGAACATAGCTGCCCCGTGAACTTAGGGCTGAAGAAGAAAGACTGAAGAGACACTCTTGAAATAAGAACTTGGCCCATATCCCAACATAGTACCCGTTTGGCCTCTACGTTTGGCCTCTACGTTTGCGTCTGCGTTTTGTGGCGTCCGCGTTTCAGTTTTTTTTTTTTTTTTTTTTTTTTTTTGCTTTCAGCAGCAAAGGCTGACTTTTCCACTGTGAACAGTGCATTTGTGCACTGTTCACGGACCCACAAATACCACTTTTTAGCAACTTTTTCATTAAAAATGGGTCCCACGATACTATTTACACATTTAAAAATTATTTTGCTGCAGTATTTTCAGTTTTCAATTTTCAGTTTCAGCAACAATAAGTTTAATTCAAACAGACTCATAGAAAAGCTCAAGCCCAAGAAAATATAGACCATTTGGACTAGCTGTCAAGGAACAAATTTATCCCGAGATATGATAGCTTAATCGAGAAGAAATCAACAGATACACCGAGGACACAACTTCAATCTCCATTCTCGAGGAATGCGAAGAAGACTACGCAAAGTCCAACGTAATGGTCACCTCCGCATTAATTAGGCGTTCCTACCTAATGTTAGCCTCATTGAATGATAAATGACTTGCCTAAATAGTAGAGACACTACAAAAGTCTACTTTCATGATCAAGAATTGGTAGGAGAGGTGTTTGATGGGATCAAGTATCTCCATAAATCCAACTAAGAGATACATAGTTAGAAAGGAAGAATGTAGGGAGGATGAAAGAAGGAGATAGCTAACAAGATGAAGGATCCTGAAAAATTGGGAAAGAAAAGCTAGAAAGAGAAAGAGAGTGCAAGAACTTGCGTTTAGAGAGCTAGAATTTGTATTCATCTTTGATTTATATATTGTACCTCGGGAATTAGTTTTTCTCAATCAAACTGTCTTAATCTTCCATCTTTGTCCTTAAATTGTTTGTTTAATCTTCTCATTGTAAATTTCTTTTACCATTTCTTAAAAATTAATTGTGTTTATCAGGAGCTCTAGCCCTACTCCTTTCAGTTTGTATTTTTGACCCCACGGTTAGAATAAAATTTTTTAGTGTTTACTTTTCACTATTTTCTCAATTTATCATTTAGTTGACATTTATTTTTCCCAAAAATATAAATTAAGGAAAAAAAATTGAATTTTGCAAACTACAATTTTGAAATAAAATAAAAAGATAAGTGGTAATGTTGTCAAATGTAAGATCTTAAACATACCTAACTTCATATTGCATGTTTTATAAGTACTAAAACTTTCAAAACATTTTTCACATCTAAACAGTTAGTAATTTTAAATATAAAAAGATGGATTAGGCAAAAAGAGGAAAAAGAAAAATCAAGCACGCAAGTAATGTGTGCACAATATTTTTATTAACAATACTCCTACAAAAACATCAAATTTCACACCTGATCGACTTAACTTTTTTTTTATAAACACCTTACCGACTTAACTTATGATGTGAGTAACAACATTTTCATATAATCTATTACGGACAATCAGCTTATTATACACCAATCAAAAACTTCGCACGTTAATGAGGGTGTGCAATTAGATGCGTCCTATACTTATATTGCTTTATTAAACTCTTACCTAGATTGCACGGATCAACAAATAATAGAATATGAAAAACGAAAGAGCTGTATATATGGATTTGACTTGGTCCAATTCTTTGTCTTTTTTATAAAATTGACTTTAAAAGAAGCAAGAAAAGAAGAATGAACGAGAGATATTCTCAAATGCATTAATTCATGTCCTATTCATATCCTACGCGTGTACTTAATGGTTATTGGTTACGGGTTTTTTTGTTGCACTAGTTTTTAGACTTTCGAACAGTGTTTCTGTGTTTGCAGTATTTCGTGAATGGGTGGGTCCCACAAAAGTCCACAAGAAGCTCGGAACGTTCGAGGAAGAAGAAGCACATTGGGTTTGGGAGATGTCTGAGTTGTGCCGGTGTTGGTTTTGTTTTGTTTTGTTTTTTTTTTTGTTTTTTGGTTGGACCCCACACGGAAATTGGTCCAAAATCTTCATTAGTACATTTTCGACCGCTATTGACATTCAACGTTTCAAACTCAAGACTTTTTCTCACTGATATATATATATATATATATATATATTTTTTTTTTCTCTTCCAGAAAATGAAAAGAAAAACACACCCACACTCACAAACACAGTATATTGTGGTGTTGTTACTGTTGTACAGTTCTGACATATAGTACTAATATTGAATATAATAGCAAAGTTTAGTTCTTACTTTCTTTCCAGCTCAATGAATGAATGAACCCCACAAGAGAAGCCATAGAGAAAATTCCAAAAACGCGTACGGTCGTCATTTTGATGGTCAAAACCAGAAAATTCCATCCACATCCACCATCATCTCTTATCATTCGATATCTTTGATAAACAATATGCAGTGCAGGTGATCACTGTTATACCAAATTTATTCTACCCCTCAATATTTTTCAATATACAGCACCAAACCAATAAAAAGATCAGCCCAAAGTTTTTATTTTGACTATAATTATATAGGTTCTTGTTCAGACCAACAACCACAACCAGTTTATCTTCTGGTGACGGCCAGACCCATATGGTAAGCAACCAAAAAAAGCACTGATTTTTTTGGCGATACATATACCCTTTTGGATATATTAGATATAGAAGAAAGAAGAAGAGGCAGATAGATAGATAGACAGAAGTTGGTTTGGATTTTGGTTAAGGTGTTAAGGTGGGTAATAGTGGATACATGATTCAGAGTTTGAGATATGAGTAATCAGGCAGTTGCAAGTGCTTCTAACACAGCAAAATCCCCCAGCTTCTTTGAAAAAATCAAGGTTTGTCTCTTCCTTTTTATATTTCTTGGATTCAATTCTATTTTTGGTTTTGGAAATTCAGTTTCTTTGATTAAAAATTAAAACATGCTGCTTTGAATTTTCTTCTGATGTGTTTTGTGTGTTGACTTTTTCTTTTGGTGGCTGTTAAATTTGAACCAAATGAATCATGCACCAATCCCTTCCTGTCTTTTCTTGTATACACCATACTACTAGACTTCTAATTTGAATTACTAGTATTTGGCTTAATTTATTCTCAAAAAAGAAAAAAGAAAAAAGTAATTTAGCTTAATTTCAATTGCAGGCTTACAAGTTTAATCGGGTCCCCAATTAATTTTTATTTTTATTTTTTAGAGATATTTTCATGGTGTTCCCTTTTTTATTATCAAACCAAGACACTAATTGGTTTTTTTGTGTAGGTGGGGATTAAACCCCAATTATAAATACCTTGTTTGTGATCCCTATGAACCATTGGATTTCAAATTATGTTAAATTTAAAACAAAATAAAAATAAAAATCCATTTTGGGATTTTTAAATTTTCATGTACTGGATTCCAAATAGTAGAAAGCTAATAGAGGACTGGAATTCTTCTTAGTTATCAATCTGAGATCATTTAGGATTCTGAGATGATGATAGTCTTCATATATATATATATATATATATATATATTTTACTTATATTTTTTATTGGTACTTGCATGCCTAGTGAGTCTTGAACCTACGGCCTCACCTTCACCTTGCTTTTACAAGGGAGATGTGCCAGTTGAGCTAGGCAAATTGGCTCTTTTAACTAATATTAGCATTGCAGAATGCTACTTGCCTTAAATCTTCATCGGCTGATTCTGGGAAGGGGAAAAGCAAGTCATCGACTATTAAATTGTCTCATGGATTCCACTTAGTTGAAGGTAAATCTGGTCATGATATGGAGGACTACCATGTTGCTGAATACAGAAAAAAGAAGAATCACGTGCTTGGATTATTTGCCATATTTGACGGCCACCTAGGTGATCGTGTGCCAAGTTATTTGAGAGATAACCTTTTCAACAGAATACTTGATGAGGTATCCCTTCCTGACCATTCCAATTTTGTTTTTCTTTCTGGAAGCATTTTTTATGTATTCTTCATTTGTTTGGAAGATTAGGATTTTGCCTGTTATTTATAGTTGACTGATCATCAAACATCAACCTGGATAGATAATCATGAGGTCTTTATGTTCCAAGTGTGATCCTAAAAGTTAAACCAAAGCATAACTTAGATGTTTGTGTGTCCTTATTTATTCAATAATGGCACTCAACTACTACTTAAAAAACTTCAGTATGTTGTATACTTAGGCTCTCATTCTTTGTAGAAGTAATACATATACAATTAACTGTTTTAGTTACTGCTTTGACTGTATAATGCAGCCAACTTTCTGGAACAATCCTGAGGCAGCAATAAGGAATGCTTACCGCTCCACAGATAAGTTAATATTGGATAACTCCTTGCAATTAGGGCCCGGTGGCTCGACTGCAGTAACTGCAATAGTCATTGATGGCAAAGACTTATGGGTGGCAAACATTGGTGACTCAAGAGCTGTTGTGTGTGAGAGGGGCGCTGCTAATCAAATTACAGTAGATCATGAACCTCATAGTGAACGAAGAAGGATCGAGAAGCAGGGTGGCTTTGTGACTACTCTGCCTGGTGATATATTTTGTCCTACAATATAAAATCAATATAACCTTATTACTCTTTATTATAGACTTTTCTTCTTTGGGGATCTTGGCTTTGATTATAGGGTTGTTTATTATGAGGATTCTGCAATACTGAAAAACTACAACTTTTTCCAGGAGATGTACCCAGGGTTAATGGCCAACTTGCAGTTGCACGTGCTTTTGGGGATCAAAGCCTTAAAGCACATTTAAGCTCAGAGCCTGACGTAAGACATGTGCCCGTAGACCAAACCATTGAGTTTGTTATATTGGCAAGTGATGGATTATGGAAGGTCAGTTATTATGGTAGTTTATGGATGACAAATTGTTCTGCCATTCTCTATTTTTTGTCTTCTTGGTCTTTGTCTTCCTCATCATATCCCATAATATGTCAAAACATTGGCATGCTTAGGTTTAAATGTTTAATCTTACCAAATTGTGTGCGCTTCTAACATTTCAATTTTCAATTTTACACAAAAAAATAATTTCAATTTTTTAATAGTTTTTAAAATGACTTTCTTTTGTTAACATCGCATAAACCAAATTGTGTGTTTTTGCAATGTCTATAATATGATTTTGATTTACATTGTGCCAAACAAGATATGAAGATATAATATCAAGTTTTGGTGACTGATTTTATATTGACTGTATTGTAAATAATGAATTCATACATTCAAATAAATGATGACGAAAAAATGTTCACTTTCAAATAAATTTATTTTGTAGTAAACTTATTGAAATAGAATTTGCAGAAATCCTTTATTGACATGCAATCCACTTGTCTCTTAGTTTTACTTATCAAAAATTGAAACTTCCTCATGTATCATTTCTGAGCCCCAGGATTGAAAGAAATTAAAGGTATAGAACCAAATACAGAGGACCTCCCATATATCATTTCCAGATCCCAAGTTAAAAGCATATTCTGCAAAGCTGTAAATAACAGTGTTTCTTTAGGCTTGAAAGTTGTCATCCTCATTGGCTGACCTAGTACCTGTTTGGCATTGTTGTAGGACGTAGAGCTTTTTAATTGAAAAGCTCTTTAGTATTTTGAGTTTTTGGCAAATTATAGTGAATAGTGCTTTAAATTTCTGGATTTATAAAACATGAACACTGAATTGCAGAGGTTTTTTCCCCTAAAAGCTCCATATTTCTGCTTTCAGCCTTGAACCTTTTCAGCTTCAAGGACCCCTTTAAGAGTTTCTGTAGTGGGTTTTCCAGGAACAACCACCCCCCCCCCCCCCCCCCCCCCCCCCTCTTTTTTTTTTATCTTCTTTCAAAAAGAGCTAACGCACAATTAGATGGGCTCCTAGCCACCTCAAGAACTCCCTAGTTATTCTACTGTTAGGATCTGTCCAAAGCAAATGTCATGGTGGGAAGAAGTGCCCTCTATGGTGTTGTAAAGTGATTACTCCCCAATCTGCATCATGTAAAACTATAGACTAGATGGTAAAAAATCAAAATTTGGAAATGGTATGACCTCCTGAACAATATTCTTATACCATGGTTCGAAGAAGAGTTTATTCACAGGCTCTCAATTGCATTAAAGGGTTCTGATTGTATATAAACAAGACATTGGCAACCTTTAAAAGTTGGATGATGTTAGTTCATCTAGTAATTTATTATCTTCTTTGTAAGGCGATCACCACCTTGAACGTGTAACACATGTGGAACTAAGGTTCTTTAGGACTTGTGAAATTTCTGCATTCCTCTACAGCCTAAGGCGGGTAGTTAAAGGAGCCTGCTTACTGAGTCATGGGCTAGTGCAAATCCTTGATCACAGTATTAGTTCATGAATTGTTGGGGAAAGAGGCTTCCTCTTTTTTGCCTCACTCCTGTGGCAGACTAAGCAAATAATGGCTGTTTACCTGCCATTGTTAAATTATGTAGCACTGAGGATTATCTCACAACCAGATGAAATAAATGGCCTATACTAATGTTCCATGTATCTACTATGTCTATTTCTTCATATTGCACGTATAGTATAGAAGGACTAACAGCTTAAGGGTAGAATTTGATTTCTTTTTCTTTCTCTTTAAGTGTATGTCTTCATTTCCCATCCGTTTCACTGAATGTTTAAACTGCTTTTACTTTCACTGTGGTATCAATACTGAATCTATTTGGGAGAATGTATATAAATAATACAAAAGAGACTATTCTGTTTTTTCAGTTACCATGTTTGTCCCTTAATGTTTTCTCTTGATAGTTGAAGCGCTCTGGCTGGCAGGTTATTAAAAATCAAGAGGCAGTTGATTTGGTGAAACACATAAAAGATCCTCAAGCAGCAGCAAAGCGATTGACAACTGAAGCATTGGCGAAAAATAGTAAAGATGATATATCTTGCATTGTGATCCGTTTTGGATGATGCTGCTGAGAAAAAATTGCTTTCCACTACAAAGTCAGCTCTTTTGTTAGTATTGTCCTGGTTCCAGTAAGAAGATTGAAATAGAAGCACTGTTTGATTTATCTTATGTCATGCATGCAATGGCTTCTTTGTAGGGATATTCATGTTAGAGCTAGTGGACATAGGTGTGTCGTGCATATTTTTTTATATTACCTGGGAAAGAGTTTTCCTTAATCCATGAACCGCGTACAGAAGTTTGCAAGCTTGCTGGGGTTGGTATAATGCTCTATTTTGGTCAAATGGGGGTGGGAAGGAGAAGAAAAAAATGGAGAAGAAAATGAAGATTGTGTATATAGTTGGTGGACATAAATATGATGGTTTGAAAGCTCTTATGTAATACATGTGGTGGTTGTTCTTATTATTTTATATTAGTCACTAACCCGTGCGATGCACGGGGAAGCTACTGAGTATATAACATGTACCACCATATATACTATTATATGATACATTAGGAAGAAAACAATTCATTGAACAAGCCTCCAAAAAAAAATCTATAATTAAATAGAAAATTAAATTATTTTAGTAATACAAAACTATTCACACACTAAAAACCAATTTGAAAACCTTTTTCAAAACTCAAGCTACCTTTCGATAGAAAACACTATACAAACATATAAAGAAAAATTGAACAATGGTTTTAATGAATTTAATTAAGAAAATTTTATTTGTTGAAAGTTGACAGAAGTTCAGCTGTAAGTGAGAGTCTTAAAAATTGTTCAAAGTTGTACATAAGCAAATAACCAAATAAGCTAATGGTCATTAACTGCTAAAAATGTTTGTCAGTGACATTTTTTTGGAATCAAATAATTTGTAAACACCAAATTTATGAATGTAAAAAGACTAAGAATAAAGTACCAATGATGGAATGAGTAGTCACAGGTTTTTTATAAATTCAAATCATAGATATTATAATCTTTTTTTTTTTTTTTTTGCTAAATAAAATAGATATTGCAATCTTTACATTCAAGAAATATCAATTGCTATATAAGTTCCATTATCGATAACATGGGAATTTCTCTTTATTTATATCTTTTCAAAAAGTTATTTCCCCGCAGCAGGCATATCTAGTAAATCAAAATGCAATATAGAAATAAAAATTTATATCTAGCTCCATAACCTAGAACAAATTCTATGATAAAGCAATAAAGATTCTGGAAGTCATGCATATATTAATGCATTTAGAAAAGGCAAAAGTAAACTAAGTTCTGACCAAAAAGCATACAAAAAACTCAATAGATTAAACAATCAATGTATAAGCTCTGTTGTTTTTGTGATTCCACATAATTAAAAAGAATAGTTTGAGAGAATTTCAATGTGGGTCCAATAGCAATCAAAGCTAGACCTTATTACTTGGAAGTTATTAGTTGTTTGTTTTTATACCCTTGTAAACTAGATTGTTTAACCGAATTAATTAATCAAGCGAATACTTAGGTTTATTATTTAAATCTAGGTTAAACACAAATAATCATAAACAATAAAGCAGCGGAAAATAAAGAACACAAAGATCTGATGATCTAGGAAAACCAAACCGGCAAAAAATCTAGGGAAGATTTAACCTAACTATCCTCAAGGTAAAAAGAAAATCCACTATAAAAGAATTGAAGTTTTACAATAGCGACTTAAACCACTAACATCCTATTACTACATCGAGTAGAAAACTTACTACCACGACTCGATGATAGCTTCGAGTCCACGGATTACTTCTTTCCTTGGCCTTTGCAACACAAGCACCCACACTTGTGACAAAAACACAAATTCTCCTGTTTGTGACTCCAAGACCACCCTTGAAGGTTTAGATCATCAGCACCTTTAATGACTAGAGAAGGTAGCAACTTCTATAACACCGGATCTTGAGATTTTTCAAGAAATAACACTGGTAGAAGACATGAGAGAGCTTTTTGGGTACAAAATCCTAGATACAAAAGAGGCACACTCTTTTCTCTTTGAAAAGCCTTCTAAAAACGTGCTTAGGATTTCCTTTATATACTGGGAGAAGTATATCTGAAACCCTAATCCTTAATGGGCTTGAACTGCTGCTTGGGCTTAATTAAAATTCTGCAGATACAAATCTCGATCGATCGAGCTTGTCTCTCGATCGGTCGAACCAGGCAAATTTCGAATTCTCTTTTCTGCAGCTTGCTTGTTCTTGAATCTTGACTTGAATCACCTTAAGCATTGTCTAGACAAGTTTGTGTTCATGATTTTCCAATTGTTCTAAACTTTTAGAACCTAACAATCTCCCCCTTTGGCAATTCATGACAAAACTTATATAAAAAATGAAATGCTCGAATACGAGAACAACCGAATACAATAAAATGCCCAATTACACATTGTTGCCCAAATTACAATTCAAACTAACTACTAACTATCAGTTGCAAGAATAGACAGCAACTTCGAATGAATTAACCTGTAAATTCCTAAAACACTAAACAAACCATATACGCATGTGTGGAAAATACAAGCAAACCAAAATAATATGAAACACAATATAAAAACAAAAGTAAATTCTAACTCTCCCCCTAAGTTAGATACATCAAAAAGTTTTTATATTCTCCCACTTTAAAAAAACAATTTCAACTCCCCCTAAACAAAACAAACAAGATTCCCACATTTCATCTATTTCTCCCTCTTTTTGTCACGTATTGACAAAGACAACCCAATCAAACAGTAAACAGAAAACATACACAACAAAGGCTAAGAGGAAATAGAGAATCAAGGAAACAACTCCCCCTAAAAACAACTTTCTCCCCCTATAAAAATAGGAAAAACAGTTTTGGAGAAAATTTAGGAGGTGGGCAAAATAAAAAGAAACAAACTAAACTTAAAAATTAAGTTGAGGATACACATGAAGAAAAATATTCTCTCTTTCAATAAATGCAAACTTGACTCTATGTGACTCATAAACAGTTGCATGAGTAGAGAAAATATTTGCACATTGATTATCCATCATATCCCTTAAGAAAAATATTTTTTGCAGTTCATACATATATACTAAAATGCACAAATGGCTAAAAAATTAATCAATCAATTTTTAGATCAAGTTGAGTACCCAATTTAGTAAAGTGTATGCATGTTATGTGTAAAAACAATGAAAAATATGACTGCAAAACTGCAAAATAAATACAAAAAATAATGCAATGTATGTGAATCCTAAACATAAATGATGCATGAAAAAAAAAAATTTTGATCAAACACTTAAAAACTGAAAAATTTTCAGTTTCGATCGGTCGAGCATTGATCGAATACCAATCGAGTCAGGCAGATTCAAAGCAAAAATTTTAATGTATTTTCGATCAATCGAGCAACAGGTTCGATCGATCAAAAATCTGGAAAAATCAAAATTTTGAAAAACAGAGCAATTTAATGCAAAAACTCCTCAAAGCACAATATTTTATAAATAAAATGCATGAATATGAAATGAAAAGTTTTTCAAAAACCCTTGAATTTAACCCAGATATTCTAAAAATAAGATTTTCAATAAATTTGTCCCCAATTCTCAAACTTTAAACACATTTTGCATTAAAATCAAGGAACTTTTAATCTTGGATGACCACAACAAGATCACACACAATATAATGTACCAAGTTTAGCAAAGAGTAACTTGTGTAGTGTGTGCAACTAGCAAAACTTGAGATACATATGAGGTGATATGTGAATAGTAAGCAATCACAATTTTTACAAAATTCATCACATAAATTTGAGAGAAACTATCACCTAAAGAGTTACATCATATAACTCCCACATCTCCTAGAATAAAAGCTTGCAATCATGTAAGTTTTTTTATTTACCTCATAATGTACACACCAATTTTATTTGATCAGAAACTTATTAATAATAGCCAGGCTAATGTACACACCAATTTTATTTAATTGTGTAAGGTTGAATTTAATCAACCATTTTGTTGGCTTTATTCCGTGCCAAATTTACTTGTAATTCAGCATTTAGTAACCCTGTATTTAGGTGGGAATCATGTAAGGGTAGTGTGTGAAAGAGTGTGAAGAAATATTCAACATTATGCAAAGAAGCAGGGACTCACGACTGGAACTTGCGGGTGGCTCGCGATTGGTAAGCCGCTAGAAGTAGGCCATGTGCCAAGCACGCGGAGAAGCTGAAGTGTCAGGCTAGCTGTTGCACTACAGGACAAAAAGTCCAGACTGGCTATTCAGTTACCTTGCAGCTGGAACTCGCAACTCAGTCAAGTCGCGAGGCCAAGCTGCCAGCCAGCTCTGTTTTAGAAAAACTGACTCTTCACATTCCAAACACACCCCACTATATATAGACCCTTATACTCACGAAATATAGAGAGGTTTCAGAGAGAATTTTAAGAGAGAAACCCTAAAGAAAAATAAGATTGATTCATCCACAATCTTCACCTAAGAGACTCTTCAAATTTCTCTACTCTCACCCTCTCCATTGTTACATCCTTGAGAGGTTATTAGCCAAATCATTTTCTCACCATACCCATATCTGTGAGAAGGATTTTTGGTACTTTGGGAAGCAGTTAGGAAGGGACCAATTCATATTGATTGATGCTATGGGCTATAGCGGAATCTGGTAAGTTAGAAAAGACATAGGTTCGGCGTAACCTTGTTGGAGCAAGAAGTTTGGAGGGCTTAGGTACATTGGGTAGATTAGGCTTGGAGGGTCTATTACTATTTATGTATCCCAACTACATTTTCTATTGGATTATTGACCGCTTGGAGGGCGGCGGAGAGGTTTTACGTCGAGGGCTTCGGTTTCCTCTTCGATAACACATCGAGTGTTGTCTTTGTGTTTGCATCTCTCTTCCCTTTATTTTTGCCATTTAATTACTGTTGTAGTTGTGATTATTTATGGTTTAAATTGTTTATCAATTCTGTTTTAGTTTATGTTTATGTTCTGCACATTTATTGTTTGATTATAAGCTTGAATTGATAAATTTGTAATTTGAGGTCTAAACGTTTAAGGGTGTTTTATATACATTTTGAACATTCAAATTGAATTAATTATAGTCCAATAATGTACACACCAATTTTAGCATTTAACCGAGGCTACATCTTATATTCTTTTTGTGTATGTGCTACACTTTCTCGAGTACAAAATCTTATGATATGCACTAAGGTGTTCATTATTGGCAGTAAACAATGGTGAGATGGTTATTTATGCCTTTCTCAATAAGTTAAAGTCTAACAATCAAAGGCGTGTGACTTCAAGATCAAGATCATATAATCAAAAATTATAAACATCTCCCCACACAACATGCACTACAAAGCTCAAACTAGTAAAGTGCAAAAAGTAAGCTCATCCAAGCTAAATAAGGTACATAAACATGTTATGTAAAGATAATATGGCCAACCTTGATTATAAATCCAAGATATATAATACAAAACACATAAAAATCTTTTTGGTTTAAAAAATTTTTTATGACCAAAACTAAAATTACACATTATGCTAAATGATTAAAAATGCAAATGTAATGCATGACAGTGCTTAATTAAGCTATAGAGGGGACACAAATAAGAAATATCAATTTCTTAATTAACCCTTGAATACATGTACAAACTAGTACATACTCACACAAAATAAAAAAAAATAAAAAAAAACTTAGCACTTATATAACACATGCTATTCAAGTTTCTCCACAATGTCAAGCATGTTCTAAATCAAGAGAGAGATATCATAATTCATGTAATCCTCAAGAAAAATAAAACTAGACACGAAATTAAATATTTTTGCCTTTTTGAAATATTTCAATGTTTTTGGATTTTTAAAAAATAAAAATAAAAACAACCTAAAAAAAAAAAAAACTAAAAACAAAAACAAAACATATCCACAAACAGTTGAAAGAATTAAATCAGGGACAAGTAAACAACACTCACCTTAGAGAATCTTTTCTCACCCATATAGCACGAGTCTTCGGCTTTGTAGGTGAAAATCTATGTGAAGTAGAGTGTATTTGAGGGATTACATCAATCTTCTGAGAAAGACTAAAATCCTACAAATTCCTTTCACAAGCCAACAAACTTAAATTTTTCAAAAGAATATGAAACAATTTGTATAGACTTATAGCAGGAGAAATATCATCACATATCCTAGATTGAAATACAGAATGCTTAAATTTCAATTTATGACAATTAGGATGAATGTGACCGGAGACACCACAAAAGTGACAAACAAGAACAAATTTAGGAACATCAGTATTCCTAACAATAAATCTAATCTTAGATTTTGGTTTTTTCCTCAACAAAAAACAATTTGGTATAATATGAACAACAACACCACAAAGGTGACAAATAGGCACAAAAACAAATTTCTTTTGCACACTAGCAGTAGGTTTAGACATAGGTTTAGAAACTCAGCGTCTACATTAGAACTTTTACCTTTGTCTAACCTAGCAAAATAAGCATTCTCTTTATGATTCCTCTTAAAAGGAGGAATATAAATTTTGTCTTTAGACTTAATAGGAATAGAAACAAAAACAGGTTTGTTATCAACAGCAAGTTTGGTATTAGACAAATTTTCCAATTTAGCTTCAGCCTTAGCTAACTTTTGTTCCAAACTTTTCATCTTTTCATCTTAAGAGGAAAGTTGATTTCTCAAAAATTCATTCTTTTTATTAGATTCATCCAATCTCACAGTCAATTCTTCTTTTTCAAGATTAGCTAATTTTAACTCTTCTTTAAATTTCTTAGCAATTTTCAAAGATTTAGATAATTCCTTACGAAGAGTTTCACAAGCATTAAAAAGATCAACAGAAACAATAGTGTCCTTTTTATTCAAATCATTACAATTAAAAACAGTAAGACAATTAAAATTATCCATGATAAAAAGGATCAAGGATCAACTCTAGGTCAAGAAACCTAAAAACAAGAGCTAACCCGCTCTGATACCACTTGTTTGTTTTTAGACCCCTGTAAACTAGATTGTTTAACCTAATTAATTAACCAAGTAAATACTTAGGTTTATTATTTAGATCTAGGTTAAACACAAATAATCATAAACAATAAAGCAGTGAAAAATAAAGAACACAAAGATCTAATGACCTAGGAAAACCAAACCGGTAAAAAACTTGGGGAGGATTTAACCTAGCTATGCTTAAGGTAAAAAGCAAATTCACTATGAAAGAATTGAAATTTTACAATAACGACTTAGACCACTAACATCCTATTGTTACATCGAGTAGAAAACTTACTACCATGACCCCATGATAGCTCTGAGTTCACAGACTACTTCTTTCCTTTGCCTTTAAAACATAAGCATGCACACTTGTGACAAAAACACAAACTCTCTTGTTTGTGACTCCAAGACCACCCTTGAAGGTTTAGATCATCAGCACCTTTGATGACTAGAGAATGCAGCAACTTCTACAACACTGGATCTTGAGATTCTTCAAGGAATAACACCAGTAGAAGACATGAGAGAGCTTTTTGGGTACAAAACTCTAGATACAAAAGAGGCACACTCTCCTCTCTTTGAAAAGCCTTCTAAAAACGTGCTTAGGATTTTCTTTATATACTAGGAGAAGTAGATCTGAAACCCTAATCTTTAATGGGCTTGAACTGCTGTTTGGGCTTAATTAAAATTCTGCAGATACAAATCTCAATCGATTGAGCCTGTCTCTCGATCAGTCGAACCAGGCAAATTTCGAATTCTCTTTTCTACAGCTTACTTGTTCTTGAATCTTGACTTGAATCACCTTGAGCATTGTCTAGACAAGTTTGTGTTCATGATTTGCCAATTGTTCTAAACTATTAGAACCTAACATTAGCTTTGCCAAGATGGATTGTTTATGGTAAACAATTGCAAGCTTCATTGGCAAAATTAATTCTTAGTTTCCATAACACTTGGAAAGGAAAATAAATAGATGTTACAATCAACAACCATATTGTCTTCATTTCATCGTTGCTTACTTGAGTTAATCACAATAATACACAACAAAGGCTTTAAACTGGTAGGTCATAGCTTGTAAAGAGAAGACTGGAACCTAATTTTTTGAAGAATATGCATGCATTGTATCTATATGATTTATTCAAAACCTAGATATCAGATGATCAACTTGTACAACCAAATGGGATAACAGTCAAAAAAGAAGCAGCATGTTCTAGGTATTAAACAATCATAGCAAAACAACAAAATAAAAGTATGGTTCAATATCAATAATTTGAATTATATTTAAGCTTCATGGTGGGCTAACAAACAAAAAGAAAAATAAAAGAAACCAACGAGAATCTGCATATTAAATAGCACATACCCATGCTTTGTGAAATCCAAAGGTGCAATCCCCTCTGTAACGGCTCTAATTTCGATTTCGCAGACTCGCCTGCCATTCTTCCAACCTATAAAAATAACTACCGTGTTAGGTTCTAAAGGTTTAGGAATTTATGTATTTAGAATTCTAATTTGTAATGTTGGCAAACCATGATCAAAACAATGTACTTAGTCTTGTTTAGGCTTGCTCAAAGTTGATAAAATATTGTAAAGTTGGAATCGAGTGACTGCAGATGCATTGGGGCATTTTGGCCTGGCTCGATCGATCGAGGAATAGATTCGATCGATCGAAAATCGGCCCAGATGCGTTTTCTGCAGAATTTCCAACTCAGCCCTAACTCTTTAAACGTTTAGGGTTTTATGTTTTTGCCCTAGGTATATAAGGCAAAACCCTAGCCACGTTTTTAAGAGTTGCACAAGTTGTATTGTTGCTCATACATTGCGGTTTTGTGTAAATCTCTTGTGAGATCTAAAGGAGCTTTCCTTTACACAAAGCTTAGGGTTTTTCAAGATTGAGATTACTTCAACATCTTGATGATCAACTTGGTTGCTGCCTTTGAAGCTTAAAGAATATCAAGCGTGGGTGCTTGTAACTGATAGAGGAATTCAAAGAAAGAAGTAGTCCGTGGATTCGGAGCCTGCGCGTGGTCGTGTCAGGAAGTTTTACTGGTGGGTAGCATTAAGAAGTCAAGCGGGGAGCTTGTAAGTCCTTTTGTAAGAACTTCAATTCTTTCTTAGTGGATTCCGTTTTGCCTTGAGGATCGGTGGGTAAAATCCTCCCCAGGTTTTTTACCGGTTTGGTTTTCCTGGGTGATTATATCATTGTGTTATTTATTTTTCCGCTGCTTTATTCTTTTGATATGATTGTTTGATTGCTTTAACCTAGAATTGCTTAATTTGACTAAGTAACAACTTGGCTAATTAACTAGGCTACGCAATCTGGTTGTGGTTTAAGGGGTCTAAAACCGTTCATACCATACAAAAATTTAAAATGTAAATCCAATACTAAGTAATATTCAGTCAAGAAATCAAACTTTTTTCCAAAAACTTAGATTTAATTCACAAGAACTACAATAGAAGTTTCAATTTTTAGGGACCATGAGATGTGCTTTATCGGCTACGAAATCATAGTAAGGAATTACATTAAAAAATTAATGAGTAAACGAACTAACAAACCCAATCAATTTAAAAAATTCTTTGGTTTATAATAGACTCTTAAAATCCAAATTTTCTTTTGAAACCAACAATACTCAAACTAAAAGCAATTCACACATTCACAAATTAGTAAAACTAAATAAAAGTTAAAAACGGTTCACAGATATCTGATGCCATTCGTACTAAAATGTATTTAGTCAGAGAGAGAGAGAGAAAGAGAGTGGTGTTTTGAGCAAACTCATTGTCGAGGAAGAGAGTGGAGTGGAGATTAAGGACTTCGAAGTTCAGAAAGAACAGAAACTTCGACTTTGACTCTTTGTTTTCCTCGTCAACCGCCTACTCTCCCATATCCTTCACATGCGTGTAAGATGAATTAGAAAAATTTGTTGCGTCATTCAAAGAATCAAAAGGGTAAGAAGGCTAAAAGCAGTTCTATCCATTCATTGTATCTATTGGTTTAGGTTTAAGATAGGTAAAATTAGATTACTAAATTATAGAATGAGAGAAGGGATTTGGCTTTTGCTTTTTGGGCTTGCTTTGACAATTTGCTTGATTCTGAGGATTTTTGCAAAATGAGCAAAACTTTTATGACGTTAAAGTCTCAAAATTATTATTGTAGGAAATAAAGTACAGTGGGAGGTGGAGAAAAGGAGAACTACGTACAAAGATAGGGAGGAGAGAAGTGTTTGTGGTTTTTTTTTTTTTTTTGGAAAGAAGAACTGCTATGAAACCTGTAAAAATTAAAACTATCCAGAGCCAAGCAAAATTTTGCATTAGTTTGCGGTTTTTATTTTTTTATTTTTTTTATTTTATAGTCGTGTGATATTATTTGTAGAATTTAGAAATCAAAACGTTTCACATCAACAATCAAACGAAAAGGCACCTGTTTATAGTTAATTCTTAAAAGGTGTATTTAAAAAGTATTGAATTAAACGGTTAGTTAAAAACTTAAAATCCTGAAAAGTCACAATGTTTGGTGTTTTTAAATGTTAACGTGACTGAAATTTATGTAGCCACTTGGCTGAAATTTGTGTGTGTGTGTGTATATATATATATAGAATTGTCATATCATACCCAATAAATGGAAGAAGTTACAACAAATAAAGGATGTGAGGAGGTTGTAACCCATTGGTGACTGTCAGAATTTCATATAATAGCGGCATTTGAAGAGTCTTGGTTAATGAAGGGACACATGATAAAGTTGAAGATAAGAGTAACATCCAAATTTAAGGAGATGCTCAATAAATGATAACCGGTAAATCTAAAAATAAAAAATAAAATAAGAAAAAAAATAATGACATGGCGCTGATGTGACTTAACTGGAGCGTAGCAACAATAAATGCTACGTTTCAGCTTTTAGTAATATATATAGATATATAGATTTATGGGAAATGTAACATTAACAACATTTTCACGATATTTTTATAACAAATTTCAAGTGATAGGTTGTTATTGATTATTATAGGTGGGCAAATAAATAATTGAAGTGGTGAATTCTTCCAATTAGAACCAGTAACAACTTAGCACCATGATTTGTTGTAAAGGTATTGTGAAAATTTTGTGGATATATCACTTCTCTTTATTTATTCTCCTGATCAGTCTAGTTTCAATTTCCTAGGTGAAAAATTTTAGGACCACAACTAATTTCACACTCATATTCACATTTATCTGATGTTGTTGACTATGAGTGACAGTTTTATGTGAAAGTGACATGAAATTAGTCATAAAGGATAGTTATGAAATGGGTGTGAAATTGGTTGTGGTCTTAGAATAACTCTCTGTCATAGCTTGGATTATTTGTTGGAGGGAAAAATTAAAAAGATATGAATAATAAATAAAATAATAAGAAGTTAAAAAAATGATCAAACACTTGAGATTAAACATATATTTTTTTTAATTTTCAATTTTAGCATTTGAAAGACAATTACATAGTGCAATAATGCTATTGCCTATTGCATGAATCTCAAGGACAAAATTTCCCTTTGCCCTTTTCGGGCAAATTATATAGCCTTATGCCCCCCTTCCCAAACTAATTAGGGAAATGCCCCTCTTTTAAAACTTGAATTGTGATAAATAGTGTGAAAAAAAAATCTGGAGCCCTATAGTGGCGTTTTTAAGGACCTATAGTGGCATTTTGTAACTCGACCTCAATGAAATCGAGTTATAGGTAAGCCTATAACTCGATTTCATTGAGGTCGAGTTACAAAATGCCACTATAGGTCCTTAAAAACGCCACTATAGGTCCTAACTCGATTTATCACAAATCGAGTTTTAAAAGAGAAGCATTTCCCTAATTAGTTTGGGAAAAGGAGTATAAAGCTATATAATTTGCCCGAAAATGGCAAAGGGCAATTTTGTCCTGAATCTCAATCTATAGATTCCCTTTTAAGCCTGACTCTGTTTTGATTCAAAGTTCATCAACTATCGCTTTTGTTAATTTAATTTTTGGTTCTCAAAATTTACTTTGCCCATGACATTATAAGGATATAACATATAGGGACTAGAGACAACTTGTATCCGATTGTGAGATCTTCTAATAAAGGATATTTGTGTCCTAATCTTAGGGTTTAGTTTTATTAGAGAATTCACATCAACCTTCTCAATTTTTTAGCTAAATTAACCTAAAAAATTCTAATTCTTCTAGTTTACTATCCATCTTTTTTATGCACACGCCTAAGATACACAGACACAAGTACTGGTACGATACGATGACACAAGCAATTTTTAAAAAATTATAACATAATACGGTAGATAAGACACTGTTATGACACAGGTACAGCACCCCAAATGAAATGTATGTGCTTTCTCAACACACACATTAGACTTAATACACTATCTCTTACTTCATTTAAATATTTATTTTTCCTCTCTCCTGTCTAATTTCTCTCCTCTTAGCATATATAGCCACCAACACATCACAACTAGAAACCATTGTACCACAACCAACCACCACTGCACCACAACTAGCAACCACTTCCACAAAAACCCAAAAACGCCATGCAATTGCCCATCCTAACCACCACAACACCACCTCTGCCATCTCTGTCACATCAACCCACAAAACCCAACACCCATCCCACAAAAACCCAAAAACCTCATGAAATTGACCCATCCATGTTGATCTAAACCTAGCAACCACCACACAAAAACCTAAAACCTCATGCAACCGACCCAACCAACCACCTAGCCAAAACCCAGCCACTGTCGAACCCAACCAAAATCCAAATCGGACCTATCCATCATCGCCAATTACCGATTGATGTTGATCGGTTCATGAGAGAGAGAGAGAGAGAATGAGTCAAAGGGAGAGGAGAGAGAGAGAGAGAAAAGATTATAAAAAAATGATTTCATCAGTAGTAGTGTAGTGAAGCGAAGAATAGTGTCTCACTAGTTGTAGCGATGTAAAATTATATTTTAAATTTTTTTTGGTAGTTTATTTTAGACTGATGCCTAGTCTTTTTGTGGGTTTTTAGTTACATTTTTAATCTCAGACTAGTTTGTTGAGACTGATGAGGATACTCTTATTTTCTTAAATTTCAAATTTTAAACTTTACTAGCCGCAGACCCATGCGATGCGTGGGAATATATAAATATTATGTAATTGGGTGTAGTATATAAAAAGTAATAATTAATTCAAGTATTATCTTTAAAAAAAAAATCTAGAAGTATTTTTTTTATCTTTTTATCTCTACAAATATATCATATTATTATTTTTTGTATGTTCGATTAACATTTTTCTAAAGTGAACTATATTCTTCTAAATCTCTCTCTCTCTCTCTCTCTCTCTCTCTCTCTCTCTACTTTCTTGTGGATTTTTTTTTCTTTCTTATAATTCTGTTTAAGGTTGATGATTTTTTTTTTTTAAATGTGTTTTGGTATTGTGTTTTATTTTTTTTATTTTTTTTATTTCCCATTACAAAGTCTTCTCTCTCTCCCTTTTATACAGCTTTGCTTGAATTTTGATTTGGGTTAATACTTAGTTTTTTTTTTTTTTTTTTAGGTTAGTAAGAGTAATATTAATCATGATGAAATAAAAACAAAGAAAGAAAATACTTGATGTTCATGATGGTGAACATTTAAAAAAAAAAAAAAACAACAACAACAACAACAACATCAACAACACCAACACCAAACAACATTAAAGAAAAAATAACTCAAGAGACAATTCTAAGAGTAGAAAGAAACTCAATGATAGAAGAACAATTCGAAGAACCCCAACGCACCTAGACTAATAAAAAATATATAGTTTGCTAACATAAAACTTATACTTAGTTTTTTTGGAAATAAGAATTTGTAGTTTTTTGGGAAATAAGAATTTGAGTTTATGTCAAAACACAATCTACATGGCTATGAATTTGAAAATGTCTACCAATTTTTTGGGTGATAAATTATTATAAAGTCTATCTTTCATTCCTTTTGTTTCATCTTAATTTTGGTTAAGATAATGTTGTAAATTTGTGATGAATTTATACTATTATAATAATCTCAGGGGTGTTATGGAAGTTGAAATGAAAATTGTGGAATCATTAAAAGACTAATAGAAAAATAATGGAAAAAAATAATTTAGTTTATTAATGAAAAGAAAATAATGACATGGATGTTGATGTGGCTTAACAGGAGCATAGTAACAATAAATGCTACGCTTCAATGACACAATAATTGTAGAGACTTAATGACTAATAATTAAAAAGGAATAGGTATAATAAAAGTCTAATACCATACTTATGGGCCGGTTATTATCTAATACCATAATTGTATCACTCATACAAATAAAAATAAGTGTAATTTCCCCTGAAATTGCTCCTAACAAAATGTCATTTTGATATGGATTCCATGGTGCGGGAAATGTTCCATAATGTGCTCCAATCAAAATGTGTAATTGCTTTTAGGGTATGGTTCATTAAGGTTGGTTGCCATTTCAAATTCCCATCGTGACCCCTAAAACCTCCAATTAGACATTCCATTCTTCACTTATTAGATGTAATTTAATTAATTATTTTTTTTCTTCACTTATAGAGTTGAAACCACATCCGCCTGGAATTGGAAAAGACTCAGGTATCATCTTTGCATCACAATATTTTCTTAAATTTATATATGATTGTCCCTTGAATTTTAGAGTCATTCGAATTGTTTACAATATTTGAATGGAATCATCTCTATCTCTAATTGTATTGTATCATTACTCTCACTCAAATTGTTTGATGAATTAATGAAATACCTAATTCATGCTCTACACCACCAAAACCCATTAAATTAAATAGGTTTAGACTTTAACTGAGATTAAGCAAGGTAATATCCAAACAGAATATGAGTTTTTGGGCTTCAAGGAAGGTAAGCTTTAATTTTTTTTTTTTTCCTCTTTGTTTAACATTTTAATTAGAATTTTATAAACAATGCAAAAAAGATAAAGAGGCAAAGTTGCAAAATAAATTCAAAAGCAAATTGCTACCCACATTCTACAATATATGCATGTCCAACAACAATGTCAATTTAAGCAAATAAGAAAGCAGAGAAGATATAGCAGGTACTTTTTTCTTTTCATTATGAATATATATAAAATTGTATTGTCCCATAGTATCTGAAATTAACTTGCTTTATTAATTTTAAACTGAAAAGTGACTACAATTTAGAAGAGAAGATCTCAACAATGTTAGAAATACAACTAGCATAAGAACATTTGTGTTTCTTCCTTTTTTAATTTTTTATAAACATTTATGTTTCTAATAAATACAACATATATTGTGTTATAGTAGCTTTTTTTTTTTGAGAAAAAGTTACATAATCATGTTTATGCAGATAATATACCAAACAATTCAGCTATAATTTCCTATAATTTCCAACAACCAACAAAAACAAAGGCTTTCATATCATCTTAGTAATAAACATATTTTTACATTAAATCAATTTTTTTTGTGAATTATTTAGACATCGGATGTCAATCTAAAACTCTACATTAATTATAATACAGGAAAATATTATGAACCATGCAACTTTGGGCTTTGGCCAACCATCATGCAAATGCCTATATTGTGGTGCATTATTGTGGTATGAAGAACGTGTATGAAAAGCAATGCATCATAGAAATCCACATATTCAAGAAGATAATGTGTTATTTGAGCTAAATGCAAGTCACATCAGTTTCTATTCTAAGTGGAATATAAACCCATGACCACTTACTACTTGTTGCCCATATTCAATGTTTTCAAATAGGCATGAACTGCTCAAGTATGCGATCTAACCAAAATTTAAATTTTAGCATATATAAGTTTTGACATCTGTCTATTTATTTCAGCCTAAGATATATAGTAAGATATGAATTTTAAATGGTTTATATACAAATATAATTTTAAAGTAAAAGTGAAATTTTATTTGTTTTTAAATAGTTTTGTCTAAAAAAATGTGTCTTTGTAAAAGTAAAAAATATTATTTTTGTTAAACTATACCGTGCATCACACCGGTCAATAGCGTATTTATTAAAAAAAAAAAAACATCACCCTTAATCAAAGTTATAAGAAAGAACAAAATCCATCGAGAGAGAGAGAGAGAGAGAGAGAGAGAGAGAGAGAGAGAGAGAGTACTCACAGTTTTTTTGTTTGAAAAATATGGATTGAATGTGAGAAGTGATATCGAATTTATACAAAATAAAATAGAGAGAAGAATAATCAAAATATAAGAAAGAGAAAATGGAATAATGGTAAAGTAAAGAGTAGTAGGGAGATATAGAGGCAAACAGGGAGGGGAAAGTTTGGAAGAAGTGTAATAGCAAATATGGACTAATAGGGAGGGTAAGAGTTTTATTTTTTTATTTTTATTATTATTTTTTTTAATAGGGAGAATAAAAGTGAGTACAGAAGATGTAAAAAATAAGTGCATGATGTGGCCGCTGAGGAATTTGTTGTTAGAAGGTGGGAAAGGGAAGGGGAAGGAACACGTGAGAAATAAAAGGGAAGAAAATCCAGAGGTTGTAATCATGGTTACCTAAGGGTTTTCAGTTTAGAAAGCTTAGGTTTGGGCTTTAAGTTAGAATTAAATTTAGAAGAAGTGGGCTTTATGGTAGAGATAAGCTGGAAATAATTTTTGTTTTATCAGTATTTTAAAATTGATAAAAACTATTTTAAAATTATAGGATAAATTTAGGAAAGATAATGAGAATGGCATGGCTGCTGACGTGGGTCAATGTGAGCGTAGCAACATTAAATACTACGTTTCAGCTTTTAATAATACTAGTTGAAGGCCCGTGCGTTGCACGGTTTTATGTTAAAACTTGTAGAATATATATAATTATTATAACCAAATAAGTAATTATTATAATGAAATGAATAAATTGTATTGGTATAACAATTATCTTCTAACATACCAATTGTGCTATAATATCATTTGTAGTTACATGTATCAAACTATTGGCATATGAATTTTATATCTTATGAATATACAATATAAGTGATTTGCAATATTGTTAACAACAATATTAATGAGTAAAATCTTTAGACAAAGTAACATAAAATTGGCCACTTTTTAAAGATAGAACTATTCCATGAATAAAACCTTTGTTCTAACTAAAAAACCTTGCAAAGTTCTACATCTAATTACAAACCTTTCTTAGGATGCTTGAAATCTTTTTTGACAAACCTGAAAAGAAAAAAATCAAGAAGGAAATTAAACATAGTTAAAAAAAAAAAAAAAAACAAAGTACCATATAGATTGCAAAATTGTATGTAAATTTAATAGTCTATGATTGGAATTTGCTACGACAACTTACATATGTATTGGACAACAAAATAATTAAATTGGATCAAACCATTAACATAAGAATTAGATCAAACATAAGGAAATTACCCCCTCAAAAAAAGAAAAACATAAGGAAATTAACTTAAACAAAAGGCAACAAATAAATAAAATGTATTTAATTGATTATAATAAAAAATTAGAGTAAAAAATACATACCTACATGATTGTAGGTAGAAAAATGGAAGCCTAAATAAATAAATAAATAAATTGTACAATAAGTTGGAGAATGAAAAACTACACCAACTAACTGGGTATATATATACATACTTCAACTAGAAATAGAGTCCAAGTAAAAATCAAATACTCTAAACTCCTTGAAGTTACCTAATCAAGAAGTTTAGGTTAATTACATATTAGTTTTTTTTTTTAAATACTTTATCCCAAAAAAATAGTTAACGTTATTAGCTAGATTGTTATTAGATTTTTAATTTTTAATTTTTTTTTTTTGTTTTCGTTAAAGTTAATACCAAAAAAAAAAAAAATTTAACAGGAAGCAGTATTTTTTTTATTGAGATATATACACTTACTTTATGATAACAATGAATGAGAGAAAAAAATGAATTAAAGTCCTGATTTTTTGAATTTGAGATATGAATGAATTAGAGTCCTGATTAATCTAATATTAATTTGCAGTTTTTTATTTCATTCTTTTTTAGAGATACACTTATTTTATGATAACAATGAATTAGAGATAAGAATGAATAAGAGTCCTGATTAATCTAATATTAATTTACCTACAATCTTACATGAAGTAGTTTTTATTTTACTCTTACTATATAATATTTTTTTGATTAATCTATACCTACAATCTTCCTGATAGTTAATAAAAGTTTAAAATAGTATGAAGTATTCCAATAAGTTTTAAAATAGTATGAAGTATCCTCAATCCTCTACCTCTATCTCTATTCTTCTTTATCATCGATGCATAATAATCCTATTGGTTCAAATAGTCCACCAAAGAACTCCTATGTTTTTTTGTTAGCAAAAAGATTAGAAAAAAGAACTCCTAGGTTAAACCTATTAAAAAAAAAACCAAATAATAAACCAAATTAAAAAAGGTCACCAAGTTGAACAAAGAAGAACTCCTACATTTTTGTTTTTGTTTTAAGTAAAAGATTAGGATAAAAAAAAAAAGAAAGAACTCTTACGTTAAACCTATTAAAAAAAAAAAAAAAAACCAAATAATAGGTGTAGCATGGGGTTTTATATTATTTTATATATGGTAACAACAGTTCTAATTGGTTTCAAATAACATGGGTGGTTCATAATTGTTTTTCCCCTTCAACGACCCAACCCAGAACACTCTTCACTCATCAACATGATCTTCCCCTTCAACATGATCTTCAAACAACGACCCAACCCAGAACACATGATCAAAAAATTTTCAAACCTAGAACAGGAGCTTCTCGGCGATATGATCGGGGCTTCTCGTACCCATCCTGTCGAGAGTTCTTGGACATCCAGTGGCCGGAAAAGCCTTGGCAGCTTGTAGTAACTCCGACGTGGTGGTTCTCGGCTTTGTTAAGGTGGGTTTCTCGTTGGGCTCAGTCTCCAATGCCGAGGTTACTCATGGACGAGGCTATCGTGACTTTGGGTCCACCAGTGTTATGGTGGGTAGCTCGACGATGGCGGAGATTGAGGCTCCGAGTCTGACAGTGGTGTCGCCAATCCTTGGTCGGTATCCATGGGTGGTTCATAATCGTTTTTCTCCTCTCTCAAACTTGGGTGATTAGGTTGTTGATGAGTTTGTGGAAGGGGAAGATCATGTTGAAGTACAAAAGAGCCACCACCAGTGTAGTACTTGTTTTAATTTCAAACAATTTGATTTGTAGTTGTTTGGAATTTTATTTGTTACATTCATATACATTTGTTTTTAATATCAAACTCTAACTTTTTGATTCGTGTTATGTTTGTTTTTCTCTAAAAATATGTTCTTCTAACGGCAAAGGGAGAGGTGTGTAACAGATCTCTAACGGAAGGGACCTCAGGGGGGTAAAGTGATAAGTTTTAAACCACGGGTAGACAAAGTGAAAACGGGCCTAACCTCAGGTGGGTTTACTATAATTATCCCTAAAATAATTTAAAACATGGTTTAGTAAAAGATAATTTTAAATTGATAATTATTTAAAAAAAAACGTACTAAACAATTGATAAATCTAAAATTAATATAATCTTGATAATATTATAAATTAAAATTAAAGTTGATAATTCAAGAATACACGTGTAGAACATCTTGATAATTTGATGTAACATAAAAATCAAATAAGAAAATTGTTAAAATTAATCTATTAATTCTAACCATATTTAATCATTAATTCTAAGGCCCTAACCCTAAGCATATAAATTAGATCAAAGCTAAGAAAATTAGTTTTAAAAAAAGGCAACCAATACACAAAACCTAATCAATTTAATAAAAACAAAATACAAAAACAACGAAGAAGCCTTTAAAAACTTGACAATGTTTTCGAATGTTTTGAATTTATTAATTAAAATCACATGAAGACAAAAAACCAAAAAATAACACTAAAGAAAATAAACAAAATGAAAATAATAATAATAAAAGAAGAAAAAAAAAAAAGAGAACGTGGTTGATAGCTATAAGGAATTTTGATATATATATATATATATATATATATTAAATATCATCAATGTAGAAATTATCAAATTAATGGAGATATATACTGTTTTTTAGAATAAATAGAGATTATCAAATTATTAGAGATATATATTGTTTCTTGGGATAGATTTATATTATCACCTTTTGAAGAATTTGGATTGTGCTTATCCCTTAATAATCAAGTTTTGTAGATTGATATTTTGATAAAATAATACTAATTTAATAATATTAAAATTTTGAAAATTTAGATGATAAATATTATTGCTGCGTTTTTTTTTTCTTTTTTTGTGGAAACAGCAGTTCTAATTAATTTCAAATAGGCCTAACAATATATAAAATGTTAATGCAATAATTAATAATGTGACCGACAGAGGAAATCCTAAAAATGCAAAACTCTTCTATTTGAAATTTGTCCAAGCATGCCAAGGATCTTTGATCCTAATAAGACTTAATCTTTTTATAATTAAAAAATAAAAAGGATTGGTGATGTGGAAATTTGTGAGATCTTGAAAGTAATGTGGTAAAATATTAAAAAAGGTCAAACAATAAGAATAAAAATATCAAGATACTTTGGTGGCATCTATTACCTCTACCTGTGAATTATTGGTCCAACCTGAAATCATAACCCCTAACCTCAATAGATCATAAACCCTATATATTTGCTACTTCATATTTGAATCTAAATAAAAATTTACAATAAATCTATGTTACAAACCAAACCAAAGCAGTTATTCAATACCGTGAAGCATCTAAAACAACAAATTAAACGAAGAGAAAAGAATACCATAGGTAAGATATGGTTGGAGCCATGCTTTCTTGAGCTTTTGAGTATGTTAGCAACAACCACACCAATTTTAGCGTGTGTCTAATTCTCTAAGCGGTGGCCAAAAAAGCAAAAAAAAAAAAAAAAAATTAAAGAGATAAACTAGTTAATGATAAAAATGAATTAGAGTCCTGGTAGTATACTATTCCTTTTTAACTTTTTTAAAATCTAAAAATTTAATAAATTTTCTGTAATTTGGTGAAGCCACGTGGCATAACCACGATGTCTAAATCCAACTTTTATTATATATAATATTAGTCGCTAACCCGTGCAATGCACGGGATAGTTAAATAAAAGGACAATTAACCAACATCACGTTAAGGTAAAAGAATTAGTGAGAGACTAATTTGCCCACCAAGAATTTAAAAGAAAAAAAGATTGATATAATAAAATCTAAGAAATTTAGAAACAAAAAATTGGGTTAATAATATGCATATTATAGACATTTTGCCAGTTAGCGTTTAAAAAAAAAATGGATCTGTCATAATTAAATAAAATACAATGGGAATAAATATTTAACTTCTATGCTTTTCATTAGTTTAGAAGTGTTGTCTAACGTAGAATGTTATTGGGTTGTAAGAAAGATTTTTATAAAATGTTAATACCATATATATATGCTTATATTGTCAATGTCTCATTGCAGGTACACAGTTACTGAAACCTATAAAATAATTTACAATTCTTAAATTAATAAAGCAAAATTCCCAAAAGTTATATATATATACACACACTCAAAACTGATATAAACTATAAAAATAAAAACAAATCTTATTTAGTCATATTAATAACAATATAAACAATTCAAAACATGGAACATTATCAAATTTATAACACATAATTCCATTATCTTTTACGTTGAATCCAAACAAATAATTAATTGAAATTAATCCAAACAAATAATTAATCAACCAAAAATCAAAGCTTTAATTAAGAAAACAAAAAATCACATGAACCCAAAATAAAAATTCTCAATAAAGAAAAAACATATAAGGTAAAGAATTAAGATCAACCTACTAAGACGCAAATACCAAAAACCCCAAAACTTAAACTTTCCAAATTTTATAGAATCCCCAAATTCTACTTCAAAACCAAATAAAACCCTTCAAATTCAAAAAATTCATATATAATATACTAAATAAAAATTTACCACACCTTAGGTTGGAAGACATAGGTTACAGCTTTGATTTTTCTCCAAAAAATAGAGATGCTTCATCTGCTGTATACAATATAAAATAATTATTAGAAATTTCAACCCAAAAACCAAACCCACAAAAACACTATCAAAATATAGAGATTAACCCAAATACTTAGAAGAAAACAAATTCTAAACATAACAAAACAATAAGATAGAATGAAAATTTCAGGCACATACGAAAGCAAAAAAAAAAGACAAAACCTACGTTTTTTTTTTTTAGTTGAGTCTCTCTCTTTCTTATTTTTTTAATTTTAAAGTGAAGTTAAGTTTAGGGTTTTGAGATGGTAATTGCTAGGGTTTTAAGGAGAGAAGAGAGAGTCCTACCATGAGTCTAAATAATATAAACAATTCAAAATATAGAACATTATCAAATTTATAACACCTAATTCCATTATCTTTTACGTTGAATCCAAACAAATAATTAATTGAAATTAATCCAAACAAATAATTAATCAACCAAAAATCAAAACTTTAATAAAAAAACAAAAAATCACATGAACCCAAATAAAAATTCTCAATAAAGCAAAAACATATAAAAATTTATCACACCTTGGGCTGGAAGACATAATTTGCAGTTTTAATTTTTCTCCAAAAAATAGAGATGCTTCATCTGCCATATACAATATAAAATAATTATTAGAATTTCAACCCAAAAACCAAACCCATAAAAACACTATCAAAATATAGAGATTAACCCAAATACTTATAAGAAAATCAATTCTAAACATAATAAAACAATAAGATAGAATGAAAATTTCAGGCACATATGAAAGCAAATAAAAAAAGACAAAACCTACGTTTTTTTTTTTTTTTTTTTTTTTTTTTTTTTTTTTTTTTACGTGAGTCTCTCTCCTTCTTATTTTTTTAATCTTAAAGTGAAGTTGAGTTTAGGGTTTTGAGATGGTAATTGCTAGGATTTTAAGGAGAGAAGAGATTTTGGTATTTTTATGCAAAAAACGTTATTTTAGGTCTAGGTGATTTATTTCCTTGTTTTTAGGCTCTTTTAATGTTTTTTTAGGTCAAATTTGGTTCCTATTATGGTTAGGTATTAATTAGGGCTTATTTTAGAATATATTTTCTTGTCCATCAAGTTTTATGGAGCCCTTAAATAGGCCTCCAAGTTTGTATACGTTTTTCAATATTATTATTATAAGATATAAAACCTAAAATAAAAAGAATCAAAAATAAAAAGAAAAAGAAAATAGTGATGATGTGGAAAATTGTGAGAGTTTCAAAAGTTTCGGTTTTATATATATATATATGGATGATATAGATTAGAAGAGTACAGAAGGTTTCTACCAAAAAAAAAAAAAAAGAAGAGTACAAAAGGGGATCGATTGAATTTATTATTATTATTAATTTTAGAAGAATTGTATTATTTATTTTTTAATATGAATAGTTGTTTTATTATTATTGTGGGGGTGGAATCCTCCCGCAAGAATGTTTGTATCCGCGGAGGCATGCTTGTGTAGTAGTGGTACACTCATGCCTTGGGCCCAGGCTTATAAGGCATGGGTGGGGCGCTTCTTTCTTCAATGTGGGACTTTGCTCAAAGCATGCCCACGTCGCTAGATAAACAAAACTGCAAGGAAGTTGCATACAAGCATGCCACCGCAGATACAAACATTCTTGCGGGCGGATTCCTCCCCCGCAATTATTATTATTATTATTTTTTTGGATTAAAAGATAGAATGTTTTTAATCTTTTAGAGATTGAATCGGAGTCATGATTTTACCACCATTGACATTTTATGCAATTTCCTGCGATACATGCTTTAGATTTATTTTTTTAATTTTTTAAAGAAATTAACATATATGCTATAATATTTGAAAAATTAATTTCAATGATATTAATGTCATTCAAAAGAGATTCATAAAAAAAATGTTACTAATATGAGTAAATTTAAAATGTTAAAATTAATCTAATTAGGACATTTTATAATTTATAGTAACTTAAGTTGTTTAAGCAAAACTAGGTGTAACCCCAAACACACAATAGCACTAGGGTGTTCAATGGCAATGTATCAAGCACTCAATAAGGTATTTAGGTATTAAATGCACTCAGAATTAAGCTTATGGTATAGTGGTAATCCCTGAGTAGCCTGGTACTCAATCAGGGCTAGTTCAAAGTTCAAACCCTAGACAATTGCCTAGGGTCTCTAAATAGAAAAATGCCTCACAATCTTTTTTTTTTTTTTTTTTTTGAGAAAGAAATGCCTCACAATCTTGATCCTAAAGTATAATGCTATATAATATTATACTTACATAGCAACATAAAATATATTTTGTACCCATTTACTTTTATTTTGAAAAAAGTGTTTATGTGAATATGTCAAGCTAAAATTGAAGAAACATATATTCATTATTTCTCTCTATCTCAATTAAAAAGTCTTTGATTGCTTATCAAAACAAATTATTTCCATCTTCCCATCAAAAGTCTTCTCTATTATGACCATTAAATCACATATACTTTATCTTTTATCTAAAAGAATTTATTGATAACCAATCATCATCAAACAACTCATTTGTTTCTCGTACTTTTATATTGTTCTCTTGGGTCATATTTACTATAAATTATTATTAGTTTGTTATATTATACATTATAAATGATTGATGTGAATGTTAAGGGTCATTTTTGTAAAACAGGCCTAACCTAGCAAAGCAAGCAGCAAATAGGAACGGCAAGTATAAAATAAAACTATTAAGCCCAAGCGGCAGGAGTAATAAATCACAGGTCCATAACATGAACAAATGGGTCTCGAGGAAGCAAATGGGCCCAAAGGGCCCGGAAAGAGAGAAATGGCACCCATGGGCAGTATATGGTATAGAAAAGTGAGAATGGGCCGCAGCAGGCCCAAGGCAATGTAAACAAAGAAAGTAGGGGTTGATGACAAGCCTATGAACCCCAAGGATGAGAATGAGAAGATTGGGCCGGGGAAGCCCAATCAAGTTAGTAAAAGCCCATAGGAATGCAGAGTTAATAAATGGGCCTAGGAAGCCCAAAGGAAGTAAATGGGCCGCAGGCCCAAGGGAAACGGACACTGGAGCCCATAAGTAAGAACACCAGTGGCTATGTTAAGTCACTGGGGGAAGAAATGAAACGGCAGGCTTGAAAAAAGGCCTAGTAGGAACAAATCGCCATGACAGGAAATGTCAAGTAAATAAAGCAAGACATGAGGGCAAACAAGACATGGGCCAAGAAAAAGTAAAACCCAGTATTAAAAGAAGCCCAGCCCCAAAAGGAAACGGTGAAATATACAGAGCGGCCCACGTAAAAGAACAAAGAAGCATGGCAGATAGTGCAAACAAAGCTCCAGATCGCGGCAAACACATGAGCTCAGGCAAATTTTGAACGTACGTAACAGGAAAGCACACGCAAGGCCCAGGCACCACTAGCCTATACCCAGCCAATATGGGACGTGGTGGGGCCATGGGTCAGAGGTAAGAGGTAAGGGGGGGTGTGTGGTTTGGTGGTGGGGAGAGGGGAAAAGATCTATTTTTGCGCTTCCCGTCCAAACCCTTTTGGGAGGTACGTCCTACTGGGATGACAGACCACCCAAAAGAGGCAAGGTTGGGTGGGAAACGTTGGGTGCATGCCATGGAGAGAGAGAGAAAGCATTTACGCTATGGCAGGAGAAAGTGCCACGGCAGACTAAGAAACAGCACAAACCTACTTTTGTCTGGCGAGGGTAAGTGGTACACAGACGAGCTCCTGGGTGGTCGACAAGTACGCCCAGACCAAACAAAGGCCGGTAAAGGAGTAAAGTGGTAAAATCCGGTCACAGCAGGCCCTATAAAAGGACCTTTGCCGTGCCCTGTAAAAATGACCGAAAAACAGAGGAACAAAAAGGCAAAAGGAAAAATTAAAGAAAAAGAAAAGAAAGAAGAAAAGATAAGAGAGAAAACAGGAAATAGGGAGAAAGAGTGTAATGGGCATGCACCAGTAGATCGGTTCCCTTCTCTTCCCCTCAAAATCCCACTCTCTAGGAGACGATTAAGTAATAGAAATTCCTTTAGGCACTTATCATTTAGGTCCGATTCCCTTAAAGTCATTAATCCCCACGGCAGTATATTTCCCTGGGGGATAAGTTTCATTGAGAGGAAGCGTTCTTCCTCTTTGATTCTTTGCCATTGAGGACTCAAGTTTGACTTGACATTTATTTTGATTAATTTTTATTATCGCTTAATCAATTACTCCTTTTTAAAAGCCGTTATTATCATTACCATTGTCATTACTGTGATGGCCGTAAAAGTAAAGATCACTCGATCATTTTTCCATTAAGAAAATGCCACTGTACTTGTTTTTCTTTGTTGTTATTATATTTGCCTGCCGTAAACTTTTGTAACAGTTCTGCTTATCGTGAGAACATTTCTGGCAGACAAGGCTTAGTTTGTGCACAAGCCGGTGCAAAGTGAGTTTCAGTTGGGCCGGTCTCAACTCTCCTACTCAGAAACACTCGGGCCCATCATCGCAGGAGGCAGTCCAGTCCAAATCCAAAACACAAAAAAAGCCCCCTACAGTGAATAATTATATTATAAATTTTATAGTAAGTGAATCCAGTCTTTGCCTATAAAGGTTGGGATTATTAAATGATTTTATTGTTGAATGAAATTACAATAGCGTATTTGATAAAGCAAATTCTATAGTTACACGCTTTAAATGTATTTTAATTTGATACTGATGATGGTTTAGATTTATTTTTAGGAACTAAAATTTTTAAAGAAGTCTTACAAGTTGAAAAAGAAAAATTCAATCGACAAAAAATTATATAAAAGACTAGAATTTTCATTTTTGTTCAAGCATATGTATCACTTTAAAATTCTATTGACAACATTGGTTAAAGTTGCTTCTTTCAAAAGAAGTTTTTCAAATTAAAATTAATAAAACCATATCTAAATCAATTATGTAAAAAGAAATATTAATAAATTTGTCATATTATCATGGCTAAGGTTTGGGTTTAGAGCTCTTGTGCATTAGATTCATTGGAATGTTAACACGTGATAGCATCTCAAAGGTTCAATCCATAGGAGCACTAGACTTAAGCCAGTTCCTATTAGGGCAAGGATTGGGCCTATTGCTCCTGTGCACTGGATCTGTTGGAATGTTGACACGTGTCAGTATTTTAACGGGTCCAATGCACAAGAGCACTGGACTTAAGCCGGTTCCTATTTGAAGTGAGATATTTTTGCATAAATATCTCATTGAGATGCCAACATGTATCACCAACTTGTGAGAAAAGGTGTCTTATAATTATTTTATTTGACATACTACCACCACTCATTATTAATTACATAAGAGAGTTGTGAGAAAGTGTATGATTCTAGAATTATTAATGCTTGTGTCTATTTTATGGGTGGCAGACTATGATTGGTTGGCTTTCACATTGACCAATCACTTTTGATTCACAACTTATAGTCAACTATAGAAGATAGTTGTGTGAACCAGTGTGTGAAAGTAAATGATTCTAATTCCTAAAATTATTGTCTGTATTTACATTATGAGTGACAGATTGTAATTGATTGGTTTTTACATGGATCCAAAACTTTTTATTCACCGCTTACAGTCAATCACACAAGAGAGTTGTGAGGACAGGTATAACGTATAAGAAAGGGTATGGTTCAAGAGTTAATGATCCCTGCATCTGCCTTGTGAGTAATGTCATGAAGTTGACTCCACATGGGCCATTTGTATTTCCTGTCCTCTGTTCTTTACTATCATGTCGGGCAGCGTGACATGTTAATCTTTACTCTTTACAGGAAAAAAAATCAACTATCTCCATTAATGCTATGCTGTCTTTCAGTAGAGACATTCAAAGCAAGTAATGGCACTTTTGCTTGGACCAGCAGCAAATAATAACATGAACTTGAAGGTCCCAAAGGCCAAAACCATTATTAAGCCACCTGCCTAACTCTTTTCTTTTTTGGAAGGGACACATGCCTAACAGTTATGGGCTTGACAAGAGCATTTGTCATAAAAATTATAATCTAGGGAGACAACATTTCTCATAATTCTTTTATAATTGCTTACACGCGGTTTATTGTGATTAATGTGATTAATGTATAATAAATATAGTTTATCAGTGGGCCAATCAACTGTGAAACCAAACCTTACTCAAATCACATTTCACCAACTTATCAAAATGTGAAAAAAAAAAATTTATGTCCTTAACATTAATCTTATAAAAATTTACAATATTTTTTTTCTAATCATAATCAAAAAGAATTGCATATATATTTTCAATTATTGTTTTCAATATAATACACTTATTCAATGTTTTTTTTATTATATTTATGTTGATGACCATTTTCGTGAAAAAAAAAAAATCCTACAAGCAAAGTCACAAATATTTTATTCTTTTATGCATGACCCAAATTTATGCAACCTCAATGGAAATTTGAGCGAGTACGGTTTGGTGGGTAAGATTGCGCTTATTTGGGCTTTTTCATAGACCTAAAGCATGGATTTTGCTAAGTGAACTAGGGCCACTTGAAAAATTTAAGGATTCATGAAAAAAGTCACGTGTAGGCCACTTTCACACAATGGAACCTTGTTTATCCTGCTCTATGTTGTTGAAGTTGCGACTGAAGCCATTTTAGCCCACAAAAGCATGTAGCTAAATTTATTGATTTTTAATGAGGTTTGTCACATTTAGTGATCTCCCTAGGGATAGATTTAGCTCAAAGTGCAGCCAATCAAGTTTAGTCAACAAATTTCCTTAGCCATGATTTACCCTCTCCACAAATCCACCTCGACAATCAACAAAATATTTTAATTTGTTTAAATCATACTAAGTGGGTTAGGGTCACTTGAAAAATCTAGAGATTCATGAAAAAATTCACGTGCTGGCTACTTTCACACAATGAAACTAAGTCTATCATACACTATATTGTTGAAGTCATAAGTCACAACTTAACCCATTTTAGCCCAGAAAAACATGTATCTAAATTTATTGATTTTTTCCAAAGGTTTGTCACATTTAGCAACCTCCCCTACAGGTTGACTTAGCTAAAAAAATGCAGCCAATCAGGTTTAATAAACAAATTTTCTTATCCATGACCTGCCCTCTCCACAAATCGACCCCATCAATCGACAAAATATGTTAATTAGACCAAACTCAAGTACTCTTATTAGCATTATAGTTGTTAATTATGCTAAGTTGTATTGTTATAATGAATAACTTATCAAACTCAACATTTAAAAAAATATTTTCTATTTACATCAAACATTGACACATTTCATATGTGCGTGGGGGGGGGGGGGGGGGGGGGGTGTGTGGGGGAGGGGGGGATGTGTATTAATATAGTTTATGTATTAGATTTTAAGTTAAAAATTATATTATATTAAGTTATAATAACATAATAAAATTAATAATATAGCAAACCCAAGAATTAAATAAATATATATTTAACATATAATTAAATACTTAATTCATTGGCTAATTATTTTCAACTATTGGAAAATGCTAAGCAAATAAAATTTTGTAATTGTGTGTAAAAACACGTGTTTAAAATTTTTTTTTTTTTTTTGGTTAAAACATAATCGTGAGTATTTGTCATTCCCCTTCCCACACAGGTAATTATAGGCTGCAATGCTACCAGCTTCGGATTATATTAATAATATTGATATTAATCGTAAAAAGCTAAAGCTAAAAACTACTTGTCAAATAAGTTGTAGTAGGCAAACAGCCATGCACTTGCAGCATGCTTATCCTTGTATTTAAAGTATGGAAAATTCTTACTTTTTTGTCTTATCAATGTAACAAATATGCATAATGTTATAAATATTTACAAAAGTGTACAATATACGTATATTTTACATGGTTAATACAACGTAAACCTATAATTTAATTACCCTAAGTATTTGTAAGCCAAGAATTTCACAATACTGACGGGTGATAGGAGACAGGAGTATATAGTTTAAAAGAGAGAACATGAATAATCTCACAAAATGTTTTACAAATTAAAATACAACTTCAAGAAAATGAAGAGACCAATAAAAGTATTGTCTCTCTGGGTTCTGACCTAATCCAAATTATACACAACAACACTTATTATCACAAATGATTTCATAGGATCGAGTCCCAATTCCTTCTATATGTTTTATGTCATAACATAAAGAATTATATGAATAAAATGGAAGATAAATAATTAAACAGCAATGAAGAAACTACTATTGCTATGGAAGCAACCTCTAATAGAAAATTACACGGCTTCGAGAGAGTAAAAAAAAAAAGGGGTGCACACAATACAATAGAACCAATCGTGCTTGGTCTGCTATCCGGGTTGTTGGGCTTGCAGCAAAAAGAATAATACTCTTGTTTTTTTTTTTTTTTTCTTCTTGGTTGATGATGAAAGAAATTAAAAATAGAAAGCGATAGTTGGATTGAAGATTTTAATAATAAGGAATTACAGGGGGAGGAGGTGATGCATATGATACTCCTCTAATAGGTGGAAGTGGCGTGTTATCTGGTGGAGGTGATGGTGGTGTTTGGTGAGGAGGTGGGTGTGGTTTTGAAGGGTGAGGACTTGGCACTGAATGGGTTGGTGGTGGCGGTGGTGGTGGTGCTGACACTGGAGTGGGACAACCGCCGGTTGGAGGTGGTGGGGGATTATGCCATATTGGCTCATTTGGTGGAGGTGGAGGGGTTCCATATTGATGCAATGGTGGTGGTGGTGGTGGAGTGTAAGGTTGATGACTTGGTGCTGGGACTTCAGCTTGTGGTGGTGGTGGTGGTGGTGGTGAAGTGTGACCATAGTTATGACTTGGCGATGGTGGCGGTGGTGGTGGAGTTTGACCGTAGCCATGGCTTGGTGGTGGGGGTGGAGGTGAAGTGTGACCGTAGTCATGACTTGGTGGTGGTGGTGGTGGTGGTGGTGAAGTGTGACCATAATGATGACTTGGTGATGGAGCTTTAGCTGAATGCTGAGGAGGTGGAGGTGGAGGTGAATGTTTAGGCCCATATGCAACTGGTGGTGGTGGTGAGACAGGTTGATAGGTAGGTGGTTTGACACCAATAGCTGGTGGTTGTGCAGGCACAGTTGATGGAGGTGATGGTGGTGTCAAAGGTGGATAGGTTGGAGGTAAGACAGGAACAGTTGGTGGGTGTGATGGTACATTTGATGAATGTGGTGGTGGTGGTGGGAGGTATGTCCTTGGTGATTCCCTATGAGTAGGAGGTGGTGGTGAAGGTGGTGAGTGGTATGGCTTTTTGGGAGGAGATGGTGTCGGTGAAATGTGTGATGGTGGAGGTGGAGGGTGTGATCTATAGGTAGGTGAAGACTCTGATGTTGGTGGTGGTGGAGGTGTATGACTAGGACTAACACCTGGCCTTGGTGAATGGCCTCCACCACTACCCCCGCCGCCACTGCTGCCACTGCATTTGAGCTTTCTACAATCAACAGGGCGAGCAGCTTCTGAAGAACATTCTTGTGAAGAACGTTGATCAATCTTGCCAGGAATGCAATTCTTTTTACCATTGGCTATACCTCTTCCTGATATAGCAGCACAAGCTGGAGCTTCTCCAGTGAAATAATTGAAAGAATAGGTGAAGTTTTGCAACTTAGGCAACTCGCACACGCTCTTTGGTATAACACCCGTGAAGCTGTTGTGAGCTACATCAAGTTGCTCCAAGCTCTTCATGTTTCCAATACTTGAAGGCAATGAGCCTTGTAAATGATTGAAGCTCACATCAAACACAGTAAGCTTCCTAAGAAGCCCAATCTCTGGAGGCAAACACCCAGTGAGATTGTCATTCAAGAGAATAATCTCATTGAGTGTTTTTCCCATCTTTCCAATACTGCCTGGTATACACCCACCAAGGTTGTTGTTGGCAAAGACCAACACTGAAACTGGTGAGTTACCAAGATTTTCTGGGATGCCAAATCTGAACCTGTTGTCATTGAGAAAGATAGCATCAAGATCTTTGTCAAAGAGTTGGGAAGGGACAGAACCTTCAAACTCATTGAAACGAAGGTCCAAGTATTTGAGTGTTGGCAAAGACAAGACAACATTTGGAAACTTTCCCACAAAGCGATTGTTACTGATGTCAAGCTCATAGAGGAGTTTCAAGCGGTTGAAAGTCTTGGGTACAACCCCACAAAAACGATTTGAGTTGAGGTGGAAGAGAGCTAGATCTGTGAGGAGGCCAAGCTCAGGAGGTAGATAGCCAGCAATGTCAGCATGGTTGAGGTCAATGCCAGCTACAACTCTGTGTGAATCATTGGTGTGAGACGGAGCACAATACACACCTTTGTAGGAACAAACTTTGGAGCCTACCCAGTTGGCTGTGTAGTTTAATGGGTCTGAATAGATGGCTGATTTCCAAGCTTGGAGAGCAATGTAGGCTTGACGGAGACTTGGGTTCTCAAACCTTAGGTTTGGATCTACAGCCACAGCCAAGCCTTGTTCATCATCTTCATCTGTAGCTGAACAGATCTGGCAAAGAAAGGTTGAAGCAAGTAAGAAAAGAAGCAAGGAGCTCAAGGAGCTAGGATGAGACATTGGTGTTGGTGGTGTGGCACAAATGGCGGAAAATCACATGGAGAAAAGCCTTTGTGTCATGAGAGATACGCTGAGAGAGTTTGTTTGGACAGTGTGCCCTGCCCTCCTCACCTCCCCAAGCTTTTCTTTATATAAAAAGCTCAATAAGCCTTTTTTCTATTGCCTTTTTTTCCTTTACTAGTGTAGAGTTCTTAACTTCACCTTGGTGTATATTACAGTTGTTTGTTGGTCTTTGCAATATGAAATGTGAATCTTACAAACACAAATTAAAAAAAATGAAGGAAATGTAATGTGAATAGGATAAGATTTAGGGGCAAAACAATTGATCCCTGTCGTGGATGCATTACAAAATGAATCATGACATGCTGGCACGTCTTAGAGATTTTTGAAACAACAAAATTAGGTGGGAGACTTGGACAATTCAATGCCAAAGTGAAAAAGTGAAGGCATAGGCATATTGTAGATGAATGGACTTGTCTTTTGACTCTTGGGTACGTGTCTTTATCACACTGCAGAGTAATTCTTTCAACAATTTTTTGTGCTACAACTTTAACTGCATCTCTATTTTTTTTTTTTTTTGGCTTAAAACTGCATCTCTATTTTGATAGACTATAAATAATATTAGTAGCACAAAATTTTTCAAAATTTTTACCATAATTCGACTTATAAACTCACGTAAATTTATTATTTTATTTTCATCCCTCATAACTTCTCACGTGGCAAACAAAAGTTGCGTAACATTTCTCACAAAATATTATGGTTCTGTATATACAGCACGCTGCCAGGCAGCATTCAACTCGGACAGCAAAAGTTCAACTGGCTTCATCTACAACAAATCAACAATCGCTTTTAGCTAATAGGTTCTCTTCACAAAAAGCCAAGACAAAATTTTTTTTGAAAGTAACGCTTATATCATGCATAATTGGTCACGGGTTTTTTTATTTATTTTATATATTCCTTTTTTTTTTTAATTTATTTTACTCATTTATCTTTCATGCATACTTTTTAAAATTTTCAATATTTTAGCTATAATTAATAATTATACTTTCATGAGTTTGAGTACATAAGAGATAGATAATAAAAATAAAAAGATATGCCGACAAAGTAAATTTAACAAGGTATATAAAATATTAAAACCTTAGTATGCCCAAATGTCTTATAATATAGTAGTCAAGAATATTTGTGGCTCTTCTCTACATGGGGAGAACATCCTCCCATCTACTTGTTATAAGGGTGAATATATATATATATATCACATTAAAATTTTGGTCAAACTATAAATTAGATCTTTTTAAATTCGGTAATTTTTTATTTTGATCCATATAGTTTCAATTTTTTTCATTTCAATTCTTTTAACTTAAATTTATTTCTAATTTGGTCCTTCCATTTACTCTTCTCAAGTGGGCTGCCATTAGATCTAACAAAGCGATGTAGTTTGTTTTTATTTTTTTCAATTTTAAACGAAACTTACTTCAAGTAATTCCTATATATATATATATATATATAACTTATTTAGAAAAAAAAAAAATAGCAAAAATGAAACCCATCAAGAACCAATCAAGCAACCAAAATTTGTGAACCACCACAGAACCCACCATAGATAGCTATGGATGTCAACCCCAATCAATCAAGTTCATCTAATCGATGCCCACCGAGTCCAATAAGAAAACCCCCATCTTTGCCACTACAATCCTTCAATAAGCTATAAACCCTTGAATCCACTAGTCATCAGTGAATTTGTTTGGCATTTGTGTCAACCTCGACCACCATGGCTATGGATGGTCATCCTCCCATGTTGTTCTCCTCCACATCCACTTCAATGTCAACTTTATTGGTTAAAACAACTTTGATCCAATATATTATAAATTTGAGATATGACACAATCTAGTACGCGATTGTGTTGGTGATTCTATATCACTAGCATCACACTGGTAAGGCAAGTTGTACCATATAAAGTTGTGTGTGTACATTAAAATCGATGAAATCTCGAGGGACTTAATTAAAAAAAAAATCTAAACATAAGAAAGAAAATAAATATGATAAATTTAGAGGATGCAATTTATAGTTTAGTCTAAAAAAAATTTATGAGATTGTATCTCATATGGTTTAAGAGAATATATTTCAAAACTTGACAAAGGGGGAAATTTTTTTGAATAGAAGTAATAGGTTTCCTCCTGCAAAATGTCCTTTACATCAAATCATGTAGCTAGTGGATTATCACTTTACCAAAAAAAGTTCATTACTCATGCTCCATATACACTACTACAAGCAAAAACATAGTTCAACAATTAATGTACTTCTTAAATCATTGTCCACAATTTTAATATATATATATATATATATATATTTTAATGAGAAACTTTGGATATACAACCGACAATTTTAATCTCTCTGAAAATTTTTTACCTTTTTATTTGATAAACAACAAAATAAAATGATGTGATTTAAAAAGTTGAAATTCTAAGATAGACAAATAAAGTGGAACCCAAGGAGTGTCATTATCACATTGCTAATAGGATTAAGATTTAAGAATGAAATCAGCCACACAATCTGTATATTTTCAACATCATAATAAACATAGAATTGTTAGCAAAAAGAAGATATACATCATAGGTGGAATTAGAATTAGAATTAGAAGTTAATCATGGGTTCAAAAGAAAGAAGTTAATAATTAAGAAGAAGGTACAGTGTCGGTGAAGAATAGGTAAGAAATATATATATATATATATATATATACAGTTGGATAGGACTACCCAAAAAAAAAAAAAAAAAAAACAGTTGGATAGGACTGTGGGCCTGAGATCTGATACATGGAGACCTTTCTTAAGTTTTAACGTGTAGTAACTTTCTCGGCCCATGCAATTAAAAATTTTAAAACTTGTACAAATATAGAAAGAAAGTGTTTTTATTATTTATTTATTTTTTAAAAATATTTTATTGCTCTAATTTTGCCAGAAAGACATGGGTCCCACTTATACTCTGTCAGCACGATCTCCCAAGAGGCCAAAGACCTTTTCAAAATAAGAATCTTTTTTTTTTTTTTTTTTCAAATTGGAAAAAAAAAAAAATGAAATTCCAACCCGAAACGCGGAGTGGTACGAATATAATTATGCTAAATAAATAATCAAGTACTCCATAATAATAATTATTTATCGTCCTACCTGTTACTATTAACAATTATTGTTGGATGAGGGAGACTAGAGTCGCCTATTCTTTTGTTTTTTGATGAACAGTCACCTATTCTTTGTTTGATCATTGATGAAAGTGAAGCCAGAGTAGCAATATTATTTCTCTATAGATTTAAAGAGCTTACTTAAACTCCAAATCACCCAATGTCATCTTCAACTCCCTTCTCTTTCAATGCAGGCTGCATATGGTTTTAGCATTTTTTATTTTTTGGGAGATGTTAATCAATGGCCTAAGAGAATTAGTTTAGGAGTTATTTTTAAAAACATTTTATTAAAAAAATAATAAAATAATAAATGTTATTGATAATTTTTTATATTTTTTTATAAAAGTGATGTCAAAACTTTTTTATTATGGTTTATTAACAATTAACCTGAGGACATTTGTTAACGTGACCCTTTTTTGTTTTTTTTTTTACTTTGTTCTTCCTCTTTTATACTTTTCAGTTATTTATTTATTTATATTGTCAAGTTGATTAGTGGAAAGGTTAATCAAAATAAGAATTGACACAAACACCGCGTGTTTAATAAATATGAATAAGAAATTAGGGTTTAGCTCAAAATTCACGATACATGTTGAGTAAAGGTTAGAGGTGTGTCACGAAAAAAAGAAAAAAGTCCAAAGATGCTAACCAACACAAATGAAGAAAACTATGAATAATGCCTTTAGCCTTTGTTGACTTGTACATACATGTGGGGCCCCAAATATTAACCACTCTGACCCACTCTATACCCGGCCCAAGGCCCACGCCGAGGATAATATAAAGGCCGAGGATAATGGGAAGAAACCCAGGTCACCCAAGGGCCTCGCCGAGGATGACCACATCCTCGGCACTCCGACTTCGATAAAGGGAAAATATCCCTTATCCATTAGACATATCCCACCAACATTCTGGCCGCTTTAATGGCGATGTGACCAACAAACCCAGTTGCCTCGGTTACTTCAACTAATAGAAAGTCTGCAAAGGCGGCTAAGAACTAACATAAAGCCTGCAAATACAAATGATGGAACAAACCCCTGTACACAGAGTCCAGATAATTGACAAGTGGATGGCTAAGATTAACAAAAACAAGACTATATATCCAATAAGGCTCCCAACCAAGAAGGGGGGAACTGGATGAAGATAAGTTCTAAGTAAAATGGATCCTCGGCCTGGGCCAAGGACAAAGACGCTTCGCAAACACTTAGCCAACTTTCCACCATTAGATTTCTATGAATCTCATGTCATCAATTATTTACTATAAAATTTATACCAGCCATTGTTTACTTCGGTGATGCCAAGTCCTTACACCCACATCTCTACAAATTCTTATTGTTAAGAATCCATTACAAAATGAGCCCTTACAATTGGCGCCCACCGTGGGGCCGATTTGTGCGCTAGCAAGTGCAGTGGTTGGTGTAAAGAAATCAGGAGCAACGCTTTCAAAAGTAAAACACCAAAACGCTACAATCTACAGCAACTACAATCATTCAGAAGTCAACAACCACAAGAACAAGAATATGCAAAAATAAAAAATAAAATAAAATAAAATAAAAAGAGACAAAACAAGTCTACTTCTTTTATTTATATATGAAGAGAAATTACATCTTTTACAAGTGATGCCCATGGGGCTTGTTCTAAAACTAACTACAAAGACTGACGTCTGGCAAAGTTGGCAGAGGAACAGAAGAAAGAAAGTTGGCAGAAGAACAAAAGATAGAAAAGAAGTGAAGGAAGAGAGGAGGAAAAGAAAGAAAAAAAGTTGGCAGAGGAACAGAAGATAGAAAAGAAGGCTGGATGAGAAGCAAGAGAAGAGGAAAAGAAAAAAGGAAGGCTCGTTGAGGAGCAAAAGAAGAAGAGATAAAAGGGAAAAGAAGGAAGAAGGGCTACATAGAAGGTGGAAGAAGCCGCGGCATAGGATGGCTCCACTTTTGGGTTCCGCCTGGCTTCCCTCCCACCCCCATAGCTGCCGGCTTGGGGGGTCGAAGACCCAAACTCAAGAGAGGGAGGTTACGTTCTTTCTGGATCCTCCTCCAAGCGGCAAGGAGGGCCCCACCTTTGGTTAGGTTGAAAAGAAGGAGAATTTTCGGATCTCTCCTACTCCAACCCCAACTTGACGTCCAGGGTCGGAGTGCCATCCTCGGCTCCTGATAGGGGCTGTGCATCCTCGGGACCACCCTTTCCCAGGGCCAATTCATTCGAAGGGGCTCAAATGGCTATGTCTTGCAAAACCTTTGGGCAATATTTTTGGGAGAAATTTAAAACGAGTGTTTGTCAAAGTGTGAGGGAGAAGGTTGCCCTAGAAACGCCTTATATAGAAGGCGGAATATTGGTGAGGGCCAATCCGTAATAAATCCCAAGGAGAGATTTCCGGAGGCAATAATTCCGCCCCAAATTCCAAAGGGCCTATCAGCCGTTAGATCCTCGTAAATCCACGGCTGACATTAATGATGAGGCGCCTCATTAACGATGAGGCACCGAAGTGTCAGAACGCGTTACCCAATCAACCCAGGAGATGCCTTGTAATCAGAAGGGTCACGTCAAACGAAGAGACGGAACAGAACCAAGGCATTGCATAGTCCTCGGACCCAAACCTCATGGGGAAACCAGATGCTTCAGATGATAAAATGAGAAAACTGGGTACTGGACAGAACCAAGGCATTGCATGGTCCTCGGACCCAAGCCTCATGGGGAAACCAGATGCTTCAGATGATAAAATGAGAAAACTAGGTACTGGACAGAACCAAGACATTGCATGGTCCTCGGACCCAAGCCTCATGGGGAAACCAGATGCTTCAGATGATAAAATGAGAAAACTAGGTACTGGACAGAACCAAGGCATTGCATGGTCCTCAGACCCAAGTCTCATGGGGAAACCAGATGCTTCAGATGATAAAATGAGAAAACTGGGTACTGGACAGAACTAAGGCATTGCATGGTCTTCGGACCCAAGCCTCATGGGGAAACCAGATGCTTCAGATGATAAAATGAGAAAACTAGGTACTGGATAGAACCAAGGCATTGCATGGTCCTCGGACCCAAGCCTCATGGGGAAACCAGATGCTTCAGATGATAAAATGAGAAAACTAGGTATTGGACAGAATCAAGGCATTGTATGGTCCTCGGACCCAAGCCTCATGGGGAAACCAGATGCTTCAGATGATAAAATGAGAAAACTGGGTACTGGACAGAACCAAGGCATTGCATGGTCCTCGGACCCAAGCCTCATGGGGAAACCAGATGCTTCAGATGATAAAATGAGAAAACTAGGAACTGGACAGAATCAAGGCATTGCATGGTCCTCGGACCCAAGCCTCATGGGGAAACCAGATGCTTCAGATGATAAAATGAGAAAACTAGGTACTGGACAGAACCAAGGCATTGCATGGTCCTCGGACCCAAGCCTTATGGGGAAACCAGATGCTTCAGATGATAAAATGAGAAAACTAGGTACTGGACAGAACCAAGGCATTGCATGGTCCTCGGACCCAAGCCTCATGGGGAAACCAAATGCTTCAGATGATAAAATGAGAAAACTGGGTACTGGACAGAACCAAGGCATTGCATGGTCCTCGGACCCAAGCCTCATGGGAAAACCAGATGCTTCAGATGATAAAATGAGAAAACTGGGTACTGGACAGAACCAAGGCATTGCATGGTCCTCGGACCCAACCCTCATGGGGAAACCAGATGCTTCAGATGATAAAATGAGAAAACTGGGTACTGGACAGAACCAAGGCATTGCATGGTCCTCAGACCCAAGCCTCATGGGGAAACCAGATGCTTCAGATGATAAAATGAGAAAAATGGGTACTAGACAGAACCAAGACATTGCATGGTCCTCGGACCCAAGCCTCAGGGGAAACCAGATACCTCAGAACAAAAGCCAAGCGCTAGACAAAACTTAAATATTGCATGGTCCAAAGTCTCAGGCCAACAGGAAGAACATTTCCTCATAAAAACTAAGTGCTAAGAAAAGCTAGGGTCTTGCATGGTCTTCGGAACCAAACCTATATGGAAACCATTCACTATAGGGCGATATAAACGCTGAACGGAACCAGGATCTTTGTATGGATCAGGAGTCCAAATCTACGGCAAAGCCAACCCCCTTGGGCGCTAGATAATGAGCCCTATCAGGGACGAAAACCACAATAAATTGAGCGCTAAAGCACGAACGACTCAAACCTATCCATCCTAGAAGAACGAATAAGAAACTCAAACAAGAAAGTATACTCCGGAAAAAGAAAAAAGCTCCTCGGACGGCCTCTTAGCGCCGAAAGGAGATTACAAAAGCAGCTAAAGGAACGGTAACTCTAACAGAAAGGCGAGGCCCAACAGGGCGTGAAAACATGCCGAGGAAGTCAAAATCCTCCTCCTCGCCCAAGGGGACGTGTAGTAGAATTTTGAGGGGCTATTGTGGGGCCCCAAATATTAACCACTCTGGCCCACTCTATACCCGGCCCAAGGCCCACGCCGAGGATAATATAAAGGCCGAGGATAATGGGAAGAAACCCAGGTCACCCAAGGGCCTCACCGAGGATGACCATATCCTCGGCACACCGACTTCGATAAAGGGAAAATATCCCTCATCCATTAGACATATCCCACCAACATTCTGGCCGCTTTAATGGCGATGTGACCAACAAACCCAGTTGCCTCGGTTACTTCAACTAATAGAAAGTCTGCAAAGGCGGCTAAGAACTAACATAAAGTCTGCAAATACAGATGATTGGACAAACCCCTGTACACAGAGTCCAGATAATTGACAAGTGGATGGCTAAGATTAACAAAAACAAGACTATATATCCAATAGGGCTCCCAACCAAGAAGGGGGGAACTGGATGAAGATAAGTTCTAAGTAAAATGGATCCTCGGCCTGGGCCGAGGACAAAGATGCTTCGCAAACACTTAGCCAACTTTCCACCATTAGATTTCTATGAATCTCATGTCATCAATTATTTACTATAAACTTTATACCAGCCATTGTTTACTTCGGTGATGTCAAGTCCTTGCACCCACATCTCTACAAATTCTTATTGTTAAGGATCCATTACAAAATGAGCCCTTACAATACATATAGTAGAATGGATAATTTGAGAGAGAGAGAGAGAGCACTATGTTGCTTCCGCGTATGCAAAACATCCTATTAACTCCTGAAATTTTGAATGAAAGAAGTACGGTGGTTGAGATAGGAATAAATGTTGTTGTTAATGCAACACTTAAATGGTAGGGCTTTGCAACAAGTTTGGGACATCCCTAAGGTTCAATTTTACTTATGCATTGAATTGATGTGTTGCTAAACAAGAGGTTTGCATTGGATCTGTTTTTGATTGGGCAATGAGGTGGGCTGGTTTAGTCACGATTGAGGAAATTCGTTGACTAAACCTAATTAACCGAGCTCTCTAAATGTGACATTGAGAAGTGCATACAATGATTGATATTTGCGTGACAATGGCCAACACATGATTTCTCTTATGGGTCCTCAGGTTTTGCCAATGACTCCAACTCACTTGGCAATAATTATGCTTTGGGTCTATTAAAAATCCAAGATAGGGACAATCTTACCCTCCAAATCATACTCTCCTAAATCTTCATTTCAAATCATACTCTCCTGCTTAGCAAAAAAAAAAAAAAAATCATACTCTCCTAAATCTTCATTTAAATTGCGTGGCTTCAACCATGTAAGAATAAAAAAGTCACCCAATATTTGATACAAACCCAAAGAGTGTCGGGCTTTGCTTGCTTCGAGCTTGTAGGATTTTTTTTATATATAAAAAAAATAGCCATCAACAATAATTTATTTATTTATTTACGATTTACAGATTTTTTTTTTTTTTTTTTTTTTTTTTTTTGGAGAATGTTATGATTTACAGATTTATGCAACATTCTCACTATTCATACGATAAAAAACTCTCAAAAATTTATAAACTAACTATGACGGAAATATTAAGAATAACAGATAAGTAGAATATAAGATACTAGAGGACCTTCTGCGTTGATGAACTATATTTTTCTTGAGGCTTATTCATTCCCTCGTATTGAGGGGCGGTAACATACAAAACATGTTACTCTGGGAATCGATGGGTTTTAAACTTTAAGAGAGAGAGAGAGAGACTCCACTAAGTCTTTTGTTCACTTACATAAAAAGTTATGTACCTGTTTGACATTGTTTAAAGTAAACTTCAAAGGAAGAACTTTGATTATAGAGCTTTTGCAATATTGACTAAAAAAGTTCTTCAATTTTTTAAGTGTTTGACAATTACAATGAATGGTGCTAAATTCTGGATTTGTAAAGCATGAATAGTGAGCAATAAGGATTTTCCTATAATAGCTAAGTAAAACCGAATGAAATCTTGTAAATGGAAACACAAACTGAAAAACTCAAACAAAAAACTATCCCCGGTATCATGAATTTGCTACTTTGATACAAATGTATAACTCTTCTTGGGCAAGCCAGGAGACAGATCAGATCCAGTCATTTTGCTACTCCATTATTGCTAAAGATGCCTATTCATCTTGCAACTGATGTCAATAATTTCTGTGCTTCTTCATCTCTTTTTTTTTTTTTTTGGTTTGATAAAATAAAGAACTCAAACCTTACACATCTAATCCCAGAAGCATTCTTACCAAACAAATCCATCTGGAGGTGCTTCTTCTGGAATCTGGAGGAAAAGATATGCAAACAAAATCAGTAGTCTATTAACCTACCAAAAAGTCTTCAAATCAATGCTTTGAGACTGCAAAACTATCAATTCAACATTACCTTTACAGGTAGCAAAAACAGTTTTTGTAATTACTTTGCATATTGAATTCTTAGCTATTACGATATATATATTGTGTGAAGGATTGTTGTTTATCGTTATAATTGTCAGAACCAAATTCTCAAATGCATTGCCACACATGCAGAATAAGATCATCCATCAATTCCTAACACTTCCAAAACCATTATGTAATTGCAAGTCATGCTTACAGTGTACAACACAAATTGAAGCTTTTTTTTTACCTCTCCGGGATTCCATTTCTCTTTTAACCAAATACTCGACTCCCCAGAAGCATTCTCCATTTGCAAGTTATTTCTGCAGAATTCAAAAGTGAATCCAAAAAAAATATGAGCAAACGGCATTTTTTTAACTTGAAGATGACAAATTATTAACTTTCAAGTTTCATTGTTTTTTGGTGAACCTCTGTTTGTTGTTTGTGACCAAAGGTTCAGTTTGTGACCGAAGGTTCAGTAAATGGTGAAACATTATTATATTTGGTTTTACTTATAAAAAAAAAACTATTAACTTCCAGTCCAGCTGCAAATTCTATAGAGAGACACACTGAATAAGACAGATTTTATTTAAGCCAAAAGACGATGATAAATGTTACAAAACTTTGATTCCCCACCCCTCCCCCCCCCCAAGCAAAGGTTGGCTCCAAACCTATTTGAAGCTATCATTTCCAACCTAATACGTAATGATTTATAAAACTATTCATGTGTATTATTTAAATAAGTCACATGACTCATTAAAAAAATCTTGTGACTAAAAACTACACATGGAGCAAGATAGCTCCAAACATGTTTGGAGCCAAACTTTTTCCTTTCTTGATAAGGTAATTTTGATGGCAAATGTGGCCTTACATGAAGCAACAGTCAAAAACAGTTTGAAGCCGGTCCAGGTATGTTGTTTGGACTCATGCCCATGTTGACTAAAATCATAATAATAAAAGAGGCCAAAGAAGAAAATTTGATATTTTCAAATCAGTCAGCTAATCTAACAGAAATAACTCAGAAAGGAAAAACAAAAAATGCCTGACTAATCCTAGTTACTTAACACAAATAAGTGAAATTTGATAATTGGAATGGAACTCAGAATTTTTATTTAATTAGACTTCTTTCAATTGGCTTACAATATATAAGTAGTTTTGTTTTGGGTAAGTAATAACAAATATAAGTAGTTTTTCCACAAACTTACCCCAATTGAACATTTGTGATTGCTGGTCCACCTGTATTAAAGTTGGGCCCATTTGGAAGGATGGGTGAGTTGTTACTAGTTGAAATGGATATTTGTGCAGGTGCTGCTGGAGGAAAAAATGAGTTACTTCCACCAATTATGTTACCACTATTGCTGAAGCCTGCTGTGTTGGATGTAATGGAACTTCCAGGTGTCTGGGTAGGGTTTTGGAAGCTAAATGCACCTACCAAATGACATCATAAGAAACAACACAAAAACACCTAAGCGAGTAATGGAGGAAAGAAAACCTTCAATAATTGTACCTTCACTTTTATACGGAAAATTGTTTGTCCCAAATGCACTTGACATCGGACTGGAATTTGGGAAGGCATTTGGTTGTGCAAAAGCATTGTTAGATGGTGTAGAGGGCCTGAGAAAATTTGCTTAAGATATTTTTAAGAGCCCAACAACAATGAAAGAAACAGTATATCCAGAAATCTGTGTGACCCTTCAGTAATATTAGTAATAGAAGTTGTTTTATAATCAACAAAAACTATTGATATTTGAGGTAACTAAGTAAAGATTTTGATAAGTGATTCTTACATTATTCCGAGACCCCCAATTTGCGATGCACCTAGTTGACTAAAACTTGTGACCAAAGGAGGGGCACTATTTTGAGCAGTTCCTGGGAATGCATTTGGTCTGGCCCCTGAAAATGGGCTTTGGCTGGCAAGAGTAGAGTTTGGTGGAACTGCATTTGGCTTTCGAAGGAAATTATCAAATTCAACTAACTTGGAATTGACTAAATTCCTCTCTCTCTCAACCTGTAGAGAAGTGTTTAATCATTTGTTCAGCAAAGATACCAATGCTTCCAGTTGTTAATTTATCAAAATGTACTACAACATGAAACTTTCAAACTTTCAAAAAAAAAAAAATATTATTATTATTATTAATATTATTATTATTATTATTTTTTTATAAAAAGAGAGAATTTAACAAACATATGAAAGCAAGGAATTTTCACATGGAGCACAACCACAGTACTCATTACAAAAACCAATCTTCTTTTGCAAAATTGCACCATGTAAATAAACTCCCTCCTATACATTTGGGGAGAAAAAAACATTTCCAGGAGGAGAATTATTTGCCTCAGAATGCTTGTATGCTCTCCCAGAATTGCACTTGTACATTTAGTGTTTTGAGCTTTTCTTAAATGGTACAAAGTTCAAAATGAGAATATTTAGGAAAGTAGGACATGTTTAAACTTTTACTTTAATTTCAATACCAATTGATTTTCCTCTGAATAGGAAAAACCAGGTCGGGGAGAGGGGAGAGGGGAGAGGGGGGACTTGTGAGTGCATAAAATTTCCTATCCATAATTTGCATACTCTCAAATCAAGAACTGTAGTTTTGGGATCAAAATTGACAAAGGGGAGACCTTTGATTTAGGACAACCCATCAATAAGAGGTACAGTCGAGATATTCTCAAGTAATTTGTTGAGTCTAACTGTAGACATTTTAAAGTTTTTGTTTGTGTTAACATCAAATATGATAGTGCAAATCTCAATAGAACAACAACTAACCTCAATGGGAGTAAAATATCAGTACTTACGTATTTGCCCTCAAACTATTTTTCAGTCTAAGACAGTTAGTCACTACACTAGTCAAAGATTTATAAGGCTTAAATTTGCATCTCTATAAGATGTTAACAAAGAAAAAACAAGGCAATGTCCTTCATTTTTTAAACTTTACAAAAATAAAAGACTAAGGATATCTTAGTAAACTTGACAGTATAATAAAAAGGAAAAGCTGAACTAATATCTTCCCAACTTCCCAGGTTTCAGTAACTTAACAAACTTAGCATATCCCCATCACTTAATATTAAGTAAAAGTTAAAGTGCAATTGAAAGAAGCATACACACAGTGAATTTTCATTGATTCAACAAACATAAAAGTTAAACATTCTAAGAATGTTTTTTTCTTTTTTGATAGGTCATTCTGAGAATGTTTATAAGCATGCAATTGCAGAAGAGTCAAATATGGTATGTCAGGTTTCTCACTATTGACTGCAAGCTCACTCCACGCCTATTATCATCGTATGCTGCTGCCCGCAACTCTTCATAACTAATATCCCCAACAATTTCACTAGGCAAACTGCAAACAGAAGAATTCAAAATCAGGCCACAGTTCGATTTCCATCCTCATCAAGAAAGGATACTGGAGTTGTTAGAAGTTCAATGAAATATGTAATTTTTTTCTGACTGTTTTTTATTTTCATTTATATATATATATATATATAAATAAGTCATTCTATGAGAAATTTATGACCAATGTTTCTATTTTTATTTTTCCTTGAGATATTGTATATAGTACAAAAAATTTAAATAGTGAGAAAATCTGGATTCATCTATACCACCACCAAACCATTTTAGATGAACCATGATGACAACAAATACTTCCACCAAGGGTTACTGGTTTTACCACAAGTCACATCCACCAACTCTTTTACAACATTTCTTAAATTTTTTATTGTGAGTGCAAAGTGTGAAAGGCATTAAAGAAATGTTGCAGTTCATCACTCTGGTTAGTTCCCAGTTCCCAGTTCCCATAACCCAAAATTATTAAGAAACTGATAGTAGTTCTTCAAAATTCCTGAGAATATCCACATATAAATTCATATAGGATTTTCTCTTTCAGAAACTCATTAACAATGGTTCCGTATTAAATTCAAATAACAAATAATTGATGGCAGCAATGGTTGGGAGACATACTTTCTGGAATGACCATAGCATGTGAGCTTCCAAAGTGGTCTTTCATTATTAAAATCTTCAGCAATTTGGCGCTTGCAACTCTCAGGGTCTGTGCACCTACAAGCGCATCAATTCAAATAAGGTCAGGTAATGTTTTAAGTCATGAAGAAGAGTATACTGCAAACATATCCTGGCAGCAGAACCAGCTTATCAAAAAAAAGAGTATACTTCAAAGCTATAAACTGCAAACAGAGAGAAGCATAACTCATAGACAAGACTTACTTATGATTTGCAGATTGAACTGAATTATCAGGTTGCCGCAATGCACCACCGGGTGTTGTGGAGGTGGAACGAGTCCATGTGTTTTGAACTGGCTGATACACAAGTAAAATTTTATCAACAAGAATAAAAAGACAAAAAAAAATTATCAATAACAAAAAATAAACCAGAACCATAATGCTGTTTTAAACCGCACTTTTTTTAAACTCCACTTTTTTGTACCATTTTTTTCAATCAACTCTGTTTTCAAAAAGCTGAAAAGTATGCTATAACATACCAAACGGGCACTAAGTCAATAAATTTGATAAGAAAATAATGTCAATCCTACAATAAGTAAAATTCTTAAAAACTTAGATGTCCAAGTAACAACATAGAAGAACCTTTTTTTTTTTTTAATGTATAGTTTGAGATATAAGAAGAGAAAGAACCTTGGGTTGGTTCTGTTTGGATGCAAAATCTGTGCCCCCTCTTGACTGAGAAGTGTTCTGGACACCAAAACCAAAAGGGTTCGAGTTTTGTTGTTGATTTGAGCCAAAGACAACAGATTTTGGTTGTTGTTGAGTCCCATGAAGATATCTACACGACTCGCCAAACCGACAGCTGAAATAGAATTTTTAAAAAATCGAATGAGGCAAGTAACACAAGAAGCAAAATCTCCACACAGCAAGTGGAGAATTGATGCCATGTAATAGAATAATGCAAAACTAATTGCATAATAAAATAAACCTCCAGGCACAAAGTGATCTCGAGCTTCGGGCTTCACAACTACCCATTGTATTGTATTGTTTATATTGTCATCATCATTTTGTATATACTTCTTTTCTATAATCAAGTTATTCTCAATAGCAAGTGGCTTCTACCAAAAACACAACAGGTCGTGGGTTCGAGTATGGGAATTAGCACTGCAAAACAAATTGTGGGTAAGGCTGCCTACCATGACCTCTCCCAAACCCCGCATTCTAATTCCAATTAAGATTAATAATTGTGATAACTAGTGATACGAATTGTAAGTGTAATAAGGGAAATTGTTGTGATGTTAATATTGGTGAAAGAAAGAAACAAGTCAAGAAAATCTGAAGAAACCCACATGACTGTAAAGAAACAGAAAGATAATAATTCCTAGATTGATGTGAAAGAAAGAGGTTCAAATTATAATATAGAAAGCAAGCAGTAAAAGTAAGTATGAAATTGAATATACGATTGTTAAAGAAAAGTAAAGAAAACCTGAAGAAGAAGAAGAAGACGACTTACTTGCCACGCTGAAAGTGTCTGCAGAGTTCTTTCTTATACATCTTCTCTTCTTCTATGTATTGTTGTGGAGATACAACACAACACAGAGACAGAGACAGAGTTGAAAGTGGGAGTGAGTGATGGTAATAATTAATTTAGAGGGAATTCGAATTCGTTATATGTACGCAGTGTTTCTAATATCTAATTACACCTAATTCGTAAAATTAATCAAAATAATTTTATAGATTTTTTTTTTTTTTTTGGCTATAAAATTAAGGGTTATTGCCCCCCATTAGAAAAATAATTTTTAGATGTTTGTAGAGAGAATTGGAAAAAAATAAAATAGTGGGAGGAAATCTTTGTTTTTTGATAGTTTCAACTTATGGTAGACAGTAGACACTAATCAATTTTTGGTGTAGCCAAGAATTGAACCCAAGATTTTTTATTCAACTATTAGAAATTTTACCAGTTAAATTAACTGTAACCCACAAGCAAACTAACTTATGATCACGTGATTTACATGATTTTTCATTCCATAACAGTTAACAAAAGTTATTTCTAAAGATTTATTTTATGGATATAAAAATCTTAGAAAATTATTAAGAAGAGTTGAAACCCATGAACTATTTTTACAATTTGTCCACATTCAGGATATTTTTGTATTTAAAATTTTTTATTTTATTTTCTCTATTTTTATCAAAGAAAATTTTATTTTCTCTTTCCATTTTTTTATACAATAAAAAAAAATTGGACTAGATTAAAGCACACCTTACAAACAACCCTACAGATAGAGAGATGTGGGGCTAAAATCACAAATTAGCTTTTCTTTTTCCGTAGGTGATTTGTATTCCTTTATTTTACTTTTCTCCATTTTGGAGAGAGAAAATTTTATCAATCCGAGGTAAAAATAGTATACTTCCATCTTCTTTGCCAAACAAAGAAAAATTAATAATCATCCTACCATTTTTTCAGCTAAGTTTTTCATACTCTTTCTTTTCAAACATATCCCTAGTTTGGTGTTTTCATTCTAGACAATGGATTTAAAAATAACTTGATTTGAACTATATAAATTTCAAAATCCCTTGTTTGGATTTAAATTAAATCATTGAAAATTATTGGAATTCAAAATTTCAAATATATCGTTCGATGTTTTCATAATTTATGAAATTAAATTTAAACTTCCACCTTCAAGGGCCTATGATATAAGATATTTTATAAATAGACTTTGAATTTCGCATAAGGTATATTCTTATAAGAAAGAGTGTTTAGTATTTTTCTAAAACTTTTACTAAAAAAGTAATTATGTTTAATAATGTTGCATTTGGTCATGTCACTCAATAATTTATGGTGGAAATATTATGCAATAAATAATTACCCTTTTTAAAAAATAATAAAAACCTTACCCCAAAAAAAAAAATCAATAACTAGATTTATCTAATAATTAGATAGCTTGTAAAATTCTTTTTAAGGACCCTTCAACTATTTTTAATTAAAAATTAAAAAACAATATGCGCAAAATTTCCCAATTTCTCTATAATTCTTTTAGATATTCCTCTACAATTTTTCTGGTCTCCACCCCAAACAATATACACGCAACAACCTAAATACGGGAAAATTTGCTAAATAGACTGATTTTATAAAATATTTCAGTGAATAGACTGCGCGTGAAAGTATTTAGTTAGTTAGACTGATTTTGGAATTCAAGTTTGCCAAACTCGAGTTCCAGGCCAAAAATTCCAACATAAATCTGATATGGAATTAAAAAAAAAACATGGAACTCGAGCTTACCAAACTCAAGTTCCAAAATCAGTCTAGCTAACTAAATACTTTGACGCGCATACTATTCACTGAAATATTTCCTAAAATTAGTCTATTTAGCAATTTTTCCCCTAAATACCCTGCTCAATCTATTTGAATTTTTTGTTACTAAACTTTTACTAATTTTTTATTTTTATTTAGCCTATTCCAAATAAATATTTTTTTTACCAATAACAATTTATCAGAATTATTTTGTTTTTCTTTTTTGACATATTTGACTAGTATATAGGTTGAACTTTTCAACATCACTGTCACACAATTTATCACACGTTTGTTCATAACTTGCCATTAATTGTGAGTTTGAGTCCTATAAAAATTGTTGTGCATGTATCATTACTCTTTCGAGACTCCCACCCCAGAAAAAAAAAAAAAAAAAAAGTTAAGAGAGAGAGAGATCATCAATGGCTTCAAGGCCAAGAGGTCGTCCAAGAAAGGTTCTATCTTTTTGTTCTTTTCCCTCTCATTTTTCTCTCACACTCTCTCTCTCTCATATTTTCTTCTCTTAAATTAAATTCTTGGACACAAACACAATCCCACATTGTATTATTAAAAACTAAAAAATTTTGTCTCTTTCCCATGTTATTTTCTGTCATATTCTCACACACACTTTGTTTTGCAGAAAGATACTCGTCTGGCTGCAGCTCTTGACGCCATGCGCCCCTATGGATTTCCTCAGGATTTGGTCGAACTCACCGTAGGAGAGCTACTCAATGTGGGTCAGCTTTTGTTTTTGTTTTTTATGTTTCAATGTGTTTTTGAAAGCAAAAAACAATAATGGGTTTCTGGGTTTTGGCTCAGGTTTATGGTGGAAATGAAGGATGGGTCTTTATTGAAGATTCTTCTTACTCTGTCCTTGTTGAAACATTACTTGAAAAAACAAATGCTCCACAAGATCAGGAGGTAATTTTTTTTTTTTTGGTTATATGCTACATAAGTATTCATTTTTCCCCTTTCATATGCTTTGATTCCTTTTATTGTTACATGCAATTTGAATTACAGCTCATTAAGAAATGTTATTTCTTTTATGCTTGATATCTTAGTGTCAAAAAAAAAAACAAAAAACAAAATGAAATATAACTTGCTTGGGAAATCAGAGTCACCTTTAATTGAGCCCAGACATATATGGCTTAATTGAGGGAAGTTGTACTTAGGCATTATGCATTTATGCTAATTTGTCCATTTCAGTTTATATAGCATCTATATGTAATAAAGCAAAGTTAGTGAACAATCAAACCAGTTTAGCTGTTGCATTCTAGAGTCCTGATATTATTTACATTCCATGATTTCACTTGTTAAGAAAGAAACATACAATAATTTTGTTGTTGGTTGGCTCTTATTCCATTGGGGGTTGCAATTCTGTGAGTCGTGCCTATGCCTTTCAGAAACTAATGAAGCATTGAAGCTATATCTGGAAAAGGAGTATAGCACTAAATGTTCACTTAGCAGTTAGAACTACATCACCATGCCTTGGGCAAGCCATGTTCATTATTTCATTTATTCTGTCGTAAACTAGGAATGCATACTAGTTGTTTCCCAATTTACAGCTGCAAATTTTTAAGTGGTGCTGTTGAGTCTGTTACAAAAAAAGAGGTCATAATTTGAGATATAACTTGATTCACTCCTCCCCTGTAGATGAAAACCATCAACAACAACCCCCCCCCCCCCCCCCCCCCCCTTTTTTTATTTCTTTCTCTCGAGTTCCCTTTGAGGAAACCCATAGTTATGTGTTGTTCATAGGTCCTGCAAATTTTAACATGGAGGTTAACTGATGTTGCAGTTAGGCTCCATAATGAAGACTGAAGTTCATTTTTTCTCTTGATACTCGCCAAATTATTCTCTAATTGAGTGACATCCCTAATACTTGATCCCCTATGGCAATGACTTATTGTGTTATGCTGTTATCTAGTTAACACCCTCAATTACTCTCTTCAGTGGAGTAATACTAATACCTATTTCTGTTAGTTCTATATATTTTATACAGCTTTGTGGTTCATTAGTTGAACTTCTGTGATAATAATTTATTGGTTGGTAATTTCTACATGCACTTAGTGAGTCTTGAACTGAAAATCTCATTCGCCATCTCAATATTATGGGAAGAGGAAGTGTGATTTAAGCTAGAGTGCATTGGTGCTTCTACATAGTATTTATCTTATAATTAGCTACAGTTTGGCTCTTGCTAGTTTATACCTTGCACAAGAGGAATTAATTGTACAATGCAGTCATTAAGCTAGTTTGAACCTTCACATTATTACTAATCAAATTAATAATAATAATAATAATATTAATTTCATTTTCCAATTATTCTTGAAGGACAATTCTCCTCAACATGATCTGGGGGATGCAGATAATAGAGAATCTTCAGCTGTTGGGCCATCCATACCTACTTGCTCCAACTCAGGGGCCACAGATGCTATGTTGCTAACTAACCAGGCTTTGGACTCGACCTCACAGCCTATTGAGGCTACAGACACTGCACGTGAATCTTGTAATCAGCTTTTATTCATTTACAGCTTTTGAAATAATATTTTACTCAATTTCTTCCTGTTTTCAACAATCAACATATAAATTCAAGCACATTTAACCAAAAGGTTTATGTGTGGTTGATCCATAAATAAACTGCAGGAGAACTTCTCTGCTACTTTAATCATGTTATGTATGCTCTTATATTGCAGATGGTATGCTTTATCTCCCACCAACAGCAAGTTCTGGTGGTGCTGAAGCTCCTGGGGATAGTCTTGCCCAGTCACCTCCACCTAATGCGGATGGTATGCTTTATCTCCCACCACCACGGGCAGCAAGTTCTGGTGGTGCTGAAACTTTTGGGAAAAGTCTTGCCCAGTCACCTCCACATATTGCAGATGGTTTGATTTATCTCCCACCACCAGCAGCAGCAAGTTCTAGTGGTGCTGAAACTCTTGGGAATAGTCTTGGCCAATCACCTCCACATATTGCAGATGGTATGCGTTATCTCCCACGGCCACCAGCAGCAAGATCTGGTGGGGCTGAAAATCTTGGGAACAGTCTTGGCCAATCACCTCCACGCATTGCAGATGGTATGCGTTATCTCCCACGGCCACCGGCAGCAAGATCTGGTGGTGCTGAAAATCTTGGGAACAATCTTGGCCAATCACCTCCGCGTATTGCTGATGGTATGCGTTATCTCCCACGACCACCGGCAGCAAGTTCTGGTGGGGCTGAAACTCTTGCGAACAGTCTTGCCCAATCACCTCCACATTTTGCAGATGGTATGCGCTATCTCCCACGGCCACTGGAAGCAAATTCTGGTGGTGCTGAAACCCTTGGGAAAAATCTTGCCCAGCCACCTCCACATATTGCAAATAGTATGCGTTATCTCCCACCACCACTGGCCGCAAGTTCTGGTGGTGCTGCAACAATTGGGAAAAGTTTTGCTCAGTCACCTCCACATGTGAACCAATCCCCACTACCAGATATTCGTCCTACCCGAAGGAGGCGACCTTACCATGGCTGGATTAGCAATGATGAGGAAATCGATCTAGTGCAACTGACACCAGCTCCATTGCCAGAGGGAATAGCAAAGTTGCTCAAGGAGCTAGATAAGTAGAGAAAGCCTAACCTCATTTGGTAGGGAGAGGATAGAAAGAGCATTTGGTAGGGAGGATAGATGATAAAAAGTGGGAGGTAAGAAAAACTGGAAGGATAGAAAGAATAGTAATGATTCAAAAGTGATAGGATAGAGAAGAAATTAGTTGAAGGACGAAAACTGATGTAAATTTCCTTATATTTGGCTGAAAAGAAAATGAGAAAAATGAAAATTTAATTTGTATAGATTTTTATGTTATGCACATGGCATATGAGAAGTAGTTGTTTCCCTTTATTTTTGTATAGTGCTTGAAGGGTTATTACAATAATGCAATAGCGTATTGGTATTTAAATATTGAGTGGAGGTTGCAACCTTGAAATTTTCTCTCCAAAAATGAAACTATGAAAACTTATCTTCCAAAATGAATCATTTTGAGCAAAATTTTTTTTTTTTTTAATTTTTATTTTTGGGCATAAAAGGGAGCCGAGTAGCCTAAGGGGATCCCTCAGTATAGGCTTAAGCCTTGAAAGAATAAATAAGAAGCCTAGGTTGGGCTCCATTGAGCATGATAGGGCTGAAACATTAGGTTCTATCTCCTAAGCAGGCCAGGTGCAGGTCTTCACAATTCAGCCTGAACATAGGCTGAGACCTGCCCTAAACTCATACAGGACAGCAAAATGAACAGGTCTATCTGTGTGCAAGGGCTTATTTAATTTATGGTCTCATTACAACATGGAGAATTGTGAGTAATACTGTTAAAAAGCTGTTGGTCATGCCAGTATTTTTGTTTGAATATTTTAGATGCGTAGATGTGACTGGAGACTACAGTGCTAAAAAAATACAGATGAAGATAAGCTTGGCTGCAATAGGCCTTTTGTGGACTGCAACTGATTTCATTGCAAAGGGCATCACCCATAGGCTTGTGGAGGAAAAGGAAACATGTTAGAATGTCATTGTTAACTTATTAGCCCATCAATTGCCTTTGCTGTATGTTCTCAAAATGTGGTTTTGTTTTTGCTCTTCAGTAACATTTCTGGGATTTCTGATGTGCATTCTATTCTAAAGGAAATGGCTGGTGAAAAGGCAGAACAATCACTTGACATTTCTGATAATATGAATAACGAACTCCCTTGATAAATATAGTTGACTGTGACAAGTTACTGTTCTTTGTTTTCTCTTTACTTTAAATCTTGGAGCTGATGAGAGGCTAAAGATAGGATATCATATTTATGATAATGGACTTCTTTTTACCATTAAAATGCCTTTTCAATTCCATTGGTGACTGATCTACAAAGCAAGGCTAGAAGACACTGAGTAATGGTACTTATTTTGCAGTAACTGAGGTCCCGGATATTTTCATGTTAGAACATGCTTGATGATTATTAAGTTATTGCATCGTAAGAGTATTGATGGCTTAACAATTAGTTCGTTTGCACGAATGCTTTTATGTTTCCTTAAGTCAGATAATATAGGATGTGAATGTTTAGGTCCAGAGAGAGCCGAAAGCTCCTCTATAGGAGGGATTTAAAATTTAGGAACTGATTTAGCAAATTTTGAGCTTCGCTTCTTTTTTCTTCCATAAGTGGAAGTAGTGTTAGGAAATTTGTTTGATTGCTTATAGCCTATTTCTTTTTCAATTTTAGATTTTGGAGTTTGTTACATATTTTAAACTAAAAGTGAATCCGGTCAAAAATTTTGATAGAAGAGCATGGCGGTGATTATGCAGCAATGATTACCTAATTGTTGGCCTTGTAATGATGATGACTTGATGAGCTATGGCCTAATTCTAAATATGTAGTTAACAGCCCAGTAAAAACATTCCCAATATCTGTGGACTAACCAAGTTTCGGGTCCAGAGAAGTAGGAATGCATCCGAAAAAATGGAAATCAAAGAGAATAAATATGTACAAGATGATGGCTAGTCAATTGGCTATGGGAAAATCGAAGATTCTGCTTCATGGTATGCAGAATGCACATGCAATCTCAGATCACGTAGAATGTGCTGGAGATAAAAGACAGACTAGTGAAGGAATTGGTAGTACAAGCTAATAGCATCTCGGGGGACAATATAAAAATGTAATTTTTTTTCTCCTCTGTAGATTATAGTCATACAGGGGCCACTTAATCCCAGACATACATAATAAATTCATAATTGAACTGTTGAAACTGGTAATAATAAAAGAAAAAAGGGGGGGGGGGGGGGGGGGTGAGGGGGGGGGGGGGGGTGAGGGGGGGGGGGGGGGGGGTGGGTTTGGGGCCAACAAAAGCATCAGCAAAAGCTCTTGCACTAGAGTCTATTTGTAAGCTTTGTTGTTTCTCTCCATCCAAATATGTAGATGATCTTATAAATCGCCACATAATGGGTCTCCAAATTGGTTTCAAGGAAAGTTGGCCATTCATATATTTCTACAATAGCAGATTTTAGATCCACAAGTATTCGTTCAGCTTTCTTCTTAATTCTCTAATAGGCTTCTTGTGCTCAAGATCCTGTCGTTAGAATTTTAGTAATTACTCAGTTGGGATACTTAAAATTAAACCCTAACAATCATATGTGACACAACAGATATATTCAAGTCAGATTTCCAGGAGTGTGAGAAAACAAGACGCGCTGAGTAGAACTAAATAGCAGTAAATGCAGCTATCATTTCATAAAAAATTATCCAATTCATGCACTAGTTTCCGTCCAAGGTTGCAATTGACTCCTTGAGAAGTTTCCGAGCTTCTTCTCTTCTCCTGAACAAGCAATTAAACAAACAGTAAGGTCAATTTTATAAGCATTTTTATCATAGTGACTACATGTTCACTGCCCTAGGACATTACAGCTTCATTACATATAATGCAAATGTAGAGAAGAAACTTATAATGCTTAAGATGAAGGTTCCTACCTTATGGTATAAAGAAAACAAGAAGAAGCATATATTGCCAATCAACTTTGTTTATTCTAACAATTTCAAGAAGAATAAATTCAAATTCCCTCCTTGGAAGTTTATGGCTACACACCCAATGGGTCTTAAACCTACAACCTCACCCTCTACCATGTTCTTACAAGGGGAGGAGGTACCATCTGAGATAGAAACCAAGTGTGTCACTCAGAACCTAAAGTCAGCACGCAATGTCAGCTGTAATTCATAGATAATTGGCCTATATATCATAAGCTGCCTTTTAAGGCAAAAAAAGACAACGCTATCAGCAAACGCCATGCTGAGGACAAAGACAAGCTGATTTCAACTATCAATTTTCTTGTGCTTCCAGAGTTCCACATACAAGATTAATGATATTTCCTAGCACAATTACAACACTGCATCAGCCTACAAGAACAGCTTTTATTAAGATGGGAGGAAAAAAACAAAAACACATCAACATCATTATTCCTCCATCTCATGCCAACACATAAATTGTAATTGAGTTGAACCAAGTCCAGGAATGAACTACTAGAGGTTGGCATGAAACGCAGTCGTAGAGCACCTTTTGGAATGTCCTAACGTCCGTGGTCAACTTACTTAATTCCTTTAAAGGCTCCTGCTTCTCTGTCTGTTGGTCTAGATTTCCTCTAACCCCACGATCTCCACCATGACCAATCATAGGTTAAAGTTGTAACCTTTAATTCAGATATAAATATTATGGCTTAGATCTAGGATGCTTGCTCTAATACCACTGGATATGGTGAGAAATTAGTTCTAGGGTAGAAGGGTTTAAGAAAACTTAGTTCAAGGGTAGAAGAAGGGTTATTTAAAAAAAAAAGAAAAATAAAACCAATAATAAACAAGATTAAATCAAAGAAAAAGATAATAGGAATGAAGTTGGAACAATCAAATATCGATCGCTAGGATATAAAACAGCTCAAGAAATATTCAAATCTAAAATTTTATAAAGTATATAAGAAAAGACTGCCTACAATGACTCAAATGAGGTGATATTTATAATAGACTTTAGTAACCCTAGAATCCTATCCGTTCAACTTGCATATAACAATCAAATCCTAAGCATTTAACTTCATTTAAAGGTCACATTCTATTCACAAAAGCTTTAAAAATACTATAGACATAATAATAACAAAGCATAACTTAAGAGAAATAAATGACTGGTCCTGAGATAGCAAATGGATTGAAAAACAGAGTAATGGGCCTTTGGGCTTAAATTTTCCGACATCACTCTCCCTGGTTCAACAGACACACAAAGGATTATTATTAATTTATTTCTATTTTTAAATATCTAAATGCTATTAGTTCAGCATGTAAAATGAAGTCATCCATCCAACAATCTTAAAAGGGACAAAATGCAAAAGCAATTTCCTCACTTAAAAGCTCAATTGTAATTATCACTCTCTCACACACACAATAACAATCAAAGGATTAAATTTCATTCTTTTTTGGAACTAAAAGCTATACATTCAGCAGGTAAAATTACGACACCCTTCCAATGATCTTACAAGAAATCAAGTACAAAAGAAATTTCTCATATAAAATGCTCAAAAGGAAGATAAACTTTTTTTTTATAAGTTCAAAAGGAAGACAAAATTACACACACTTTCTAAGGTCATACCTCTTTATATCCTCCACAGCTTGTTTACGACGTTGTATTTGGAGTTCTAGAATGTGAATTAACGTTGCTCGAGCCTATAAGGAAAAGGACAATATATGATGAAGGAGATTCTTGAAAACCATCCAAAAGAAATGATCACAAATAATCTAGAATGATTTTACCTGATGGGGACGCAATGAATTGAGAAGGTGGTGTAAGTTTTTAAATATAAGGGATATTTCCTCCACTCTCCTCGCATACTGTGATGGTCTCTCAACAAGAACATCAGCAAGCTCCAAAATATGCAGCTGCAACTCTCTATTAAGGGACCTCAGTTCCTTCTTAAAATCTACACAAATAATAACAGACAGCATTTTTTAAAAATCTGGTAGCAAAAAACTCTTGGGGGGAAAACAGAAGAAGAAAAAAGCATTCAGAGTACGGTAGCACTTAACCACAAAAGGAGAGAGGGGGACCGGAGGGTAGGTTACATAGTGCACTACCAAATGTTTATTTTCCCTACCAATTGTATCATAATTTGATGAAATACATGGGCAAACAGATAATCAGCTCTCTCTCTCTCTGTGATGTAGGGCATTTCACATGGCACTGGGGCCATGGCTGAGTATTCCATGTGCAGAATTACTTGTACTTTCTTTTAAACGTGTTAATAATTATGGACATGTAGATGGTAGTTGTAAGTGCCAGCATAGTTTGTTCTGGAGTTGTTAGCATAACCAACTCCTTAGTGTATAAATAGCCTAGTCATTGTAATCTCACTTTATGATAGTATGAGAATTATCCTTTCAAATCAGAATTGAGATCTGAGATTAACAATAGGGAAACCAATTACTTTGAATCAATTTCCTTCATCTTTGCAGAAGTTTCAAAAGGCTGCAATGGTAGACAATGTGCTAGAGAGATTAACAATCAGAAAACCCATAAGATCTTACGTGTATGGAAATATCCAGATTAAGAAAAAAAAATCATTCATCACTAGTGTCCAAACTAGTTTGAAAAACAGGAGGGAAAGAGCCCCCTCCTAATGGTGCTTTCTACGCTTTTTATCAGTAATCTGAAAAATAATGAATTATTCAACATTCAAGAAGCAAGGAAGAGAGAAGAGGAAAAATTAATTCTACTAGTAACCTGACCAATTTATTTGGGAATAAAAAAGGCAAAAAACTCTTATTATCAAAGAAAGGAGAACTTCATAAATGATCAAATAGTTGACTAGGTAGTAGTTGCAAAAGATTTAGTAAATGTGCCACAGATTCGTACCGATATTTGGTCCCTTTGGGTATAGCTGGCGCACTCCTTGTTCTTCCAAGGTTGGAAGCACATCATCGGTCTATACAAAATATTGGAAAAATTATCATGGAAAAATAGAATAATGATAGAAGCCTAATAATTCAATCATAATATAAGCTCAATGATTTCATCAAATCCAAGCTTTGGACTTAAGACCTACAAACTAAAGATATTAAAACCACCTTCCCCGTTTACACATTTTCAGGAAATCCCCTTCACTTTCTATTGTTACTTGTGAACAAACAGGTGATACATTCTTCAAATTATTAAATACAAACAATAGCTCAGCACAATTAACTTTCACATAAAAACTCTGACTAAACATTACACCTAAAAATCGAAACTAGGATATTCACATGTATTTTGCAAGAGAGAATAAAAACAAAAAAATGGGGAATTCTCACAGTGTAGTTGCTTCCAAAACAAACATAAGTCCCTTCAATAGGAGGGGGAGGCTCAGGAGCTGACTTTGGGTTTTGTAAGTAATCTTTGTATAGTCTGTAATACGGTGGTGGTGGCGGGTACGTAGCTGTTGCCATTAGAAGCTCTTCCTAACGAAACCCTGAACATCAAACAAGTTCATGACAAATATAAATTCAGCAGTCAAAGATTTCCACACACACACACACACACAACCAAAAAAAAAAAAAAAGAAGAAGAAGGTAAACCAGCATGAATTTTTGAATTATAGGTTTTCCAATGCAACAATTCATTTCCTCCATTTTTTCTAAGAACCCAAACAACAGGAAATCTAACGCAACAGTTCTTTTCCTCTCTTAAAAAAAAAAAAAAATTAGACAGCAGGAAAATCCAACAACTAAAACTTAGCCCCAAATTTTTTTGGGTTGAATAAGGTACCTTAATAGATTATTTAGGGTCAGCCACACGTATTCTTGTTTGCCATTCTATTGTATCCAAAGTTATAATCTTTGTTACTTCCTTAATTAACATGTCTACTTATGTTATTTTTGGACTTCATGTACCAAATCCAACAACCCCTAAAAGAAAAAGTTAACTCCAAAACTTAACACATACCATGAACTAAGCAATAATAAAGAAACCCAATTCATATAATCCAATGCAAAACCAAAAAAAAAAAAAAAAAAAAAAAATCTTACAACTCCAAAAATCAAAGAGCTAAATTTGATATGCTAAACAAAGTCTTGTAAATAACCCCCAAAATAACAAGAACCTAAGCTTATAGACATAGCTATACAACACTATAAGCTGACAGTTGCATTGAATTTGAATCAGAGAAAATTGTTTCAGAAAAAAGAGATATATAAGTAAAGAAAACGAATCTGAAAATTGAAAAGCGTAGAGAAATAGAGAGATTGAAACTCAAAAGACAGGGACACGAAAATGAGAGAGAGCCCGGAAGTACCTGGTAGACTATCGAAAAGTTGTGTGGTGGAATTCTTCTTCGCTACTCTACTTGCTCTGTTTTCCCCTGATTTCAAATCCGCAAATCCAAATCTATGTCTTTATTTATTTATTTGTTGGCCCAAACGGGGATTTGGATTTGGAAATCCATGTTTCCAAACGGGCTTTTTTATATTATTTTTTATATTAATCTCAAAAAAAAAGAAAAAAAAATCTCAATAAACAATTTTCACCCACCAAAAAATTTTTTTTAAAAAAATAATAACAAGTGATTGCTATTGGTTAATAAAGGTTTAAAAGTGAAGTTTCTCAACAACAAAAAAATTAAAAATTAAAAATGAATGTTTTTGATGCTTCTATTCGTTATTATTATTATTTTTATCTATATTTAAGTCATATGATAATTTTTTATTATTAAAAACTTACACATGATGGTTAAAAAAAAAACTTTTTATGTTGGATCTTAAAAAAGCCTCAAAAAGTTTACAACACTACAAGTATCGGTTTAAGAACTCTGTAGTTTTTGATAGCCTATTTATATAATGTTTATCAAAAAATATACTAATATTTAGTAGTTTTTACTCCTTTTTTTATTTTTTATTTCTTTTATGTTACATGTGACAAAAAGCTAAAGACTAGTTTTATTATTATTATTTTTTTAAAGGTTAGCCAAAAAAAAAAAAATGCTAAAAGCTAAAAAAAATGCTAAAAGCTAAAAAAAATTTTGCCAAACAAAAACATAGTGCAAGTGTTACTCTCAAATTTTTTTTTTTTTTTTTTTTTTTTTTTTTTTTTTTTTTTTTTTTTAAGTTGAGCCTTGGCATGATGATAATTATCTTTTAGGAGTGTGCAGGCAACCTACTGATCTGCTAAAATCGACATAATCTAACTCAACCCGCTAGGTTGGGTTGAATTTTAGGATTAGTGGATCGGGTTGGATTGTCAAAGCTGTGAAGTGTAACCTGGACCAACTCTAATAAGAGGAAAAATATATCCACAAATTGTGAGTAAGGCTGTAAACGAGCTGAGTTTTGTCAAGTAGTGAATGTTTAATCTCGGCTCGACAGCAAAAGTAGAATGTTTAAGCTTGGCTTGAGCTTATTACGAGCCTACAAATAATGTTCAAGCTTGAGTTTGTTATAAAGGATAAAAGCTTGAACTCGGTTTGGCTTGGCTTGATTCATTGGTCAAGCCAAGCTTGAGCTCAATATCAAGCCCAAACTCAAGTTCAATATCATGTTTTTGAGCTTGAGATCCAACACAAATATGTTATCAAGCATGTATCGAGTTTATTATCTAGCCTATTTGGTTTGAATGAATGGTCTCAACTTATAATTAATTAAATTCTTAGAAGGATATGAGTTTACTTGTCAAACTCATATCAATTTTATTACCAAACTCATAAATAAGCTTAGACTCAACTTGTTTTGTTACTTTTGTATCAAGCATTAGTGTTCACAAGCTTATTCATGAACAATATTTTTTACTCAGGCTTGGCTCGTTTATTAAACAAGTCTAAAACTAAAACTTAAGCTTGGTTTGTTTAGAAATAAACAAATATGAATAAGCTTTTTATTGAGTCAAGCCTGAACTGTTTATGAACGACTTGGTTCATTTACGACCCTAATCGTTAGAGGGGATTGAGGAGAAGCACGTATACCCAATGCACCGTATGCCTTCTCCGAATAAGAACTCCATTTTGGGTAAGCAAGGTGGCAATTTGGTTAAAAAAAAGTGTCGTTTATTCTGAGAAGAAACGACGTCGTCTAAGACTGGGTTTTTCTCAAAATAACATCTTCGCTGATGGGTTTTGTTCTTCTGGTTCTTCGGGGTTCTTCATTGATTTCTTCTTTTTCGTGAGCATCCTTATCAAGCAAAATGGAGGATGAGGAAGCAGAAAAAGCGAGTCAGATGAGGATATTCGTGGGAGGATTGGGAGAGAGCGTGACTGCTGAAGATTTGCAGAGGATGTTTGGGTCATTGGGAGTTGTTGAGAGACTTGATATTGTCAGGACCAAATCTCGCAGCTTTGCCTATGTCGATTTCTCCCCTTCTTCTCTTAAGTCCCTTTCCAAGCTCTTCAGCACTGTAAGAAAAACTAAACACTATCAACCCTTTTCCTTCCTCTTTATTATTACTTACTTGACACCAATTGATTTTTGATATAGGCGGAAATTGAATCTCAGGTCTCTTGTTTGACGACAAGAAATTTTACTAGTTGAGTTGTTGTTTAGTTGAATTCATTGCAAATACAAGACCAACTTTTAGACTTGCACATAATATAGCCATGCTTCCCCTTGTGGGATTTTGTAGGGTTTAATTTGTTGAGTATGTATGATTAAGACTAAGCTCTCCATTTACATGCGCATACAACAAGCCATTTTGTAATCTGTAGATACAAGTATAGAACATTGTGTCTCCAACCCATTAACAACAACGACAACAACAAGTCTTAATCCCAAAATTTTGGGGTTGGGTATGGATTCTCAACAGATTAGTTAGAACTTAGAATGGGAGACGGTGCCAACTGAGCTAGAGCTCAATGGCTCTTTGAACCATGTCGGTATTAGAACTTAGATCCCATAAGTCAGATTTTTTTGTGCACAATTGCTCTCGGAAATACTTTAACTGGTGACAGATAAATGTTGTTTTAGGGTGAACCATTGAATTGCAAATTTTGGGTGCATAATATGGAAAATGGAACAAGTTGAAGAGAGTCAATGGCTCTAAGAACAAAAGAATAACAAAAGCATTAACTTACCACAGTCACATGGCACTCCCTGTTGTGGATTGTCAAACACTATTCTTTGTTTCTCCACTGTACATATATTGTAATAGATATTGTATCCAATGGTGCAGAAAATAAAATAATGACATTGTTGCAAAACTTGGAATTACAATGTGCTACACTGTAGCAACATAATAATCAAATGCCTTCAGTGAGAGATAATGGTAAAATATCTGAGTAAAGCAGGGCTCTAGCACCTGCTACATGGACGTGAATGATATCAAGTTGTGTATTTAGTTACCTGCTATGATGTGTCATCTTGGTGTACAACATCTATATACCCCTTCTGAGTTCTGTTTGAGAAAACAGTATTATGTACACAACTAAGCTTCTACTGCATACCATTATAGCTCTAAACAAGCTCCTTGGTTAGGTTTATTATCTCTTGCCAATGATAATAGGACCAAATGGTCTCTCTTCCTCCAAAAACAAGGGGAGAAGGATGAGGTCACAGGTTCGATCCTGTACAGGTGCATCACAAGAAGCTGGAACTTCTCTTTTCCTTTTCTTTTAAACATGTGCTGGATTTTATTGCCTACACTAATCCCCTCTATGCAACTACACAGTATAATGGGTGTGTCTGGAAGGGAGGGAGGTTGAAGCTTGAGAAGGCTAAAGAACATTATCTTGTCCGTTTGAAACGAGAGTGGGCAGAACAAGCTGAACTTGCAAGTAGGGCACCTAGTGACGGTTTTGATGCGAATGAAGACATAACCTCTTCCAACAAGCCTAAGAAAGACCTTAATTCGGAAACAAAGCAACTTCGGATTTACTTTCCCAGCTTAAGAAAGGTGAATATGGGTCTGATATGTATGTTTTGATTTTCATTTGCACAAGTTGATGTGTCTCATTTTCTCTTAGCATATATACAATTTTATGTGTCTATATCTGGTCAATTCTCATTTGCACTCTCATCACTGCATCAAAACAACTGGGATCAAGCACTTAAATGCACTATTGCTTGAAACTGTGCCTTTGCATGGTTATATATGAATCTGTTGTGCAGGTGAAAGTATTGCCATTAAGTGGAAGTGGAAAACACAAGTACAGTTTCCGAAATGTTGAGGTTCCTCCTCTCCCAATTCATTTCTGTGACTGTGAAGAGCATTCTATTGATCCTCAACCTGCAAAAGAAAAACAAACTAGTGATCTAGAAGCACAAAGTGGGGGCATAAATGAGGAAGAGATTAACATAATGAATTCGGTGATGAACAAGCTCTTTGAAAGGGGAAAGGTATTGGATGCTGCACATAGTGGAAATGGACAGCCCAAGGAAAGAGATAATTCTGCCAAATTGATTTCTGGCTTGCAATTTGATGAGAATGAAGCAGACTCTGAAACAGATGAAGATAATCTCATAATTAATGTGGTGAAAAGGAAAAACAACAGGATGGATATGTTAGGTGTCCAGGAAAAGGAGCGAATTTCTGAAAATCAGGTAGAATTTTAAGGTTCAATTTGTAGAGTACAATTGTTTTTTCAGTTTTACTTATACTGATGATCCCTATACTTTCTACCTTTCTGGCCTAAATTTCTCTCTCTGTATTGGACTCCTAGGACTCAGGATTCAATGCCAAGCGAACTTCCAAGGATGGGCAAAATCAGAATGCGCTCAAAGAGCAGAAAAGGAATACCGTACCTCCTAACAAGAAGAGGAAATCACTCAATCAAGAAAGTGATGAAAATGGGTCTCTCTCTGCTATCACTAGAGGCAAGGGGAAGTTAAAAACCCATTCAGATGAGTCAGCTGTATTGGGAGCTCAACTGGCTGAACCAGAATCTGGTATCCAACAATCAGCTCCAGTTGTTTCTTGGTCTCAGAAGTCTTCGTGGAGAGCTCTTGTTGGTGCTAAGAGCTATACTTCATTCAGCGTCTCACATATCTTGCCAGGCATTGCCTCTAGCAAGGAACAGCAACCAAATTTTGATGGTTCATCTGTGCCTGACTCCACTGTCAGCAAAAACGACAACCTAGTATGGCATGGACATCACTTGGAAAGCCATTCAAGTGAAACAATTAAAGAGGAGGACTCCCAGGACTTGGAATTCAGTGGCAAGCAAACTTCCAAGGATGGGCAAAATCAGAATGCGCTCAAAGAGCAGAAAAGGAATACTGTACCATCTAACAAGAAGAGGAAGTCACTTAATCAAGAAAGTGATGAAAATGGATCACTCTCTGCTATCACTAGAGGCAAGGGGAAGTTAATAACCCATTCAGATGAGTCAGCTGTATTGGGAGCTCAACTGGCTGAACCAGAATCTGGCATCCAACAATCAGCGCCTGTTGTTTCTTGGTCTCAGAAGTCTTCATGGAGAGCCCTTGTTGGTGATAAGAGTAACACTTCATTCAGCGTCTCACATATATTGCCAGGCATTGCCTCTAGCAAGGAACATCAACCAAAATTTGATGGTTCATCTGTGCCTGACTCCACTGTCAGCAAAAACGACAACTTAGTAAGGCATGGAGATCACTTGGAAAGTCATTCAAGTGAAACAATTAAAGAGGAGGTCACAGAAACTCAGCCTGCCAAACCTAGTGCAGCTTCAAGTAATTCTGGCAGAGGTGCTGCTTGGCTCCAGAAATCCTCTTGGACACAATTGATTAGTGAGAATAACAATAGTTCATTTAGCCTTGAACAACTTTTGCCTGGCATTTCTTATGAAAAGCAAGTGCAAGCAAAGCCCAATAGCGAGGACATTGTTGATTCCACCAACGGCGAGCACAGTGATTTAAGGAAAGATGATAATAGTGAATTGCCTGGAAATGGATCTACTATTTTGGTAACTGGAAAGGACGTTAGGAGTACTCCAAAGAAACATCAGCAGACTGTTGTGGGTAATAATGAGGCCTCTGCTCCAATATTTGAGAGAAAACATGATTCAGCACCAAAGCTAACATCTACTAGGAATGTTATAATTGGTGAAACTTGTTCTTTTATGAGAAGTGCTGCTTCTCTGAAAGAGTGGTCAAAAGCTAAGGCTGCTTTAAGTGGATCACTCAAGAGAAAAAGTGGTGAGAAATAGATGCTTTCAGTGCGTTTGGAGTTATGTTTTAAGTATAAGGTGTTTGACATTGCCATCAAATTTAAGAGCACTGTCCTAACTTTTGTTTAATTTTGGGGTTTTACTCTGGATCAGGCCTCTTTTTATGTACTTTTGTTTCATTTTCTATCTGTTTTGTTATGGTGCGGAAAGGAAGTATATTTACTATATTATGTTCTGAGTGTTCACATGGTGTTACTTAAAGCAGACAGCTGAGAAGCATTTCAAGGAATTCTCTCTTTCTTGTACTTGTAATTCTTGTTATCATTAGGGGTGAAAAAAAGAAAAAGAGAAGTATTCTATTGTTTTATAAAGAGAGCAGCCTTTTAAAGAGCAGTCAATCAATTTTACAACTTTCACTTAGATCGATCGAGAATTTCAATTGAAGGAAATAAATTTCATACATTCTTTTTTCCTTCTCATCTCTGCTTATCTAAATAACTTTTTAATTTTTTTTAATAAAAATTTTGGTACAATTTGTACATAATATATATACATGAAAAGACCCTCCAACCCTACTGGTTGAAGTGGTTATCTTTTATTTTTCTGCACTACTATCAAATATGGTGTTGATGAAGCCTTTTTGGGGCTTTTTATTGTCGAGGTCGCTTTTGACCACTTAACTGTTCAGATTCAATAGAATCGGAGTCAGAGGGTTTATGCTTTGACAGTGAAGACGAAGAACTGTCAGTTTTAGACTCTGCTTGTCTTGGCGGAGAGGCACTGGCGGGAATTAAGGGAGCCCCAACTTTCTCTTGCTCTTCCAAAAGTTTCTTCAAGTACTCTCCATGCTGCTGTATGAGTACTTGGAGAGACTTTTGTACCTACTCAAACCAAAATAATTATATACACATATCATTACAAACCAATTAAAGTTAAAAAGAACGGTTCAAGGCAAAAAAAAGTATCAAAAAATAAAAAATCAATACTAGTCTAGCAATTAGCTTGACATGAATATATGTATATATTTAGTACACCTTGAGCTGTTCATGGAGCTGCTTTTGAACTTCAATTTGCATGCGCAAAGCCTCTGTAAGTGACATGTTTCTGCTACAAAAAGCGAGTTGAAGTAAGAGAGTAAATCTATACAAAAGGAAAAAGGGAACATAAAAAAAGAGACCACAGAATTTGACCTTGTTATACATTCTTCATTATCATTGTTGGTTGAATTTGACTTCTTTTGTTCAAAGCTGGAAGTCTCTCCATCTTAACAGCACAAAGTTAAAGCATGTCAGATGTCACTGTTCAATTTCACAATTATCTAAAGGGCGTTAAAATAGAATCAATTCAATATCAGTGCATATTTTTCATTCTGGTAATTGGTCTAAAATAAAATCCACCAGCGAACTTTTAAGAGTCAATTTTTAATTAGCCCTAAGCTTACTTTTTTACAGAACATATTTGTACAACATTTGAAAAACATATTGTCTTCAAATTTTGGGAACTAAAAATACATTTGACTGAATAAATCTGAAGAAAAGAAAGGCAAGACATGCCAACATTGAGAAAATCAAAATGAGAATCGGAATTACTAGGAACTGCCTCTCAATGTTGCATTTGGATGAGAAAAAAAAAAACAGTTTAATCTGAGGGCTTGAAGAAGTGAGAGAGTGGGATTTTTTGAAGGAAGATAAAACTTAAAGTTAGATGAATAAAAACATTTATAAAAAAACCAGAATGAACTTTGTTTTGCAACATTATCTTTACCATGTTTCAACTCTGGCACATTCTTGGCAAGTCGGTATTTCTGCAAATCATATTCCTCAAAAAGGTCAGTTGATATGGAATAGATGTTTAAGCTTCATTATGATTAAAGCCACATTGTGTAAAAGTTACCTGCAAGTGGCTCTTGATATGGTAGATGTTTAAACCTTCAACATTCATGAGCTTCAATATGCTCTTTGGAGTAGCATCTATAATATATAGCAGCAATTGTGAGCCATAGAAATTAAAATCATGTAGATCTTCCAGATTATTTAAAGATGGTTTGCTCACTCTCAGGGCCACCAAGTTTGTCGATTGCATCTAAGAAATACTCATGGAGCTCTGATGTCCATCTTATTCTTGCCTTATGTGCCGCTGTAGCCTCTGGAAATTCTTGTTTTGAATTACTCTGGTCATTCATATGCATGACTGAAAGACAATCATTCTTGCTGTTTTGCAATTCTGTGGTCGCAATTTGTGAAATTTGTGGCGATTCATATATTTCCTAATTAAAATGAATAAGATTATTCAACAAGAAATACTATGAACACACACACTATCACACAAACAACCCTACTTATAAAGGTGGGAGGGGAATTTGAACTTTGATTCTCCTAATAAAGGAAATCATGAAATGCCACTAAATTACACCAGCTTAATTCAATCATACAGGAGTTATTAACTATAGTTTTCCTTGAGAACCAAGATCACATGACGATGTTTATATAGGAAAGAGTTATCATATTCATGGTTTCAATGCTTATCATTTTTGTGGATGTGTGTATAGATAATTAAATGTGTACAAGAAAAGGGGTAAAAATCATTAGATAGTTGTCTTTTGAAGGAACCTATACAAAAATAACTAAAACTTTCCTGCATTGCTTTAGAAGATCTTTAGAGTCCAGATGATGCTTGATTATTTGATTTGAGTGAATTTTCTAGTACCAAGGTTCCAAAGTGAGATAAGTGACTTGATCTCATTCTTTCTATGCTCTATTTGAGGAAATTCAAAAGCAAAAATTACTCAGTAATCAAGAAAATAGAGGTGGAGAGAGAGAAGGATTTAGCAGGTATGCATTTTAAGTACTTCATATGTGTAAAATATGTACGAATATGTAACAAAGTGGCACTCACATCAACCCTAGGGTTGTCACTGGTATCATTTATTGCAACGTTGAGCTCTTCAGAAAAATTTTGTAATTCAAACTGCTGTGATAATGTTAAACTGTCACTTGCATAATTCTCGCCCCAGAAAATACCATCAGAACATTGTCCAGGAATATTGTATTCGAATCCCTTCATCAAGTCAAATGATGTCTCTTTCCCACTTCTACCATTTTCACCTCCACCTGAAAGCAATGAAGGCTTTGGTGAATTAACAGCAGGAGGGTACCGGTCGGAGTTCGGGGGATTTGGTAGGAAAGGTTGGTCTCCAAGATAGCGTGAAGTCTCAGGGCTTGTTGAAGATGAAAAATGTAAACTTGTACAGAACATAGAAGATGGAGCATACGTGTTATTAGGATTTTGGATACAAGAGCTATCAGATTCATTAGACAAATGTCTTGCATATAACTTCTTATCTTTTGGCGAGGGAATTTGTGTAAGGGAATTGGGTGGTTTTGGTTGTATGCAATGGGGGAGAACAGCTGGTGATGAGCTGCACTTCAATGAATATAGGCCTTGTGAATCCATAGTCGATGTAATATGAACAGGAGAAGATCCAATCAAGCGTGTTTGCAAAACCCCTCTAAGATTTTCTCCTTGACTTATTGAAGTATTTCTGTGGAGATTCATGGCCTTCAAATATAAGCTCAGTTCTTCCTCAACTCTGTAAAAGTTGTAAATCAATCACATTCCTTTGAAGTTTGAAAACAGATATAGATTAAGACATTAAAAACACTATGGAAAATAGATACATAGTGAGCAATAGCAGGATCATAGTTTGAGTTTATGAGCTTTTTTGTTTATGCATATGCTTGCAGAAACATTTTGTATTCAAGCACAGACTTTGCAGTAACATCTTGTATTCAAGCACATATATGCATCTCGATTTCAGCATCTTAGACCAGTCACCCAAACCACGTAAATCTGAAGTTTTTAGAGGAACTACTCCACATGAGACCAATACATAAATGGGACTAGGAAAGGCACAAGACATATCCTTCACTTGGACAAGATAATGCCAGCAAATGGATCAGACACATAACAAACTGATCAAACACATGGTAATAGCATATCTTTGTAACTATTACGCAATTCAGAGTAGGCAACGGCCCAAAACAAGCAAACAACATATAACTCAAGCAAGCAAAGAAGCCTGCAAGCTCAGGTGGCACTCAAACCAGGTCCTTGCTATTTTACATTCCATACCACATATATTGGCAGTAGCACAAATTAGGCAAAGAAAGACATAATTGTCTAATAGAAATTTCCAGTAATAGAGCATAAGTGATAACACAGTTCCGCTGAATGAATCATTAATTAGATGCATAATAATGTGACAAAACATCTGCACAACATAATGACAAAAATAGTGAAATGGAGAGAGACATCTTCTAACAAACAGTCAATAAAATCCTCCAGTTTGTTCTCCATCAAGATTACCAAATTCAGAATGATCATTGTTAAGTTATACATCTTTTCTTTGTTCTTTAAGAAGCAGAAGAAGAGGTGTCAATATTTTCCTCATTAATTCAAATTGTATATGACCAATGTCCAAATATATAAGCTATTTAGCTAGCTATGGTAAATTATGAATTAATTTGTAATATATAAAATCAACAAACAGCATGACATTTCACAGAAGAATTATGCCAAATGAAAATGGAGGGACTAAATAAATGCAGAATATATATGTAGAAACTGTATCAGAGAGAAAAAAGAAAAGAAGATATACAAATATGTCATAATACTTATAGAAATAATAACAACCAGAGAAACCTCATCCATTCCCATCATCATAGCATCAAAAAATACACCTAATATTATCATGAAAGAACTTGAAAAAGAGAGTGAAAGAGAGAGAGAGATACCTAATAAGACTGGTCTAAATTAATGGAGAACACACATACACTAGATAGATTCTTTAATGCTTGTGTTTATCCATATTGTAATTAGAAAAAAGAGAGGGTTTAATAGGCTAGTACGACACAAAGTGCACAACTGACATTTGTATAAACTAGTTTATTGACGAATAGCAAATGAAATGGTCATGATGATAATGATAATGATAAGTAATTGAACATCGTTCAATCACGTAAACCCACTTTGCTTGGTTATGTCTAACAACACACGTATGTCATACGCGTGTCCAACAAAAGTTGATTTTCAACTTTATCTTTCTATATATATATTCACAATATGTGTTTGGTACCTTGTTCAAAACAGAAAACTACACAAGAAGTTGACGAGAATTTTAAAGTGGCTTCGACAGGTTGTTACGAGGATTATTCTCAGAAAGACAAAACTCATTGGACACATATTATTGGTTGCTGTATTAAAATTTTTAACTAGTTATTTTAGAACAACTACCAATTACACGCTAATTTTCACAACTATCTAACGTGACAAACTGTCAACGGTTGCTTATCACTTTTACATAAATCTATTATATTTTTTACATAAGTCACAGTCAGTCACGTCAAACAGTTGTAAGAATGAGTATGAAATTAGTGGTGCGTCGAGAATTTTTCAATTTTAATTAACTAACTTGACACGCAACTCTCTCAAGTTAAACAACTCATGATGAGAATGAGATATTTAAGCGCGTGAAAAACAAACGTCAAGACTACGTTGTTGGTTTTTTATTGGATTGATTGATTAATGAATGAAACCCAGGAGAACTGACTGGGTTTAAGATAACACGTTGGCCTGCACAGCTCATTGTTTTTCTTGAGTATGCAATGCAATGCAAGGCATCGTGATGGAAGAAGCAAGCAAGGTCATTGATGATCGCTTTCTCCCTCTTTAAGTTTTTGTTCTTCTAGCCCACAAAAGCAATCCCAATCCAGCCATATATTTGTGAAGTCCTATCTTCCAAAGTGTTTGTTGGGGTCTCTTTCGTTGACCTGGAAAATTGGAAAGGTCAGAACACGAAGGAAAAATATGGGTATGGTTGAGAAGTTTTTGGACCTGTGAAAAAGGGGCAACCCGAACCCCACCCGTGGATTGCCTGGGTTGGTCCTTTCAAAGGGGTTTATTTTTTCCTTGTCTTGCCCTACTAATTCTGTGTGAACATGCTTCACACTTTCATTTTTTGCTATTTCCTTTATTTTCAAAAAATAAAAAAAAAAATTCTTTAAAGGTTGAGAGTTTAAGGCATTTGAATTTTGGACTACATAGAATTTTGTAATATATAAACTTGAACTTGAAAGATTTATATATTATTTAACTTTTAAACTAACAACGTACCCGCACGCGAGGCATAGATATTACTTTAAACTGCCATCTAAAAAGATTATATAAAATGTTCAAAATATTTTAAGATAAAACTTTCACACAAAAAAAAAAGTTAAAATAATAACATGAAATAATGTCGCTGTAATATAAAAAGGTTTTTATTATGTTATAGTAATACAAAAAGGAGATAAAGAAAATTTTATTTTATTTTAATCTAGTACAAAGAATTTAGACTATAGCATAATAGTCATAGAAATTAGTTGAAGTAATGAATTCGTTGTTGAAAAGTGAAAATTTAAAATTGCACACACATGCCCGTTACACTTTTTCACTTAAAGTAAAGAGCCATTAAAGTATAAAAGAACAACGTAAGAATATTGTAGTTTAAATAATGAGAAAAGTATTTTAATCAATTTCATATATTGATGTTTATTATGCAATGTAATAAGTTATTCGTTCGCTTAATCATAGTTTTTCCCCCTTTAATACATTAAATACGTTAGAGTTTTTTTTTTTTTTTTTTTTTTTTTTTTTTTTTTTTTTTTTTGTGAGAGAGAGAGAGAGATTAAATACATTAGAGTTAGCATAAGAGTTTCTAAAAAAAAAAAAAAAAGAGTTAGCATAAGATATTTATGTTATCATATTAATGTTTAGTTGGCTCATGGAAATATCATAATATTTTTATGATATCGTGTTTTTGTTATTAGATTATGATTGTGGTCGGTTAAATAAAATATCATTCTAATAAAATTTTAATATGATATTTACGCATATTTTCATGAAACATGCATATTTTATATTGTTTCTGTATATTTTGAAATATTAAAATGTTCATATTAAAAAAAATTTAGTTCTCAACTTGGGGTTGTATTGTGAAGTATGTTGACAGCATCCAATCCAATGTTTTTAAAAACAGCTTGAAAAAAAAAAGTTTAATGGGTTTGGACTTTAAGAGGAACAATCTTTTACCAAAGATAATTTAAATAAGACTAACATGACCTTAACATTCTTTTTTTGTGCAAAAATTGTGAGATGGAAGGCTAAAAAAAAAAAAAAAATTAATGTAGCAAAGTGCCATGTGACAGAATATATATAGAGTGGGTTTGGATAGAGATTATCCCACGTCCACATTAGCACTGTAACGCGTTTTGCTTTTTTTTTTTTTTAATTTTTTTTTTTTTTTGTTCAGCCCACAATTGTTGACAAGTCAATTGTGAACAATGCTTCCGTGGATTATTCACAAATCCCACAAATTACACTTTTCAGCAACTTTTTCATTAAAAATGAGACCTACAGTACTATTCACACATTTAAAAAATATTTCGCTACAGTATTTTCAGTTTTCAGTTTCAACAAAATAAGTTCTATCCAAACGGACCCATAGTGTGCACACCTATAAATAATTAATATGTGCATTTAATCCAAGGACATATTCAATTAACAAACTAATATCTCTATATACTAAAAGGGTTTAGGAAGTTAGTTATGATTTCAAAAAATGTCAAAAATACCTGTAATTTTTTTTTTTTTTTTTGGAGAAAAACTTAGACTAGCACACCCACACAGGGGGAGTGGGGACTAAAATACCCATAATCTAATTAGATAATCCTTATTCTTCAAAAATAAAAAAAGAGGGTTAAAATTGTAATTCAACAAAATTAAAAAAAAAAAAAAAAAAAAAAACTACCCAAGAAATTTTTTTCCTAAAAATTAGCGCACTCTCTATTTAATTAAAGAGCCTCATCACATGTGCGAAGTGCGTGTGATGAGACTAGTTATATATAATTAACATTGACATAAATATAATTTTTGTTGATATGAAAGCCTAAATGAAAAATGTGCCACTTTGTAGAACCTTATGCTTTCTCACATGAGATCTTTGTTTATATATATATATTGATTTTAGTGTTTTTATTGATTTGTATTCAAAAGAATATAAAGACAATATTATCATGTTTTTATGTATTTATTATTTTTTTGCATTTGAAAACAAATATGAATCATATACACGGTTTGACATGTGTTAGTTCTAAGGGGGGTTTTAGGACCACGCCGATGAGGTCAATGCTTATAAAACTCGAACCATTGCCAAATCGGGGGATCAAAATTTTGATTACTCCAATAGTGGTTACGTTAGTATGATTGTCGAATAACGATGGCTAGAGGGAGATAAAGGAAGTAGATTTGGATCTCAAGGAGAGAGAAATCAGATATGGTCTCAAAATCCCAAACAAGATTTGAGATCTCAAAGCCTTCGAGATGCTTCAATTGACATGAGCACGTCATACTGTGAAATGTGAGTCACAACTCACAAGCCTTCGAGATGCTTTTGAGCTGTGACTCACCTTTCAATCAACCTAAACGAGGATAGAGAGTGCAATGACTTGGGCTGAGCAGGTGGCGACCAAAGTTTGAGGAAGGAGAAATGAAAGAGTCGAGAGGGAGGGAAAATGTGTAAGACGAAAGAGGGAGGAGTTTGTGTAGTTTATATATATATATATATATATATATATATATATATATATATATAGATACAAGATAGAAATTTTACTCCGGCCTAATCTAAGTGTATATATGTATGAAACTCCCTTTTGGAGACTTGAATTTCGACCCTTGCATCTTACACTCCACAAATACTTATACTTATGGAGTGACCATTGCGCCAAGAGTGCATGGTGGTTCTTTAATATATATTTAACCTTACGTGCAATTGTTGAAATTCTAAAATAGAAACCGTCCACCGCTTTAGTTGACTTGTGGTGTCCTTTACAAGCTTTGACTGTCGAACCAATCATTGTTGGCAGCACCTAGGAATGGAGTGGTGACTCGGCTCTTGCTATTTTCTTCGATTTTGGTCAGAACCTAAACAGTCCTATTATCGAGTTAACCTGACCTTGAAAAGACAAAGTCGGAGTCATGGTTTTTGCAACCTATTTAGGATGATTTATTCTTGCTGAAACCCGATTGACTTGACTCATTTGCCAACTCTACCCTTTCATAGTGCTCATATGTCAATCATTGGAGGTTTGGTTTTTATTAAATCCAAATTTGTTGTTTATATTTTGAGAAATGCTATATTAACAATATTTTCACCAACAAATTCAAGGTGATAAGCTGTTATTGGTTGTTATTAATAGGCAAAAAATTAATTTCAATTATGGGCCCAAATTAAAACTAATAATAGATTGCCACTTTGGATATGTTGTGAAAATATTGTAAATGTAGTATTAATCTTATTTCTTAGGAGTGAAGCTCGAAACTTGGCTGAATTAATCTTATTTTAATCCTATCAAATGAAGTTTAAAACTTGAAAGAGAGAATACCAACAATAAAAAGGTACATTGGTTTATATTTAAGTGTAATACAGCATGAGTTTTGTGATAAATAACAGTAAAGTAACACATGATTAATGATGAAGTAACAACAAAGTAGCATATATTCAATAGTTAACTCAACTGGTAAAGTCTCTGATAGTTGAATAAGAGATCTGTGGTTCAATCCCTTCCTACATCAAAAATCGATTAGTACTTGATTTGATGATAAATGACTATTATCATGAGCAGACTTTATAAATTGAAACTCTTTTTTTTTTTTTTTTTTGAACAATGATTTTTTTTTTTTGAGATAATAGTAAATATATAAATTGTATAATTTACATTCAGAGGTGAAGTAACAATAAAATAACACACTTTTAGAGGTTGAAACAATTGCATATTTAGAAATAGTTTTGTTACCGGTTGAAGCAATTGCAAATTTAGGACGAACTCTAAATTTATGGGGGTTATTTATGACAAAAGCTTTTGGGTTAAATTGTGATGAAGTCAAATAATACAAATAAATTTTATTTATATATAGGTATTAAAATTAGCAATTTTTTTTTTCTATAAATAGCATTTTGCACCCTTTAAAAATACCTTTAATTTTTTTTTTTTTTGAAGGGACCTTTAATTCTTTTGAGAGTAATGTTACAACCACAAAACATTTCTAAAATATTTTTACAAACTATTGAGATAGTAAATTTTTATTGATTTACATTTGAGCTCACCACTTATATTACTATTTTTACATAACAATAACCACTTACTACATCAACAATTAATATAAAAACGTTTGTAACTCTAACATTTTCCTCCTTTTAAAGGCTATAAAAAATTTATAGATCTAAAATTTAAAACAAAATATACAAGCCTAGAAAAATTAGCTCATCAACAAAAATTACCAATAGCAAAAATATAATTAAAAAAAAAATTAAACTCAATCAACCAATTTTACCCAAAACAAACAACCTGTCCTTTAAAAAATTTTAAACAAAATAATTTTGACCTTACCCAGCACTACTCATCAAACACACTTCAAAAAAAGGAAAAAAAAAAAACCCATAGCAGCTAAATAGCATAGCTAGAGGCCGAAGTGACCGCATGCAATCAACATCAAAATTGCCCTCCCTAATTCCAAGTTTTGGCTCCATCCCTATCTGCGAGCAAAAGTCTCTTGCTATAGTACTTTAAGAGTCTGTAAGTATTGTTTAGATTGCTGTCCAGGTGCTAGAATTCATTGGGCCAAAATCAGATATTTGATAGTTCTCAATAGCAATTCGATCGATCGAAAAGCCCAACTTTCAATAGATTGAGCCTTATTTTGGTCGATCAAATTGTGGGATTACAAATTTGTAATTTCAGCTCATCAAGTGATTAAGGTTTCATGATTACAAGCCAAAAGTATTTAAGCAAACCCTATACACGTCCAAAATATATTTTGAGTTGTTCTTGGCGTACATATGAAGGTATTGTGCCTTCTGCTCTCAAAAGCCTCTATCAGTGATCTAAAAAACCATATTTCAAACCGGTGGTGTTGAAGTTACTGCAAACTCAATTCTTTCAAGTTTTGATCTAAATCTTCAAATGGGTAATTGAAGTCTTTGACAAGAGGGTTCACATTGCAACATCTCCATAATTGAAGAAGTCTGTGGACTTGAAGCTCTTTGGGTAACATTAGAAAGTTTTACTAGGATTTTAGTTATTTAGTATGTCAAATTTTATTCAGTAAGTGAATTTCTTTTGCCTTGAGGGTTGTTAGGTTAAACCCCTTTTAGATTTTTATTGTGGAATTTCTATTTCATTGGTTTTTTTTGGGTCACTATATCAATGTCTATTTTCCATTGGTTTATCTGTTACATGATATTGGTGATTGTTTGATTAACTAAGGTTGTTTGTAATTGATCAAATAATTTGGCCTTAAAACTAGTTTTTTTTTTTTTTTTTTTTTTTTTTTTTTTTTGAGAAGGACCTTAAAACTAGTTAAAGATCTAAAAAAAACCACTTTTAATAATAATAATAATAATATTATTATTATTATTATTATTATTTATCAATTAATATGATAGGCTAGATGTCAGTTGTTCACAACTCACAAGACATTTGGATATTTGTCACTTATCTTTTGCTCAAAGGACAAACACTACTATTGATTCTTCCGACCGACATTCCATGTCATCGATTATTCCTATGTTGCAGCTTTTTCATGCTCAGACTCTCTTTGTAAGCTTCAGTTTTACCTCCAAACAAAAAAAGAAAAAGAAAAAAATTGTTCACAAGCTTCCAATCTCTCTTCCTCTCTCTGTATACCTCTCTTCGGACAAACTGAAAGGTACGTTCCAAACTAGAGAAAGACATTGAGAAAAAGAAAAAAAGAAAAAGAAAAAAGATTCATGCAAGAAAAGAGAAGACAGGTATAGAGTTGCTAGTAAAATTAATGCTTCGCCGAGCACTACAAGGTATGCTTTCCTCAAAACACAATAACACTAATTCATAATAATTGGTTCAGACTTGAGATCAATCCCACGTAAAAGGTAGTTCTTATTTCCTGCTCATGTGTGCATATCCTAAAATCATCAACTTTTGGTTGTTGGTGACGGTGGTCTTATGTTAGTTTTTCACTTTTCACATTTTAAGGTTTGGCTCCAGCCTCCAGGTTCTCTCTTGTCGTCAGAGAATCTGACAGTGTCACTGAGCACAAGACTCTTAGACACGCTTCTTTTTCTATATATAACTAACCTTTTCGGTTTCCGAACTTTTTTCTTCTTTAGTAGAACACATTCACAATTAATGTGATGCATGCAGCGGCAGGGGAAGTGAGCCCTACAACACCCTCTAATTCTTCATTGCAGCTGAGCTCCCCAAAGCCAGGGGGTTCAATCATGTCCTTCTTCCTGGGAGGGTTACTTGCACTGGCGATATTGCTGATTATTCTGTTAATATTTCGGAAATATTTTAAACCAGCAGAGGTGAGGAAGATGGTATCACCAAGTAAACGGCAGCAAGGTACTAAGACAAACTGGTCAATAAGTCATAAATTATGGATTATTCCAAAAGTTTAAACTATTCCGAAAGTGCAAAATTTAATCATTTATCCATTATTCGAACTTTGATACCTTGATAAATTTATTGATTATCTCAAAGTTTAAGCCGTTAGAAAATTGTGAATTTAATTATTTAACCATAGGATAAATTATAGATTGTCTCAAAAACTTAAACTATTCAGATAGTATGAATTTATTCATTTGACCATTATTCTAACAATTAGAGAAGTCGATAGCATCTTGAATTTAATTAGCACTCAACATCTCAAGTGTTATTTTATTTTTGCAGCATCAGCATCAGCAGAATTCTGTAGTGGCAATCTTCGAACAATAAGCTATTTTGACTTCCAGACACTGAAGAAGGCAACCAAGAATTTTCATCCTACTAATCTTCTTGGAAAAGGTGGATTTGGGCCTGTTTATCTGGTGTTTATACTGAATCCAAGAAAGCACCTTTTGGGGTATGAAATATGTGTTAACGATTCTAAATATTCTTACACATAATTTAAGAGTAAACAGATGGAAATCATCTATAAAATATATGTGAACAGATGGATATAATCTATGAATGACCAAAAGGCATTGATTATTTTGTTAATTTGTCTCCAAGTCAGATGTTTAGTCATAATAATTAATTTTCAATCATCACTACTTAGTTTAACTATCTTTGTTGAGCCCTGCACAGTTTAAGAAGTTTGCCAGAATTCATTTACAATGATTGAGATTTTTATGTGTCACCAAAATTCATAGTTCCTTTTTATTAGGGGAAGTTAGAAGATGGGAGGTTGGTCGCATTGAAGAAATTGTCTCTTGATACATCCCAACAAGGAGAGCCAGAATTTGTTGTAGAGGTGAGGATGATCACGAGCATCCAACAGTCACCAACACAAGAACCTTGTTCGCCTTCTTGGATGTTGTTCTGATGGGCCTCAACGGCTACTTGTGTATGAATACATGCAGAATAGAAGCTTAGACCTTATAGTATATGGTATTACTATTCTATCTACCCTATCCTATCCTTTTATTTGTTAGAATTTGGGAGACATATCATTAGTCCTCTACTTTTGACACTAACATGATCAAAACTATGAAAATAATTACTTTTTTTTTTTTTTTTTGGAGAAAATAAAATTCCTTGGTTTTTTGCGGGCATGTTTAATCCCTGAATGCAATCATTAAGCCTAAAAGATGGAAGCCATATTCATTTTTGGATGACTTACTTATGAACAAATTATCCGTCATCAAGTGCTATTTCAGTGGAAATTGTATGGAAAGTGGAAACATATTTCAGGTCCTTTTTAAATGAAACCACAAGCAGCTTAAAAAGAAAAAGAAAAAGATAGAAAGAAAGAAAGAAGGATTTACTTTTCGTAATATATGCAATATTCTTAATGCTTTGGTTTTACTTTTAATGGTACACAGGTAAAGTTGATCAGTTCCTGAATTGGAGAACCAGGTTCCAAATAATAATTGGCATTGCAAGAGGATTGCAGTACTCACATGAGGATTCACACTTACGAATTGTTCACAGAGACATCAAAGCTAGCAACATTCTTCTTGATGACAAATTTCAACCAAGGATTGGAGATTTCAGGTTGGCTCGGTTCTTTCCTGAAGATCAAGCTTATCTTAGCACCACATTTGCTGGAACTTTGTAAGTCCTTCGCCCAATATAACTGTCCATTTGACCTCTTTTAGGCCTAAGATTGGTTGGCACTGTGGAGTACGCTCTTTCGGAAGAGCAATGAGTAATGGATTGGAGGTTTTACCCACAGAAAGAGGGTGTTCGGGGTATTAGCTACCCTTCTGAAATGATCATATCTAGGAATGAAAGAGGTTTACTGGTACACAGAAAGAGGTTTACTCTGAACTTCACGGATTCTTGACTCGTAACACTTTATCACAGTTGCTTCCCACACCACAGTTCCCCCTCCCCCCCTCTTCTCACACACAGTAAAATTCAATGTAGTCCACCAAACGTGCTCTCTCTCTCTCTCTCTCTCTCTCTCTCTAAAAAAGCCACATTCTTGGTTGTCAGGACAAAGAAAAAGATATAAGGTGTGAATAGTACCGTGGAGTTCATTTTTAATATTTTTTATTACGTGAACAGTATATGAACAGTGTGTAAACAGTGCACGCACTGTTTATGCACAGTGTTTTTTTCTCCCAAGTCAACATAAGCGGCTGGAAAAAAAAAAAAAAAAAAAAAAAACCAAAACGCTAAGCGCGAAACGCAGACGTTGAATCCAAACGGGCACTATTTGGTTTAGAAGCTATCACTCTTGCAAAAGAAGTGGAATTATATTTCGTAGCTTCATGTGAAGTATTATCATGCACAAATCAAGTGACTTTCTCTTTACCTTTTGTTCAGAGGTTATACTGCAACTGAATATGCTATAAGGGGAGAATTGTCTGGAAAGTCAGACATCTATAGTTTTGGAGTTCTTGTGCTTGAAATCACCAGTTGCAGGAAAAACACTGACCTTACTTTACCATCGGAAATGCAGTACCTCCCTGAATACGTAAGCCATCGCATTTTCATTATTCAAATTTGCTCATTGGTTATAGGTTTTCTTCACCTAATATAAGACTAGGCTACTGATTCATATATTCTTAACAGGCTTAGAAGCTATATGAGAGGTCAACGGTGCTAGATCTAGTTGATCCAAAAATGCGAGAAGATGGGTTTGAGAAGGAGAACGTTTTGAAACCAATCCATGTAGCCTTCTTATGCCTTCAGCCTCATGCAAATCTCAGACCCCCCATGTCGGAGATCGTAGCCATGTAGACATGCAAAGTTGAATTGGATAAAACACCAACGAGACCTCCCTTCTTGGACCGAAGGCGAAAGAACAACGAGAAGAACCATTCATGGGATACTATATCTGATGCTTTCCCTTCTCAATTGAATAGTGTCCCCATCATTACCTAAAACACCTTACTAAGGAAAATTATGTGCTTCCATTGTTTAAAGGAGAACAGGACGCAGAATCTAATGCAGTGTTTCAATTCATTTTTGAGAAACAGGCAACATGCTTTTTCTCACACTTTTTGCTTTTATCTGTTAGCTCTTTCCCCTTAGTGTTTTTTCAGATATATATACTTGTAGAGGAGTTGTAAGGTAGCAAGCCCCTTTAGTAATTGCAGTATTGCACCAATAAGTTTGTGTGGTTGTTATATGTTAACGAAAGAGAAGAAGGTTGAGTCCATCTTTGTAAAGTTCTCAGTGAACTTTATGATTTGCTATATGTTATGAACCATTGTATTGACAGATTGATTGAAGATGTTTCATATGTTTTTGGTATACGTTTCATCTTCAAGTTTCAACCAAACTGTAACTTGCAGATTATTGTACTTCTCTTTTTATTGAACCTTTCCAACAAGAGTTTCTGTCCTACAAAAAAGTTATATATTACCGCAACTGTGTGAGAGGCTGCTAATGGCATCAACTGCGATGATACCATTATAAATTGCCAATTACCCTTAAAAACTTTTAAAAGGTTAGAAAGTAATAAATTTAATTCTTACCATAAATTGCCGATTACCACCACCCCCAAAAAACTTTTTTTTTTTTTAATTTATATATATATATATATATATACACACACATATATAAAATAGAAATTTTACTCTACCATAATCTAAGTGTATATGTGTGTAAAGCTTTCGCTTAGAAACTTGAACCCCTAACTCTTGTCCCCTACAAGTACTTATGGAGTAACCATACAAATGGTGTATGGTGGTACCCCCAAAGCTTAAAAGGTTAGGAAATAATAAATTTAATTATTAACCATTATTGCGATACATATAAGGCATTAGTAAACAACACTGGCTCCTCTTTTGAGCAACTCAATTAAGGATTATATTAATTTACACTTCTACACAATATTCATAATTTCAAGCCTGATGTCCACATTTAATAAACAAAGGTTGTCACACACCTAAAAATATTCCTTACAAAGTGATTTCCCCACAACGCACATTCCTCAGAATTAAAAAAGGTATAGGGAAACAAGCCATGTCAAACAGGAGGATAAAAAAGGTTCAACAAGAAACACTAGTGTGATTCAAACCATACATTTTATCTATAATACATGGACATTTCATATTGTGGGCTCTCCTAAATTCCACATATAAAAACACACAATGCATAAAATAGTTGCAATACTCTTACCAATTGCACGTTGCTCAGTGATCTCTTAGCAGTACTAATATAAACTTTTTATTAAAAACATTACTTCCTAAGCATAAAATAAAATCATTATTGAAATAGCTTGAAAGTTTCACATCCTTAGAAGTCTTATGCTCCATTACACGTATTAAAAAAAAGTTGTTTCCATCAGAGATTAAAAAATACAGTTACAGTTGATAACTGTAACAAAAACCATGGCTTTCGTCATAGATAAAAACGACGCTGCCCTTTCTATCTATCTTTGAGCTCCTGTTCGAACTGAAGCATTTTTTCACGAACAGGCTGCATAAATAGTTTCAAATCCTGGCTAATCCGTGACTTGTCTTGATGCAGAAGATCCTT